>BSBN01000937.1:10030263-11359079 GCA_027924645.1 Cunninghamia lanceolata | reverse complement strand
CCTAAATATTTTGACATACGAGAGTTCCAAGGTAGAGATGGTGGCTCTACCCAAGATAGAGAGGGGGCTCAGTGAGACCAAAACTATGTACCTAGACCCCTATTGAGGCTAGAACATGTGTCACTCCTTTCGACTTTGAAGGAGAGTGTTGAGGTGGAGACACTACATTCATTGACTACTCTCATGCAGTCTCTAGCACAGCATGCTGATGATCTCACCTAGGCCAATGAGGGTGAGAGTAGTAGGCGTCATTTGTCCCCACATTTGTGCAGTTCATGTGGGAACCTGTGCAATTATGGGATGCAGGACTCACGGTAGGACTCTCGGTAGGATGCTGCGACACAAGGGGATATTGTTCTCACTGATGATGTATTACAACGTACATTTGGTATTGACTCTTAGGTAATTTTTTACAAGTTTCAACTTGATTTAATATATTCTTATTTAAAATTTGTATTTAATTTTATATGACTATCTATAGTATAAGTCAAAAATAATGTATGTAATTATCTGTGCAATGAAATTCTAGGGTTAGAGCTTTCATCCTACCTTTATTAGTTGTCCATTTCTAGGTTATGAGAGGAGGTCAAGTCAACAGGTATGTAATTTATCACATGATTGTAATTAGTGTACATATATCAATGGTAATATTATTTAGTGACAATTTGATGATTTCAACAGGGAGCTTCACCAACACCTCCACAGTTTCCTTGGTCCCCTGGATGTAAAACCACTTAGATACAGAGGTAAATTTAACCATTTGTATTCATTATGCATTTAAATAATGTTATGTATCTATTTTGGTCGAATAAATTTGAACTTTATTTTCAGATGCTAAATATGGAGACTCCTCATCTTCGAGAGTCAATGCAGGCAAGCATTGCCATAGCCATGATGTCTTCAAATCCTTTAACCAAGGTATGAGCTAATAACATGAAAATGTCATTTTGTATTTCTTGTTTTATCTTATGTCATTTGATGTACATAAATGATATTTATGTTTAGTTAATTTTTCTTCTTGATGCTTCTCAGAGGAGGTCACAACTCCAACCCATCCAACTACGGATGAAGAGAGAGAAAAGATGATCGAGAGTGATCGATGGATAGTGGTAAGTGATCGATTACATATGTGATGTTATATATTTCATGTTTTCTTTATTAATATGAATATTGTTTGATTGTATTAACAGGTGGAGCTACATAAATCTCTGTCAAAGAGGTCTACTCGAAGGGAGAGAGAGAGAGAGAGGATGAGTCACTGGTTGGCTCTTCATCTTCACGGCCAAGCAAGGGCCGCTGATTATTTGATATAAGTCCATAGGAAACTAGATTTTGGGACATTTTTGTATGCCTAGATGGCTTTGTATACATACTTTTGTATGTTACTGATGTATATTTTTGTATATGCCTGTATGGCTTTGTTTGGACATGCCTATATGGATTTATATATAGACTAGATGTTATGTTCATGACATTATGTATATGACAGTTTATATTAAATATTTAATATGATGATCAATTATCGTTATAGGAATTTGGTTTTACATGTGTCAATTGCATTTTCTTGAAAGTTTATAAATCATTTTCAAATAATCCATTTTGTGCATATCTTGCAATCATTGCATTCCATGAGACTGTGCAATTCTTTGAGGCATTGAATGTTAAACAGTTCATGTGCCTTGTCTATGCTTCCACACTTTCCATACATGTCTACAAGGGCAGCTGTAAATACAATATGTGACAAAATTCGTATATCCTTTATGCTTTGATGGCTATCCACACCATGTTCCCCAGATCCCATTTTGGCATAGGCAAGGAGGAAGTTGGATAAGGTTGTGTAATTTGGTTTTAGACGTGCCAATTGCATTTGGTTGAAAGTTGCTTTTGTGCATTTTCTTGAAAGTTTCTAAAGCCTTATGAAAATTCCATTTTGTGCATATCTTGCAATCATTGCATTCCATGAGACAGCATTTCTTTTAGGCATCATGTCAAATAGTTCACGTTCCTTGTATATGCTTCCACACTTTGCATACATGTCTCGTAGGGTAGTTGCAACTACAACATTTGACAAAATTCCCATATCCTTTATGCTTTGATTGATGTTTAGACTGTGTTTCAAAGATACCATTTCTGAGGTTTTAGAATTTGGATTTACACCTGCTAATTGCATTTGCTTGAAAGTTTCTAAAACCTTATCAAAAAATCCTTTTTGTTCATATCTTGCAATCATTGCATTCCATAAGGCGACATTTTTTTGAGGCATCATGCCAAATAGATCACGTGCCTTGTCTATGCTTCCACACTTTGCATACATATCTCCAAGGGTAGTTGCAACTACAACACCTAACAAAATTCCCATATCTTTTATCCTTTGATGGATGTCCATTTTAGCATAGGCAAGGAGGATACTAGCTAAGGTTGTGGAATTTGGATTTACACCCGCCAATTGTATTTTCTTGAAAGTTTGTAAAGTAGGTTATCAAAAAAATCTATTGTTTGCACATCTTGCAATCATTGCATTCCATGAAATGGCATTTCATTTCAAGGCATAATGTCGAATAGTTCATCTAGCTTTTTTATGCTTCCACACCTTGCATACATGTCTACTAGGACAGTTGCAACTACAAGATCTGATAAAATTCCCATATCCTTTATGCTTTGATGGATGTGTTGCAAGTATGGGCCTAACCGGTGTTGTCATTGATGTCAAGATACTCTTGTTGCATTAATGTCAAGGATTGGATGAGCTGTGTGCTGAGGATATTGAGAAAATTAGTCCTATCAGAAACAGAGAAGAACAGTGAAGACAGTGGAGCTCTATGAAGTGAAGATCCTAGCTAGATGAAGATTAGAGAATGCACTTCAAAGAGTTTGTAGATATGTGTCTAAAGATGATCCAGTCAAGATTTGATAGATCTGCATGAAGATTTGGAGAAGTTATGGCCATATGAGTAAAACTAGTTCTGGCAGCTGTTCAGAGGTGAGAAAGTGACACAAATAGGTCCAATAAGATCTAAAAATACAATATCTTGTTCTACAGATCTGGTGGCATGTTTAGGAAGCTAATGTGAATTAACAACTCAATTGGTTCATGGTCTAGAGTTCCACAAGCATTTATTCTAATGAGATAGTGATGACAGACTATGTTCTTGAGGTTCCAGATGGAGATGTGAATGATTTCAGTAAGCAGAAGTGGTGTGGATGTTCTTGGTGATTCAGGCAAGCTTGTGAGGGTCTCTAGGTTGTGTCCAGTTTGTGTTGGCATTCTGTATTGAAGATTGAGCTCGTAAATTGAAGATTTGCTTTTAGGTGATGGTGTTCTTCCTAATCTTGGCTGACCGGATATTTTACACATCTTGCAGATGATCTTGAAGATGTTCTGCGAAGCATGGCTTGTTCGTCAAGGAAGATTGAAGTCCCAGACATGTGTCGCCGACAGTGTGGTGATACGCATGAAGTCTTTGTAACAAATCAAGTTGTATTTTTGTAACTTCTCTATAATAAAATAAAGTATGTTGTACCAACTTTGATGATCATTCCAAAGTTGATGTCATGTATAAATAAGAATTACAAAGAGAGAGGTGTAGAGAGGAGAAGAGTGAAAAGCAGAGAAGAAGTATTGAGCTTAAATAGAACTGTCCCAAGCATGGTGAAGATGCTAATCTCTAGTTCAAGTATGTAATATTTATATTATTATGTAGACAGTGTGTCTCCTGTAGGCAGTGGGCCTCTTGTGAGCAATGTGCTCGTGCAGTGAGCCCTAATTGGCAAGTGCCATCTTTCTCTTATTCTTTTAATAGAGAATACATCTTAGGTTAGTCACCCTATGGTTTTTCCCTTAACTAGGATTTCCACATTAAAATCTTGGTGTCATATGTGTTGAATTTGTTTCTACTCTTAAATTATTGTATTATGCGTCCATGATAGAATCATTATTATGTTGTAGAAATACATGAAGGCTTTAAGTTTTTAAAGAACAAAAATTCTTGTAACAACTGATTCACCCCCCCTCTCAGTTGTCTATCCTAAAACCAACAATTGGTATCAGAGCTAAGTTCCTCGAAAAGACTTAAGCACTTGAGGAGATCTAGGATGTCTTCCTACAAGAAGGATAGTCTAAGGTTTGATGGAACAAATTACACTCTTTGGAAAATCTGCATGGAATGTCACTTGCAATGTATGGGAATGCAATTTTGGACCATGACTACAAAGAAGTATGTTCCTCCAAAGAATGGTCCGACAACTACAGATGAAATCAGAGATGCTGAAGATAATCTTCGAGCTAAAGAAGCCTTACTAAGTGCCTTATCTAATTCAGAGTTGACAAATGTTAAGCATTTAAAAACTACATATGAAATTTGGTCAAAGATGGGACTTATGTATAAAGGAGACAAATATGTTAAATGTGCCAAGCTACAGAGCCTGAAAGGAAAATTCAAAAATCTGAAGATGAATGAAGATGAGAATATCACTACATTTATGCCAAAAGTAAATGAGCTTGTTTGTGGCATTAGATGTGCTGGTGGAACCTTGGATGAAGATGAGATTGTTGCCAGAGTCCTTAGATCCTTACCTCCTGCTTATGAACACAAGGTTGTTGCTATTGAGGAATTCAGATCTTTATCAAATATCACAAGAGATCAATTGGTTAGAAAATTAGCTACATTTGAATTGGTTGAGTTTGGAGATGCACCCCCCAAGACTAAATCTGCATTCAAAGCTAGTGCCTCTATAAAAGGCAAACAAAGATATGATCCAGGAGAAAACTCCTCAAAGAAACTATCCTGGTATGAAAAAGCAAGAAAAGATCTGGAAGAAGATGAGGCAGAAGCTGCTCAACTTGAAGCCCTTATTGTAAAAAGACTACCAAGAGGATCTGGTAAGTATGAAAGAAAATTGCCCTTCAAATATTTCAACTGCAACAAGATTGGTCATTTTGCCTCAAGGTGTCCAGAAAGATTTTCAAGGACAAATCCAAATAGATCAAGATTCCAAAAAAAATGTTACTATGTTCATGAAGATGATGATGATGAAGGAGTAACAGATAATGAATCAGAGATAGGAAATAAAATCGAAAGTGACTGGGTGTTTATTGCCATCAAGGAAGAAGATCCAATGCCCATTAAATCTGTCAATCATAAATAGGTGGAAAGAGCTTTCGCTGCTCAAGTTGAGGGAAAGGATGAATGGGTCATTGACAGTGGATGCTCCCACCATATGACCGGTGACAAAAATAAGTTCATAGATCTAGAAAGATATGAAGGAGGAGTTGTAAAATTTGGTGATAATTATGCTTGCACAATCAGAGATAGAGGAACTATTTCTTTTGATGGAAAGAACAAAACCAGTAATGTACTGTATGTTGAATGTCTGAAGCACAATCTTCTCAGTGTTGGGTAGTTGGTGGACAAAGGTTATAATCTCTGATTCAAAAATGGAAAATGTAAGATCTTTGAAAGTTTTAGAATAGAGATTGCATCCAATACTCAAACAAAAGGTAACATCTTCCACTTGGTTGGAACTAGAAAAAGTTGTGTATTTGTTCAAATTGATTAGAGTTGGTTGTGGCATAGGAGAATGTGTCATGTAAATTTTGATAATATCACTAAGATAAGCAACACTCAGGGTGTAAGAGATCTTCCAAGATTGGTGAAACCTACTAATAGTCTATGCAAGGAATGTTAGTTGGGTAAGCAGAGCAGAGTCACATTCAAAAATAAGGAACAATCTTCTACTAGACTATTGGACTTAGTACATACTGATCTATGTGGACCAGCAAGAATCAGGAGTCTACAAGGTGATAGATATTTCATGATACTGATTGATGACCATTCCCGGATGATGTGGGTGACTTTTTTGAAAGAGAAATTTGAGGCTCTTGAGAAGTTCAAAATATTCAAGGTTATGGTAGAAAATGAAACTGGACCTTAAACATAAAATGTCTTAGGTCTGATAGAGGTGGTGAATTCACATGTAGAGAGTTCATAGAATTATGTGAGAAACATGGGATAAAGAAATAGTTATCTTCTCCAAGGACTCCATGGCAGAATGGAGTAGTGGAGAGAAAGAACCAGACCATCCAGGAAGCATCTAGAACCATGATGATGGAAGAAAATGTCCCTCAGATCTACTGGAGAGAAGTTGTAAACCCTACTATCTATACTCTTAATCAAGTACAAATCAAAAGCAATACTAGTAAGACCCCTTATGAACTCTAGTTTGGCATCACTCCTACTGTGAAATATTTTAGAGTCTTTGGTAGTAAATGTTACATTAAAAGAGCTGAAGACCTTGGCAAATTTGATGCTAGAAGTGATGAAGGAATATTCCTGGGTTACTCTACTCAAAGCAAAGCATACCAATGTTATAACAAGAGATTAAGAAAGATTGTAGAAACTACAAATGTGAAGGTTGATGAAGGCATTGAAAATCCATCAAGGTTTTATGAGTGTGAAATAGATAATCAGAGTGATGTTTTGGTCCAAGAAGTTCAAGCCCCTTCTGAAGTTCAGATCTAGACTGATCTAAAGAATCCTGAAATACAGGAAGAAGAGATAAGTTTGAATGAACCTGTCCAAGTGATAGTAGTGCAATAAATTCCCAAAACTCCCAGGTATGTAAGACTAAATCATTCTGAAGACCAGATCAAAGGTGATAGAAGAAAAGGTGTTCAAACAAGAAGAAAGATATCTCAAGATTTAGAAAAGTATTGTCTGATTTCAAAGATTGAACAAAAAATAGTAAATAAAGCATGCAATGATGAAAGCTGGGCTAAAGCAATGGAGGAAGAGTTGATGCAGATTGAGAAAAATCACACTTGGGATCTTGTTCCCAGACCTAAAGACAAAAATGTGATTGGGACTAAGTGGGTCTTCCAGAATAAATTGAATTAAGATGGTGAAGTAGTTAGAAACAAACCCAGATTGGTCTATAAGGGTTATTCTCAAGTAGAAGGAGTTGACTTTGAAGAAACTTTTTCTCTGGTGGCAAGAATTGAAGTAGTTAGATTATTTCTTTCTTTTGTTGCCTTCAAAGATTTCAAAGTATATCAGATGGATGTCAAGTATGCCTTCCTGAATGGTGACTTGGAAGAAGAAGTATACATTGAGCAACCGGATGGATTTCAATTGTCTGATCATAGTGATATGGTCTGCAAGTTGAAAAAAGCATTGTATGGACTCAAACAAGCCCTAAGAGCTTGGTATGAAAGATTGGATAAACATCTTTTGAAGATTGGTTTCAACAAAGGTACTCCTAACAGTAACTTGTACTTCAAGATTGATCATGAAAATATCTTGATTGTTGAAGTATTTGTTGATGATATCATTTTTGGAGGAAGAGATAGTATGTGCAAGACTTTTACAAATCAAATGAAAAGTGAATTTAAGATGTCTATGTTTGGGGAAATGAATTTCTTCTTGGGTCTACAAATCACTCAAACAAAGAAAGGAATCTTCATATCACAGACCAAATATGAGAAAGAATTGTTGAAAAAAATTGGGATGGAAGATTCCAAGCCAATGAATACTCCCATGGCAACCAGATGTAAACTAAGCAAAGATGATGAATCCCCTAAGACTTATCAGAAAAAGTATAGGTCAATGATTGGAGGACTA
Organism: Cunninghamia lanceolata; assembly: GCA_027924645.1. Lineage (NCBI taxonomy): Eukaryota > Viridiplantae > Streptophyta > Pinopsida > Cupressales > Cupressaceae > Cunninghamia > Cunninghamia lanceolata. Next base: position 11,351,463 of record BSBN01000937.1, on the reverse strand, counting down.
CTGTATCTTACTCAAACTAGACTTGACATTATGAATGTTGTTGGTCTTGTCAGATTCCAAGATGATCCTAGAGAATCTCATGTCATGGCAATCAAGAGAATTCTTAGATATCTAAAGGGAATAGTTGAATATGGTTTATGGTATCCTAGGGATCATGATTTCTCTCTTCATGCATATACAGATACTGATTGGGCAGGAGATGTGGATGACCAGAAGAGTACCAGTGGTGGTGTATTCTTTTTGAGGAAAAGATCAGTTTCTTGGTTGAGCAAGAAATAATAGACAATATCTATGTCCACTGCAGAAGCAAAATATATTGCAGCAGCAGGTAGTTGCACTCAAGTATTGTGGATGAAGCAAATACTAAGAGACATCAGAGTGGAGTATGAGGAACCTATCACAATCTTCTGTGATAACTCAAGTATAATAAATATATCAAAAAATCTAGTGTTGCATTCAAAGACAAAACATATATCCATCAAGTTTCACTTTTTTAGAGAGCAGGTGAACAAGAATGAAGTCAGATTAGAGTTTGTGTCCTCAAAGGATCAGATTGCAAACATTTTTACTAAACCTCTACCTAAGGACTCTTTTGAGTATCTCAGGGAGAAGTTAGGGGTTATTACCCTTCTGGCTCTAAATTAAGGTGCACTGATGTGCATCAGTCCAGTGGATTTCACAGTCATATCTTGTGGTCCGGATTGATGATAGGAAGTTGCTACTCAGGGGGAGCAGTCTATATGATTTTGAAGTATTGATGCAAGTATGTGCTCTTTGCCATTGATGTCAAAGGAGGAGAGAAGACATGTGAAAAACAAAAGTGGTTGTTGATCAAAGGGGGAGGAGCAAAGAAAGAGAAGACATATGAATGATTGTTGTTGATAGGGGGAGCTATGTCAGTTAGTGAGGACAAGTTCTTGTCTTGATGGTTAAAATAGTTTTTCACATCATATGTTGCCATCAATGACAAAGGGGGAGAATGTTGCAAGTATGGGCCTAACTATTGTTGTCATTGATGTCAACATACTTCTATTGCATTGATGTCAAGGATTGGATGAGTTGTGTGCTGAGGATATTGAGAAAATTAGTCCTATCAGAAACAAAGAAGAATAGTGAAGATGATGGAGCTCTATGAAGTGAAGATCCCAGCTAGATAAAGATCAGATAATGCACTTCAAAGGGTTTGTAGATATGTGTCTGGAGATGATCTAGTTAAGATTTGAGAGATTTGCATGAAGATTTGGAGAAGTTATGGCCATATGAGTAAAACTTGTTTTGGCAGCTATTCAGAGGTGATAGAGTGACACAAATAGGTTCAGTAAGATCCAGAAATGCAATATCTTATTTTGTGGATCTGGTGGCATGTTTAGGAAGCTAATGTGAATTGACAACTCAATTGATTTGTGGTCTGGAGGTCCGCAAGCATTTATTCTAATGAGACAATAATGATAGACTGTGTTCTTGAGGTTCCAGATGGAGATGCGAATGATTTGAGTAAACAGAAGTGGTGTGGATGTTCTTGGTGATTCAAGCAACTGTGTGAGGGTCTCTAGGTTGTGTCCAGTTCATGTTAGTAGTCTGCATTGAAGATTGAGTTCATAAATTGAAGATTTGCTTTCAGGTGATGGTGTTTTTCCTAATCTTGGTTGACTGGATGTTTTACACATCTTGCGGATGATCTTGAAGATGTTCTGTGAAGTATGGCTTGTTCCTCAAGGAAGATTGAAGTCCCAGACATGTGTGGCCAATAGTGTGGTGATACGCATGAAGTCTTTGTAAAAAATCAAGTTGTATTTTTGTAACTTCTCTGTAATAAAATAAAGTATGTTGTGTTGACTTTGATGATCATTGCAAAGTTGATGTCATGTATAAATAAGAATTATGAAGTCATTTCAAAATATCTTGGTCAAGATGAGAGAGGTGTAGAGAGGAGAAGAGAGAAAAGCAGAGCAGAAGTATTGAGCTTAAATGGAACTATCCCAAGCATGGTGAAGATGATAATCTCTAGTTCAAGTATGTAATATTTATATTATTCTGTAGACAGTGTGTCTCCTGTAGGCAGTGGGCCTCTTGTGAGCAGTGTGTTCAAGCAGTGAGCCCTAATTGGTAAGTGCCATCTTTCTCTTATTCTTTTAACAGAGAATACATCTTGGGTTAGTCATCCCGTTGTTTTTCCCTTAACCGGGATTTCCACGTTAAAATCTTGGTGTCATATGTGTTGAATTTGTTTCTGCTTTTAAATTATTGTATTATTCTTCCATGATAGAATCATTATTATGTTGTAGAAATACATGATGGCTTTAAGTGTTTAAAGAACAAAAATTCTTGTAACAACTGATTCACCCCCTCCCTCTTAGTTGTCTATCCTAAAACCAATAGGATGTCCATACCATGTTCCAAAGATCACATTTTTCCATATGAAGGGAGGATGTTGGCTAAGGTTGTGGAATTTGTCTTTACACTCGCCAATTGTATTTGCTTGAAAGTTTCTAAAGCCTTATCAAAAAATCTATTTTTTTCATATCTTGAAATCATTGCATTCCATGTGACAACATTTCTTTAAGGCATCATGCCAAATAGTTCACGTGCATTGTCTATGCTTTTACACTTTACATACATGTCTCTGAGGGCAGTTACAACTACAACATCTAACAAAATTTCCATATCTTTTATGCTTTGATGGATGTCCATTTGGCATAGGCAAGGAGGATAGTGGCTAAGGTTGTGGAATTTGGCTTTACACTTGTCAATTGTATTTTCTTGAAAGTTTATAAAGTGTTATAAAAAAAAATCCATTTTTTTACATATCTTGCAATCATTGCATTCCATGAGATGGCATTTCATTGAGGCATCATGTCAAACAGTTCACGTATCTTGTCTATGATTCCACACTTTGCATACATGTCTACTAGGACAGTTGCAACTACAAGATCTAACAAAATTCCCATATCCTTTATGCTTTGATGGATGTCCTTACCATGTTCCAAAGATTGCATTTTGGCTTTATAACTCTCAATTGTATTTTCTTGAAAGTTTCTAAATCCTTATTAACAAATCCATTTTGTGCATATCTTGCAATTATTGTATTCCATGAGATGGCACTCTTTGAGGTGTTATGTCAAATAGTTCACACGCCTTTTCTATGCTTCCACACTTTGCATACATGTCTACTAGGGTAGTTGCAACTACAATAGATTTGACAAAATTCCCATATCTTTTATGCTTTGATGGATGTCCATATTGTGTTCCAAAGATCCCATTTTGGCATAGGTAGGGAGGATGTTGGTTAAGGTTGTGGAATTTCGATTTACACCTGCCAATCACATTTGCTTGAAAGTTTCTAAATCCTTATCAACAAATCCATTTTGTGCATATCTTGCAATTATTGCAAACATATATACTTTGAGATTAATTATTGAAAAAATACACACAATAACAATTCCATAAATAAGGGTTTCCTTAAAAAATCATTTTAGAGTTACAATAAATCCATAGGTCTATCCTATAGCCCTTGCAAATATTTCAAATTCTTTTAAGGTAACATTTTTCTCATATGCACATACATAATTGCTATCCACATATTCAATCAAAGTAAAGCATTTTCACTTTGTTCTTAAGGGCTAATAACAATACATCTTATCATGAGACTATACACATGGAACTAACAACCACAACAATATTCAAGAGAAAACTAGTCATTTTAGAAGGCACTCTACTTTTTATTTACCATCATCTACAAATTCATTCTGAGCACATTAATAAAGCCTCTAGGGTTTGTCACTGTGACTAACACAATGCCACTGACCTTCACCATTTAATGCTCATAAGATAAATTCCAAATATATAATACTTCTCGAGAAACCAAACCCTTTTCCACCATTCAAAATAAAACCTACATAATATTCATCATAGTCAACTTCACAAACACCTTCACGAACCCTTACCACTATTGTAAAACACAATCAACCCAAAGAAGTGACACTTGAGAACCCACTTGAATCCAACCATGTAATAGGGCCATAGTACCCAAAGAGAAGAAGACAACTAGAAGACTCAAGATTACACAAAATTCACCACAACCAAGCCTTCACCATGAAGAATACAAGCCCTCAAACATATTCATGATAACTTCAAGTGAAGTACACACCAAGAATCAGTAGTAAGATAAACCATAATGAAAGCAAAATTCACGTGTTCTATCAAATAGTCCACGTGCCTTGTCTATGCTTCCACACTTTGCATACATTTCCTACAAGGGTAGCTATAATTACAACATGTGAGAAAATTCCTATACCCTTTTTGCTTTGATGGTTGTCCATATGATGTTCTAAATATCCTATTTTGGTAGAGAAGGGAGGATGCTGGCAAAGTTTTATAATTTTTCTTTACACATGTCAATTGCATTTGCTTCACAACAAAGAATAGACACAATTAATGAATTAAAGAATAGACACAACAAAGAATAGACACAATTAATGAATTAAACCATTTTGTAACATGCTACAACAGTGTTTAGGAGATGGTTGCCTCAAGATAACTACATTTTTGCATTCAAGACTGTTGTAACATTCTCCCTTTGATATAATATGTATGGGGTTTTCTTAACCTACTATTCATGTAAAATTACAACCCCTATTTTAGCCATCATCACCTTAGATGTAAAATGTGAATCATGTGTGATGAACTTGTATACAACCCTATAGACAATTCCTTGAATGCAATAAGACCTTGATCTCCATATCCGTGCATCCCAAATAAGATCAAAATATCAGCCCTATTACATAAGTACAATGATCAAACTAGATTGTACTCATACAAATGAATCAAATCAAATGCCTATCCATTAATATGCAATTAGATATAACTCCCAATTTAAATTCTTCATTTAAATGATACAAGATCATTACATGTCCATACATGTGTATTAAAGTTTCATTACATGTGTATTGCAGTGAAAAGGTGCTAGGAGTGACATTTTGTAACCATAGCTCATGGAGCTGAACTCACTGTGACAACACATCAGGGTGGGTGAGTAAATGCCAAGGGAGGTCTCATTTCATGTGCCAAGCATCCCAGTCATTCAGGGGTAGTAGGCTACTAGCAAAGTCCCTTGGGATCCCTAAGACCAAAAAATTGCCAAACTATGATAGAGCAGTTCTCAGAATTCATGGCAACTGGAAACATTCCATTTAGACCTAAAGGTGCAAGTGGGGTCCATCCACAATAACCTCTCTTAGTTTTTGGTCAACTCCAGTTTGTTTGACTGTGCCAAAATCAAATGTATTCTTACAAAATGCTTTAGTTTCATGCAATGCAAAGGTGCTAGGAGTGACATTTTGCATTCCATAGCTTGTGGGACTGAACTGTCCATGCCAATGTATCAGAGTGGGTGGGTAAATGCTAGGGGAGGTCTTTTTTCATGTGCCAAGAGTCCAATCATTCGTGGCAGTAAGCTACTAGCAAAGTCCCTTAAGATCCTAAGAGCAAAAACTGCCAAACTTTTACGGAGAAGTTCTTAGAATTTGTGGTAGCTAGCAATGTTTCGTTTGGACCTACAAGTGCATATGGGGTCTATCCATAATAATTTCTCTTGGTTTTGGTCAACTTAAATTTGTTTGTCCATACGAAATCAAATGCATTCTTGCAAAATGCTTCAATTTCATGAAGCACAATCTTGTCAGGTGCCATATTTTTTTGTTATGCTCATCATGGGGCTAAACTCTCTATGCCAACATGTCAGGGTGGGCAGGTAAATGCTAGGGGATCTCTCATTTTGTGTTCCAAGCATCTAAATTATTTGGGGCAGTAGGCTACTGCAAAGTCCCTTAAGATCCCTGAGACCCAAAAACTGCCAAAATATCACAGAGCAGTTCTCAGAATTTGTGGTAGATGGGAAACATTTCGTTTGGACCTAGATAGGTGTACGTGGGGTTCATTCACAATAACCTCTCTTAGTTTTGGTCAACTCCAGTCTGTTTGACCGTGTCGAAATCAAATGCATTCTTACAAAATGCTTCAGTTTCGTGTAGTGGAAAGGTGCTAGAGTGACATTTCGCATTCCATAGCTCGTGGGGCTAAAATGACCATGCCAAAGCATTAAGGTGAGTAGGTAAATGCTAGAGGAGGTCTCATTTCATGCACCAAGTGTCCCAGTCGGTCACAACAATAGGCTACTGGCAAAGTCACTTAACATCATAAGAGTAAAAACTACCAAACTTTGACAAAGCAGTTCTCAGAATTCGTGGCAAATGGGAATGTTTTGTTTGGACCTACAGGTGCATATGGGGATTGTCCACATAACCTCTCTCAGTTTTGGTCAACTCAAATTTTTTTGACCGTGTTGAAATCAAATGCATTCTTGCAAAATGCTTCAGTTTCATGCAACACAACCTTGTCAGGTGCCATATTTTTTGTTCTACTCGTCGTGGGTCCGAACCATCTACACCAACATGTTAGAGTGGGTGGGTAAATGCTATTGGAGGTCTCATTTTATGTGCCAAGTGTCCCCAGTCATTCACGGGCATCAGGCTATTGACGAAGTCCCTTAAGATCCCTAAGACTAAAAAATTGCCAAACTATGATGGAGCATTTCTAACAATTTGTGGCAACTAGAAACATTTTGTTTGGACCTACAGGTGCATGTGGGGTCCATCCACAATAACTTTCTCTCAATTTTGGTCAACTCCAGTCCATTTGACCATGTTGAAATCAAATGCATTCTTACAAAATGTTTCAGTTTCATGTAGTGGAATGGTGCTAGGAGTGACATTTTGCATTCCATAGCTCATGGGGCCAAACCGACTACACTAATGTGTCAGGGTGTGGGTAGGTAAATTCTAGAGGAAGTCTTATTTCATACACCAAGTGTCTAGGTCATTCGCAATAGAAGGCTACCAACAAAGTCACTTAAGATCCTAAGAGCAAAAACTGCCAAACTTTGACGAAGCTGTTCTCAAAATTCATGGTAGCTAGGAACATTCATTTGGACCTACAAGTGCATGTGGAGTCCATCCACAATAACTTCTCTCAATTTTTGATAAACTCAAATATTTTTGATCGTGTCAAAATCAAATGCATTCTGGCAAATCCTTCCGTTTCATGCAACACAAACCTTGCCAGGGGTCATATTTTTTGTTTTCCTCATCATGGGGCCAAACCCACTGTGTCAATGTGGGCAAGTAAATGTAAGGGAGGTCTCTTTTCATGTGCCAAGCATTGCAGTCATTCTAAGATGTAAGCTACCGACAAATTTGAAAGGTGCTAGGACTAAAATTTTTCAGTCCACAGATTATGGGGTCAAACTGACTATGCCAACACATTTGGGCAAGTGGGTAAATGCTAGGAGAGGTCTGGGTTTTGTGCGCCAAGTGTTTCAATCATTCTAGGCTGCAAGCTACCGATAAATTTGAAAGGTGCTAGGAGTGAGTTTTGGCATTCCACAACTCGTGGGGCTAAACTGACAGTGCCAATGTGCTAGGGTGGGTGGGTAAATGCTAGGGTTTAGGTCTTGTTTCATGTGCCAAGCATCGCAGTCGTTTTGGGTTGTAAGCTACTAGTAAAGTTGAAAGGTGTTAGGAGTGAAATTTTGCATTCCATAGCTCATGGGGCCAAACCGACTATGCCAATGTGTCGGGGTGGGTGGGTAAATGTTAGGGGAGGTCTCTTTTCATGTGTTAAGCATCCAAATAGTTTTAGGCTACCAGCTACTGGTAAAGTGACTTTGTTGGTAACTTATAGCCCAGAACGACTAGGGACCCCTTGGCACATGAAAAGAGACCTTCCTTGGCATTTATCCACCCACCCAAATGTGTTGGCATAGTCGGTTCAGCCCCATGATGAGTAGAACAAAAAATATGGCACCTGGCAGGTTCTTCTATATGAAATTGAAGCATTTTGCAAGAATGTATTTGATTTCAGCATGGTCAAACGGACTTGAGATAACAAAAACTGAGAGAGGTTCTTGTGGATGGACCCCACATGCACTTGTAGGTCCAAATGGAATGTTCCCAGCTACTAGAAATTCTAAGAATTGCTCCATCAATGTTTGGCAATTTTTGCTCTGAGAATCTTAAGTGACTTTGTCGGTAGCCTGCTACTGTGAATGATGGGAGCTTGGCACATAAAATGAGACCTCCACTAGCATTTACCTACCCACCCTGATGTGTTTGCATAGACGGTTCAGCCGCACAATGGGAAAAACAAAAATATGGCACTTGGCAAGGTTGTGCTGCATGAAATTGAAGCTTTTTGGAAGAATGCATTTGATTTCGGCACGGTCAAACAAATTTGAGTTAACCAAAAATGAGAGAGGTTATTGTGGGAAAGACCCCACATGCACCTGTAGGTCCAAACAAAACATTCTCAACTACCACAAATTCTGAGAACTGCTCCATCATAGTTTGGTAGTTTTTTGGTCTTAGAGATATTAAGGGACTTTGTCGAGAGCCTACTGCCACGAATGATCGGGATGCTTGTGGTACATGAAATGAGACCTCCCTTGGCATTTACCTACCCAACCTGACATGTTAGCGCGATTCATTTTGGCCCCGTGAGTTATGGAATGCAAATCTCATTCCTAGCACCTTTCCACTGCAAGAAACTGAAGCTTTTTGCAAGAATGCATTTGATTTGACACGGTCAAAACAAATTTGAGTTGACCAAAACTCAGAGAGGTTATTGTGGATGGACTCCACATACACCTATAGGTCTAAACAAAATGTTTCTAGCTGCCATGAATTGTGAGAATTGCTCTATTATATTTTGGCAGTTTTTTGGTCTTAGGGACATGAAGGGACCTTTGTCTGTAGCCTGTTGCCCGAATGACTAGGATGATTTACAGATGAAATGAGACCTTCCCTAGCATTTACCCACCTTCTTTGATGCATTGGCATAGATGGTTTGGCTCCATGACGAGAAGAACAACAAATATGGCACCTGGCAAGGTTATCCTACATGAAACTGAAGCATTTTGTAAGAATGCATTTACTTTTAGCACGGTCAATTAGATTTGAGTTGACCAAAACTGAGAGAGGTTATTGTGTTGAACCAGACATGCACCTTTAGGTCTAAATGGAATGTTCCTAGCTACCACAAATTCTGAGAACTGCTTTGTTTTTGCTCTTAGGATCTTAAGTGACTTTGCCAGTAGCTTGTTGCCGCAAATGACTGGGACACTTGGCACATGAAACGAGACCTCCTCTAGCATTTACCTACCCCACCATGATGCATTGGCATAGACAGTTTGGTCCCACGATGAGCAGAACAAAAAATATGGCACCTGACAAGGTTGTACTGCACGAAACTGAAGCATTTTGCAAGAATGCATTTGATTCAACATGGTCAAATGGATTTGAGTTGACCAAAACTAAGATAGGTTATTGTGTATGGACCTTGCATACACCTATAGGTCCAAACGAATGTTCCTAGCTGCTATGAATTTTGAGAACACTACTCCCATCATAGTTTGGTAGTTTTTTGGTCTTAAGGATCTTAAGGGAGTTTACTAGTAGCCTACTGCCTCGACCGATTGGGATGCTTGGCACATAAAAAGAGACCTCCCTTGGCACATAAAAAGAGACCTCCCTTGGCATTTACCCACCCCAACCCTGACACATTGGTGTAGTCAGTTTGGCCCCATGAGCTATGGAATGCAAAATATCACTCCTAGCACCTTTCCTCTGCATGAAACTGAAGCTTTTACCAAAAATGCATTTGATTTCAGCATGGTCAAATGGATTTGAGTTGACCAAAACTGAGAGAGGTTATTGTCGATGGACCTGTAGACACCTAAAATTGGACTGCTCTGCAAACCAATTTTCCCTACCTCGCACTAATCCATTCCCCCAATCTGCATATCCCTGGTGATCAATTAATTCACCTAATTGATCCATTTAACCTTCCAACCCTATCCTATTAATTGAATGAATATTTCTAATATTCATTAATTAATTTATGCATTTTCCCCTAATCCATGTTAATAAGAATAAATCCTGATTATCTAATATAACCTAAACTTAAGTTAATTAAGAAAACACTTAATTAACCTTGTCTCCACTCATCCACTACACTGAATATAAAATTCAATTGTCCCCCCACACTCATCCACTCACTGAATATAAAATTTAGTTGTCTCCTACTCACCTCCACTCACTGAATATAAAATTCAGTTGTCTCCCACTCACCTCCACTCACTGAATTTAATATTCAGTTGTCCCCCCACACTTCTCCACTCTTCCAAAATGGGAATTTTTAATTCAATCCCTAGGAATAAAAGATCACTTTTATTCCTAGCCCTTGATCTTGTCAGATGAATCCTTACCCTCCATCCTCATCGCCAAAATCCTATAAATAGGACCCCTCTATAAGCCATTTAGAAAGACCACTTCAGCATCAGAACTCTGCCCAAATCAGTCCACAAATCTCCTAATCCTATCAAACCTCTGCTAAAATCTTGGCTCAATCACTATCCAATCTATCATCTAATCTCATCTACATTGTGTTGTGAGCTCTTGAGCAATCCACATCTACACTCTAATCAGGAAATATCTGAGGAGCTCTATTGGTGTGAAGCTCCTTCCTGCATGGATTTGTGAGGTCTTCATGAAGGTATAATCGTGTTGATTTATGCATTAGATTATTTATTATCTTCAATTTGATTTCATTGATTACATTGGCATGCCCGCTATCGAATCCAATCGTCAATTAAGGAAGGTTTTGTTGTCAAAATCCTTTTTTTTCTAATAGTTTTTGCAAGTTTTGGTGATAAGTTGTTGCAGGTTTCATTTTGAGCAAAAACGGACTCCATTTTTGTGCTCAGGACACTATTTTCTGTGAATTTTGACAGTAAACAATCCTAGGTTCTGAGAAAAAAAAATTGCAAAAATTTGAAAAATTTTTAGGGTACAGTCTGTACTGTATGGAACCGTACCCCTGCTATGTTATTCGGTGCATTCTATCTTTGGCCATCATTTAGTATAGGGGTTTGTGTTTGAATTTGCAGGTTTTCAAAGGTTTTTTGTAGGTTTAATATTGTATTTGGCAGGGTTTTCCACCGCTTCCTCCACCTGGTCACCACCCCATTTTCACCCTGTCACCTCCCTGCAAGCCCCGGTCGAAACCCCTTACCACTGTTGTCCTCCGCTGACAACCGCTTCACCCTCCCCGCAGCACCCGACCACCGCCTCCCAGCCGTCGCCACCATCTCTTGCGCCCCTGCCACTCCCCGCAGCACCTGCCTCCCACGACATCCCTCCGCCCTCCCCCATCCCCTCCACCGCGGCCACCATCTCCTGCATCCCTGCTGCTCCCCGCAGAACCCCCCCCACAGTCTTCCCTCCTCCCAACGTCACCATCCCCACCTCTCCAAACTCCCGCCCCCCGCGCCTTCCACCTTTCCCACCTCCCCTACCTCCAAGCTTCCCCCCACGCCGCCCCCCAACTCCCGTCACCACTGCCTACACCCCCTGAGCTCCGCCTCCCTTCAAACTCCCGCCTTCCCTGCCGCAGCGTGCATCAAACACTACCAACACCTCCTCCCCTCCTCCTGCACCCCCCGCACTACTCCCTACGGCTATCCCAAACCCACCTTCCGTCGGCGTTTCAACCTCTGTCTAAACCTCCCCTCACGGTCCTCCATTGCCGCCCATCGACCTGACCATCACATCCAAAAAAAACAAAAAACACAAAAAAACCCTAACTTTTCAACAATCGGGGGTTGGGGCCTTTACAAGCCCCTTTGTCATTTTTTTGAAAAAAATAAAAATAAAAATTTCTAGCCCCTGGTCATATTAGCGACCAGGGGCTTATTTCGCAGACCCTAAATTAACTGCCAGATGCAAACTACTAGAGATAACACTTGCATGTGACCGGAGTCATCTAACCGCCAGAGGTTTATTTGAAATAGTCAGTTTGACCTATCTTGCCTCCTACATACCAAATCAGCTATTTTTTTCAAAATTGGTACAACTTTTGCGTACGAAGTCAGAATCGCGCAAATGAGGACTTTCCGAAAAGCTGACAAGGCCAACTATGCAGTTGTGAGGTTTTCATCAGGTGGACAGTACATTTTCTACCCTTTTTATTAGTCAAAGTCAAACCTGCATTTAAACTTCAAATCATCATATCTTTTGCATTTTTGATCAAATTTTCACAAAAAAAATTCAAATCACATAGAATCTCCTGAAGAATCTATTTATGCACTTATTTTCCTCTATATCAGTTTAGTTTTTATCATATTTTATCAGTTCTCAATTTTTGCATCACCGTCTCCTTGGCTAGTCTACTTGCTCCGTTTTCATTTTTGTGACTTGCAAGTGATCATTCGGGACTGGAGCAACATCTGGAGTAGCATCTACATCAATTTGGATAGCAATTTAATCAGGTTCATTCATTTTCATCCTTTATCTCTCAAGCATTGCTTGCAAACACACTTCGGTTTGGGCCTTTAAAAATGAACATTGTCTTCAATCACACATTGAAATTAGGTTTAAAACAAATCAGTGTCGTTAATCACATCCTGAAATTGGGCTAAAAAGAACCATTGTTTGATGTGTTTTTCATCACATTTCAATTTCTAAGGGGCAATTAATCAACTGCGAGTGTGAAACCAGTGGGTGTGTGTATGCTCTCTCCTCGCACCTCAAGGGGATCTTGGAGATCAAAAACACCTCATTTTGATTCGCTTTTGTCAATCCCTTTCCTAGGAGGCCTGCTAGGGGATTTCATCACCCCTAGGGAAAACCTCATCCGAGGCTAAATTGAAAGACACCCTCTTTGAAATCAGAATCCTGTCACTCTTGGCTAAGCCCAAAGAACTTTCTACCTTTGGGAAGTGAAGGTGAAGGGTGGGTTACCCCCTTCTCCCGGCTGTGTGGCAAGATTTCATTTTCAAATTCCTAGTCAACCTTGTCCTAAACATTGACCTGACCCTAACTAGCCATACCTTACATCAAACTAGGCATTAGGGCATGTTGATTTGTTTTGCAAGTGTGCTTGTTTAATCATTATCATATTCTTCCAATTCAAAATCAAAGTTGCTTGTGTCTTGTGTGAGTGCTTCTTGTTTATACATATGATCATTTGCTAAACATTGCCAAATCAAACTACAACATCAAACACATAAGACAAGTCATTTAATCTTGATTCAGTTGTGTCAATGGCAAACAAATTAGAATATCTTGATCAAAAACTTCAATCTCTGATAATGCAAGTAAACTTAGGTCCTCGCCCCAAGAGTGTATAGCAATTCTTCCAACAAATGGATGCCTTTACAACAAAGAATTAACGAGCTTGAAAGCTGAACGTGCCAGCACTAGCTATGCCTCGTCCCAAAACCATACCTTCTTTTCCCGTCTTAATGATACTATTGACAGGCAACCACCACTTCAAGAGGGAAATCATATATCACCCTATCTACTAGTCCTCCTTCACCATATCCTAAAACACATATCCCAAAACATACCAGTCCTACGCCAACACTGCTATCTAGTTCCTCAAATTTTAAATGGCACACCAAAAAAAAATCAGATGAGTGGTGGGAAAAATGTTTTCCACATTTATACAACAAAAGCAAAGCTAGGAAGAAAGCCAAATCCATTCATCCATTACCTCATTCATCTACCCATACACCTATGAAGGATGTGATCCAAGGACTACTAGCTGAGAGTCAACCTTGTCCCCAAACTCTGGTCCTTGACCTTACCAAAGATTCTCACAATGCCTTGTCAAATCCTGCAACCCCTTAATGTCATCCGCAACCCCTTGAGCTTATCGAAGAGCCTTCTACCATACACCAAAGTCAAGGTCTGTCACACATCCATATTGTCAACTAAGAAGCTATCCAAGATCTATCCACTTCCATTCCCACAACCCAAGAGTTATGTCAAGAGCACACTTTAGGGCATGTGGAAACATTAACCCCTTGTCTCAACCAAGATCAAAACATTCCCATCCGACCCCTGCATAACCTTTATCTCTTCAATGATCCTATACCTATACATGAGCAAGAGATCCAATTTCCCACCAGGCCTAACCTATATCTCTCCTATGATCAAGATATTATCACTGATGCGGCCCTCTATACAAGAGAACATTAATCCCATCACGCTAAATCCTATCTATGATCAAGATCCTATCTATGATGATGCGCCTATCTATGATCAAGCAGACCATGATGATCCTCTTAGCCCACTCTATGTGTTCCATGGTCCTGAGCCTATCACCCCCCATCTAGTCCTACCCACAAATCTAACAACTTCCACTTCCCTTGATGAGACACTTGCCTCCCAAGTAAGCGTAGAAGATCAAACCAGTAATACTCCTCTGCCATCTGTTATGGACCAAGCAGCAAATCCTCCACATATATCCTTGGTCTTACCACCTTCATACGTGAATGTTCTCTCTTAGAACATCAACCACCATTATCTGCTATCCTCGCCTTCTCCATCCAATCAGAAACTCGCTGCTAGTCCACCTACACATAATCCTGTTGTCCGCCGCATACTCCAACATATGAACTATCAAGGTAAAGGCTTAGGCCTTCATGAACAAGGTATTTTGGAACTCATCCATGTCAATGTTCCTCCTCCTTCATACGGCCTTGGATACATACCCCAAGGTAAGCAAACTCAAGATGTTGGTACTTCCTCCACTCCTCCTAAGTCTACCACTTTCCATCGCAAAACACTATCATATCCCCAAAATATATGTCACCATCCCACCTCCCTTATCATACACATCCCAAAAGCATGTGACCATACATCTTCCACCATCCAATCTCCCTCCGCTACTTCCAACTCCTAATATCCCACCATCTAATCTCCCTCCGCTACTTCCAACTCCTAATATCCCACCATCCAATCTACCTCCGCTACTTCCAACTCCTAACATCCCCCCATGCTGTTTACTACCACTGCTTCCAACACCCTATCCATCCCTCTATAAATCCTCTCTCAATAAATCCCAAATCCAATATGGCCAACAAAAGCACACATCACCTAAGCATAAAACTTCCAATCATTCCACTCATTCCATCCATCCATGGGATGCCAAAGCAAAATTTTTTATGCTTTGCCTATAAAGCCAAAAATCCAACTAAAACTCCTAAGGACCCTCATGCCTTAGGGTATCAATGTGAAAAGTCTCTAAATCATCCATCTTCTAAGCAAAGTACATCTACAAAGCTATCCAAGCCCATACCTCCAAATGCCAAGTCCAAAAGCAAAATGGTTTGGGTCCCTAAGAAAATAGCTAGTAAGTCAAATGAGGCATCCTCATCCACATCTCAAGAATCCCAACCACCTATATCCATCCAAAAGCCTACTTCCATCCAAAACTCCCATTCCCTTCAAAAATCCCACAAGCAAAACAAAAGCACTAAAAATACTCAATCTATGTGGGTTCCTAAATCACCTCATCAACCATCTCCCTAAGCAAACATCTCCATTGCTTCCTACACCACCATCTCATCAAAAGCTTCAATGTTTATCACGTGTGTGCAGCCGTTGGTCATGGTTCCTTTCTACTTCACAAACACCTCCACATAACTACATCTCCCCATCTTACATCCATTATCCTACACATCTTCATCATCCTAGGCCTATGGTCCATGCTTTTGCATAAGCCTTCCCTCCATATTCTGCATCATAATCCACTATCTACCTATGCCATATCACTTTCATATGATCCCCTACCAACATCTGTGAGAGCACTGGACATGGTCCATTCGACAGTATCTATCTAGCGGGGACTATCACCTTTCAAGGAACTCTATACTTGAGTCTTTCCATATCCACCTTCTCCAATCTAAAAAAAAATAGTAAAGAAAAATCCCTTCATCCAATGTGAAAACCAGGCAAACACGCACCTTGGATAAGTACCATGATGAAAACCTGGCAAACAGGCATCATGTGTAAGTTGATCTTCTATGTCACCCACACTTGCAGGCACCTTGTCTCATCGGCATATCACTCTTCTCCTACCAGTTTCCTTTCATACCGTTCCTATCCTATCCTCTATCCATTGCATGCCTATCCTGTATCATCCATCCATCCAAACTTCCTTTCCCTCTATTATTTGGTCTTGATAAAGATTGGGGGCACAATGTTAACAAATGTTTTGAAAGGCTCTTGACATACCTTATCCCTCCATACCATGCAGATCATTCATTATCCGCTCATCCTCCTATCATCATTAGCATTGTCATGAACAATCCTATGTACTCTACCTACAATGGGGCATGTTACACTTCTGTGACATAGTCCTTGAGATCACATCCTTGTTTCCTTCTATCCACTATTTCTCATCCTCATAACCATACCGTATCCAACTACAGCTCATATCCATTTCCATATCTATACCATGTCCAAGTGCGCCTCATATCCATACCATATCCAATTGCAAGTCTATCCTTAATCCATGCCAATCAAGTCAAGTCAATCTTGTCAAATGATTCGGTCACAATCAGTGTCTTGATCCTTGTCCCAGTCGTAAACCATATCAATCAATCATAACTATCCTTCGTGTTGCTCTAGGGATACATCACGCCCAGCCATGACAACACTGTCGTATATCGTTATCATATGTCTTAGACAGGATGTCGCATTGTCGAAACCAGACCTGGAGTCTTATACAACATACTTCATTCTTGAAACCAGACATCATCATTCTATATCATGGGTTTACTACTTGACAGGGGCAATACCTTATTTGTGCCTGCATCATTCTGCATACTTGTTGACTTTCTTGTGTGTGTCATCTTTTTATCTTGCATTCCATATCATTCATCCATTTCTTATATACTTTCACCTCTAGACTTGGTGTTCCCTTGTCATTGGTATTTAGCACAAAGGCTATCCACATGAAATCCAAGACACCATCATAATAAACCATTCCTTTTCCAAAAATCAAAAATCCAAAAAACATCACAAATATCATCAAAAACACCAAAACAATAGAAAACACAAAATTCCAAAAATAATTTATTCATCATCACATCTATCATCAATAAGCTTATACTAGATCCAAGCATCGCATCACCTATCAAAGCATTGCCCCTTAATCAAAATCACCAACTATCAAATCAACATCAACCATAACTTGTCACCGTCATATCTTGAGCCAATCTTACATCAAAACATGATCCAATCATCAATCAATTCTTGCCTTAGGATATGTCATTCCTACGATAGGAAGAATCTATCCAATCATCAATTGATCCCTGCCTTAGGATATATCCTTTCCTACGATAGGCAAAATCAATCACATCATCATCCATTTTGGCAAAAGAGACAATGGTCACTTGTTTGGTTTGTTGGTCTTTTTGTTTTTGATTTTTATCTTTTGTCCTATTCGGAGATCACATCAAAGCTACCTTGATCTTACTATATCATGTATGTGGCGAAAACATTTGGAATGGGGGCATAGTCTTGCTTTTGTATGCTGTGCTTGTGGGTTGGTCTCATTACTCCAAGCTAGTATTCATATCTTGATTGATCATAGGGTCGGTTCTAGCATATTGGATCTCCTTATGCATCTAAGGTTCATCATGCCTTTTTTTGTACTAAGAGCTTATGCTATGAGTCCCCTTCCCTCGTCTTGGCAAGTTGTACTATCTTGGGCATGCATGGGATCATCCCTTTGTCTACGTGTCTAGTCCATACAAATGTCAGATAAACATCATCACCCTGGTCTTCTATACCTTGGTGAACATATCCACTTTGCTATATCAAACCTAGGATTGCTCAAATTCATTTTCAACACAATGATAATCTACCACTCCTTCGTCCCATCCATTTCAAGTGCACAACCGTGTTCTTGCAACCCCGCCTATCCTCTCGAGGGGGCATCACCCTTACCAATTATCCTAAACCTTCCCTATTCTTCCAAACCAAAATCTTTTTTCTATCCAATCCATCTCTATGTTTTAACTTCTTTGAAATGATGCCTGCCTTAGCCGCAACACCATCTCAAAGAGGGGCAAAATGTAGACACCTAAAATTGGACTGCTCTGCAAACCAATTTTCCCTACCTCGCACTAATCCATTCCCCCAATCTGCATATCCCTGTGATCAATTAATTCACCTAATTGATCCATTTAACCTTGCAACCCTATCCTATTAATTGAATGAATATTCCTAATATTCATTTAATTGATTTATGCATTTTACCTAATCCATGTTAATAAGATAAATCCTGATTATCTAATTAACCTAAACTTAAGTTAATTAAGAAAACACTTAATTAACCTTGTCTCCCACTCATCCACTACACTGAATATAAAATTTAGTTGTCCCCCACACTCATCCACTCACTGAATATAAAATTCAGTTGTCTCCCACTCACCTCCACTCACTGAATATAAAATTTAGCTGTCTCCCACTCACCTCCACTCACTGAATTTAATATTCAGTTGTCCCCCACACTTCTCCACTCTTCCCAAAATGGGAATTTTTAATTCAATCTCTAGGAATAAAAGATTCACTTTTATTCCTAGCCCTTGATCTTGTCAGATGAATCCTGACCCTCCATCCTCATCTCCAAAATCCTATAAATAGGACCCCTCTATAAGCCATTTAGAGAGACCACTTCAGGCATCAGAACTCTGCCCAAATCAGTCCACAAATCTTCTAATCCTATCAAACCTCTGCCAAAATCTTGGCTCAATCACTATCCAATCTATCATCTAATCTCATCTACATTGTGTTGTGAGCTCTTGATCAATCCACATCTACACTCTAATCAGGGAAATATCTGAGGAGCTCTATTGGGTGCAAGCTCCTTCCCGCATGGATTTGTGAGGTCTTCATGAAG
Organism: Cunninghamia lanceolata; assembly: GCA_027924645.1. Classification (NCBI taxonomy): domain Eukaryota; kingdom Viridiplantae; phylum Streptophyta; class Pinopsida; order Cupressales; family Cupressaceae; genus Cunninghamia; species Cunninghamia lanceolata. The sequence continues at coordinate 11,332,656 of BSBN01000937.1, read as the reverse complement.
GTATAATCGTGTTGATTTATGCATTAGATTAGTTATTATCTTCAATCTGATTTCATTGATTACAGACCCCATGTGCACTTGTAGGTCCAAACGAAATGTTCCCAGCTACTATGAATTTTGAGAACTGCTCTATCATAGTTTGGTAATTTTTTGGTCTTAGGGATCTTAATGAACTTTGTCGGTAGCATGTTGCCTGACTGATTCAGACACTTGGCACACAAAAAGAGACCTTCCCTAGCATTTACCCACCCACCCCAACATGTTGGCGTAGTCAGTTCATCTCCACGAGCTATGGAATGCAAAATGTCACTCCTAGCACATTTCCATTGCAAGAAACTGAAGCATTTTGCAAGAATGCATTTGATTTCAGCATGCTCAAATGGACTATATTTGACCAAAACTGAGAGAGGTTATTATGGATGGACCCCACGTACACCTCTAGGTCCAAATGAAACATTCCCAACTGCCATGAATTCTGAGAACTGCTCCATCATAGTTTGGCAATTTTTTGATCTTAGGGATCCTAAGGGACTTTGCCGATAGCCTACTACCTTGAACGATTGGGATACTTGGTACATACAATGTGACCTCCCCTGGCATTTACCCACCCGCCCCAACACGTTGGCATAGTCAGTTTGGCCCCATGAGCTATGGAATGCAAAATGTCACTCCTAGCACCTTTCCACTGTAGGAAATTGAAGCATTTTGGAACAATGCTTTCCTTGCCACCATAGGCAAATGAAATTGATTTAAAAAAATTGACGGAGGTGTTTGTAGGTGGACCTGACATCCACCTATAAATGCAAAGAAGATGTTCCTAGGTGTAATAGTTTGATGGAACAGTCGGTCCAAAGTTTGTCACCTTTTTTTTTAGGGCTTTTGAGAGATTATCTTTGTTAGATATAGCCAAGAATGACCATGAGGCTTTGCCACCAAAAAGACATCTCCCCTAGCATTTACTTGCCCACCCGGATGTGTTGGCACCATCCATTTAGCCCTAGGAGATGCCAAATGTAAAAATTCAGTCATAATACCTTTCTAGTAGATGAAAATTTAGTACTATAAAGGTGTTCTAACATGATCCAATATCTTGTAGGGCATCAATTGAGGTCACCCTTACTGCTGCTATCAATTGTTTGTCATTAAAAATCATTAAGACTCATTATGAAATAGTAGCATCATTAAAACAAATTAAAACTCATGGTAAAATTGTTAAAACTCATTATGAATAGAAAGTAAAGGACATATCATCATGAAATAATCATGAAAGCCTACCTTTCTTTCCTTCCAAAGGAAACTTCATAAGGATTGTGCCTACTTCCATCATACTATAATCTTGCATGTAAATACAATTGCACTATTTAGCTAAAATGAGTAGCTAAAATATACAAGGTGAAATGAGGATAGCAAATAAAAATAACATACCTTTCTGTCATTCCACTAATTCAATCTAATGAACCATTCGGGTATGCTCTACTCTTCATTGTGTCGAGTATTGCCTCGTGATCAAACTCACAAACCTTCCACAAGGTCGTGTTCATTGGTCTACCCCCATATTTGATCAAATGAACGTTTGATGCCACAACAAGGTTAGAATAATGAAAAAATTTCCTATGTGTGTCAAAGTCCTCAAACAACCACACATCAAACTTCTTCATTGGGTACCTTCTAAGCCATGTTCTAGTAACAACCACTAATCCTATAGGTTACTCACTGTTTTCTCCATCTATAATAGGGGAATCTAATTTATTTTTTGCCTCAACACAGCGACACAAATAATAACTCGTCCTTCTTCATTGTCTTCAACTGTAATAATTGCATAAACATGCCCTGCATTGATATGTGCATTCAGTTCAATAAATATAGTCAACAATATAAGAAAAACTACAAAATAAGATGGTATATTGAATTTTATTAAATTTGAATGTTGACAATACCTAGTTAAAGTAGATCTGAAATATGGTCAAAATCAACTGATGATTCAATCTCTATGATTTGTAGTGTTGTCGGTGGCCGATACATGTCAATCGGGCTTAGGCCTCTTGTACACCAATCATCGACCCACTCCTTTGACTCACAATCATACCAAGTTTCATATGTACATGAAGAACAAAAGAATGCCATCCACCATGTATGAGTACTCCATGAACATGCATTAGAGCTTCTAAAAGAGTGTAGCTCACTCAATCTTGTCAATGTACAACAGTCCTTATATTTTGCAATGTAAGTATCATCAACCAACCAAAAATATCTACAAACTATAGAATTACCTTCATTACCTGGACCCATTGTAGCATTACACCATTTGAAAATAGATCTTGCATCTGTCAACTTTGCATTGTCTTTGTACTTCAACTCTTCTCATGCCAATGCTCTTTTGATACATGCTTTTGCACCATCATGCTCCCCCTTTCCATACTCAGCCTCACAAAAATTCCACATATGTTGAACATCATTCATTGTATGCATCCTGCTCAACCAATAGAACATCCATGAGTTCTTGAATTCTAATGCACAATTATCTTACCATATGATATGCTGACAAAATGTTATGCTCCTACTAGCCAAATCATAGTAGAACATCTGAAAACAACCTTGCATGAAATTCGTAGAATGTGTGCGATCATCACTAATATAAAAATGATATTCCCTCAAGATCTTCCTATCATCCTCTGTACTATCTTCTGCATGAATGAATGATATTTACACAAATATAGCAACCTGCGTAGAGTTGTAATGCTATGATTGGACCTCATTTTGTGGTTGTAGTGTGTAGTTCTCTGCAAATTCAACAACTGAAATGATGGTACCAAGTGGAAATGTGTCCTTGCATAACTTGAATTGCAAGTCCAACCATCAAGCTCTATGTGTATGCCTTGCATACTCGTAAACTATCTTATCTTAGAAAATAGAGATAAACTGATACACTGGAATCTTTTCAATGACCAATTCACACCTTTTTGCTTCTTTGCCATATTTCAGACTATATGCCACTGTCTTGTATTTACCAAAACTTACTAGCTCATTTCCAATTACATATGTATTGTCCATATGTTAACAAATTGGAAAATGTTGCAACCCACCACAATGATCACACGTGCCATCCAAGCATAAGCTATTGTGGAATAATTGACCATCCACTCTCTGACATAAGTTGCTTGATATGAAATCTCTTGAAGATATAGGTAGACACTTTATATTACGCTCTTGTAAAATATTGTTAGTATGCAAATCTACACATATATATCTATAAACATCATAATGATTAGAAAACTCAATATGTACTCTACAACAACAAGTTGTGTGTGTGATTTATTTTGACATAAAAAAGCTTTAACATTTCAAAATACCTTTGACTAATTTTCACTTGAGGATACATCTCTTGAAATTTCTTGAAAATTTGTGTTTGAGTCATATCCAAAAAATGCTTTGGATGTGGCTTACAGTTTCGTCAACCAATTCCTCTTCTCACAACATCTCTTGCATTAGGAGATACCCTTGTGTTATTTTTCCAAAATTCTTTGATGAGGGATCTCAAGGCTTTAACAACAACTTTGTCTTTCCATGGGAGTCTACCAAAGAATGCCCACAATTCATTGGTGTTTGGGTCCTCAACTCTTTCACGTCTTCCAATGGCTCTCATTTGAGTTTTTTCTACTTATTTTCAATCCTTGACTTGTTTTTCTAATGAGGTGAACTTTCTTTGTTTGTTGGCTTACTATTGTCGATGTAATGACACATTATGTGACATTACTATCCTTGGTGTGAGGTGGAACCCACACTCTCATATCCACTCATTAGATTCTTTACAATTAATTTTTCACTTGAGACATCCGATGTTCTTAGGCCAAGAATCTTGATAATGGGCCTAAATTTTAGATTTCTCATTAATTCAACAAATAGTTGACATCTTTCAGTTTCACTTAAGTTCAAAAAGAATTATTTCCATATCTTATTCGCATATCTTTGGCAAGTGTGCTTGGGAACCTTATCTTGCATGGGCTTCAAAACATTCTCATCGATATCAATAAGAAACTTAGGCTTCCCTATGCAAAATTCTAGGAGGCATTTTCACTAGTAAAGTTGACTCAACATTAGAAATTTCTTCAATATTTACTTCAAATGGGATAGATGGCGTACCTTCAATTGGAGATGAACAAGATGAAAAGTCTTGAAGTCGAGATAAAGAAGATGGTGTACCTTCTACTTGACGTGTGAATGATGGCGTGCCACCAATTTGAGAAGAGAATGAAGATGTACCTTCAACTTCACCTGTGAAAGATGGAGTGTCTCCATTTTGAGAAGATAATGATGGTGTTCCTTCAAATTCACCTGTGGATGATGGAGTGCCTCCAACTTGGAGATTTAGTTTCCTTTTTGAACAGAGATTTTGCATTCATTCACTTTGTGTCACCAATTCCATCTCTCTCTTAGCTTCATTATATGTGTCATGTTCCTCCTCAATTGGCAATGGTGGACAATTTCCTACTTTCACGAATTCGTCTCATTCTTTCTCTTTTCATCTCATTTTTAGCTTCACGCTCTTCTAGTGTTAGAGTTTTTGTTGGTTTCCTCGGCATGATGATGATTTCTATATGCATCATGAATAAGACAATGATGATGTTAGAAGCATAATGAATAATCAGCATATACAAATCAGCATATGATGACTAATGAATAATCAATATATAGAAATCAGCATATGAATAATCAACATATAGTTTCAGATTTTCTTAACATATCTTCTCAAACACGCTTTCTTAACCTCCCATGGATACACCTACTCAAGACAAGATAGAAGAAGTCACTAGCACTAAGGAGAGTTATGACAAGCACATTGTGAGGAACCAACCATTCCAAATGGAGACTCATCTAAGGTAAAACTAGACCTACCAGCATGTTAAAGGACAGCCCAAATTCTTATATTGTACTTGTGGTGAATTAGTTAGAGTAGCTCATGAAGACACTTGTATGAAGTCATGTTTATGCTTAGATGTGATCATTGTTATCTCAAGTAGATGGGACTACATAGAACTTTGAGGGGGCTTTTGCAACAAAAGCCAAAATTGGAGAAGGAAGCAACAACTCTTAACAATTCCCAATAATGAAAATGGTAGACATTTTTTTTGAATAGAGGAGTCCAAGAGACTATAGTAGTATAGGTTGTAGATGTTATACAAATAAAAGGCATATTTAATGCGATCATTGTAAAAAGAAATTGGGCATTTTGAAAAGGAGTGTAGGCTCAAACAAAGTCACATGTGAAATAAGAAAACAATTTTCACTTGAAATGAAGGAGACCATCTCAATTCCAATATTTTTTTCTTTTGTCATGCAGAAGACAAATCTTAAGATAATGTTTGGTTTCTTAATTTTGGTTGTTTGAATCATATGATAGTCAATGAAGACTTATTTATGCTAGTTAATAAAGTTGTAAAGAGTTGATTAAAATTTGGAAACAATAAAGTAGTGTAAGTTATTGGAAAAGACACCTTGGTTGTTCACACCAACCAAGGTGTGGTAAAAAAAACCAAGATACTTTATTAGTTGATGGCCTTAAGCATAATTTATTGAGTGTAGGTTAGCTTATTGAAAATAATTATAGAGTTTTGTTTCATGATGGTACTCAAGTAAATGTTTTGATAAAAATTATGGTGGAAAAAGTTGTAGTAGAAGTTCTCATGACAACAAATAGAATGTTTCCATTGCAAATGTGTTTATTAAAAATAGATGCTCTAAAAGAAACTCTTGAGGATACCAATTGGTTATGTCATGGTCAGTATAGTCAGTTGACCGTTAAGGAGTTGAACTTGTTACATACTAAGATTTGTGGATTGTTCAAGATCTTGTTCAAGAGTTTGATCATAAATTGATAAGATATAGTGATAGAAGCCTATGTGGTAACCATGCATTGAGAGTTGGAAATTGTGTCATGGCAGAGAGATTTATTACAACCAAGTGTTTCTATGGTAGCAATTGCAAGACGCTTGGTGAAGAACTCGCTATTGCATCATGAGCTAAGTGAGTTGCTAGAGCATGTATGGTAGTGCAAGTGCATGTAATGACAATTGAGAACATTTATATGTTCTAGAGAATGTTCGGAGGTATCACAAGTGATAAGAAGCAATTGAGAGTTTCTGTTTGTTATCGCAAGCTATATAGTTTGATTTTGGTTTCAGTGTAGGAAGACATGTACAAGGTTCATGTGTTTTGGTCAACAACTTTTGACTAAGTATGAAGACAAGTATGACAAACAAGCTAAGTATGGTGTACCCTTGTAAGCACTAAAAATGTTGAATTATCACAATCAATCAATACAAATCAGTCAATTGGCAGTAAAGAGGACATTGAGTATGATGGCACACCTAATCCCAATGATGAGCATGAGTTGAATGGTTTATATATTAATGATTCAAGATACAACAAAATCGTGTATATATCATATTTTAATGATTCTAATTCTAGATTAATAGACATAATGATGACTTTTTTAACATAGATAGTTCCACTTTTAGTTATTGTGAGTGTTCTAAAGAACATAAAGTGAATTAAATTGGACATAAAGAACATACCTTAGAATTTGATATTCAAGTTGACCAATTCTCTAAAATTTGGTTGCAAAATCCTCAGATTGATCTTTTTGGAAAGTTTGATTATGAATTCTATATGACTCTAGAATATGATTACTAAAATTTATGAAAAAAACAAGCATATATCATCAAATTTAATCTATATCAATGGTAATTAGCTTTGAAACAATATGAAACATGAAACTTTCAGTTTAAATAATCAAATTTTATCCAAAAATATGTAAAACCAGTTCTTCTACATTTAAAAAACAAAAAAAGGTGGTGGATTGATCAAACAATGATTCTTAAAATGTCAAACACCATGAAAAAGCATTTTCTTGTCTGATAGCACACATGAAAAGTAGGGAATAATAGAAATGTGGGGTCTGAAAAATGGATCCCACATATTTTTTTCCTGTCTTTTTTGCTTCCCAAAATGCACTCGTGTTATAATACACTCATGTTATAACGCGAGCGTGTATTGGGAAGCATGAAATCTTTATGCTTTCATGCATGCAAACAAGTATTTTAGTGTTTCCTCTCTATGTATAAGTATATATCTATAAGTATATATCTATGCAAACCTTTATGTATAAGTATATATCTATCTCTCTATCTCCCTCTCTCTCTCTAAACTCCTAAACCCTAAATAATGCCCCTAAACTTTTATCTCCCTATCTTTCCCTCTCTAAACTCCTAACCACTAACCCCTAAACCCGATCAACCCTAAACCCTAATCTCCTTGTCTCTATTAGCCCTCTACCTCTCAATCTCTCTGCCTATGTCTCTGGCCATGTCCCTCACCCTCTGTCTCCCTATCTCTCCCCTCGGTCTCCTCTATATCTCCCCATCGGTCCTCTCTCTCTAAACCCTAACCTAAACCTCTAAACCTTAACCCTAAATAATGCCCCTAACCCCTAACCCCTAAACCATAAACCCTCAAAGCAACCCTAAACCTCTATCTCCCCATCTCTCCTAATCTCTATCGGTCTCCTCTCTCTATCTCTCTGTAAACCCTAAACCTTAAACCTGAGCAACCCTAAACCCTAACCCCTAAACCTTAACCCCTAAACCCTAAACCTGAGCAAACCTAAACCCCTAAAGCCTAAATAATTCTCCTAAACCCTAACCCCTAAAACCTAAACCATAAACTTGAGCAACCCTAAACTCATAAACCTCAAATAATGCCCTTGACCCCTAAACCCTAAACTCTAGCAACCAGGCTAAACCCGTTAAAAACAAATAATTCCCCTTTAACCCTAACCCCTAAACCCTAAACTTGAGAAAAATTAAACTCATAAACCTTAAATAATGCTCCTAAAGTTCTGAGCAACCCTAAATAATGCCCCTAAATCCTAACCCCTAAACCATAAACATAAACTCAAGCAACCCTAAACCTTTAAATCCTAAATAATTCCCCTAAACCCTAAACTTAAGCAACCCTAAACTCATAAACCTGACCAACCCTCTCTCTCTCTCTCTCCCAAAACCTGGGCTAAATCCTAAATAATGCCCTTGAACCCTAACCCTTAACCCCTAAATCTGAGCAACCCTAAACCTCTATCTCCCTATCTCTCCCGTATCTCCCTGTATCGAGCTATCATTCCTCTACCTCTCAATCTCTCTCCCTATCTCTCTGAACATCTCTCTCACTCTCTATCTCCCTATCTCTCCCCTCTATCTCTCCCTCACTAGCTTATCGATGAAGGAAATAAAAATAAGAAAACTAGGACTCTCTATCACCCTAACTCTCCTCTCTCTCTCCTCTCCATCTCCACCCTCTCTCCCTCTTCCTCCCTCTCCCTCTCTCTTATTGACAAAGAACATGGAAACAAGAAAACTAGGGCATGCAAAGAGGGATGAGGATATAAATTGGGAAGATGAAATGGAAACAAGATAATTTACAAAAGTTCATTGGATGGGAAGAATGATGAGGAGAGGTGAAGAGGGGAGGGAAGTAGAGAGTGAGATAGAGGGTAGGAGGTAGAGAGGGGAGGGAAGTAGAGAGTGAGACAGAGGGTAGGAGGTATAGAGTGGAGAGAAGAAGAGAGTGAGAGAGAAGGTAGGAGGTAGAGAGGGGAGGGAAGAAGAGAGTGAGAGAGAGAGGGTAGGAGATAGAGAGGAGAGGGAAGTAGAGAGTGAGCGAGAGGGTAGGAGGTAGAGAGGGGAGGGAAGTAGAGAGTGAGAGAGAGGGTAGGATGTATAGAGGGGAGGGAAGTATAGAGAGAGAGAGAGAGGAGGGAAGTAGAGGTGAGAAAGAGAGAGAAGGGGAGGGAGAGAGGAGGGGAGGGAGTGAGTGTTTTAGTTTAGCATAATGCAAGCATGTTATAACATGCTCACATTAGGCTTTGCCTTGGAAATTTCCAAGCCTTAGGCTTGGATTTTCCTTGGGCTTCCAACCCAAAGGCTTGGACTATGTTTAGGTCATCCAAGGACGTGTTTTTCAAGATTCTAACAAAATTCACATAATCTGGAGTGTGTTGCCCATCAGGATTGCACTTTTTTCAAAGAAAACTCGAAAAAAATACCACCATAATCTTAAGCTTTCTATTAGCTATCTAACCATATAATGTTTTTCACATTTTGGGTATGTTAAGAGTTTCATCTTTAATTTCTTTTGTTAGTGTCTCCATTTTTTGTCAAAAACCAGTGTCTGGTATTTTTATTTTTTTTTACCGTTCATCAAAATTTCAAATAAGTTACATTTTTAGAAACTAGACTCCATTTTACATGTATTCAAAAAAAAATATTGATTTTCGATTAGTTTTCAAAAAATTTAGCGGCCAACATGCTCATTTTTTTGTTTTTTAGGATGTGTCCACTTTGAAAATTAGTAAAAAATCAATTATTCATGAAAAAATTATTTGAAAAATCAGGGATAAACTACATGGTGTTAGCTAATTTCTCACTAAAATTATTCTTGAAATACTAAAAAAAATTAACATTTTAAGGGGAGCACATTAAACGCTATGTTATGTTTTTTGAGAAAAACAAGACCAATTTGTGTGCTCCCCCTTTTTGAACCCCCTAATCTCAACCATTTTGAAAAAGAATAGTAGTTTAGAAACTAGATTCGGAGCACTACGACTCTTGTTTTTGTTGTATCTTCAAATTTGGGGTGTAACTATCTTCAATTTCTCATCCAACATCAGTCTTTCCTGATTTCAGAAAAAGAAAAAAGAAGAAAACTTGGCATCTTAAGACCCCCTTTTGGTCCCTCATCTTTGTGCACTTACCCTAAATATTTCCTTGTTCATGCCATTTTGATAATATGTTGATTCAGATGAAATAGCTACTATTCTAGGTTCACTTTTTTGAAAAAGATATTCTTAAAATGATTTTTGTTCCATTCTTTAATTTTCTCTTTCAGATATTTTTATTTTTTGCACAATTGGTACATTCTAGATCCTTTGACAAATAGAGCATTTCCCTACTAGAGACATACAGAAGGGAGGAATCTTTGGTTTCTAAAACACATGGCTTCAAACCTTAAAGGGTAATTACTTGGGGATTTGTCCTCAAAGAACTTACTATGACAAGAAAATGGTCTCACCCCAAGAAGGGGGATATATAGTAGTAGAGAAGGCAAAAGAGTCTATGAGCCAATTTTCTGAGAAAAGAAATCTCTCCAACCTTTCAGTGATTAAGAAGAACTCCTTTCTTATACTATTAGACCAAGACAATTTTCCATTTGAAGGGGGGCTATCATAAATATTGTTTGAATTTTGAACTCCTAAAATCTTCATATGTTTTGGGTGGATGGATTATGCCCCCTACTTTTTCTTATAGAGAGATAGAATTAAAATCCCCACCTAGGATAAAAAGTTCATCTTTGAGGGACAGATCAATGAGCCAAGCAGTGACCACAATTTCTTTTTCTGAAGAATGTTATTTGGCCCATAAATGTTGAATAACTAGAAATTTAGCTGAGAGGAAAGGCTGACAATTCTTTGTAACATCCAATGAGATCCTAAAGATACTAACTCTGCCTTGACCAATTTGTAATTCCATAAGACTGTCAGACCCCTTGATGTACCTAAGGCCAAGAGTTAAAGATTGATTTGACTTGTACTTCTGAGAGTTTAGTTTCTTGTAATAAAATTATGTCGAAGAGTAGGGATTCAAGTTTGCACTTTATCAAGTGCCTCTAGTTAGGGGCATTTAGGCCCCTAACATTCCAAGTGAGGATCCTTATTTCTCCTAAGGAGAGTGGCATGCTCTCCTCATCGTCAAGTTTTTATCCAATATGGATTAGATGTCGGCTGCAATCTCTTATTGTATTTTGACATGCTTAGGTTTTCTCCCCATGGTTTTTGGTGTGGAGTAAGAAAGGTTTATTTGTTGGATAGATTCTAACTGACAAATACATAATTTCTCACTAAAATCTATTACCATAATTTTATTAGGCATTTGAGTGGTCATTTCATCTGCTAGTTCCATCACAACATCATTCATGTGCTCCTTTACCTAGATTCCATTCTATTAGATGGTTGAGGTTGAGGGTCAGAGTTTTCTTGAAGGACCTCATCTACTAGTTCAACCATCAATTACTAGATCATTTAGCTTTTCTTTAATAACCTAATCTTCAACTTTTGTTTTGACATTACAGTCAGTTGAGTTAACAATGGCATGGTCCTCTCGTTGTTCTGAATCTTTTTGCCTCATCGCCCTCTATTTCCTTCTTTGCCTCTATCATTTCCTTCATTCTTGGATGATGAACCCTTATGGAAGATTTGCCTATTTGATGAGCATAGCAAATATTCTCTCCTATGGTTTTAATCTTTGTTCTAAAATACTTTTCTCTTTTAGCCATGTTTTCAACTAGTTGATCAAAAGAGAGTGTCTTTAGTTGCTTGCTTGCTTGTAATGACTCTAAATAGGTTGAATATGTGGGAAGAAGAGCTTTTATGAAGGCAGTTATATATATATAAACACCAACAACTTCAACATCATGTTTAATTGCCTGGATTTCTGAAGCTAGACTCAATACATCACCATTCTTCAACTCAAGTTTAAACAACTTCAACTACAGTTGTATGAGTTCCAATTTTGAATGAGAATCATACAATCCTTCAACTTGTTTAGTGCTTCCAATAGGGTATTGCACCCTTGTATGTGCCAGAAGACTTCTTCATCAACTGAGGCCCTTATCAAGGACAGTGCCTTAGAATTTTTATGTCTCCAGATTTGTTGGTCTTTACTAGATTTGCATCTATTTTGAATTATTTCAGAAAAATCGATACCTGTTTTACTAGATTTGCATCTGTAGCACTTGGAATTGATGTTTGTCTAAGAACGTAGAAGCAGAAAAGCAACAGAGCATCCTTAGGGACCAATACTGCTAATTGATAGAGTTGGAGCCAACATAAAAAGATGTCACGTTTGCCACAACTTCTTATCTCTTTAAGATTTTTCCCAACCAACTACCATTTGCTTTGGAATTCACCATATGATCTTGGAAATATGATCCATCTAAAAATATTAAGGTTATTGGCATCATCAGGCCTGAAAGAGCTTCAAATATCAGTTGGAAAGCTTGGACAGTTGGAATATCTAAACATTTCAGTATGCAAGGGCTTTAAAGAACCTCCAAAGGAAATAGGACAACTCAAGAAATTGAGGGAGTTTGATATGAGAGAATGTTCTTGTTTGATGAGGTTACCTACAACTTTTTGTGAACTAAGTTCCTTGAAGCTTCTTGTATGTGATGAGAAGATTGAGAAGCGGAGGTTGCAGGCAAAGAACATTTCTTTTCAAGAGCTTAGAGTTTAAACTATGGAAGAACACCCCCAACCATAAACAGTTGGCACGTTCCGGCTCTTTATGCTATGTAGTTGGTAATAGGCCATGATAGAGTAGAGGGATATTGCAGATACCGAGGGGTAACTCTTCGAAATCACTGTTGTGGTTCAGGTTATAATCCTGTAGCTTGGTTGTGTTGAATGTAGAGATACTTCCAAATCCTTCACATAAGCTTAAAGATATTTTCTCTAATCTCTATAGTTCTTCAATGCTCTGTTTTTCAACAAGAGGGGAAATCAACCTCTTGTACATAAGACATAAAGACCTTTCAATCATTAGTTCAGTGAGTGAAGATAAGACATAAAGACCTTTCACTGTTGCCTTCTTTGTACCGCAATTGGATACCATCAGAAATTTTAGTTTTTACATGGATTTCAACAATGAGGAAAGAAAGTATTCTATTGAAGTAAAGAGTTACAACAGAGCCTCTGTCTCGGGGAAATTCATATCATGCCACTGAGTTTCCTCCATAGGGTCTGCATGTATAAATCACAAAGGCAATCCAATTACAACATTTTGCATTAATTATGACTACTAGTTATATAGGTTATATTCTCGTCATATTGAAGTTGAATCTAGGAATGGAAATATGTAAGGGGAAAAGAGTGCTTCTATTTGCGATGCATACAAAAAGAGTGCTTAATGTCACAGCATGAAAAAGTCAAGAATTGAAAACAGTAGTGTTACATAATGTTACTTATTAGGGAGTAGGACATTTAGAGCGTCTAAAAAATCTGATATTTTGAATAGTTTATATAGGCTGTTGAGTTTACTTAGAGAATGGATGTAAACCTTGTAACAGGCAGAAAATCATATTTGAAATTCTATTCTATTCTACAATTTGACATCAAACGTGAACATTAAAAATAATGGTTAGTATTTCAAAAAGAAATTTGGGTAAAAATGCATATGTAAGAGTTTTTGAATTACTCACCGGTGAGAATGGAGAGAATTTGAGTATCAAATGCACTATCATTAAGCAACTCCTCTTCACCTAACAAATTACACTCCCTCATTGTTATGACCAACCACATGCTGTAGACTACATTATCTTGGGCTGCCAAATATAAGGCCAAATCTCGGATTACATCATACCGAGCAAAGTATAACTCTGAGGCATTTCCATATGGGATTGTTGTACTTCCCCTATTAAGTGCAAGCATGTAAGGCTAGTCATGAAAAACATGATAACAAGAGATCCAATATTTAAAAGGAAAGGTAATTACCATGGATTGCAAGTTAAATTTAAAAGGTTTCTTCTTGCAAGTTCTGGTAGGATGGAAAAAGCATCATGCCTTCGTAGCCTTCAAACATAAACCCAAATGTCCAATACTACATCAACACATATTTTTCTGTCCACTAGAAATAACCCTAAGTCTAAGAAACACTCCTTGCTTACATTGTCTAAGGAGTCAATACTGGTCTGCAACAATCTAAATAACCCTTTTCTATGATAATCATATATATATTCTCCTTTATAAATCTTGTTCTTTGCCGTCTTCCAAACTTTATGGGGTTCCCCATGCAAAGAGCTCCCAATCACCTTCAGAGCAAATGGCAGACCATTACATTCTGCTTGCACCTGCAATTCATTAAACGTAAAGAAGATTTATAAGCAGACCTTGTAGGACAACAAAACCTAATAAATAAATAAATAAATATAACAAAAAAATCCACCTCCATTATTAGAATGCATTTGTATCACTCAGAATTTACATTTGTCCAAAACCCCAAAAGCAGAAAACCGACAGAGCATCTTTGGACCCAACAATGGTAATTGATAAAGTTGTGTAGAGGGGTTGTGGGTATGGTGGACTTGTCTCTGGTAGTTATAACAGTCTTATATCCTAGACCTTCAAATAATAACTTTTCAAGATCTTGTCTAGACTAAACATCATCCAAAATTACCAGTTAGCTTGGATTGACTCAAAATCAATTGCCGCAGCTCTCTGTGTGAATCTTTGACGTCCTCAAATTCTAGTCTTTTCCTTCAGCTATATTCTTCTACATAGTCTCTAATATTCCTTTCAGGTTTGAGGACTGTGAGACAGTGATAAAAATCACAATGTTGTCAAAATAATCTGGAATCCATGAATAAACAAGTGTGTTTTAGATTGAATACATTAACATGCATGAAAAGATGTCCTTTAACCTAAACCAGAGTAGCATAACGATTCCCATGATATACTACAGATTCTGCATGTAAGTAATGTGGCAAAGAATAGAATGTGGTGCATATATATTGGAGATGCTTGAAAACAAAGTCCTCTTGGGTGTGTTTTCAAGAGGTGTCTTCTACATGAGGATACTTTAGATGATCAGGTGACACAAAGGAAGAGGAGAAAGAAGTTACAGAAGTAGAGGAAGGTGTAGTAGCAGCAGTGATTTGTCCTTTGGAGGACATGGAGGTGCTGATGAATGTGATGCAACTGAGTACACGAGAAGAGGAGACGAATGTGCAGATTTTCATGCATAGGGATGTAGATGTGGAGATTGGGAGATTTTCAAGTCCAAATAGTATATTGGACCAAGGATGACGAGCAAGGAGATGTTTGGAAGAGAAATGGTGTACAAGAAGTGCATCAAGATAGGATTGTAGGCATACAAAGTATGGAAGAAAAAGAAAACGATGAGGAGGTGTATACAAAAAAATTCATTTCGATAATGTTAGTTGTGTTGATTTCAGTGCAGGTGAAGTAGTGAGAGGAGGAAGAAAGAGGAGAATCATTTGGTGGAGGAAGTTGGGGTAATGTAGACAGAGATCCACAAGAGGGAAGGCCAATGGCCAATTTTGGTAGAGGGGGATGGGATTTGTCCCAGCTAAATGCTGGAAGAGGCGAAGGAAAATGTCTTTTGATATACCTATTATAATAATGGAGGATGTTGAGAAGTGTGTGCACTATGCGAGGGTGTTGAGAAGTGTGTGCACTATGTTCACAAAATTTTACTTTGAGCATTTGATGCTAGAGCATCTCAGGGGTCATGCATTCCTAAAGGGATTGTAGACTTAGTTGATCTTCCAGTAAACCCACATATCAGCCAAGAAGCTATTGATTTTGTAGAGAATATTCAAGAGGTACATCAACAAGTTAGGCTCAAATTGCAGTCCATGAATGAGCAATTTAAGAAGAATGCTGATTTGCATTGGAGAAGAGAAGTCTTTCAGGAAGGAGAAATGGTCATGGTACATCTACGCAAGGAAAGGTATTCCCAAGGTGCCTACAACAAGTTAAAGCCCAAGAAAATTGGGCCATGCAGAATTATGAAGAAGATAAATGAGAATGCCAACCTTATTGATTTGCCTGAAGACTTGGACATCAGTCCTATTTTTAATGTTGCTGACCTCTATTCATATTCAGCTGGGGTAAATGATGATCAGATGGAAGATGAGCAAAATGAGAAGGAAAACAACCATTGGACCAAACACTTGCCAAATAAGAAAAGAGAACAAGTTGAAGAGTGTTAGATACCAAATTGGTAGCTACACAATCCAGGTCATATAAATTGTATTTTGTTAAGTGGGAAGGCCTGCCGGATTCTTACAACTCTTGGATCACCAATGCTGACTTTCTTAAGTACAGCCGAACAACTTCATCTTATGGACCAAAACCAGGAGGTTCAGATTTTCCCTTAAAGTTCTCCTTCCCACATTCTGTTTGTTCGGTTGTAGTTCAGTCTTTTTAGGATTTTGTCTTACTATTTAAAGTATGCTTTTTTGATAGTTTTATTTCTATCTAGTCCTTTTGTAACAGTTGCCATCTCTTTCTATATTTAGATGGAAGAGAACTGTGTTGGCGGAGAAGTTGGGGACGGGAGGATTTTAGATAAGTTTTGGTTTTGGGTAGAATAGAAGTCAGAAAGAAAAAGGAAGGCTAATAACTGTGCACAGGGGATTTTGAAGATCAGGGACTGAATGCTCTGAGAGGAACTTTTCAGTTTCCACCACTGTGTATTGATTGGTAGTTTCTAATCAATGTTATAATACAGAATATTTGTTGTGTATTGTATTTGGTTATAGAATGGTTGGATTTGTGCCTTCTTAGCTCTTTGCTATTGAAAGTGTTTTTATTTATAAGACTAGGCAGAACAGAGTTTTTTGAGTTTACATTGCAGGGTCACAGAAACAGAGTTTTTTGAGTTTACATTACAGGTTCACAGAAACAGAGCTGCATCACAATTCCACTAGATCCAGGAACCTCTCAACGCAACTGTATCAATTACCATTGCTGCGTCCAGAAGGATGCATTGTCCCTCTTCTGCTTCTGGGCACTCAGACAGACATCAATTCCATACACTGCAGATGCAAATCTAGTGAAGGAGGTGTTCAGCCTTCTCTGTTTTTCTGAGAGTTGGATGAAATTCGTAATATTTATATATGCACATTATTTGTACTTTTTATATGCATATATTTTTTTTTACTTTTTTTGTATTTGGAATCTTTGCTACAACAAAATTATTCCTCTGATGTTTTGCTAGATTAGGCTTGAGGAAATAAGGATTGGGCAAGCAAGAGTGAAACATTCAATTAAGCATTATGAAAAAAACAATTTATACAATCAATCTCCCAAGCAACTTAGTACTAATAAATTAAATTAAAGATTTTAAAATCCAGGACTGTGATTTTAGATGGTCATAAAGTTCAAACAAATAAATCTACATACTAATGGTGTGAATTATTTGTGTAATTTTTGTTGTCCGACAACGTCTCCTGATTTTTTTGCCATTCCATGAGTTACAGTCACTTACAGGTGCAAGCACAATGTAAAGGCCTGCCACTAGCTCTTAAGGTGATTGGAAGCTTGTTGTGTAGGGAACCCCATGTGGTCTGGGAATGCAAAGGATAAGCTTTCCAAACGGGAATCAATATCAAATTATCACAAAGAAGCGCTTCTTAAATGCTTGGAGACTAGTATTGTGAGGGAATGTTTCGTAAAGTCGGTTCGGAATCTGAAACGGCAGAATACCTTTTTCATCTTATTGGAACTTGCAAGCTGAAATCTGTTGAATTTAACTAGCAATCCAGGATAATTGACTATATTTTTATGTACAATTTTTTTGTTATCAATTATTGTAACATCATGCTCACATGGTGGTTGCACTTATCAGAAACAGAGCAGCAATTCCTCATGGAAGTGTCTCTGAGCTGTACTTTTTCTCAGTAGAATGGAATGAGAGATTTGGCCTTGTATTTGGCATTCCAAGATGGTATAGTCCAAAGGAAGAGGTTACTTATGCCCAGGAAGGAGCATAATTTGCTAGAGGCATGGACGTTGCTTTGTGATGAACAGTTTGATGCTCAAATCGTTGCTATTTAGTGTTCACACAGGTGGGTTACAAGATTTCTCTCAGATGGGATCTCACCGATTACCAACTTGTTTATGAAATACTCGCTATATATTATAATATATCACAAAAGTTCTGTAGCTAATATTGCATTTAGTTCATTGCTGTAAGTAACTTGGGTGTCATTGACTAATGTAAAATTTAAATTACCAAACTTTCTGGATGTATTATGTGCATTTGTCTTACATGATAATACATAAGAGTAGGACAGTGAAACTTCAATTGTCTCATCCTAGAAGTGTTTGTGGACTAACTTCTCTGAAACATGTCAATCTGCGATGAGACAATTGGGCAACAGTAGTTGCAGGCCAAGATAATTGGTATCCCAGAACTTAGAGTTGAAATTGTGAAAGTACAGTTCAGTTTGGATTAGCTTGATGATTGACTTGACATCCTAGTAAAATATCAATACAATTTCTTTATTTTCCTATTTACTAGAATAGACCCACATAAGGTTCTCTATGCTATATAGTGTTAGCCCAGGAGTGTGACTAAATTTTCACACAAGCACTCAGTGTAGTAAAAGTTAAAACCTTTGTGATTATAGTTTTTTTTGTTTTTGTTGTGGGTGCAAAAGTAACATTTTCTCCATCCCAATGCAATTTGTTTTTATTTTTAGCTTGGGAGGGGGTGCCTGTAAATATATTTTTTGGATAATAGATTAATATATTAAAGTAAAAAGGGTAGTAAAATAAAGGCTGCAAATAGCAGACCGAAACATGCAACAGTGAGGTTTTCAAAACTCTCAAAATCTCAAGAACAGAGCACCCATCCATCGTGAAAATGATAGCAAGGGTTTCAGGTTCCCTGAAGCTTGCCTACTTCCATAAAGTTTATCTCTTACGTGTGAACAGTCTGATATTCTTTGTACAGCTTGCCCATTTGATACTGTGTCTCCCAGATGAGGGACAACTCAAGGAGTGTGGGCTTCTTCAATTATTTCTCCACATCACTCAGCCATGGCTCAAGGCAGTAGTGATCCCGAAGAAATAGAAATCAACATGCATGAGATAAGCCTCAAATTTTTATCTGATTGGAATTATATCTCAAACTGAGGAAGGGAAATGAAGCATGAAAGAAAATATATCCCTTATCAAGACATAGAGATTGAGTTGATCATAATTTGAACCATAGTTGAAGGAACAAAGGTCTCCTCAAATCTTGTTTGCAGACTAAAATGCAACAGAAGCATCCAAAAACATTAACAAATCTCAATATGCACCATATTGGAGGTAGTGCACCCAACTTATAGAGCCTCTTCACACAGAGTATAACTTCAACTTTTTGATGTCCTGCCTAAGTAGCGGCCGATAGCTTGCACTTCCAGAGTTCACTTTACACCATGCTTCGCTTGATCTACCAACTCTTCTCGTTTCATTTGTCAACAACAGAGAATAGAATAGCAAGCATAGGAATAAAAACCAGCAACAGAAACAATAACAGAACCAACTATCAATTATCCATCCTGCAGCTCAACTATAGAAACATCAGAAACTGCTATCTGGATTTAATACTGACAGCTCTTCATATACTGACTTGTCATAAATCTAAACTAAATAGTTTGAAAAGAAAAATCGAAAGACAAATAGGTTGAAGAGACAAGAAAAAGGGCTTTTAGTATTCCCAGGGATAGAAACGAGGTTCACAAATTGGAGTCTTGTTATTTAACCTCCAATAGCAACACCATTTATCACACAGTCACTTCACCACCTAGATGCAATGTTTTGTGGAGTTTTGTAGATTGAATTTAACATACAAGACCACCATATAACATGCACAGATCTTGAACATTAACATTCACAAGTAACATAGATAATTATTCAATCAAATGCTTGAACTACAAATTTCTATTTCTTAGACGTCCACACTCCAGTTAGAGACCATGAAAATTTGAAACATAGAAAATTGAAAGTAGATTCTAGAATTGAGATTAACAATCCAACATGAATGTTTTTCCTTTCTCAAGTTCAGAACCAGACGCTGTATAAGCAAATTTTTGGTAAACAAGCAAATATGGGCAATTGAATCCAATAAAGTATGTAATAGAAATAAATATAAAATATCATAACAACGGAACCAGCAAACTCATGTATCTAGCAAGAAATCTAAGCACAAACACTCCACATCCTGCTCACACTTCCCAAATATGTAGTTTTTTCATGATGATTCAAACTGGAGATTTAGAAGCTTGATCAAGCTTGTGCACTTGGTAGCCTATAGAAGTGTTCTCCTCATTAGTTAACCTTATCTGTGGGATAGATTTGACCATTTCCTCGAATTTCATTGATATTTTTTTGTAGGCATTCGTCAACAACAATAATGGTGTTATGCCTTCTTTTCATTCTTGCTAGTGAATTCCTCATTCATTCACAACTTTTGCTCCATCTTTACATAGGGTTTCTATATTATTTACAAAGACTTCCTATCTTATTCATAAACAATATGATTCCAACACGTTTTTAAATAAAAAGAAAGATATAAATTTTTATTAGATGTGTTAACAACATAGTACATTGTTACTAATTGAGTGCAATAGGCATAATGTTTAGTGCCCCAAAAAAAAAAAGTGTGATACTAAACCGTTGGAGGCTGCAGACTTTAATCTTAAATCTTTTATCATTTTCGGTCTTTTTTTTTTTAAAGAATATGTGAGAGGAATGTGTTCTTATTATAAATGTTGAATGTCACATGTCACGTTCCTCCACATTAGAACACTATGTCCACTTAACTGTTTACATTGCTCTTTGTTCCGCAAAATTTATGGCCAAATTCTCCAGCAAATCAATCGCCTATCTTCAGAAGTTTTATAAGTTTGGGGACATGGAGCCATATCAGCCTGTACAGAGGCTCAAGCGTGTACACATTATAGTAGGCAAATTCAAGAAAAAGCTCAAGCTTGTAAACATTATACAAGGCAAATTCAAGAAAATAATTTCTATTTATAAATTGTACAAAATTTTACATACAAGTTACAACATAGTACTCGAAATTGAAAACTTATGTGCATTTCAATTAATTTAATCTACATTGGCAGAAAATGACGGAAGTCAAATTTAAGTGCAGTGCAGACAACTCCCACCCGTTTACAGACACCCACATCCTAGCTTTATACAAAACAAAGAAATGTCTTGAGACAGAGAATAAGTTCGTTATTCATCTACAATCCAGTAAAGAATGTTTAGTGCACTGAACTGCCATTAAAATTGACCATATTCATATGCTGAAAATACAGGGGACCTTCTATTGATTTGTGCCAGTGAACATGAAAATGCACTGAAAATTTTACAAGATCTTGTTCTTCAAGATGAGAGATAAGAAAAGAAGTCAATCATCAAGCCAATCCAAACTAAAGTTTGCTTTCACAATTTCAACTCTAAGCTCTGGATTAGAAATGTTCTTGGCCCGCAACCAATGCTTCGCAATCTTCTCATCACAGATAACAAGCTTCAGGGAACTCATTTCACAGACAGTTGAAGGTAACGTCGTCAAACGGGAACACTCTCTCATATCAAACTCCCTTAATTTCTTGAGTTGCCCTATTTCCTTTGGAAGTTCTTTCAAGCCCTCGCATACTGAAATGTCTAGATATTCCAACTGTCCAAGTTTTCCAATTGACGCAGGAAGCACTTTCAGGTGTGGTAATGCAGATAACCTTAACATTCTTAGATAGCTCATATTTCCAAAATCATATGGTAAATTCTGAAGCAGATGGCAGTTGGTAATAAAGCATGAGAGAGTGGAGGGCATATTGCAGATACCGAGGGGTAACTCCTCCAAATCACTGCTGTGGTCCAGGTTAAAATGTTGTAGCTTGGTGAATGTGGATATATTTTCAAATCCTTCACATAAGTTCAAAGATAGCTTCTCTAAGTTCTGCAGTGCTTCAATGCTCTGTTTTTCAACAAGGGGTGAAATCAACCTCTCCAAGCGGACACTCTTGAGCTGAGTGATTGAATATAAGACATCTAGACCTTTCACCGTTGCCTTCTTTGTACCGCAATTGGATACCATCAGAAATTTTAGTTTTTTCATGGATTTAAGAAATGGGGGAAGAAAGTATTCTGTCGAAGTAACGAGTAACAACAGAGCCTCTCTGTTTCGGGGAAATTCATATCATACCAGTGATTTTCCTCCATAGGGCCTGCATGTATTAAATACAAAGTAAATCCAATTAGAAAATTGTGCAGTAATTATGACTACTAGTTTTATATGTTAAATTCTCATCATATTGAAGTTGAATACAGGAATGGAAATATGTAAGGGAAAAAAGTGCTTGTATATGCGATGCAGACAAGAAGAGTTCTTAATGTTACACTGAAATAGTTGAGAATTGAAAACAGTAATATTGCATATTGCATGTGTAAGGGTTTTTGAATAACTAACTGGTGAGAATGGAGAGAATTTGAGTATCACATGCTGTATCATTAAGCAACTCCCATTTCCCTAACAAACTGCAGTTCTTCCTTGCTATGACCAACCTCTTGGGGTGGACTATATTCTCTTGGTTTCCCAGATACAAGGCCAAATCTCGCATTGCATCATGCTGGAAGAAGTATAGCTCTGAGGCATTTCCATATGAGATTGTTGTACTTCCTCTGTTAAGGGGAAGCATGTCAGTTTAGTGTTGAAAAACATGATAAAAAGAAATCCAATATATAAAAGTAAAAGCAATTACCTTGGACTGCTAGTTAAATTTAACAGATTTCTGCTTGCAAGTTCCGATAAGATGGCAAAAGCATCATGTCTTTGTAGCTTTCGAACATAAACCCAAATGTCCAATAGTGCATCAGCAGAGAATTTGCTGCCTCTGGGAAATAATCCCAAGTCTGAGAAACATTCCTTGGCGACATCGTCTAATCTGCAGCAATCTAAATAGCCCTTTTCTGTGATAATCTGATATATACTTTCCTTTAGAAATCTTCTTCTTTGCTCTCTTCCAAACGTTTCTCGATTCCCCACGCATAGAGCTTGCAATCATCGAAGCAATTTGTTCAACTTTTTTCAAACAGTTAATTTCTTTTCAATTCGAAGCTTACCCCATGTCCCCATGTAGCTGCTTAAGTTAAATTTCTACTTAAATTTAAGCAGTTTTAAGCAATTGGAGTGGCCCCATGGAAATTTATAATTGGAGGAAAAGGATAATATTGAATCTTTCCCTTTTTGTGGAGCAGCTAGTGCTTAGAAATTGCAAATAAGGGCATGTCCCCATGCTACTGCTTAGCTTATTTTGGCTAGCAGCCACTGCTTAATTTTTTTAGCAGATATTTGTGGAGCCAGTGACCCCATGAAATTTTATTTTTCTGCTTATTTTAAGCAGTTATCTTAATTTGGAGTTTTTAATTATATAAAAAGCAAAAAGGAGGAAAGGAATTATATGCAGCCACATGGCATATTTTTATTATGCAGTGGCTGCTTATTTCCAACCCCCCCTTTTCTTCTAGGCTTATTTGAAATTCTTAAGCAGTAACTGTTCCACAAAAATAGGAAAGATTCTATATTATCCTTTTCTCACAATTATAAATTTGCATGGGGCCACTCCAACTGTTTAAAACTGCTTAAATTTAAGCAGAAAATTGACTTAAGCAGCAGCATGGGGACATGAGGTAAGCTATGGAAAAAAAAAGGGGCCCCGGAAGCAGCCACTGCATAATAAAAAATATGTCATGTGGCTGCATATATTTCCTTCCCTTTTTTAAAAAAAAAATTCTTCTAAATTAATATAATTAAAATAATGAAAATAATTTTTTTTTGTTTTTTATATTATAAAAGACTACAAATTAAGATAACTGTTTATGTTAAGTAGAAAAATAAAATTTCATAGGGACACTAGCTCCACAAATATCTCCTAAAAATATTGAACAGTAACTGCTAACTAAAATAAGCTATGCAGCAGCATAGGGACATGCCCTTACTGCTGCATAATCTTAAGCGGCTTGTCCTTACAATGTTTCTTTTCTGTGATTTCTCGTCTTTCCAGGGCTAACATACATGTCTTCTTTATATAAGAAATAGAAGTAACAAAATTGAAGTTGCAACGAAATCTGCATTCTCAGCGTATACGCGCATGAATCTATATAGGGTATTTCCTCGCAATGGTTTCATATTGTCTCGTCGAAGGACATTTGTCGAACTGGTGGCACAAATTAACAAAGTAGTGACGTAGTCTGGCTTTGCTTCCTAGTCAATTTCTTCCATTCACGCTCATGGGAAGCTGACTTTTCAGACGGTTTGTCTTATCTAACGCAGGGAAAATATTTTTTCACAAACATATAAAAACATAGAGGAGCCGCCTTTCACGAAGTCTTCTAACTTTCTAAGTTATCATTGCGAAGTTTACTTTTTAAATGGGACCATCTTTGAAATATTTTTTTCAGTAAAGTATTTAAACTATATTATCTTCAAAATAATATATTGTTGTGTTAAATTACAAAATGGTGAGATATCTATCATGTTTAAAGAAGTATTGTATATCAATTTACCAAATATTTATTTTAGGTGTTAATTTTATAAACATAAAATTAGAGTCTTCTAGTTATTTATAAGACTAAACCAACCTATAAATTAGCCAGTAAAATTTGTCAAATTAAGAATGAAGAAGAATGAACTAATGTTGATAATCATAAAAGTGGCTATAGAGGTTCAATTTTTAATCTAAGTTGTTGAATATTCAATTTTGAGCATTCAAGATTCATCTGATGATGTTTCTGTTTCAAGGCATACGATTGTAGGTTCTTCATCCAAGGTTTAACATTCATCATTTGGTACTTAGGGTGTGGCATTCATTCATCTATATCTCTCTTTATCTACCTCTCTATCTCTATCTCTCTATCTTTCTATCTCTCCCTCTTTCTCTCTATGTTTCTATCTCTCGCTCTATCTATTTCTATCTCTCTCCTCTATATCTCCCTCTCTCTCTATATATCAATTCATTTAGGGTTTAGGTTTTAGGGTTCACATTTGACATTCAACTTTCAATTTGGATTGTTTAATATTTAGTGTTTAGCATTGAACATTCATCTAAGGTTTGTGTTTCAAGATTTATGGTTCTAGGTTCTTCACCTAAGATTTACAATTCATCATTTGGTAGTTAGGGTGTGGCATTCATCACTATGAACAAGAATGATTATGAATACAAGTAACTTCTTGTAATAACTCTCCTAACACACTTTAATTACAGTGATTTAGAGTTTATAGCTGGTTATAGTGATTTAGGTGTTAATTGAAGTTATTATGATTATGTACATATAATCTTACATTCTTGCCAATTTTCATACATGTACTCTTTGTTGGTCAATCTATGCTAGCTCCTTCTTAGTCGATGGCAATGGTCTCATTGGTGGTATACATTTGTTTAGTAGTTCAAAAGTTTTTATTTAGTAGTTTTAATTGTTTATTTACCATTGAAAAAATTAACCAAATTTGTGGTTTGACTTGTTGTAGCCAAATTTGCATCCATTAATTAGCAAGCGTCATGGCACCAAGAGAACACTTTTTGAGTATTCACATATAGATTGTATATAGATTGTGGTTTGACTTGTTGTGGCCAAATTTGTATCCATCAACTAGTTATTCAACGTGCAGATCGTTTATAGAATTGAAGATGGCATTTGCAACATTTTGTAAAAAGAAAGTTTCAAGTTGGCATATATCATAATTTGACACATTGTAGAAAATACCTCTCACTTATCAATGTATGAGCTAAGGGGGCTCTATGAAGAATGATTCATAAGGCACAACACTTGTTGAAGGTTTTTCAAATGAGGCAGCAAGCTAAGTGGGTTTGGTCTTGGGGGAAACTCATAAAGAAATCAACAATTAAGACTCTGGGCACACATATAGAGTCTCCTAAAAAGTATTCCCTATATGGTCTCTTTATAATCTCTTTAACTAATTTAGAGAGATTTAGAAGAGGCACCAGGGCCCCCTTTAGTAGGCATAACTCAAAACCTATAGACTCGTCAAAATAGAGCCACAAACATAGCAAAAGAAGTAGGAAAAGAGACAATTTAACTTCAGTGCATAGAATGAGGGGTTTTGTTTACAACTTCTAAAATAAATAAATTGATTATTTTGTACTTCTACTTCACTCTATGTTTTCCATTTTTACTTTAAGAGGAAGAAAATAAATTTTGTAACTTGTAACTTTTATTTCTCTATGGTTTTTGCAAGATTTAATTTTATTTAGTTAATTAATGATATTAAATCAGTTGGAGTTATCTTATTTATTCAATTAATTCATTCATTCATTCTTGTAGTTATAGATTAGTTAGGTGTTTTATTTTTTTAATTTTATAAAAAGTAAAAATATAAAAATAAACATTTATTTACTTACTTTTAGGTTAAGTCAACATTTACATAATTAGTTAATATCCAATTATTTAATTAGTTTGCTAAGTTAGAAAGACTAATCCGTTTGACCTTGTGAATTACTTATTTTATTACCATTGATTTATGAAGTTAGTTAAAGCATTTAAAACACTTTTAAAAGGATTTAAAAAAGAACACATTGCATCCATATAATTAGATTTATTTTTGAGAAATTTGGAAATTGAAAATGCTGAAAATTAGCAAGTCTAAACAAATCCAACATAAAATCAACTTTTAAAATAATTTGGAAACATGTAAACAATTCAAACATTTAAAACAATCATAAGAAAATGAGGCAAATAAGATTTTGAACAAATCAACTCATCTACTCTGATCTAGAGGACCACATTCAACTTTGTTGCTCATGTGTCTTGCATTAAGAACATTTTCTTTGAGAGAGATTCTAGGTGAACTAGGAGAGGCTCCACTTGCTCCTAGTGCCATTATTCTTGAACAAGTGGCCATCCTTGAAAATATCTAGTGAGAGAATGCTTTCTTGGAAGCAACTAAATAATCAACACTCATAAGGCTTTCTAATGTGAAAATGCTAGCTTTAGAACTCTTTCATAAGAAAATAAAATACAAATCCATGCTCTCCACACAAGCAATCTTCTATAGAACATACCTATATATAACACTCAGTGATTCATCCCACAGAACACTCCATGTTACATTTGTTTGAATCAAAAGAATACCTAGGCCTATTCTGATAGAGTTGATTCAACCTATGAATTTTTCTATACTCATTGGGTCTTAATGGTATATCATCCTTATGAATTTTGGGTGCTCCATAAATCCTATGAATAACCTCTATCTTGGGGATACATCATTTTTTATCACCATCATCTAAGGTAGATTGGGATACAGTTGACTTATCATTTCTCATAATCATAGACAATGGGTAAGAATCCCAAATTCTTTAATTCCCACTATTTTTCAAATAGTCAACCATTGTAATGTCATAGTCATTTTTGTCATGACTATAGTGGAATTTGCTTTATTCACTTTTGTAATGACAATGTCTTAGTTTTCCTTCCAAGTCTTTAAGGTCATCCCCCCTTCTTTGGGTACATTACACCTAGGTGATTTGTATGTCTAAGGGCTATCCCATAATCTTGCCTAATATCTTCTACAACATCATGAGGTAAAATTCTAACAACAATTCTAGCTTAACTAAGAAATCTCCATTGGGGATGTAACTAGGCATGATAATGAAATCAAGACCTTTCTCTTAGATCTTAAGCTTATGTTGTATAATAGTAACAACATATAGGATACTTACTAACTTGTTCTTCCAATATGTTATCTTTCCCTAGGCTTGTTTCCTGGTGTAGGAGCACCTAACACAAGGTGGCCTCCGTGAGGCATTTAAGTTTATGTTTGTTTAGAAAATCATGTTTGCGTTGTAATAAGGTCTATTTGAACAATGCATTTTCATTTCAGTTTGTATCTAGGTTTATTTTGTAAGTCCCAAGTGACTTAGGGGACATTTGTCAAATTGTAACCACTTAATGCCAAAAATAGGCAGTTGGGCAGTTGGAGGCTATTTAAAACGGTTGTCTCCCAGCCGCTTGGAGTCAGTTTGGTACTACTCTGGGTGAGTTTATAAACCCAGGGAATTAAACAAAGTTAGAGAGATGATATTGTAATCAAATCGAGAGGAGAAATTGAATGTAATTGAGCATTGTTAAGGAGAAATAAAGACTATTCTGTGTCGTCAATCTATTTTCTGTTCTCTGTAAATACAAAATTGCATAGCTGTAGATCTCTTTTCCTTTCTGTGTTTTCCCATTATTGCATTATGTGAATGTGAAGCATTCCACTAATAAGATTTTTGTCAAAATCAGTGGAATGGCTTCATTGTACAGTTATCTGCTTTCAATTTCTATTTTGTTTTCCTATTCGGCAGCGCAGAGGACCAAATTTGGTTGTGCACAATAGGTCGCCTAGCATCTCCATGTGCTAGGGTTTGGATTGGAGGAGTTGGAGTTGTTTCGGTGAGACAGAGGCCATCGACGAAGCATTTCTCACTCAGACTGACGCGGATAGTCTGGCCGAAGGGAGGATCAAGTTGCTAAATGGAAGTCACGACTTGAGGATCAGATCCGAGTGATCAAATTATCGGTAGTTCTGGAGAAAGTCCAACCGATAGGGAAGGATACACCAAAGGTAGACTCCATCGAGTAGAGGAGCGACATCGGCAGAAGAGTTGGAAGCATACAGCGAAGACAAAAGTCTCACCGAATGTAGATTGCGAATGCATATCGCAAAAGCATGTTGGGAATGTATGTGGAGAATGTATCTTTCATTAGATACAAATGGTGACCGGTCATAATAGTGAATCAGGGTATAGGAACTGGTAATAGCAAGTCACACCAAGCATATACTAAGTTAGTGTTTGAGGCTCCCCATCATATTGGTATCAGAGCTAGTGAAAGCTCTGGGTGGAGGTGTTGTGTATTTGATTTCTATCACTGAGAAGGCAGATGACAAGTTGCTTGTGCCACCTAGTTGCGAGGAGAAACAAGATTCCTGTAGTGTGTGGGCAGACGATGATGAGGTCTGTCAAGACCATTCACCATTAGAGGTTTAGCTGGAAGAGGGTGCAGAGTGAGGCCACTGCGAGAGAGAGTGGTAGTGCATCTCCAGGATCTACTGTTGGACGAGAGGAATGGGTCTATGAAGCAGCGTGTAGGATGGACAACTGATTGAGCATTGTGTTGTAGTCGAATTAAGGATTTGTAGAAGTGTTGGCATTGTCTGTGAATGTCTATGTCAGACATAGAAAGTGAAGGAGAGGCTAGTGATATGCCTCCAAAGGGGATGACAATCGAAGTGGTCAAGAAATTTCAAGAGATGGAAGAGATGATCAAAACTGGGGTCAAGGAAGCACTCCAAGTAGAATTGAAGGCAATGAAGATAGGCAAAAGGATAGAGGAAGATTCAGATGGAGAAGAAGAGAAAGAGGAAGAAGTAGAAGAACAAGAAGAGGCAAAGATACCGGCTGAACAAAAGCAATTCTTGGAAGCCATCAAGGCAATTGGCAAGGACTCTTCAGAGGCTCGGATAGATATCCCCATGTTCAGTGGAAAGATGAATGTTGATGAAGTTATGGAGTGGATTGAGGCTCTGAACAACTACTTTGAATACAAGGAAGTTCCTGACAGTAAGAAAGTTAAGTTTGCAAAAACTAAACTCAAAGGTGTTGCCCTTACATGGTGGAATTACACCTAAGGAGAAAGGGTAAAGAATGGGAAGAGTATGATATCTTCGTGGAGCAGAATGTTGGAGAAGATCAAGTCCCAGTTCCTTCCATCTGACTACGAGGTGCAGATTTACAGGTAGATGCAGAACCTTAAGCAAAAAGATATGGATGTGGCTACTTACACCGAGGAATTTCAAAAATACACTCTTCATTGTGGGTATATGGAGCATGAAAAAGCCAAGGTAGAAAGGTATTTAAATGGTCTGAGGATCAATATTCAAGATGAGATAAGTTTATTTACCCTTGAAACAGTGGAAAAATGCTTTCAAATAGAATTAAGAGCTGAAGAGAAGCTGAAGAGGAATGGTGAGCAGCAGAGTAGAGGAATGGTGACAGAAATTTTAGAGGCAGTTTTGGAGGAAGAAGTCCGAACCAGAGGCCTAGTGGTGAGTCTAACCAAGAAGAGCAAGTTGGGGACTCAAGTAGCAGAGGAGGCTATTGAGGAAGAAGGCCAAATGAAAGAGGTGGGACAAATGGATTAGGTAGAGAATCTAAGTTCTCCAACATGAGATGTTATAACTGCAATCAGATAGGGCACCCAACATACAAGTGTCCAGAGAAGGCCTCAACTTCTCATGGCAATGAGAGGAGAACCGCATTGACTCAAAAGGATGTAGGGAGTGTGACATCTCCTGAAGTAAATTTGGCATCAGAAGTGGGAGAAAGTCTAATGATCAAGAGGACATTGCTCAAAGAACCAATGCAGATTGAACCATCACAAAGGAGAGCTCTTTTGAAGATCAATTGCAAAAGCAAAGGTAAAATATCAAGGTAGTCATAGATTCTAGTTCAACAGATAATATGGTGTCTAGGGAAATGGTAGATAAATTAAACGTAGAAAGGATTCCTCATCAAACTCCTTACAGGGCATCTTGGGTAAGTGACAGTCAATCACTTTTGGTAAGTGAACAAGCATATGTTGATTTTCAGATTGGAGAATATAAGGACAGAATTTTACGTGACATTTTGCCCATGGGGTGTTGTCACCTCCTTTTAGGTAGGCCATGGCAATTTGATAGGCAAGCATTATATGATGGATATGCTAACACATACACCATCAAGAAGGATGGAAAGACTTTTGTGATGACACCATTACAGGAGGATACTGAAGCAAAGAAGGCAGCCAAGATCATTTTGGTGGGTAAGAAAGAGTTTGTGCAGATCAATGAAGAAGAGACAAGGACAGTTGAGGATACCTCAAGGATTGGGGTTACCAAAGATCACAGTTTGAAGGTGATTTTAGTTTTGAATGATGGAGATCAGATAGTGATGTCTGAGATGGATCAGATGAAGGTCAAAGAGCAGGTCTACAAGTAGCCACAAGTTGATTGCAAAGAAGAGGATGCTATCCTCGTAGGGACTATTGTTTGCCCTCTAGAGCCAATAAGATTTGCAAGGCAAACATATTCTACCATAGTAGCAGTACAAGAAGCATCAAACAAGGTTTTGAATGTAGATGTTCAGGCAGCAATGACAGTAAGGAAGAATGGTGGACAAAGTCTAGGTTTGGTTGCAAGCACTCACTCATGGCAAGGTGTGAGTAGAGCCTACAATGGGAGGCATGAGTTTTTGATTCCATGGAAGCAAGTTGTAGTCCAAAGGTTGTGGGGAAGGCATGAAGCAGCAATGGATACAAGTGGTACAAGACAAGGACTCAACTCATGGAACATGAGTTCTTTTCAAGGTGGGGTGTATGGTGCAGGAGCACCTAACACAAGGTGGCCTCCGTGAGGCATTTAAGTTTATGTTTGTTTAGAAAATCATGTTTGCATTGTAATAAGGTCTATTTGACCAATGCATTTTCATTTCAGTTTGTATCTAGGTTCATTTTGTAAGTCCCAAGTGACTTAGGGGACATTTGTCAAATTGTAATCGCTTAATGCCAAAAATAGGCAGTTGGGCAGTTGGAGGCTATTTAAAACGGTTGTCTCCTAGCCGCTTGGATTGGTCTCCCAGCCGCTTGGAGTCAGTTTGGTACTACTTTGGGCGAGTTTATAAACCCAGGGAATTGAACAAAGTCAGAGATATGATATTGTAATCAGATCGAGAGGAGAAATTGAATGTAATCGAGCATTGTTAAGGAGAAATAAAGACTATTTTGTATCGTTAATCTATTTTCCATTCTCTGAAAATACAAAATTGCATAACTATAGATCTCTTTTCCTTTCTGTGTTTTCCCGTTGTTGCATTCTGTCGATGTGAAGCATTCCACTGATAAGATTTTTGTCGAAATTAGTGGAATGGCTTCATTGTATAGTTATCTGCTTTCATTTTTTGTTTTGTTTTCCTATTCGGCGGCGCAGAGGACCAAATTTGGTTGTGCATAGTAGGTCGCCTAGCATCTCCATGTGCTAGGGTTTAGATTGGAGGAATTGGAGTTGTTTCGATGAGACAGAGGCCATCGACAAAGCATTTCTTGCTCAGACCAATGCGGATAGTCTGGCCGAAGGGAGGATCGAGCTACTAAATGGAAGTCACAGCTTCAGGATCAGATCCGAGTGATCAGATTATCGGCAGTTCTGGAGAAAGTCTGACCGATAGGGAGGGATACACCGAAGGTAGATGCCATCGGGTAGAGGAGTGACATTGGCATAAGAGTTGGAAGCATACAACAAAGACAAGAGTCTCACCAAATGTAGATTGTGAATGCATATCGCAAAAGCATGTTGGGAATGTATGTGGAGAATGTATCTTTCGTCAGATACAAATGGTGACCGGTCGTAACAGTGAATCAGGGTATAGGAATCGGTAATAGCAAGTCACGCCAAGCATATACTAAGTTAGTGTTTGAGGCTCCCCATCATTTCCTTATCGTTTGGTACTAACCTCAAGGAGTATGGCCCTAAAATACACCTTGGAGAACCCCCAACCATTGAAAGCAGAAGACGTGTTATTATTAAAGAACAATTAAAGGAACCAAACTAAAACTTAAAACCATATCAAATTAATATTGGTCACATGGATGTTAGCCTTCACAAGGTAAAATTGGCCCTTCATGTAACACCCTAAAAGAGCTACAAATAATTAGACCAAATTTTCTTTTGGTATTTTTTGCAACCAAGTTTATTTCTTAAACATTGATACTAATAATCAAATGACTTTAGATAATGATACAAGTTTATCCAAACTCCAAAAATCTCTATATTCTAGTTTACCCATACCCTTAGTTAGAGAATGAGCATTTAGATCATGTCCACTTGACCCTATGAACTCAAGAATCATAATCACATGGTTTTCGGAATGCTTTAGTTTTATTTAGGCAACACCCCTTTTGAACACACTAATTTAGTTATATGGCTTTCAAACCATTTATAAATTAGACACAAGCTTCTATCAATGACACTTAGCAACCTCTAATTAGCCTTATTAGCCTAGGATCTAGTTAGTTATAGGAATGGACTCTAGTAGCTTCTACTGGATTTAAGTCTCTGAACTTCATTAAGAAGACCCATGACCAACTCTAGTTTAACTTGTCTCCTCAAGTTAATAACTATTTTCTTATAACACTTGTGGACACAAGGATTCTATGAATCCTAATTTCTTCAGCATTCTAGACCTAAAACATTCTTGAACTTGAGCTTGAGACTCTATAAGATGTAAGAATCCTGTAAAAACAAGTCCTAATCTTTATTGGTTTTGACCTTAACAAAATGCTACATTTAGATCATTTTTCTAGAGAGACATTTCAAATTGAGGTTAACTCTAGGATGTATAAAGGATTAAATTGTCCCTATTAATCTTAGCTTAAACCATCCTTAGTTCTATACCGTTCAAGAATAATAAACCTAAGGCCTTGGGTGGATGCAAGTTTCCATATAAGCTCTAGAGATCCTCAGATGTGGGAACTTTATAATTTATGATATGCTTAGGCTTTTATGTTTGGAACTCTGATGACATTATGCCTGGTAGAATCCTCTAGGTGTGAACATCCTTATGAGTTCTAGTCTATTAAATATCTTGGTTCAAGACTTGACATGTTATTATATTCAAAACTCCCTACAAATGCAAACATTTTATAAGACTAGTCTTACATAGGATCTTAGGTCCATATTTGATACAACTTATTCTTGAGAGTTGTGATGAATTCTAGGCTCCTTGTACTATTTACCACAACACAATTTCATTCCTAGTTTAGACAAAGGCATCATCTAGGACATCCATCAAGGAACACATGTAAACCATGTATTAACTCTAAGAAAATTAATGGTCAAGAGCCATCAAGACAATCTAATAGCTAGGATTCATGAGAACTCTACAGTAAGTCATAGTAAATAGGGGTTAAACTTTAGTCTTGAAGTAATTCTAACTTTTCTCTTCTTACAAGGAAGACATGAAGACTTGCCATGAAAACTAGACCATGATTGAGTGGGAGGAAAAATTAATCATTTGGCCATACATGAAACATTAGTATTATTGAACTAAATCCAAGTCTCTTAGAGTCTTCTCTTAGAACTTCTCATAGTTAAATTCCTTAGATTCCCATTACAAGGATTATACAATGTTTTCATCATAATACATAACTTAGAGTATAATATTACTCCTTATGGGGAAACCATGAATCCTCAACATTATTTACTTGTCTAAGTTAATCTAATTCATTCACATAGAATTATAGAGTTATTATTGAAATATAGAGCTTCATTCTATAAGGAAACTTATTGGCACATGACTGCTTTGAACTACACATTCTGGGATACATATGCTATTTATACTTTTGCCTTTCACTAATGTTAAAAACACCTTTTAATACAATCATGATTACCTAGGACTCTATGAAATATCGTCTAGTATTGATTTAATGCTTAATTCTAAAATTAAACATCTAGATTCAGTCTAGTGCAAAAATACACTAAGTTTTCATGGGCAAGAACTTTCTTAATTAAATAAACATTCACTAGTCACATCATAACATTCACAAAAATACATGATCTAATTAACATCCATCATTCAAATTAATTCTCCATGTAGCTCCTTGATTTGGCATCTCTTATTTTTCAAGAATTTAAAGGTCATTCTTGTCAAGTCAAGAGGTTTTGTTGCTTCTTGTTGCACAACTCTGATTAGTCCCTTCATGAATAAGTGATGTTTATCCTTTCTATCTAGATTCAACCAGACACTCAGGGATCATTTAGATAATTATATAGGTTCATGTTCAGAAGCAAAAATATAGTACACAAGACAACCATTATTACTGAGCTAAAATAAAACTATTGAAAATCTAATAGGATCAGGGGTCACCAATTATTCTCCTTACTTTTTAGGCTAGTACTTGAGACCAAACCCAACTATTGAGTTTACTTTTCCACCTAGCCACCCTCATAGCAAGTTAAACTGACGGGGAGAATACCCCAAGAGCTGAGCCTGTTAAGCAATTTGCAAGAGCTTCTGTTACAGAACAACAATCTCAGTGGAAGCATACCTTCAGTATTGCACAGATGAAAACTTTTCAGTATCTCAACATGGGCAACAACCTTCTGTCTGGAAATACACCCCCTGAATTTGGCCGGCTACAAAAACTGAGGTATCTTTCTTTGGCTCTGAATAACTTGTCAGGAAGCATTCCAAAAGGAGGTAGGCCAATTAAGCGCTTTGGAAAGACTTTATATGTATGTGAATCATCTCACCGGAAGCATTCCTCCTAAGCTGGGCAATCAAAGTAGGCTGCAAGAGATGAATTTGAGAAACGTCTTTCCGGCGAGATACCACAACAGCTTTTAGTGCTTCCAAATCTACAGTTGCTGAGCTTGAGCAAAAACAGTATAAGTGGCAGTTTTACTTCATCTTCCATGGCGGCTTCTAGACTACATTGATGTCTCAGGTAATAGGTTATCTGGTGACATTCTGCCTGTTCACAAATTGCTCTGCGCTCAACTATATCTTTCTTGACAACAATTTGTTTGAAGGGAAAATATCTCCGGAGTTTGGGTTACTGATAGGTCTTTTAGTATTCTCTCTTTCGAATAATCACCTGAGTAAACGCCATTTCTATCCCCAAGTTAAATTAGCTCAAGTATTTTCTTTGCTTCCTTCCTTGGCAAGGGCATTGTCTTTCCTATAAAGACGCCCTGATTACAAGGCTATTGACATCGATCAGGCAGAAAATGCCCGCCCAATTTCTTCGAGCATAAAGAGTGTTTTAATTCCTAGTCATCTAGCCTAATCTGTTTTGTGCAAGGCAGCCAGAAGCAGGAGGCCGGGGAAGAGTCGTAGACATTCAAATGGGAGCTGAGGAGTTCTATGTACGCATCACCGTCCATTAAATCAAACAGTTGGCGTGCTTTGTCCACTCACATACCTCCTCTGTATGTAGTCGCGGCATGTTCTGTGCATTTGAGACATTTTAACTATCAATTGCGTCTGTGTGCTATTTGATATCTCCCTTCTGAATTATGGAAGAGCAGGGAAGAGCTTAACCAGCCGGCACGTTGTAAAACGGTCGGCTGGTTGAAATCAATTGACTGAACAGTCTTTGAACAAATGAATGGACAATCGCATTGGTCAAAAATGTGGAGGCAAGTCGAATGAAACAGTCTATGCAAAGAGTCGACAAATTCAAACCCAAACAACTCGCATGCTTCCTTCCCTCGCATTTTCGAAGGCCGCAACCCCTAATGCTAGTGTCTCATGAAACGATTTAGTCTCTGGCAAATGAGGCGGCACTAGAATCCTCATGGAATTTCCGCTTTGATCAAATATCACGTACTTTTTCGAGGGTTTATTCTCACGTTCTCCCAACAAAGGCAAAAATCCCATTATTCCAGAGTAAACAGAATGAAAACATAGTACTGGAAATTGAAAACTTACGTGCATTTGGATTGATTTAATCTGCTTTTACAAAAAAATGATGGAAGTAAAAAATAATTGCACGGAGGACAACTCCCAACCATATGCAAGACAAAGAAATGCATTGTGACAGAGAATACGTTCGTTATGCATCTATAATCCAGTAAAGAATGTTTAGTGCACTGAACTGCCATAAAAATTGACCATAATCATATACTGAAAATACAGGGGACCTTATATTGATTTGTGCCAGTGAGTGACATCCCTGGATCTTGTCCTTCAACATGAGATATAAGAAAGTAGTCAATCATCAAGCCAATCCAAACTAAAGTTTGCTTCCACAATTTCAACTCTAAGCTCCGGAATAGAAATGTTCTTGGCCCGCAACCACTGCTTCACAATCTTCTCATCACAGATAACAAGCTTCAGGGAACTTAGTTCACAGACAGTTGAAGGTAACGTCGTCAAACTGGAACACTCTCTCATATCAAACTCCCTCAATTTCTTGAGTTGTCCTATTTCCTTTGGAAGTTCTTTCAAGCCCTTGCATACTGAAATGTCTAGATATTCCAACTGTCCAAGTTTTCCAATTGACGTAGGAAGCTCTTTCAGGTGTGGTAATGCAGATAACCTTAACATTCTTAGATAGCTCATATTTCCAAAATCATATGGTAAATTCTGAAGCAGATGGCAGTTGGTAATAGAGCATGACAGAGTGGAGGGCATATTGCAGATACCGAGGGTTAACTCCTCCAAATCACTGCTGTGGTCCAGGTTAAAATGTTGTAGCTTGGTGAATGTGGATATATTTTCAAATCCTTCACATAAGCTCAAAGATAGCTTCTCTAAGTTCTGCAGCGCTTCAATGCTCTGTTTTTCAACAAGGGGTGAAATCAACCTCTCCAAGCGGACACTCTTGAGCTGAGTAAGTGAAGATAAGACATCTAGACCTTTCACTGTTGCCTTCTTTGTACCGCAATTGGATACCATCAGAAATTTTAGTTTTTTCATGGATTTCAAAAATGGGGGAAGAAAGTATTCTGTCGAAGTAAAGAGTAACAACAGAGCCTCTGTTTTGGGGAAATTCATATCATACCAGTGATTTTCCTCCATAGGGCCTGCATGTATTAAATACAAAGAAAATCCAATTAGAAAATTCTGCAGTAATTATGACTACTAGTTTTATATGTTAAATTCTCATCATATTGAAGTTGAATGCAGGAATGGGAATATGTTAAGGGAAAAGAGTGCTTATATATTGAAAATATGCAGACAAGAAGAGTTCTTAATATTAGACTGTGAAATAGTTGAGAATTGAAAACAGTAAAGTTGCATATTGCATGTGTAAGAGTATTTGAATAACTAACCGGTGAGAATGGAGAGAATTTGAGTATCACATGCTGTATCATTAAGCAACTCCCATTTCCCTAACAAACTGCAGTTCTCCCTTGCTATGACCAACCTCTTGGGGTGGACTATATTCTCTTGGTTTCCCAGATACAAGGCCAAATCTCGCATTACATCCTTCTGGGAAAAGTATAGCTCTGAGGCATTTCCACATGAGATTGTTGTACTTCCTCTGTTAAGAGCAAGCATGTCAGCTTAGTGTTGAAAAACATGATTAAAAGAAATCCAATATATAAAAGTAAAGGCAATTACCTTGGATTGCTAGTTAAATTTAACAGATTTCTGCTTGCAAGTTCTGATAAGATGGCAAAAGCATCATGCCTTTGTAGCTTTTGAACATAAACCCAAATGTCCAATAGTGCATCAGCAGAGAATTTCCTGCCTCCGGGAAATAATCCCAAGTCTAGGAAACATTCCTTGGCAACATCGTCTAAGGAGTCAATAGTGATACTGATCTGCAGCAATCTAAATAGCCCTTTTCTGTGACAATCTGATATATATTTTACTTCAGAAATCTTCTTCTTTGCCCTCTTCCAAACCTCGTGCGGTTTCCCATGCATAGAGCTTTGAATCGCCGAAACCATTTGTTAGTTTTTTTACAAACGGTTAATTCCTTTCCAATTTGAAGCTTACTGCTGCATAATCCTAAGCGGCTTGTTCTTACAATGTTTCTTTTCAGTGATTTCTGGTCTTTGCAAAGCTAATAATCATGTCCTTAAAATAAAAAACAGACGCAGCAATATTAGACGACTCGGTTTTATCGAGGTTGCAATGAAATCTGCATTCTCAGCGTATACGCGCATCAATTTGTAGAGAGTTCTTCCTCGCAGCGGTTTCATGTTGCCTTCTCGCATTCATTATCATATTAAAAGTGATTACAGGATATCTGTTGAACTGGTAGGACAAATCAATAACAATGTCGCGTAGTCTTGGTTCTGTTTCTTAGTCAACTTCATCCATTCACCTGGTTTGTTTTATGTAACGCATCGAAAATACATTTTCATAAACATATAAAAACAAAAAGGACTTTTATGACCGCGTTTCATGTCTCCTAAGTTATCGTTGTTTACTTGAAGGCATTTTTGAAATATATTTTTGGAATGGTTTCGAATGAGTTTGATCGATGGATCAAGTCTTGTAGAAGATTTTGATATTACAAGGAATGAGGTTGAGATAGTGTCTCTAACGACTTTGGCATAATGGATACTCCTCAATCTTTGGCTCTTAGCAGAAGAGGTTTCAGAGTAATGCTCGTGCTCCTCTATCAAGTAGCTAAATGATTTTATGGGTTTGATATAAAACGCTCCAAAAAAATAGTATCTTCAAAATATTGTATTGTCATGTTAAATTACAAAATGGTGATATCTGTCATGTTCAAATTCATCTTTAGTATTGTACACCAATTTTGCGAAACATTTATGTTGAAATATTATATATCAATTTTGTCAAACTTTTTTAAGTGTTAATTTTCTAAACATAAAATTCGAGTGTCCTTTAGTTACCAATAAGACTAAACCAACACCTAAATTAGTGAGTAAAGATCTTTAGATTAAGAATGGGGAAGGATGGACTAATGTCAACAATCTTTTCACTATTGTCTAGTGCTCCACCTTTACTGGATTCCTCACTTTTCAATGATCTTCACTCCCCCTTTGACATCAATGGCAAAGGCTGGACTGTTTTGGATGTAACAATTCCATAATCTAACATTCCTCCATAATGGAGTGTATATGGAATACAACTTTATAGCTAGGAGTGGATATTGCCTTTTGGTCCAGTAGTTTCAATATCTGTAATTGAGCATCAAACTCAACAAAATCTGCATACCAAAATTCACCAAAAATTTTATGTACATGGGTGTATATACAAACAACCCTATGACTTATTTACATAAGTTTGAACACATCACCAAAGACATTCCTCAGCATCACTAATTCATTGTCCCAACTCTTCTTCATGTTGTTCAAAACTGAGATATGACCACTGAATAAGAATGCATGAGACTTATCTTTTCACAAGTCAATAGGATCACTTGACTTAGCACCAGCTTGTGCTTTGGTCAAATCATTGAACATTGCTTCTAATTTGGGGGGAATTAGTCCCCAGAGCTCACTCATCCTTGCCTCAATGCTCTCCTTCTCTTTTGTCATTTTCTTTATTTCTTCAATCAAGTTGATTGCCTTACACTCCTTGCTTGCCATAGATGTTGTCACAAGATCAAAAGATTTGGATACACTTGATAGTTTTTGCTTGAACTCCTTTATTTTATCTTCAATATCCTCTATAACTTTAGGACAGGATAAGCAAAATTTATATACATTTCCTCCTTCTATAAGAGCATTTTGAATACTATTTACATTGGTATCTAGCACAATTATATCTACTCCAATCATCCCTTTTAGAGCATTAAATCTTTTATCATTAAATTTATTTTGATCCTTGACCTCTGTAGACTTCTCTAGAGATTCAAAATGAGAACTTACCAATTTTATTAGACTTTTCAGTTGGCCGGTTAGAGATGCTGAAGAATCTTTCCAAAAGGTGGGCATAATCTTCTCCAAGATTCCTGATGCCATACCAAGTAGTTCACTGTCTTCTATGTGAGACTTCAAAATATCTTCTCTAGCCTTAGCTTGTGTGAGAGAGGCCCACTTTATCATCTGAAATGGTGAAAGACTGTCCAAATTGATTGGACCTTTCAACTCTTCTGCAACTAGTTTATCTTTTTCTAAAATTTCTTTCACTGCTTCTGCAATGTCTCTTGCCCAAGATGCTGATGTATCTATTTGATCCTTACTGGTACTATCAACTGGATTGTTTTGCTTGGTCTCTTCCTCAACTTTTGCAATCTCTTCTTCCTTTTCATTTTTGTCCTTGGCCTGTTCTGCTTCTTGGTCCTTAGCTTCCTCTATTTCATGCTCTTTATTTTTCAATGAATCATCTTCATCTGTTACAACTTTCATCTCTATATCTTCTTTTCCGGATTCATTTGGAGGAGTTTGAATACATCTTGTATCATCAGTTTCATCTATCATCTTTTCATCTTCCTTTTTTTTTCTTCCTCTTCCATAATAGAGGAGTCATGTAATCCAATTTGTTGCTCATTCTTCTGCTACTTTTCATGATTTGGAATTGGTGTGTCATTAGCAGGTTCATCTGAAACTACAAAGAACTTGTTCTTGTCCAATGCTTTCCTCAGAACTTCGAGCTTGGGGTTAAGAGGCCTCTACTTCTCCCTCACTGGTTTTACCCCAGTTCTAGCTCTATGGTGTGTTGAGCTAGCTCAAGGTTAAAACCTTTGAGGTCTTTGTAATCCCATGCAAAAATATCATCAAATTCTTAGCACAATAACACAAAAACATGCTTATCTTCAGCTATACATACCTTTCCAAATTTGAGAAGTTTGGACTTGAAAATCTCCACTAATTCATAGTGTTCCTCTTTGATAAGTATGTTGGCTTTTTCTTTATTGAGCTGATCATCTGAATTGAAAATTAATTCCAAGGTCACCAAACCTTTTAGCAACTTATTGGTCTTTAATTGAACAATCTGGTCTTCAAATTGCTACTATAATTTTTGTTAATTACCAATTTAAAACTCAACCTCTTGAATAAGAAAATTTACTATTTGATCATCACTTTCAAAAACCTACCAATGTATATTATTATCAGGCACTGATGGCCTTACAACCACTTTCACATACTACTGCTTCTTAGTGTTTATGATTTCTTTAGGTATATAAAATTCAACCCCCATGGCTGCAAGATTATCAGTCCGTTTGTTCTAATTTCTAGGCAGGGACAATAGATTAAAAGCATCGAAATCCTCAATCAGATTCCATACTCTATATTTGTATGACTTAAGCAAGTCATTTTTGGTGATATTCAAGTTCCTTACCTGATTTGCAACAAGTTCACTATCACCATACACCTTCAAACACTTATTATTCTTCCTTCTGGCCCATTCTAAGCCTTGAATGAGTGCCTCATATTCTGCTGTGTTATTTGAACAACTAAATGCAAATATGAAAGATGCATAATATTTTTCATTGTCTGGTGAAATAAGCATGGCTCCACCTCCTGCACCTATTTTGCTCCATGCACCATCAAAAGATAGCTTCCACAGCTCATTTTCTGGTTGCTCTTTTTGTTGTTGCTACTGATTTTCAGCTTTCACAATGTTAGGAATGGGCTGATTCTATTCATTGATCATATAGATACCTAAACTAGCTTCTTCTATTTGCTTGTAAGGGTTATCTTCATGATTTTATGATGCCCATTCATGTAGAAACATGTCTTCTATGCTCTCAATTAGGGTGTTTCTCTCATGAACAGTAGGTTGTTCCTCCTCGTGATAGGTCAAATTAGCATTAACAACACTAGGGGTACAAGGCTCAATGTGATTTTTAGCAATAGGTTCAGATTCTACAATCACCCATGTACCAT
This sequence comes from Cunninghamia lanceolata, assembly GCA_027924645.1. Taxonomy (NCBI): domain Eukaryota; kingdom Viridiplantae; phylum Streptophyta; class Pinopsida; order Cupressales; family Cupressaceae; genus Cunninghamia; species Cunninghamia lanceolata. The sequence goes on along the minus strand of BSBN01000937.1, from coordinate 11,290,675 downwards.
ACCTAGTCCTAAAAAATATATGTGACCAATCAGCTGACACATAACCTCCTAACTTTGTTGTAAATGTTAGACTTTGGGCACACAATTGAGAGGGGGGGTGAATCAGTTGTGCAAAACTTTCTCCAATTTACACACTTAAATCTTCTTGGTGATTAGCAATATATTAAACATGAAACATAATGTATTCAAATCAAAAGTAGAAACTCATCAACACATAAGACACCAAGATTTTGACGTGGAAAACCCGTTAAGGGAAAAAACCACAGGGTGATTAACCCAAGAATGTATTCTCTATTAGAAGAATAGAAAGAATAAAATGGCACATGCCAATTAGGGCTCACTGCCCGAGCACACTACTCACAAGAGGCTCACTGCCTACAAGAGACACATTGTCTACAAAGAAATAAGTATCACATACATGAACTGGAGAATAGCATCTTCACCATGCTTGAATCAGTTCCATTAAGCTTAATACTTCTGCTCTACCTTTCGCTCTCCTCTTTGCTACCACACTTTCATCTCCACTAGACACCCTTTGGAATGATTTCACAATCCCTTATTTATACAAGGCATCAACTTAGGAACAATTATCTAAGTCGGCAAACACCTACAAGAACACTCGCAAGACGTGTAATACATCCGGTCGACCAGTCTCAGAAAGAACACCAACATCCGGTGGTTATTCTTCAAATACAAACTTTAACTTCAATGCAGACCACCCACATGAACTAGACACTATCCACATATCACCACAAGCTTTCCTGAATCACCAAGAACATCTGCACTTCATTTGCTTACTGGAATTCTTCTCTCCTTCATCCGGAACCTCAAGAACACAGTCTGTCATCACTGTTACAAAGGAATAGGTTCTTCTGGACCTTCAAACCACGAACCAATCTACTTGATACTTCACAAGGATGTCCTCAACACTTCCTCAAATTCACACAATGGGATAATGCATTTCTAGATCTCACTGGACCTATTTGTGTCACTCTATCACCTCTGAACACTTGCCGGAACTGGTTCTTCTTGAGCGACCATAACTCCTTCAGATCTTCATGCGAACCTCTGAAAACTTGACTGGAGCAACTCAAGACTTATATATACAAACCCTTTAAATTGTATCCTCTGATCCTCAACCTATCTTGGACTTTGACCTTGTTGTCATCACTGTTCTTCACTGTTCCTGATTGAGACTAATTTTCTCAATATCCTCAGCACACAGCTCATCCAATCCTTCTCATTACTGCAACATGAGTATGTTGACATCAATGACAACACCGGTTAGACCCATACTCGCATCAAGACCAACAACCTTCATTATATCTGGTCTAGTTTGAGTGAGGTACAACAATCCTCCAATCATTGATCTATACTTTGTCTAGTCTGCCTTAGGAGAGTCATCATCTTTGCTCAACTTACATCTAGTTGCCATGGGAGTATTCATTTGCTTTGAATCTTCCATTCCAAATTTCCTCAACAATTCTTTCACATATTTGGTTTGAGAAATAAAGATTCCTTTCTTTGTTTGAGCAATTTGCAGACCCAAGAAAAAATTTATTTCACCAAGCATAGACATCTCAAACTCACTTTTCATTTGATTTGCAAAAGTGTTACACATACTATCTCTTCCTCCAAAGATGATATCATCAACAAATACTTCAACAATCAAGATGTTTTCATGATCAATTTTGAAATATAAGTTACTGTCAGCAGTACCTTTGTTGAAACCAATCTTCAAAAGATGCTTATCCAATCTTTCATACTAGGCTCTTGGAGCTTGCTTTAATCCATAAAGTGCCTTCTTCAATTTGCAGACCATATCACCATGATCAGACAACTGAAATCCATCTGGTTGCTCTATATACACTTCTTCTTCCAAGTCACTATTTAGAAAAGCAGACTTGACATCCATCTGATATACTTTGAAATCCTTGAAGGCAGCAAAGGAAAAAAATAATCTAACTGCTTCAATTCTTGCCACCAGAGCAAAAGTTTCTTCAAAATCAATTCCTTCTATTTGAGAGTAGCCCTTGCAGACCAATCTGGCTTTATTTCTGATTACTTCACCAACTTCATTTAGTTTGTTTCGAAAAACCCATTTGGTTCCAATCACATTCTTGTTTCTGGGTCTGGGAACAAGATCCCAAGTGTGATTTTGCTCTATTTGCACTAGCTCTTCCTCCATAGCTTTAGTCCAGTTTTCATCATTGCAAGCTTCATTCACTGTCTTAGGTTCAATCTTTGAAATCAAACAATATTCTTCTGAATCTTGAGCAATTCTCCTTCTTGTTAGTACTCCTTTGCTTTTATCACCTATGATCTAATCTTCAGAGTGGTTTAGTCTTACATACCTGGGAACTTTAGGAATTTCTTGCACTTCTGATTCTTGATCAGGCTCATTGAGAGTCACTTCTTCTTCTTGGTTTACTGGATTAGCTTGAATCTGACTGACAAATGAGGCTTGGGCTCCTTGAGTCAGAACACCATTCTAATCATCTTCATCATATTCATAAAACCTTGAGGATTTCTCAATTCCCTCATCAACCTTCACATTTTTACTTACTATCATTTTTTTCAGTCTTTTGTTATAACACCGGTATGCTTTGCTTTGAGTAGAGTAACCTAAGAATATTCCTTCATCACTTCTAGCATCAAACTTTTCTAGATCTTCATCTCTTTTAATGTAACATTTTCTACCAAAAAATCTAAAATACCTTATAGTAGGAGTGATGCCAAACAAAAGTTCATAAGGAGTCTTACCAGTATTGCTTCTAATTTGAACTCGATTGAGAGTATAGACTGCAGTGCTAACAACTTCTCTCCAATAGATATGATGAACATTAGCTTCCATCATCATGGTCCTAGAAGCTTCCTGTATGGTCTGGTTCTTTCTTTCTACTACTCCATTCTGCTGTGGAGTCTTAGGAGCAGACAACTGTCTCTTTATTCCATGTTTCTCACAGAACTCTATGAACTCACCAGATGTGAATTCTCCATCTCTATCAGACCTCAAACATTTCAACTTCAATCTGGTTTCATTCTCTACCATAGCCTTGAATATTTTGAATTTCTCAAAAGCTTCTGATTTCTCTTCCAGAAAAGTTACCCACATCATCTGGGAATAGTCATCAATTAGCAGCATGAAGTATCTATCACCTTGAATACTCCTGGTTCTTGCCAGACCACAAAGATCAGTGTGAACTAAGTCCAATAATCTGGTAGAAGACAGTTCCTTGCTTTTGAATGTGACTCTGCTCAGCTTACCCAACTGACATTCCTTGCACAAGATGTTAGTAGGTTTCACCAATTTTGGAAGATCTCTTACAGCCTGAATATTGCTTATCTTGATGATATTATCAAAATTCACATGACACATCCTTCTATACCATAACCAACTATGATCAACTTGAACAAATAAGCAGCTTTTACCAGTACCAACCAAGTGGAAGTGATGCAGGAGCACAAAGGGTTTGGAACCTATGTATAAGGGGTTTGGAACCCATGTACATACCTTTGCATTTTGGTGTGAAGTTTTTGATTTTTCATAAGGAGTGGGAACATACATTCGGTGACCAACTGTGGCGGTGAGGAGAACCGATGGTAGGGAGTTAGTGGATGTATATAAGAAGCAATCGGTATGATCGAGTGTATCAGCAAACAGGCCCGGAGTTCCACCAAAGTCTTACGTCTGGCCGATAGGAAGATAAGTCAATGTGAGTCCCACACAATGCATCCAAGCTTTGCATGTATATACAAAGTGGATCGGCATTTACAAAGATACAATGGCCGAGGTGCATTGACCGATAGGGGATTGCGGGTCCCATCTCTTGTATGTTGCAAGTGAAAGAACATACAAGTCGTGAGATACAAGTCAGGAGATACAAGTTAATGAGATACAAGGAAGGTTAAGAAGCATGGGCCCCACCTCTTGCATGTTCGCAATGTATGCAGCGAATGTATAAATAGAGATACAAGACCCTAAGATACATCGGGAAGCTTAAGTTGTGGACCCCATCTTTTGCATGTTGTTAATATTTGCATATGCGAAATGGATCCATCGGAGTAAGAATGAACATCGGGAAACAAAGGAAAAGCTACGCCAACAATACAATGTCTGAGCGATAGATATTTCATCCGTCGGAGAGAAATGGTATATTGGCGGATGAAGTTAAGTAGTGGCCAATAAGGTGGATCAAGCCATTGAAAAGGGAAGGAGCATTTCGGTGTGAAAGTCAAGATATCTGGTTGATGATAAAGTGAATGTATATCTTGATGCATAAAAGCTTTGTATGTATGATACAGGCAAATGTGCAATACGTAAACCATTGTGGAGTTCAAAGATGGTAGGTCCCACCTCTTGTATGTTTAATGTTTTGAGAATGTATACACGGAGGAACATACATTGGGAAATTAAGGTCATGGTTCTACACAAGGCATGAAGGCAATGCATGTATATGAAAAAGTGAATGTATCGATAGAATGCATATCGACAGGGGAAGAATATGATCGGTGAAACAAAAAGAACCTGTTTTGCCGATAATGAAGACAAAAGCATGGAGAACCTAACCGAACAGACAGAAAACCCTAACTGTCCGATAACAGAGAAATGACAAATGGTATAAGAACTATTTTTGGCTTTGTAGATTGGTTAGAGAAGGTGGAAAAACATGGAAGATTGAAGAACATACATTGAATGTAATAGAGAAACTTCTAATAATAGAAACATTGATAGTTTGAATCCATTTGTATATTGTCTATAGAGTACTTGTATAATCTGGTTTGCAATAGAGTAGACAGTTTAATTTTTGTTCTTTTGTTTATGTTTGTACAAGATGTCTTTGTCTTGATGCCCCTGCATTTTCCTTGTACAGTCATGGAGGGCCATCGAGCAAAGACCTTGTTTTTTTTTGTTTCTGTTTGAGTTAGTGATTGGATTGTCAACGGGAGACAATGAGAACTTGTCCAAGGCGAGCTCTGCTATAGCCCGGCTAGGTATGCAAGTTGCAGTCTAAGTAGAGAGGGGTGAAAAACAGAGAAGGGAGAATTGAGCACCAAGCAATCAAAACCCTGGACCTAAAGAGGAGGGTTGATAACGGGCTCAAGAAGGCGAAAAGCCTTGGATATTGAGAATCTTGGTACACAGTGAGAACAAAGAAGAATACCTCACACCAAGAAAGCATTGTCTGTACTGAAAATAACAGGCAAATAGGTCTTTCACCTCTGTAATAGATTGTGTAGGTTGGATTAGGCATTTTGGGTATAAAATGTCTTTAAGCACTTGAATTGGTAGGGAGACTTGGGTATGATTTAGGTCTTGAAGTGTTGGTTCAAGATAGGTTTTCTAAGCCCATAGGCCTCCCCATCAAATTAGTATCAGAGCAAGTTAAAGATTTAGGCTATTCCTAGATTGGAATAGAAGAAGTTGTATGTCATCACTGAGTTCAAGTGAGTCTGTAGGTTCATCTAAGAAGATGGTGACTAATGTAGAATTGGAAAAGAAGGTTGATGACCAAGAAGAGTAGAATAGGCTCCTATAGGAAAGATTGGCAGAAATGGAAAGTAAACTAGGTGCCATGATAATAAAGACTAAAGAAGTCAGTCAGAAAATTAAAAATTTTGAAGGTAAGGAAAAAGGTGTGTCTATAGAAGATGAAGAGCCCACACTTGATCCTAAGATGGAAGAAGAACCTTTCTTGAAGGCCTTGAAAGCCATGAGCGGCAAGTCATTGGAAGGAGTTCGTCTTTTTGGTGGAAAGATGGAACCTGATTTGGTTATGGAATGGATAGAAGGTTTAGAAAATCACTTTGAATGTGATGGAGTGAGTGAAGCACAAAAGGTGAAGGTGGCTAAATCCAAACTTAGAGGAGCTGCCTTGACATGGTGGAAATTTGTTCAAGAAACCTATAGCTTCTTGGAAAGGTATGGTGGCTAAAATCAAAGAAGTCTACATGCCTAGGGATTATGAAGTTTAGTTGCACAAGAAAAGACAGAATTTGAGACAAAGAGAATTAGACATCAATGCATACACTGAGGAATTTCAGAAACTATGCTTGAGGTCTAAGGTGATGGAAGATGAAAATGTAAAGGTAGCAAGATACTTGATTGGTTTGAGGTGGAGTATTCAAGAGGAAATCAGCTTGTTTAGCCCTACAACAGTACAACAAAGCTATCAGTTAGCACTCAAGGTAGAGGAGAAGGGCAAGAAGAAACAAGAATAAAATAGCAGATTAAGAGGAAGAGGTAGAGATAGCAGAGGAAGGGGAAATTATGGTGGTAGGAATACTGATCAAAGACCCCAAGGAGAATCCAAACTCACAGAGCAGAGTGGGGAGACTAGCAGTAGAGGAAACTACCAAGGAAGGGGATCTAACAGAGGAAGATCAGGAGGATCAGGCAGAGGATCCTACTTTACCACTATGAAATGCTACAATTGTGGACAATTAGGCCATCTAGCATATAGGTGTCCTGATAAGGGCACATCTTCTTCTCAAGGAGTTGATAAAAGAAATCATTATGTACAAGATGATGCTTCAAGTAGCAAATCACCTGAAGTTAGTCTAGCCTCAGAAGTGGGGGAGAACATCATGGTAAGGAGAACCTTGATCAAAGAACTAGTGAAAGCTAAACCAAGCCAGAGGAGAGCATTATTCAGAATCAGATGCAAGATTATGAATAAGGTATGTCAAGTAATTATAGACTCAGGGTCTACTGATAATATAGTGTCTGATGGAGCAGTTAGAAAATTAAATTTTTAAAGAATACCTCAATCAAATCCATATAGAGTTACATGGTTAAATAAAGGTCAGCATGTGATAGTCAATGAGCAAACTTGGATAGAGTTTGGTATAGGTGGATACAAAGACAAGGTACTCTATGATATCCTACCCATGGATGCATGTCATCTCTTACTGGGCAGACCATGGCAGTATGACCGGAAGGCCATACATGATGGTGAGAAGAATAAATATTCTTTTCAAAAAGATGGTGTCACCTATAAAATTCAGTCATTGGAAGATGAAGAAGCAAATAAGAAAAAAAGTCCTAGTGTCTTAATTGTGAGTGGTAAAGAGTTTTTGAACACACTTAAGGAGGATGGTATTGGTTATGCTATCATAGTAAAGCCTAAGGAAGAGCAGAAAGACAAAAAGGTAGTGATCCCAAAAGAGGTACAAACTATACTGGAATAGTATAAGGACATCATTAGTGATGGAACACCAGCAACACTACCTCCACAAAGAACTATAAGCCATCAGATAGATCTGATTCTAGGAGCATCTTTACCTAACAAAGCTCCTTACAAGATGACTCCAGAACAACATAAGGAAATAGCTAGACAAGTGCAAGAGTTGCTTGACCAAGGATTGATTAGGAAAAGCATAAGTCCTTGTGCAGTGCCTACAGTGTTGGCACCAAAGAAAGGAGGAACATGGAGACTATGCACAGACTCCAGAGCTATCAATAAGATCACTATATGGTACAGATTTCCAATTCCCAGAATTGAAGATCTTATGGACTATTTAGGAGGGGCTAAATACTTCACTAAGATAGACCTGAAAAGTGGTTACTACCAGATCAGAATCAAGGAAGGTGATGAGTGGAAAATAGCCTTCAAGACCACAGAAGGACTGTATGAATGGCTTGTTATGCCATTTGGTTTATCAAATGCTCCTAGCACATTCATGAGGCTCATTAATGAAGTCCTCAAGGACTATACGGGTAAATTTGTAGTTGTTTATTTAGATGACATCTTGATTTTTAGTCAAACTAAAGAAGAGCATCTTGAACATGTAAATACTGTTTTGAAAAAGTTACATGATGAACAACTAACCATAAATTTGGAGAAGTGTGAATTTATGAAGCATGAATTGGTATACCTTGGTTTTGTGTTGTCCAAAGGAGAACTAAAAACGGACAAGTCAAAGGTAGAAGCCATATTGAATTGGCCTACTCCTAGAGCAGCAACTGAGGTGAGAAGTTTTCACGGCTTGGCTCAGTTTTATAGAAAGTTCATAAGGAATTTCAATGCTATTTGTGCACCCATGCTTGATACAATAAAAGGTGGAATGAAAACAAAGTTTCAATGGACACAAGCAACTGATAAGAGTTTTGAGTTATTGAAGAAAGAAGTAGCCACACAACCAGTGTTAGTGCTACCAAATTTTGATAAGTTATTCACTTTAGAATGTGATGCTAGTCATGTTGTAGTAGGTGCAGTACTCAACTAGGAGAATAGGCCAGTAGCCTTTTTCAGTGAGAGGCTGAATGAAGCAAAGAGCAGATACTCTTCATTTGACTTGGAGCTCCATGCCCTAGTCCAAGCACTTAGAAAATGGAGGCATTATCTCCTACCGAAGGAATTTGTTGTATATATAGACAATCAAGCTTTGAGTTTTTTGAACTCACAAGATAAGTTGAGCCATAGACATGTCAAGTGGATGGAGTATTTACAGTCCTACACATTCACCATTAAACATAAGAAGGGACAGCTCAATAAGGCAGCAGTTGCCTTAAGCAGGAGGTTGCTTATAGTACAAGAGATGCATTTAAGAAGCATAGGGATGGAAGAGTTCACAGCCCTCTACAAAGAAGATGAAGATTTTGCTAAAGCATACAAGGTCTGTCAAGATTTTGAAAATCACTTTCATAGTGAGTTTGCAGATTACACATTGCAGCAGGGATTGCTATTCAAAGGTGGACAGTTGTGTGCACCAAAAGGATCCATGAGGGAAAATCTCATACAGGAGAAGCATAATGGCAGTTTGAGTGGACATTTTGGTCTGAACAAAACATTGGAGTTAGTCCAGAGGTTCTACTATTGGCCAAAGATGCACAAAGATATCAGAAAGTATGTGGAGTAGTGTATCATCTATCAGAAGGCCAAGGGAACTTCTTCAAATGCTGGACTGTACCAACCACTACCCATACCTTCCAGACCATGGGATTGTGTATGTATGGATTTTGTAGTTGGTCTACCAAAGACTAAGACTAGTTTTGATAGTATTTTTGTAGTTGTTGATAGATTCAGTAAGATGAGTCATTTTATTCCCTGTAAGGTGACTCATGATGCTATTCATATAGCTCATTTGTTTTTCAAAGAGGTCATAAGGATTCATGGACTTCCAGCAAGCATCGTGTCTGATAGAGATGCTAAGTTTATGGGACATTTCTGGAAAACTTTATGGCAGAGGCTAGGAACAAATCTGTCTTTGGATCAGCATATCATCCATAGACAGATGGCCAAACAGAAGTGGTGAACAAGACGTTGGGCAACCTGTTGAGGTGTTTGACAAAAGAATATGGACAGAGTTAGGATCAAGTCATTTATCAGGCAGAATTTACCTATAATGACAGTGTGAATAGGACTACTAGCAAAAGTCCATTTGAGATAGTGTATGGAATGCATCCTCAAGGTGTATATGAACTCCAACATCTTAGAGACATGAAACATAGAAGTGGTCATACAGAGGATTTTGCACAGTCTATGAAGGAGATTCATGACCAAGTGAAGCAGCAATTGATGGAAAACACCCTGAAAATCAAAGATAGGGTAGATGCACACAGGAAGGATATTCAATTTGCAGTTAGTGATTTAGTCATGGTTCATTTGAAAAAAGCCAGATTGTAGAAAGGGATGCCAACCAAATTGCAGATGAGATGGATTGGTCCTTGCAGAATTCTAAACAAGTATGGCAACAATGCTTATAGGATTGATTTACCAACAGACTTGGCAATTTCACCAGTGTTCAATGTTCAGGACCTGGTACCTTATAAATGTCCTCATCTAGTAGCAAGGGGATCTAGTTCTGAAGCTACACAGACAATGAGTGATGTGACCTTGCCTCCAAAAACCAAACCACAGGCTGAGAGAATTTTGGATTCTTGAGTACAGAAACAGACCAGACATGGCGTGTACATGGAGCATCTGGTCAAGTGGCAACAGTTGCCTGAAGCAGAGGCTACCTGGATCACCGAGTCTGAGTTCAAGAAGCAGGGCATTGATTTTGCCTTGTTGTCACTGGAGGTGACTTGACTTTCTCCACGCTGGGGGAGTATGGTGCAGGAACACCAAGGGTTTGGAACCCATGTATAAAGGGTTTGGAACCCATGTACATACCTTCGCATTTTGGTGTGAAGTTTTTGATTTTTTATAAGGAGTAGGAACATACATTCGGTGACCAACTGTGGTGGTGAGGAGAACCGGCGGTAGGGAGTCAGTGGATGTATATAAGAAGCAATCGGTATGATCAAGTGTATCGGCAGACAGGCTCGGAGTTCCACCGAAGTCTTACGTCTTGTTGATAGGAAGATAAGTCAATGCAGGTCCCACACAATGCATGCAAGCTTCGCATGTATATACAAAGTGGATCGACATTTACAAAGATACAATGGCCGAGGTACATTGACCGATAGGGGATCATGGGTCCCATCTCTTGTATGTTGCAAGTGAAAGAACATACAAGTCGTGAGATACAAGTCGGGAGATACAAGTTAATGGGATACAAGGAAGGTTAAGAAGCACAGGCCCCACCTCTTGTATGTTCGCAATGTATGCAGCGAATGTATAAATAGAGATACAAGACCCTAAGATACATCGGGAAGCTTAAGTTGTGGACCCCATCTTTTGCACATCGGTAATATTTGCATATGCAAAATGGATCCATCAGAGTAAGAATGAACATCAGGAAACAAAGGAAAAGCTACGCCGACAATACAACGTCTGAGCGATAGATACTTCATCTGTTGGAGAGAAATGGTATATCGGCGGAAGAAGTTAAGTAGTGGCCGATAAGGTGGATCAAGCCGTTGAAAAGGGAAGGAGCATTTCGGTGTGAAAGTCAAGATATCTGGCCGATGATAAATTGAATGTATATCTCAATGCATAAAAGCTTTGTATGTATGATACAAGTAAATGTGCAATACGTAAACCATTGTGGAGTTCGAAGATAGTAGGTCCCACCTCTTGTATGTTTAGTGTTTTGAGCATGTATACATGGAGGAACATACATTGGAAAATAAAGGTCGCGGTTCTACACAAGGCACGAAGGCAATGCATGTATATGCAAAAGTGAATGTATCGATAGAATGCATATCGACAGGGGAAGAATATGATCGGTGAAACAAAAAGAACCTATTTTGCCAATAATGAAGATAAAAGCATGGAGAACCTAACCGAACAAATAGAAAACCCTAACTATCCAATAATACAGAAATGACGAATGGTATAAGAACTATTTTTGGCTTTGTAGATTGGTTAGAGAAGGTGGAAAAATGTAGAAGATTGAAGAACATACATTGAATGTAATAGAGAAACTTCTGATAATAGAAACATTGACAGTTTGAATCCATTTGTATATTGTCTATAGAGTACTTGTATAATCCGGTTTGTAGTAGAGTAGAGAGTTTAATTTTTGTTCTTTTGTTTCTATTTGTACAAGATGTCTCTGTCTTGATGCCCCTGCATTTTCCTTGTACAGTCATGGAGGGCCATCGAGCAGAGACCTTGTTTTTTTTGTTTCTGTTTGCGTTAGTGATTGGATTGTCAATTGGAGACAATGAGAACTTGTCCTAGGTGAGCTTTGCTATAGCCCGGCTAGGTATGCAAGTTGCAGTCTAAGTAGACATGGGTGAAAAACAGAGAAGGGAGAATTGAGCACCAAGCAATCAAAACCCTGGACCTAAAGAGGAGGGTTGATAATGGGCTCAAGAAGGCTAAAAGCCTTGGCTATTGAGAATCTTGGTACACAGTGAGGACAAAGAAGAATACCTCGCACCAAGAAAGCATTGTCTATACTAAAAATAATAGGCAAATAGGTCTTTCACCTCTGTAATAGATTGTGTAGGTTGGATTAGGCATTTTGGGTAGAAAATGTCTTTAAGCACTTGAATTGTTAGGGAGACTTGGGTATGATTTAGGTCTTGAAGTGTTGGTTCAAGATAGGTTTTTTAAGCCCATAGGCCTCCCCATCAGGAAGATATTACCTTTAGTTTGAGCACCGGATGCAATCTTTCTTTCAGAACTTTCAAAGATTTTGATTTTCCATCCTTGAATTGGAAATCATAGCCTTTGTCCACCAACTATCCAACACTAAGAAGATTGTGCTTCAAACCTTCAACATATAGTACATTACTAGTTTTGTTTCTATAGTTCCTCTTCCTCTGATTCTACCAGTAGAATTATCACCAAACTTCACCACTCCTCCTTTATACCTTTCCAAATCTATGAACTTATTTTTGTCACCTGTCATATGGTGAGAGAAACCACTGTCAATGACCCAATCATCCTTTTCTTCAACTTGGGCAGCCAGAGCTCTTTCTACAACTTTATGATTAATAGATACAGAGGATATTGGTTCTTCTTCCTTGATGGTAATAAACACCCCTTCATTTCCTAATTTGTTTCCAGTCTCTGATTCATCATCTGTTACTCCTTCATTATCATCTTCTTCATGAACATAGTAACAATTCTTTTGGAACCTTGATCTGTTAGGACTTGACTTTGAAAATCTTTTCAGACATCTTGAGGCAAAATGACCAATCTTATTGCAGTTAAAAAACTTAAAAGGTAATTTTTCTTCATACTTACCGGATCCTCTTGGTAGTCTCTTTGCAATGAGGGCTTCAAGTTGAGCAGTTTCTACTTCTTCTTCTTCCAGGTCTTTTCTTGCTTTTTCATACCATGATAGTTTCCTTGATGAATTTTCTCCCAAATCAAATCTTTGTTTACCTTTCACAGAGGCACTGGCTTTGAATGCAAATTCAGTCTTGGGGGGATCATCTCCAAACTCAGTCATTTCAAATGTAGCTAGTTTGCCAGCCAATTGGTCTCTTGTGATAGTTGTATGGGCTCTGAATTCATCAATGGTAGCAACCTTGATTTTGTAAGAGGCAGGAAGGGATCTAAGAATTTTGCCAACAATCTCATTTTCATCCAAGACTCCACCAGCATTTCTAATTCCACAAACCAGCTCATTTACTCTTGGCATAAAAGTAGTAATATTTTCATCATCTCTCATCTTCAGTTTTTCAAATTTCCCTTTTAGACTCTGTAATCTTGCACATTTAACATACTGATCTCCTTCATGCAAAAGTTCTAGTTTATTCCAAATCTCAAAAGTAGTTGGTAGGTCAATAATATTTGAGAGCTTTGAGTTAGATAATGTGCTTAGAAGAGCCTCTTTGGTCTACATATTGTTTTCAGCATCTGTGATTTCATTTAGGGTTGTCGGACCACCCTGTGGAGGTACATACGCTTTTGTAACCATGGACCAATACACCATTCCCATACACTGCAAGTGACATTTCATGTGATCTTTCCAAAGAGCAAAGTTCGTTCCATCAAACTTTGGACTATCCTTCTTGTAAGACGACATCCTGGATCTCCTCAAGCAATTAAGCTCTTTTTAGAGGAACTCAATATTCAAGCTCAAATCCATTTGTTATAATTGGGTCTTCTTAGTTGCCAACCCAGGTATAAGAGAATGATTTGTCCAAGATTTGGATATATAACTTGATAACAATCTCTGAAGGGTATCTTCTTCTTAGTAGACGAGTTTCACATTCGTCATAAATTCACATGGGTTTCTATTTTATTGAGATAATGATGTTGTGAGACAGACTCATGCCTTTTATATGTATACGAAAAGAAATACAAGGCATTATTAATAAATTTATATGGGTTTCCATTGTAAGGTTATTTTAGTTAACAAGAACTTCTAGACTATGTAGTTGTGTATAATATAACACATTTTTGACTTAGGTTGTTTAATAAGGATTAAAGAGACTTATAATATTTCAAAAGTAGTTATTATAACTAACTTCTACTGCACGTATAGGGTAAGTGTTGACATTTATGGTATAATATTTCCATATTCTTTCTCTCGACCCAACAGAAACTATTTATCAGTCTTTATTACAAAAAATTAAATAACGTACAGGGTCACCTTACGGGGCTCATAATGTTGGAATGATAGTTTGTACACTACCCACCTGCATATAATGTGGGTCAAAACGTATATAACGTTAGTCGAGCCAATATGCAGCTCTCAATGTATACATAATTGCGTCAACCTGTCTATTTTCAATGACATAAAAAAGGTTAAAATCTTCACAAGTCATAAGAGAAACAATGATGTTCTTATCGGCCCTTATAAATAGAAAACATAGTGGGGCAACGCCATCAGGGTAAAAGACTTATGTTGTAATGAGTATGACGACTCTTTTAAAATCACCATTTGGTTGTACTAAGAATGAACTCTCTATGTCGATATGAATAGCATAGTTCTCTAAAATATTGCATGAGAAGTAATTTCTCTGAGGATAAGGAGCTTCTCCAGAGAGAAAGTATGAGAGAGGGTTGTCATAAAATGCAATGGATGAGGAGCATGCATGTATCTTTGATGCAGTTCTTACATAATGATGTTATATAAATATTTCCTTCTAGTTTTCCTATGTTAACAAAGTATGCACAAAAAGAATCAATTATTACTAGCGCTGAACGAGACCGAACACCCCACTAACTTTATCAATTACAATTACCTAAATCATTAACTTACAAGATAATATTTCTATGTTCTTGGCATCGATGGAAGCTCACTTGATATAACATAGAAAACTGGTTGATGAAGAATAAAGAATAGATTTACCTATAGGTTTATGATGTTTGCACACCCTCCTATAGCGAACTTCATTTTCTCTCTGAGATGCAGAGGGTTTTCATTCCTATTTTAATGACTTCTTCTATGTCTTATTTGAGCACAATAGAAGCTAAATTTGCAGCATCATATAGATCCCCATCCCCGTAATGGTGAAAGATGAAGTTTAAAAATTATAGGGCGTTATGATTCAGTTTTAGCTTAAGGTAGTTATAGGAATTGATTTTTATCTCTACCCCACATTGATTTCTTTAACCTATTTCTATTGGCTAGAGTTTGCAATTTTTAGTTGCATTCAATTATCATAACTGACAATGTTGATCTCCTCCCATGAAGGTCTATGATGATGTGTGTCTTTAAGGTTCAATGCCATCAATCACTATGACACCTCAATGAATGATTGAAAATTAAGACATTATATTTGCACATAATCATCTTTAAATCTCCCTTGAGTCTTTTAAAGCTTGAGCATTCAAGAGAGGTTTTGATGCTCTAAGTGTTGAGTGGTAATTAGCCTCAGATTAATGGGAAGCAATAATTATAATATTAACCTTATGTTTCCAAAGGTTTAAGAGATAGACAACATAAATATATGTTCATATAATATGCCCTTCATGTCACATTCATGTGAATGTGTTAATAGAGGAATAGTTAGGTTATAAGACTTTAATATTGTTACTCAATAATGACATTGAGGATTGACATAAAATATCTTTGACTACTGTAAGATCACTACTTGACACAAGTCTTTGACATCCTTAGATGTCAAGTCAATCTTATTCATTTATTGACTTTGATGAGACCAAAATTGTTGTTTCGCTTGATAATTGCGAGAGTGAAGTAGTAATGAAAATAACTTACCTCAACTGATAATATGAAAGGTATGACCTAAACTTGGCAGGTTTCTTGCGTCACTCATCGACCCTAGCTCAGATGGTAACATTGGGGTCTTGTCGACAGTTCTTTCTAGTAGATTATGCTTTCCCTCTTATGTAGTGAGGGTACATGTTTATCTTGTCTCCACACTTGAAAAAAACAAAGGTGACTAGTCTGATAATAAATTAAATATACACATTACATCTTATCATTTTTCATTTATACTGCAAATAAGTGTATTCTCCTATCATAGAATAAACCATCAATTCATGATTTTAATACTCGTACACCAATTCAAACTTTAAACATGGTATTGTGCCATCTCATTAAATCAAGACTTTCTTGATTTTATCTAAGTCTACCATACTTCTATACATAGTCACCAAAATATATCGTAACTTTCCAAAATTGAGTTACTTTTCACAACTTTACTAAGGTAAAAACAAAAGAGGTTTTTGAGATATAGGGAGGGATGTAACATATCCTCTCCCTTGAGAATCATTGTCCTGGATGATGTCTAATTATAGATTCTTAATGCATAAACAAAGTCTTGATAAAGTGATAAAATCTTAAAACTTAAATTATGTCTCAGTTTTTCATTCTTTCTAATTCTTGTAAAAGAGATGGAAATCTTTTCTCAATATCAAAGTAGTCATCCCATGTGGCACTATCTTCAGTGTACTGATCCCACTACACTTTGCATTGAAGTACATCCCTATTGCGTAAGTGGAACTTATGCATTTCAAGTATTCTGAGTGGTTCGATCACCACCACCCCTGGATCCTGGACCTGCAATGCATTCAAATCGATTACATGTTTGTCACTAGATATATATTTCTTAAGATATGAGACACAAAAAACATTATGTATCTTAGCAAGAGCTGGAGGTAGAGCTATCTGGTAAGTGACTAGGTTGACTTCTTCTAGCACTTCAAAAGGTCCCACATATCCTAGTGCTAGCTTAGACGACTTTCCAAATTTAATTACACTTTTTTGGGGTTTTACTCTCAATAAAACTTTTTCTCCCATTTTGAATTGCCTTGGGGTTCTTTTGGCATCAAAGTAGCTCTTCTACCTATCATTAGCTTCTGCAAGTCTCTTTTTGATTAGTTTGACTTGTTCCTCCATTTTTGAGAGCATTTCTGGACCTAGGCTAATCCTATCTTCCAGCTTGTCCCAGCGAATAGGATTTCGGCACTTCCTTCTGTATAATGCCTCAAATGGAGCCATTTTGATTGCTGAATGATAAGAGTTATTGTAGGAAAACTCTACAAGTGGAAGGTAATCCTCCCACTTGTACTATTCATCCATCTAGTATACCCTCAAAAGGTCTTCCAAGACTTGGTTCACCCTTTCTGTTTGGCCATTTGTCTCTAGGTAGTATGTAGAACTAATATATAATTGTGTTCCAAGGGAGGTAAATAGGGTTTGCCAAAATTTGGAGGTCATTCTTGCGTCTGTATTAGAGATTATCTTCTAAGGAACACCATGCAATCTAAAAACCTTTTGCACAAATTTACATGCGATAATAGGTGCTCCATCTATCAAGTTTCCCAAAATAAAGTATGCCACTTTGGTAAGCTTATCCACTACTACCAAAATTGTATTGTGTTCATTTTTGGACATTGGGAGTCATTGTACAAAATCCATACGGATTACTTGCCATTTCCACTCCAAAATTTCGTGTGGGTACAATAATCCAGCTAGATGTTTGTGTTCAGCTTTCACTCTTTGACATTTCAAACATTTGGCCACATGCCTAGTGGCATTCTTTTTCATTCCCTTCCAAAAGAATAAATGTTTTAATCTTCCATGAGCTTTGTCACTCCTGGGTGTCCTAAGCATGGGGCATTATGAACTTCTCTTAATACTGTACTCCTTAACTCTCTTGAATCAAGAATGTACATTCTTCCCAAATACCATAGTAATCCATCATACCTAGGGTCTTGGGGGTTTTAGTAGAGCCTACTTGATTTGATTATAGTACTCATCCTTTTCAGATTGATGCAATACCTGACTACAAAAATTAGTATGTACTAATAGCATGGAAGAGACATGTCTCCTCCTAAGGGCATCAGCTACTAGATTCTCTTTTCCTTTAATATAATTGATTTAAAAATCATAATTAGATATTAATTAGAGCCACCTTCTTTTCTGAGCATTCAAATTGGGTTGAGTGAATAAATATCATAATCCCTGATGATCAGAACGAAGCTCAAAGAGTTTACCTAATAGGTAATGTCACCACATTTGGAGGGAATGCACAATTGTTGCTAGCTCAAGGTCATGTGGTGCATAATTTTTCTCATAGTCTTTCAATTTCTTAGACTCCTAGGCTATTACCCACCCATCTTGCTTGAGTACATCTCCAATTCCCTCTTCAGAAGTGTATGTGGTAACTACAAATTGCCCCTTAGGATTAGGCACTTTTAAAATTGGTGCCATAGTCAATTTCTCCTTCAACAACCTAAAAGCTTCTTGGCATTTGTCTAACCATACAAATTTTCTTCCCTTCCTCTGAAGAGAGGTAATAGGACATGCAATCCTAGAGAAGTTAGCAATGAACTTCCTATAATATCTTGCCAGACCCATGAAACTATGAACTTCGTGCACATTAGTGGGTTCTAGCCATTCAACAATTGCTTTTATCTTAGTTGGATCTACTGCAATCCCATCAGCAGATATAATGTGTCCAAGATACTGAATTTGTTTCTAAAATATTGAAAACTTGGATAGCTTCCCATATAATTTATTTTCTTTCAATCATTGCAAAACAAACTACAAGTGTTGGAGATGCTCTTCTTCATTTTTTGAGTAGATCTAAATGTCATCAAGGAATACAACAAATTTGTCTAAGCAATCCCAGAATACACTATACATCAGATTCATAAAAGCTTCCAGTGTATTAGTTAGGCCGAAAGGTAACACTGTAAATTCGTAGTGTCCATACCTAGTCCTGAATGTAGTTTTATGTATGTCCTCTTCTCTTAGTCTCAATTGGTGATAAACAAACTACAGATCAATCTTTGATAACACTGTTGCTCCTCGAATTTGATCAAATAGATCATCTATGTAGAGAAAAGGATATTTATTTTTTTATTGTGGCTTTATTAAGCATTCGATAGTCGATGCATAACCTAAGAGTACCATCTTTCTTTCTAACAAAAATTACCAGGGCTCTCCAAGGTGAGACACTGGGTCGTATCAGACCTTTTTTTAAGAGCTCTTGAAACTGTTCTTTCAACTCCATTAGTTTAGTGGTGATCATTCAGTATGGGGCCTTGCAGATGGGATCCAATCTGGGTATGATATCTATAGAAAAATCAAATGCCCTTTTTGGAGGCAATCCTAGTAACTCATTAGGAAAAACATCTGCAAAGTTCTGAAGGTACGATGTTGGTCCAATTCTGAACCCTTTCTTTTTAAGATTTCACTAGACTCTCCCTTGTGTGTTTTGAGGGTTTCATAGAATGTTAGATCATCTAAGTAATTAAAGTTTTGGTTCTCCTTTACTTCCTCTATCTTTTCCATTTTATCCACAAATAATTGACACCCTCTCCTTTTAGCTCTCTTGAGTTGCATTTACAATATTTGCCTTACCATGTTAGTCCTTTCTTTACCTTGAATATATACTTTATTCCCTAGATCATCTAGGCATTCAACTATTTTTGCGTAACAATCAACATTTTCTCTATGTCTCCACAACCAATTGATTCCTAGAATGACATCGTAGGACCCTAAAGGAGCCATGTAAAGATTACCTTCTATAGAAAATCTTGGTAAGTCTACCCTAGCCTCAAATAGGCATTTCTCTACTTGAGCTCTTGATTGATTGACATATTCAACTGACCAAGAATTTTGCATGTAACCAGCCTTTCTAGAGATCTTATTTAAGACTTTTAGTGCTATAAAACATTTTGTTACCCCTGTGTCTATTAAAATTGTTATAAGTGTACCAAAAAGCATACCTGTAGTTTCAATGGGGGTTATTTCATACTCATCTTGTTTGTTGTCCAGTACAACATGAATGTGCTGTTGAAAAGTGACTTCTTGAGATGGCAAAGGGTTCTCACGAGACATAGGCCTTGATGTTTTTCTATAGGTTTCCTAGAAGCTTCATGACTCTTCTTGCCATTATTATTTTGGTGACGCCCATTTCTCTTGTCTCTACGATCTTCATTTTAATTCTCGTGATGATACTTGTCGCCTCTTTGTTGAAATTCAAATTTTTCTCCTTTCTTTTTGAAGGGTTGGGAAGATTGGCTCCAATTATACTTCTTCTATTTCTTTTCTCTATAAGTCGCCAAAGAGCTAAGTCTCTTCTCTTGTTTGACTACTTTCTCATAAAATTGGTCCATGGTGGTTGGACCATGAATATCCACCTCTCTGCCTATTTGAGGGTTAAGTCCCATGATAAACTTACTGATTCTAAATCTCTCATTTGTTTGATACTGGGGTACGATTTTGAGAAGTTGAGTAAATCTTTCCCAGTATTGATTGACAATTAAATCTCCTTATCGTAAATTTTGAAACTCTAACATTTCCTGATCATAATACAACTGAGGCAGACATCTCTATTTGAAAATAGAAACAAACTCCCCCCATGTTAGGCTTTTGGTTGTTATTCCCAATTCCATCTTCTTATTTGTCCACCATATGGATGCTTCACCGGCCAACTAAAAGGCCCCCCATACTGCCTTGGTAGTTTCAGAGTAGTTATGGATCTCAAAATATTTCTCCATCTCTATTAACCATGTTTTGGTAGCATCTCCTAAGTTAGATCCTTCAAACTTGGGTGGAGTTACCTTTTTCATATCATGGGACAGCTCTTGTGCCAACTATTCCCTGTCTATGTCTTGAAATTTTGAGCCTGAGAGGTTATCTCCCCATTCGGTTTGTAATGTATCCATATGATGACTACCATTTTCACCTTTGAAAGTGGATTTCTTATTTTCCCTTTCTTTTTCCAGATCTTCTACTCTAGCCCTGGTCTCTTGTAGGAGAGTTAGGATCCAATCCAGTTTAGCTTCTGCATTCTCTAGATTCTGTCCTACTTTAGAGCTATGTTCATGATGACTTCTAATTTGCACCATGATATTATAATATTTCTTCCTAAAGTTCCAAATTTAGGGTTTTTAATTAGTCTCTATCATAGATAGTCCATCTTTATACATAAATTAAAATTTTTCATTTCAAGTATACACACTCTGAAAAGAATGAAACTACTAAATAGAGTTATCAATACTTTTATTTCTAAGAACTTTCTTCTTTATTACATCATTGAAACTTAAAACAAGGTTTACTTCCTGGTTCAGGGCACAGGTGTATGTCCTTCTGATTCATCAAAGCTAATTACAATGATTTCAATAGGATTATTGCTGCCCTTCCTTCGGTTAGGTTGAGGAAAAGTTGGTTTATTTTCCATATGTTTTGAAATGATAGGCTGTCAGGCTAGATCTTCGATAATACTTGCATATGCAATAGCCACTTGCTTCAACTTAGCTTTTTCAACCTTGATTCGTATCTGTGCATGCATGAAGGTTTCTTCATCCTTAATCCATACTTAACCATTAACATTTGTTCCTTCAATAGTTTTAGTCAAGGCTTCATGCTCTTTCTTAGCTTGTAAGTGTCCCTACTAGTATCGACAGACTTTCGGATAGTTTTCTTGGTACGCACCATTTCTGGCACAACATTATTCCAAAAGATTAGTCTTACAATTTATGATTTATGCACAATACTGACGTAATGAGCTCATAGGCCCGAGAGTTCAACATGAACGCTCTGATACCATGTGTAAGAACCAACCAATCCAAAACCTAGATTTACCATGAGATAACTTCATCCATAGTTAAAAAGAAAAACATCTTATGAAGATAATCATATGAAAACATCAATTTGCAGTTGATCAATCAACTTGGAATGAGGTTAATTCTTAACTCTCAAATCACATTTATAAGGAGTAATCATCATGTATAATTTTTTACCATCATTTCTTTTATCAGATTATCACATAAAGAAAATAAGTAGAGAAAGGGATTAGAAACCCTTATCTGATTCTTTTCTCATCTCCAAGACTTAGTAATTGTCACTGTAGAGAGGGAAAGCATCATCTAGCTATTTTACCTCCAACCATGGACTTAAGTGGTTCACCGCACACTTCCTGACTGGACATGGCCCCATCCTTCAATGAAAGGTGTGTCAAGAACCCTCTCAGTTACCATCTAAGCTCTGGTGTGTACTCCCATTTAGCTAATGCAGCCATACTACTAAGGATACTTGCTACTATGTTTGACATCTCTAGTTAAGCAAACATTTAGAGTACTTGTGAGCTAACGAGTGCACGATGTGGTGACGTCACTCACTATGGCCATAGTTTCTTAATTTATAAATGTTACACAATGAACATTGTCTTAGTTCACCACCCTACTCGACTTGGAGATATTTGTTAGTTTGAGGGTTTATTGGATTCCTATCCACCCACTATAGAAAAGACATTCTTTACATTTTTAACAACTTGTTTTATCAATATAAGGTCGATAGTTTTAATGCTCGACAGTAGTATCCTTGAGTCATTAACTCAATCTTCAAGCTCGAATCCGTTTGTTATAATTGGGTCTTCTTGGTTGTAAACCTAGGTATAAGAGAATGATTTGTCCAAGATTTGGATATATAACTTGATAATGATCTCCAAAAGG
Source organism: Cunninghamia lanceolata (assembly GCA_027924645.1). NCBI lineage: Eukaryota > Viridiplantae > Streptophyta > Pinopsida > Cupressales > Cupressaceae > Cunninghamia > Cunninghamia lanceolata. Next base: position 11,268,446 of record BSBN01000937.1, on the reverse strand, counting down.
TATCTTCTTCTTAGTAGCAGAGTTTCACATTCATCAGAAATTCACATGGCTTTCTATTTTGTCAAGATAACGATGTTGTGATACAGACTCATGCCTTTTATATGTATACAAAAAGAAATACAAGGCATTATTAATCAATTTATATGGGTTTCCATTGTAAGGTTATTTTAGTTAAAAAGAACTTCTATACTATGTAATTGTGTATAATATAACATATTTTTGACCTAGGTTGTTTAATAAGGACTAAAGAGACTTCTAATATTTCAAAAGTAGTTATTATAACTAACTTCTTCTACTGCATGTATAGGGTAAGTGTCGACAGTCGTGGAATCATATTTCCATATTCTTTCTCTTGACCTGATAGAAAATATTTATCAGTCTTTATTACCAAAATTTAAATAATGTACAGGGTCACCTTGTGGGGCTCATATTGTTTGAATGATAGTTTTTACACTATCCACCCCCATATAACATGGGTCAAAATGTATATAATGTCGGTTGAGCCAATATGCAACTCTCAATGTATACATAAGTGCGTCAACCTGTCGATTGTCAACTCCATGAAAAAGGTTAAAAAATTCACAAGTCATAAGAGAAACAATGATGTCCTTATCAACCCTTATAAATAGAAAACATAGTGGGGTGATGCCGTCAGGGTAAAAGACTTATGTTGTAATGAGTATGACGACTCTTTTAAAATCACCATTTGGTTGTATTAAGAATGAACTCTCTATGTTGATAGGAATAACATAGTTCTCTAAAAGATTGCACGAGAAATAATTTCTTTGACTATAAGGAGCTTCTCCAGAGAGAAAGGATGAGAGAGGGTCATCATAAAATGGAGTGGATGAGGAGTATGCACGTATCTTTGATGTAGTTCTTACATAATGATGTTATATACATATTTCTTGCTATATTTCCTACATTAACAAAGTATGCACAGAAAGAATCAATTATTACTAGCACTGAATGAGGCCAAACACCCCACTAACTTTATCAATTACAATTACCTAAATCATTAACTTACTAGCTAATATTTCTATGTTCTTGGCATCGATGGAAGCTCACTTGATATAACATAGAAAACTGGTTGATGAAGAATAAAGAATAGGTTTACCTGTAAGTTTATGATGTTTGCACACCCTCCTATAGAGAACTTCATTCTCTCTCTGAGATGCAGAGGGTTTTCGCTCCTATTTAATGACTTCTTCTATGTCTTATTTGGGCACAATACAAGCTAAATTTGTAGCATCGAATAGATCCCCATCCTCATAATGGCGAAAGATGAAGTTTGAATATTGTAGGGCATTAGGATTCAGTTTTAGCCAAAGGTAGTTATAGGAACGAATTTTTATCTCTAGACCATGTTGATTTCTTTAACCTATTTCTATTGGCTGGGGTTCACAATTTTTAGCTGCATTTAGTTATCATAACTGATAGTGTTGATCTACTCCCACGAAGGTCTATGATGCCATGTGTCTTTAAGGTTCGATGCCATTGGCGTGCTATGACACCTCAATGAATGATTGAAAATCAAGACATTATATTTGCACATAATCATCTTTAAATCTCCCTTGAGTCTTTGAAAGGTTGAGCATTCAAGAGAGGACGTGATGCTCTAAGTGTTGAGTGGTAATGAGCCTTGCATTAATGGGAAGCAACAATGATAATATTAACCTTATGTTTCCAAAGGTTTAAGAGATAGACAACATAAATATATGTTCATATAATATGCCCCTGAGGTCACATTCATGTGAACATGTTAATAGAGGAATAGTTAGGAAATAAGACTTTAATATTGTTATTCAATAATGGAATTGAGGATTGACATAAAATATCTTCAACTACTGTAAGATCACTACTTGACACAAGTCTTTTATGTCCTTAGATGTCAAGTCGAACTTATTCATTTTTTAACTTTGATGAGACCAAAATTGTTGTTTCACGTGATAACTGTGAGAGTGAAGTAGTAATGAAAATAACTTACCTTGACTAATAATATGAAATGTATGACCTAAACATGGCAGGTTTCTCGTGTCACTCATCGACCCTAGCTTAGATGGTAACATTCAAGTCTTGTCGATAGTCATTTCTACTAGATGATTCTTTCCCTCTTATGCTCTTAGGGTACCTATTTGTCCTATCTCCACATTCGAGGAAAACAAAGGTGATTAGTCTGACAATAAATTAAATATACACATTACATCTTATCATTTTTTATTTATACTACAAAAAGGTGTATTCTCCTATCATAGAATAAACCATCAATTCATGATTTTAATATTCATACACCAATTCAAACTTTAAGCACCGCATTGTGCCATCTCATTCAAATAAGATTTTCTTGATTTTATCTAAGTCTAACATACTTCTATACATAGTCACAAAAATATATCGCAACTTTCCAAAATTGAGTTACTTTTCACAACTTTACTAAGGTAAAAACAAAAGAGGTTTTATAAGATATAGGGAGCAATGTAACCTTTTGGCTTCTTCCAACTTGTTATCCAATATCTACAACTCTCTTTTTGGCTCTCATGTTAGCTGCTATGGATTGGGTAGATTGGTTTTTCCCTTGCATATGATTAACCCCACAAAACTCTTTTCTCTACTAATTCATGAATGCTGCATCAGATTGCTCATGTTTAGGATAAGAAACTTGCTGCTCTGAAACTTCATGTATAGTACCTTGCTGAACAATAGACTATTTTGCACCATTAAGGCCTGATTAATCATGCCATTTGAGCAAGTCGATTGGTTGTGGAGTTGGTTACATGGGTAACACCAATTGTATTCTTGTGTCATATTATTTTGTACTCCATTATTAACTCTCTTGATGAGCTGGTAGCTTGCTAGTTGTAAGGCTGATAAGGCCCTTCTTTGGCCTTGGTTTTCAGGTTGATAAAAAGGCATGTTCTATTGGTTACTTTGTTGGTTATTCTGGTTGTTTTGTTGCTATCTCTGGTAATTTTTCTTCTAATTTTGGTATGGGGGCTAATAAGGCCCATAAATTTGATTCTGCTGCTTCTCTATACTCACTAATTTATTGCTAACTATTTTTAACAACCCTGCTTGTTCTTGGAACTTTGCTTTAAGCTCTTGCAACTCCTGAGATGGGGCTGGGGCAACATTAGTTTGGGCTGATACTTGATAACTGAGGGTTGGTACAGTAGGTACAAAAACAAATGGTGGGATTTGTAATGGGTTTGATTGTTGTATTTCTAGAAAAATAGGCATTGATAGCCTTGGGCCTATTTTACCAGCCTAAATTAGGTTGTTTTCAGCTCTTATGGCAATTACATAAGCAACTGACAGCGTTGTACCACCCATTGACTATAGAATTACTGATATATCACTATATAGAGCTCTAAGAAAATGCAAAAATGGATGTTCCTCAGTAGGCCTTACCGCTATTGGAATTTTGTCCCAAGTCTGCTAAAAAGTTGAAATAAGCTATATGCTCTTGTGGAGCTCTCTTTATTATGCTAAGTTGTTCAACTAGTGATAAATTGTCAGATTTGTCTTTGAATTATTTGTTTAGTGCATCCCCCAATAGGACCCATGATGTAATAGAACCTACAACCAATCCCCTGAACCATTGAAGAGCTTTACCCTTCAGAAATGCAACCAACAATCTCACCTCAACATTCTCCTATGTTATGTGATGGACTGAACATAACGTAGCCACATATTTTATGTGTTCAATTGGAGTAGTCTTCTCTTCACCTATAAAAATGGTAAGCCTCTCAAGGCTACCACCAAAATGTTATCATGTGTTGCAAGCAGCAATGGACTGCCAATATTTAATTACACAAAAGGATATCTTCTCGCCATTGGTGGAGCTTGAGGCGTATGTGGAGTTTGAGAAGTTTGGGGACTCTGTGGAGTTTGTATTTACAAATTTACCACCAAATTTCTCTGATCAAACTCTGCAATCCTGAGACTTGGAGGAGTAGATTGAGTTCTCCATGCTGGACTGGGTGTTCTTACTGTTGTTCTGCCTCTTCTCCTTAGAGGTGATATCTGTAAATACTCAAGAGGAGTTGAATTTCCTCTCATTTGGACTTTTCTCATGTGCTAAATTCACTAAATCTCCAAAGAAATAGAATTTTGAGTCACCAATTACACTGTTTTTACCTCTAAAAGGCTAAAAACCTTGCTGTGCATACCAAACAACAAAGAATTTTTTTGTTAAACTGGCCTAAAACTCTATTTAGTGTCGCACCGAGCATGCCAAAACTATTGTCACGAAGGATTGCGCCCTGAATGCTAAGCCTTTACAAGCTTGGCAATCTCATGCAACATGGGAACATTCTCAAACTGTGGGTTTGTTTGTTTCGAGAGTGAACTTCCAGAAGAGTTAGCTCCCTTTAAACGCCCTTTAGATCTGTAAATTGATGGAGGAAAAAGATAGAAGAAAACTTGCATAAATTGAAAACTAAACAGAAAATCTATCTAAAGGGGGTGATGCACCAATATTTTGATTTAAAACTGCAATATAACTCACAAACATTCTCTAATAAACCCATTCTTACAATCCAAACTGATCAAATTCACCACATAAGTATTTCAAAGAAAGGCATGAATAATCTTGCACAAGTTGTGACCTGTACTAAACTAAAATTTGTATACTTGCATCTAATAAATGAGACAAAATTCAGAGGTTTTGAAGTAAAACATAGAAAATTCCCATCAAATCACTCACAAAAGATAACAAGACACCTAAAATTGGATAGAAGAATCCCTGATTGTATTTGAAAATGGAAGGAATCTCTACAAAATAACAATAAACGGCTAAAAAAAATGAACTACTAATACTAAAAACTGTAAAAATGGCTGAGTTACAAGACAATCTCCTTCTCTGCAATATGCAAAGGCAAAAAGCAAGAACTGAGGAAAAAAAGCATAAGTTTTTTTTTTCATATAATATAAAACTATCCCCCAAAAAATGAATGGAAAAGGAACTCTAGCTCAACTAAACTTGAAAATATACATGAATGAGTTTGAAAAAGTAACTCCAAGTTGGTGGGTGAGCACAAGTGAAAAGCCTAAAATTTAGGCCCCAAAACTCCTCCAAGATGATCAAAAATAGCTCGGAACTCCAAGTCTCAAAGTCCTTGACCAAGAAACTACCAAAAATAGTCATGTCAAAAATAGAACTCCAAATATCTCTCCCTACATGACCCTACACTTCAATTTGAGTCCTCTCCTATTTTTATGTACCTTGAAAGACTTTTGATCAAGCCTAGAATGGTATTTTTGGGAAAATAAAATATATATAATTTTTTTTTGATATTTTCTACATCTTAGTAAATTACATTTTTGGAGGCCTTTGGGGTGGAATGAGGGAAAACCACCTTGTTAGAGTTAGCCTTAGCAACTTGCAACTTGAATTAGATAATTGGTGTATCTTTCTAGCGAGTCCAAAAACTTTAAAGTATGATAAAGTACCGAGGAGTTATGACCCGACCAAAAATTTCTTTTTTTTTGTAAATAATTTTCACCTTCCATAACTCTTTTTTGAATTCCAATGGTAATGTGACCCTTCATATTATATGTAAGCATTTGTATTTCGAATGAAAATGGCATAGATGAATGGTCTTCAGGTACTTGTATTTGTACAGTGAACAAATATGCTAGATAAAATGTATAGACTAAAGCCTCTCTTGACTATTTTGATCTGATATTCTCTTCCTTTCTGCTTCATTTGAAATCACTTGCTTCCTAAAAGCATTAGAAAACAACTCTTACAGCCTAGCCTAATTGGGCTACCAAGCACAATTTGGTAACATTTTTGGTGACCTCTACATTAGTTTTGTCTGCTAAAACTCTTGTGGCCAATTACCTATTATGTCCATTGGGAAATAGAGTCTTCCAGTAGCCTTTGTCACTCATAAAACTCCTTGAAAACTCAGCTACTAGAAAATCAATAGCAGTAAAAACAAAATCAAAACAAAACAACACTAGCTCTAAACATGACCAACCAACTATGCATCAACACTTCTTAGAAAAAGGAAACTAAAATGAAACAACTGTGCAACCATCAGTTATTAAATTGAAAGCTTATTCTACTATGATACAATTGCAACCCTTTGCTTCTCAAAAGTAGTGTTTAAGGTAAATCAAATTAACTGGGATGGGTAACACCTTTCATTCCATTGTAGCCAGCTAATAAGCATTGTGCTATTTGCATTCAACAATCATAAATGGGCCTCTCAACATAGCATCAAACTTGTACTTACTAGGTCTACTTTTTAGCTCATCCCATTTGAGAACAATGTCTCCTTCCTTGAAAACTCTGAATGTTGCCCTCCTGGCAAATGTTCTCTTCAGTTGCATCTGATACATCTCCAATTGCTGAACTGTTTGTTTCCTTATCTCTTGTAGTTCCTCTAACTCAGCTAGTTTTACCTCCATAGGACCAGCTTCCATAAACTCAAGTTCATTCATAAGACTTAGGGCTAGTAGCTGAGTTGAGATAGGAAGTTTAGCCTCTTTTCCATAAACTAGAACAAAAGGAGATTGACCTGTTGACCTCTTAGGAATCACTCTATTAGCCCATAAGGCTGATTTCAACTTTGAATGCCAGGTTCTCTAGTTATCTTCTATTGTCCATTTGATGATCCTAATGAGATTTTAATTACTAGATTTAGCCTGCCCATTTACTTGAGGGTAGTAATTTGATGAAGTGCTTAGATAAATGCCATGTTGTATGGCCTAGTTAGTTACTTTTAGGCTGACAAAATCCAATGCATTATCTGAAATAATTGCATCTGGTACACCAAACCTAGCCACTAAGTCTTCATAAAAGTTCAAAACAACACTTTCATTAGCTTTTTTCAAAGCTATTGCGTCTATCCACTTAGTAAAATAATCCATTTGGTGAAGGGTTGATCAACTAAAATAGGTTGGAGTGGCATGGTTGCCAACCTTTCTTTACCTATAAATACTGCACATTTAACACACTTTCTAACCCAAGAATGCACATCTTTGAAAAGAGATGGCCAGTAATATCTATCCTTCATAATTTTGAAGGCTATTGTTTGGGCAGCAAAGTGACCACCAGCTGGCCCATTATGAAACTCATGTAATACTTTATCAATCTAATTAGTTTCAACACATCTCAATAGCACTCCATTGTAGTCTTTTCTGAACAAGATATCTTCAACCATGACAAAAGGAATGACTTGCAACCTGTAATATCTTTGTTTTGCTGCACTTAGCCCTACCGGTCATTCTCCAATCTATAAATAGTGTATCATATCTCTTGTCTAGTTAGTATTTCTAGCTAGAAGAATGGGTACAATAGTATTGCCAGCCATTAAAACCACTTCTTTTGGTAGTTTAATTTCATTTTCTATTGTTTTAGCTCGCTGCTCACATAGTCCTTTACCTTGAATCAGCTTGGTAACTTTGATGTCAACATCGTACTCCATCACTCTAGTTATCCAACTAGCTCTTTTATCTGCCAAATCCTTGCTCAACAAAAATCCTTTCACTTGGATGGGCAACCATAAGCTGAATCTTGTTTTTTGATAACATGTGCCTAAATTTTTTGAGGCTTCTTATGACAATAAGTACATGCTTTTCAACAAATGTGTACCTTTTCTCATAGCCTTCTAACCCTTGGCTGAAAAAGGCTATTGGTTGCTCCTGGCCTTCTATGTTTTGCTAGGTCAGCATAGTAGAGATAGTGTCAACTCCTCCATAGGCATACATAATCATATCTTTTGAAAAGTTAGGATTGATCAATGTAGGAGCTACTACTATATCTACTTTGATGTCCTCAAACCTATCTTTTCCTTCTTTAGTCTAGCTGAAACCAATATTCTTCTTCAACATGGCTGTTAGAGGCTTGAATAAACTTACAATATTCGGTATAAACTTTCTAACAAAATTGATTCTCCCAAGGAAACTTTGCAGCCCCTTTTTAGGGCTAGTAGAGATAACACTGAAATAACACTTACTCTTTCAGGGTCAATTGTTATCCCATTCTTGGAAATAATGTGACCTAACAAATTACCCTTATGAATAGAAAAAATACACTTTTTTGGATTAAGTGAGACTCCATATTTCCTACATCTTTCAAAGACCTGTCTGAGATGAGAAAAGTGATCTTTGGTGTCTCTAGAGAAAATAGTGATGTCATCTAGATATACCAAGAAAAACATATTATTATACCCTGAAAATCCATATTCATGGCTCTATGAAAGGTTGCTCCAACATTCTACAACCCAAATAGCATCTTTTGATAGGCCATAGTACCCTATTTAGTTGTGGATGTTGTCTTGTACTGGTCTTCCTCAACCAAAATTTGGTTATACCCTGAAAAGGCATCTTGTAAAGAAAACCTTTCATCCCCTGGAACTTTTTGCATAATCTACTCCATTGAGGGCAGCGGGTAGTGATGTTTCAATGATGCTCTATTTATGTCCTTGAAATCAACACACAACCTAATCTCACCATTTTTCTTCTTGACAAGAACTAAATTAGACACACATGATGTGTGTTTGATTGAGAAAATGATGTTTCTTTGAATTATCTTATTTAATTCTATTTTGATCATCACTTCTAGCTTAGGGTTAAGAGGCCTTTGCATCTGCCTCACTAGTTTTCCCCCCGGTTCTAGCTCTATGGTGTGTTGAGCTTGCTCGGGGTTCAAAAATTTGAGGTCTTTGTATTCCCATGCAAAAATATCATCAAATTCTTGGCACAATAACACAAAAGCATGCTTATCTTCAGATGTACATATCTTTCCCAATTTGAGAAGTTTGTACTTAAAAATCTCCACTGATTGATAGTGTTCCTCTTTGATAGGTATGTTGTCTTTTTCTTTTCTGAGTTGATCATCTGAATTAAAAATTGATTCCAAGGTCACCAAACCTTTTGGCAGCTTGTTTGTCTTTAATTGAACAATCTGGTCTTCAAATTGCTATTGTAATTTTTGTTGATTACCAGCTGAAAACTAAGCCTCCTCAATGAGAAAATTTGCTATTTGATCATCACTTATAAAAACCTACCAATGTATATTATTATCAGGCACTGATGGCCTTACAACCACTTTGACATGCTGCTATTGCTTAATGTTTCTAATTTCTTTGGGTATATCAAATTCAGCCCTAATGGCCGCAAGCTTATCAGCCTATTTTCTTATGATTTATAGGCATGGACATCAGTATAAAAGTATCGAAATCTTCAATTAGATTCCATACTCTATGTTTGTATGACTTAAACAAGTCATTTTTTGTGACATTCAAGTTCCTTACCTGATTTGCAACAAGTTCACTGTCACCATACACATTCAAACACTTAATATTCTTCCTTCTGGCCCATTCTAAGCCTTGAATGAGTGCCTCATATTCTACTATGTTATTTGAATAGCTGAATGCAAATATGAAAGCTACATAATATTTTTCATTGTCTGGTGAAATAGGCATAGCTCCACATCCTGCACCTACTTTGCTCCGTGCACCATCAAAATACAACTACCACATCTCATTTTATGGCCACTCTTTTTATTGTTGCTACTGATTTTCACCTTTCATAATGTTAGGAATAGGCTGATTTTGTTCATGGATCATATAGATACCTAAAACATCTTCTTCCATTTGCTTGTAAGGGTCATCTTCATGATTTTCTGATGCTCATTCATCTAGAAACAAGTCTTCAATGCTCTCAATTGAGGTGTTGCTCTCATGAACATCAGGTTGTTCCTCATCATGATAGTTCAAATTAGCATTAACAACACTAGGGGTATAAGGCTCAATGTGATCTTTGGCAAAAGGTTCAATTTTTACAGTCACCCACGTAACATACCTAGTCCTAAAACACATATGTGACCAATTAGCTGACATATAACCTCTTAACTTTGTTGTAAACTCCCTGGAGAGGTAAAAGGCAAAGTATGGTGGCAGGTCCACAACATATATGTCTTTCAGGATTGAAACATTCATGCAAGAATGCAAGGTGAGACTTAGATTCTTTATCACTCCAAGGGTATTTATAGATGAACCATCTAGCTATGTCACAGGTTTAGACATTGGTTCATAAGTCAATCCTAACTTGTCCACTATCTGTTTTGGCATTATTGATATACTAGCACCTGAATCAATCATACAATTATGCACAAGATTTGTACCAATGATTAATGAAACATAAAATGGTGTAGGTTTGACATCTTTGCTTGTTGTTCATTCTGAACTGGTAGGTCATTTGCAAGCACAACCATAGGCTAGTCTCTTTAGTGGTCTTGAGTGGTCTCATTATTCACAGAGGTATTAGATAAGACCTTTTGTAATAAATGTTTTAGCTTGAGAAAGATCATGAGTCCCACAAAGACATGCTTACATTTGCCTTTTTCATATAATTAATAATATTAAAAGAACATGAACCAACCTTTACCTGTCCCCTTGAAGCAGCAGGATCAAATTGTTGTTGTACTTGTTGTGGTTTCCCTCTGGGCTCGTTTTGACTTGGACTAGGCTACCCTCTTGGTAAAACATGAATATTTGAGTGCTGTGATGGACCAACAACTCCTAGTTAGTTTGATTGGGCTTGATTTTGGCTTCTTCCAGCTTACTGTCCAATATCTACAACTCTCTTTTTTGTCTCTCGTGTTAGCTGCTATGAACTGGGTAGATTGGTTTTTCCCTTGCATATGATTAACCATACAAAAGTCTTCACCCTGCCAATTCATGAATGTTGCATCAGATTGCTCATGTTTAGGATAAAAGTCTTGCTGCTCTGAAACTTCTTATACAGTACTTTGCTGAACAACAAAATTATTTTACACCATTAAGGCCTAATTAATCATGCCATTTAAGTAGGTCGATTGGTTGTGTAGTTGGTTATAGGGGTAACACCAATCGTATTCTTGTGCCATATTGTTTTTCACTGATATTAACTCTCTTGATGAGCTGGCAGCCTGCTGGTTGTAAGGCTGATAAGGGTGATAAGACTGATAAGGCCTTGGTTTTCAGGCTGATAAAAAGGTATGTTCTACTGGTTACTTTGCTGGTTATTCATGTTGTTTTGCTACTGGCTTTGGTAATTTTTCTATTTACTTTTGTATGGGGGTTGATAAGGCCTGTAAATTTGATTCTGCTGCTTCTCTATACTCACTAATTTATTTCTAACTATTTTTAATAGTCCTACTTGTTCTTGGAACTTTGCTTTAAGCTCTTGTAGCTCCTGAGATGGGGTTGAGACAACATTAGTTTGGGCTGCAACTTGATAATTGAGGGTTGGTACAACATGTACGATAGCAAGTGGTGAGATTTGTAATGGGATTGATCATTGTATTTCTGGAGAAATAGGCATTGCCAGCCTTGGGGCTATTTTACCAGCCTAAATTAGGTTGTTTTTAGCTCTTATGGCAATTGCATAAGCACCCAGCAGTGTTGTACCACCCATTGACTATACTGGTATTACTACTATATCACTATCTAGAGCTCTAAGAAATTGCAAAAATGCATGTTCCTTAGTAGGCCTTATTGTTGCTAGAGTTCTGTCCCAAGTCTGCTGGAACTTGAAATTAGCCATATGCTCTTGTGGAGCTCTCTTTATTGAGCTGAGTTGTTCAACTAACGATAGATTGTCAGATTTGTCTTCGAATTGTTTGTTCAATGCATCCCCCAACAGGTCCCATGATGTAATAGAACCTATAGCCAATCCCCTGAACCATTGAAGGGCTTTACCCTTCACAAATACATCCAACAATCTAACTACAACATTCTCATGTGTTATGTGATGGACTAAATATAACATATCCACATCTTTTATATGCTTAATTGGAGTAGTATGCTCTTCACCTGTAAAAAATGGTAAGCCTCTCAAGGCTGCCATCAAAATGTTATCACATGCTATAAGTAGCAATGGGCTGCCAGTATTGAATTGCACAAAAGGATATATTCTTGACCATTGGTGGAGCTTGAGGCGTCTGTGGAGTTTGAGGAGTTTGGGGACTCTGTGGAGTCTCTATTTGCAAATCTAGCACCAAATTTCTCTGATCAAACTCTGCAATCCTGAGACTTGGAGGAGTAGATTGAGTTCTCCCTCCTGGACTGGGTGTTCTTACTATTGTTCTGCCTCTTCTCCTTGGAGGTGACAACTGTAGATACTCAAATAGAGTTGAATTTCCTCTCGTTTGGATTTTATCATGTGCTAAATTCACTAGATCTCTAAAAAATTATAATTTTGAGTCACCAAGTACTCTATTTTTACCTCTAAAAGGTTGAAAGCCTTGTTGTGCATACCAAACAACAAAGAAAAACTATGTTAAAGTGGCCTGAAACTATGTTCAGTGTCCCACCAGGTGTGCCAAAAACTATTGTCACAAAGGATTGCACCCTAAATGCTAAGCCTTTACAAGCCTTGCAATCTCATGCAACATGGGAACCTTCATACACTGTGGATTTGTCTGTTTCGAGAATGAACATCTTGAAGAGCCAGCTCATTTTAAATGCCCTTTAGATTTGTAAATTGATGGAGGAAAAAGATAGAAGAAAACTTGCATAAAATAAAAACTAAATAGAAAATCTATCTAGAGGGGGTGATGCAACAATATTTTGATTTAAAAATGCAATATAACTCACAAACATTCTCCAATATACATGTTCTTACAATCCAAACTGATCAGATTCACCACATAAGTATTTCACAAAAAGGCATGAATAATCTTGCACAAGATGTGACCTATAATAAACTAAAATTTGTATACTTGCATCCAATAAATGAGATAAATAATTCAGAGGTTTTGAAGCAAAACACAAAATTTTCTATCAAATCACTCACAAAATAACAAGACACTTGAAATTGGATAGAAGAACCCCTGATTGTATTAGAAAATGGAAGGAATATCTACAAAATAACAATAAACTGCTGAAAAAAAATGAACTGCTTCTACTGAAAACTGTAAAAATAACTGAGTTACAAGACAATCTCTTTCTCTACAATATGCAAAGGCAAAAAAGCAAGAACTGAGGAAAAAAAGCATAAACTTTTTTTTTCATATAATACAAAATTGTACCCCAAAAAAATGAATGGGAAGGCAACTTTGGAGCTCAACTAAACTTGAAAATATGTATGAATGAGTTTGAAAAAGTAACTCCAAGTTGATGGGTGAGCACAAGTGAAAAGCCTAAAATTTAGGTCCCAAAACTCCTCCAAGATGAGCAAGAATAGCTCGAAACTCCAAGTCTCAAAGTTGACCAAGAAACTGCTAAAAATAGTCATGTCAAAAATAAAACTCCAAATATCCCTACCTGCATGACCGTTCACTTCAATTCGACTCATCTCCTATTTTTGTGTACCCTTAAAGACTTCTGATCAAGTTCAAAATGGTATTTTTGGGAAAATATCGAAAATATAATTTTTTTTTTATATTTTCTACATCTTAGTAAGTTGTATTTTTAGAGGCCTCTGGAGTGGAATCAGGGCAAAATTGGCATTAGCCTTAGCAACTTGCAACTTGAACTAGATCATTGGTTTATCTTTCTAGCGAGTCCAAAAACTTTGAATTCTGATAAAGTAGTGAGGAGTTATGACCTTGCCAATTTTTTTTTTTGTAAATAATTTTCACCTTCCAAAGCTCTTTTTTGAATTCCAAGGGTAATTGACCATTCATATTATATGTAAGCCTTTATATTTTGAATGAAAATGGCATAGATGAATGGTCTTCAGGTACATGTATCTACACAGTGAACAAATATGTTAGATAAAATGTAGAGGTTGAAGCCTCTCTCTTGACTATTTTGATTTGATATTCTCTTCCTTCCTGCTTCATATGAAGTCACTTACTTCCTGAAAGAATTAGAAAACAACTCTTACAGCCCAGCCTAATTGGGCTACCAAGCATAATTTGGTAACAATACCCTCTTTGCCTCCAACAACGTAAAGGATAAAATCCTTCTCATAATTAGGGTTAACTAATGTTGGAGATTGAGCAATAGCCTACTCAACAACTTCAAAACTATCCTTTCCCTCCTTAGACCAATTAAATGTAGAATTTTTCTTTAGCATGGAGGTTAGGGGCCTTGACATGGATGCAAAATTTTGGATGAACCTCCTTACAAAGTTGATTTTGTCCAAGAAGCTTCATATACCTTTCTTGTGACTAGGAAGCCACTGACTCTTCTAGGGTTAATGGCAAGCCCTTCCTTCGAAACTATGTCCCAATAATTTACCTTTAGGGACATCAAATACACACTTCTTTAGATTCAATGATATGTCATATTGTCTACATCTCTCAAATACTTTTCTTGAATGACCCAAATGGTCCTTTGAATTCTTGGAATAATAGTCAAATTATTTAAATACACCAGAATAATATCATTTATTAGGCCTTCAAAGGCCAAATCCATTGCTCTTAGGAAGGTTGCACCATCATTGGTCAACCTCAATGGCATTTTATTATAGGATAAATTGCCCCATTTAGTGGTGAAGGTACTCTTATAATGGTTTGATTCTTTTACAAGAATTTGATTATATACTAAGGAACCATCTAGAAGGGAAAATCTCTCAACTCCAGCTATTGTTTGGAGGATTTTCTCCTTGGAGAGAAGTGGATAGTGGTCTTTAAGAGAGGCCCTATTTAGGTCTCTAAAGTCCACACACAATCTAATTTCCCCATTTTTCTTCTTGACTGGAATAAGATTAGCTACCCAAGATAAGTGTTTGATTGGATAGATAATTTTGGCCTCTATGAGTCTGGATAGCTCCTTCCTCATTAATGGTTCTATTTTAAGGTTAACATGCCTATGATTCTACCTAATAGGCTTTGTGTCAGGCTCTAAATCTATGGTATGCTAGACTAAAATAGGATCAAAACATTTAATATCCTTATAATTTTGAGAAATAATATCATCAAATTTATTACAAAGATCAATGAAACCTAGCCTTTCATCTTGGTCACATACCTTTCCACCTTTTAGAATTTTGTCTAGTGTAATTGCCACCTCATCATAGTTTTTTTACTGCCATGTTCATCTTCTCACATTTTAGTGGATCATTAGTGTTGAAGATGTTCTCTAGGTTGATAAATCCCTTGGGAAATTTGGTCTTCAACTGAATGACCTTCTTGTTGTACTGACCTTGAAGCTTGGATTAATTCCTTGCAGAGAATTATGCTTCATCTTGTAGAAAGTTAATGATTTGTTGATCGTTCTCAAACACTTGCCAATTGACTACATTGTTAGGTCCATTTGGTCTTACCATAATTTTTTTGTGCTATTCTAAGTCCTACACAATGTTCTTGGGGATGTCACACTAAGCACCCATGCCTGCAAGCTAATTTACATCTCTATTTTCTATTCTAGGCATGGCTTGGATATTGAATGCATCAAAATGCTCTACTAGATCTCAAACCCTATGTTTGTAAGCCTTCAACAAATATTTCTTAGATGTGCTTTGAGCTTTGACTTGGTGAACAACCAGCTTACCATCACCAAAAACTTGCAACATTCTAATCCCTCTTGTGTATGTGAGCTAAATGCCCTAGATCAATGCTTCATATTTAGCTACATTACTAGTACAATTGAATTGAAGCATAAAAGAAGAAAATTACTTCTCCTTTTGGGGAGAGATCAATGTCACACTAGTACCTACTCTCTTATTGGTTTTAGAGCTATCAAAATACATCTTCCATATTCCATCCAAATCTTCTTGTGGCTTGACAAAGTCAAGGATGACTACACCTTGCTCATGTATACAATAGGTACTCAACCCTATTCTTTCCATATGAGTAAGAAGATCAAATTGGAAACCATTCCCCAACTCATCAAGTAAAATATCAGGAACTCTTCTAGAGGGTTGGAAGATTCATGAACATTATTATCTTATTCTTGGTCATGAATTGAGTAGTTCATGTTAATGGGATTAGAGGTGTAAGGCTCAATATGATGTATTGCAATAGGTTTTGCCTTGATAGTTACCTTTGTGCCATATCTAGTCCTAAATAGCATATGAGACCAGTCAAAAGATAGATATCCCCCTATTTTGGCTGTAAACTCCCTAGATAAACAAATGGCAAATAATGTACGGAGGTTAACAACTAAAATGTCTTAAAGAATAGAGAAACCTAGGCATGCATGCATGGTTAATTTAAAATCCTTGATTTCACCTATTGTCTTGACTGTAGTACCATCTAATTGTACTACCCCTTTACTCATAGGTTCATATTTAATTCCCAATTGGTTAGCTACCTTCTTGGGCATAACTGAAGTACTAGCCCCTGAATCTAGCATGCAATTATGTAACAAATTAGTACCAATAATCAAAGAGACATAAAATGGGGAGGCTTACTGATTTTTCTTGTATTTCCTTACTATTTTGGTTGAATAAGATTGACTAGATCTGTTGCACTCTCCTTTTTTACTTCATTTGTAGGTTGACTTAATCCTTTCAAGGTCTCCTAGAGTAAATCCCTTTGAGATGGGACAGATAGAGCTTCCCACAAAGTAAATTTAGGTTAATATTTTTCATTTGGTCCACAACACTAAAAGGGATGTGACTGATCTTTGGAGGAAGATTTGTAGTAGCAATGTCTAACTTTGTTTTCCAATTGGTATGATGCTAACCTTGTGCTTGATTCACTCTATTGATTACCTAATTTACTTGTGTTGGAGGAGTTCTATTTATTGCACCTTATTTTGTATTCATTGGAGGTATGTAAGAGGTTGATGCTGGACCAACCATGAAAGTTGATGTATCCTTTGTTTTTCTACTTTGTGATCTTGTACTATGTGCTATTAGATTTGAATCTTGATTAACACCACGAAAATCATCTTCCATCCAATTCATTAGCATGGATTGAAGCTGCATTTGTTGGACTATCCTCCTATAACCTCCTGACTGGGTCCAACTTGCTATTCTAAGTACTAATGGATACTTTGGCATAAGTTTGGACTATTTGGCTAGTTTCAAGGGTAACACCAGTCATTATCCTGAGCCAAATTATTTTGTATGGGAATGAGGGCTCCTGATGAGCTTGCAACAGCTAGGTTTATAAAATTTAGGGGCCTAGCATAGATGGGTTGATTTTGTCTTTGCATATTGCCTTGGTAGGGCTATATATTAGGCTGGTAGGCTTGGTTGAATAGTTGAATGGACTACTAGGTTGTACCTGCTACCTTTTCATGGCCACCAATTCATTTCCAAATTTTTGTAGTAGAGTTTTTACCTCATGTAGCTCATTAGAGGGTGTAACCAAGGGAATTGATGGGTTAACTACTATAGGAATAGGTGCTAACCTTAGTTGGATGACTGGAACCTCTTGGAATAAGGGAATTGGAGGTTTGGGAGCAATTTTCTAGCTTGAATCATATTGTTTTCAGCCCTTATGACTATTTCATATGCATCAGGTAATATAGTATCGCCCATGGATTGGATCATAACAACAATATCACTATTTAAAGACATTAAATAATACAAGAATGTTATTTTAGGGGAAGGTTTCACTAGGGGTTGGATTTTTTCCCATCTTTTCTAAAATCTAAAATTGAAATCTACCATGAATTCATTAGGATCTCTTTTAATGGATGGCAATTGCTCCATAAGAGACAAACGGTCACTTTTATCCTTAAAATGCTAACATAATTTCTCCCCTAGCTCATCCCAGTTATGGATAGAATTGGGTTTTAGTCCCCTATACCACTGTAATGCTTTTTCTTTTAGGGAAGAACCAAAAAGCCTCACTACTACATTATCCTGTGTGAGATTATGAACAAAGCTTATACTGGCAATATATTGTATGTGTTCTACATGTGTAGTAGAATTTTCACTAGTAAAACATGGGATGGTCTTCAAGGTTGAGGTTGGAATATCATCATATGGAGCTAAAGTTCAAGAAGGCTACCTCCATTAAAAGTCACAAATATTTGATTTCTTAGTTGAGCCATAATGGGGATATGGAAGTTTATGATAGGTATGTGGAAGCCTATTCTTGGTGGAGGGAATCTACCAAAAGGAGGAATGGATTGACCTCTTGGAGGAGGTGATACAATTCTCTTTGTTCCTATTTCAAGAGATCTAGACAATCTAGCTCTCCATCATATTGAAGTAGATGAAGATAACTCAACAAATTGAAAATCCTTACCTCTTGAAGAAGATCCTGTCTCCACTCTTGGCATGAAATTTTGGACTACTTTGGAACTAGGAATGCAAATTTACTAGGTTTTTATAAAATCTCATCTATATTGTAGTATACTGAGAGTAACACCAAATATCATAGTTGAATCTCTTAAATCCAGGTTGATTGTCCCATCAGGCATGCCAGAAATAGTTTTCACTTGGATTTACACACTTTGTTGAATCCTATGCTTCAACAATCTAGTGCAACATCAGACTGATCTCAAGGTGTGGGACCTTGTAGATGAGATCAGACCTCCAGTGAAGGTTGGTTCCTCTTTCTGAGCTTAAGGCTCATAGAATAAACTACAACTAAACCTATTCTAATAATCACCAAGGAAAAGGGAGAAGGAGGAATGTTTGAAATGTAAAAGGGGGTGATGCACCATATTTAGTTTGTTAACTATAATATCAACCTTGCATGCATAGAATTATCTCAAACAAATGATATACACACAGAACTCATAAACCCCTACAAAGGTAATGAAAAGAGACGAATACTAGGAGGAATATATCATTCACATATAGCAATTCAGACATCTAATGTTACACAAGTTAAAAGAAATGAGAGCGTACAAAACCAGTGTTATATTGATTAAAGAGGAAAAATGTTACAATTAATATAGAGTTTTAGTTGTTGAAAGAACAATAACCGAATACATCTTTTATAGATACATATATTGTATTTTTCAAATCATTATTGTAGCCCTCAGCATGGGAAACTTGGTCAACATATTTTTTCAGTCACCCAAGCTTGCAAACCTCATGCCCAAATGGGGAATGTCATAAAATATTTGTAGAAGAGTGTTCACCCATACTTCTAGTATAAAGATTTAAAGTGGAAGGATCCCTAGTCAAATGTATCATTGGAAAATCCATCTACCTCAGGTACCTATAGCATTAAATCCATACACTATTCCACATACTTGAATATCTACTCCAAATTACAATAATGGAACCTCAAGTTATTGATTAAGTGCCTTCATACATTGAACACATGAAAAAAGCATGTTTTCCCACCTTACAAAACTTAAAATTTTGATTTTTGCATTTTCTGGTGCTTGAAAAGTCATTGAGAACTTTTTTCATGAAATTGGAGGTTCACGAACTAGGGAAATATCTAAAACATTATTTCATTTTCTCATTATTGTCTTTGTTTCAGCGTTTTAGAATATTTTGAAACCTATAAACTTGTCCATCCTTTGCTTTCAGTGTTCAAGTGAGTTTGCAAACCTGTGAACTTGCTAAAATCCATTCGTTCTCTTGCTTCTTTTCTTTATCTTATTTCTTTTCTTTTGGAAAAATGGTGAACCATTGAACATTTTTTATGCTTTAGTGAGTTTGCAAACTTGTAAACTTTCAAAAGCCAAGTCATTTCTCTCTGTCTTTGCCTCTTCACCCCTTTCTTTTTAGCCTCTTGACGAAACTTGAACTTGTTAGGAATTACATGTAGAAGATATCAATTAAATGCAAATAAAGATTAAATAGAGGAATGAAAATACATAGAAATAATAACAGTGAGAGACAATTTTTACTGTGGTTCAACCAAAATCGGGCTACATCCATCAATAGAGAGTCCAATATTATTATCCAGTAAATCAAATTGATTACAACTAGCAATCCTTGCAACTCAATACTACTACAAATGCTACAATACAATATCAACGGAAAACCCTAACCTTAGCCATTTTTATCAAGACTTATTTCGGGTACAAAATAGGTTTTTTTCTGTCAGCCTATAGAAAAAGTAACTCCCAACGCCTTTATAAAATAATAGGTAATTTTTGCTTCGGGGGCGTAGCCCTTATTGGAGATGTTACCCGTAGACCCCGACAATGGGCTCCACCCTCGGGCCCCTGCTAGGGGGATGAGCCCCCTGGGTCCAGCAGGAGGGTTCTACCCCCATGCACTCACCCATTAAATAATTTGGGGGGAAACCACACTGATAAAAGGGGAAAATTTAACCTCTGAGTCTGATTAGGCTCTATATAACAACAATCTCCCACTTGGAGACTGATCAGACTGCTCACCTTATCATCTCTTACTTGGAGACTAATTATAACACCACTGACCCTGTAGCTCCCACTAGAAATAAGCACCCTAGACTCTACTATTCTGATTTTATTATTTTCATTCTTGAAGACCAACTGAAGTTGAAGAGGAGCTCAACTTTTCCCTTGTCACTACCTTTGTAAACACATCTAATAGATTTTCATCTATATGTATCTTTTCCAATTGTAATTGTCCATCATCCAATATCGACCGGATGAAGTGATATCTTAGTCATATGTGTTTGGTCTTTGAATGCAAGGCAAAATTCTTTGCAAGATGTATGGCACTCTAACTGTCTATAAACAAATAACTGTTAACATGTTATTTTCCTAATTCTTCCATGAAAGATTGCAACGAGATCATTTCCTCGCTCACCTCTATTGCAACTACATACTCTACCTTCGTGGTGGATAAAGCAACCACCTTTTTCAACCTAGAGATCCAACTCACCATAGTAAAGACAACCTATAGTACTCCACCTGGTATCAATATCCCCTACCAAATCTCAGTCAGCATAGCCTGCTAAATTAGTATTAGAGCCCCCAAAACATAAGTGTTTAGTGGATGTACCTCTCGAATATCTGAGAATCCATTTTACTGCATTCCAATGATCCAATATGGGATTACTCATATACCTACATACAACTCCTACAGCATGTGCAATATCCAGTCTCATGCATACCATGGCATACATTAAACTTCCTATAGCTAAAGCATATGGTACCTTGGACATTTTTTCTTCCTCCTCTTGTGTCTTAGGACACATCTCTTTAGTCAATTTCAAATGACTAGGCAAAGGTGTGCTGACAATTTTTGCATTCTCTATATGGAATCTTTGCAACACCTTTTCAACATAATCAGCCTCAGATAGAGTCAATTTTCTATTCTTTCTATCTCTATAAATTTTCATACTAAGGATTTATTTTGTTGCCCCCAAATCATTCATAGCAAATGATTGTGCTAACTACTATTTTAACTCTCTTATGTGATCCATGTTAGACCCTGCTACAATCATGTCATCAACATATAAACATAAAATAATGTAGTTGTCATTATCCAACCACTTAAAGTAAACACAATGGTTAGAATTACACCAGCTGTAGCCCTGCTCAGCCATAAAACTATCAAATTTTAAATACCATTGCCGAGGTGCTTGTTTCAAGCCATATAAACTCTTCTTCAATATGGACACCAATTTTTCATTACCTTTGACCTCAAATCCCTATGGTTGTTCCATATATATCTTATCCTCCAAATCACCATGGAGAAAGAAAGTTTTCACATCTAGCTGTTCTAAATGTAAATCTTCAGCAACCACAATACTTAAAACAATACGAATAGAAGTCATCTTAACAACCAAAGGAAAAATCTTATCAAAATAAATACTTTTTTCTATGTAAATCCATTTACAAATAACCTGGCTTTAAATCTTTTCTTAGCTCCATCTTCTTCTTTCATCCTATAAACCCATTTGTTTGGTAAAGCCTTTTTACCTACAGGCAACTTACATAATTCCCAAGTCTAATTTTTTAGCAAGGAGTCCAGTTCTTCTTTCATTGCAAGCTCCCACTAAACTTTTATATCCACCTACATAGCTTCATCATACCCTTCTGGTTCACCAGCATCTATTAACAAAATATAATACAAAGAGGGAGAAAACCTTTCAGGAGGTCTACTTAACCTTGTTGATCATCTAACATTCATTAGAGTTTGTGGTATTTCCTATTGTTGTTGTGGAGCATGAGGAACCACTAGAACATCACTATCTAGAGTATCATCCAACACCACATAATCATTTTATTTCTTCTCATGTTGCTCTAACTGATCTTTGTACAACACCTTGTCATTGAATACAATATCCATGTTTCTCACAATTTTCAGATTTTCAACATCCCAAACCCTATAACCAAATTCATCAATGCCATATCCAATGAAGATACACTTTTTTGATTTTCCATCTAGCTTGGTTCTATTTTCAAAATCTACATATGCAAATGCTTCACATCTGAAGGTTTCGAGAAAAGAATAATTTACTTTCTTACCTATCGATGCTTCCTCTGGAATACCACAGCCCAAAGGAACTGAAGGACCTCTATTAATTAAATATACAATGGTATTGACAACCTCTACCCACATGTTTAAAGGTAGCCCAACATGCAATCTCATACTCCTTTCACACTCTATTATTGTCTTGTTTATGCGCTCAGCCACTCTATTTTCTTCTGGATTCCCTAGAACTATTTTCTACCTACGAATTCTATTAAATGAATAATAATCTTCAATTCTTTGCTACAATACTCACCACCATTATCAGATTTGAGACATTTTAATCTTTTACCTGTCTCATTCTCAACCAATCTTCTCCATTTCTTAAATGTTTCAAATACATCAGATTTCTACCTAAGAAAATAAATCCAAACCTTCTTAGGTGCATCATCTATGAATGTAACATAATACTAAGACGCACTGAGAGATGATACCTGAGCTGGTCCCCATACGTCTGTATGTACAAGCTCCAACTTTTCATCTTTCTTTTTCTTCCCATCCTTGAGAAAACTAACTCTCTTTTGTTTTCCATACACATAACTTTCTTAGAATGAAGTACCTTCATACCTTTTTCACTCATATGCCCAAGTCTGTTATACCACAATGTTGTCTTAGAACCTGTAGTAACTATTTCAGTCTTTTCCTACGAACCTGCAGCAACTGTTCTTAAACCTGTTTATTTTTTCTCTACAACAACTAAAGTAGAAGGAACAATATGACATGTACAAAGATATAAGGTGCCTACTTTCACACCTTTTTCTACTATTAAGGCACCTCTTGAAACCTTCCAATTTTATCATCAAAAGTAACTGTGCAACCTTCATCACCTAGCTGCCCTACTAAAATTAAATTCCTACTTAACCTTGGAATGTGCCTTACCTCTTGTAGTAGCCAATGATTCTCATTCTACAACTTAATCTTAATTCTTCCCTTGCTAACAATTTGATAGGGTTCGTTATCTCCCAAATAAACCAGCCCAAAATGCCCTTGGACATAATTAAGAAAATAAGCTCTATGGGGCATAGCATGAAATGAGGCCCATGAATCTAAAGCATTATCTAGGGAAAGAATCAAAGCATCATCTTCAGATTTATTACTTACCACATTTGCCTCCTTATTTCCTTCTTGTTTGTCTCCTTTATTCTTCCGAGACCAACAATCTTTCTTTAGATGACTTGGTTTCCCATAGTACCAGCAATCCTTCTATCCTCTGCATTGGGAGTTCTTGTCCTTTGATTTTCCTCGTGACTTCCCATGACCTCCAGAACCTTTTCCTCTCTCCTTTTATCTACCCCTACTTTTTGCATTCAAAACACTACCTGATGTGGACCCTCCTGAGCTTTTCCATTGCATTTCCTCTCTAAGGATAACACCAACAATATCATCAAATTTCAAAGTATTTGAACCAAAGACAGAGTTACTTACAACCATTACCAAGTTATTCCAACTTTCTAGAAAAGAACATAAAACCAAGAGAGCCCTCACCCCTTCGTCAAATTTCACTTTTACAAAAGTTAACTGACTGGTAATCATATTAAACTCATTTAAATGATCTATCACAGATCCACCTTCAATCATTTTTAGATTAAACAAATGCTTCATGAGAAATACCTTATTTGAGGCTAGCAAATTTTCATACAATTTAGCCAAAGATTTCATTAGTTCATTTGTTGTCTTTGCTTCTATTATATTGAATGCCACATATGGTGCCATGCACAACCAAATGGTTCCTAGTGCCTTTCTATCTAGAAGTTTCCAATCCTCATTAGTCATTGCTACCGGTTTCTTGGCTATTCCTTCAAACAACCTCCGTAAATCCTTCTGATAAAGATAATCCTCCATCTGCATCTTCCATAACTAATAGTTCTACCCATTGAATTTATCTACCTTCAATTTACCCTCACCATTGCTCCCACTAAACCATGAGACTCCCACTCAACCGTGAGACCTTTCTGTAGATGATAATCGAACACAACCTACTCTGATACCACTTTTTAGGAATTGCATGCAGAAGATATTAATTAAATGCAAATAAAGATTAAACAAAGGAATAAAAATACACATAAATAATAATAGCGAGAGATAATTTTTAACGTGGTTCACCCAAAATCATGCTACATCCACCAACAGAGAGTCTAATATTATTATCCAATAAATCAAGCTGATTACAACCAACAATCCTTGCAACTCAATATCGCTGCAAATGCTATGATACAATATCAACGAAAAACCCTAACCCTTAGCCATTTTTATCAAGACTTATGTCGGTTACAAAATAGGGTTTTTTTTATGTCAGCCAATAGATAAATTAACTCCTGACACCTTTATAAAATAATAGGTAATTTTTTGTTCAGGGGTGCTACCCCCGAGCCCTCAATTGGGGGTGCTTCCCCTAGTAGTCGCCACTGGGGGTGTTTCCCCAAGTCCCTCACTGTGGGTTCCACCCCCGGCCCCCATAGAGGGGATGAGCCCCCCAGCCCCACAAGAGGGGCTCTGTACCCCCTGCACTCTCCTGTAAAATAATTTGGGGGGAAACCACACTGATAAAAGTGGGGACAATTTAACCTCTAGGTCTAATTAGGCTCCATATAACAACAAAACATTGAAACTCTTTTCAATGTTTTGATGAGTTCGTGAACTAGAGAACTTGTGAAAAGCCTCTTTCCTTCTTTATTTTCTACTTCATCTTGCTTTGGAATTTTCTTTTTTGGTGAAATGGAGGAAAATTGAACCTTTTTCAGCATTTTGGTAAGTTCACGAATAAGAGAACTGGTAGAAAGCCTTTTCTTTCTCTTCTTTCCTCCTTCTCTTTAGAAACTTAATGAAATGTAGAACCAAATAAGCCCTTCAACATTTCAACAAGTTCACAAACTCATGAACTTGCCAAAAGCATTTTCTTTCTCTAATTTTTGGTATTTTAGAGAAATGGAAAAATAATGAATTAGTTTGTCATTTCTTTGAAATGTTGAAACACTCAGATATTTTCCCCTCTTTAACACCATTTCAGCGTTTCAATGAAATGACAAACCAACGAACTAGTTTGTTGGTTCAGCATTTCATTCAAATGCTAAAAAAGACTAAGGCAAGGCCTTTTTTGACCTTTTAGCAGGTTTGTGAACCTGCAAACTTGCTGAAAGGCAATAAAATTCTAAGGGGAAAACACTTGGAACATTTAGGATTTTTGGACATAGGGATTTGGGGTAATTTTTTAAAATGGGGAACCCATTAAAAGTGGTCTCAAACTGGTTATATTTGATGGGTTATACACAAAGGGATGGGAACAAAGGGTTTTTGAGGAAGGACTATTTGAATCAAGATGATAGAAATAGGACAACAAGAGCTAAGGGTGCAGTCCCATGGATGGGGTTTTAGGATCTATTTTTATGGAACATGAGGTCTCATGAGATGGAAAAGAATTTCTATGGGATAAATTAGAACATATTGTACTTAAAATAGGATACTCTACATTTCAATTCTCAATTTCTAGCAGGTGTCTTTAGGGTGGGGCTAAAATTTTTCTGAACCATCTTAGTAGATTTTTGTCATATGTCATGCATCTACAATTTTTAGCATTAACTATTGTTGGAAAATAATTCAGCTAATTTTTTTAGCATTAGCTATTGAAAAAATCATGACACCAACTTACTAAAACTTTTGGACTTAAAGATTTAAGTTTACTCATTGCTATAAATTCATGGAACCAATTTCTTGAGAAATACTTCAAAAATTTCTCAGTAACACCTGCTAAAATATTTTAAGCTCTCCTCCACAGAACCATAATTTAATATAGCTGGAAGATCCATGTATTTAATTCACAAACCTTATTTAAAATATCCTTCATAGATTTTGGTAGAGGGGGATGGCATTTGTCCCAGCTAAATGCTGGAAGAGGCGAAGGAAAATATCTTTTGATGTACCTATTATAATAATGGAGGATGTTGAGAAGTGTGTGCACTATGCTCACAAGCTTTTACTTTGAGCATTTGATGCTAGAGCATCTCAGGGGTCATGCATTCCTAAAGGGATTGTAGACTTAGTTGATCTTCTAGTAAACCCACATATCAGCCAAGAAGCTATTGATTTTGTAGAGAATATTCAAGAGGTGCATCAACAAGTTAGGCTCAAATTGCAGTCCATGAATGAGCAATATAAGAAGAGTGCTGACTTGCATTGGAGAAGAGAAGTCTTTCAAGAAGGAGAAATGGTCATGGTACATCTACGCAAGGAAAGGTATTCTCAAGGTGCCTACAACAAGTTAAAGCCCAAGAAAATTGGGCCATGTAGAATTATGAAGAAGATAAATGAGAATGCCTACCTTATTGATTTACCTGAAGACTTGGACATCAGTCCTATTTTTAATGTTGCTGACCTCCATTCATATTTAGCTGGGGTAAATGATGATCAGATGGAAGATGAGCAAAATGAGAAGGAAAACAACCATTGGACCAAACACTTGCCAAATAAGAAAAGAGAACAAGTTGAAGAGTGTTAGATACCAAATTGGTAGCTACACAATCTAGGTCATATAAATTGTATTTTGTTAAGTGGGAAGGCCTGCCGGATTCTTACAACTCTTGGATCACCAATGCTGACTTGCTTAAGTACAGCCGAACAACTTCATCTTATGGACCAGAACTAGGAGGTTCAGATTTTCCCTTAAAGTTCTCCTTCCCACATTCTGTTTGTTGGGTTGTAGTTCAGTCTTTTTAGGATTTTGTCTTACTATTTAAAGTATGTTTTTTTGATAGTTTTATTTCTGTCTAGTCCTTTTGTAACAGTTGTCATCTCTTTCTATATTTAGATGGAAGAGAACTGTGTTGGCGGACAAGTTGGGGACGGGAGGATTTTAGATAAGTTTTGGTTTTGGGTAGAATAGAAGTCAGAAAGAAAAAGGAAGGCTAATGACTGTGCACAGGGGATTTTGAAGATCAGGGACTGAATGCTCTGAGAGGAACTTTTCAGTTTCCACCGCTGTGTATTGGTTGGTAGTTTCTAATTAATGTTATAATACAGAATATTTGTTGTGTAGTGTATTTGGTTATAGAATGGTTGGATTTGTGCCTTCTTAGCTCTTTGCTGTTGAAAGTGTTTTTATTTATAAGACTAGGCAGAACAGAGTTTTTTGAGTTTACATTGCAGGTTCACAGAAACAGAGCTGCATCACAATTCCACTAGATCCAGGAACCTCTCAACTCAACTGTATCAATTATCATTCCTGCGTCTAGAAGGATGCATTGTCTCTCTTCTGCTTCTGGGCATTCGGACAGACATCAATTCCATACACTGCAGATGCAAATCTAGTGAAGGAGGTGTTTAGCCTTCTCTGTTTTTCTGAGAGTTGGATGAAATTTGTAATATTTATATATGCACATTATTTGTACTTTTTATGTGCATATATTTTTTTTAATTTTTTTTGTATTTGGAATCTTTGCTACAACAAAATTATTCCTCTGATGTTTTGCTAGATTAGCCATGAGGAAATAAGGATTGGGCAAGCAAGAGTGAAAAATTCAATTAAGCATTATGAAAAAAACAATTTATACAATCAATCTCCCAAGCAACTTAGTACTAATCAATTAAATTAAAGATTTTAAAATCCAGGACTGTGATTTTAAATGGTCATAAAGTTCAAACAAATAAATCTGCATACTAATGGTGTGAATTATTTGTGTAATTTTTGTTGTCCGACAAGGTCTCCTGATTTTTTTGCCATTCCATGAGTTACAGTCACTTACAGGTGCAAGCACAACGTAAAGGCCTGCCACTAGCTCTTAAGGTGATTGGAAGCTTGTTGCGTGGGGAACCCCATGTGGTCTGGGAATGCAAAGGATAAGCTTTCCAAACGGGAATCAATATCAAATTATCACAAAGAAGCGCTTCTTAAATGCTTGGAGACTAGTATTGTGAGGGAATGTTTCATAAAGTCGGTTCGGAATTTGGAACGGCAGGATGCCTTTTTCATCTTATTAGAACTTGCAAGCTGAAATCGGTTGAATTTAACTAGCAATCCAGGATAATTGACTATATTTTTATGTACAAATTATTTGTTATCAATTATTCTAACATCATGCTCACATGGTGGTTGCACTTATCAGAAACAAAGCAGCAATTCCTCATGGAAGTGTCTCTGAGCTGTACTTTTTCTCAACAGAATGGAATGAGAGATTTGGCCTTGTATTTGGCATTCCAAGATGGTATAGTCCAATGGAAGAGGTTACTTATGCCCAGGAAGGAGCATAATTTGCCAGAGGCATGGACGTTGCTTTGTGATGAACAGTTTAATGCTCAAATCATTTATATTTAGTGTTCACACAGGTGGGTTACAAGATTTCTCTCAGATGGGATCTTACCGATTACCAACTTGTTTATGAAATACTCGCTATATATTATAATATATCACAAAACTTCTGTAGCTAATATTGCATTTAGTTCATTGCTGTAAGTAACTTAGGTGTCATTGACTAATGTAAAATTTAAATTACCAAACTTTCTGGATGTATTATGTGCATTTGTCTTACATGATAATACATAAGAGTAGGACAGTGAAACTTCAATTGTCTCATCCTAGAAGTGTTTGTGGACTAACTTCTCTAAAACATGTCAATCTGTGATGAGACAATTGGGCAACAGTAGTTGCAGGCCAAGATAATTGGTATCCCAGAACTTAGAGTTGAAATTGTGAAAGTACAGTTCAGTTTGGATTAGCTTGATGATTGACTTGACATCCTAGTAAAATATCAATACAATTTCTTTATTTTCCTATTTACTAGAACAGACCCACATAAGGTTCTCTATGCTATATAGTGTTAGCCCAGGAATGTGACTAAATTTTCACACAAGCACTCAGTGTAGTAAAACCTTTGTGATTATAGTTTTTTTTGTTTTTGTTGTGGGTGCAGAAGTAACATTTTCTCCATCCCAATGCAATTTGTTTCTATTTTTAGCTTGGGAGGGGGTGCCTGTAAATATATTGTTTGGATAACAGATTAATATATTAAAGTAAAAAGGGTAGTAAAATAAAGGCTGCAAATAGCAGACCGAAACCTACAACAGTGAGGTTTTCAAAACTCTCAAAATCTCAAGAACAGAGCACCCATCCATCGTGAAAATGATAGCAAGGGTTTCAGGTTCCCTGAAGCTTGCCTACTTCAATAAAGTTTATCTCTTACGTGTGAACAGTCTGATATTCTTTGTACAGCTTGCCCATTTGATACTGTGTCTCCCAGATGAGGGACAACTCAAGGAGTGTGGGCTTCTTCAATTATTTCTCCACATCACTCAGCCATGGCTCAAGGCAGTAGTGATCCCGAAGAAATAGAAATCAACATGCATGAGATAAGCCTCAAATTTTTATCTGATTGGAATTATATCTCAAACTGAGGAAGGGAAATGAAGCATGAAAGAAAATATATCCCTTATCAAGACATAGAGATTGAGTTGATCATAATTTGAACCATAGTTGAAGGAACAAAGGTCTCCTCAAATCTTGTTTGCAAACTAAAATGCAATAGAAGCATCCAAAAACATTAACAAACCTCAATATGCACCATATTGGAGGTAGTGCACCCAACTTATAGAGC
Source organism: Cunninghamia lanceolata (assembly GCA_027924645.1). Taxonomy (NCBI): domain Eukaryota; kingdom Viridiplantae; phylum Streptophyta; class Pinopsida; order Cupressales; family Cupressaceae; genus Cunninghamia; species Cunninghamia lanceolata. Next base: position 11,238,645 of record BSBN01000937.1, on the reverse strand, counting down.
CTCTTCACACAGAGTATAACTTCAACTTTTTGATGTCCTGCCCAGGTAGCGGCCAATAGCCTGCACTTCCAGAGTTCACTTTACACCATGCTTCACTTGATCTACCAGCTCTTCTCGTTTCATTTGTCAACAACAGAGAATAGAATAGCAAGCATAGGAAGAAAAACCAGCAACAGAAACTATAACAGAACCAACTGTCAATTATCCATCCTGCAGCTCAATTGTAGAAACATCAGAAACTGCCATCTGGATTTAATACTGACTGCTCTTCATATACTGACTTGTCATAAATCTAAACTAAATAGTTTGAAAAGAAATATCGAAAGACAAATAGGTTAAAGAGACAAGAAAAAGGGCTTTTAGTATTCCCAGGGATAGCAACGAGGTTCACAAATTGGAGTCCTGTTATTTAACCTCCAATAGCAACACCATTTATCACTCAGTCACTTCACCACCTAGATGCAATGTTTTGTGGAGTTTTGTAGATTGAATTTAACATACAAGACCACCATATAACATGCACAGATCTTGAACATTAACATTCACAAGTAACATAGATAATTATTCAATCAAATGCTTGAACTACAAATTTCTATTTCTTAGTCCTCCACACTCCAGTTAGAGACCATGAAAATTTGAAACATAGAAAATTGAAAGTAGATTCTAGAATTGAGATTAACAATCCAACATGAATGTTTTTCCTTTCTCAAGTTCAGAACCAGACGCTGTATAAGCAAATTTTTGGTAAACAAGCAAATATGGGAAATTGAATCCAATAAAGTATGTAATAGAAATAAATATAAAATAACATAACAACGGAATCAGCAAACTCATGTATCTAGCAAGAAATCTAAGCACAAACACTCCACATCCTGCTCACACTTCCCAAATATGTAGTTTTTTCATGATGATTCAAACTGGAGATTTAGAAGCTTGATCAAGCTTGTGCACTTGGTAGCCTATAGAAGTGTTCTCCTCATTAGTCAACCTTATCTGTGGGATAGATTTGACCATTTCCTCGAATTTCATTGATATTTTTTTGTAGGCATTCGTCAACAACAATAATGGTGTTATGCCTTCTTTTCATTCTTGCTAGTGAATTCCTCATTCATTCACAACTTTTGCTCCATCTTTACTTAGGGTTTCTATATTATTTACAAAGACTTTCTATCTTATTCATAAACAATATGATTCCAACACGTTTTTAAATAAAAAGAAAGATATAAATTTTTATTAGATGTGTTAACAACATAGTACATTGTTACTAATTGAGTGCAATAGGCATAATGTTTAGTGCCCAAAAAAAAAAAGTGTGATACTAAACCGTTGGAGGCTGCAGACTTTAATCTTAAATCTTTTAACATTTTCGGTCTTTTTTTTTTTAAAGAATATGTGAGAGGAATGTGTTCTTATTATAAATGTTGAATGTCACATGTCACGTTCCTCCACATTAGAACTCTCTGTCCACTTAACTGTTTACATTATTCTTTGTTCCGCAAAATTTATGGCCAAATTCTCCAGCAAATCAATCGCCTATCTTCAGAAGTTTTATAAGTTTGGGGACATGGAGCCATATCAGCCTATACAGAGGCTCAAGCGTGTACACATTATAGTAGGCAAATTCAAGAAAAAGCTCAAGCTTGTAAACATTATACAAGGCAAATTCAAGAAAATAATTTCTATTTATAAATTGTACAAAATTTTACATACAAGTTACAACATAGTACTCGAAATTGAAAACTTATGTGCATTTCAATTAATTTAATCTACATTGGCAGAAAATGACGGAAGTCAAATTTAAGTGCAGTGCAGACAACTCCCACCCGTTTACAGACACCCACATCCTAGCTTTATACAAAACAAAGAAATGTCTTGGGACAGAGAATAAGTTCGTTATTCATCTACAATCCAGTAAAGAATGTTTAGTGCACTGAACTGCCATTAAAATTGACCATATTCATATGCTGAAAATACAGGGGACCTTATATTGATTTGTGCCAGTGAACATGAAAATGCACTGAAAATTTTACAAGATCTTGTTCTTCAAGATGAGAGATAAGAAAAGAAGTCAATCATCAAGCCAATCCAAACTAAAGTTTGCTTTCACAATTTCAACTCTAAGCTCTGGATTAGAAATGTTCTTGGCCCGCAACCACTGCTTCGCAATCTTCTCATCACAGATAACAAGCTTCAGGGAACTCATTTCACAGACAGTTGAAGGTAACGTCGTCAAACGGGAACACTCTCTCATATCAAACTCCCTTAATTTCTTGAGTTGCCCTATTTCCTTTGGAAGTTCTTTCAAGCCCTTGCATACTGAAATGTCTAGATATTCCAACTGTCCAAGTTTTCCAATTGACGCAGGAAGCACTTTCAGGTGTGGTAATGCAGATAACCTTAACATTCTTAGATAGCTCATATTTCCAAAATCATATGGTAAATTCTGAAGCAGATGGCAGTTGGTAATAAAGCATGAGAGAGTGGAGGGCATATTGCAGATACCGAGGGGTAACTCCTCCAAATCACTGCTGTGGTCCAGGTTAAAATGTTGTAGCTTGGTGAATGTGGATATATTTTCAAATCCTTCACATAAGCTCAAAGATAGCTTCTCTAAGTTCTGCAGTGCTTCAATGCTCTGTTTTTCAACAAGGGGTGAAATCAACCTCTCCAAGCGGACACTCTTGAGCTGAGTGATTGAATATAAGACATCTAGACCTTTCACCGTTGCCTTCTTTGTACCGCAATTGGATACCATCAGAAATTTTAGTTTTTTCATGGATTTCAGAAATGGGGGAAGAAAGTATTCTGTCGAAGTAACGAGTAACAACAGAGCCTCTGTTTCGGGGAAATTCATATCATACCAGTGATTTTCCTCCATAGGGCCTGCATGTATTAAATACAAAGTAAATCCAATTAGAAAATTGTGCAGTAATTATGACTACTAGTTTTATATGTTAAATTCTCATCATATTGAAGTTGAATGCAGGAATGGAAATATGTAAGGGAAAAAAGTGCTTGTATATGCGATGCAGACAAGAAGAGTTCTTAATGTTACACTGAAATAGTTGAGAATTGAAAACAGTAATATTGCATATTGCATGTGTAAGGGTTTTTGAATAACTAACCGGTGAGAATGGAGAGAATTTGAGTATCACATGCTGTATCATTAAGCAACTCCCATTTCCCTAACAAAATGCAGTTCTTCCTTGCTATGACCAACCTCTTGGGGTGGACTATATTCTCTAGGTTTCCCAGATACAAGGCCAAATCTCGCATTACATCATGCTGGAAAAAGTATAGCTCTGAGGCATTTCCATATGAGATTGTTGTACTTCCTCTGTTAAGGGGAAGCATGTCAGTTTAGTGTTGAAAAACATGATAAAAAGAAATCCAATAAATAAAAGTAAAAGCAATCACCTTGGACTGCTAGTTAAATTTAACAGATTTCTGCTTGCAAGTTCCGATAAGATGGCAAAAGCATCATGTCTTTGTAGCTTTCGAACATAAACCCAAATGTCCAATAGTGCATCAGCAGAGAATTTGCTGCCTCCGGCAAATAATCCCAAGTCTGAGAAACATTCCTTGGCGACATCGTCTAATCTGCAGCAATCTAAATAGCCCTTTTCTGTGATAATCTGATATATATTTTCCTTTAGAAATCTTCTTCTTTGCTCTCTTCCAAACGTCTCTCGATTCCCCACGCATAGAGCTTGCAATCATCGAAGCAATTTGTTCAACTTTTTACAAACGGTTAGTTTCTTTTAAATTTAAGCAGTTTTAAGCAATTGGAGTGGCCCCACGGAAATTTATAATTGGAGGAAAAGGATAATATTGAATCTTTCCCTTTTTGTGGACCAGCTAGTGCTTAGAAATTGCAAATAAGGGCATGCTGCTTAGCTTATTTTGGCTAGCAGCCACTGCTTAATTTTTTTAGCAGATATTTGTGGAGCCAGTGACCCCATGAAATTTTATTTTTCTGCGTATTTTAATCAGTTATCTTAATTTGGAGTTTTTAATTATATAAAAAGCAAAAACTAATAGAAGAAAACTAAAAAAAAGGAGGGAAGGAATTATATGCAGCCACATGGCATATTTTTATTATGCAGTGGCTGCTTATTTCCAGCCCCCCCTTTTTTTCCAGGCTTATTTGAAATTCTTAGCAGTAACTGCTCCACAAAAATAGGAAAGATTCTATATTATCCTTTTCTCACAATTATAAATTTGTATGGGGCCACTCCAACTGCTTAAATTTAAGCAGAAAATTGACTTAAGCAGCAGCATGGGGACATGGGGTAAGCCATGGAAAAAAAGAGGGGCGTCGGAAGTAGCCACTGCATAATGAAAAATATGTCATGTGGCTGCATATATTTCCTTCCCTTTTTAAATTTTTTTTTTTTTCTAAATTAATATAATTAAAATAATGAAAATAATTTATTTTTTGTTTTTTATATTATAAAAGACTACAAATTAAGATAACTGTTTATTTTAAGCAGAAAAATAAAATTTCATAGGGACACTAGCTCCACAAATATCTCCTAAAAATATTGAACAGTAACTGCTAACCAAAATAAGCTATGCAGCAGCATAGGGACATGCCCTTACTGCTGCATAATCTTAAGCGGCTTGTCCTTACAATGTTTCTTTTCTGTGATTTCTCGTCTTTCCAGGGCTAACATACATGTCTTCTTTATATAAGAAATAGAAGTAGCAAAATTGAAGTTGCAACGAAATCTGCATTCTCAGTGTATAAACGCATGAATCTATATAGGGTATTTCCTCGCAATGGTTTCATATTGTCTCGTCGAAGGACATTTGTCGAACTGGTGGCACAAATTAACAAAGTAGTGACGTAGTCTGGGTTTGCTTCCTAGTCAATTTCTTCCATTCACGCTCATGGGAAGCTGACTTTTCACACGGTTTGTCTTATCTAACGCATGGAAAATATTTTTTCACAAACATATAAAAACATAGAGGAGCCGCCGTTTACGAAGTCTTCTAACTTTCTAAGTTATCATTGCGAAGTTTACTTTTTAAATGGGACCATCTTTTAAATATTTTTTTCAGTAAAGTATTTAAACTATATTATCTTCAAAATAATATATTGTTGTGTTAAATTACAAAATGGTGAGATATCTATCATGTTTAAAGAAGTATTGTATATCAATTTACCAAATATTTATTTTAGGTGTTAATTTTATAAACATAAAATTAGAGTCTTCTAGTTATTTATAAGACTAAACCAACCTCTAAATTAGCCAGTAAAATTTGTCAAGTTAAGAATGAAGAAGAATGAACTAATGTTGATAATCATAAAAGTGGCTATAGAGGTTCAATTTTTAATCTAAGTTTGTGAATATTCAATTTTGAGCATTCAAGATTCATCTGATGATGTTTCTGTTTCAAGGCATACGATTGTAGGTTCTTCATCCAAGGTTTAACATTCATCATTTGGTACTTAGGGTGTGGCATTCATTCATCTATATCTCTCTTTATCTACCTCTCTATCTCTATCTCTCTATCTTTCTATCTCTCCCTCTATCTCTCTATGTTTCTATCTCTCCCTCTATCTATTTCTATCTCTCTCCTCTATATCTCCCTCTCTCTCTCTCTCTATATCAATACATTTAGGGTTTAGGTTTTAGGGTTCACATTTGACATTCAACTTTCAATTTGGATTGTTTAATATTTAGTGTTTAGCATTGAACATTCATCTAAGGTTTGTGTTTCAAGATTTATGGTTCTAGGTTCTTCACCTAAGATTTACAATTCATCATTTGGTAGTTAGGGTGTGGCATTCATCACTGTGAACAAGAATGATTATGAATAAAAGTAACTTCTTGTAATAACTCTCCTAACACACATTAATTACAGTGATTTAGAGTTTATAGGTGGTTATAGTGATTTAGGTGTTAATTGAAGTTATTATGATTATGTACATATAATCTTACATTCTTGCCAATTTTCATATAGGTACTCTTTGTTGGTCAATCTATGCTAGCTCCTTCTTAGTCGATGGCAATGGTCTCATTGGTGGTATACATTTGTTTAGTAGTTCAAAAGTTTTTATTTAGTAGTTTTAATTGTTTATTTACTATTGAAAAAATTAACCAAATTTGTGGTTTGACTTGTTGTAGCCAAATTTGCATCCATTAATTAGCAAGTGTCATGGCACCAAGAGAACACTTTTTGAGTATTCACCACATATAGATTGTATATAGATTGTGGTTTGACTTGTTGTGGCCAAATTTGTATCCATCAACTAGTTATTCAACGTGTGGATTATTTATTGAATTGAAGATGGCATTTGCAACATTTTGTAAAAAGAAAGTTTCAAGTTGGCATATATCATAATTTGACTCATTGCAGAAAATACCTCTCACTTATCAATGTATGAGCTAAAAGGGCTCTATGATGAATGATTCATAAGGCACAACACTTGTTGAAGGTTTTTCAAATGAGGCAGCAAGCTAAGTGGGTTTGGTCTTGGGGGAAACTCATAAAGAAATCAACAATTAAGACTCTGGGCACACATATAGAGTCTCCTAAAAAGTATTCCCTATATGGTCTCGTTATAATCTCTTTAACTAATTTAGAGAGATTTAGAAGAGGCACCAGGGCCCCCTTTAGTAGGCATAACTCAAAACCTATAGACTCGTCAAAATAGAGCCACAAACATAGCAAAAGAAGTAGGAAAAGAGACAATTTAACTTCAGTGCATAGAATGAGGGGTTTTGTTTACAACTTCTAAAATAAATAAATTGATTATTTTGTACTTCTACTTCACTCTATGTTTTCCATTTTTACTTTAAAAGGAAGAAAATAAATTTTGTAACTTGTTACTTTTATTTCTCTATGGTTTTTGCAAGATTTAATTTTATTTAGTTAATTAATCATATTAAATCAGTTGAAGTTATCTTATTTATTCAATTAATTAATTCATTCATTCTTGTAGTTATAGATTAGTTAGGTGTGTTTTTTTTTTAATTTTATAAAAAGTAAAAATATAAAAATAAACATTTATTTACTTACTTTTAGGTTAAGTCAACATTTACATAATTAGTTAATATCCAATTATTTAATTAGTTTGCTAAGTTAGAAAGACTAATCCGTTTGACCTTGTAAATTACTTATTTTATTACCATTGATTTATTAAGTTAGTTAAAGCATTTAAAACACTTTTAAAAGGATTTAAAAAAGAACACATTGCATCCATATAATTAGATTTATTTTTGAGAAATTTGGAAATTGAAAATGCTGAAAATTAGCAAGTCTAAACAAATCCAACATAAAATCAACTTTTAAAACAATTTGGAAACATGTAAACAATTCAAACATTTAAAACAATCATAAGAAAATGAGGCAAATAAGATTTTGAACAAATCAACTCATCTACTCTGATCTAGAGGACCACATTCAACTTTGTTGCTCATGTGTCTTACATTAAGAACATTTTCTTTGAGAGAGATTCTAGGTGAACTAGGAGAGGCTCCACTTGCTCCTAGTGCCATTATTCTTGAACAAGTGGCCATCCTTGAAAATATCTAGTGAGAGAATGCTTTCTTGGAAGCAACTAAATAATCAACACTCATAAGGCTTTCTAATGTGAAAATGCTAGCTTTAGAACTCTTTCATAAGAAAATAAAATACAAATCCATGCTCTCCACACAAGCAATCTTCTATAGAACATACCTATATATAACACTCAGTGATTCATCCCACAGAACACTCCATGTTACATTTGTTTGAATCAAAAGAATACCTAGGCCTATTCTGATAGAGTTGATTCAACCTATGAATTTTTCTATACTCATTGGGTCTTAATGGTATATCATCCTTATGAATTTTGGGTGCTCCATAAATCCTATGAGTAACCTCTATCTTGGGGATACATCATTTTTTATCACCATCATCTAAGGTAGATTGGGATACAGTTGACTTATCATTTCTCTTAATCATAGACAATGGGTAAGAATCCCAAAATCTTTAATTCCCACTATTTTTCAAATAGTCAACCATTGTAATGTCATAGTCATTTTTGTCATGACTATAGTGGAATTTGCTTTATTCACTTTTCTAATGACAATGTCTTAGTTTTCCTTCCAAGTCTTTAAGGTCATCTGCCCTTCTTTGGGTACATTACACCTAGGTGATTTGTATGTCTAAGGGCTATCCCATAATCTTGCCTGATATCTTCTACAACATCATGAGGTAAAATTCTAACAACAATTCTAGCTTAACTAAGAAATCTCCATTGGGGATGTAACTAGGCATGACAATGAAATCAAGACCTTTCTCTTAGATCTTAAGCTTATGTTGAATAATAGTAACAACATATAGGATAATTACTAACTTGTTCTTCCAATCTGTTATCTTTCCCTAGGCTTGTTTCCTAGTGTAGGAGCACCTAACACAAGGTGGCCTCCGTGAAGCATTTAAGTTTATGTTTGTTTAGAAAATCATGTTTGCATTGTAATAAGGTCCATTTGACCAATGCATTTTCATTTCAGTTTGTATCTAGGTTTATTTTGTAAGTCCCAAGTGACTTAGGGGACATTTGTCAAATTGTAACCACTTAATGCCAAAAATAGGTAGTTGGGCAGTTGGAGGCTATTTAAAACGGTTGTCTCCCAGCCGCTTGGAGTCAGTTTGGTACTACTCTGGGCAAGTTTATAAACCTAGGGAATTGAACAAAGTCAGAGAGATGATATTGTAATCAGATCGAGAGGAGAAATTGAATGTAATTGAGCATTGTTAAGGAGAAATAAAGACTATTCTGTGTCGTCAATCTATTTTCTGTTCTCTATAAATACAAAATTGCATAGCTATAGATCTCTTTTCCTTTCTGTGTTTTCCCATTGTTGCATTATGTCGATGTGAAGCATTACACTAATAAGATTTCTGTCGAAATCAGTGGAATGGCTTCATTGTACAGTTATCTGCTTTCAATTTCTATTTTGTTTTCCTATTTGGCGGTGCAGAGGACCAAATTTGGTTGTGCATAGTAGGTCGCCTAGCATCTCCATGTGCTAGGGTTTGGATTGGAGAAGTTGGAGTTGTTTCGGTGAGAGAGAGGCCATCGACGAAGCATTTCTCGCTTAGACTGACACGGATAGTCTGGCCGAAGGGAGGATCAAGCTGCTGAATGGAAGTCACGACTTGAGGATCAGATCCAAGTGATCAGATTATCGGTGGTTCAAGAGAAAGTCCAACCTATAGGGAAGGATACACCAAAGGTAGAGGCCATCGGGTAGAGGAGCGACATTGGCAGAAGAGTTGGAAGCATACAATGAAGATAAAAGTCTCACCGAATGTAGATTGCGAATGCATATCACAAAAGCATGTTGGGAATGTATGTGGAGAATGTATCTTTCGTCAGATACAAATGGTGACCGGTCATAACAGTGAATCAGGGTATAGGAACTAGTAATAGCAAGTCACACCAAGCATATACTAAGTTAGTGTTTGAGGCTCCCCATCATATTGGTATCAGAGCTAGTGAAAGCTCTGGGTGGAGGTGTTGTGTATTTGATTTCTATCACTGAGAAGGCAGATGACAAGTTGCTTGTGCCACCTAGTTGTGAGGAGGAACAAGATTCCTATAGTGTGTGGGCAGATGATGATGAGGTCTGTCAAGACCATTCACCAATAGAGGTTTAGCTGGAAGAGGGTGCAGAGTGAGGCCACTGCGAGAGAAAGTGGTAGTGCATCTCCAGGATCTACTATTGGACGAGAGGAATGGGTCTGTGAAGTAGCGTGTAGGATGGACAACTGATTGAGCATTGTGTTGTAGTTGAATTAAGGATTTGCATAAGTGTTGGCGTTGTCTATGAATGTCTATGTCAGATAGAGAAAGTGAAGGAGAGGCTAGTGATATGCCTCCAAAGGGGATGACCATCGAAGTGGTCAAGAAATTTCAAGAGATGGAACAGATGATCAAAACTGGGGTCAAGGAAGCACTCCAAACAGAATTGAAGGCAAAGAAGATAGGCAAAAGGATAGAGGAAGATTCAGATGGAGAAGAAGAGAAAGAGGAAGAAGCAGAAGAACAAGAAGAGGCAAAGATACCAGCTGAACAAAAGCAATTCCTGGAAGCCATCAAGGCAATTGGCAAGGACTCTTCAGAGGCTCGAATAGATATCCCCATGTTCAGTGGAAAGATGAATGCTGATGAAGTTATGGAGTGGATTGAGGCTCTGAACAACTACTTCGAATACAAGGAAGTTCCTGACAGTAAGAAAGTTAAGTTTGCAAAAACTAAACTCAAAGGTGCTGCCCTTACATGGTGGAATTACACCCAAGGAGAAAGGGTATAGAATGGGAAGAGTATGATATCTTCGTGGAGCAGAATGCTGGAGAAGATCAAGTCCCAATTCCTTCCATCTGACTACGAGGTGCAGATTTATAGGAAGATGCAGAACCTTAAGCAAAAAGATATGGATGTGGCTACTTACACCGAGGAATTTCAAAAATACACTCTTCGTTGTGGGTATATAGAGGATGAAAAAGCCAAGGTAGAAAGGTATTTAAATGGTCTGAGGATCAATATTCAAGATGAGATAAGTTTATTTACCCTTGAAACAGTGGAAAAATGCTTTCAAATAGCATTAAGAGCTAAAGAGAAGCTGAAGAGGAAAGGTGAGCAGCAGAGTAGAGGAATGGTGACAGAAATTTTGGAGGCAGTTTGGAGGAAGAAGTCCTAACTAGAGGCCTAGTGGTGAGTCTAACCAAGAAGAGCAAGTTGGGGACTCAAGTAGCAGAGGAGGCTACCAAGGAAGAAGGCCAAATGAAAGAGGTGGGACAAATGGATCAGGTAGAGAATCTAAGTTCTCCAACATGAGATGTTATAACTGCAATTAGATAGGGCACCCGACATATAAGTGTCTAGAGAAGGCCTCAACTTCTCATGGCAATGAGAGGAGAACCACATTGACTCAAGAGGATGTAGGGAGTGTGACATCTCCTAAAGTAAATTTAGCATCAGAAGTGGGAGAAAGTCTGATGATCGAGAGGACATTGCTCAAAGAACCAGTGCAGACTGAACCATCACAAAGGAGAGCTCTTTTCAGGATCAATTGCAAAAGCAAAGGTAAAATATCAAGGTAGTCATAGATTCTGGTTCAACAGATAATATGGTGTCTAGGGAAATGGTGGATAAATTAAACATAGAAAGGATTCCTCATCAAACTCCTTACAGGGCATCTTGGGTAAGTGACAGTCAATCACTTTTGATAAGTGAACAAGCATATGTTGATTTTCAGATTGGAGAATATAAGGATAGAATTTTATGTGACATTTTGCCCATGGGGTGTTGTCACCTCCTTTTAGGTAGGCCATGGCAATTTGATAAGCAAGCATTATATGATGGATATGCTAACACATACACCATCAAGAAGCATGGAAAGACTTTTGTGATGACACCATTGTAGGAGGATATTGAAGCAAAGAAGGCAACCAAGATCATTTTGGTGGGTAAGAAAGAGTTTGTGCAGATCAATGAAGAAGAGACAAGGACAGTTGAGGATACCTCAAGGATTGGAGTTACCAAAGATCACAGTTTGAAGGTGATTTTAGTTTTGAATGATGGAGATCAAATAGTGATGTCTGAGATGGATCAGATGAAGGTCAAATAGCATGTCTGCAAGCAGCCACAAGTTGATTGCAAAGAAGAGGATGCTATCCTCGTAGGGACTATTGTTTGTCCTCTAGAGCCAACAAGAGTTGCAAGGCAAACATATTCTACCATAGTAGCAGTACAAGAAGCATCAAACAAGGTTTTGAATGTAGATGTTCAGGCAGTGATGAGAGTAAGGAAGAATGGTGGACAAAGTCTAGGTTTGGTTGCAAGCACTCACTCATGGCAAGGTGTGAGTAGAGCCTACAATGCTAGGCATGAGTTTTTGATTCCATGGAAGCAAGTTGCAGTCCAGAGGTCGTGGGGAAGGCATGAAGTAGCAATGGATACAGGTGGTACAAGACAAGGACTCAACTCATGGGACATGAGTTCTTTTCAAGGTGGGGTGTATGGTGCAGGAGCACCTAACACAAGGTGGCCTCCGTGAGGCATTTAAGTTTATGTTTGTTTAGAAAATCATGTTTGCATTGTAATAAGGTCTATTTGACCAATGCATTTTCATTTCAGTTTGTATCTAGGTTCATTTTGTAAGTCCCAAGTGACTTAGGGGACATTTGTCAAATTGTAACCGCTTAATGCCAAAAATAGGCAGTTAGGCAGTTGGAGGCTATTTAAAACGGTTGTCTCCTAGCCACTTGGAGTCAGTTTGGTACTACTCTGGGCAAGTTTATAAACCCAGGGAATTGAACAAAGTCAGAGATATGATATTGTAATCAGATCGAGAGGAGAAATTGAATGTAATCGAGCATTGTTAAGGAGAAATAAAGACTATTTTGTATCGTCAATCTATTTTCCATTCTATGTAAATACAAAATTGCATAGCTGTAGATCTCTTTTCCTTTCTGTGTTTTCCCGTTGTTGCATTCTATCGATGTGAAGCATTCCACTGATAAGATTTCTGTCAAAATCAGTGGAATGACTTCATTGTACAGTTATCTGCTTTCATTTTCTGTTTTGTTTTCCTATTCGGTGGCGCAGAGGACCAAATTTGGTTGTGCATAGTAGGTCACCTAGCATCTCCAGGTGCTAGGGTTTGGATTGGAGGAGTTGGAGTTGTTTCGGTGAGACAGAGGCCATCGACAAAGCATTTCTTGCTCAGACTGATGCTGATAGTCTGCCCGAAGGGAGGATCGAGCTGCTGAATGGAAGTCACAGCTTGAGGATTAGATCCAAGTGATCAGATTATTGGCGGTTCTGGAGAAAGTCTGACCGATAGGGAAGGATACACCGAAGGTAGATGCCATCGGGTAGAGGAGCGACATTGGCATAAGAGTTGGAAGCATACAACAAAGACAAGAGCCTCACTGAATGTAGATTGCGAATGCATATCGCAAAAGCATGTTGGGAATGTATGTGGAGAATGTATCTTTCGTCAGATACAAATGGTGACCGGTCGTAATAGTGAATCAGGGTATAGGAATCAGTAATAGCAAGTCACGCCAAGCATATACTAAGTTAGTGTTTGAGGCTCCCCATCATTTCCTTATCGTTTGGTACTAACCTCAAGGAGTATGGCCCTAAAATACACCTTGGAGAACCCCCAACCATTGAAAGCAGAAGACGTGTTATTATTAAAGAACAATTAAAGGAATCAAACTAAAACTTAAAACCATATCAAATTAATATTGGTCACATGGATGTTAGCCTTCACAAGGTAAAATTGCCATGTAACACCCTAAAAGAGCTACAAATAATTAGACCAAATTTTCTACTGGCGAGGCCCTTGCAGCTTTCGCATTTTCGAAGGCCGCAACCCCTAATGCTAGTGTCTCATGAAACGATTTAGTCTCTGGCAAATGAGGCGGCACTAGAATCCTCATGGAATTTCCACTTTGATCAAATATCACGTACTTTTTCGAGGGTTTATTCTCACGTTCTTCCAACAAAGGCAAAAATCCCATCATTCCAGAGTAAACAGAATGAAAACATAGTACTGGAAATTGAAAACTTACGTGCATTTGGATTGATTTAATCTGCTTTTACAAAAAAATGATGGAAGTAAAAAATAATTGCACGGCGGACAACTCCCAACCATATACAAGACAAAGAAATGCATTGTGACAGAGAATACGTTCGTTATGCATCTATAATCAAGTAAAGAATGTTTAGTGCACTGAACTGCCATAAAAATTGACCTTATATTGATTTGTGCCAGTGAGTGACATCCCTGGATCTTGTCCTTCAACATGAGAGATAAGAAAGTAGTCAATCATCAAGCCAATCCAAACTAAAGTTTGCTTCCACAATTTCAACTCTAAGCTCCGGAATAGAAATGTTCTTGGCCCGCAACCACTGCTTCGCAATCTTCTCATCACAGATAACAAGCTTCAGGGAACTTAGTTCACAGACAGTTGAAGGTAACGTCGTCAAACTGGAACACTCTCTCATATCAAACTCCCTCAATTTCTTGAGTTGTCCTATTTCCTTTGGAAGTTCTTTCAAGCCCTCGCATACTGAAATGTCTAGATATTCCAACTGTCCAAGTTTTCCAATTGACGTAGGAAGCTCTTTCAGGTGTGGTAATGCAGATAACCTTAACATTCTTAGATAGCTCATATTTCCAAAATCATATGGTAAATTCTGAAGCAGATGGCAGTTGGTAATAGAGCATGACAGAGTGGAGGGCATATTGGAGATACCGAGGGTTAACTCCTCCAAATCACTGCTGTGGTCCAGGTTAAAATGTTGTAGCTTGGTGAATGTGGATATATTTTCAAATCCTTCACATAAGCTCAAAGATAGCTTCTCTAAGTTCTGCAGCGCTTCAATGCTCTGTTTTTCAACAAGGGGTGAAATCAACCTCTCCAAGCGGACACTCTTGAGCTGAGTAAGTGAAGATAAGACATCTAGACCTTTCACTGTTGCCTTCTTTGTACCGCAATTGGATACCATCAGAAATTTTAGTTTTTTCATGGATTTCAGAAATGGGGGAAGAAAGTATTCTGTCGAAGTAAAGAGTAACAACAGAGCCTCTGTTTTGGGGAAATTCATATCATACCAGTGATTTTCCTCCATAGGGCCTGCATGTATTAAATACAAAGAAAATCCAATTAGAAAATTCTGCAGTAATTATGACTACTAGTTTTATATGTTAAATTCTCATCATATTGAAGTTGAATGCAGGAATGGAAATATGTTAAGGGAAAAGAGTGCTTATATATTGAAAATATGCAGACAAGAAGAGTTCTTAATATTAGACTGTGAAATAGTTGAGAATTGAAAACAGTAAAGTTGCATATTGCATGTGTAAGAGTATTTGAATAACTAACCGGTGAGAATGGAGAGAATTTGAGTATCACATGCTGTATCATTAAGCAACTCCCATTTCCCTAACAAACTGCAGTTCTCCCTTGCTATGACCAACCTCTTGGGGTGGACTATATTCTCTTGGTTTCCCAGATACAAGGCCAAATCTCGCATTACATCCTTCTGGGAAAAGTATAGCTCTGAGGCATTTCCACATGAGATTGTTGTACTTCCTCTGTTAAGAGCAAGCATGTCAGCTTAGTGTTGAAAAACATGACTAAAAGAAATCCAATATATAAAAGTAAAGGCAATTACCTTGGATTGCTAGTTAAATTTAACAGATTTCTGCTTGCAAGTTCTGATAAGATCGCAAAAGCATCATGTCTTTGTAGCTTTTGAACATAAACCCAAATGTCCAATAGTGCATCAACAGAGAATTTCCTGCCTCCGGGAAATAATCCCAAGTCTAGGAAACATTCCTTGGCGACATCGTCTAAGGAGTCAATAGTGATACTGATCTGCAGCAATCTAAATAGCCCTTTTCTGTGACAATCTGATATATATTTTACTTTAGAAATCTTCTTCTTTGCCCTCTTCCAAACCTCGTGCGGTTTCCCATGCATAGAGCTTTGAATCGCCGAAACCATTTGTTAATTTTTTTACAAACGGTTAATTCCTTTCCAATTTGAAGGTTACTGCTGCGTAATCCTAAGCGGCTTGTTCTTACAATGTTTCTTTTTAGTGATTTCTGGTCTTTGCAAAGCTAATAATCATGTCCTTAAAATAAAAAACAGACGCGGCAAATATTAGACGACTCGGTTTTATCGAAGTTGCAATGAAATCTGCATTCTCAGCGTATACGCGCATCAATTTGTAGAGAGTTCTTCCTCGCAGCGGTTTCATGTTGCCTTCTCGCATTCATTATCATATTAAAAGTGATTACAGGACATCTGTTGAACTGGTAGGACAAATCAATAACAATGTCGCGTAGTCTTGGTTTTGTTTCTTAGTCAACTTCTTCCATTCACCTGGTTTGTCTTATGTAACGCATCGAAAATACATTTCATAAACATATAAAAACAAAAAGGACTTTTATGACCGCGTTTCATGTATCCTAAGTTATCGTTGTTTACCTAAGTTATCGTTGTTTACTTGAAGGCATTTTTGAAATATATTTTTGGAATGGTTTCGAATGAGTTTGATCGATGGATCAAGTCTTGTAGAAGATTTTGATATTACAAGGAATGAGGTTGAGATAGTGTCTCTAATGACTTTGGCATAATGGATACTCCTCAATCTGTGGCTCTTAGCCAAAGAGGTTTCAGAGTAATGCTCGTGCTCCTCTATCAAGTAGCTAAATGATTTTATGGGTTTGATATAAAACGCTCCAAAAAAATAGTATCTTCAAAATATTGTATTGTAATGTTAAATTACAAAATGGTGATATCTGTCATGTTCAAATTCATCTTTAGTATTGTACACCAATTTTGCGAAACATTTATGTTGAAATATTATATATCAATTTTGTCAAACTTTTTTAAGTGTTAATTTTCTAAACATAAAATTCGAGTGTCCTTTAGTTACCAATAAGACTAAACCAACATCTAAATTAGTGAGTAAAAATATTTAGATTAAGAATGAGGAAGGATGGACTAATGTCAACAATCTTTAAGGTGATTGCAATGGCTTTCAAACTAATGTCCATAATAAGAGACATAACAATGGTACATTTGTTAAATCCTTGACACCTACAACACACTCTCAACCCAATGCTAATGATAAGTGATACAAGTGGTGGTGGCACCATTAGGCACCATTAGAACTTACTTGCCCTTCTCATTACCCCTCGAAGGAGGCTAGTAAGCCTCATTACTTAAGAACAACACTTCTTGCAAGTGTTTTTTCTTCTTATAATTTAAGTAATGTTTCATTTGTTGAACCTAAATCTTCAACTTTTACTGCTCTTGTATTCTAAATCTGCATTCATAACATAGAAATATAGATGCAAAATACATGGATATATGACATACCTCTTCCAAAACACAAATGTTAGATAATATCAACCTGCATATAAACAATAGTTACATAGATTTATTTACTACTTGTTGTTATGAAGTTACATTCATGGATTCCACTCCATTATAGTAGTGAAGACATGATATATTCTTTGGTACATGATGTCTCCATGTTGGCCCTTACGGGGGGCATGGTAGTTCTCATGTTCAGTTCCTCCATATTGGCCCTAAGGGGGCTTGGTAGGTTCAAGTTGTCATACATGGCCTCCATACTGGCCCTTACGGGGGTATGGCAGGGGTGTAGACCAGATTGCCTCCAAGCTAGCCTTAGGGGGGTATGGTAGGATTGCATAGCCCCAGTCTATCTATCATTCACTCCTATGATGGAGGATTGAAAACATCAATAAATTACTTATATAGATTCAAGCTGACATGTTCACAATATTTCTTTCATTGCATAATAAGTATGGTTACTAGAATATATGTCTAACCTGTAGATCTGAAACTGTATTATACAAATATCACAATGACTTTCAAGTTGTGAGTTGAATGCTCTAGTAATGATGATGCTTTTTGCTTGATGCCTTCGAATGCTTCCTATTCTTCATATTTATGCCTTCAAAGATATGCCTTTAATCAAGGGTTGTGTCTCTTTCATAACAGCTTATCTCATCAAACCAACGCACCCCTCTATATGTGAAATCATTTACCTCTAACTAACAGATTTGTCTCCTAGTGGAATCATTGTTTTGTCTTCTAGCACAATTGTTGTTTTTTGTCTCTTATGTCTTTGTCTTTTGTGACCAATTGTATGAATGCTAACTAGGTATTTGATCACTATCTTTTAGAGGGGTCGGCCAACTACAATCTTCTTTTATGTGTTAAATTTAAATCTTTAATTGAAATTTTGTCTCATCGATGGAAGTCAGATTGTCCTTGCGAATCAGTTTTGGCTTATTTTAATTCTTTTGCGGGGGTTCATGATAGGAGTGACCCTAAAATTGTATTCAGGGAGTAGTAGCTTCCTTGGGTTATAGCCCTAAAATAAAGTTGCAAATCTATATATCAGTGAGCATTATATATTGTGAGCTAACACTCACCATAGTTTTTTCATTTTTGGGTTTTCCATGTAAAAATCTTGGTGTCATTGTGTTATTTGATGTGATGCATACTTTACTTTCTGTTCTTCAAGTATTTTAGAAATTGATTTAAAATGAAGTAGTTGAATTTTACATAGACTGATTCATCCCCCCTCTCAGTCTTTGAATGTGTTCAACAAAAGGCGTAGGAATCTCTGAGTATTAACCTATGATACATAGGGGCTAATATGTTATCTTGTAGCTATTAAAATTCAAGAAACCTTGTGATGGACTTAACTCATTGTGAATTATTAATTGACATAAGGCTTGATGCCCCTATGACCTCCATCCTTAAAAAATCCTTGAACTAAGAAGCGTTCATACATATTGGGTACTAAATTGTGAGGATTGTTCTTTAAATTTTAACACTTTGCACCTATATTAGTGTCAAGTTGCATTCTAGTCACATGATGTTGGATTGTGAAAGATGTGATGTGATTTTATGATGTTTCTACATCTTATGACTATTGAAATCTGAGTATATGGGTTGAGTTGCAAACATATTGCTGCTATATGTAATCACTCACTACTAACCATTAAGGTCATATGTAATATAAATGGAAAGTGTAATTACTATCTAGACCATTATTTGGACTATCATAAGAATATTGGGTTGCACCATATGGTAATTGAAATCAATATGTTGAGGATATTATTATTAATAATATTATTGAGTGTACTTCTTCATATGATGATCTAATGGATAAAGTTTTGCTAATTGTCTTGAGTATGAATTGGGTATCGATCATCTTTGAAGCAAGTTTATATTTATTGTTGTATATCTTTTGAAATTTAGATGATTGTCATATGGCCTTGTAGATGCATGTTGTGTTTTTTATCAAGAAGGGTGTCATTACTATTGAATCATATTATGATAGGACATCACATGGAGCCACATCAGGGCTTGCATAACTGTTGCATTATAAAGATGTTTTGGCTACTGTTGTCCTATGCTACATTATGTTTGGACTTATGGGAGAGTACAAGAAGTTGCCTCCACTTTTTGGCCAAGTCTTTTTAAATTGAAAATCAATGTTTGTCATAGTTGGAGTAAAAAATTGAAGCACTTACACAGAATATTAACATGGTGTAAAAATATAAAATGTAGGATTTTATATCTAGTTTTCAAATATGTAATTTATTCTAATAGCTAGATGATAAAAGTTGGTTTTACAGCATAGGATGTACAAAAGTGGTCTCTTTAAAATAATATGTTTTGGGTCAAAACATGCACGTGTATGACAAACATAATTTGATTTAAATGAAAGTTTTTTCTAATTCCTTTTGTGCAAAGATGTGTACATGATGTTGAAGTTTTCTCAAGATATTTTTTTGAATTTTTTATTGGATCTAATTTGTGTATTTTAAAACCCCTCATGTATGACCAACATAATTTGAGATAAATGAATTGTAACATAATTTTTTTTCATCATGTCGAGAATGATGCATAGATTGGTCAAACATAATTTTAGAAAAATTAAATATATTTTCTTAAAAATTTAAAATCAAAAGTTATTAAAAAATAATAATATATGTCATTTCATGTTTATGAGTTAAAATTAATTTATAAATAGAAAAAATTATCCAATGGTAAAAAAGTTACATATTTAAAAACTAGACATAGTCATCTATAAGAGATTTTAATTTGGTCCAAAAATTCTAAAAAAAAGCTGTCAGCCATATTGCTAAAGTTAGTTTTTACTCTTGCTATTAGCATGGCACTATAATTGCAAGTTCAAGGTTGAGGGTTGAGTTTCCAATCTTCTTCCAAGCCTTAAACCAAAGAAAAACTATAGGTTTCAAATCTAAAATTTTATGGAACATGCACCCACTCTAAAACATGTATCCATTCTAAAAAATAATGGGTACACATTCTAAAAAGAAATGGTAACCCATTTTGAAATGGGTAACCATTTCAATTATATCCATTGTCATCCCAATTTTAGCTTTTCAAAATGGGTACACATTTCTAACGAGTACATGTTACTAATAGGTACTTGTTTAGGAACGAGAGCCCAAACTGAAATGGGTACCCATTGACATATGGGTGGGAATTTAGGTTCAGGATCTCATTCCTAAACACATACATATTTTTTATGAAGTGCATACCCATTCCTGCTAGGATTTATTCCCCTTTGAAACTTCCATTAAAATTGGACCCAACTTCTCGCAGCCACCCTTATTTTATATTGACTATGTTGTTATACATATTTTTTGTGTATGGATTTTATTTGGATAGTTTGTCCTTAAAAGATACTATTATCTAAGGTATGCCATTTATGATGGGTGATATTTTAAGGCTTAGCTAAGTATAAAGATGGTTGACAATTGGAACCATTGTATGTAGAGATAGTTCAGGAAACTTGTTCTTGGTAATGTGTCATACTAACAAATTGAATTGATTCATTAGGTATAAATTATATGTGTGTGTGGATTTTGTTTCATTTACATGATTTTCCTTAGTTAAGCTTGTCCCTAATTTCTTTAGGAAAACTATATGTCAATGTTAGGAATTCTGGAGGGCTATACTGTACTGATGTATGCGATAAAATAGTTGTGGCTAGTATTTGTATAAATTATCTTAACTTGGGAAAGTGTAACTTCTCATCTTGATGGTTAAAATCTTAGCAAAACTATAGGGGACTTTGATCCCATTTGGGAGCCAGTATGTAGGTAGTCCTTGGGTAAATGACGGCCCCATGACCCAAGTCCATAGGGGAGGGGTTTAGGCAATAGCTCCAAGGTTTGGGGTGTTCCTAAACTTGATTAACCTCACCTCTTCATTATGTTTCAACTTCAGGCTAAAACTGCATTAGAGGGCTCTGAACTCCCCTTTCTAATTAATATGTCCCCTCTATATATGTTTGAGCCAATGAAAGGAAATCCATAATCATCAAGCTTATCTACTTCAAGGTTTTTTGTATTTTTATCTCCAAAATCTACTCCAATCTTGGATGAACTCTTAGAGTCACCATCTTCATGGTTTGTCTTTGATGTGACTATATGAGAATTCTTCTAGACTTGTCTAAACTAAAATTGGAAAAGTTTTATGTGCTAAACATTATGACATTGTGTCTTGGATTTGTGTTAAGTAAACATAGGTATATATTAAAGCCTCAAGACACTAATGTAGTCTATTCTTCCAAGAAATAAGGGCACGATATATTGGCCATGACATGGCTATGTATGAGTTAAGTAAATCTACTAACTTTACATTTGACGATGGAACTGAATTAAGCTAATGTGATCTAATGGTGGGAATAACTCTTAATCTTTATGGAAGAACTACCCACTCCAAATATGTGCCTAGATATGTGTTGGGTTTAGGGTAGAGTTCATTGTGATTGAATTTGCTAACTATGGGAATTAACAGTAAGTATTACCAAATATGGCAGGGTGTTTTGGTCTTTATATATGTCTAGTGGATAAATGTATTGACAAGATTTATGATTGGTAATACACAAAAGTATTATTTACTCAGAAGTAGAATATTCTTTAATATTACTACTATGGGTTTGATTTATGTGTAATAAATAATGTGTTTTAAAGTAACAATTGTATGAAGTTAATGGACTTTGATTAATTTATGAGTTTTTATTTATTTATGTATATGTGATCAAATAGAAGCCAACTCATGTGGGTTCAATGTGTTACTTGTGTGTTGACCACTAATTTAGACCCATAGACCTATAACACCATGTGAATAGGTTTATGGATCACTTTATATGGCATGTAACCAAGTCAAGATGACCAATATTTGTGAATCCTTGTGATATCTTGATTATATGTACCTAGCTATAAGATGAACCCACATTTTAGAACTAAGTTTGATATAGGTGTGGATAGCTGACTGGCACCAGTATTGTGTAGGTGATAGATGCTAGATGTTATCTGCCATATCTTAGGATTATCTATCTTTCACTAGTATCATAGAGGTGAAGGATTCTAGGAGATATCCATGTTATGATAAAAGAGTGGACTAGTTGGCTGTCACCATTATTGTGCAAGTGATAGATGTTAGGAGATACCCACATTATGATACGGATTATACAACTTTTACTAGTACCATGTATATGGTAGATGCTAGGAGCTACCTCATACCGAGTTGGATTGACTTTCACCAATGGCATGGAGGCAATAAGTGTCAAGATCTACTAACTTGAAAGGTTTAGTGGGGTATATAAATCTTATTAATGACCTCATGTGTTGTATGTTGTTACACTTACACCCTAGCCAGTGATGACAACAAGTAGTATGAGATGCTTGCCTATCATCATAGTGTAAACTAGGAAACAAGATGGAACCCATGGTGTAGCATGAGACACTCATTTTTCTAGCTAGGATGTAGTTAAATGGTAAGTGTTAGTGAACCGAGTATTAGGAAGATGCATGGAGTAGTTCACATTCGTAAGCTCTTACTACCTATTGGTTACTAAGTACGTGTGTGCTTCAATCATTGTGTACATGTGTATTAATGGCCTCATGTGTTGTTTGTTGTTACACTTGTGCCCTTGCCAGTGATTACAACAAGAATTGTGTGATGCTTGTCTTGTTATCAAAGTTGGCAATGATCTAGGAAAAATGATGGGATCCATATCATAGTATGGGATGCATTGACATTCCTTTTTTTTGGCTTAGATGTACTTAAGAGCTTATATGTGTTAGTGAACTAGGTAAATGGGAGGATGCTTGTAGTAATGTTGCAACATCTTAATTTTCTCTAGCTTGTTAGTATGTATACATATGATGTGTGTATGAGCCAATCACACTCTATATGTGTGATAAATGTTTGAGTTAGTAACATTAGGTAAATGTGAATTAGTCACACTATGTATATGTGATGCATGCATGAGTTGGTCACATTTTGTATATATATTGTGTGCATGAGCTAGTCACACTATGTATATGTGATGTGTGCTTGGGCTTGCCACATTTTGTATATGTGACACTTGTACAAGTGAATCACATTGTGTATATGTGATGTATGCATGATTTATTCACAATGTGTATGTATGTTGTATGCATGAGCTAGTCACTTTATGTATATTTGAGACATGCATGAGTTATTCATATTGTGTATATGGTTTGCATGCATGAACTAGTCACACTGTGTATATGAGATGTATGTATGAGTTATTTACATTGTGTATATGTGATGTATACTTGAGCCAATAACTATATGTGAATAGGTGATGCTTAAATGAGCTGGTCACTATATGGTTTTGTCTATGTTTGTACATTGATGTTGACATTGGACTAACATTTGATTGGAATGAATTTGCTATCATACTATTGTGTATGGAATGTATTGGAAGCATAAGATCAACTAAGGACTATGATTTAAAAGTGAGACAAAAGATCTCTTATTAGAGGAGAGGATGAGTTCTCTCTATTATTGGTGTGCAAACTATGATACCTCTTTCCCAAAAAGGGATGCATATGTAGGGCCATTACAAATGAACCCTCAAGGTTTAGGTCTAGGTCTAGGGTTGACCATGTTTTAGGAGCCTACCATTTGTAGTGTGAGTATTTGAGTTGTGGCAAAGAGTTGTTGCCACAACTATAGTTAGTAAGGCTATGAAGTTGGCACTTCTAAACTGGATAGAAGTTGCTTGGTCAATTAAGATAGTACTTGAGGTGCAATGATATGTAAAAACATTTGGAGTAACTAGGGTGGTAATTACAAAATTATTTAGAAAAGTGATAATAGTGTTTTCTGAGACTAAGTGGGCTAGGAAAAAATAATTCTTCTTCTAATGCATGTTTGGCATAACCTAACTAAGAATGTACTAAGTTTATAAATTAATACATTATATTGCATCCCCACCAATTTAGGTAAGAGATAAATGGGTATCTTGAAGAGATATAATTTTGAGAGCAAATTGTATAAAGAATCCATAAGGATTATAGTCCCATGGGTGATTCTACAATAGTGTGTACCACATTTTGGTCTAAGTGGGACACTCGAAATCAACTTTTTTCAATTTGTATTAATTATAAGGAACAAATTGTCAAGAATTTAAGGATAATGTAAACTGATGAGTTGTAAAATTTTCTATGTAGATTCAAGCTATATTTTTTTTAAAAAATTAAATAATTATTTCTATATCATTTTTTATTTGTATTTTTTTAATCATTTTGTATTTTTTCTATTATTTTTTGTTGAGTGACATTATTCTATAACACGTAACTTTCATGACAAATAAAATTTTTCCATGATTTATTGGTATTGGATCAATAACTCCAATGCTTAGTGCATGAATGTTTTTTGGTAATTTTTTATTAAATATTTTATTCATTATTAATTTTTAAATTAATACTAACAAAAATTTTAGACCTATATTATTTCATAATACATTTATCTTAAAATATATATCATAATTATTATTTTTTTCATTGAAACATGTTGTCTATGTGGAGTGCAATGCATTTTTTGATATTTTTGTAACAATATTTATTGTATTTTCTAGTGTCACGAATAGAGATCGTTATTTTTTCATACTAGACCTACATTCATTATAAAATTTAAAATAATATAATGATAAAGAAAAAATAATACATATAATTTTTGTAAAGATAATAATAAGATCTACATACTTAGAAAATGACATTTCCAAACGACTTCATTTGATCCTTGAAAAGGTGAAGCAAGGTTATTTTTTGTCAACATTTTGATAGGTGTAGAGGAGAATCCATCAAGGGTTTGATTTGAGCTCGAGGGGTTCCATCCAAGGGGGTTTGATCTAACCCCCTTCAATCAAATCCCCTTAGTTAGAACCCCTTTAGGCTTAAATCATTAATTTTTTCTAAAAAGTATGTGTTTTAAAGAAAAAAATTAGGATGTTCCACAGGTGGGGCACACTATTGTGGGATCAACCCCATTTTATATTATCCTGAATTATGCTTGGAAAGGATTTATTAAGTATAAAAGGTATAATATATGGGTATGAATTTATATGGTGAAGGTTTACCTAGATGAGAATGGTTGTTCCATCTCTTTATGAAAATCTATATTGGTGTGGGTGGATAAATTATCATGTTACTATTACTCCTCCAATCTAAGCTTCTTGATCTACCCTAATATTATAACTAGATTGTCTTATTAAAGACATATATGATATAGACTTTTGAGTGACCCTCCTTGTTGATTTTTTATAAGATGGTTGTTTTAGTGATAGATCTCACACTCATATAGGATAGATTTGTAGCTACCTTAATACTTAAGGACATAGCCATACATCTAAAATGGGTTATCCATCATATAGCTTTGTCATATGAGTGAAAGCTAAAACTAAGAGAGAAAACATACTGATATGTTATAAGTATGTTATATTCTGATACCTATATGTATGATGATACACAATGGATGGATAGGGATTGTTTTTCTTTAATTAATATACTTGACATTTATAAACTAGCATGCAATGAGTTTGGAAATGAGCTTGCACTATAACTAGGATTGTAGGAAGCCATGGTAAAAAATAGCATATAAAATGCAAAGACTTGTATTTCCATTCTTTAATGATTAAATAAACTTGTGAATCGAAATTTCTCCAATATTGGTTTAATTGGAGATTGGTGCAAACTACGAAGCCCTTTGATTCCCTAAAAGGGATACATAGGCAGGGTCACTTCAAATGAACCCCTATGGAATAAGTCTGGGGCTAGGGATATGCCACATGGATATAGAGAGCTTGTCCTATATAGTACATGAATGCAAGTGGTGGCATAGAGTTGTTACCATTCCCATGGTTTGGCAAGGTTACTAAATCAACACTTCTAAATTGAAATAAATATCATTATAGAAATACTAGGTGCCACAATTTAAAGTGGACAACCAGTAATAGGATAGTTAAGAGTTATAATATGTTAATTGTATGGTCTTTTTAATCATGCTTTAGGAAAAAGATAGATTACCAAGTTATGTGATGTGCTACACTTTGATAATGAAATTATAATTGACAAAAAAAATTTGTAGTAACCAACTGTGGTTATTACAAAATGACCTTTTAGTTGAAAATGCTTAAAGTCAAATGTGTTGAAAATTTGTCCAAAGTGTGACACAACTTTGTGCTTTCACCCATATTCTACATTGTTTGCATGTGACATCATCTTAGGTACCATAGCCGACTTGCTTATTCTCTTTGATCTTTCACTCAAAGCCATAAACTTGGTCTACTAAGGGTTTTACTAAGGAGAATATGCCCTCACAATTCACCAATTTCCCTAAAGGTGTTTACAAACACCACCAGTCCTTATTCACTATTAGACATTAGGAGATTGAGGCACACAAACTTAAGTTAGCCAAATTTACAAAATTCATTTCCACGATTACAGGTTTAGTTTCACATGCCATATCAACTCTACAATCGCACATTTGAACTAGACCAAAACATAATTAGTTTACAGATTCTAATCAACCATCTAAATAAACCTTGAAAATCTAACATAATGGTAAATTGATTCCTTATATCTTTGACATCATTTTTCCACCATCAAAGTGTAGCAAAATATTACATTTAAATTCATTTAATTTTATATTTAATTTAATATTTATTGTTTCCAACTCATTTATCTTATTTTATTTGTGATTAATTATATTAATTAAATTTAATTAGCTTAAATTATTTATATAAATAAATGTATTTACCCTTACAATAATATAATGAATTTTATTTGTGATTAATTACATTAATTAAATTTAATGAGCTGAAATTATTTATATAAATAAATGTATTTACCCTTACAATAATATAATTTATATAATTTACCAAATAGATTTATATAAAACCATTATATTTTAATTGGAATGTATTTTAAATTTTAATAAATTTCTGAATTTGAAATCTTGGATTCATAATATTGATGTTTGGTATTTGGGTTGTTCCTATGGGCGTATTCCTTGAACCTCCTATGGGTGCAAGTGCTAGTATTATTCCCATTCAATACTCAGCACATCATAAATACATATTTGATACGATTTAAAATAGACTTCTTTGAGTCAATATTAAACATTTCAATACTCCATCAATTTGAATTGAAGATTCAAATAAGACTAAATCAACCCATCCAGATAGTTTGACCAAAGACGTGTTTTAATGAATATTTCCTATTTGACTTTATATTAAAGTCAAATAACTATGCAAGGACAAAGAAATGTAGGCCGCGACAATAAAACGTTTGCGACATGAACATACACAATTTACTTGGATAACACATCTAACACGCATATACGGAGAAGCGTGCTGCGTTCATCGCAACTTCATGGAAGCGAATGCCTCGATTAGTGTCTGCCAAGTCTCTTACTTATATAAATGAAGCAATGTCGATGGAAAGGCAAGAAATATATAGAAGAAACTTTGTAAGGAGAAGAATAGGCAGTATCAACTTTCAAATTGCAGAAGAAATTACCTGTTTGCAATCAGTTCATTAAATGGCTTCAGTTAATTTTATTGACAGTATTGAAATGGAGGAGGATTCCGCATATAGTGTTTCTAGTAAATCGCAGTTTTATGTGGGGTTGGAGAAATGTATTGAGGATTTGAAGGGACTGTTGATTCAGAGCGAGGTATCGGTTGTTGGGGTGCAATGCATGGCGGGTGGGGGAAAAACTACCTTGGCATTGGCTCTCTGCAATGATCCTCAAATCAAAGGTATAATTCCCATCTCTATAATAGAGGTCGATATGATGCTCTGGTTTAGGTTTTATTACATCTGTTGGTTTATGCTATCGTACTTTGTCTAAAACATAATTGTTTTTTCATGGATATCAGGATACTTCAGCGATAATGTGATTTTCATCACCATCTCACGGTCTCCAAACCTGAAAGGAATTTTAGAGACTATGTGGGAGAAACTTGCTGGAAAGACACCAGAATTTCAGAATTTGGAAGATGGACACATGCAGCTGCAGCAATTGATTTTGAGTCAACCCAAGCCAACTCTGGTGATTTTGGATGATGTTTGGTCCAGAGAAAATTTAGAAAACTTACTATTTGAAGGCCAGGATACAAAACTCTTGTAACAACCAGAGACAATTCCACTATCCCCACAACCTTAACTAGTCAACTGTATCAATTGCCATTGTTATGCCAAGAGGATGCACTGTCACTTTTCTGTTTCTGGGCTTTTGGGCAGACATCAATTCCAAGCACTGCAGATGCAAATCTAGTAAAGGAGGTATACTTTTTCGTTTCCACTAATAATTTTTCATTTTTATTTTCTTTTATTGTCCAGCACTCTCTTCTTATCTTTTTGAATATATGATACACGAAAAATAATTCGGAATATCCGCTATGCTATATAGCAAAGGTAAATGTAAGGTTGAAAATTATGTCTTATGCTTTTTCTAGGCTTGAGCAGATAAACGAATTTTTAAGATTAAAGCATTCAATTATGTGCAATGAATAATCATTTTAAAATATTGTCTGCCAAGCACCTAAATAGTTAGATCTAATATGTTATTGACTTAGGAAACTAACGCTGAAAATAAGTTATCTGTTGAATATTATGGGTTAAATTATGCAAAAGATATATATATTTTTTATTCATTCTAAGGTCATTTGATAAATTTTCTTTACATTCTTCAGATTACAGATGCAAACAGAATGTGATGGCCTGCCACTTGCTTTAAAGGTGATTGGAAGCTCTTTGCATGGGAACCCGATGAGGTTTGGGTGAGGGCAAGGAACAAGATTTCTAAAGGAGAATCTATATCAGATTATCACAAAAAAAGACTAATTGAATTATTGAAGATCAGTATTGATTCTTTAGATGATGTAGCCAAGGAATGTTTCTTAGACTTAAGTTTATTTCCAGAGGACAGAAAAATCTGTGCTGATGCACTATTGGACATTTGGGTTTATGTCCGGAAGCTACAGTGGCATGATGCTTTTGCCATCTTATCAAAATTGGCAAGCAGAAACCTGTTGAATTTAACTAGCACTTCAGGGTAATTGCCTTTCCTTTCATATGTTGGTTTTGTCATTTAACATTTTTAACGTTAAGCTGACATAGTAGCACTTATCAGGAGTATAGCTGCAATTTCATATGGAAATGCCTCAGAGCTATATTTTTCTCAGCATATTGTAATGCGAGAATTGGCCTTGTATTTGGGATGCCAAGACAGCCTAGTCCACAGGAAGAGGTTTCTGATTCCTAAGAAGGAGCATAGTTTGCCAGAGAAATGGGAGCTGCTCAATGATAGAGCATTTGATGCTCAACTTCTCTCCATTCACACAGGTGAGTGTTTCCAAAAATCTCAAATTTAGTTGTCAATATAATTCCTTCAACTATTAGCTATAATTTTTAATATTTACACTATTGCTCTCTGGCAACTTGGTTGCCATGTGTATCAAACTATTTCTATTTGACATGAAAAACTAGTAGTGTGATTTTGATATTATAGTCACTTGTTTAGGGTATACACTAAAAAGCCTATATAAACTATCCAAAAAAGTTTGTTGTATTTGGTGTTCTTGTCACACTATCTCATTATAGGACTATGCGACACTACTATCCTCAATCCTCAAAATCGTTTTATCAGTGTAACCTTAACCACTCTCCTTCGCCTGCATTTTTGCATCACGTGGATTCAAGTTCAATTTGATGATACTTCAACCCAAATAACTAGCATTCATGATCAACATGCACACTATTCTAATTAAATTTCCTTTCTGAATTATTCATGCAGGCCCTATGGAGGAAAACCGCTGGTATGAGATGAGTTTCCCTGAGACAGAGGCTCTTCTACTCTTTACCTCAAGTGAATACTTTCTTCCCCCATTTCTGAAATCAATGAAGAATCTAAAATCTCTCATGGTATTCAATTACGGTACAAAAAGAGCAACAATAAAAGGTCTAGATGTCTTATCTTCACTCACTCAGCTCAAGAGTGTCCGCCTGGAGAGGTTGATTGCACCCCCTGTTCGAAAAGAAAGCCAAGCACTATCGAACATAGAGAAGCTGTCTTTAAGCTTATGCGAAGGGTTTGAATATACATCCACATTCAACATCATCAAGCTGCGAGATTTTAACCTGGATCATTCCAGCAATTTGGAGGAGGTACCCCTTAGTTTCTGTTATATGCCCTCTGCTCAGACGTGGTCTATTACCAACTGTCACCTGGTTCAGAAGTTACCTTATGACCTTGGGAATCTGAGCTCTCTGAGAATATTAAGGCTATCGGCATTACCAGGCCTAAAAAAGCTTCCACCATCAATTGGAAAACTTGGGCAGTTGGAATGTGTAGACATTTCATCATGCGAGGGGCTGAGAGAACTTCCAGAAGAAATTGGGCAACTAAAGAAACTGAGTGAGCTTGATATGAGAGAATGTTCTCGTTTGACGAGGTTACCAAGAGCCGTTTGTGAACTGAGTTCCCTGAAGCTTGTTATCTGCAATGAGAGGATTGGAAAGCAGTGGTTGCGGGCCAAGAACATTTGTATTCCAGAACTTAGAGTTGAAATTGTGGAAGCACACTTTAGTTTGGATTGGCTTGACGATTGACTTCTTTACTTATCTCTCACCGTGAAGAACAATCCCATATAACTTCTTGATGGTATTGCTCTTACTTCTTGATGGTATTGAAAGAGCAAATGAAACTTATGATGATCTACAATATCATCTATCAGAAACAACAATATGCAAATAAAATTCTCTAATTTGTATTGATTGATTTTTGAAAAGTAATGTACATAATATTTAATAAAAGTACAACTGAATCTAAAACTGAATTCTACAACTAACGACAAATGGATAACTAATCACTATTTAACAAAACAATGCTCATTATTCCTACATTCTCCCCTATAATGAACATTGGGAAGAACACAAAGTAACTCTTAGTGTCTAAAATCAATCATGAGCAAGGGGCGTTGTGAAAATATCAGCAAGTTGTGCCTTTGTAGGACAATATACAAGTTCAACCAAGCCTTGTTGAACCAACTCGTGAATATAGTGGTGTTGAATGTCAATATGCTTAGTCCTACTATGAAACACTAGATTATTACTCACCTAAATAGTACTCTGATTATCAAAATACAACACTATAGGACCATTATGGATTTCTTACATATCTTGTAACAATCTCCTCAACTAAACTACTTGGAAAGCAGTAAAAGTTGAAGCTTTGTATTCAGCCTCTACAGGAGAAAGATATACAATAAGTTGTTTCTTGGATTTCCAAGAAAGGACTATGGAACCAAGATTGAAAGCATAACCAAAAGTAGACTTCTGATCATCTATAGAAACTACCCAATTTGAACTAGTATATCCAACCAACCTACTCTCCTTTGAATGCTGAAAATGAAGACCATAATGCAATGTCCCTTGAAGATATTTGACAATTGTCTTAGTAGCACTCCAATGTGTCTCCTTAGGTTTTGAAATGAACCTAGATACCAAGCTTATGACATATGTGATATTTGGTTTGGTAGTAGCCAAATAAATAAATCAAACAATCAACTATCTATAGAGAGTGAGATTCACAAAAGCAGAGTCACTAGAAGTGGACAAATTAATTCCAACTTCAAGAGGTGTGACCACAAGATTGTAATCCTTCATATGAAAGCTCTGGAGAAGATCTAAAACATACTTTTGTTGAGACAAAAATATAACATTTGCATGTTTCCAAACATCAAGACCAAGAAAATAATGCATCTATCCTAAATTAGTCATTTCAAAATTGGAAACCATAACTACTCTAAATTGTACAAACAAAGAAGAATTATTCCCAATGTAAATAAGAAAATCCATATAGAGAATAATAATAAGAATATCATCACCAAAATGCCTGATATAAAGATTAGGATCTAACCAACTCTTTACAAAACCCTTCTGTTGGAGGTGGGAGTCAATTCTAGAATACCGTGCTCTATTTAAAATCATACAAGACCTTTTTCAACTTGTAAACAAAATTTTCTTTAGAAGGTATTTCAAAACCTTGAGGGTGAGTGACATAAACCTCTTCATCAATATGACTATTCAAAAGTGCACTCTTAACATCCATTTGAAAAATACTCCAACCATTTTGAGTAGATAAAGACAAAACTAATCTAATAGAATCCATTTGTGCTATAAGAGAAAAAGTTTTAGTATAATCAATACCTTCATATTGAGTGTACCATTTTGCAACCAATTTAGCCTTATTTTTTCAATGAACCAACTAGGTTTATACTTAGTTTATATATCTATGTTGTACCTACAACTTCCTTACTAGGGGACAACTCAACCAACTCCCAAGTATCGTTTCTTTCAATGGATTTTATTTCACTCTTCATGGTTGCAACCCATTATTCTTTTTTACTAGCTTCAACAAAATTCCTTGGCTCATTACTCTACATGACTTAAGTCATTAGGGCATAGTTAATTTTAGCATGGGACTTTGTTGTCATCTTATCAAAATTAGTGTGCAACATGAGATTTGGAGGATGATTTTTTTCAATTATTCTTTGGTATTTTTGATATCTTCTTATCCCTATAGTTGAGGATTCAGGTTTTGCAACTTCAACTACTTATGATTCATTAGACACAAATGTATGATAGTCTACTTCTCCTACATCATGCATAGATTGGTTATATTTTTCTAAATCAGTCACAATGTTTTTGTCCTTTTCATCAAGGTGTGTTGTGCTCTTTCATCAAAGATGACATCTCTAGTTACCAATAATTTATTATTGATAGGACCATACAACCTATAAGCTTTATTTTCAAAGCCATAACCAATGCAAATGCATTTGAGGCTCTTATCATCTAACTTTGTCCTTTTTCTCTTGGTATGTGTGCATAAGCAACACATCCAAACACCTTCAGATCAACAATTGATGGTGTAATGCTAGACCAAGCTTGTTCAAGAGTCATTCCATGAGCCACTTTTGTAGGAATTCTATTAAATAAATAAACTATTGTAGTGACTGCCTCTGCTTAAAAACTTTTATCCAGGTTCTTTTCCTTCAGCATATTTCTAGCCATTTCAGCAACAGTCTTATTCTTCCTCTCAATAACTCCATTTTGCTATGGATTGAAGGAAGTGGTAAACTCTCCTTGAATGCCATCTTGTCTACAGATATTCAAAAACAAATTTTACGTACACTCTCCCCCATTATCTAACCTTATGATTTTTGTGTAGTGAGCACATTGTTTTTCCTCTAATTTCTTAATTTCAACAAACTTATCAAAAACTTCTGATTTTTTAGCCAAATAATGTATCCAAATTTTATGTGAAAAACCATCGATAAAAGTAAGAAAATGCTTCGATTTATGTAGAGAAAGAGTTTCCATAGGACTACACAAATTAATATAAATAATTTTAAGAGGGTTTCTAGCCCTTATAGACAAAGCAATTAGAAAAGTACCTCTATGTTGTTTCCCCAAAATAAATTCTTCACAAACTTCATGTCTATTCTCAATAAATGGTAATCCTTCAACCATATATTTTTTATAAAGTAAAATCAAGGCACTAAAATTGGTATTCCCATACCTTTGGTGCCATAGACAACTATCATGCATTCTATAGTGTTAAGGCTCTTTGAAGAAAAATAAAGAGGAAATATATGATCACTTTTCATGTGGGCCCATTCACCAACAACATGCTTTTGTGACTTGTCTTTGATTATGCGCTCATTCTTATAAATTGACCTAGTAAGTTTATTCTAGCATTTGACCAATTGATCACAAATTCTTTTTTAGAACAGAAACCCATAAAGAGTTAGCAGTATGCTTTATTTCACCATGTTCATTATTCACTTCAATAGTTCCCTTTCTTTTAATCCCATGTGATTGATTATCCCCCAACACAACAGTGTTCTTATGTTTTTCATCTAGATCAATAAATAGATTCTCATTAGAAAACGACCAAGATCAATATGTAGACACCTGAAAATGACCATGCACTCACCCTTATTTTCAACACACTCCTAACATCACTACACATCATGTCTTCTAAATTAATTAAATAATTTTCATTATTTAATTAATTTACCCTTAATTAATCTTTTCCCTCATTAATCCACTTTTATTATAATAAAATAAATAAATGATATTTATTTATTTTATTAACTCATTTTCCTTATAAATTAATTAAATAAATCATATTATTTAATTAATTCCCATTTTTCCTCCATCATAACAATTAATTAAATAAATTAAAGATTTATTTAATTAATTCTACATTTGTATCTATCTTCACATGGCTAGAAGCTTGTAGAAATCCTTATTATGTGGAAGCCATTTGACTTTATTCCTCTCATTCAACCCCCATGAGGCACTTATCACATGACTACAACTCCAACCATCACTTAATCCTAGCCCTTCACATCACACTATTCATCTTTTAATCTTAGTAATGTCCATTCATCATTCAACACTATATAAATGGTGCCTCTCCCATCACATCAACAACATATTTCATATACAAGTATATGCTATCACTTTCATCATTGCCTCCATTATAGTATTTTCATGTCTAGATTATGCTGGTTTGTGTAGGCAGTCCACAATACATCATTTATCATAAAGAACAAAGCTAGTAAAAGTAGGGTGCATTGTACTCCGTCCTATCTAAGTGTGAGGGTTTGATTTGAGGTGAGGGTTTTGGTTTATTTGTATTATCTTCCATTGTCCTTGGCTCAAATTTCTGCATACACAATATACCATAAAGTATCTTCATTAGAATTTGTATTTAGATACTTGAAATAAACAAATTTTGTTTATCTTCTAGAGGTGTTATGTGCATATTGTTTATACCAACATTTTGACTCATAATGACCAATTTTTTTGCAATGAGAAACATTGAATATGTCTTTTTATCTCTACTATTATCCCCGCTTCTACCTCATCCCTTGCCTCTGAAATTGTTATTCCTGCCTTTGAAATCATAACCTCTTCCTTAATAGGTGCTACTAGAGTCTCCTCTATGCTCATTTTTAGGATGAAAATACTTTCTAGAATCATGTTTGTGATAACTTCTAAAAAAATTACTCTTTTTACCCCTAATGTTGGCCTTAGATATAAATTCTTGCTCTAAATTGTCTTCACTATTTTTCATTCTTTCTTCAATTGTTAATAAAATGCCACTTCATCAATTTTTATTATTGTGAGATCCTTTGAGATTTCAATTGTGGAAACAACAATGTCAAATTTTTGAAGCAAATTTCTTAAGATTTTCTCAATCATATGTTGATTATCTCAATTATTACTTAGAATTCTCATTTGATTTACCATACCTTCAACCTTGGTCAAAAATTTATTTACCAACTCATTAGGACTCTTTCCAATATTTTCAAAACTCTTTCTTAATGTTTGTAGTTTATTTGTGTGAGCACCTTGATATGCATTTACAAGAATGTTTCAATCTTATTTTGAATGTACACCAAGTCACTAATACTAGGAAAAACTGATTGACTTCGTAAACCTTGAATTAGAAACAATGCATCATTATCATTTTATTCAATCATTTTATGTTCTTGTTTCTATTAATTATTTAATGCATTAATATCATCTAGTTCTTCATATCCTCTATTAACAATTTCCTATTGATTTTCAAGTTTGCACCTGAATGTTGCACTCGTATGCACACCTGTACCAACATGGGAAACCTTGCAAATGTGGGGCGTGGCTTGCAAGATAACATTTGGGGTTTTAGAATCTAGCTTTTCATAGGCTCTTCAATAAATTTATTTTAGTTTTTTAGGAAAAGAGTAAAGAAAACTAAAAATAAATTGTAACTAATATGGCGATATGCCAATTACCATCTTTCCTACTTGCATATGATTGATTACACATAGGAATTGAAACCATGAAATGAGATAACATAGATGCAATGATGAAAAGTGAAATTCACATAATCATTAGGTTGTAGGAGGTTTGATAGTCTCAGATTTACAAATAGAGGCTACACATACAAGATAAGAAGAAAATAATCATTTTAATAAGACCAAATGCATGGCATAGAATGACCATCTTCACTTCATTGGTGAATTGAAAACAAAGATGTGAGATGCTAAGAAGCACAATCCATCAATATTTGTTCAATTCTATGAAAATTGGAAAAAAAAGTCCTTTAGCCTATACCAAAAAATCTTCCTTTCTATTGATGAATCCTCTATATCTAATGAATAATTACAAAATACTTATAAATTCTGAAAAGACAAGATAGAAAGAAAAATTAGAAAAATTACCCTTTAAGCTACTTCATGTTGCATGATAAATACTCTCTTTGTTTACTGAAGTATTTATGCCTTAATTCTTGCTTTAATCCTCTTTCCACATGCAAAATCTCTTCTTCACCACTGTATGAAAACCCTAACTATGTTTACACATGAAAATATAAAGCATTCACTTTGTTTTTAGATTCCATATAGCTTGCATGCAGTCATTCTAGCCTTTTCATCGTTTCTTTTAATGAAGCTTCTTCTAATCTTCTGTGAGCCTTTAAAATGCATGTAATCTTATAAAATAAAGATTAACTTTATTAGTACCTCCTTTCAGTACTATTGCAATGCATTTTTTTATCTAGTGATTAATCTATCTATAATAAACCAATTAAAATAAAGTATTATTTTTCATGTTTGACAAATTTTAATTTTCCCTAACAAACATTATTGGGAAAATAATTTACCTCTGTTATGATTGTCTCAAAATTTGATGTTAGCCAAATTTTGTGGATATATTATTTTGAATGAAAGGATATATTATTTTGAATGAAACAAACACCTAAAATTAAGGAGAAAAATCCCATGAGAAGCGAGGAGGAGGCAATACTAACAAATTAACTTGTTTAATTAAATTATGAGTGACTGAATTCTTGGTGGGAATTTGGTTATTAATTATTATTTTTTAAATGTTAAACAAATAATTTTTTTTCTTAAAGTCTATGCAAATATTATAACAAATTTTTTAATATATATATATATATATATATGTGGCTGGGTGATGCTTGCATGACATGCCCTCCGATACCACAAAGGCGGGGGGAGACTGGACCTCATGACCATCTTTACCGCAATGGAATTACTTAGCCAGCTAGGCCCCCGCCCTATATATTTATATTAATATAATATTCATATTAATGTGATTATTTAATGTTGACCATTGTATAGTTATTATATTATTTTATGTATACATATTAAAAATTTAAATATTGTAGTGATCTAAATATTAATAACACACACCTAAAATTGAGGAGGAAAATGTGAGGTGGCAATACTAACAAATTAACTATTTTAATTAAATTATGAGTGACTAAATTTTTGCCTCGAATTTGATTATTAAATAAATAATTTTTGGTTATTAAACAAAAAATTAAAATATTGTATTGGTTATGCAAATATTATAACAAAAATTGTAATATTTATATTAATATAATATCCATATTAATGCCATTATTTAATTTTGATCATTGTATATCTATTATATTATTTTCTATATAAATATTAAAATAAAAATATTGTAGTAATCTAAATATTAATATATTATATTGTGTAATATTATATTCATATTAATATGACTGTTTCACTTGTATTCAATAGAATAATAAAATTAATAATATTTATTTTGATCATTGTATATTTATTATATTCTTTTTTATAAATATTAAAAATTAAAATAGTGTAGTGATCTAAATATTAATATTTTATTATTCTCACCTTCCAAATGAGTTTTTTTAATTTAGTGATTAATCTATCTAGAGTAAACCAATCAAAACAAAGTATTATTTTTCAAGTTGAACAAATTTTAAACAAATAATATTTTTTAATGTTAAACAAATAATATTTTTTAAAGTCTATGTAAATATTATAACAAAAATTGTAATATTTATATTAATATAATATTCATATTGATGCATGGGCATCCATTTAAAATTCAAAAATTATCTTTGACAATAGATGTTTGGTTTCAATGAGTGGGTCGAGTGACAAAAGTTGAGGAATGAATCTCCTGTCGCCAAGGTGACATGAACAATAATAAATAAATATTATATTTGAGAAAGTTGGATAGGTGGCGAGGATGGTGATTATTGTAGAAAAATTAGTTACCTATTGTTTGAGAAGTTAATAGCCATGTTGATGGCATATTAAAGAAGATTCTTTAGTGACGGCTAGTTCAAGGTGGCAAAAGGAAAAAAGAGACTGAAAATAGACAAAGCAGATTAAAGGCACAAATAAATGGTGGGACGGCTTATGGCAGCATAGGCACATAATCCTATCTTTATAAGAAATCCCAAATAGGAGAAAGCAGGCCAATATGAATGCAGAAAGATAACGGTCATGACCATATAGTGGTGGTAGCTAATATGGAATAAGGTGATAGTCATTAAGGAAGGGGGCGGCCATATTCAGATGTCGCATATGGAATGGAGAGTGACATAAATTAGAAGCCACATATGTATTGAGGCACTCCACAATTATTTAGGAGGCCAGAGAATATATAGTGGAGGCCGATTAAGAATAGAGAGGCCACATATGTCCTGAGAGGAGGTGGATAATAGTAGCAGAGAGGAGGTCGATAGGCACAAGATGATCATGTAGGCCCCGAGAAATGAAGAAGAGGTCGTCGCTGATAACAAGCGACAAAATATAATAGAGAGGCCGCGGGTCTAGACAGAGGCCGTGACGTATTAGAGAAGGCTGAATGGAGGAGAGGTCGATAGTTTAGAAGAAATAGCAGAAGGCTGAATCGAGAGGCTGACGTATTAAAGATGAAAGGTGAAGAAGGTTGTAAGGCCAATATTCGATAATTGATGGATGCTAATGAACATGGCTTATAGAAGGAGGCAATGAAGGACGGCAAGGCAAGAGGTAGAATATGAGGATAGGTTCAATGATAGACAACAGAGATAATAAGAAGGCCAATAGAAAGAGAGATGGGAAAGAGCATAAAATGTGAAGAATGGAGATGGCAATAGTAGGCAGATAGTTGCAGATGCAAGAGGCCGTTTGAATGTGGTAGTCAACGTTAGGAGGAGAATGAACGAGAATGGAAGACATAGACTGGACTGTTAGAAGGGGGTCGAATGTGGCCGTAGGCCAAATAGATTAAATATTACTACAAAATTTTGATATTGTAATAGAGAAGCCAATTTGGCTATTTTGTAATGAAATTATAGAGTTATTTTATTCTCCAGCTTGATGGTCTGTTCCTGTAGCAAGTCAGGACTGAATAGGCTGAACATTATTTTAATGTATATTTCTTTAAGCTCTTATTGCATTGCATGTGAATGATTTTATGAATCTTTTATGATCATTGCATAGTTCCTATAATTTTATTGACAGAAGTTATCTAACAGCCCTTGTAGATGGGCAGAGACTTGTTTCTTAGTTGAAGATTGGAAGGGTGTTTGTGCATGGTTCTTGTCACTATGCTATCAGATAGGTATCAGAGCATGACTTTGGTGGATGCATTCTATTAGATTGGTATCAGAGTGAGGTTGGTCTTGAGTGCTAAGTAAATCATCGAAGAGAGGTAACTTAGCCAAGACAAGAAGGAAGACTATAAGTATTGCAGTGTGTAGCACCAAAAGACTGGGCAGAGTGGGGAAAGGAAAAAGCCCTAGGTGAGGTGCATGAAGATGAAAGAAGATAGAAGAATGCAGAAGCAAATGGGTAAAGAAAGTCTCGAGAAGAGAGAAAAGAAAAGAAGGCAAAAGGATGACAGATGAAGAATTCAAAAGAGAATTGGCAGCATTGAAGAGAGATCTGATGATGGTGAAACAATGGTACGAAGAGTAAGAGCAAGGATATTATTGGGTTTGGCCGATGAGTAAGAAAGCAAAATGGCTAGTAAAGAAGATTATGGAGAAGAGAAAAAGGCAGAGAATAAAATCCTTAAGAAGAGAAAATAAGAAGGTGAGAGAGTTCTTGAAAAGATGGGACAACATAGAGTTTCCATTGGAGCAATATGGACTAGAAGAGGTCAAGAGAGTTCTCATTGAAGAGAACATGAGAAAAGAGAAGAAGATAAGTGAAGAAGGAAGAATGTCTGTGAGGAGGAGACATTGTGGTCTCTCATTTTATTTACTAATGTTAGGTTTGTAGATATGTATGTAGGTATAAAGAGAGTAATGAAGAAGGTCGAGAATGAGACCTTGAAGATGATGAAATTTCAGGCAAGAATAGCTCTTGAAGAAAGAATGGAAGATGTGAATGAGGAAAGAGTAATGACAACAGAATGCCAAGAAGAATGTGCAGAAGAGGTGCATTGCAGAGTGCCTAAAAAAAGAAGAGGAGATGGATGCTAAGAATTTTTAGTTTGATGATGAAGATGAAGAGGAAGCCATGGAGTTGCATGGTGCATGTGAAGATATTGCAGCAGAAGCACAAGATGCTTGTGAAGAAGAGAAGATGAAAATCCAAGAAGCTGAAGGAGAAGGTAAATCGAGGCAGTAGATCTTTGCACAGGAGAAGGAAGGTAAAATTGTTACTTTTGATCATGAATGTAGAAATAAGAATATGGATAAGAAAGTTGATAAGAAAGAAAATAAATTGGAAATTGTTAATGTGATTAAGGATCATGGGTATGTAGTGCCATGTTGGCAAAGGAGGAAGATTGATAAAAAATAGAAGTTGAGTTGTAAAGAAGTGAATACTTTTGATTATGCTAACAAGAAAGTGCAGAGAAAGAGAGATGTGCAGATGAATAAGTGGCAGTATGAAGCAAGAATGAGTTGGCCAGCAAAGAGGCCTAGAGGAAATGATTGGAGGATGAAGACAAAGCAAGCGGAGAGAAGCTCAAGTGCAGTAAGGAAAGGACAGTGGTCCAATAACAAAGTACAAGTGGTGAAGCAAGCAGCAACAAACAAGGATGTTGCAGGAAACACAATGAGTTGGAAGTAGGTAGAAGAGAACAAACCCCAAGGAACTGGAAGTAAGATGAATCTAGTAGATAATGACAAGAAAGAGAAGAAGCCTACAGTGAAGTGGTAGCAAGAGAAACCAAGTGTATGGAAGGTAAGAGAAGCGAAATCTGATTTTTATATTGATGAAGCTTTGAATAAAATTCATAATAAAGAAGAGAATATGAGAATATTATTAGATGAGAAAGAGATAAGGAGAAATAAATATTGGAGAAGGCAAGAATGTAGACAAAGGCAAAGTGAAAGATGCAGGTATGATAGAAGAGAGGAAAAGTGGAATAGAAGAATGGTATGGAAAAAGAAGACACTAGAGGTATGTGTTGAGGGTGCAGATTTAAACTAGAAAGCAGCCATAGAGGGAGAAGATAAAGATGGAACAGCCATAGTTCCTGAAGAAAACAAACAAAAGAAGAATGAAATCAAAGAAGAAGATGAAGTAGCAATAGAGAATGTTGAAGAAGATTTTTGGCAGCAGTTAGAAGACATTGAGGAATAATGGAATGGAAAGATTAAAGATGTGAGCATGAGCAGGACAACTGTGAAGATCAAAGACCATGATGCAGAAATGGTTGTAGAATTAAAGAATGAAGATGTTGCAGATTTGGAGTGTGAAATGATAAAGAAGGAAGCTGAAAATAATGTGGTGTTGTAGCAGGAAAATATGATTGATGAACATGTTGAGTATGATGAAGGTATGATAAGTGTTGTGGATGCATTGGATATTGTTATTATTCCATTTGATTGTGATTTGTTTAATGAAAGAGGAATTGGAGTGTGGAGGTGGAATGTTCGTGTTATCGACAGCCATGTGAGAGTAGCCTATAGTGTTGCATAGAAAGGTTGGAAGACTGAAGCATATGAGATAGAAAAGTTATGGAAAAGAAGGAAGAAAAGGTTGTTTGATAAAGTTTACAGAAGAACACATGTATCAGAGCACATGATCTCTATCCTTGGG
Source organism: Cunninghamia lanceolata (assembly GCA_027924645.1). Lineage (NCBI taxonomy): Eukaryota > Viridiplantae > Streptophyta > Pinopsida > Cupressales > Cupressaceae > Cunninghamia > Cunninghamia lanceolata. Next base: position 11,196,809 of record BSBN01000937.1, on the reverse strand, counting down.
GAGTGTGATGCAGGGGCATCCGTTTAAAATTTGAAAATTGTCTTTGATAATAGATGTTTGGTTTCAATGAGTGGGTCAAGTGACAGAAGCTGAGGAATGAAGCTCCTGTCACAATAATAAATAAATATTATATTCAAGAAAGTTCAATAGGTGGCAAGGATGGTGATTATTGCAGGAAAATTAGTTACTTGTTGTGTGAGAAGTTAACAGCTATGTTGATGGCATATTAAAGAAGATTCTTTAGTGACGGTTAGTGAAAGGTGGCAAAAGACAAAAAGAGACTGAAAATAGACAAAGCAGATAAAAGGCACAAATAAATGGTGGGACGGCTTATGGCAGTGTAGACATATAATTCCTATCTTTAGAAGAAATCCCAAATAGGAGAAAGCAGGCCGATATGAATGCAGAAAGATAATGGTCATGGCCATATAGTGGTGGCAACTAACATGGAATAAGGTGATAGTCATTAAGGATGGTGGTAGCCATATTCAGAGGTTGCATATGGAATGGAGAGCAGCAGAAATTAGAAGCCGCATATATATTGAGGCAAGGCACAATTATTCAGGAGGCCAGAGAATATACATTGGAGGGCGATTAAGAATAGAGAGGCCGCATATGTTCTGAGAGGAGGCCGATAGGTACAAGGCAATCGTGTAGGCCTTGAGAAATGAAGAAGAGGCCATCGCTGATAGAGAGAAACAGAAGATAATAGAGAGGCCACAGATATAGATAGAGGTCGTGATGTATTAGAGAAGGCCAAATGGAGGAGAGGTCGATAGTTTAGAAGAAATAGCAGAAGGCTGAACTGAGAGGCCGACGTATTGAAGATGAAAGGTGAAGAAGGCCATAGATGAAAGGTGAAGAAGGCGGTAAGGCCAATATTCAATAACTAATGGATGCTAATGAAGGTGGCCAATAGAAGGAGGTAACGAAGGACAACAAGGCAAGAGGCAGAATATGAGGTTGGTTTTGATGATAGACAATAGAGACAATAAGAAGGCCAACAGAAGGAGAGATGGGAAAGAGCATAAAATGTGAAGAATGGAGATGGCAACAGTAGGTAGATAGTTATAGAGGCAATAGGCCATTTGAATGTGGTAGTCAGCGTTAGGAGGAGAATGAATGAGAATGGAAGACATAGACTAGACTATTAGAAGAAGGTCGAATGTGGCTGTAGGCTAAATAGATTAAATGTTACTGTAGAATTTTGATATTGTAATAGAGAAGCCAATTTGGCTGTTTTGTAATGAAAGTATAGAGTTATTTTATTCTGTAGCTTGATGGTGTGTTCTTATAGCAAGTCAGGACTGAATAGGCTGAACATTGTTAATGCATAATTCTTTAAGCTCCTGTCGCATTGCATCTAAATGATTTTATGAATCTTTTATGATTGCTGCATAGTTCCTGTAATTTTATTGACAAAAGTTATTTGACAACCCTTGTAGATGGGCAGAGACTTGTTTCGCAGTTGAATATTGGAAGGGTGTTTGTGCATGGTTCTTGTCACCATGCTATTAGATAGGTATCAGAGCATGACTTTGGTGGATTCATGCTATCACATATTAATGTGCCCCATTAATGGGGTTGGGGGTATAGATACCCTTCAAAAGAGGAAGGAGATGAAATGGACACCACCTTTGAAGGGCTAGGTGAAGAGGAATTTTGATGGTGCATCCAAGGGGAATTCAGGTGCTTCTGGGGTAGGTTGTCTGGTGTGAAATCGCAATGACAAAATCTTAGGAAAGGAAGAAAAAAAGATTATAGATGGATCAAACAGCAAAGCTAAAATACAGACTCTCATTTTAGATCTCAATTTATGTAGTATTCTCAAGGTGAAAAGGGTTGATATTGAGGGAGATTCCTTAATGGTGATCAATGCTTTGAGAAAGGGGGGTTAGCAAAGTGGAAATTAAATGTTCTTTTATTAGAATCCCTAAGTATTATGGATGGATTTGAAAGCATGGTGATTAATCACATGCTGAGGGAAGACAATAAGGAAGTAGACAAGTTGGCCAACCTGGCAATCAACTCGACAGAAGCTTCATTTTGGGAGGTAATGAATAATGAATACACAGACCCTCTTGACTGACAATCAGTATTTTCCCCAGCGTAGAGATGATGGAAGTGAAGCACGAGAAATTGGTTTTATGGTGGTTTTTTGGGTTTTGGTGTTGGCCATTTTCTTTCTTGGATGGTGTGGAGGTTGTTGGTTGGCTATCTTATAGAATGGACACCCCAATTAGGCTCACCTACAAGAAAAGGTAGATATCTTTCTTCGGTTGCATTACAGAGAAGCAGATAAGACAGGTCTTTAACCCCAAGAGTGGTATTATGCTCTTTACAATAGAGTGGGTTTTGGGCGAGAGATTCATGGTGGAAGAGCATAAGTACCAGGTCAATTCTGACCTTGCCTCTATGTTTCTTTCTATTCTCTTAGATGCTAATGAAGAAAAGGCATCCATTCAAACACTTACGGATGCTTTTGTTGAAAAGGATTTCTGTGGTGGCTAAAAAGAGGTGGTGTGTTTGGCAAGTTCTGGTGTGGGTATCCCATAGGCAGATGAATTTCATAATATTAATGTGGTGGGAGATGCATTGGCCTAGTTGTTGTTTTTGGAGGAGGTTGGGGTTAAGCATAAAGGAAGTACGCCGTGAGAGGGATTTGCTTCTTGAAGAAGCTTGTAGGGCTCGACATCTAGGATGACTGGATGCTAGAGGTGCTCAAATCCTACTATGTTGTGGATGATAATGCCTAGCCTAGTCTGATAGCTTGTAGTTTGTGTTTTTTCTTTGTCATTAGTATTCAGGATAGTTATATGTCATATATTTTATATTTTCTGGTTTATCTAGCTGGTAGCAAGAGTAGGGATTTTGTTTATCCCTTGGATTTTGTTGTGTGGGGTTCACATGTAATGTTAAAAAAACTATGTTAATTTTTTGTTAAATATTAATATAATGGGAGCAATCCCCAAGCTTGCAATTTACCTAGCAAAAAAATATTCATATTAATGTGATTATTTGATTTTGATTCTATATATATCTATATATTGAAATATTATACTGATCTAAATATTAATATATTTTATATAGTAATATTAATATTAATATTTAACTTTTATTCATTGCATAAATTGATTATAAATTTCTTATTTTAAATATAAATAGAGTAATATAATTAAAATAATATTAATAATAATAATATTTATATTAAATTATTGAGTATACAAATAAACAGAATTATCATTATAATGTATTTATATTTAGTTATTTTTTGACATTACCAGATTATTTAAAAAATTGTTATGAACAAAGAGTTAAGAATTGAATTTTGTGATTGTGGCTTTATTTTGCCACAAATCCCACAAGGAATAAAAGAAGGAAAATATCTTAGTAAAAAATCAAACAAACACTACTATTTGCAAGTGAGTTATATTTTCAATGAGGAAAAAAATTAGAATAAAGATAGATGAATAACAAGTAAAACAATTTAGTGGAAGTTCACATGACATACATGTTAAAAAAAAAGAGCAGACAACTGAGAGGGGGGGGGGGGGTGAATCAGTTGTCAAAAAAACTTTTATCCTTTGCTACAATTTAAATTTATTTACCACTTATTTATAGATGAATGATATAACCATGAAAGCATGAGTCTATAACACATGAGAAGAAACAAAATCAACACACATAACACCATGATTTTTATGTGGAAACCCGGTTAAGGGAAAAACCATGGCAAGGGTTAACCCATAAGAAATTATACTCTATTAAATGTATTACAAATGGGGAAGGCACGTGCCTTCAGGGTGCACTACCTAGAGCTCACTGTTCCAAGAGGCTCATTGCCTACATAAATGATTACAAGAAGATTACAGAATATTTGAACTGATGTACATCACCTACCAATGCAGAAATTTAGTTCCGGTTAAGCACAAAATGCTGATCTTACACACTTCATCCTTACTCTACCTTGTTTCACTCTTTGTCCATAATCCGAGCTTAGATATTCACCTTTGCACTCCTTTCTACTCTTTTCACACTTACTCCATCACCACACCACACCCCCACTTCAAAAGACTTGAATCCATCGGCTATATAATCCGCATGAAGAAATTCAATCAACTACAATCAGCTTCAAGAAAACTTAGAACATTTATTAAGAAATCTACTCTGTCAGCTGAATCTATGCACAATCAACAACATGGACCAAAAACTTGTGTTCTTGAATCATCAATCATGTCGGCCAATACCACTGATTATCCTAAATTGCCTAACCAACAGCTTTTTTTCATTCGGACCAAGATCAAATATGTAATGCCCCAAACAACCCACAACAAAAGAATACAATATGAAACCCTAATTTTTTTTTACATTGAATCTCTCTCCTAGAAGAAAAGATAGATTTCATAAATTGAGTAAAACTAGCTTTCTTAAGTTTACCATAACTACTTTTTCATATTCATCACAAATGTCAAAGTGAAAAAGGTTTCTCCTGAAGTAACATATATATATATATATATATATATATATATATTCTATTAATACTAAAATTGAATATATATAAAGGCCTTCCTCTTGACTAATTATAAAGAGGGCAAATAACTTAATCAAATATTTATCATCTTTGTAGCAAGGCCCATAGGTAAAAGTAATAACATAGGTTTTTTGTTTTACCAAGGATATTAATTACAAAGGAATTCAAATAATTATAGGGTTTCCCTTTCGAAGTAAACTAAAATAAAATAAATATGATATCCCTAAGAACTAGTAACATTTGTGTGCTAGGTAGAGAGAGAAAATATAATGAGATCCCTAAAAGTTAAGATTTATTATTATTATTTTATTTTTTTTGGTTGTTTCTTTAATCTTTGCTACATCACACATTTCTAAAACCATACCTACCAAAATATAAATAAATATGTATATACATTTTTATAACAACCATAAAATTCAGGCATTGATTTTTTTTTATCACAAGAAATTACCCTTCTCACCAATGAGTGAAAGTTTTAGTAAAATCCATTCCACATACTATTATATACTAATCCCACACTTAAAACGTGAATATTTAATGGAATATATTGGCACACACCTTTCTCGCTGCTGAACTATAATGGACACACATATATAGTAAATTGAAAATCAAATATGGTTGTAAACTTGAAAAGCTTAAAAGTAAGTCTACTCAATATTTTTTTTTAAATGCCAAGAATTAGTGGATATAGACAAAACACATATATCTATCAATATTTTAAGAATATTTTGAGAGTTACCTAATTTGAGTGGTAAGGAAACTTATTACTGATGGAAGGAATTATGGCATGCCATAGGTGAAAAGAATTTACGTATGAGGGGGAAGTTTATCCCATTCATGCATTTAAAAAAAAATTCTAAGATAGGCGCTTAAGGCAAAAGTATATTCCTGATTAGAAAGCATAAAACATTTCCAAACTATGGGCAAGATGAGCACCCTAATTAGGGCTACGTCATCTTGTAACCCTAATTCACCTCTTTATTTTCTTTTTTTTCCTCTTTGCAATCTCAGGTTTTCCAAAGAGGCGGCGACCAGGAGAGGAGTTTTTCGGTGCTTCATAGTCCATCTTTTCTCATCAGATTGACTAAATGTTCTCCATTACTCATGGATCAACATTATCTTCAAAGAAATGAATGACACAAAGAAGTAAAAAAATAGTGGTTTGTGTTCCAGTGTGTATCTTATTTTTTAATCATTTTGTTTCTTTGATTTGCTGAGCTTGGGAACGGACTTGATAAGTAATAGGTGACTGAAATCTTACTTCTTGGTGGGTGTCAAAATTAGAAATCTTACATATCAAATTTGGTCCTTCTATTTAATAGCCTAGGAAATGTGCTTATTACCTTTCAATGAAAAGACAAAATACAGTTCTTTTCTTAAAATAGAATTTCTACATAGTAGTTTGACAATTTCATAAACACTTGACAACACACAATGTCCTATATAGGTTAATAGATTTTTTCTCTTTTCAATATGTGCTTTTGGGTAAGTTCATTTCACTAGTCTCTTTACCTTACATCCTTGTTGAACCTACACATGAGCCAAGACTTTTGGTGTAGCCAGTGGGATACTCACCTCCCAACCAAGGACATGAGTTGTCCACTCCCAAGCTAGGGGAAAACACATGAGGCCTAGGGAGAAAACAATTCACAATTACACAGATCCCAACTACCTAGTTTCATTTAACACAAGGACTCAACCTTTACACGACACCTTAGTTTTCATAGCACACAACACATGCAAATTTTCTCTATAAGAATTCCTCTTAATTCCTTTGTTAAGGGGAAAGGGAGGACATACTCTAGACTCACAAGAACAATACAAAACACAACATATACTCAATACTCCATCAACATAAGCAAGAGGAAAGTTATTTCATGACACCATACACACAACTAGACCACAATTTTAATTTATTTCTAGTACAAAATCTTAAACATTAAACACCATTAAAACTTCAATTTTCATAGGTTTAAGAATAGGGTCTACTTGAACACTTGTACAACATTTGAGGGTGATATATTTGAATACACAATTAACCTCCCTTCCTCCTAATTTCTCTTTCCAAACAATCAGAAGGTGGATAATTTATTGCCAAGAGTTCTCTTCCAAAATTATAGCAGATGGGTAGAACTAGACATTAGCAGATGGTAGTAGAACAACAGAGACAACTAGTCAAAATAGAAATTTTAGCAGTAGATAGGAGAAGAAGAAGAGGGAGGGAGAGGGAGAGAGCTCTTTTCTTTAAAATAATTGAATAAATATTTCTTTCATTGCCACCTCCTTTGTTGAGGGGAAAACACTTGTCTCTCTAGTTAGGGACACTTATTCTTCTCTTCTCTTCTAATGTTTTCTAATACAACCCTCTAGATTCTTACAACACATACACCCCCCTTTGATGACTCACCCCCTTTCCAATTTTCATCACTTTACTTAGGGTAAAATAGAGGTTTTCAAAAATCATCTATTTTGTTAAAATTTCCCCTCTAAAAAGTGCCTAGACCTAATCTTTGGTCTAAATGCTTTATTTTTATGACAAAGGTACCATTTTAAATTTTTTTACACCCTTATAAGAGACTAAAGGGAAAAATTATAAATTTAGGTTACACAATACATAATAATGCAAGATTCAACACAAAGAACAACTATGCCATATGATGCTACACAATACAATACATGTCAACACACAACACATGACAATACATTTCACAATATGAAGGACCTAAGTCTCTCCACATAGACTTGGTCAGCTCTACTAGTTTCACACAATAGGGTCCCCTTGTATTTTCCCCATTTCCATTGGCTAGTATGTACCTGCACACTCATTTCGATGTCAGCGGTTATCACGAATATCATAGCCGAAGCATTAATAAACAACATCAATACATGTATTGTATATCCATAACCAGTCCATATTACAAGATTAACAATATTATCTTTAATAGTTGAGAGACATTTTCATAAGGTAAAAATCAAAATTCTCACATAATACCAGAATCTTATATAGCTATATCTCAATAAGCAACATAGTCTGCTTAAGCAAGGTACAAGATAGGATCTAAGAAGTATCACATAGAGTCAATCAAGGATATGCAAATATAAAGCATGTACCATCCATAGTCCAAGTCAAAATGATATATCTCAGACAAGTATATAACCATTACCATGATTAGATAACTAGGAGAATCAACATATATTGTCTCATCTTAGAACTAAAGTAGCAAAATGTAAGACCACTTTCCATCATAATAGCGGTACCGAGGAGGGACCCTACAAAATACTAGGTCAACATGTTCTTCTTCTGACTGTTCTGGCTAACTAGAATCTGATACTCAGATGCTTATAACTTTTGAATCCTCTATCACCAGAGGCTAAGTTCCTAGATTTAGATAACCCTAACAATCCTTATTACTCCCTCAGATCCACATCACACTGTGATTTACCATTGGAGAGATCCGGACCAAGATACTGGACCCTATCACATGCTCTATTTCTGACTACCCAGACTTAGACAAATCTTCACTCTGAGTTCTGATATGAACAAATTATGTAATGCGGATGAGTAAGATAGACTTAGTTGCCATCAATGACAACACTTGTCATGCATAACAGTGTCTCTTGCCAACAATCTCCCCCTTTGGCATTGATGGCAACACTTAGTGAAAAATGACTAAGTGTCGGAACAACTCCCCCTTACTATGTACACTTGTGCTTTTCACTATTCTCTAGTGCTCCCCCTTTGTTAGATTCCTCATTTTTCACTGATCTTCACTGCCCCTTTGACATCAATGGCAAAGGCTGGACCTTTTTGAATGTAACAATTCCATAATCTAACATTCCTCCACAATGGAGTGTATATACAATACAACTTTATAGCTAGGAGTGAATATTGCCTTGTGGTCCAGTAGTTCCAATATCTGTAATTGAACATCAAACTCGACAAAATCTGCATACCAAAATTCACCAAAACTTTTATGTACATGGGCATATATACAAACAACCCTATGACTTATTTACATAAGTTTGAACACATCACTCATTATCCCAACTCATCTTCATGCTGTTCAAAACTAAGATATGACCACTAAATAAGAATGCTTGAGACTTAGCTTTTCACAAGTCAGTAGGATCACTTGACTTAGCAGCAGCTTGCACTTCAGTCAAAGCATTGATCATTGCTTCCAATTTGGGGGAAATTAGTCCCTAGAGCTCACTCATCCTCGCCTCAATGCTCTCCTTCTCTTTTGTCAATTTATTTATTTCTTCAATCAAGTTGATTGCCTTACACTCCTTATTTGCCACAGATGCTGTCACAAGATCAAAAATTTGGATACACTTGATAGTTTTTGCTTGGACTCCTTTATTTTATCTTCAATATCCTCTATAACTTTAGGACAGGATAAGCAAAATTTATATACATTTCCTCCTTTTGTAAGAGCATTTTGAATACTCTTTACAATGGTATCCAGCACAATTCTATCTACTCCATTAATCCCTTTTAGAGCATCAAATCTTTTATCATTGAATTCATTTTGAACCTTGACCTCTATAGACTTATCTAGAGATTCAAAATGAGAACTTACCAAGTTTATTAGACTTTTTAGTTGGCTGGAGAGAGATGCTGAAGAATCTTTCTAAAACGTTGGTATAATCTTCTCCAAGATTCCTGATGCCAGACCAAGTAGTTCACTGTCTTCTATGTGAGACTTCAAAATATCTTCTCTGGCCTTAGCTTGTGTGAGAGAGGCCCACTTTATCATCTAAACTGGTGAAAGACTGTCCAAATTGATTGGACCTTTCAACTCTTCTGCAACTAGTTTATCTTTTTCCAAAATTTCTTTCACTACTTCTGTAGTGTCTCTTGCCCAAGATGCTGATGTATCTATTTGATCGTTACTGGTACTATCAACTGGATTGTTCTTCTTGGGCTCTTCCTAAACTTTTTCAATCTCTTCTTCCTTTTCATTTTTGTCCTTGGCCTTTTCTGCTTCTTGGTCCTTACTTTCTTCTGTTTCATGCTCTTTGTTTTTCAATCAATCATCTTCATCTATTACAACTTTCATCTCTATATCTTCTTTGCCAAATTGATCTAGAGGAGTTTTACTACCTCCTATATTATCATTTTCATCTATCATCTTTTCATCTTCCTTGTTTGTTGCTTCCTCTTCCGAAACAGAGGAGTCATCTAATCCAATTTGTTGCCCATTCTTCTACTGCTTTTCATCATCCAGAACTGGTGTGTCATTAGCAGGTTCATCTGAAACTACAAAGAACTTGTTCTTGTCCAATGCTTTCCTCAGAATTTGTTTAGTTTCTTGGACAACTTCTTCTGTCTCTCCAATCATTAGTTTGTTCATTCTTTTCTTACTCCTGAATACATTTTTGACCTCTTTAAAGATTTTATCTACTTCTCTGCTGGAGATCACTAGACATAGAGTGGTTAAGACATGTTCCCTTAGATCCATATCTTCTGTCTTGGGAGCTTCTTTCCTAATTTCCAAAATATCTCTCAAAGCTTTTGGAACTTCTGACAAAATTTCTACCAGTGCTCGATTGAATACATTAAAGTACTTGATTGTGGCTTCTTCTAAAAGTCTTTTGTCAGCATCAATGTAAAGATCATAAAACTCTGTTATTGGTTTGAGATTACCATCAATAGTGATTGTTTTGACAATGTCTTCCACAACATGAGTTGGTTTTTCAACATCAGCCTCTGATTCCTGCTTCTTATTTGTCATCTTGCTTCCAGAATGCTTCTCTTTAGACACTTCGACTGCTTTGGTGCTTGTGGCCTTTAGCTCTTTAAGTTCATCATTTGAATATGTCTTTTCTTCATCCTCCTTTTCCAAACTGCCATATGGCCTTTTTGCCATTACTTTTGTTCTTTTCTTTTCCTTACCAGATAATTTGTCTTCCAGTTTCTCAAGATTGGTAGATTTTGGGGGAACAGGGGCAGCAACAGAGCTCCTAGTGGTCCTTAGTGTGGAGGAGAATTCTACTGGAGCACTTTCATGTTTCTTATCATGCTTCCCCTTCTCATCTTTTTCTATCCTTTCGCTGTTATGCTTCACAACTTCCTTAGTTATCCAAATACTTTTAACATACATTTCTACTTACTTTTGAGCTTTCCTCTTGAATTTATGTTTTCTGAGCTCAACATGTAGTTTCATACTTAGCTCCTCATAGGTCCCAAATCTTTCAATAGACTTATCCTTGGGTTTGCTCAAGAGATCTTGAGCATACATATCTAAGATTTTTCCATCTACCCCATACCCCATGGGCATGATCTAAATAGTTCTAGGTTCTATTGCTTCCATTAAGCACTGATCAGTGTCGACCATGAAACATATTTCATTCTTGTATTTCTCAACAACCCATTTAGGAATTCTTTCCCTAGAATGCATCATGCTCTGAAAATTCTTGAAGTAACTGCAACTTTCAGTTTTGTGTGCTTTATAGTCACCAATGTTGTTCAAGTTCTCTCTTATTTGTATACCAACATGTTTATCACCTGTCAAATACATGCTTTTATTGCTGGGTAACTCATTCATGAAATAGAAGAACAAACATAAGATTAGTGTGCCATATTTGAATGTGTTCTTCTTATCCTTCTTTACCTTATTCAAAATTTCCATCAGCTAGTTCTACAACAACTCACACAAGTCATAATCAGCATTCTCTCTTAACATTTTGTATGCAGCATATATGGCTATTCCAGAAATAGAGTTCTCCCTATTGGAGTGATAAATTTTGTAACCAATTACCATTGAAGCAAACTTAACATTTAGATGAATAATGTGATTGATTGTCATTACCCTTTTGTCAAACCTTGAACCGGTAGCATCAGTTACTATTTGATTCTTTACTACTTTCAACATTGGCAGTCCATTGGATGAGTTTAACCCTGTCACAGCCTTGATGGCATCCTTGGTGATCTTGAAGGGCTTCATTAGCCATATAAATTCATCATGCATTCGGCTCAGCACATACCAGACACTCATCTTCATTGAAGGATGGAAACCCTATAATTTGAATGAAATGTTTATCGTGCAGTACCTTATATTTAGGTTTAAGTCCGTGAAATTCATCCCTTAGATGACTCTTGAAAAAATCTACAAACCGTGAGTACCCAAATTCATCTATGCTCGTATGAATATAGACCCTAATATCTTCAACATGCAAGAGACCATACAGAACACTTGAAAATGCACCTAATGGGTCAACTTCTAATTATTTGTGTGGATGCTTCTTGAATTTGGGTCGAGACTTTTCAATGATATCAATAATCAAAGGTGTAGCCATTGCAATAGATTACAAGTTCAAAGCTTTGGAGAAAAAATACCTCTTTCATAGAATTAGGGTTAGTTGATGAATTCGCCAGTTGTATTTCAAATCCTTGAAATCTTAGCTCAGGTGCTCTTCTGCTTGCTCTCTTCAAATGCAAAGTGATCCAAATGATGAAAGGATGACCTTTAATGCTCCATGAAACCTAATTCTTGATTCTAGTAAATGTTCTGCCCTAATGCATCTGGTTACACTATTTCAACATACATATAATCTTCAATTGCTCTGCAATCAGTCACATTAGCTTCTTTTTATCTGTAATTTGCTTCAATAGATATGCAATGGGCTTCTTTAACTTCATTCATTGTGCTAGATTCAAGTACCCACTTACTAGCTGGGGGAATTTGATTTTCAATGCAGCTCCCCCTAAGCCAAAGCTCCTAATTCAATTCCCAGAGGAATTGTTAGCATCGGATTCCAGTGCAGACCCATTACCATTGTTCATTTCACCTTTCTTGACCCATGTCTTTCTCATTTAATTATGGTTCTCATTCACATCAATTTTTTCCTTGCCTTTGTCTTGTCTCTACTCATCTAGTTTTCTATTTACTGGACCTCTTCTTTCATTATTCCTACTTTATTAGAATCTTACAAAATGACTAGATCGATTACAATTGAAGCACACAACATTTCTTTGCCCATTTTATTGATTTCCTCTTGATCTGCACTGATTAGCCATATGTCCAAATCTATTGCCTGCAAAGCATTTGCCTTTGAAAGAATTTCCATTTCCTCTATTGTTAGAATTATTTATTATCATACTTCTGCATTCATTGGATCTATGACCATACCTCTTACACTTGAACCATTGACTAGAGAAAGATGGACCGCTTTGATTTACTCTGCTTCTACACTAAGTAGGTCTATGACCAAATTTATTACAATTGAAACAATTCCCATTGAAAGATGGATACCTTTGAGCATTAGGCCATCTTACCGAAGGTCTTTTAGGTCTGTTTCTCCCATTCCTTGATTGAGAATTTCTTTGTTCAGATCTACAGATTTCACCTTTCTCATACCCAAGACCATGCTTATCATCAGCCTTCTTCTGACTCTCTAGCAGCACTTCAAGTTTAGCTGAGATTATCTTGAACTTCTCCTTGTATTCATTTGTAACTTCTAGGTTATGTTTGAGGATGACAATTTGCCTTTCAAGTTCCTCCTCATTATATCTGCATTTTTGTAGATCATATTTTGGGTGACCAATTGCTCTGTCCATTCTGTAGCATTCTTCTATTCTTTCCTTTAGAGTTTGATTCAGGTTTTCTTTAGTCTTCTTCCTTTCCTCAATTTCTTTGGTTAGCCTCATCACCCTAGATCATATCTCATGTTTTAGAATAGAAACTTCTTTTGTCAGCTTCTTACATTCCTTTGTCTTTTCTTCCAAAGCCTCATTCATGCTATTTTCTTCAGTAGAATTAGCTAGCTGCTGAAATAGCTCCTTCCTTTTTTCCATACATTTTTTTAGTTTTTCTTTTAACATCTCAATGCAATCATCAACATCTTTAAGGTTCATTTTCATTTCATTTACTTCTGCTTTGGATTGATCAAGATCTTGTATATCCAATTGAAGTTCTCTAGGTGAACTCATTGAAACTCCTTCCCAAATCTTTCTGAAGTTGTTAGGCTTCTTCCAAGGAACCTTGATCTGATACCAATTGTTAAAAAAAAGAGCAGACAACTAAGAGGAGGGGGGAGTGAATTAGTTGTCACAAAAACTTTTATCATTTGCTACAATTTAAATTTCTTTACCACTTATTTATGGATGAATGATATAACCATGAAAGCATGAGTCTATAACATAGGAGAAGAAACAAAATCAACACACATAACATCAAGATTTTTATATGGATACTTAGTGTAAGGAAAGCACAGGTGCGGAAAATAGCTTCCCTAATATTAATTCCAAGGGGACAGTGTAGACAGGTCACTTTTCAAACTAAATACTCAGATAAGTACACGAGAAAAACCAAAAATAGACAATATGCAGAACACAGACACACAGTATTACGTGGGAAAACCCTTATGGGTAAAAAACCCACCACCACAGAATAACCCTCTTTATTTCAATAAACAAAAATTACAAATAAAGATATCTGCTCAACTGTTCTTCTGTTTAATTCTTTCCTATGTACTAGATCATTTATTTCATCTACACATTCTGTAAGAAATAAATTGTACAGAAGAATTTTATCATCACATCTCACTAACGCCAAAAGATCAGTTTTAACTTCAGTCTGCAAGAGCATCGGTTACCCAACTGTCACCCTAACTGAATGTATCAACTTCTTCCAGCAACGTTACATGTGTAACAGTCGTAACTACTCATATTTCAGTGAGACATTTAGTCCCACATGTAGCATGTTGCCTAAGTCACTGCGGTTTATAACCGTCATCGAACCAAAGAGTATCGTCAGCAATTTTGTTGCCGACGATACCAAGCCTTCAAGTCCATCGGCCAAACAAACCCCATCGGCCATCAGACTTCATCTCCCATCGATAAGCTAAGTCTCCCCAATCACCAAGGTTACCATCGCAATGACTTTCACCATCGGCAAAAGATTCAGCTCTCGCTCTGATAGTGCTTCATCTCACCGATACCAACAAAGGAACCTCCATCGGGATGACCACAGTGCATTGGCCCAAAACTTTTAGGCTATGCTAACAGATATCCTCTCACCGATGTCTAAAGCACCATCGGTATGACAATTCATATCGGACCAACGTCCCTAGGTTGGGCCGATAGTTATTCTCACATCGATGCCAACTTCGCATGTCCTTGAACCTTGACGCGAGGTTCAAGCCTTTCATCGGGGAGACACTATGAACCATTGAACTAATGAACCATTGAACCTAGCCCATTGAACCAAGGGACCAATGCCGCCGAACCATTGAACCAAGGAACCATTGAACCAATGTCGTTGAACCTACCAAATGAACTCCAGAAAGGTTCAACGAAGAGGTTCAAGTAGTAATTTGAGACACAAGTTCTCTTCAATCTCCCACTTGTTGAAGAGATTACTACTACCTCTTAGTCCTCATTTGATTATTGAGAACTATGGGCCCGAAGACCCATTTCATCTAAATACCATTTGAACTTGGCCATGCTCACTGGTTTAGTTAAGGCATCAGCGATATTTTCCAAAGTGTCAACCTTTTAAAGCTTCACCTTCCTGTCTTCCACCATATCACGAACAAAGTGATATTAGACATCAATATGTTTTGTCCTAGCGTGAAATGTAGGATTCTTTGCCAAACATATGACACTTTGACTGTCATAGTGAATTTGTATTTGTCCTGCATTAAAACCAACATTAGAACACAACCTCTTCAACCAAACGGCTTCTTGGCATGCATGAGTAGCTGCCATGTACTCTGCCTCCATTGTGGACAAAGCGACTACAGCCTGTCACTTGCTCATCCAACTGATAGCACCACCATGTAACGTGAGCACGTATCCACTAGTGGATCTCCTACTGTCAATGTCCCCTGCCCAATTAGAATCAACATATCCCTGAATGCTGATAGATCTCTTAGACCCTTCTGAGTTTCCATGATAGCAAATAGCATAGTCAGAAGTTCCCTTCAAATACCTCATAACTCTTTTCACAGCATCCCAATGTGATCTGCCTGGATTCGCCATAAACTGCCTCAAAACTCCCACTGCTTGGGCAATGTCTGGTCTGGTACAGACCATTGCATACATTAAACTGCCAACAACACTTGCATAAGTTGCTCTCTTCATGTCATCAATTTCATTTGAAGATTCTGGACAATCTTCAATAGATAATTTTGTTCCCTGCAAAACTGGAACAACTAATTGTTTAGAATCAGACATATGAAACTTATCAAGAACATTGGTAATCTACTTCCTCTGGCTGAGCCAAATTTTTCTCTTAGATCTGTCCCTTTTGATCTCCATTCCCAGAATGTACTTTGCTGCCCCCAGATTTTTCATTTCAAATTTCAAGGACAACTGAGATTTTAATTCTGAGATCATCCCCTTACCATTGCCAATGAACAACATGTCATCCACATATAGTGCAATTATAAGAATCTGATCACCTTCAGTTTTATAATAGACACAGTGATCAGATTTAGATCTCACATACCCCAAGGATAAAACATACGTATCAAACTTTTGATACCACATTCTGGGAGACTGTTTCAAACCATAAAGAGACTTCTTAAGTTTACATACCAGATGTTCTTTACCTTTTTCCACAAAATGCTCTGGCTGGGACATATAAATTTCTTCTTCAAGGTCTCCATGAAGAAACGCTGTTGTCACATCCATCTACTCAATTTCAAAATCATATGCTGTTGCAAGTGACAACAGAAATCTAATGGATGTCAGCTTAGCTACAGGAGAAAAGATTTCTCCATAATCAATACCTTCCTTTTGGGAATACCCCTTAGCAACCAGTCTTGCCTTGTACTTATCAATACTACCATCTGGACCATATTTCTTCTTAAATACCCACTTACAGCCTACAGGTTTTCTTCCTTCAGGCAAGAGCACTAGATCCTAGGTTCCATTCTTCTCCAATGATGTCATTTCACTATCCATGGCTTCCAACCAAGAATCTAAATCAAGTAAACTAATGGCTTCTTTCACAGTCCTAGGTTCATCAGTATCAGTAAGTAAAGCATAGGCACAAGTTGAATCAAGTACTGAAAATCCATACCTATCTAGTTATCTTCTTTCACGTGTAGATCTCCTCAAAGGTTGAGGTGCAGGGTCAAGTTCTTGCTCTGGATCTGAATCTTTGGAGCTACTTGGACTCTCATCTGAACCATCTACACTTGGTGCTTGTTGTTCCTCTTTACAAGGGTCAAAGGAATATTCACAACACTCTTTTCTTTCTTTTCTTCTGTCTTTTCCAGCTAAGGATCAATAACCAACGGTTTCAGCTCTCTGAAAATTACATTCCTGCTGTAGATTACCTTTTCAGTTTCAGGATTCCAAAGCTTGTACCCTTTAATACTGACTCCATAGCTAACAAAGATACATTTAACTGCCTTGTTATCCAACTTAGATCTTTTAACTTCAGGAATATGAGCATATGCCTCACAGCCAAGGACTCGAATATGTCTTAGAGAGGGCTTCTTACTAGACCATGCTTCGATAGGTGTCTTATCAACCAATGCTGAAGTGGGAGAATGATTCAACAAGTAACAAGCTGTAGCAACTACCTCAGCCCAGAACTTCTGTTCAAGGCCAGCATAACTCAACATACTTCTTGCTTTCTCCATCAACGATCGATTTAACCTTTCAGCAACTCCATTCTGTTGTGGAGTATAAGGTGTAGTTTTATGCCTTTTAATTCCATGGTCTACACAATACTTATCAAAATCCACATTGCAATATTCACCACCATTATCTATTCTCAAGCATTTTAGTTTTCTACCAGTCTGATTTTCCACAAGAGTTTTAAATTCTTTAAATTGACTGAACACTTCTGATTTATTTTTCAAAAAATATACAAATGCCCTTCTCGAATAATCATCAATAAACGATACGTAGTATCTTGACTTAGATAAAGAAGGAACATCAACTAGACCAAAAACATCATAATGCACATAGTCCAGAACACCAGAAGATTTATGAGAACTAGAGTAAAACGAAACATGATTTTGCTTTCCATATATACAATGTTCACAGAAATCGAACTCCAGATTACAATCAATCAGCCCATCTACCAGGTTTTTATTTTTCAAGGTTTTTAAACCTTTTTCACCTATGTGACCAAGTCTATGATGCCAGAGCATTATTTTCTTTGCAGGAAGTTTAACTTCCATAGAATTTGCATCATGTGTTACACTAGTAGCTTTTCCAGATTTTATAGACACTATTACAGCACACTGGTTTAACATCTAACTTATATAGAGTTTCAATGCGTTCACCCTTTGCAGAACAATAGAACCTCTAGTCATCTTACAGCCACCATTCACAAAAGTAACTTGCACTCCAACATCATTAAGCTTACTAACAGAAAGTAAATTTCGAGCTAGACCTGGTATATGAAGAACTCCATTCATTCCCTTTATTCTTCCATTCAGGAACTGGATTCTAACTCGACCTCGGCCAACAATTTCTAGTGTTGAATCACTAGCCAGGAACACCTTGCCACCAGCATAGGGTTCATACTTAGTGAACCACTCTCTATGAGATGTCATATGAAAAGATGCTCCTGAATCAATCAGCCAAACATCTTCATAAGCAGGTGTTGCCAGAGCAGCAATGAAAGCATCAGCATCACTGTGTGAAGACTCAGAGTCAGAGAAGTTCTTCTTCTTCTTTTTCTCCTCTTTGCAGTCTTTCTTGACATGACCTTTCTGCCCACAATTCTAGCACTTCACCTTGGACTTCTTACCAGGAGATTTTGATTTCCCCTCTAATTTGGACTTAGACTTCTTGTCCTTCTTCTTGCCTCTTTCCTTTGATCTACCACGAACTGACAGAGCCTCTTTGGCCATTCCAGAAGACTTCCTCCGCATCTCTTCAGACAACAAAGAGGCAACAACAGTTTCTTGTGAAAACGTAGTTGTTGTACTTCCAATAGCCATCACCAGATGGTCCCACGAGTCAGGTAAGGAACATAACAGAAGCATATAGTGATCTTCCTCTTCTATTTTTACACCTATAGATGTCAACTGAGCAACAATCATATTGAATGCACTCAGATGTTCTGCTACAGATGCACCTTCATCCATCTTTAGAGAATACAATTTCTTTTTGAGGAAAAGTTTATTCACCAAGGACTTGCCATGATAAATATTATTCAACTTCTTCCACAAATCACTTGCAAACTTCTCCTCATGGATGTTTAATAGAACAGAGTCAGATAAACTCAATCTTATCAGTCCTTTGGCTTTTCTACATATCAGATCCCAATCTTCTTGCTTCATGCCTATAGGTTGAACTCCAGACATAGCAACCCAAAGATCTCTATAGACTAACATGTCTTCAACCTTAAGTTTCCACAACTCAAAGTTTGTGCCATTAAATTTCTCAATGTCTATTTTGTCTAATGTACTAGCCATCTTTATTTGATTTAAAAATAACACTCTACAGAACTCCCACACAACAGAATTAACACAAAAAACCCAAACTACCGATAAGGATAACACAACGGGCCAAGCTCTAATACCACTTGTAAGGAAAGCACAGGTGTAGAAAATAGCTTCCCTAATGTTAATTCCCAGGGGACAGTGTAGACAGGTCACTTTTCAAACTAAATACTCAGATAAGTACACGAGAAAAACCAAAAATAGACAATATGCAGAACATAGACACACAATATTACATGGGAAAACCCTTACGGGTAAAAAACCCACCACCACAGAATAACCCTCTTTATTTCAGTAAACAAAAATTACAAATAAAGATATCTGCTCAACTGTTCTTCTATTCAATTCTTTCCTATGTACTAGATCATTTATTTCATCTACACATTCTACAAGAAATAAACTGTACAGAAGAATTTCATCATCACATCTCACTAATGCCAAAAGATCAGTTTTAGCTTCAGTCTGCAAGAGCATTGGTTACCCAACTGTCGCCCTAACTGAATGTATCAACTTCTTCCAGCAACATTAAATGTGTAACAGTCGTAACTGCTCATATTTCAATGAGATGTTTAGTCCCACATGTAGCATGTTGCCTAAGTCACCATGGTTTATAACCGTCATCGAACCAAAGAGTATCGTCAGCAATTTTGTTGCCGATGATACCAAGCCTTCAAGTCCATTGGCATAACAAACCCCATCGGCCATCAGACTTCATCTCCCACCGATAAGCTAAGTCTCCTCGATCACCAAGGTTACCATCGCAATGACTTTCACCATTGGCAAAAGATTTAGCTCTCACTCCGATAGTGCTTCATCTCACCGATACCAACAAAGGAACCTCCATCGGGATGACCGCAGTGCATCGGCCCAAAACCTTTAGGCTATGCCGACAGATATCCTCTCACGGATGTTTAAAGCACCATCGGTATGACAATTCATATTGGACCAACGTCCCTAGGTTGGGTCAATAGTTATTCTCACGTCGATGCCAACTTCGCATGTCCTTGAACCTGTTGAACCATTGAACCTTGACGCGAGGTTTAAGCCTTTCATCAGGGAGACACTATGAACCATTGAACCGATGAACCATTGAACCTAGCCCATTGAACCAAGGAACCAATGCTGCTGAACCATTGAACCAAGGAACTGTTGAACCAATGTCATTGAACCTACCAAATGAACTCCAGAAAGGTTCAACGAAGAGGTTCAAGCAGTAATTTGAGACACAAGTTCTCTTCACTTAGTTAAGGGAAAAACCATGGTGGGGGTTAACCCACAAGAAATTATACTCTGTTAAAAGTATTACAAATGGGGATGGCACATGCCTTCATGGCACATTGCCTGGAGCTCACTACTCTAAGAGGCTCACTGCCTACAAAAATGATTACAAGAAGATTGTAGAACATTTGAACTGATGTGCAACATCTACCAATGTAGAAATTTAGTTCCAGTTAAGTACAGAATACTGATCTTACACACTTCATCCTTACTTTGCCCTGTTTCACTATTTGTCCATACTTCGATCTTAGATCTTCACCTTTGCACTCCTTTCTACCCTTTTCGCACTTACTCCATCACCACACCACACGCCCACTTCAAAACACTTGAATCCATCAACTATATATATCTGCATCAAGAAATTAAATCAACTATAGTCAGATTCAAGAAAACTTAGAACATTTATTAAGAACTCTGCTCTGTTGGCTGAATCTATGCACAATAACCAATGCAGACCAAAAAATTGTGTTCTCGAATCATCAATCATGTTGGCCAATACCATTGAATATCCCAAATTGCCTAACCAATAGCTTTTCTTCATCTGGACCAAGATCACATACTACGTCGACCTATTCTTCTTCTGACTGTTCTAGCTAATTGGAATTTGATACTTAGATGCTTATAACTTTTGAATCCTTTATCATCGGTGGCTAACTTCTTGGATTTAGATAATCCTAATAGCCCTTATTACTCACTCAGATTCGTAGCACATTGTGATATACCACTGGAGAGATCTGGACCAAGATACTGGACCCTATCACATGTTCTATTTCTAACTACCTAGACTTAGACAAAACTTCTCTCTGACTTTTGGTATGAACAAATTATGTAATGTGGATGTAAGATAGACTTAGTTGCCATCAATTACAACACCTGTAATGTATAGTAGTGTCTCCCCCTTTGGCATTGATGGAAACACTTAGTGAAAAATGACTAAGTGTCAAAATAACTCCCCCTTTCTATGTACACTTGTGCTTTTCACTATTTTCTAGTGCTCCACCTTTACTGGATTCCTCACTTTTCAATGATCTTCACTCCCCCTTTGACATCAATGGAAAAGGCTGGACCGTTTTGGATGTAACAATTCCATAATCTCACATTCCTCCATAATGGAGTGTATATGGAATACAACTTTATAGCCAGGAGTGAATATTGCCTTTTGGTCCAGTAGTTTCAATATCTGTAATTGAGCATCAAACTCGACAAAATCTGCATACCAAAATTCACCAAAAATTTTATGTACATGGGCGTATATACAAACAACCCTATGACTTATTTACATAAGTTTGAACACATCACCAAAGACATTCCTCAACATCACTAATTCATTGTCCCAACTCTTCTTCATGTTGTTCAAAACTGAGATATGACCACTGAATAAGAATGCATGAGACTTATCTTTTCACAAGTCAATAGGATCACTTGACTTAGCACCAGCTTGCGCTTTGGTCCAATCATTGAACATTGCTTCCAATTTGGGAGGAATTAGTCCCCAGAGCTCACTCATCCTTGCCTCAATGCTCTCCTTCTCTTTTGTCATTTTCTTTATTTCTTCAATCAAGTTGATTGCCTTACACTCCTTGCTTTCCATAGATGTTGTCACAAGATCAAAAGATTTGGATACACTTGATAGTTTTTGCTTGAACTCCTTTATTTTATCTTCAATATCCTCTATAACTTTAGGACAGGATAACCAAAATTTATATACATTTCCTCCTTCTGTAAGAGCATTTTGAATACTATTTACATTGGTATCTAGCACAATTATATCTACTCCAATCATCCCTTTTAGAGGATTAAATCTTTTATCATTAAATTTATTTTGATCCTTGACATTTGTAGACTTCTCTAGAGATTCAAAATGAGAACTTACCAAGTTTATTAGACTTTTCAGTTGGCCGGTTAGAGATGCTGAAGAATCTTTCCAAAAGGTGGGCATAATCTTCTCCAAGATTCTTGATGCCATACCAAGTAGTTCACTATCTTCTATGTGAGACTTCAAAATATCTTCTCTAGCCTTAGCTTGTGTGAGAGAGGCCCACTTTATCATCTGAAATGGTGAAAGACTGTCTAAATTGATTGGACCTTTCAACTCTTCTGCAACTAGTTTATCTTTTTCCAAAATTTCTTTCACTGCTTCTGTAATGTCTCTTGCCCAAGATGCTGATGTATCTATTTGATCCTTACCGGTACTATCAACTGGATTGTTTTGCTTGGTCTCTTCCTCAACTTTTGCAATCTCTTCTTCCTTTTCATTTTTTTCCTTGGCCTATTCTGCTTCTTGGTCCTTAGCTTCTTCTATTTCATGCTCTTTATTTTTCAATGAATCATCTTCATCTGTTACAACTTTCATCTCTATATCTTCTTTTCCGGATTCATCCGGAGGAGTTTGAATACCTCTTGTATCATCAGTTTCATCTATCATCTTTTCATCTTCCTTTTTTTTTCTTCCTCTTCCATAATAGAGGAGTCATGTAATCCAATTTGTTGCTCATTCTTCTACTACTTTTCATGATTTGGAATTGGTGTGTCATTAGCAGGTTCATCTGAAACTACAAAGAACTTGTTCTTGTCCAATGCTTTCCTCAGAATTTGTTTAGTTTCTTGGACAACTTCTTCTGTCTCTCCAATCATCAGTTTGTTCATTCTTTACTTACTTCTGAATTCATTTTTGACCTCTTTAAAGATTTTATCTACTTCTCTGCTGGAGATCACCGGACATAGAGTGGTTAACACATGTTCCCTCAACTTCATATCTTTTGTCTTGGCAGCTTCTTTCCTAATTTCTAAAATATCTCTCAAACCTTTTGGAACTTCTGACAAAATTTCTACCAGTGCTTGATTGAATACATTCAATTATTTGATAGTGGCTTCTTCCAAAAGTCTTTTGTCAGCATCATTGTAACGATCATAAAACTTAGTTATTGGTTTGAGATTACCATCAACATTGATTGTTTTGACAATGTCTTCCACAACAGGAGTTGGTTTTTCAACATTAGCCTTTGATTTCTACTTCTTATTTGTCATCTTGCTTCCAGAATGCTTCTCTTTAGACACTTTGACTGCTTTGGCGCCTGTGGCCTTTAGCTCTTTAAGCTCATCATCTAAATCTATCTTTTCTTCATCCTCCTTTTCCAAACTGCCATATGGCCTTTTTGCCATTACTTTTGTTCTTTTCTTTTCCTTATCGGATGATTTGTCTTCCAGTTTCTCAAGATTGGCAAGTTTTGGGGGAACAGGGGCAACAACAGAGCTCCTAGTGGGCCTTGGTGTGGAGAAGGATTCCACCAGACCACTCGCTTGTTTCTTATCCTGCTTCCCCTTCTCAGGTTTTTCTGTCCTTTCTTTGGTCTGCTTGACAACTCCTTAGTTATGCCAATACTTTTAGCATACATTTCTACTTTCTTTTGAGCTTTCCTCTTAAATTTAAGTTTTCTGAGCTCAATATGTAGTTTTATACT
The DNA here is from genome assembly GCA_027924645.1 of Cunninghamia lanceolata. Classification (NCBI taxonomy): domain Eukaryota; kingdom Viridiplantae; phylum Streptophyta; class Pinopsida; order Cupressales; family Cupressaceae; genus Cunninghamia; species Cunninghamia lanceolata. Next base: position 11,173,121 of record BSBN01000937.1, on the reverse strand, counting down.
TAGCACCTTATAAGTCTCAAATCTTTCAAAAGACTTATCCTTGAGTTTGCTCAAGAGATGTTAAGCATACATATCTAATATTTTTCCATCTACCTCATACCCCATGGGGCATGATCCAAATAGTTCTAGGTTCTACTGCTTCCATTAAGCACCATTCAGTGTGCAACATGCAAAATATTTCATTCTTGTATTTCTCAACAACCCATTTAGGGATTCTTTCCCTAGAATGCATCATGCTCTGAAAATTCTTGAAGTAACTCCAAATTTTAGTTTTATGTGCTTTAGAGTCACCAAGGTTGTTCAAGTGCTCTCTTATCTGTATAGTAACAGGTTTATCATCTGTCCAACACATGCTTTTATTGCTAAGTAACTCATTCATAAAATAGAAGAACAAACATAAGATCAGTGTACTATATTTGAAGGTGTTCTTCTTATCCTTCTTTACCTTATTCAAATTTTCCATCAGCTAGTTCTGCAACAACTCACTCAAGTCATAATCGACATTCTCTCTTAACATTTTATATGTAGCATATATGGTCATTCCAGAAATAGAGTTCTCCCTACTGGAGTGAAGAATTTTGTAACCAATTACCATTGAAGGAAACTTAACATTCAGATGAATAATGTCATTGATTGTCATTGCCCTTTTGTCAAACCTTGAACCGGTAGCATCCGTTACTATTTGATTCTTTACTACTTTCAATGTTGGCAGTCCACTGGATGAGTTTAACCCTGTCGTAGCCTTGATGGTGTCCTTGGTGATCTTGAAGGGTTTCATTAGCCATATAAATTCATCATGCATTCAGCTTAGCACATATAGGACCCACTCATCTTCATCGAAGGATGGAAACCCTATAATCTAAATGAAATGTTTATTGTGCAGTACCTTATATTTAGGTTTAAGACCGTGAATTTCATCCCTTAGATGATTCTTGAACAAATCTACAAACTGTGAGCCCAAAATTCATCTATGCTCGCATGAATATAGACCTTAATATCTTCAACATGCAATACACCATACAGAACACTTGAAAATGCACCTAACGGGTCAACTTCTACTAATTTGTGTGGATGCTTCTTGAATTTGGGATGAGGCCTTTCAGTGATATGAACAATCAATGGTGTAGCCATTACAATAGATTACAAGTTCAAAGCTTCACAGAAAAATACCTCTTTCACAAAATTAGGGTTAGCTGATGAATTCTCTAGTCACACTTGAAATCTTAGCTCAGGTGCTCTTCTTCTTGCTCTCTTCAAATACAAAGTGATCCAAATGATGAAAGGATGACCTTTTATGCTCAGCAAAACCTAATTCTTCATTGTAATAAATGCTCTGCCCTAATACATCTGGTTACACTGTTTCTGCATACAGATAATCTTCAATTGCTTCGCAATCAATCACATTAGCTTCTTTTCTTCCATAATTTGCTTCAATAGATATGAAATAGGCTTCTTTAACTTCATTCATTGTGCTAGAGTTAGGCACCCACTTACTGGTTGGGGGAATTTGATTTTCAATGTAGCTCCCCCTAAGCCAAAGCTCCTAATTCAATTCCCAGAGGAATTATCAATACCAGATTCTGGTGCAGACCCATTACTATTGTTCATTTCACCTTTCTTGATCCATGTCTTTCTCATTTCATTCTGGATCTCATTCACATCAATTTTTCCCTTGCCTTTGTCTTGTCTCTGCTCATCTGGTTTTCTGTTTACCAGACCTCTTCTTTCATTATTCCTACTTTTGTAAAATCTTACAAAATGACCAGATCACATACAATTAAAGCACACAACATTTCTTTGCCCATTTGATTGATTTCCTCTTGATCTGCACTGATTAGCCATATGTCCAAATCTATTCCATGCAAAGCATTTACCTTTTAAAGAATTGTCATTTCCTCTATTGTTAGAATTATTCATTATCATACTTCTACATTCATTAGGTCTCTGACCATACCTCTTACACTTGAAGCATTGACCGGAGAAGGATGTACCACTTTGATTTACTCTACTTCTATACTGAGTAGCTCCATGACCAAATTTATTATAATTAAAACAATTCCCATTGAAAGATGGATACCTTTGAGCATTAGGTTGTCTTACCGGAGGTCTTCTAGGTCTGTTTCTCACATTCCTTGATTGAGAATTTCTTTGTTCAGATCTGGAGCTTTCACCTTTCTCATACCCAAGGCCATGCTTATCATCAACCTTCTTTTGACTCTCTAGTAGTACTTCAAGTTTAGCTGAGCTTATCTTAAACTTCTCCTTGTATTCATTTGCAACTTCTAGGTCATGTCTGAGGATGACAATTTGCCTTTCAAATTCCTCTTCATTATATCTGCATTCTTGTATATCATATTTTAGGTGACCAATTTCTCTGTCCATTCTACAACATTCTTCTATTCTTTCCTTCAAAGTTTGATTCAGGTTTTCTTTAGTCTTCTTCCTTTCCTCAATTTCTTTGGTTAGCCTCATCACCCTAGATTCTATCTCATGTTTTAGAATAGAAACTTCTTTTGTCAGCTTCTCACATTCCTTTGTCTTTTCTTCTAAAGACTCATTCATGTCATTTTCTTTAGTAGAGTTAGCTAGCTGCTGAAGTAGCTCCTTCCTTTTTTGCATACATTTTTTTAGTTTTTCAATTAACATCTCAATGCAATCATCAACATCTTTAAGGTTTGCTTTCAGTTCATTTACTTCTGCTTTGGACTGATCAAGATCTTGTAAAGCCAATTAAAGTTGTTCTCTAAGTGAACCCATTGAAACTCCTTCCTAGATCTTCCTCAAGATGTTAGGCTTCTTCCAAGTAACCTTTCTCTTATACCAATTGTTAAAAAAAAGAGTAGACAACTGAGAGGGGGAGGTGAATCAATTGTCACAATTTTTTTTATCCTTTGCTACAATTTAAATTTCTTTACCACTTGTTTATAGATGAATGATATAACCATGAAAGCATGAGTCTATAACACATGAGTAGAAACAAAATCAACACACATAACATCAGTATGTTTATGTGAAAAACTACGGTGGAGGTTAACCCACAAGAAATTATACTCTGTTAAAAGTATTACAAAAGGAGAAGTCACATGCCTTCGTGGTGCACTGCTCAGAGCTCACTACTCCAAGAGGCTCACTACCTATAGAAATGATTATAGGAAGATTACAGAATGTTTTAACTAATGTACAACATCTACCAATGCAAAAATTTAGTTCTGGTCAAGCACAGAATACTGATCTTACACACTTCATCCTTACTCTACGCTGTTTCACTCTTTGTCCATAATCTGAGCTTAGATCTTCACCTTTGCACTCCTTTCTGCCTTTTTCACACTTACTCCATCACCACACCACACCCCCACTTCAAAACACTCAAATCCATTGGCTATATATATCTACATTAAGAAATTCAATCAACTGTAGTCGGCTTCAAGAAAACTTAGAACATTTATTAAGAACTCTGCTCTATCAGCTGAATCTATGCACAATAACCAACACGGACCAAAAAAGTGTGTTCTCAAATCATCAATCATGTTGGCCAATACCACTTATTATCCCAAATTGGCTAACCAATAGCTTTTCTTCATCTGGACCAAGATCAAATACTAGGTCGGCTTGTTCTTCTTTTGACTGTTCTAGCTAACTGGAATCTAATACTCAGATGCTTATAACTTTTGAATCCTTTATCACCAAAGGCTGAGTTCCTAGATTTAGATAATCTTGACAATCCTTATTACTCCCTCAAATTTGCAGCACACTATAATTTACCACCAAAGAGATCTGGAGCAAGATACTGGACCCTGTCACATGCTCTATTTCTGACTACTTAGACTTAAACAAATCTTCACTCTAACCTCTGGTATGAACAAATTATGTAGTGTGGATATGTAAGATAGACTTAGTTGCCATCAATGACAACACCTGTAATGTATAGTAGTGTCTCTTGCCAACAATACATTATTGTGTTCCTTTTCCAACATTGGTTGATAGACTTCATAATATACTTATCCCATTTTTCTCACATAGTGTTTCATGGGATAAATATTCCATAAGGTTCAAGATTTAAAGATTTCATGGCATAAATATTCCATATGGTTCAAGCTTTAAAGATTTCATGACATAAATATTAAATATTCCATGTTGTTCAAGATTTAAAATTTTCAATAGAAAAAGTAATTTTCTAGTATGATAAGAAGCATACATGCCCTTCAATGTAACAAAACTCCCCTATGTTGAAGTTAGTATATTGAATGCATAAAAAATGGGGCATATCATCATTTTTAAGTTCATGTTGGGTTTCTCAGTTTGAGTGCTGATTAATTTTTTTACTATATAAACCCAGAAACATTATGGGTTTGATTATATATATGAGTATTTTATTTACTATGTTATAATAAATTTTATTAAATTATTTCATTGTAATTATAATATTGAAATTTTAAATATGTACTTAGTTTTTTTCTTGTCCAAGCCTAGAGAGACCCTTACTGGGGATCTCTTCCCATGGATTTATCACCGAGATCAATCCCCAAGGCATGACCACCAAACCATGCCCTTATCTAGAAATATTGATATATATTAATATGAATATTACACAATAAAATAAATTAATATTTAGATGTGATCTAAATATTAATTTATTTTATTATGTAATATTTATATTAATATAATATTAAACCTTATGAAAATTATTTGATATTTTATTCATTATATATTATTACTAATAAAATTTATATTAAATTGTTTATTATACAAATTTATAATGTATTTATATTTATGTTATATTATAGTAAAAAATTTTGCACTTTAATAACAAAAAAATATTAAATATCAATTAATATAAATTTTATTATTAATATATACAATTTTTTTTTATTGTTAATATATACAAAAAGAAATGTGAGATATTGGAGTTCAAAACAAGATATCTTTCTAAATTACCTACTTGATAGTTTACTTATTTTATGTACTTTCATTGTTTATTATTAAAAAATCCTATTATAGGTTTTGAAGGGATCCTAAAACCTTTTAAATGCACATAAGAATATTAAAAAATATATTAAATATGAATTAATATAGATTTTATTATTAAATAAATATTAAATATTGAAACATTATACTAATTTAGATTTAAATATTGATTAATTTGTATATAATAATTATAAAATTCTTATTTTAAATATAATTAGAATAATATAATTCATAATATATTAATGATAATATTTATATTAAATTATTGATTATACAAACAAATAGAATTATCATTATAATATATTTATATTTATGTTATATTATAGTAAAATGAAATATTGATATATTTGTGTATAAGTTTTAAATATTAATATATTTTTAATAATCTAAATAGTAATATATTATATTGTGTAATATGAATTCATATTTAATTTTCCTTCATTGTAATTATAATATTATAATTAATATATATACAATGAAGGACAACATAAATAATCATATAAATATCGATATTGTATTAATATGCATATTAGACAACATAAATTGAAATAAATCTACAAAGAAATGTGAGATATTGGAGTGGAAAACAAAATATCTCTCTAAATTATCTACTTGATAGTTCAGTTATTTTGTGACAGTTCAATAATGGATATTCTTATGACAGTTATGTTAAGGCTAGGGATATGTTTTATAGGGAGGCGTTATTTTATCATTTCTTTTCTTTTCCTTCCTTCATGGAGTTGATTAGTGCTCATCCATACCTATCAGATACACTTATGTAAATTATGCATGAACATAATGATGATCGTATAGATTGTGATAGTTGTGAGTACATAACTAGTGAGGATATACATTATGGCACACCTTTTAGGAGGGCCATAGAAAATATAGTTTTACCTCCTTCACCTATGCTTTAAATGATTACAACTTTTAATGATACATCTCTTATATGTCATGCTAGATTTTCTCTATAGATTCATGTTCTTTGAATGCATTAACTTCTTTTATGCTTGATAGTGTGTATAATGATAATTTTTCTCTTATTTTAAATCTATGGACATATGATATAGATACACATCATACCTTCACCCACATATAATGATGATCTACCTTCACTCATCCCTAGTGATAGACTTGTTTCTTTTAGAATATTATTTGTAATGTTTATCCTAGCAATGAGATTTATGATGATTGCACTTCTTCTATCACTAGTAATAGGTTTGTTTTATTCACCTCACATGAGGTCACTAACCCATTTTACTCATGGTGAATATTAGGCAATATAATAAATTAATATTTGGATCACTATAATATATTAATATTTATAATTTATAGACAAATATATTAATATCAATATTTTATTTTACCATGTTATAATAATTGATATTATAATTAATATATATACAATGAAAGAAAAATAAAAAATCATATTAATATCAATATTATATTAATATGAATATTACACAACATAAATTGAATTAAATCTACAATGAAATGTGAGATATTGGAGTGCAAAATAAGATATCTCTCTAAATTCTCTACTTGATAGTTTACTTTATGTAATTTTATTCTTTTCATTAAAAAAGACATAATATAGGTTTTGAAGGGATTCTAAAACCCTTTAAATGCACATAAGAATATCAAAAAATATATTAACTTTGAATTCATATACATTTAAGTATGAATATATATAATGAATAAAATTTAATAATTATATTAATATGAATATTATATTAATACAAATAATAGACAATATAATAACTTAATATTTGGATCACTATAATATATTAATATTTAATATTTACAGACAAATATATATCAATATCTTATTTAACTATGTTATACTAATTGATATATATAACAATATGCAAAGGCAAAAAAGAAAGAACTGAGGAAAAAAAAGCATAAGCTTTTTTTTCTTATAATACAAAACTATCCCCCAAAAAAAAAAGAATTGGAAGGCAACTCCAGCTCAACTGAATTCAAAAATATGCATGAATGAGTTTGAAAAAGTAACTCCAAGTTGATGGGCGAGTACAAGTGAAAAGCTTAAAATTTAGGCCCCATAACTCCTCCAAGATGAGCAAAAATAGCTCAGAACTCCAAGTCTCAAAGTCCTTGACCAAGAAATTATAAAAAATAGTCATGTAAAAAATAGAACTCCAAATATCTCTCCCTGCATAACCCTACACTTCAGTTCAACTCCTCTCCTATTTTTATGTACCTTGAAAGACTTCTGATAAAGTCCAGAATGGTATTTTTGGGAAAATATTGAAAATATATATTTTTTCAATTTTTTCTACATCTTAGTAAATTGTATTTTTGGAGGCCTTTGGAGTGGAATCAGGGAAAACCACCTTGAGGTAGTATTCACGTTAGCCTTAGAAACCTGCAACTTGAACTAGATAATTGGTTTATCTTTCTAACGAGTCCAAAAACTTTGAATTATGATAAAGTAGCGAGGAGTTATGACTCCACCAAAATTTTTTTTGTAAATAATTTTCATCTTCCATAGCTCTTTTTTTAATTCCAAGGGTAATGTGACCCTTCATATTATATGTAAGCCTTTATATTTTGAATGAAAATGGTATAGATGAATGGTCTTTAGGTACCTGTATCTGTACAGTGAACAAACAGGTTAGATAAAATGTAGAGGCTGAAGCATCTCTCTTGACTATTTTGATTTGATATTCTCTTCCTTCCTACTTCATTTGAAGTCACTTGCTCCCTGAAAGCATTAGAAAATAAATCTTACAGCCCAGCCTAATTGGGCTGCCAAACATAATTTGGTAACATTTTTGTTGACCGCTATGCCAGTTTTACCTACTAAAACTCTCGTGGCCAGTTGCCTATTATGTCCATTGGGCAATAGAGTCTTCCGTTAGCCTTTGTAACTCATAAAACTGCTTGAAAAATCAACTGCTAGAAAAACAATAGCAACAGAAACAAAATTAAAATAGAACAAGGCTAGCTCCAAATAGGACCAGCCAACTGTAGATCAACACTTTTTGAAAAAAGGAAACTGAAATGAAACAACTGTGCAACCAACACTTATTAAATTGAAATCTTATTCTACTATGATACAATTGCAACCCTATTCTTCTCAAAAGTAGTGTTTGAGGTGAATCCCATTAACTAGGATGTGTAACACCTCTACTTCCATTATAGCCAGTTGATAAGCATTATGTTGTTTGCATTCAATAATCATTAATGGGCCTATCCACATAGAATCAAATTTGTTGTTCTTACCAGGTCTACTCTTTAGCTCATCCCATTTGAGAACAATGTGTCCTTCATTGAAAACTTTGAATGTTTCCATCCTATCAAATGTTCTCTTCATCTACATCTGATACATCTCCAATTGCTGAGTTGTTTATTTCCTTATCTCTTCTAGTTCCACTAACTCAACTAGCCTTACCTCCATAGGACCAACTTCCATAAACTCAACTCTCTTTCATAAGACTTAGGGCTGGTAGTTCAGTTGAGATAGGTAGTTTAGCCTCTTTTCCATAAACCAAAACAAAAGGAGATTGACCTATTGACCTCTTAGGAGGCACTCTATCAGCCCACAATGATTTCAACTTTGAATGCCAAGTTCTCTGGTTATCTTCTATTGTTCATTTGATGATCTTGATGAGATTTTTATTAGTGGATCTATCCTACCCATTTCCTTGAGGGTAGTAATTTGATGAAGTGCTTAGGTAAATGCCATGTTTGATGGCCTTGTCAATTATTTTTAGGCCTACAAAAGCCAATGCATTATCTAAAATAATTGCATTTGGTACACTGGTCAAACCTGGCCACTAAGTCTTCATAAAAGTTCAAAACAACACTTTCATTAGCTTCTTTCAAAACTATTCCCTCTCTGTGGCTATTAATATCCACTTGTGACCAATACTAGAAGGTGGATTGATGCCCCAACAAAGTCAAGGCCTTATTTTGTGAAGGGTTGATCAACTGAGATAGGTTGGAGTGGCATGCCTGCCAACGTTTCTTTACCTACAAATACTACACATTTAACACACTTTCTAACCCAAGAATGCACATCTTTGAAAAGAGATAGCCAGTAATACCCATCCTTCATAATTTTCAAGGCTATTGTTCGAGCAGTAAAGTGACCACCAGTTGGCCCATTATGAAACTCATGTAATACTTTATCAATTTGATCGGTTTCAACACATCTCAACAACACTCCATTGTAGTCTTTTCTAAACAAGATATCTTCAACCATGACAAAAGGAATAGCTTGTGGCCTATAATATCTTTGTTTTTCTACACTTAGCCTTGCTTGGCATTCTCCAGTCTACAAAAAGTGTATCGTATCTCTTGTCTAGCTAGTATTGCTCACTGGAGCAATAGGTACAACAATATTATCAGCCATCAAAACCACTTCTTTTGGCAATTTAACTTCATTTTCTACTATTTCAGCTAGCTGCTCACATAGTCCTTTACCCTAAATTAGCTTTGTAACTTTGATGCCAACATCATACTCCATCACTCTAGTTATCCAACTAGTTATTTTATCTTCCAGATCTTTGCTCAACAAAAATTTTTTGACACTTGGATGGGCAGCCATAAGGTGAATCTTGTTATTTGATAACATGTGCCTATTTTTTTTGAGGCTTCTTATGACAAAAAGTACATGCTTTTCACTAAATATGTACCTTTGTTCATAATCTTCTGATCCTTGGCTGAAAAAGGCTATTAGTTTTTCCTGGCCTTCTATGTTCTGCTGGGTCAACATAGCAAAGATAGTGTCAACTCCTCCATGGGTGCTGCCACAATAATGGGTTACACTTTCTGGGACATCCTGATTTTTGCTGAAATCACATATTTTTAGAAAATATAATGATTTAAGCCTTGAAAGGTTCCATTTAAAGGATTTTAATTAAATAGGGTTTGATCAAACCCCCTTGGATAGAAACCCGCTAGTTTTAAACCATACCTATAATGGAGTCTCCTCTACACCTATCAAAATGCTGATAAAAAACCACTTTTGATTTACCTTTTGGGGGATCAAATGAATTTATTTAAAATTTATGTTTTGTAAGTGTGTAGTCCTTATTATAAACTTCACAAAAAGTATAATTTTAAATACATTTGATTTGATTATTATATTTATTTTTTATTTCTTGTGAATGTAGGTTTTTCACTAAACATCAAGTTCTTTGTTCTACACACATGGAAAATTAGTAAATTAGTGAAAAAAAATTATGAAAAATATCTATGCCTTAGGTATTGATGTCCTTGTTTCAACAAAAAAAATAAAATTGAATTTCGATACATATAGGAAAAGTTATGTTTTACTGAATACGCCTATGCCTAAATTATAATTGGTTTGACTTCAAAACTTAATTAAAAAAATATATTCAACAAAACATTATGAAACCAAATGCATGCCCTATATATTGGTGTTACCAATCTAAATTCAAAAGAATCAGAATTTTATCCTTTGTAGAAACAAAGTTATGTGCTACAAAATACACATCACTTTAAAAAAATGTTGTTTACTATTAAAAACTAGTTATCAAAGGAGACGCAAAAAAATTTAGAATTTAACTCCAAATTTTTTTAAAAATATATATTTAGAATATATAAACAAAATCTCACAAATCACTAGTTTGCATCATCTCCAAATTCCTAATAGTTTAGTGGCTATAGGTGTCAAAAAGTGAAGATTTAGTTCAAAATATTGATTTTAATGTCAAGTTTGGCCAAAAAGTGCAACCCATTATTGTGGGATGACCCCCATAGGCATACAGAATAAAATCTTTTGAAAAGTCAGGATTGATCAATGTAGGAGATGCTGCTATAGCTGCTTTGATGTCCTCAAACCTATACTTTCCCTCTTTAGTCCAGCTGAAACCAATATTCTTCTTCAACATGGCTATTAGAGGCTTTAATAAACTAGCAATATTCAGTATAAACCTTCTAATGAAATTGATTCTCCCAAGGAATCTTTGCAGCCCCTTTTTATGGGTTGGGAGAGGTAAGGCTGAAATAACACTTACTCTTTCAGGGTCAATTGTTATCCCATGCTTGGAAATAATGTGACCTAGCAACTTACCCTTTTGAACAGTATAAAATACACTTTTTTGGAGTAAGTGAGACTCCATATCCCCTACATCTTTCAAAGACCTGTCTGAGATGATAAAAGTGATATTTGGTGTCCCTAGAGAAAACAGTGATGTCATCTAGATATACCAAGACGAACTTATTCATTATGCCTTGAAAAGCCATATCCGTGGCTCTCTTAAAGGTTGCTCTAGCATTCGACAACCTAAATGACATTTTTTGATAGGCCATAGTACCCCATTTAGTTGTGAATGTTGTCTTGTACTGGTCTTCCTCCTTAACCAAAATTTGGTTATACCCTGAAAAGCCATTTAGTAAAGAAAACATTTCAACACCTGAAATTCCTTGTAGAATCTCCTCCATTAAGGGCAGTGGGTAGTGATCTTTCAATAATGCTCTATTCAGGTCTTTGAAATCAACACACAGAATAATCTCACCATTTTTCTTCCTGACGAGAACTAGATTCGAGACCCATGATGTGTGTTTGATTGGAAAAATGATGTTGCTTTGAATTAGCTTATTTAATTCTGTTTTCATCATCACTTCCAGCTTGGGGTTAAGAGGCCTCTACTTCTGCCTCACTAGTTTTACCCCAGTTCTAGCTCTATGGTGTGTTGAGCTAGCTCAAGGTTAAAACCTTTGAGGTCTTTGTAATCCCATGCAAAAATATCATCAAATTCTTAGCACAATAACACAAAAACATGCTTATCTTTAGCTATACATACCTTTCCAAATTTGAGAAGTTTGGACTTGAAAATCTCCACTAATTCATAGTGTTCCTCTTTGATAAGTATGCTGGCTTTTTCTTTTCTGAGCTGATCATCTGAATTGAAAATTAATTCCAATGTCACCAAACCTTTTGGCAACTTATTGGTCTTTAATTGAACAATCTGGTCTTCAAATTGCTACTATAATTTTTGTTAATTACCAATTTAAAACTCAACCTCCTGAATAAGAAAATTTACTATTTGATCATCACTTTCAAAAACCTACCAATGTATATTATTATCAGGCACTGATGGCCTTACAACCACTTTCACATACTACTGCTTCTTAGTGTTTATGATTTCTTTAGGTATATAAAATTCAACCCCCATGGCTGCAAGATTATCAGTCCGTTTGTTCTAATTTCTAGGCAGGGACAATAGATTAAAAGCATCGAAATCCTCAAGCAGATTCCATACTCTATATTTGTATAACTTAAGAAAGTCATTTATGGTGATATTCAAGTTCCTTACCTAATTTGCAACAAGTTCACTATCACCATACACCTTCAAACACTTATTATTCTTCCTTCTGGCCCATTCTAAGCCTTGAATGAGTGCCTCATATTCTGTTGTGTTATTTGAACAACTAAATGCAAATTTGAAAGATGCATAATATTTTTCATTGTCCGGTGAAATAAGCATAGCTCCACCTCCTGCACCTATTTTGCTCCATGCACCATCAAAAGATAGCTTCCACAGCTCATTTTCTGGTTGCTCTTTTTGTTGTTGCTACTGATTTTCAGCTTTCACAATGTTAGGAATAGGCTGATTCTGTTCATTGATCATATAGATACCTAAACTAGCTTCTTCTATTTGCTTGTAAGGGTCATCTTCATGATTTTCTAATGCCCATTCATGTGGAAACATGTCTTCTTTGCTCTCAATTAGGGTGTTTCTCTCATGAACAGTAGGTTGTTCCTCCTCATGATAGGTCAAATTAGCATTAACAACACTAGGGATACAAGCTCAATGTGATCTTTAGCAACAGGTTCAAATTCTACAATCACCCATGTACCATACCTAGTCCTAAAAAATATATGTGACCAATCAGCTGACACATAACCTCCTAAATTTGATGTAAATGTTAGACTTAGGGCACACAATTGAGAGGGGGGGTGAATCAGTTGTGCAAAACTTTCTCCAATTTACACACTTAAATCTTCTTGGTGATTAGAAATATATTAAACATGAAACATAATGTATTCAAATCAAAAGTAGAAACTCATCAACACATAAGACACCAAGATTTTGACGTGGAAAACCCGTTAAGGAAAAAAACCACAGGGTGATTAACCCAAGAATGTATTCTCTGTTAGAAGAATAGAAAGAACAAAATGGCACATGCCAATTAGGGCTCACTGCCTGAGCACACTACTCACAAGAGGCTCACTGCCTACAAGAGACACATTGTCTACAAAGAAATAAGTATCACATACATGAACTAGAGAATAGCATCTTCACCATGCTTGAATCAGTTTCATTAAGCTTAATACTTCTGCTCTACCTTTCGCTCTCCTCTTTGCTACCACACTTTCATCTCCACTAGACACCCTCTGGAATGACTTCACAATCCCTTATTTATATAAGGCATCGACTTAGGAACAATTATCTAAGTCGGCAAACACCTACAAGAACACTCGCAAGATGTGTAATACATCCGGTCGACCAGTCTCAGAAAGAACACCAACATTCGGTGGTTATTCTTCAAATACAAACTTTAACTTCAATGCAGACCACCCACATGAACTGGACACTATCCACAGATCACCACAAGCTTTCCTGAATCACCAAGAACATCTGCACTTCATTTGCTTACTGGGATTCTTCTCTCCTTCATTCAGAACCTCAAGAACACAGTCTGTCATCACTGTTACAAAGGAATAGGTTCTTCTGGACCTTCAAACCATGAACCAATCTACTTGACACTTCACAAGCACATCCTCAACACTTCCTCAAATTCACAGAATGGGATAATGCATTTCTAGATCTCACTGGACCTATCTGTGTCACTCTGTCACCTCTGAACACCTACCAGAACTGGATCTTCTTGAGCGACCATAACTCCTTCAGATCTTCATGCGGACCTCTGAAAACTTGACTGGAGCAACTCAAGACTTATATATACAAACCCTTTAAACTGTATCCTCTAATCCTCAACCTATCTTGGACTTTGACCTTGTTGTCATCACCGTTCTTCACTGTTCCTGATTGAGACTAATTTTCTCAATATCCTCAGCACACAGCTCATCCAATCCTTCTCATTACTGCAACATGAGTATGTTGACATCAATGACAACACCGGTTAGACCCATACTTGCAACAATCTCCCCCTTTGTCATTGATGGCAACATATGATGTGAAAAACCATCAAGACAAGAACTTCTCCTTACTGTCACAACTCCCCTATCAGCAACAACTAATTCACATGTCTTATCTTCCTTTACTACTCCCCCTTTGATCATCAACTACTTTTTTTTCACATATCTTTTCTCCCCCTTTGACATCAATGGCAAAGGGCTCATACTTGCAACTCCATCACTTTAGAACATACCAGCTGCTCCCCCTAAGTAGCAGCTTCCCATCATCAATTCGGATCACAAGATATGACTGTGATATCCACCGGACTGATGCACATTAGTGCATCCTGGTTCATCACCGGAGGGGTAATAACCCCTAAATTCTCCCTGAGATACTCAAAAGAGTCCTTGGGAAGAGGTTTAGTAAATATATTTGCAATCTAATCCTTGGAGGGCACAAACTCCAGTCTGACTTCATCCTTGTTCACTTGCTCTCTCAGAAAGTGAAACTTGAGAGATATATGCTTAGTCTTAGAATGCAACACTAGATTCTTAGAAATATTTATTGCACTTGAATTATCACAAAAAGATTGTGATAGGCTCCTCATACTCTACTTTAATATCTCTTAGCATCTGCTTCATCCACAAAACTTGAGTGCAACTACCTACTGCTGCAATGTATTCTGCTTCAGTTGTAGATAAAGATATTGCCTCTTGTTTCTTGCTTAGCCAAGAAACCAATCTTTTTCCCAAAAAGAATGCTCCACCACTGGTACTCTTCCGGTCATCCACATCTCCTGCCCAATTTGCATCTGTATATGCATGAAGAGAAAAATCATGATCTCTAGGATACCACAAACCATACTCAAGTGATCCTTTTAGATACCTAAAAATCCTTTTGATTGCCATGACATGAGATTCTCTGGGATCAACCTAGAATCTCGCAACAAGACCAACAACCTTCATTATATCTGGTCTAGTTTGAGTGAGGTACAACAATCCTCCAATCATTGATCTATACTTTGTCTAGTCTACCTTAGGAGAGTCATCATCTTTGCTCAACTTACATCTGGTTGCCATGGGAGTATTCATTTGCTTTGAATCTTCCATTCCAAATTTCCTCAACAATTCTTTCACATATTTGGTCTGAGAAATAAAGATTCCTTTCTTTGTTTGAGCAATTTGCAAACCCAAGAAAAAATTTATTTCACCAAGCATAGACATCTCAAACTCACTTTTCATTTGATTTGCAAAAGTTTTACACATACTATCTCTTCCTCCAAAGATGATATCATCAACAAATACTTCAACAATCAAGATGTTTTCATGATCAACTTTGAAATATAAGTTACTGTCAGCAGTACCTTTGTTGAAACCAATCTTCAAAAGATGCTTATCCAATCTTTCATACTAGGCTCTTGGAGCTTGCTTTAATCCATAAAGTGCCTTCTTCAATTTGTAGACCATATCACCATGATCAGACAACTTAAATCCATCTGGTTGCTCTATATACACTTCTTCTTCCAAGTCACCATTTAGAAAAGCAGACTTGACATCCATCTGATATACTTTGAAATCCTTGAAGGCAGCAAAGGAAAGAAATAATCTGATTGCTTCAATTCTTGCCACCGGAGCAAAAGTTTCTTCAAAATCAATTCCTTCTATTTGAGAGTAGCCCTTGCAGACCAATCTGGCTTTATTTCTGATTACTTCACCAACTTCATTTAGTTTGTTCCAGAAAACCCATTTGGTTCCAATCACATTCTTGTTTCTGGGTCTCGGAACAAGATCCCAAGTGTGATTTTTCTCTATTTGCACCAGCTCTTCCTCCATAGCTTTAGTCCAGTTTTCATCATTGCAAGCTTCATTCACTGTCTTAGGTTCAATCTTTGAAATCAAACAATATTCTTCTGAATCTTGAGCAATTCTCCTTCTTGTTAGTAGTCCTTTGCTTTTATCACCTATGATCTGATCTTCAGAGTGGTTCAGTCTTACATACCTGGGAACTTTAGGATTTTCTTGCACTTCTGATTCTTGATCAGGCTCATTGAGAGTCACTTCTTCTTCCTGGTTTACTAGATTAGCTTGAATCTGACTGACAAATGAGGCTTGGGCTCCTTGAGTCAGAACACCATTGTGATCATCTTCATCATATTCATAAAACCTTGAGGGTTTCTCAATTCCCTCATCAACCTTCACATTTGTACTTTCTATCATCTTTTTCAGTCTTTTGTTATAACACCAGTATGCTTTGCTTTGAGTAGAGTAACCTAAGAATATTCCTTTATCACTTCTAGCATCAAACTTTCCTAGATCTTCATCTCTTTTAATGTAACATTTGCTACCAAAAAATCTAAAATACCTTATAGTAGGAGTGATGTCAAACCAAAGTTCATAAGGAGTCTTACCAATATTGCTTCTAATTTGAACTCGATTGAGAGTATAGACTGCAGTGCTAACAGAGTCTCTCCAATAGATATGATGAACATTAGCTTCCATCATCATGGTCCTAGAAGCTTCCTGTATGGTCTGGTTCTTTCTTTCTACTACTCCATCCTGCTGTGGAGTCCTAGGAGCAGACAACTGTCTCTTTATTCCATGTTTCTCACAGAACTCTATGAACTCACCGGATGTGAATTCTCCACCTCTATCAGACCTCAGACATTTCAACTTCAATCCGGTTTCATTCTCTACCATAGCCTTGAATATTTTGAATTTCTCAAAAGCTTCTGATTTCTCTTCTAGAAAAGTTACCCACATCATCTGGGAATAGTCATCAATTAGTAGCATGAAGTATCTATCACCTTGAATACTCCTGGTTCTTGCCAGACCACAAAGCTCAGTGTGAACTAAGTCCAATAATCTGGTAGAAGACAGTTCCTTGCTTTTGAATGTGATTCTGCTCAGCTTACCCAACTAACTTTCCTTGCACAAGATGTTAGTAGGTTTCACCAATTTTGGAAGATTTCTTATAGCCTGAATATTGCTTATCTTGATGATATTATCAAAATTCACATGACACATCCTTCTATGCCATAACCAACTATGATCAACTTGAACAAATAAGTAGATTTTACCAGTACCAACCAAGTGGAAGTGGTGCAGAAGCACAAAGGGTTTGGAACCCATGTACATACCTTTGCATTTTGGTGTGAAGTTTTTGATTTTCCATAAGGAGTGGGAACATACATTCGGTGACCAACTGTGGCAGTGAGGACAACCGATGGTAGGGAGTTAGCGGATGTATATAAGAAGTAATCGGTATGATCGAGTGTATCAACAGACAGGCCCGGAGTTCCACCAAAGTCTTACGTCTGGCCGATAGGAAGATAAGTCAATGTGAGTCCCACACAATGCATGCAAGCTTTGCATGTATATACAAAGCGGATCAGCATTTACAAAGATACAATGGCCGAGGTGCATTGACCGATAGGGGATTGCAGGTCCCATCTCTTGTATGTTGCAAGTGAAAGAACATACAAGTCGTGAGATACAAGTTAGGAGATACAAGTTAATGAGATACAAGGAAGGTTAAGAAGCATGGGCCCCACCTCTTGCATGTTCGCAATGTATGCAGGGAATGTATAAACAGAGATACAAGACCCTAAGATACATCGGGAAGCTTAAGTTGTGGACCCCATCTTTTGCACGTCGGTAATATTTGCATATGCGAAATGGATCCATCGGAGTAAGAATGAACATCGGGAAACAAAGGAAAAGCTACGCCAACAATACAATGTCTAAGCCATAGATACTTCATCCGTCAGAGAGAAATGGTATATCAGCGGAAGAAGTTAAGTAGTGGCCGATAAGGTGGATCAAGCCATTGAAAAGGGAAGGAGCATTTCGGTGAGAAAGTCAAGATATCTGGTTGATGATAAAGTGAATGTATATCTTGATGCATTAAAGCTTTGTATGTATGATACAGGCAAATGTGCAATACGTAAACCATTGTGGAGTTCGAAGATAGTAGGTCCCACCTCTTGTATGTTTAATGTTTTGAGAATGTATACATGGAGGAACATACATTGGGAAATTAAGGTCATGGTTCTACACAAGGCATGAAGGCAATGCATGTATATGCAAAAGTGAATGTATCGATAGAATGCATATCGACAGGGGAAGAATATGATCGTTGAAACAAAAAGAACCTGTTTTGCCGATAATGAACACAAAAGCATGGAGAACCTAACCAAACAGATAGAAAACCCTAACTGTCCAATAACAGAGAAATAACAAATGGTATAAGAACTATTTTTGGCTTTGTAGATCGGTTAGAGAAGGTGGAAAAACGTGGAAGATTGAAGAACATACATTGAATGTAATAGAGAAACTTCTAATAATAGAAACATTGATAGTTTGAATCCATTTGTATATTGTCTATAGAGTACTTGTATAATCTAGTTTGCAGTAGAGTAGACAGTTTAATTTTTGTTCTTTTGTTTATGTTTGTACAAGATGTCTCTGTCTTGATGCCCCTGCATTTTCCTTGTACAGTCATGGAGGGCCATCGAGCAGAGACCTTGTTTTTTTTTGTTTCTGTTTGCGTTAGTGATTGGATTGTCAACGGGAGACAATGAGAACTTGTCCTAGGCGAGCTCTGCTATAGCCCGGCTAGGTATGCAAGTTGCAGTCTAAGTAGAGGGGTGAAAAACAGAGAATGGAGAATTGAGCACCAAGCAATTAAAACCCTGGACCTAAAGAGGAGGGTTGATAACGGGCTCAAGAAGGCTAAAAGCCTTGGATATTGAGAATCTTGGTACACAATGAGAACAAAGAAGAATACCTCACACCAAGAAAGCATTGTCTGTACTGAAAATAACAAGCAAATAGGTCTTTCACCTCTGTAATAGATTGTGTAGGTTGGATTAGGCATTTTGGGTATAAAATGTCTTTAAGCACTTGAATTGGTAGGGAGACTTGGGTATGATTTAGGTCTTGAAGTGTTGGTTCAAGATAGGTTTTCTAAGCCCATAGGCCTCCCCATCAAATTAGTATTAGAGCAAGTTAAAGATTTGGGCTATTCCTAGATTGGAATAGAAGAAGTTGTATGTCATCACCGAGTTCAAGTGAGTCTGTAGTTTCCTCCAAGAAGATGGTGACTAATGCAGAATTGGAAAAGAAGGTTGATGACCAAGAAGAGTAGAATAGGCTCCTATAGGAAAGATTGGTAGAAATGGAAAGTAAACTGGGTGCCATGATAATAAAGACTAAAGAAGTCAGTCAGAAAATTAAAAATTTTGAAGGTAAGGAAAAAGGTGTGTCTATTGAAGATGAAGAGCCCACACTTGATCCTAAGATGGAAGAAGAACCTTTCTTGAAGGCATTGAAAGCCATGAGCGGCAAGTCATTGGAAGGAGTTCCTCTTTTTGGTGGAAAGATGGAACCTGATTTGGTTATGGAATGGATAGAAGGTTTAGAAAATCACATTGAATGTGATGGAGTGAGTGAAGCACAAAAGGTGAAGCTGGCTAAATCTAGACTTAGAGGAGCTGCCTTGACATGGTGCAAATTTGTTCAAATAGAAAGAGAAAAAGAAGGCAAGAAACCTATAGCTTCTTGGAAAGGTATGGTGGCTAAAATCAAAGAAGTCTACATGCCTAGGGATTATGAAGTTCAGTTGCACAAGAAAAGATAGAATTTGAGACAAAGAGAATTAGACATCAATGCATACACTGAGGAATTTCAAAAACTATGCTTGAGGTCTAAGGTGATGGAAGATGAAAATGTAAAGGTAGCAAGATACCTGAATGGTTTAAGGTGGAGTATTCAAGAGGAAATCAGCTTGTTCAGCCCTACAACAGTACAACAAAGCTATCAGTTAGCACTCAAGGTAGAGGAGAAGGGCAAGAAGAAACAAGAATAAAATAGCAGATCAAGAGGAAGAGGTAGAGATAGCAGAGGAAGAGGAAATTATGGTTGTAGGAATACTGATCAAAGACCCCAAGGAGAATCCAAACTCATAGAGCAGAGTGGGGAGACTAGTAGTAGAGGAAACTACCGAGGAAGGGGATCTAATAGAGGAAGATCAGGAGGATCAGGTAGAGGATCCTACTTTACCACTATGAAATGCTACAATTGTGGACAATTAGGCCATCCAGCATATAGGTGTCCTGATAAGGGCACATCTTCTTCTCAAGGAGTTGATAAAAGAAATCATTATGTACAAGATGATGCTTCAAGTAGCAAATCACCTGAAGTTAGTCTAGCCTCAGAAGTGGGGGAGAACATCATGGTAAGGAGAACCTTGATCAAAGAACCAGTGAAAGCTGAACCAAGCCAGAGGAGAGCATTATTCAGAATCAGATGCAAGATTATGAATAAGGTATGTCAAGTAATTATAGACTCAGGGTCTACTGATAATATAGTGTCTGATGGAGCAGTTAGAAAATTAAATTTGTAAAGAATACCTCAATCAAATCCATATAGAGTTACATGGTTAAATAAAGGTCAGCATGTGATAGTCAATGAGCAAACTTGGATAGAGTTTGGTATAGGTGGATACAAAGACAAGGTACTCTATGATATCCTACCCATGGATGCATGTCATCTCTTATTGGGCAGACCATGGCAGTATGATCGGAAGGCCATACATGATGGTGAGAAGAATAAATATTCTTTTCAAAAAGATGGTGTCACCTATAAAATTCAGTCATTGGAAGATGAAGAAGCAAATAAGACAAAAAGTCCTAGTGTCTTAATTGTGAGTGGTAAAGAGTTTTTGAACACACTTAAGGAGGATGGTATTGGTTATGCTATCATAGTAAAGCCTAAGGAAGAGCAGAAAGACAAAAAGGTAGTGATCCCAAAAGAGGTACAAACTATACTGGAACAGTATAAAGACATCATTAGTGATGGAACACTAGCAACACTACCTCCACAAAGAACTATAAGCCATCAGATAGATCTGATTCCAGGAGCATCTTTACCTAACAAAGCTCCTTACAAGATGACTCTAGAACAACATAAGGAAATAGCTAGACAAGTGCAAGAGTTGCTTGACCAAGGATTGATTAGGAAAAGCATAAGTCCTTGTGCAGTGCCTACAGTGTTGGCACCAAAGGAGGAACATGGAGACTATGCACAGACTCCAGAGCTATCAATAAGATCACTATAAGGTAGAGATTTCCAATTCCCAGAATTGAAGATCTTATGGACTGTTTAGGAGGGGCTAAATACTTCACTAAGATAGACCTAAAAAGTGGTTACTACCAGATCAGAATCAAGGAAGGTGATGAGTGGAAAACAACCTTCAAGACCACAGAAGGACTGTATGAATGGCTTGTTATGCCATTTGGTTTATCAAATGCTCCTAGCACATTCATGAGGCTCATGAATGAAGTCCTCAAGGACTATACGGGTAAATTTATAGTTGTTTATTTAGATGACATCTTGATTTTTAGTCAAACTAAAGAAGAGCATCTTAAACATGTAAATACTGTTTTGAAAAAGTTACATGATGAACAACTAACCATAAATTTGGAGAAGTGTGAATTTATGAAGCATGAATTGGTATGCCTTGGTTTTGTGTTGTCTAAAGGAGAACTAAAAACGGACAAGTCAAAGGTAGAAGCCATATTAAATTGGCCTACTCCTAGAGCAGCAACTGAGGTGAGAAGTTTTCACAGCTTGGCCTAGTTTTATAGAAAGTTCATAAGGAATTTCAATGCTATTTGTGCACCCATGCTTGATACAATAAAAGGTGGAATGAAAACAAAGTTTCAATGGACACAAGTAGTTGATAAGAGTTTTGAGTTATTGAAGAAAGAAGTAGCCACACAACCAGTGTTAGTGCTACCAAATTTTGATAAGTTATTCACTTTAGAATGTGATGCTAGTCATGTTGTAGTAGGTGCAGTACTCAACCAGGAGAATAGGCCAGTAGCCTTTTTCAGTGAGAGGCTGAATGAAGCAAAGAGTAGATACTCTTCATTTGACTTGGAGCTCCATGCCCTAGTCCAAGCACTTAGAAAATGGAGGCATTATCTCCTACCGAAGGAATTTGTTGTATAGACAGACAATCAAGCTTTGAGTTTTCTGAACTCACAAGATAAGTTGAGCCATAGACATGTCAAGTGGATGGAGTATTTACAGTCCTACACATTCACCATTAAACATAAGAAGGGACAGCTCAACAAGGCAGCAGATGCCTTAAGCAAGAGGTTGCTTACAGTACAAGAGATGCATTTAAGAAGCATAGGGATGGAAGAGTTAACAGCCCTCTACAAAGAAGATGAAGATTTTGCTAAAGCATACAAGGTCTGTCAAGACTTTGAAAATCACTTTCATAGTGAGTTTGCAGATTACACATTGCAGCAGGGATTGCTATTCAAAGGTCGACAGTTGTGTGTACCAAAAGGATCCATGAGGGAAAATCTCATACAGGAGAAGCATAATGACAGTTTGAGTGGACATTTTGGTCTGAACAAAACATTGGAGTTAGTCCAGAGGTTCTACTATTGGCCAAAGATGCACAAAGATATCAGAAAGTATGTGGAGTAGTGTATCATCTATCAGAAGGCCAAGGGAACTTCTTCAAATGCTGGACTGTACCAACCACTACCCATACCTTCCAGACCATGGGATTGTGTAAGTATGGATTTTGTAGTTGGTCTACCAAAGACTAAGAATGGTTTTGATAGTATTTTTCTAGTTGTTGATAGATTCAGTAAGATGAGTCATTTTATTCCCTGTAAGGTGACTCATGATGCTATTCATATAGCTCATTTGTTTTTCAAAGAGGTCATAAGGATTCATGGACTTCCAACAAGCATCGTGTCTGATAGAGATGCTAAGTTTATGGGACATTTCTGGAAAACTTTATGGCAGAGGCTAGGAACAAATCTGTCTTTTGGATCAGCATATCATCCATAGACAGATGGCCAAACAGAAGTGGTGAACAAGACATTGGGCAACCTGTTGAGGTGTTTGACAAAAGAATATGGACAAAGTTAGGATCAAGTCATTTATCAGGCATAATTTACCTATAATGATAGTGTGAATAGGACTACTAGCAAAAGTCCATTTGAGATAGTGTATGGAATGCATCCTCGAGGTGTCTATGAACTCCAACATCTTAGAGACATGAAACATAGAAGTGGTCATATGGAGGATTTTGCACAGTCTATGAAGGAGATTCATGACCAAGTGAAGCAACAATTGATGGAAAACACCCTGAAAATGAAAGATAGGGTAGATGCACACAGGAAGGATATTCAATTTGCAGTTAGTGATTTAGTCATGGTTCATTTGAAAAAAGCCAGATGCCAACCAAATTGCAGATGAGACGGATTGGTCCTTGCAGAATTCTGAACAAGTATGGCAACAATGCTTATAGGATTGATTTACCAACAGACTTGGCAATTTCACCAGTGTTCAATGTTCAGGACATGGTACCTTATAAAGGTCCTCATCCAGTAGCAAGGGGATCTAGTTCTGAAGCTACACAGACAATGAGTGATGTGACCTTGCCTCCAAAAACCAAACCATAGGCTAAGAGAATTCTAGATTCTTGAGTACAGAAACAGACCAGACATGGCGTGTACATGGAGCATTTGGTCAAGTGGCAATAGTTCCCTAAAGTAGAGTCTACCTGGATCACCGAGTCTGAGTTCAAGAAGCATGGCATTGATTTTGCCTTGTTGTCATTGGAGGTGACTTGACTTTCTCCACACTGGGGGAGTATGGTGCAGGAACACCAAGGGTTTGGAACCCATGTATAAAGGGTTTGGAACCCATGTACATACCTTCGCATTTTGGTGTGAAGTTTTTAATTTTTCATAAGGAGCAGGAACATACATTCGGTGACCAACTGTGGTGGTGAGGAGAACCGGCGGTAGGGAGTTAGTGGATGTATATAAGAAGCAATTGGTATGATCAAGTGTATCGGCAGACAGGCTCGGAGTTCCATCGAAGTCTTATGTCTTGCCAATAGAAAGATAAGTCAATGCAGGTCCCACACAATGCATGCAAGCTTCGCATGTATATACAAAGTGGATCGGCATTTACAAAGATACAATGGCCGAGGTACATTGACCAATAGGGGATCGCGGGTCCTATCTCTTGTATGTTGCAAGTGAAAGAACATACAAGTCGTGAGATACAAGTTGGGAGATACAAGTTAATGGGATACAAGGAAGGTTAAGAAGCATAGGCCCCATCTCTTGCATGTTCGCAATGTATGCAGCGAATGTATAAATAGAGATACAAGACCCTAAGATACATCGGGAAGCTTAAGTTGTGGACCCCATCTTTTGCACATCGGTAATATTTGCATATGCAAAATGGATCCATCGGAGTAAGAATGAACATCGGGAAACAAAGGAAAAGCTACGCCGACAATACAACGTCTGAGCGATAGATACTTCATCCGTTGGAGAGAAATGGTATATCGGCGGAAGAAGTTAAGTAGTGGCCGATAAGGTGGATCAAGCCGTTGAAAAGGGAAGGAGCATTTCAGTGTGAAAGTCAAGATATCTGGCCGATGATAAAGTGAATGTATATCTCGATGCATAAAAGCTTTGTATGTATGATACAAGTAAATGTGTAATACGTAAACCATTGTGGAGTTCGAAGATAGTAGGTCCCACCTCTTGTATGTTTAGTGTTTTGAGCATGTATACACGGAGGAACATATATTGGAAAATAAAGGTCGCGGTTCTACACAAGGCACGAAGGCAATGCATGTATATGCAAAAGTGAATGTATCGATAGAATGCATATTGACAGGGGAAGAATATGATCGGTGAAACAAAAAGAACCTGTTTTGCCGATAATGAAGACAAAAGCATGGAGAACCTAACCGAATAAATAGAAAACCCTAACTATCCAATAATAGAGAAATGATGAATGGTATAAGAACTATTTTTGGCTTTGTAGACCGGTTAGAGAAGATGAAAAATGTGGAAGATTGAAGAACATACATTGAATGTAATAGAGAAACTTCTGATAATAGAAACATTGACAGTTTGAATCCATTTGTATATTGTCTATAGAGTACTTGTATAATCCAGTTTGCAGTAGAGTAGAGAGTTTAATTTCTATTCTTTTGTTTCTATTTGTACAAGATGTCTCTATCTTGATGCCCTTGCATTTTCCTTGTACAGTCATGGAGGGCCATCGAGCAGAGACCTTGTTTTTTTTGTTTCTGTTTGCGTTAGTGATTGGATTGTCAATGGGAGACAATGAGAACTTGTCCTAGGCGAGCTCTGCTATAGCCCGGCTAGGTATGCAAGTTGCAGTCTAAGTAGACATGGGTGAAAAATAGAGAAGGGAGAATTGAGCACCAAGAAATCAAAACCCTGGACCTAAAGAGGAGGGTTGATAATGGGCTCAAGAAAGCTAAAAGCCTTGGATATTGAGAATCTTGGTACACAGTGAGGACAAAGAAGAATACCTCACACCAAGAAAGCATTGTCTGTACTGAAAATAACAGGCAAATAGGTCTTTCACCTCTATAATAGATTGTGTAGGTTGGATTAGGCATTTTGGGTAGAAAATGTCTTTAAGCACTTGAATTGGTAGGGAGACTTGGGTATGATTTAGGTCTTAAAGTGTTGGTTCAAGATAGGTTTTTTAAGCCCATAGGCCTCCCCATCAGGAAGATATTACCTTTAGTTTGAGCACTGGATGCAATCTCTATTTTAGAACTTTCAAAGATTTTGATTTTCCATCCTTGAATCAGAAATCATAGCCTTTGTCCACCAACTATCCAACACTAAGAAGATTGTGCTTCAAACCTTCAACATATAGTACATTACTAGTTTTGTTTCTTCCATCAAAAGAAATAGTTCCTCTTCCTCTGATTCTACCAGTAGAATTATCACCAAACTTCACCACTCCTCCTTCATACCTTTCCAAATCTATGAACTTATTTTTGTCACCTGTCATATGGTGAGAGCAACCACTGTCAATGACCCAATCATCCTTTTCTTCAACTTGGGCAGCCAGAGCACTTTCTACAACTTTATGATTGATAGATACAGAGGATATTGGTTCTTCTTCCTTGATGGCAATAAACACCCCTTCATTTCTTGATTTGTTTCCAGTCTCCGATTCATCATCTCTTACTCCTTCATTATCATCTTCTTCATGAACATAGTAACAATTCTTTTGGAACCTTGATCTGTTAGGACTTGACTTTGAAAATCTTTTCGGACATCTTGAGGCAAAATGACCAATCTTATTGTAGTTAAAACACTTAAAAGGTAATTTTTCTTCATACTTACCGGATCCTCTTGGTAGTCTCTTTGCAATGAGGGCTTCAAGTTGAGCAGTTTCTTCTTCTTCTTCTTCCAAGTCTTTTCTTGCTTTTTCATACCATGACAGTTTCCTTGATGAATTTTCTCCCAAATCAAATCTTTGTTTACCTTTCACAGAGGCACTGGGTTTGAATGCAAATTCAATCTTGGGGGGATCATCTCCAAACTCGGTCATTTCAAATGTAGCCAGTTTGCCAGCCAATTGGTCTCTTGTGATAGTTGTATGGGCTCTGAATTCATCAATGGTATCAACCTTGATTTTGTAAGAGGCAGGAAGGGATCTAAGAATTTCGCCAACAATCTCATTTTCATCCAAGACTCCACCAGCATTTCTAATTCCACAAACCAGCTCATTTACTCTTGGCATAAAAGTAGTAATATTTTCATCATCTCTCATCTTCAGTTTTTCAAATTTCCCTTTTAGACTATGTAATCTTGCACATTTAACATACTGGTCTCCTTCATGCAAAAGTTCTAGTTTATTCCAAATCTCAAAAGTAGTTGGTAGGTCAATAATATTTGAGAGCTCTGAGTCAGATAATGTGCTTAGAAGAGCCTCTTTGGTCTACAGATTGTTTTCAGCATCTGTGATTTCATTTAGGGTTGTCGAACCACCCTGTGGAGGTACATACGCTTTTGTAGCCATGGACCAATACGCCATTCCCATACACTGCAAGTGACATTTCATGCGATCTTTCCAAAGAGCAAAGTTGGTTCCATCAAACTTTGGACTATCCTTCTTGTAAGATGACATCCTAGATCTCCTCAAGCGATTAAGCTCCTTTTAGAGGAACTTGGCTCTGATACCAATTGTTAGACTTAGGGCACACAACTGAGAGGAGGGGGGTGAATAAGTTGTGCAAAACTTTCTCCAGTTTACACACTTAAATCTTCTTGGTGATTAGTAGTATATTAAACATGAAACATAATGCATTCAAATCAAAAGCAGAAACTCATCAACACATAAGACACCAAGATTTTTACGTGGAAAACCTGGTTAAGGGAAAAAACCACAGGGTGATTAACCCAAGAATGTATTCTCTGTTAGAAGAATAGAAAGAACAAAATGGAACATGCCAATTAGGGCTCATTGCCCGAGCACACTGCTCACAAGAGGCTCACTGCCTACAAGAGACACATTGTCTACAAAGAAATAAGTATCACATACATGAACTGGAGAATAGCATCTTGACCATGCTTGAATTAGTTCCATCAAGCTCAATACTTATGCTCTGCCTTTTGCTCTCCTCTTTGCTACCACACTTTCATCTCCACTAGACACCCACTGGAATGACTTCACAATCCCTTATTTATACAAGGCATCGACTTAGGAACAATCATCTAAGTTGGCAAACACCTACAAGAACATCTGCAAGACGTGTAATACATCTAGTTGGCCAGTCTCAGAAAGAACACCAACATCCAATGGTTATTCTTCAAATACAAACTTTAACTTCAATATGGACCACCCACATGAACTGGACACTATCCACAGATCACCACAAACTTTCCTGAATCACCAAGAACATCCGCACTTCATATGCTTACTGCAATTCTTCCCTCCTTCATCTGGAACCTCAAGAACATAGTTTGTCATAACTGTTACAAAGGAATAGGTTCTTCCGGACCTTCAAACCATGAACCAATCTACTTGACACTTCACAAAGATGTCCTCAACACTTCCTCAAATCCGCAGAATGGGATAATGTATTTCTGAATCTCACCGGACCTATTTGTGTCACTCTGTCACCTCTGAACACCTGTCGGAACCAGTTCTTCTTGAGAGACCATAACTCCTTCAGATCTTCATGTGGACCTCTGAAAACTTGACTGGAGCAACTCAAGACTTATATATACAAACCCTTTAAACCACATCCTCTGATCCTCAGCCTATCTTGGACTTTTACCTTTTTGTCATCACTGTTCTTCACTGTTCCTGATTGAGACTAATTTTCTCAATATCCTCAACACACAGCTCATCCAATCCTTCTCATTACTACAACATGAGTATGTTGACATCAATGACAACACAAGTTAGACCCATACTTGCAACAGTAAACTCCCTGGAGAGGCATAAGGCAATGTATGGGGGTAGGTCCACAACATATATGTCTTGCAAGATCGAAAAGTTTCTGCAAGCATGCAAGGTGAGACTTAGATTATTTATCACTCCAATGGTATTGATGGATGAACCATTTAGCTATGTCACAGCTTTGGACATTGGTTCATAAGTCAATCCTAACTTGTCCACTATCTGTTTTGGCATTACTGACGTACTAGCACCTAAATCAATCATACAATTATGCACAAGATTTTTACCAATAATTAATGAAACATAAAATGGTGTAGGTTTGATATATTTGGCTTTCTATTCATTCTAAACTAGTGGCTCATATGCAAGCACTACGCTAGGCTAGTCTCTTGACTAGTCTTTAGTGGTCTCATTATTCATAGAGGTATTAGATAAGACCTTTTGTAATAAATATTTTTGGCTTGGGAAAGATAATGAGTCTCATAAAGACATGCTTACATTTTCCTTTTTCATATAATCAATAATATTAAAAGCATATGAACCAACCTTTGGTTGTCCTCTTGAAGAAGTAGGATCAACTTGCTACTGTACTTGTTGTGGCTACCTTGTGTGCTGGTTTTCACTTGGAACAAGCTACCCTCTTGGTAAAACATGAATATTTGACTACTGTGATAGACCAAAAACACCTAGTTGGTTTGATTGGGCTTGATTTCGGCTTCTTCCAGCTTGTTGTCCAATATCTAGAGCTCTCTTTTTAGCTCTCATGTTGGCTGCTATGGATTGGGTAGATTGGTTTTGCCCTTGCATATGATTAACCCCGCAAAACTCTTCACCTTACCAATTCATAAATGTTGCATCAGATTGCTTATGTTTGAGATAAAAAACTTACTACTCTAAAACTTCTTGTATAGTACTTTAGTGATCAACAGCATTATTTTGCACCATTAAGGCTTGATTAATCATGCCATTTGAGCATGCTGATTGGTTGTGTGGTTGGTTATAGGGGTAACACCAATCGTATTCTTGTGCCATATTGTTTTGCACCAGTATTAACTCTCTTGATGAGATGGTAGCTTGTTGGTTGTAAGGATGATAAGGACTTATATTGAAGTTCCTTCTTTGGCCTTAGTTTTCAAGCTGATAAAAAGGTCTATTCTGCTGGTTACTTTGCTAGCTAGTTATTCTGGTAATTTTGTTGCTGGCTCTAGTAATTTTGTTGCTTATTTTGGTATGGGGGCTGATAAGGCCTATAAATTTGATTATGCTACTTCTCTATACTCACTAATTTATTACTAACTATTTTTAATAGCCCTGCTTATTCTTGGAAGTTCGTTTTATGCTCTTGCAACTCCTGAGATGGGGCTAGGATAGCATTAGCTTTGGCTAAAACTTGATAATTGAGGGCTGGTACAATAGGTACGGTAGCAAGTGGTAGGATTTGTAATGGGATTGATGGTTGTATTTCTAGAAAAATAGGCATTGACAGCCTTGGGGCTATTTTACCAGCCTAAATTAGGTTGTTTTCAGCTCCTATGGTAATTGCATAAGCACTCGACAGTGTTGTATCACCCATTGACTATACCATTACTACTATATCGCTATTTAGAGCTCTAAGAAAATACAAAAAAACATGTTCCTCAGTAGGCCTTACCACTGCTGGAATTCTGTCCCAAGTCTGCTAAAAATGGAAGTTGAAATCAACCATATTCTCTTGTGGAGATCTCTTTATTGTGCTAAGTTGTTCAACTAATGATAGATTGTTGGATTTGTCTTCGAATTGTTTGTTCAATGCATCCCCCAAGAGGTCTCATGATGTAATAGAACCTACAGCCAATCCCTTGAACCATTGAAGGGCTTTACCCTTCAAAAATGTAACCAACAATCTCACTACAACATTCCCCTGTGTTATGTGATGGACTAAACATAACGTAGCCACATCTTTTATATGTTCAATTGGAGTAGTCTACTCTTCACCTGTAAAAAATGGTAATCCTCTCAAGGCTACCACCAGAATGTTATCATGTGCTGCAAGTATTGAATTGCACAAAAGGATATCTTCTCGCCATTGGTGGAGCTTGAGGCGTCTAGAGAGTTTAAGGAATTTAGAGACTCTGTGGTGCCTGTATTTGCAAATTTATCACCAAATTTCTCTGATCAAACTCTGCAGTCCTAAGACTTGGAGGAGTAGATTGAGTTCTCCCTACTAGACTGGGTGTTCTTACTGTTGTTCTACCTCTTCTCCTTGGAGGTGATAGCTGTAGATACTCAAACAAAATTGAATTTCCTCTCATTTAGACTTTTGTCATGTGCTAAATTCACTAGATGTCCAAAAAATCAAAATTTTGAGTTGCCAAGTATGTTCTTTTACCTCTAAAAGGCTGAAAACCTTGTTGTGCATACCAAACAACAAAGAAAAACTATGTTAAAGTGGCCTTAAACTATGTTCAGTGTCCCACTAGGCATGCCAAAAACTATTGTCACAAAGGATTGCACCATGAATGCTAATCCTTTACAAGCTTGACAATCTAGTGCAACATGGGAACATTCTCAAACTGTGGGTTTGTCTATTTTGAGAATGAACCTCTAAAAAAGTTGGCTCCCTTTTAATGCCCTTTAGATTTGTAAATTGATGGAGAAAAAAGATAGAAGAAAACTTGTATAAACTAAAAACTGAACATAAAATCTATCTAAAGGGGGTGATGCACCAATATTTTGGATTAAAATTGCATTATAACTCACAAATAGTCTCCAATAAACTTGTTCTTACAATCCAAACTGATCATATTCACCACATAAGTATTTCACAGAAAGGCATAAATAATCTTGCACAAGTTGTGACCTATAATAAACTAAAATTTGTATACTTGCATCCAATAAATGAGGCAAAGAATTCAGAGGTTTTGAAGTAAAACATAGAAAATTCCTATCAAATCACTCACAAAATAACAAGACACTTGAAATTTGATAGAAGAACCCCTGATTGTATTAGAAAATAGAAGAAATCTTTGCAAAATAATAATAAACTGCTAAAAAAATAAATTGTTGCTACTGAAAACTATAAAAATGGCTGAGTTACAAGACAATCTCCTTCTCTGCAATATACAAAGGCAAAAAAGCAAGAACTAAGGAAAAAAACATAAGCCTTTTTTTCATATAATACAAAACTGTGCCCCAACAAAATGAATGGGAAGGCCACTCTAGCTCAATTGAACTCAAAAATATGAATGAATGAGTTTGAAAAAGTAAATCCAAGTTGATGGATGAGTACAAGTGAAAAGCCTAAAATTTATACCCCAAAACTCATCCAAGATGAGCAAAAATAGCTTGGAACTCCAAGTCTCAAAGTCCTTGACCAAGAAACTGCCAAAAATAGTCATGTCAAAAATAGAACTCCAAATATCTCTCCCTGTATGACCCTCCACTTTAGTTTGACTCCTCTTCTATTTTTGTGTACCTTGAAAGACTTCTGATCAATTCCAGAATGGTATTTTTGGGAAAATATAAAAATATTTTTTTTTCGATATTTTCTACATCTTAGTAAATTGTATTTTTGGAGGCCTTTGGAGTGGAATCAGGGAAAACCACCTTGAGATAGCATTGGCATTAGCCTTAGCAACTTGCAACTTGAACTAGATAATTGGTTTATCTTTCTAGCGAGTCCAAAAACTTTGAATTCTGATAAAGTAGTAAGGAGTTATGACCCTGCTAAATTTTTTTATTTTGTAAATAATTTTCACCTTCCATAGCTCTTTTTTGAATTCCAAGGGTAGTGTGACCCTTCATATTATATGTAAGCCTTTATATTTTGAATGAAAATGGCATAGATGAATGGTCTTCAGATACCTGTATTTGCATAGTGAACAAATATATTAGATAAAATGTAGAGGATGGAGCCTCTCTCTTGACTGTTTTGATATGATTTTGTCTTCCTTCCTGCTTCATTTGAAGTCACTTGCTTCCTAAAAACATTAGAAAACAACTCTTACAACCCAACCTAATTGGGTTGCCAAGCACAATTTGGTAACATTTTTGGAGACCTCTACACTAGTTTTGCCCACTAAAACTCTCGTGGCTAGTTGCCTATTATGTCCATTGGGCAATAGAGTCTTCCATTAGCATTTGCAACTCATAAAACTCCTTGAAAACTTAGCTGCTAGAAAAACAATAGCAATAGAAACAAAATGAAAACAAAACAACACTGGCTCCAAACAGGACCAGCCCGCTGTACATCAACACTTCTTGGAAAAAGGAAACTTAAATGAAACAACTATGCAACCAACACTTATTAAATTGAAACCTTATTCTAATATGATACAATTGCAACCCTTTGCTTCTCAAAAGAAGTGTTTGAGGTGAATCTAATTAACTAGGATGGGTAACATCTCTCATTCCATTGTAGCCAGCTAATAAGCATTGTGCTATTTGCATTCATCCATAATAAATGGGCCTGTCCACATAGCATCAAACTTGTTGTGCTTACCAAGTCTACTTTTTAGCTCATCCCATTTGAGAACAATGTCTCCTTCCATGAAAACTCTAAATGTTGCCCTCATGTCAAATGTTTGCTTCATCTACATCTAATACATCTCCAATTAGTGAGCTATTTGTTTCCTTTTCTCTTCTAGTTCCAATAACTCAACTAGCCTTACCTCCATAGGACCAGCTTCCATAAACTCAAGTTCTTTCATAACACTTAGGGTTGGTAGCTCAGTCGAGATATGTAGTTTAGCCTATTTGCCATAAACCAGAACAAAAGGAGATTGACCTATTGACCTCTTAGGAGTCACTCTATCAACCTATAAGGTTGATTTCAACTTTGAATGTCAGGTTCTCTGGTTATCTTCTATTGTGTATTTGATGATCCTGATGAGATTTTTATTAGTGGATTCAGCCTACCCATTTCCCTGAGGGAAGTAATTTAATGAAGTGCTTAGGTAAACACCATGTTTCATGGCCTAGTCAGTTATTTTTAGGCCTACAAAAGCCAATGCATTATCTAAAATAATTTCATCTGGTACACCAAACTTGGCCACTAAGTCTTCATAAAAGTTCAAAACAACACTTTCATTAGCTTCTTTCAAAGCTATTGCCTCTGTCCACTTAGTAAAATAATCTTTGGCTGTTAATAGCCATTTGTAACTAGTACTGGAAGGTGGATTAATTGTCTCAATGAAGTCAAGGCCCCATTTTGTGAAGCATTGATCAATTGAAATAAGTTGGATTGGCATGGCTACCAACCTTTCTCTACCCGCAAATACTGCACATTTAACACACTTTCTAACCCAGGAATGCACATCTTTGAAAAGAGATAGCCAGTAATATCCAGCCTTTATAATTTTTAAGGCTGTTGTTCAGGTAGCAAAGTGACCACCAACTGGCCCATTATGACACTTGTAATACTTTATCAATCTGATCGGTTTCAACACATCTCAAAAACACTCCATTGTAGTATTTTCTAAACAAGATATCTTCAACCATGACAAAAGTCATGGCCTACGGCCTGTAATATCTTTGTTTTGCTGCACTTAGCCCTGTTGGGCATTCTTTGGTCTACAAATAATGTATCATATCTCTTGTCCAGCTAGTATTGCTGGCTGAAACAATAGGTACAACAATATTGTCAGCGATTAAAACCACTTCTTTTAGAAATTTAACTTCATTTTCTACTATTTCAGCTAGTGCTCACATAGTCCTTAATCCCGAATCAGCTTGGTAACTTTGATGTTGACATCATACTCCATCGCTCTGGTTATCCAACTAGCTCTTTTATCTACCAAATCTTTGCTCAACAAAAATTCTTTCACACTTTGATGGGCAACCATAAGATGAATCTTGTTATTTGATAACGTGTGCCTAAATTTTTTGAGGCTTCTAATGACAACAAGTACATGCTTTTCAATAAATGTGTACCTTTTCTCGTAGCCTTCTAATCCCTGGATGAAAAAGGCTATAGGTTGCTCTTGGCTTTCTATATTTTGTTGGGTTAGCAAAGCAGAGATAGTGTCAACTCCTCCATAGGCATACAAAATAAAATCTTTTGAAAAGTCAAGATTGATCAATGTAGGAACTATTGCTATAGCTTCTTTGATGTCCTCAAAGTTGTCCTTTCCTTCTTTAGTCTAGCTGAAACCAATATTCTTTGAAGATTCAACATGACTGTTAGAGGCTTCAATAAACTTACAATATTTGGTATTAACCTTTTAAAAATTGATTCTCCCAAGGAAACTTTGCAGCCCCTTTTTATGGGCTAGTAGAGATAAGGCTAAAATAACACTTACTCTTTCAGGGTCAATTGTTATCCCATGCTTGGAAACAATGTGACCTAACAACTTACCCTCGTGAACAACAAAAAGACACTTTTCTGGATTAAGTGAGACTCCATATTCCCTACATTTAAAAAAATCCTGTCTGAGATGAGAAAAGTGATATTTGGTGCCCCTAGAGAAAACAATGATGTCATCTAGATATACCAAGACAAACTTATTCATTATGCCCTAAAAAGCCATATCCATGGCTCTCTAAAAGGTTGCTCCAACATTTGACAACCCAAATGGCATCTTTTGATAGGCGATAGTATCCCATTTAGTTGTGAATGCTGTCTTGTACCCTGAAAAGCCATCTAGTAAAGAAAACCTTTTAGCATCTGAAACTACTTGCAGAATCCACTCCATTTAGGGTAGCGGGTAGTGATCTTTCAATGATACTCTATTCAGGTTCTTGAAATCAACACACAGCCTAATCTCACCATTTTTCTTCCTGATGGGAACTAGATTAGACACCCATGATGTGTGTTTGATTAAGAAAATGATGTTGCTTTGAATTAGCTTATTTAATTTTATTTTCATCATCACTTCCATCTTGGGGTTAAGAGGCCTTTGCTTTTGCCTCACCGGTTTTGCCCCCAGTTCTATCTCTATAGTGTATTGAGCTAACTCGAGGTTAAAAAATTTCAGGTCTTTGTATTCCCATGCAAAAAATATCATCAAACTATTGGCACAATAACACAAAAGCATGCTTATCTTCAATTGTACATACCTTTCCCAATTTGAGAAGTTTGGACTTGAAAATCCCCACTGATTCATAGTGTTCCTCTTTGATAGGTATGCTGGATTTCTCTTTTCTGACCTGACCATTTGTATTGAAAATTGATTCCAAGGTCACCAAACCTTTTGGCAACTTATTTGTCTTTAATTGAACAATCTGGTCTTCAAATTGTTGCTGTAATTTTTGTTGATTACCAGCTGAAAACTCAGCCTCCTTAATGAGAAAATTTGCTATTTGATCATCACTTTCAAAAACCTACCAATGTATATTATTATCAGGCACTGATGGCTTTACAACCACTTTCACATACTACTATTACTCAGTATTTCTGATTTCTTTGGGTATATCAAATTTAGCCCCCATGGCTGCAAGCTTATCAGCCTATTTGTTCTGATTTCTAGGCAAAGACAACAGATTAAAAGCATCAAAATATTCAATCAAATTCCATAATCTGTGTTTGTATGACTTAAGCAAGTCATTTTTTGTGACATTCAAGTTCCTTACCTAATTTGCAACAAGTTCATTATCACCATACACCTGCAAACACTTAATATTCCTCCTTCTAGCCCATTCTAAGCCTTGAATGAATGCCTCATATTCTATTGTGTTATTTGAACAGATGAATGCAAATTTGAAAGCTGCATAATATTTTTCATTGTCTGGTGAAATAAGCATAGCTCCACCTCCTACACCTACTTTACTCCGTGCACCATCAAAATACAATTGCGACAACTCATTTTCTAGCTGCTCTTTTTGTTGTTGCCACTGGTTTTCACCATTCACAAGGTTAGGAATAGGCTGATTCTATTCATGGATCATATAGATACCTAAACCTACTTCTTCCATTTGCTTGTGTCATCTTCATGATTTTCTGATACCCATTCATCCAGAAATATGTTTGCTATGCTCTCAATTGGGGTGTTGCTCTCATGAAAAGCAGGTTGTTCCTCCTCATGATAGGTCAAATTAGCATTAACAACACCAGGGGTATAAGGCTCAATGTGATCTTTGGCAAAAGGTTTAGATTTTACAGTCACCCATGTACCATACCTAGTCCTGAAACACATATGTGACCAATCAACTGACACAACTTCCTAACTTTGCTATAAACTACTTGGAGAGGCATAAGGCAAAGTATGGGGGTAGATCCATAACATATATGTCTTGTGGGATTGAAAAATTCATGCAAGCATGCAAGGTGAGACTAGATTCTTTATCACTCCAAGGGTATTGATTGATGAACCATCTAGCTCTCTCACAGGTTTGGACATTGGTTCATAAGTCAATCCTAACTTGTCCACTATCTATTTTGTCATTACTGACATACTAGCACCTGAATCAATCACACAGTTATGGACAAGATTTTTACTAATGATTAATGAAACATAAAATTGTGGAGGTTTGACATCTTTGGCTTGCTATTCATTCTAAACTGGTGGGTCATTTGCAAGCACTACCATAGGTTAGTCTCTTGACTAGTCTTGAGTGGTCTCATTATTCACAAAGGTATTAGATAAGGCCTTTTGTAATAAATGTTTTTGGCCTGTGAAAGATAATGAGTCCCACAAATACATTCTTACATTTGCCTTTTTCATATAATCAGTAATATTTAAAGAACATGAACCAACCTTTGGTTGTCCCCTTGAAGTAACAGGATCAACTTGCTACTATACTTGTTGTGGCTACCCTATGGGCTGGTTTTGACATGGAATAGGTTGCTCTCTTGGTAAAACATGAATATTTGACTGTTGTGATGGAGCATCAAGGAATATAAGAAAAAAATTGTCTAAGCAATCCCAGAATTCACTCTTCATTAGATTCATAAAAGCTTCTAGTGCATTAGTTAGGCTGAAAGGTAACACTGTAAATTTGTAGTGTCCATACCTTGTCCTCAATGAACTTTTATGTATGTCCTCTTCTCTCAATCTGAATTGGTGATAACCGGACTGTAGATCAATCTTTGGGAACATTGTAGCTCCTTGCATTTGATCAAATAGATCATCTATGTGGGGAAAAGGGTATTTGTTTTTTTATTGTGGCTTTATTAAGCATTCGATAGTTGATGCATAACCTAAGAGTGCCATCTTTATTTTTGACAAAAATTATCGGGGCTCCCCAAGGTGAGACACTAGGTTGTATAAGACTTTTTTCTAAGAGCTAATGAAGCTGTGCTTTTAACTCCATTAGTTCAGTGGTGGTCATTCGATATGGGGCCTTGGAGATGGGCTCCAATCTAGGTATGATATCTATAGAAAAATCAAATGCCCATTTTGGAGGCAATCCTGGTAACTCATCAGGAAAAACATCTACAAAGTTTTGAAGGTAGGGATGTTGGTCCAATTCTGAACCCTTTCTTTTTAAGATTTCACTAGACTCTCCCTTGTGTGTTTTGAGGGTTTCATAGGATGTTAGATCATCTGAGTAATTGAAGTTTCGGTTCTCCTTTACTTCCTTTATCTTTTCCATTTTAACCGCAAATAATTGAGACCCTCTCCTTTTAGCTCTCTTGAGTTGCATTATCGATATTTGCCTTAACACATTGGTTCTTGATTTACCCTGAATAAATACTCTATGGCCTAGATCATCTAGCATTCAACTATTTTAGTGTAACAATCAACTTTTGCTCTATGTCTCCACAACTAATTGATTCCTACAATGACATCGTAGGACCCTAAAGGAGCCATGTAAAGATTAACTTCTATAGAAAAGCTTGGTAAGTCTACCCTAGCCTCAAACATGCATTGCTCTACTTGAGCTCTTGATTGATTGGCATATTCAACTGACCAAGAATTTTGCATGTAACCAGCATTTCTAGAGATCTTATTTAAGACTTTTGCTGTAATAAAACATTATGTTGCCCCTGTGTCTATTAAAATTGTTATAGGTGTACCGAAAAGCATACCTGTAGTTTTGATGGGGGTTATTTGATACTCATCTTATCTGTTGTTGAGTGCAGCATGAATGTGTTGTAGAAAAGTGAATTCCTGAGATGACAAAGGGTTCCCACAGGACGTAGGCCTTGATGTTTTTGTCGGGCATTGATTGGTATAATGTTTTCCACCGCAAGAAAAACAACCTTCTGGTGGCTCTCATTTTTCTGTAGGTTTCCCAGAAGCTTCATGACTCTTCTTGCCATTGTTATTTTGGTGACCCCCATTTCTCTTGTCTCTGCGATCTTCATTTTTATTCTTGTGATGATACTTGTCACCTCTTTGTTGAAATTCATATTTTTCTCCTTTTTGAAGGGCTAGGAATATTGGCTCCAATTATACTTCTTCTATTTCTTTTCTCTATAAGTCACTAAAGATCCGAGTCTCTTCTCCTATTTGACTGCTTTCTCATAAACTTGGTCCATGGTGGTTGGACCATGAATGTCCACCTTTCGGTTGATCTGAGGGTTAAGTCCAATGATAAACTTTCTGATTCTAAACCTCTCATCTGTTTGATACTAGGGTACGTATTTGAGAAGTCGAGTAAATCTTTCCAAGTATTGATTGACAGTTAAATCTCCTTGTCTGTTAAATCTCAGTGTGAAGACTCGATTAAAACTATCGACAAACTTCCGGGCAGTTTACTCGATACGCACCATTTCGAGCACAATATTATTCCAAAAGATTAGTCTTACAATTTATGATTTATGTGCAATACTGACGCAATAAGCTCATAGGCGGCCCAAGTGTTCAAGCTACACACTCTGATACCACGTGTAACAACCAACCAATCCAAAACCTAGATTTACCATGACATAACTTCATCCAGAGTTAAAAAGAAAAACATCTTATGAAGACAATCATATGAAAAAATCAATTTACAGTTGATCAATAAACTTGGAATGAGGAACTTACTTCTTAACTCTCAAATCACATTAATAAGGAGTAAGCATCATGTATAAATTTTTACCATCATTTCATTTATCAGATTATCACATAAAGAAAATACGTAGAGAAAGGGATTAGAAACCTTTACCTAATTCTTTTCTCATCTCCAAGACTCAATAATTGCCACTGTAGAGAGGGCAAGCATCATCTGGTTGTTTTACCTCCAACCATGGACTTAAGCGGTCCCCCGCAGACTTCCTGACTAGAAGTGGCCCTACCCTTAAATGAAAGGTGTGTCGAGAACCCTCTCAGTTAGCATTTGATCTCTGGTGTGTACTCCCATTTGGCTAATGCTCCCATACTACTAAGGATACTTCCTACTAAGTTTGACATCTCTGGTTAACCAAACATCTAGAGTACTTGTGAACTGAGGAGTGCATGATGTTGCGACATCTGTCACTATGGCCATAGTTTTTAATTTTAAAAACGTTACAAAATGAATGTTGTCTTAGTTCAACACCCTGCTCAACTTGGAGAGATTTGTTAGTTCAAGGGTTTACTAGATTCCTATCCACCCACTATAGAAAAGACATTCTTTACATTTCTAACGACTTGCTTTATCAATATAAGGTCGATAGTTTTAATGCTCGATAGTAGTATCCTTGAGTCATTGACTCAATATTCAAGCTCAAATCCATTTGTTATAATTGGGTCTTCTTAGTTGCCAACCCGGGTATAAGAGAATGATTTATCCAAGATTTGGATATATAACTTGATAACAATCTCTGAAGGGTATCTTCTTCTTAGTAGAAGAGTTTCACATTCGTCGTAAATTCACATGGGTTTCTATTTTATTGAGATAATGATGTTGTGAGATAGACTCGTGTCTTTTATATGTATACAAAAAGAAATACAAGGCATTATTAATAAATTTATATGGGTTTCCATTGTAAGGTTATTTTAGTTAACAAGAACTTCTAGACTATGTAGTTGTGTATAATATAACACATTTTTGACTTAGGTTGTTTAATAAGGATTAAAGAGACTTATAATATTTCAAAAGTAGTTATTATAACTAACTTCTACTACACGTACAAGGTAAGTGTTGACATTTGTGGTATAATATTTCCATATTCTTTCTCTCGACCCAACAGAAACTATTTATCAGTCTTTATTACAAAAAATTAAATAACGTACAGGGTCACCTTACGGGGCTCATAATGTTGGAATGATAGTTTGTACACTACCCACCTGCATATAATGTGGGTCAAAACATATATAACGTCATTCGAGCCAATATGCAGCTCTCAATGTATACATAAGTGCGTCAACCTGTCTATTTTCAATGACATAAAAAGGTTAAAATCTTCACAAGTCATAAGAGAAACAATGATGTCCTTATCGGCCCTTATAAATAGAAAACATAGTGGGGCGATGCCATCAGGGTAAAAGACTTATGTTGTAATGAGTATGACGACTCTTTTAAAATCACCATTTGGTTGTACTAAGAATGAACTCTCTATGTCGATATGAATAGCATAGTTCTCTAAAATATTGCACGAGAAGTAATTTCTCTGAGGATAAGGAGCTTCTCCAAAGAGAAAGTATGAGAGAGGGTTGTCATAAAATGCAATGGATGAGGAGCATGCATGTATCTTTGATGCAGTTCTTACATAATGATGTTATATACATATTTCCTTCTAGTTTTCCTATGTTAACAAAGTATGCACAAAAAGAATCAATTATTACTAGCGTTGAACGAGATTGAACACCCCACTAGCTTTATCAATTACAATTACCTAAATCATTAACTTACAAGATAATATTTCTATGTTCTTGGCATCGATGGAAGCTCACTTGATATAACATAGAAAACTGGTTGATGAAGAATAAAGAATAGATTTACCTATAAGTTTATGATGTTTGCACACCCTCCTATAGCGAACTTCATTTTCTCTCTGAGATGCAGAGGGTTTTCGCTCCTATTTTAATGACTTCTTCTATGTCTTATTTGAGCACAATAGAAGCTAAATTTGCAGCATCATATAGATCCCCATCCCTGTAATGCTAAAAGATGAAGTTTAAAAATTATAGGGCGTTATGATTCAGTTTTAGCTGAAGGTAGTTATAGGAATTGATTTTTATCTCTACCCCACATTGATTTCTTTAACCTATTTCTATTGGCTGGAGTTTGCAATTTTTAGTTGCATTCAATTATCATAATTGACAATGTTGATCTCCTCCCATGAAGGTCTATGATGACGCTTGTCTTTAAGGTTCGATGCCATCAATCACTATGACACCTCAATGAATGATTGAAAATTAAGACATTATATTTGCACATAATCATCTTTAAATCTCCCTTGAGTCTTTTAAAGCTTGACCATTCAAGAGAGGTTTTGATGCTCTAAGTGTTGAGTGGTAATGAGCCTCAGATTAATGGGAAGCAATAATTATAATATTAGCCTTATGTTTCCAAAGGTTTAAGAGATAGACAACATAAATATATGTTCATATAATATGCCCTTCATGTCACATTCATGTGAATGTGTTAATAGACGAATAGTTAGGTTATAAGACTTTAATATTGTTACTCAATAATGACATTGAGGATTGACATAAAATATCTTTGACTACTGTAAGATCACTACTTGACACAAGTCTTTGAAATCCTTAGATGTCAAGTCAATCTTATTCATTTATTGACTTTGATGAGACCAAAATTGTTGTTTCGCTTGATAATTGCGAGAGTGAAGTAGTAATGAAAATAACTTACCTCGACTGATAATATGAAAGGTATGACCTAAACTTGGCAGGTTTCTTGGGTCACTCATCGACCCTAGCTCAGATGGTAACATTGGGGTCTTGTCGACAGTTCTTTCTAGTAGATTATGCTTTCCCTCTTATGTAGTGAGGGTACATGTTTATCTTGTCTCCACACTTGACAAAAACAAAGGTGACTAGTTTGATAATAAATTAAATATACACATTACATCTTATCATTTTTCATTTATACTGCAAATAAGTGTATTCTCCTATCATAGAATAAACCATCAATTCATGATTTTAATACTCGTACACCAATTCAAACTTTAAACATGGTATTGTGCCATCTCATTAAAGCAAGACTTTCTTGATTTTATCTAAGTCTACCATACTTCTATATATAGTCACCAAAATATATCGTAACTTTCCAAAATTGAGTTACTTTTCACAACTTTACTAAGGTAAAAACAAAAGAGGTTTTTGAGATATAGGGAGGGATGTAACATATCCTCTCCCTTGAGAATCATTGTCTCGGATGATGTCTAATTATAGATTCTTAATGCATAAACAAAGTCTTGATATAGTGATAAAATCTTAAAACTTAAATTATGTCTCAGTTTTTCATTCTTTCTAATTCTTGTAAAAGAGATGGAAATCTTTTCTCAATATCAAAGTAGTCATCCCATGTGGCACTATCTTCAGCGTACTGATCCCACTACACTTTGCACTGAAGTACATCCCTATTGCGTAAGTGGAACTTATGCATTTCAAGTATTCTGAGTGGTTCGATCACCACCACCCCTGGATCCTAGACCTGCAATGCATTCAAAT
Organism: Cunninghamia lanceolata; assembly: GCA_027924645.1. Lineage (NCBI taxonomy): Eukaryota > Viridiplantae > Streptophyta > Pinopsida > Cupressales > Cupressaceae > Cunninghamia > Cunninghamia lanceolata. Next base: position 11,130,266 of record BSBN01000937.1, on the reverse strand, counting down.
CAATTACATGTTTGTCACTAGATATATATTTCTTAAGATATGAGACATGAAAAACATTATGTATCTTAGCAAGAGCTGGAGGTAGAGCTATCTGGTAAGTGACTAGGTTGACTTCTTCTAGCACTTCAAAAGGTCCCACATATCCTAGTGCTAGCTTAGACAACTTTCCAAATTTAATTACACTTTTTTGGGGTTTTACTCTCAATAAAACTTTTTCTCCCACTTCGAATTGCCTTGGGGTTCTTTTGGCATCAAAGTAGCTCTTCTACCTATCATTAGCTTTTGCAAGTCTCTTTTTGATTAGTTTGACTTGTTCCTCCATTTCTGAGAGCATTTCTGGACCTAGGCTAATCCTATCTTCCAGCTTGTCCCAGCTAATAGGAGTTCAGCACTTCCTTCTGTATAATGCCTCAAATGGAGCCATTTTGATTGCTGAATGATAAGAGTTATTGTAGGAAAACTCTACAAGTGGAAGGTAATCCTCCCACTTGTACTATTCATCCATCTAGTATACCCTCAAAAGGTCTTCCAAGACTTGGTTCACCCTTTTTGTTTGGCCATTTGTCTCTAGGTAGTATGTAGAACTAATATATAATTGTGTTCCAAGGGAGGTAAATAGGGTTTGCCAAAATCTAGAGGTCATTCTTGCATTCATATTAGAGATTATCTTCTAAGGAACACCATGCAATCTAAAAACCTCTTGCACAAATTTACGTGCGATAATAGGTGCTCCATCTATCAAGTTTCCCAGAATAAAGTATGCCACTTTGGTAAGCTTATCCACCACTACCAAAATTGTATTGTGTTTATTTTTGGACATTGGGAGTCATTGTACAAAATCCATACTGATTACTTGCCATTTCCACTCCAGAATTTCGTGTGGGTACAATAATCCAGCCAGATGTTTGTGTTCAGCTTTCACTCTTTGACATTTCAAACATTTGGCCACATGCCTAGTGGCATTCTTTTTCATTCCCTTCCAAAAGAATAAATGTTTTAATCTACCATGAGCTTTGTCACTCCTGGGTGTCCTAAGCATGGGGAATTATGAACTTCTCTTAATATTGTACTCCTTAACTCTCTTGAATAAGGAATGTACATTCTTCCCAAATACCATAGTAATCCATCATACCTAGGGTCTTGGGGGTTTTAGTAGAGCCTACTTGATTTGATTATAGTACTCATCCTTTTCAGATTGATGCAATACCTGACTACAAAAATTAGTATGTACTAATAGCATGGAAGAGACATGTCTCCTCCTAAGGGCATCAGCTACTAGATTCTCTTTTCCTTTAATATAATTGATTTAAAAATCATAATTAGATATTAATTAGAGCCACCTTCTTTTCTGAGCATTCAAATTGGGTTGAGTGAATAAATATCATAATCCCTGATGATCAGAACGAAGCTCAAAGAGTTTACCTAATAGGTAATGTCGCCACATTTGAAGGGAATGCACAATTGTTGCTAGCTCAAGGTCATGTGGTGCATAATTTTTCTCATAGTCTTTCAATTTTTTAGACTCCTAGGCTATTACCCACCCATCTTGCTTGAGTACATCTCCAATTCCCTCTTTAGAAGTGTATGTGGTAACTACAAATTGCCCCTTAAGATTGGGCACTTTTAAAATTGGTGCCATAGTCAATTTCTCCTTCAACAACCTAAAAGCTTCTTGGCATTTGTCTAAGCATACAAATTTTATTCCCTTCCTCTAAAGAGAGGTAATAGGACATGCAATCCTAGAGAAGTTAGCAATGAACTTCCTATAATATCTTGCCAGACCCATGAAACTATGAACTTCGTGCACATTAGTGGATTCTGGCCATTCAACAATTGCTTTTATCTTAGTTGGATCTACTGCAATCCCATCAGCAGATATAATGTGTCCAAGATACTAAATTTGTTTCTAAAATAATGAAAACTTGGATAGCTTCCCATATAATTTATTTTCTTTCAATCATTGCAAAACAAACTACACGTGTTGGAGATGCTCTTCTTCATTTTTTGAGTAGATCTAAATGTCATCAAGGAATACAAGAACAAATTTGTCTAAGCAATCCCAAAATACACTATACATCAGATTCATAAAAGCTTCCGATGTATTAGTTAGGCCGAAAGGTAACACTGTAAATTCGTAGTGTCCATACCTAGTCCTGAATGCAGTTTTATGTATGTCCTCTTCTCTCAGTCTCAATTGGTGATAACCAGACTACAGATCAATCTTTGATAACACTATTGCTCCTCGAATTTGATCAAATAGATCATCTATGTAGGGAAAAGGATATTTATTTTTTTTATTGTGGCTTTATTAAGCATTCGATAGTCGATGCATAACCTAAGAGTACCATCTTTCTTTCTAACAAAAATTACCAGGGCTCTCCAAGGTGAGACATTGGGTCATATCAGACCTTTTTCTAAGAGCTCTTGAAATTGTTCTTTCAACTCCATTAGTTTAGTGGTGATCATTCAGTATGGGGCCTTGGAGATGGGCTCCAATCTGGGTATGATATCTATAGAAAAATCAAATGCCCTTTTTGGAGGCAATCCTAGTAACTCATTAGGAAAGACATCTGCAAAGTTCTGAAGGTATGATGTTGGTCCAATTCTGAACCCTTTCTTTTTAAGATTTCACTAGACTCTCCCTTGTGTGTTTTGAGGGTTTCATAGAATGTTAGATCATCTAAGTAATTAAAGTTTTGGTTCTCCTTTACTTCCTCTATCTTTTCCATTTTATCCACAAATAATTGACACCCTCTCCTTTTAGCTCTCTTGAGTTGCATTGCCAATATTTGCCTTACCATGTTAGTCCTTTCTTTACCTTGAATATATACTTTATGCCCTAGATCATCTAGGCATTCAACTATTTTAGCGTAACAATCAACATTTTCTCTATGTCTCCACAACCAATTGATTCCTAGAATGACATCGTAGGACCCTAAAGGAGCCATGTAAAGATTACCTTCTATAGAAAATCTTGGTAAGTCTACCCTAGCCTCAAATAGGCATTGCTCTACTTGAGCTCTTGATTGATTGGCATATTCAATTGACCAACAATTTTGCATGTAACCAGCCTTTCTAGAGATCTTATTTAAGACTTTTAGTGCTATAAAACATTTTGTTACCCCTATGTCTATTAAAATTGTTATAGGTGTACCAAAAAGCATACCTGTAGTTTCAATGGGGGTTATTTGATACTCATCTTGTTTGTTGTCCAGTACAACATGAATGCACTGTTGAAAAGTGACTTCTTGAGATGGCAAAGGGTTCTCACGAGACATAGGCCTTGATGTTTTTCCATAGGTTTCCTAGAAGCTTCATGACTCTTCTTGCCATTATTATTTTGGTGACGCCCATTTCTCTTGTCTCTACGATCTTTATTTTAATTCTCGTGATGATACTTGTCACCTCTTTGTTGAAATTCAAATTTTTCTCCTTTCTTTTTGAAGGGTTGGGAAGATTGGCTCCAATTATACTTCTTCTGTTTCTTTTCTCTATAAGTCGCCAAAGAGCTAAGTCTCTTCTCCTGTTTGACTACTTTCTCAAAAAATTGGTCCATGGTGGTTGGACCATGAATATCCACCTCTCTTCCTATTTGAGGGTTAAGTCCCATCATAAACTTACTAATTCTAAACCTCTCATCTATTTGATACCGGGGTACGATTTTGAGAAATTGAGTAAATCTTTCCCAGTATTGATTGACAGTTAAATCTCCTTATCGTAAATTTTGAAACTCTAACATTTCCTGATCATAATACAATTGAGGCAGACATCTCTATTTGAAAATAGAAACAAACTTCCCCCATGTTAGGCTTTGGGTTGTTATTCCCAATTCCATCTTCTTATTTGTCCACCATATGGATGCTTTGCCAGCCAACTGAAAGGCCCCCCATACTGCCTTGGTAGTTTCAGAGTAGTTACGGATCTCAAAATATTTCTCCATCTCTATTAACCATGTTTTGGTAGCATCTCCTGAGTTAGATCCTTCAAACTTGGGTGGAGTTACCTTTTTCATATCATGGGACAGCTCTTGTGCCAACTGTTCCTTGTCTATGTCTTGAAATTTTGAGCCTGAGAGGTTATCTCCCCGTTCGGTTCATAATGTATCCATATGATGACTACCATTTTCACCTTTGAAAGTGGATTTCTTATTTTCCTTTCTTTTCCCAAATGTTCTACTCTAGCCCTGGTCTCTTGTAGGAGAGTCAGGATCCAATCCAGTTTAGCTTCTGCATTCTCTGGATTTTGTCCTACTTTAGAGCTATGTTCATGATGACTTCTAGTCTGCACCATGATATTATAATATTTCTTCCTAAAGTTCCAAATTTAGGGTTTTTAATTAGTCTCTATCATAGATAGTCCATCTTTATACATAAATTAAAATTTTTCATTTCAAGTATACACACTTTGAAAAGAATGAAACTACTAAATAGAGTTATCAATACTTTTATTTCTAAGAACTTTCTTCTTTATTACATCATTGAAACTTTAAACAAGGTTTACTTCCCAGTTCAGGGCACAGGTGTATGTCCTTCCGATTCATCAGAGCTAATTACAATGATTTCAATAGGATTATTGCTGCCCTTCCTTGGGTTAGGTTGAGGAAAAGTTGGTTTATTTTCCTTAGGTTTTGAAATGATAGGCTGTCAGGCTAGATCTTCGATAATACTTGCATATGCAATAGCCACTTGCTTCAACTTATCTTTTTCAACCTTGATTCGTATCTATGCATGCATGAAGGTTTCTTCATCCTTAATCCATACTTATCCATTAACATTTGTTCCTTCAATAGTTTTAGTCAAGGCTTCATGCTCTTTCTTAGCTTGTAAGTGTCCCTACTAGTATCAACAGACTTCCGGACAGTTTTCTTGGTACGCACCATTTCTGGCACAACATTATTCCAAAAGATTAGTCTTACAATTTATGATTTATGCACAATACTGACATAATGAGCTCATAGGCCCGAAAGTTCAACATGAATGCTCTGATACCACGTGTAAGAACCAACCAATCCAAAACCTAGATTTACCATGAGATAACTTTATCCATAGTTAAAAAGAAAAACATCTTATGAAGATAATCATATGAAAACATCAATTTGCAGTTGATCAATCAACTTGAAATGAGGTTAATTCTTAACTCTCAAATCACATTTATAAGGAGTAATCATCATGTATAATTTTTTACCATCATTTCTTTTATCGGATTATCACATAAAGAAAATAAGTAGAGAAAGGGATTAGAAACCCTTATTTGATTCTTTTCTCATCTCCAAGACTTAGTAATTGTCACTGTAGAGAGGGAAAGCATCATCTAGCTATTTTACCTCCAACCATGGACTTAAGTGGTTCACCGCACACTTCCTGACTGGAAGTGGCCCCATCCTTCAATGAAAGGTGTGTCGAGAACCCTCTCAGTTACCATATAAGCTCTGGTGTGTACTCCCATTCAGCTAATGCTGCCATACTACTAAGGATACTTGCTACTATGTTTGACATCTCTAGTTAAGTAAACATTTAGAGTACTTGTGAGCTAACGAGTGCATGATGTGGTGACGTCACTCACTATGGCCATAGTTTCTTAATTTTATAAATGTTACACAATGAACATTGTCTTAGTTCACCACCCTACTTGACTTGGAGATATTTGTTAGTTTGAGGGTTTATTGGATTCCTATCCACCCACTATAGAAAAGTCATTCTTTACATTTTTAACAACTTGTTTTATCAATATAAGGTCGATAGTTTTAATGCTCGACAGTAGTATCCTTGAGTCATTGACTCAATCTTCAAGCTTGAATCCATTTGTTATAATTGGGTCTTCTTGGTTGTAAACCTAGGTATAAGAGAATGATTTGTCCAAGATTTGGATATATAACTTGATAACGATCTCCAAAAGGTATCTTCTTCTTAGTAGTAGAGTTTCACATTCATTAGAAATTCACATGGCTTTCTATTTTGTCGAGATAACGATGTTGTGATACAGACTCATGCCTTTTATATGTATACAAAAAGAAATACAAGGCATTATTAATCAATTTATATGGGTTTCCATTGTAAGGTTATTTTAGTTAAAAAGAACTTCTAGACTATGTAATTGTGTATAATATAACATATTTTTGACCTAGGTTGTTTAATAAGGACTAACGAGACTTCTAATATTTCAAAAGTAGTTATTATAACTAACTTCTTCTACTGCACGTATAGGGTAAGTGTTGACAGTCGTGGAATCATATTTCCATATTCTTTCTCTTGACCTGATAGAAAATATTTATCAGTCTTTATTACCAAAATTTAAATAACGTACAGGGTCACCTTGTGGGGCTCATATTGTTTGAATGATAGTTTTTACACTGTCCACCCCCATATAACATGGGTTAAAATGTATATAATGTTGGTTGAGCCAATATGCAACTCTTAATGTATACATAAGTGCATCAACCTGTCGATTGTCAACTCCATGAAAAAGGTTAAACAATTCACAAGTCATAAGAGAAACAATGATGTCCTTATCAACCCTTATAAATAGAAAACATAGTGGGGTGATGCCGTCAGGGTAAAAGACTTATGTTGTAATGAGTATGACGACTCTTTTAAAATCACCATTTGGTTGTACTGAGAATGAATTCTCTATGTCGATAGGAATAACATAGTTCTCTAAAAGATTGCACGAGAAATAATTTCTTTGAGGATAAGGAGCTTCTCCAGAGAGAAAGGATGAGAGAGGGTCATCATAAAATGCAGTGGATGAGGAGTATGCATGTATCTTTGACGCAGTTCTTACATAATGATGTTATATACATATTTCTTGCTATATTTCCTACATTAACAAAGTATGCACAGAAAGAATCAATTATTACTAGCACTGAATGAGGCCAAACACCCCACTAACTTTATCAATTACAATTACCTAAATCATTAACTTACTAGCTAATATTTCTATGTTCTTGGCATCGATGGAAGCTCACTTGATATAACATAAAAAACTGGTTGATGAAGAATAAAGAATAGGTTTACCTGTAAGTTTATGATGTTTGCACACCCTCCTATAGAGAACTTCATTCTCTCTCTGAGATGTAGAGGGTTTTCGCTCCTATTTAATGACTTCTTCTATGTCTTATTTGGGCATAATACAAGCTAAATTTGTAGCATCGAATAGATCCCCATCCTCATAACGGTGAAAGATGAAGTTTAAATATTGTAGGGCATTAGGATTCAGTTTTAGCCAAAGGTAGTTATAGGAACGAATTTTTATCTCTAGACCATGTTGATTTCTTTAACCTATTTCTATTGGCTGGGGTTCACAATTTTTAGCTGCATTCAGTTATCATAACTGATAGTGTTGATCTACTCCCACGAAGGTCTATGATGCCATGTGTCTTTAAGGTTCGATGCCATTGGCGTGCTATGACACCTCAATGAATGATTGAAAATCAAGACATTATATTTGCACATAATCATCTTTAAATCTCCCTTGAGTCTTTGAAAGGTTGAGCGTTCAAGAGAGGACGTGATGCTCTAAGTGTTGAGTGGTAATGAGCCTTGGATTAATGGGAAGCAACAATGATAATATTAACCTTATGTTTCCAAAGATTTAAGAGATAGACAACATAAATATATGTTCATATAATATGCCCCTTAGGTCACATTCATGTGAACATGTTAATAGAGGAATAGTTAGGTAATAAGACTTTAATATTGTTATTCAATAATGGAATTGAGGATTGACATAAAATATCTTCAACTACTGTAAGATCACTACTTGACACAAGTCTTTTATGTCCTTAGATGTCAAGTCGAACTTATTCATTTTTTAACTTTGATGAGACCAAAATTGTCATTTCGCTTGATAATTGTGAGAGTGAAGTAGTAATGAAAACAACTTACCTTGACTGATAATATGAAATGCATGACCTAAACATGGCAGGTTTCTCGTGTCACTCATCGACCCTAGCTTAGATGGTAACATTCAAGTCTTGTCGATAGTCATTTCTACTAGATGATTCTTTCCCTCTTATGCTCTTAGGGTACCTATTTGTCCTATCTCCACACTCAAGGAAAACAAAGGTGATTAGTCTGACAATAAATTAAATATACACATTACATCTTATCATTTTTTATTTATACTACAAAAAGGTGTATTCTCCTATCATAGAATAAACCATCAATTCATGATTTTAATATTCATACACCAATTCAAACTTTAAGCACCGCATTGTGCCATCTCATTCAAATAAGACTTTCTTGATTTTATCTAAGTCTAACATACTTCTATACATAGTCACAAAAATATATCGCAACTTTCCAAAATTGAGTTACTTTTCACAACTTTACTAAGGTAAAAACAAAAGAGGTTTTATAAGATATAGGGAGCGATGTAACCTTTTGGCTTCTTCCAACTTGTTGTCCAATATCTACAACTCTCTTTTTGGCTCTCGTGTTATCTACTATGGATTGGGCAGATTGGTTTTTCCCTTGCATATGATTAACCCCACAAAACTCTTTTCTCTACTAATTCATGAATGCTGCATCAGATTGCTCATGTTCAGGATAAGAAACTTGCTGCTCTGAAACTTCATGTATAGTACCTTGCTGAACAATAGACTATTTTGCACCATTAAGGCCTGATTAATCATGCCATTTGAGCAGGTCGATTGGTTGTGGAGTTGGTTACATGGGTAACACCAATTGTATTCTTGTGTCATATTATTTTGTACTCCATTATTAACTCTCTTGATGAGCTGGTAGCTTGCTGGTTGTAAGGCTGATAAGGCCCTTCTTTGGCCTTGGTTTTCAGGTTGATAAAAAGGCATGTTCTATTGGTTACTTTGTTGGTTATTCTGGTTGTTTTGTTGCTATCTCTGGTAATTTTTCTTCTAATTTTGGTATGGGGGCTAATAAGGCCCATAAATTTGATTCTGCTACTTCTCTATACTCACTAATTTATTGCTAACTATTTTTAACAACCCTGCTTGTTCTTGGAACTTTGATTTAAGCTCTTGCAACTCCTGAGATGGGGCTAGGGCAACATTAGTTTGGGCTGATACTTGATAACTGAGGGTTGGTACAGTAGGTACAAAAATAAATGGTGGGATTTGTAATGGGTTTGATTGTTGTATTTCTAGAAAAATCGGCATTGATAGCCTTGGGGCTATTTTACCAACCTGAATTAGGTTGTTTTCAGCTCTTATGGCAATTGCATAAGCACTCAATAGTGTTGTACCACCCATTGACTATAGCATTGCTGATATATCACTATATAGAGCTCTAAGAAAATGCAAAAATGGATGTTCCTCAGTAGGCCTTACCGCTATTGGAATTTTGTCCCAAGTCTGCTAAAAAGTTGAAATAAGCCATATGCTCTTATGGAGCTCTCTTTATTATGCTAAGTTGTTCAACTAGTGATAAATTGTCAGATTTGTCTTTGAATTATTTGTTCAGTGCATCCCCCAACAGGACCCATGATGTAATAGAAGCTACAACCAATCCCTTGAACCATTGAAGAGCTTTACCCTTCAGAAATGCAACCAACAATCTCACCTCAACATTCTCCTATGTTATGTGATGGACTGAACATAACGTAGCCACATATTTTATGTGTTCAATTGGAGTAGTCTTCTCTTCACCTATAAAAATGGTAAGCCTCTCAAGGCTACCACCAAAATGTTATCATGTGTTGCAAGCGGCAATGGACTACCAATATTTAATTACACAAAAGGATATCTTCTCGCCATTGGTGGAGCTTGAGGCGTATGTGGAGTTTGAGAAGTTTGGGGACTCTGTGGAGTTTGTATTTACAAATTTATCACCAAATTTCTCTGATCAAACTCTGCAATCCTGAGACTTGGAGGAGTAGATTGAGTTCTCCATGCTGGACTGGGTGTTCTTACTATTGTTCTGCCTCTTCTCCTTAGAGGTGATATCTATAAATACTCAAGAGGAGTTGAATTTCCTCTCATTTGGACTTTTCTCATGTGCTAAATTCACTAGATCTCCAAAGAAATAGAATTTTGAGTCACCAATTACACTGTTTTTACCTCTAAAAGGATGAAAACCTTGCTGTGCATACCAAACAACAAAGAAATTTTTTGTTAAACTAGCCTAAAACCCTATTTAGTGTCGCACCGAGCATGCCAAAACTATTGTCACGAAGGATTGCACCCTGAATGCTAAGCCTTTACAAGCTTGGCAATCTCATGCAACATGGGAACATTCTCAAACTGTGGGTTTGTTTGTTTCGAGAGTGAACTTCCAGAAGAGTTAGCTCCCTTTAAACGCCCTTTAGTTCTGTAAATTGATGGAGGAAAAAGATAGAAGAAAACTTGCATAAATTTAAAACTAAACAGAAAATCTATCTAAAGGGGGTGATGCACCAATATTTTGATTTAAAACTACAATATAACTCACAAACATTCTCCAATAAACCCATTCTTACAATCCAAACTGATCAAATTCACCACATAAGTATTTCACAGAAAGGCATGAATAATCTTGCACAAGTTGTGACCTGTACTAAACTAAAATTTGTATACTTGCATCTAATAAATGAGACAAAATTCAGAGGTTTTGAAATAAAACATAGAAAATTCCCATCAAATCACTCACAAAATATAACAAGACACCTAAAATTGGATAGAAGAATCCCTGATTGTATTTGAAATTTGAAGGAATCTCTACAAAATAACAATAAACGGCTGAAAAAAATGAACTACTAATACTAAAAACTGTAAAAATGGCTGAGTTACAAGACAATCTCCTTCTCTGCAATATGCAAAGGCAAAAAGCAAGAACTGAGGAAAAAAAGCATAAGTTTTTTTTTTCATATAATATAAAACTATCCCCCAAAAAATGAATGGAAAAGGAACTCTAGCTCAACTAAACTTGAAAATATACATGAATGAGTTTGAAAAAGTAACTCCAAGTTGGTGGGTGAGCACAAGTGAAAAGCCTAAAATTTAGGCCCCAAAACTCCTCCAAGATGATCAAAAATAGCTCAGAACTCCAAGTCTCAAAGTCCTTGACCAAGAAACTACCAAAAATAGTCATGTCAAAAATAGAACTCCAAATATCTCTCCCTACATGACCCTACACTTCAATTTGAGTCCTCTCCTATTTTTGTGTACCTTGAAAGACTTTTGATCAAGCCCAGAATGGTATTTTTGGGAAAATAAAATATATATAATTTTTTTTTGATATTTTCTACATCTTAGTAAATTGCATTTTTGGAGGCCTTTGGGGTGGAATGAGGGAAAACCACCTTGTTGGAGTTAGCCTTAGCAACTTGCAACTTGAATTAGATAATTGGTGTATCTTTCTAGCGAGTCCAAAAACTTTAAAGTATGATAAAGTACCGAGGAGTTATGACCTGACCAAAAATTTCTTTTTTTTTGTAAATAATTTTCACCTTCCATAGCTCTTTTTTGAAATCCAAGGGTAATGTGACCCTTCATATTATATGTAAGCATTTGTATTTCAAATGAAAATGGCATAGATGAATGGTCTTCAGGTACTTGTATCTGTACAGTGAACAAATATGCTAGATAAAATGTATAGACTAAAGCATCTCTTGACTATTTTGATCTGATATTCTCTTCCTTTCTACTTCATTTGAAATCATTTGCTTCCTAAAAGCATTAGAAAACAACTCTTATAGCCTAGCCTAATTGGGCTACCAAGCACAATTTGGTAACATTTTTGGTGACCTTTACGTTAGTTTTGTCTGCTAAAACTCTTGTGGCCAGTTACCTATTATGTCCATTGGGAAATAGAGTCTTCCATTAGCCTTTGTCACTCATAAAACTCCTTGAAAACTCAGCTACTAGAAAATCAATAGCAGTAAAAACAAAATGAAAACAAAACAACACTAGCTCTAAACATGACCAACCAACTGTGCATCAACACTTCTTAGAAAAAGGAAACTAAAATGAAACAACTGTGCAACCATCAGTTATTAAATTGAAAGCTTATTCTACTATGACACAATTGCAACCCTTTCCTTCTCAAAAGTAGTGTCTAAGGTAAATCAAATTAACTGGGATGGGTAACACCTTTCATTCCATTGTAGCCAGCTAATAAGCATTGTGCTATTTGCATTCAACAATCATAAATGGGCCTCTCAACATAGCATCAAACTTGTACTTACTAGGTCTACTTTTTAGCTCATCCCATTTGAGAACAATGTCTCCTTCCTTGAAAACTCTGAATGTTGCCCTCCTAGCAAATGTTCTCTTCAGTTGTATCTGATACATCTCCAATTGCTGAACTGTTTGTTTCCTTATCTCTTGTAGTTCTTCTAACTCAGCTAGCTTTACCTCCATAGGACCAGCTTCCATAAACTCAAGTTCATTCATAAGACTTAGGGCTAGTAGCTGAGTTGAGATAGGAAGTTTAGCCTCTTTTCCATAAACTAGAACAAAAGGAGAATGACCTGTTGACCTCTTAGGAGTCACTCTATTAGCCCATAAGGCTGATTTCAACTTTGAATGCTAGGTTCTCTGGTTATCTTCTATTGTCCATTTGATGATCCTAATGAGATTTTAATTACTAGATTTAGCCTACCCATTTGCTTGAGGGTAGTAATTTGATGAAGTGCTTAGATAAATGCCATGTTTGATGGCCCAGTTAGTTACTTTTAGGATGACAAAATCCAATGCATTATTTGAAATAATTGCATCTGGTACACCAAACCTAGCCACTAAGTCTTCATAAAAGTTCAAAACAACACTTTCATTAGCTTTTTTCAAAGCTATTGCCTCTGTCCACTTAGTAAAATAATCCATTTGGTGAAGGGTTGATCAACTAAAATAGGTTGGAGTGGCATGGCTGCCAACCTTTCTTTACCTGCAAATACTGCACATTTAACACACTTTCTAACCCAAGAATGCACATCTTTGAAAAGAGATGGCCAGTAATATCTATCCTTCATAATTTTTAAGGCTGTTGTTTGGGCAGCAAAGTGACCACCAGCTGGCCCATTATGAAACTCATGTAATACTTTATCAATCTAATTAGTTTCAACACATCTCAATAGCACTCCATTGTAGTCTTTTTTGAACAAGATATCTTCAACCATGACAAAAGGAATGACTTGCAACCTGTAATATCTTCGTTTTGCTGCACTTAGCCTTGCCGGTCATTCTCCAATCTATAAATAGTGTATCATATCTCTTGTCTAGTTAGTATTTCTACCTAGAACAATGGGTACAATAGTATTGCCAGCCATTAAAACCACTTCTTTTGGTAGTTTAATTTCATTTTCTATTGTTTTAGCTAGCTGCTCACATAGTCCTTTACCTTGAATCAGCTTGGTAACTTTGATGTCAACATCGTACTCCATAACTCTAGTTATCCAACTAGCTCTTTTATCTGCCAAATCTTTGCTCAACAAAAATCCTTTCACTTGGATGGGCAACCATAAGCTGAATCTTGTTTTTTGATAACATGTGCCTAAATTTTTTGAGGCTTCTTATGACAATAAGTACATGCTTTTCAACAAATGTGTACTTTTTCTCATAGCCTTCTAACACCTAGCTGAAAAAGGCTATTGGTTGCTCCTGGCCTTCTATGTTTTGCTAGGTCAGCATAGTAGAGATAGTGTCAACTCCTCCATAGGCATACATAATCATATCTTTTGAAAAGTCAGGATTGATCAATGTAGGAGCTACTATTATATCTACTTTGATGTCCTCAAACCTATCCTTTCCTTCTTTAGTCCAGCTGAAACCGATATTCTTCTTCAACATGGCTATTAGAGGCTTGAATAAACTTACAATATTCGGTATAAACTTTCTAATGAAATTGATTCTCCCAAGGAAACTTTGCAGCCCCTTTTTAGGGCTAGTAGAGATAACACTGAAATAACACTTACTCTTTCAGGGTCAATTGTTATCCCATTCTTGGAAATAATGTGACCTAACAAATTACCCTTATGAATAGAAAAAATACACTTTTTTGGATTAAGTGAGACTCCATATTTCCTACATCTTTCAAAGACCTGTCTAAGACGAGAAAAGTGATCTTTGGTGTCTCTAGAGAAAATAGTGATGTCATCTAGATAGACCAAGAAAAACATATTATTATACCCTGAAAATCCATATTCATGGCTCTATGAAAGGTTGCTCCAACATTCTACAACCCAAATAGCATCTTTTGATAGGCCATAGTACCCTATCTAGTTGTGAATGTTGTCTTGTACTGGTCTTCCTCAACCAAAATTTGGTTATACCCTAAAAAGGCATCTTGTAAAGAAAACCTTTCATCCCCTGAAACTTTTTGCATAATCTACTCCATTGAGGGCAGTGGGTAGTGATGTTTCAATGATGCTTTATTTATGTCCTTGAAATCAACACACAACCTAATCTCACCATTTTTCTTCTTGACAAGAACTAAATTAGACACACATGATGTGTGTTTGATTGAGAAAATGATGTTTCTTTGAATTATCTTATTTAATTCTATTTTGATCATCACTTCTAGCTTAGGGTTAAGAGGCCTTTGCATCTACCTCACTGGTTTTCCCCCTGGTTCTAGCTCTATGGTGTGTTGAGCTTGCTCGGGGTTCAAAAATTTGAGGTCTTTCTTTTCCCATGCAAAAATATCATCAAATTCTTGGCACAATAACACAAAAGCATGCTTATCTTCAGATGTACATACCTTTCCCAATTTGAGAAGTTTGTACTTAAAAATCTCCACTGATTGATAGTGTTCCTCTTTGATAGGTATGTTATCTTTTTCTTTTCTGAGTTGATCATCTGAATTAAAAATTGATTCCAAGGTCACCAAACCTTTTGGCAGCTTGTTTGTCTTTAATTGAACAATCTGGTCTTCAAATTGCTATTGTAATTTTTGTTAATTACCAGCTGAAAACTAAGCCTCCTCAATGAGTAAATTTGCTATTTGATCATCACTTATAAAAACCTACCAATGTATATTATTATCAGGCATTGATGGCCTTACAACCACTTTCACATACTGCTATTGCTTAATGTTTCTAATTTCTTTGGGTATATCAAATTCAGCCCTAATGGCTGCAAGCTTATCAGCCTATTTTCTTATGATTTATAGGCATGGACATCAGTATAAAAGTATCGAAATCTTCAATTAGATTCCATACTCTATGTTTGTATGACTTAAACAAGTCATTTTTTGTGACATTCAAGTTCCTTACCTGATTTGCAACAAGTTCACTGTCACCATACACATTCAAACACTTAATATTCTTCCTTTTGGCCCATTCTAAGCCTTGAATGAGTGCCTCATATTCTACTATGTTATTTGAATAGCTGAATGCAAATATGAAAGCTACATAATATTTTTCATTGTCTAGTGAAATAGGCATAGCTCCACATCCTGCACCTACTTTGCTCCGTGCACCATCAAAATACAACTACCACATCTCATTTTATGGCCACTCTTTTTATTGTTGCTACTGATTTTCACCTTTCACAAGGTCAGGAATAGGCTGATTCTGTTCATGGATCATATAGATACCTAAAACATCTTCTTCCATTTGCTTGTAAGGGTCATCCTCATGATTTTCTGATGCTCATTCATCTAGAAACAAGTCTTCAATGCTCTCAATTGAGGTTTTGCTCTCATGAACATCAGGTTGTTCCTCATCATGATAGTTCAAATTAGCATTAACAACACTAGGGGTATAAGGCTCAATGTGATCTTTGGCAAAAGGTTCAGTTTTTACAGTCACCCACGTAACATACCTAGTCCTAAAACACATATGTGACCAATTAGCTGACATATAACCTCTTAACTTTGTTGTAAACTCCCTGGAGAGGTAAAAGGCAAAGTATGGTGGTAGGTCCACAACATATATGTCTTTCAGGATTGAAACATTCATGCGAGAATGCAAGGTGAGACTTAGATTCTTTATCACTCCAAGGGTATTTATGGATGAACCATCTAGCTATGTCACAGGTTTAGACATTGGTTCATAAGTCAATCCTAACTTGTCCACTATCTGTTTTGGCATTACTGATATACTAGCACCTGAATCAATCATACAATTATGCACAAGATTTGTACCAATGATTAATGAAACATAAAATGGTGTAGGTTTGACATCTTTGCTTGTTGTTCATTCTGAACTGGTAGGTCATTTGCAAGCACAACCATAGGCTAGTCTCTTTAGTGGTCTTGAGTGGTCTCATTATTCACAGAGGTATTAGATAAGACCTTTTGTAATAAATGTTTTAGCTTGAGAAAGATCATGAGTCCCACAAAGACATGCTTACATTTGCATTTTTCATATAATCAATAATATTAAAAGAACATGAACCAACCTTTGCCTGTCCCCTTGAAGCAGTAGGATCAAATTGTTGTTGTACTTGTTGTGGTTTCCCTTTGGGCTCGTTTTGACTTGGACTAGGCTGCCCTCTTGGTAAAACATGAATATTTGAGTGTTGTGATGGACCAACAACTCCTAGTTAGTTTGATTGGGCTTGATTTTGGCTTATTCCAGCTTGCTGTCCAATATCTACAACTCTCTTTTTTGTCTCTCGTGTTGGCTGCTATGAACTGGGTAGATTGGTTTTTCCCTTGCATATGATTAACCATGCAAAAGTCTTCACCCTGCCAATTCATGAATGTTGCATCAGATTGCTCATGTTCAGGATAAAAGTCTTGCTGCTCTGAAACTTCTTATACAGTACTTTGCTGAACAACAAAATTATTTTACACCATTAAGGACTAATTAATCATGCCATTTGAGTAGGTCGATTGGTTGTGTAGTTGGTTATAGGGGTAACACCAATCGTATTCTTGTGCCATATTGTTTTTCACTGATATTAACTCTCTTGATGAGCTGGCAGCCTGTTGGTTGTAAGGCTGATAAGGGTGATAAGACTGATAAGGCCTTGGTTTTCAGGCTGATAAAAAGGTATGTTCTACTAGTTACTTTGCTGGTTATTCATGTTGTTTTGCTACTGGCTCTGGTAATTTTGCTGTTTACTTTTGTATGGGGGTTGATAAGGCCTGTAAATTTGATTCTACTACTTCTCTATACTCACTAATTTATTTCTAACTATTTTTAATAGCCCTACTTGTTCTTGGAACTTTGCTTTAAGCTCTTGTAGCTCCTGAGATGGGGTTGAGACAACATTAGTTTGGGCTGCAACTTGATAATTGAGGGTTGGTACAACATGTACGATAGCAAGTGGTGAGATTTGTAATGGGATTGATGGTTGTATTTCTGGAGAAATAGGCATTGCCAGCCTTGGGGCTATTTTACCAGCCTGAATCAGGTTGTTTTTAGCTCTTATGGCAATTGCATAAGCACCCAACAGTGTTGTACCACCCATTGACTATACTGGTATTACTGCTATATCACTATCTAGAGCTCTAAGAAATTGCAAAAATGCATGTTCCTTAGTAGGCCTTATTGTTGCTAGAATTCTGTCCCAAGTCTGCTGAAAATGGAAGTTGAAATTAGCCATATGCTCTTGTGGAGCTCTCTTTATTGTGCTGAGTTGTTCAACTAACGATAGATTGTCAGATTTGTCTTTGAATTGTTTGTTCAATGCATCCCCCAACATGTCCCATGATGTAATAGAACCTATAGCCAATCCCCTGAACCATTGAAGGGCTTTACCCTTCACAAATACATCCAACAATCTAACTACAACATTCTCATGTGTTATGTGATGGACTAAATATAACATATCCACATCTTTTATATGTTTAATTGGAGTAGTATGCTCTTCACCTGTAAAAAATGGTAAGCCTCTCAAGGCTGCCATCAAAATGTTATCTCATGCTATAAGTAGCAATGGGCTGCCAGTATTGAATTGCACAAAAGGATATCTTCTTGATCATTGGTGGAGCTTGAGGCATCTGTGGAGTTTGAGGAGTTTGGGGACTCTGTGGAGTCTCTATTTGCAAATCTAGCACCAAATTTCTCTGATCAAACTCTGCAGTCCTGAGACTTGGAGGAGTAGATTGAGTTCTCCCTCCTGGACTGGGTGTTCTTACTATTGTTCTGCCTCTTCTCCTTGGAGGTGACAACTGTAGATACTCAAATGGAGTTGAATTTCCTCTCGTTTGGATTTTATCATGTGCTAAATTCACTAGATCTCTAAAAAAATATAAATTTGAGTCACCAAGTACTCTATTTTTACCTCTAAAAGGTTGAAATCCTTGTTGTGCATACCAAACAACAAAGAAAAACTATGTTAAAGTGGCCTGAAACTATGTTCAGTGTCCCACCGGGTGTGCCAAAAATTATTGTCACAAAGGATTGCACCCTAAATGCTAAGCCTTTACAAGCCTTGCAATCTCATGCAACATGGGAACCTTCATAGACTGTGGGTTTGTCTGTTTCGAGAATGAACATCTTGAAGAGCCAGCTCATTTTAAATGCCCTTTAGATTTGTAAATTGATGGAGGAAAAAGATAGAAGAAAACTTGCATAAAATAAAAACTAAATAGAAAATCTATCTAGAGGGGGTGATGCAACAATATTTTGATTTAAAAATGTAATATAACTCACAAACATTCTCCAATATACCTGTTCTTACAATCCAAACTGATCAGATTCACCACATAAGTATTTCACAAAAAGGCATGAATAATCTTGCATAAGATGTGACCTGTAATAAACTAAAATTTGTATACTTGCATCCAATAAATGAGATAAATAATTCAGAGGTTTTGAAGCAAAACACAAAAATTTCTATCAAATCACTCACAAAATAACAAGACACTTGAAATTGGATAGAAGAACCCCTGATTGTATTAGAAAATGGAAGGAATATCTACAAAATAACAATAAACTGCTGAAAAAAATGAACTGCTTCTACTGAAAACTGTAAAAATAACTGAGTTACAAGACAATCTCTTTCTCTACAATATGCAAAGGCAAAAAAGCAAGAACTGAGGAAAAAAAGCATAAACTTTTTTTTTCATATAATACAAAATTGTCCCCCAAAAAAATGAATGGGAAGGCAACTTTGGAGCTCAACTAAACTTGAAAATATGTATGAATGAGTTTGAAAAAGTAACTCCAATTTGATGGGTGAGCACAAGTGAAAAGCCTAAAATTTAGGCCCCAAAACTCCTCCAAGATGAGCAAGAATAGCTCGAAACTCCAAGTCTCAAAGTCGACCAAGAAACTGCTAAAAATAGTCATTTCAAAAATAAAACTCCAAATATCCCTCTCTGCATGACCGTTCACTTCAGTTCGACTCATCTCCTATTTTTGTGTACCCTTAAAGACTTCTGATCAAGTTTAAAATGGTATTTTTGGGAAAATATTGAAAATATAATTTTTTTTTTTATATTTTCTACATCTTAGTAAGTTGTATTTTCAGAGGCCTCTGGAGTGGAATCAGGGCAAAATTGGCATTAGCCTTAGCAACTTGCAACTTGAACTAGATCATTGGTTTATCTTTCTAGCGAGTCTAAAAACTTTGAATTCTGATAAAGTAGTGAGGAGTTATGACCTTGCCAATTTTTTTTTTTGTAAATAATTTTCACCTTCCAAAGCTCTTTTTTGAATTCCAAGGGTAATTTACCATTCATATTATATGTAAGCCTTTATATTTTGAATGAAAATGGCATTGATGAATGGTCTTTAGGTACATGTATCTACACAGTGAACAAATATGTTAGATAAAATGTAGAGGTTGAAGCCTCTATCTTGACTATTTTGATTTGATATTCTCTTCCTTCCTGCTTCATATGAAGTCACTTACTTCCTGAAAGAATTAGAAAACAACTCTTACAGCCCAGCCTAATTGGGCTACCAAGCATAGTTTGGTAACAATAGCCTCTTTGCCTCCAACAACGTAAAGGATAAAATCCTTCTCATAATTAGGGTTAACTAATGTTGGAGAATGAGCAATAGCCTACTTAACAACTTCAAAACTATCCTTTCCCTCCTTAGACCAATTAAATGTAGAATTTTACTTTAGCATGGAGGTTAGGGGCCTTGACATGGATGCAAAATTTTGGATGAACATCCTTACAAAGTTGATTTTGTCCAAGAAGCTTCATATACCTTTCTTGTGACTAGGAAGCCATTGACTCTTCTAGGGTTAATGGCAAGCCCTTCCTTCGAAACTATGTCCCAATAATTTACCTTTAGGGACATCAAATACACACTTCTTTAGATTCAATGATATGTCATATTGTCTACATCTCTCAAATACTTTTCTTGAATGACCCAAATGGTCCTTTGAATTCTTGGAATAATAGTCAAATTATTTAAATACACCAGAATAATATCATTTATTAGGCCTTCAAAGGCCAAATCCATTGCTCTCAGGAAGGTTGCACCATCATTGGTCAACCTCAATGGCATTTTATTATAGGATAAATTGCCCCATTTAGTGGTGAAGGTACTCTTATAATGGTTTGATTCTTTTACAAGAATTTGATTATATACTAAGGAACCTGTTGATGACTGTTTTGATGCAATCATAACAATAAGTTAAAATTCACATATAATGAACTGAAACTATACTTGAAAGATAAGAAGGAATCATTTGAGATTCAACTAATCCCAAGTCTACAATGGTTCGGTTGGTCAAGTTCAGTTGGTCAATGTGAAGCTATAATGTTCAAGGGGCCTTACGTAGTTTAGGTTTGTTTGGTGGCTTACTGGACTAAGAATATGCAAAAAGGTCATAGATTTCAACAAGTATTCTGTTCATTTGCATACAAGTGTTACCGGGCTGCAAGTTTTAGATGGTTTTCTTGGATTTTTGCAGCCTTCTTCTTTATCTATTTATGAAAACTATCTACTTATAGCTCTGTTATGCATGCTTCTTCAAATTTGAGACAATTTACTTTAGATTTCTACGTTTTCAGCTAAATATTTCAGATGGGTTGGGAAAAGTTAGAAAGATCTAATCTATACCTCATTTAATCTACCGAAGGATCTAATTGTTTCTGTTATGCACTATGTAAATACCACAGTAATTTGATCAAATCCACAGTAAAAACCTTAAATGTAAGTTCTGAGCATTTTCACAAACATACATTTAAAATTGCAAGCTCTCAAAGAAGATATTTCAAAACACAAAGAAGAGCAGGAGAACACTCAGAAGATAGATGCAGAACTCCAGATTCTATTGTATTAGAAACGAATAGTCATACACGATTTACAATGTAGGAATGACTCTTAGTTTCATTGATCATACTACAGAGAACTTACAAGCTTTACAGATACAGTAAGGCAGCCAGATATTCCACGCGCACCTTACTGCAGACAAACAGGCGACCTCCTTCTACTTCTAAACTATGCCCAGAAAGGCTCTACAATTCTAGCAAAATCCTAAAATCCTTGTGTTTTCCTAGAATCCCTGTTGTAAAGTATTACAGTGTAGAGAGGCACAATATAAAGACATTCTGATTGTCCTCACTACAGCAAAAACCTAACTGAACCCCTGGTTCAAACCCTTGGTTACAGCAATAAATACAGGTGAACCAGCTCTCAAAAATATCTCTGAGTAGTGTCAAATCTGGGCGAAATATTGCCCCTTCTGAGAAGTTCCGGCAGCTGGGTAATAACTTATGTTTGTCTGTTGTAGTAATACTCTCAACTGCAACCTTGTTCTTTACTTGAATGGCCTTGACTTTTCACATTTCATCCTTATCTTCTTGCTCCTGAGATCAGATTTCCTTCCTCCATGAGGTCACTGTGTTGACTTTCCAGCTGCTTCCTCAACTGCAAGCCTGCAAGACAAGACAAGCAATAAGTTTTTCATTTATCACATAAATAGCAGGAAATTAAAATAAGCGTTTAAACCTAGGTGACTGCGTAAGATTGTGGAAATCGGATCCAGAATACTCCTCAAACACGTCCAAAATGCGTTCAGACCGCTCAAAATTCATCGGGTCAACCATCGCTGACTGAAAAAATGCCACAGGTGCCAAAAAAATACTTTAAAATTCCACCGCCTCATTTCCCGCCCATCGGCATGACTATCGCTATCGGCGCGTCAAAAAAACATGTTAGCCGACATTCACTTCATCATCATGATATTCTGGAAATATGATGCTCTCCCTTCCGAAGGTCCAGATGACGTCATCATGATATTTCGCTTCTGCATATTGGAGAAAAGAACAACATCATCATCATCATCATGTTGAAGGAGAAAAGGAGGATATGGAATATAATCCTGCTGCTGAGGAAAGGAAGATGATGGTGACGTCATCGTCATATTCGGGCTTCATTAAAGTGCAAAAAAATGACGTCATCATCATATTCGGGCTCCATTAAAACGCAAAAGATGACGTCATCATCATGTTTAGTTAAGATCAGGGGATAATTGTGATATCGGGTCACCTAAGGAGCATGATCAGGATGATGAATGTAATACGACCCCTTTGCGGCCAAGGCAACCCTCTCGAAAAATTAGGATGATGATGATCATCAGGATATTTGGGGCTTTTGTCGAACTTAGAATAAGACGTCATCATCATATTCGGGAACCGGATCGTGTTTGGGAAATATCCTGCCGAAGGGAAAATGTGATGATGATGATCATCAGGATATTTGCTTCTTCGTTTATCAGATCGGGATGACATCATCATGATATCCGGAGCTTTCGTTAAACTTAGAACATGACGTCATCATGATATTTCGCTAACCGGATCATGTTTTAGAAAATATCCTGCCGAAGGGAAAATGTGATGATGAGGATCATCAGGATATTTTCAAAAGGTCTTACTTCATCGGCAGGAGGACTTTACGAAATATCAGGTGGACAAACAAGATCATGATGATCTTGACAATAAGACAGGATAAAAATTATGATGATCCTCCTCATCGAATTATCATGATGACGTAATCATCATATTTCGTTTTCGGAGCACAAGGATGAGTTGAGGTCATCATGATATTTGCGCTAGGGTGATATTCAAAAAATGATCATGCTGTTGAGGAATGGAATATCACCTTCTTCTTCAAAAGATAGGGTGATCATCATGATCATGCAAAAAGAGATCAGGAGGATATGAATATGATGATCCTCTTGATCGAATATCATGATGATGTCTCCATCACTTAGCGAATTTCAGCGAATAACCCTCTTGTGAAAGATCAAGATGATGATCATGATTATGCAAAAGGAGATCAGGAGGATGTGAAGTCGTCATCATCATCTTTCGAATTTCAGCAAATATCATGATGATGACCCTCCGATAGGATTTGAACATGCGCATGCAAATGTGCCGAAGATGAATTTTCTAAGTCAGGGTGATCAGCATGATATTATAAGATCAGGTAATGTTAAAATATCATGATGATGCGATGCGAAAGACCGCTCGACGGGGAAACTTACCGTGACTTAAAGTTGACGTCATCATGATATTTGAACCTCAAGATATTATCGGGGGGGCGTTTCAAATATGATGATGATGTCCTTCATACAGCAAAACTGAGTTATAAAATATGACCCTCCTAAAATCATGATGCTGACGATGCGCCTAAGGCCATTTGACGGGTAAAGGGCACTACCACCTAAGATTGACGTCCGGATATTGTGACTACATGATTTTTATCGGGTGATAGACCAAGATCATGATGACCTTGTCAACATGAAAAATATGATGATCACTTGCGATTATCAGGTTTGACCAAAATTTTGACCGTGCATAACTTTCACATATGGACGAATTTTCAAGTGAAGTAAAAGGCAAACCTGCATGGAATTTCAAGCTCTTTTTAAATATGAGGTCATAGAAACAAAATATGAACTTTGACAAACTGACCTCATGATGATGATCAACCTGATCCAATATCATGATGATGATGCACCTGACCTTCATTTTTACCAAACCGCCAGAAAGCAGAAAAACACAAGCAGAAGCAAAAAACAAAACATCAGCAAGGGTCCCCATTTTGCTAAGGAGCATAATGGGGCGTGTTGTGAACATCACAACAACTAGCAACCAAAACAAAACAATTAAATTCAGAGTGTTCAAGGAAACTAGATGAAATGAACTCATAACCTCCAACTATCTTTCCTGCAAATTACTATTCAGCTTGAGACTCAAAGTATTCAATAAAGATGCATGAATTTCCATTTTCAGTTTAGTTGTGTGCATGTGATTAATTATCCTCATCTTGAAGATCGGTTGAACAAACCAGTGACTGACATTAGCCTACGTAGGTGAGGATATTCCCTCATAGCCGACCAGATAGAGCCTTGCTGCCAGCGAGCGTCTATAGCCCCGGCAAGGTTATCGTTACAATTCTCCTAAGTAGAGCCCCACTGCCAGCGAGTGTCCATAGCCCCGGTAGAGTTACTTAGATGGCTTAATCTAGATTTTCAGTATAATCCGCTTTTTTTTTTTTTTTTTTTTTTGTTTTCTAATTTTGAAAGATTTCATAAGATATAGCAATTTGTAACTTCATGATGCAAGGAGTGGACACTTGCTGAAATTAAGCTGAGAATTGTAATGGTAGCAAGGGTGACCTCTAATTTTTCACCTAATATCTACACTGGCATGTTCAACAAACCCAAGGATTTTAGGTGTGTCATTGTGAGAAACCTGCTTCGAATTCTCAATCACATTTATTGAATACAAAACTTCAGAAGATGAACAACTCTCTACATTCATGACAGTGACAGGTTATGTGTAAATTGCAAATGGTTAACCTGAATATCCTAAATTATATACTGTTTTGAATGGTTGCTAGTTTTGCTCCTTAATACTCTAAAGTAAAATAAAGATCCCTGCTGAGGAGACAACAAACAAACCAAACAAACAGGCTGTACAAACAACACGACAAAAGAAAAAACTGTACAAACAGAAAGAAACAAAAGCAAAAACAAACAGAAGACAAACTATACAAACAGCCAACCCAAAAGAAAATAGCAAAAGAAGAACACAAAAACAAAAACAACTACCCTACTAGACTATATACAAGCCTCTACAAGGCAACTAGAAACCTAGGAAAAAGACCCAAAAACACCCCTACTTGCATATTTCTTTAGGTTGTGCAGAGTAACAGGGTACTAGTTATGGTCCTCATCATAGCAGATTTATCTTTGAATTCTGAAAAAAATTCTGATATTCTAGATTCATTGTGTTTACCAGAATTGCTCTTAATGACTAGTAACTGAGGCAGCTCATCAGGGTTATGATTAATCCAAATGCATGTCCTATCTCTTGAATTTCCATAATCAAAATAGCATTTATCATTATTTACTAAGGAAAGGAAAGAGACAACCTGATGTGCCCTTAGCTCTGTGGAACACACTTGTTTATTAATAGCTGGCTTTTCATTTAGCTCTGTATTTTCATTGCCCAGCTCTATGTCTAGTCCTTTTTCAAGTTGAAAGATGAATGACTCTAGATGTATCATTTCTTCATCTTCATCCAGCTTTATTCCTTCATTCTGGATGTTCAGTTTATCCTCAAATTTAGCAAACCTCTCAATGTTCTCATTAGTTTCCTGCACATCAGCACTTAAGTAAGTATCTTCATCATCATAATCTGACATACAGAAATTAATCATTTCTAAATCACTTGAGAGTAAAGGTGGGACAACATCCTTTGATTGACAGGAGTACTCCCCTGTCTTATTTTCAACATGGCATGGGGGTGATGTCTGATTGTGTATAGTAGCTACATGATCCTCTGTATCCTTTTTTTTCAAGAATTGCTCATCAGATGACTCATATTTGTCATTCAGTGAAGAGTCTAACCTTATTGACCTGCAACAATCTTGATTTTGATCATTTAATTTAAAGAAGTCAGGTGTAACGCTAGGATTTACTTTCTTTTCTATGACTTCATTAGCTTCTATAGTAGGGATCTCATCAATTTTAGTGCATTTTAATTTTGCCAATGCTTGTTTACATTTCTTTGCCAAATCATGTTCGTTAAAACTTTTCAAGTCAGACCCAGAGGCTTCTTCTTGACAAATATTCCTTAGTAGTTCTATATATTTATCAAATGTATCAAGATGAACCTCACTTTCCTTTTCTTTTTCATTAAATCCTTTCTGCTTATTATCTAGAAAAGGGACATGAGCTGTGATTTCTTCTCTGCATTTTTTAGGATATTTATACTTTTCACTAACTTTAATCACAGCCGGATCCTGACGAAAAGACAGATTTTTTTTCTTACCATTACATGATTCCTGCCAAGAGATCTTATTATCCTTTATTCCTAGCATTGGTTCCATCTTTGTATCCTCTGCACATTTAATGACTGTTGATGCTGCATCCTCCTGTCGCTCAATAATCTCCTCATTTCCCTGCCAACTTTCAGCCTTATACACATCTGAGAGAGAGATTAGTCCTTTCAAATATAAATCTAATCTTGTAAGAAAAGATAGACAATTAAGCTCACCATGCTCTGCGGACTTATGTATCCTACACCTTCCAAATAAACCATAGCTATATAAATTTTTAGGATAAAGCTGGTTATTCAAGGCTTTCTGAAATGAAGGAATGTCAACTTGAAAACTATCCCTATATGAGTCCATTGAAAAAAAATGGGACCTTCTTTCAACTTTTTAAGCCTTTGAAATTTTATGAGATCTAACATATCTCAGAATATAACATTTAAAACTCAAAATTTTAACCCTAAACCAAATAAGGCCCTCCTTCTAGCACCAGAAAACTGTTGATGGCTATTTTCATGCAATCATAACAATAAGTTAAAATTCACATATAATGAACTGAAACTATACTTGAAAGATAAGAAGGAATCATTTGAGATTCAACTAATCCCAAGTCTACAATGGTTTGGTTGGTCAAGTTCAGTTGGTCAATGTGAAGCTGTAATGTTCAAGGGGCCTTACGTAGTTTAGGTTTGTTTGGTGGCTTATTGGACTAAGAATATGCAAAAAGGTCATAGATTTCAACAAGTATTCTATTCATTTGCATACAAGTGTTACCGGGCTGCAAGTTTTAGATGGTTTTCTTGGATTTTTGCAGCCTTCTTCTTTATCTATTTATGAAAACTGTCTACTTATAGCTCTGTTATGCATGCTTCTTCAAATTTGAGACAATTTCCTTTAGATTTCTACGTTTTCAGCTAAATATTTCAGATGGGTTGGGAAAAGTTAGAAAGATCTAATCTATACCTCATTTAATCTACCAAAGGATCTAATTGTTTCTGTTATGCACTATGTAAATACCACAGTAATTTGATCAAATCCACAGTAAAAACCTTAAATGTAAGTTCTGAGCATTTTCACAAACATACATTTAAAATTGCAAGCTCTAGAAGAAGATATTTCAAAACACAAAGAAGAGCAGGAGAACACTCAGAAGATAGATGCAGAACTCCAGATTCTATTGTATTAGAAACGAATAGTCATACACGATTTACAATGTAGGAATGACTCTTAGTTTCATTGATCATACTACAGAGAACTTACAAGCTTTACAGATACAGTAAGGCAGCCAGACATTCCACGCGCACCTTACTGCAGACAAACAGGTGACCTCCTTCTACTTCTAAACTATGCCCAGAAAGGCTCTACAATTCTGGCAAAATCCTAAAATCCCTGTGTTTTCCTAGAATCCCTGTTGTAAAGTATTACAATGTAGAGAGGCACAATATAAAAACATTCTGATTGTCCTCACTACAGCAAAAACCTAACTGAACCCCTGGTTCAAACCCTTGGTTACAGCAATAAATACAGGTGAACCAGCTCTCAAAAATATCTCTGAGCAGTGTCAAATCTGGGTGAAATATTGCCCCTTCTGAGAAGTTCCGGCAGCTGGGTAATAACTTCTGTTTGTCTGTTGTAGTAATACTATCAACTGCAACCTTGTTCTTTACTTGAATGGCCTTGACTTTTCGCATTTCATCCTTATCTTCTTGCTCCTGAGATCAGATTTCCTTCCTCCATGAGGTCACTGTGTTGACTTTCCAGCTGCTTCCTCAACTGCAAGCCTGCAAGACAAGACAAGCAATAAGTTTTTCATTTATCACATAAATAGCAGGAAATTAAAATAAGCGTTTAAACCCAGGTGACTGCGCAAGATTGTGGAAATCGGATCCAGAATACTCCTCAAACGCGTCCAAAATGCGTTCAGACTGCTCAAAATTCATCGGGTCAACCATCGCTGACCGAAAAAATGCCACAGGCGCCAAAAAAACACTTTAAAATTCCACCGCCTCATTTCCTGCCCATCGGCATGACTATCGCTATCGGCGCGTCAAAAAAACATGTTAGCTGACATTCACTTCATCATCATGATATTCTGGAAATATGATGCTCTCCCTTCCGAAGGTCCAGATGACGTCATCATGATATTTCGCTTCTGCATATTGGAGAAAAGAACAACATCATCATCATCATCATGTTGAAGGAGAAAAGGAGGATATGGAATATAATCCTGCTGCTGAGGAAAGGAAGATGATGGTGACGTCATCATCATATTCAGGCTTCATTAAAGTGCAAAAAAATGACGTCATCATCATATTCGGGCTCCATTAAACGCAAAAGATGACGTCATCATCATGTTCAGTTAAGATCAGGGGATAATTGTGATATCGGGTCACCTAAGGAGCATGATCAGGATGATGAATGTAATACGACCCCTTTGCGGCCAAGGCAACCCTCTCGAAAAATCAGGATGATGATCATCATCAGGATATTTGGGGCTTTTGTCGAACTTAGAATAAGACGTCATCATCATATTCGGGAACCGGATCGTGTTTGGGAAATATCCTGCCGAAGGGAAAATGTGATGATGATGATCATCAGGATATTTGCTTCTTCGTTTATCAGATCGAGATGACGTCATCATGATATCCGGAGCTTTCGTTAAACTTAGAACATGACGTCATCATGATATTTCGCTAACCAGATCATGTTTTAGAAAATATCCTGCCGAAGGGAAAATGTGATGATGAGGATCATCAGGATATTTTCAAAAGGTCTTACTTCATCGGCAGGAGGACTTTACGAAATATCAGGTGGACAAACAAGATCATGATGATCTTGACAACAGGACAGGTTAAAAAATATGATGATCCTCCTCATCGAATTATCATGATGACGTAATCATCATATTTCATTTTCGGAGCACAAGGATGAGTTGAGGTCATCATGATATTTGCGCTAGGGTGATATTCAAAAAATGATCATGCTGTTGAGGAATGGAATATCACCTTCTTCTTCAAAAGATAGGGTGATCATCATGATCATGCAAAAAGAGATCAGGAGGATATGAATATGATGATCCTCTTGATCGAATATCATGATGATGTCTCCATCACTTAGCGAATTTCAGCGAATAACCCTCTTGTGAAAGATCAAGATGATGATCATGATTATGCAAAAGGAGATCAGGAGGATGTGAAGTCGTCATCATCATCTTTCGAATTTCAGCAAATATCATGATGATGACCCTCCGATAGGATTTGAACATGCGCATGCAAATGTGCCGAAGATGAATTTTCTAAGTCAGGGTGATCAGCATGATATTATAAGATCAGGTAATGTTAAAATATCATGATGATGCGATGCGAAAGACCGCTCGACGGGGAAACTTACCATGACTTAAAGTTGACGTCATCATGATATTTGAACCTCAGGATATTATCGGGGGGGCGTTTCAAATATGATGATGATGTCCTTCATACAGCAAAACCGAGTTATAAAATATGACCCTCCTAAAATCATGATGCTGACGATGCGCCTAAGGCCATTTGACGGGTAAAGGGCACTACCACCTAAGATTGACGTCCGGATATTGCGACTGCATGATTTTTATCGGGTGATAGACCAAGATCATGATGACCTTGTCAACATGAAAAATATGATGATCACTTGCGATTATCAGGTTTGACCAAAACTTTGACCGTGCATAACTTTCACATATGGACGAATTTTCAAGTGAAGTAAAAGGTAAACCTGCATGGAATTTCAAGCTCTTTTTAAATATGAGGTCACAGAAACAAAATATGAACTTTGACAAACTGACCTCATGATGATGATCAACCTGATCCAATATCATGATGATGATGCACCTGACCTTCATTTTTACCAAACCGCCAGAAAGCAGAAAAACACAAGCAGAAGCAAAAAGCAAAACATCAGCAGGGGTCCCCATTTTGCTAAGGAGCATAATGGGGCGTGTTGTGAACATCACAACAGAACCATCTAGAAGGAAAAATCTCTCAACTCCAGCTATTGTTTGGAGGATTTTCTCCATGGAGAGAAGTGGATAGTGGTCTTTAAGAGAGGCCCTATTTAGGTCTCTAAAGTCCACACACAATCTAATTTCCCCATTTTTTTTCTTGACTGGAATAAGATTAGCTACCCAAGATAAGTGTTTGATTGGATAGATAATTTTGGCCTCTGTGAGTTTGGATAGCTCCTTCCTAATAGGCTTTGTGTCAGGGTCTAAATCTATGGTATGCTAGACTAAAATAGGATCAAAACATTTAATATCCTTATAATTTTGAGAAATAATATCATCAAATTTATTACAAAGATCAATGAAACCTAGCCTTTCATCTTGGTCACATACCTTTCCACCTTTTAGAACTTTGTCTAGTGTAATTGCCACCTCATCATAGGTTTTTTACTACCATGTTCATCTTCTCACATTTTAGTGGATCATTAGTGTTGAAGATGTTCTCTAGGTTGATAAATCCCTTGGGAAATTTGGTCTTCAACTGAATGACCTTCTTGTTGTACTGACCTTGAAGCTTGGATTAATTCCTTGCAGAGAATTATGCTTCATCTTGTAGAAAGTTAATGATTTGTTGATCGTTCTCAAACACTTGCCAATTGACTACACTGTTAAGTCCATTTGGTCTTACCACAATTTTTGTGTGCTATTCTAAGTCCTACACAATGTTCTTGGGGATGTCACACTAAGCACCCATGCCTGCAAGCCAATTTGCATCTCTATTTTCTATTCTAGGCATGGCTTGGATATTGAATGCATCAAAATGCTCTACTAGATCTCAAACCCTATGTTTGTAAGCCTTCAACAAATATTTCTTAGATGTGCTTTGAGCTTTGACTTGGTGAACAACCAGCTCACCATCACCAAAAACTTGCAACATTCTAATCCCTCTTGTGTATGTGAGCTAAATGCCCTAGATCAATGCTTCATATTTAGCTACATTATTAGTACAATTGAATTGAAGCATAAAAGAAGAAAATTACTTCTCCTTTTGGGGAGAGATCAATGTCACACTAGTACCTACTCTCTTATTGGTTTTAGAGCCATCAAAATACATCTTCCATATTCCATCCAAATCTTCTTGTGGCTTGACAAAGTCAAGGATGACTACACCTTGCTCATGTATACAATAGGTACTCAACCCTATTCTTTCCATATGAGTAAGAAGATCAAACTGGAAACCATTCCCCAACTCATCAAGTAAAATATCAAGAACTCTTCTAGAGGGTTGGAAGATTCATGAACATTATTATCTTATTCTTGGTCATGAATTGAGTAGTTCATGTTAATGGGATTAGAGGTGTAAGGCTCAATATGATGTATTGCAATAGGTTTTGCCTTGATAGTTACCTTTGTGCCATATCTAGTCCTAAATAGCATATGAGACCAGTCAAAAGATAGGTATCCCCCTATTTTGGCTGTAAACTCCCTAGATAAACAAATGGCAAATAATGTACGGAGGCTAACAACTAAAATGTCTTAAAGAATAGAGAAACCTAGGCATTCATGCATGGTTAATTTAAAATCCTTGATTTCACCTATTGTCTTGACTGTAGTACCATCTAATTGTACTACCCCTTTACTTATAGGTTCATATTTAATTCCCAATTGGTTAGCTACCTTCTTGGGCATAACTGAAGTACTAGCCCCTGAATCTAGCATGCAATTATGTAACAAATTAGTACCAATAATCAAAGAGACATAAAATGGGGAGGCTTACTGATTTTTCTTGTATTTCCTTACTCCTTTGGTTGAATAAGATTGACTGGATCTGTTGCACTCTCCTTTTTTACTTCATTTGTAGGTTGACTTAATCCTTTCAAGGTCTCCTAGAGTAAATCCCTTTGAACTGGGATAGATAGAGCTTCCCACAAAGTAAATTTAGGTTAATATTTTTCATTTGGTCCACAACACTAAAAGGGATGTGACTGATCTTTGGAGGAAGATTTGTAGTAGCAATGTCTAACTTTGTTTTCCAATTGGTATGATGCTAACCTTGTGCTTGATTCACTCTATTGATTACCTAATTTACTTGTGTTGGAGGAGTTCTAACTATTGCACCTTATTTTGTATTCACTGGAGGTATGTAAGAGGTTGATGCTGGACCAACCATGAAAGTTGATGTATCCTTTGTTTTTCTGCTTTGTGATCTTGTACTATGTGCTATTAGATTTGAATCTTGATTAACATCACGAAAATCATCTTCCATCCAATTCATTAGCATGGATTGAAGCTGCATTTGTTGGACTATCCTCCTATAACCTCCTGACTGGGTCCAACTTGCTATTCTAAGTACTAATGGATACTTTGGCATAAGTTTGGACTATGGCGCTAGTTTCAAGGGTAACACCAGTCATTATCCTGAGCCAAATTATTTTGTATGGGAATGAAGGCTCCTGATGAGCTTGCAACAGCTAGGTTTATAAAATTTAGGGGCCTAGCATAGATGGGTTGATTTTGTCTTTGCATATTGCCTTGGTAGGGCTATATATTAGGCTGGTAGGCTTGGTTGAATAGTTGAATGGACTACTAGGTTGTGCCTGCTACCTTTTCATGGCCACCAATTCATTTCCAAATTTTTGTAATAGAGTTTTTACCTAATGTAGCTCATTAGAGGGTGTAACCAAGGGAATTGATGGGTTAACTACTATAGGAATAGGTGCTAACCTTAGTTGGATGACTGGAACCTCTTGGAATAAGGGAATTGGAGGTTTGGGAGCAATTTTCTAGCTTGAATCATATTGTTTTCAGCCCTTATGACTATTTCATATGCATTAGGTAATATAGTATCGCCCATGGATTGGATCATAACAACAATATCACTATTTAAAGACATTAAATAATACAAGAATGCTATTTTAGGGGAAGGTTTCACTAGGGGTGGGATTTTGTCCCATCTTTTCTAAAATCTAAAATTGAAATCTACTATGAATTCATTAGGATCTCTTTTAATGGATGGCAATTGCTCCATAAGAGACAAATGGTCACTTTTATCCTTAAAATGCTAACATAATTTCTCCCCTAGCTCATCCCAGTTATGGATAGAATTGGGTTTTAGTCCCCTATACCACTGTAATGCTTTTTCTTTTAGGGAAGAACCAAAAAGCCTCAATGCTACATTATCCTATGTGAGATTATGAACAAAGCTTATACTGGCAATATCTTGTATGTGTTCTACATGTGTAGTAGAATTTTCACTAGTAAAACATGGGATGGTCTTCAAGGTTGAGGTTGGAATATCATCATATGGAGCTAAAGTTCAAGAAGGCTACCTCCATTAAAAGTCACAAATATTTGATTTCTTAGTTGAGCCAGAATGGGGATATGGAAGTTTATGATAGATATGTGGAAGCCTATTCTTGGTGGAGGGAATCTACCAAAAGGAGGAATGGATTGACATCTTGGAGGAGGTGATACAATGCTCCTTGTTCCTATTTCAAGAGATCTAGACAATCTAGCTCTCCATCATATTGAAGTAGATGAAGATAACTCAACAAATTGAAAATCCTTACCTCTTGAAGAAGATCTTGTCTCCACTCTTGGCATGAAATTTTGGACTACTTTGGAACTAGGAATGCAAAGTTACTAGGTTTTTATAAAATCTCATCTATATTGTAGTATACTGAGAGTAACACCAAATATCATAGTTGAATCTCTTAACTCTAGGTTGATTGTCCCATCAGGCATGCCAGAAATAGTTTTCACTTGGATTTGCACACTTTGTTGAATCCTATGCTGCAACAATCTAGTGCAACATCAGACTGATCTCAAGGTGTGGGACCTTGTAGATGAGATCAAACCTCCAGTGAAGGTTGGTTCCTCTTTCTGAGCTTAAGGCTCATAGAATAAACTACAACTAAACCTATTCTAATAATCACCAAGGAAAAGGGAGAAGGAGGAATGTTTGAAATGTAAAAGGGGGTGATGCACCATATTTAGTTTGTTAACTACAATATCAACCTTGCATGCATAGAATTATCTCAAACAAATGATATACACACAGAACTCATAAACCCCTACAAAGGTAATGAAAAGAGACGAATACTAGGAGGAATATATCATTCACATATAGCAATTCAGACATCTAATGTTACACAAGTTAAAAGAAATGAGAGCGTACAAAACCAGTGTTATATTGATTAAAGAGAAAAAATGTTACAATTAATATAGAGTTTTAGTTGTTGAAAGAACAATAACCGAATACATCTTTTATAGATTCATATATTGTATTTTTCAAATCATTATTGTAGCCCTCAGCATGGGAAACTTGGTCAACATATTTTTTCAGTCACCCAAGCTTGCAAACCTCATGCCCAAATGGGGAATGTCATAAAATATTTGTAGAAGAGTGTTCACCCATACTTCTAGTATAAAGATTTAAAGTGGAAGGATCCCTAGTCAAATGTATCATTGGAAAATCCATCTACCTCAGGTACCTATAGCATTAAATCCATACACTATTCCACATACTTGAATATCTACTCCAAATTACAATAATGGAACCTCAAGTTATTGATTAAGTGCCTTCATACATTGAACACATGAAAAAAACATGTTTTCCCACCTTACAAAACTTAAAATTTTGATTTTTGCATTTTTTGGTGCTTGAAAAGTCCTTGAGAACTTTTTTCATGAAATTGGAGGTTCACGAACTAGGGAAATATCTAAAACATTATTTCATTTTCTCATTATTGTCTTTGTTTCAGCGTTTTAGAATATTTTGAAACCTATAAACTTGTCCATCCTTTGCTTTCAGTGTTCAAGTGAGTTCGCAAACTTGTGAACTTGCTAAATTCCATTCGTTCTCTTGCTTCTTTTCTTTATCTTATTTCTTTTCTTTTGGAAAAATGGTGAACCATTGAACATTTTTTATGTTTTAGTGAGTTTGCAAACTTGTGAACTCGCCAAAAGCCAAGTCATTTCTCTCTGTCTTTGCCTCTTCACCCCTTTCTTTTTAGCCTCCTGACGAAAACTTGAACTTGTTAGGAATTACATGTAGAAGATATCAATTAAATGCAAATAAAGATTAAATAGAGGAATGAAAATACATAGAAATAATAACAGCGAGAGACAATTTTTACTGTGGTTCACCCAAAATCGGGCTACATCCATCAATAGAGAGTCCAATATTATTATCCAGTAAATCAAATTGATTACAACTAGCAATCCTTGCAACTCAATACTGCTACAAATGCTACAATACAATATCAATGGAAAACCCTAACCATAGCCATTTTTATCAAGACTTATTTTGGGTACAAAATAGGTTTTTTTCTGTCAGCCTATAGAAAAAGTAACTCCCAACGCCTTTATAAAATAATAGGTAATTTTTTCTTTGGGGGCGTAGCCCTTACTGGAGATGTTGCCCGTAGACCTCGACTGTGGGCTCCACCCTCGGGCCCCCGCTGGGGGGATGAGCCCCCCAGGTCCAGCAGGAGGGTTCTACCCCCATGCACTCCC
This sequence comes from Cunninghamia lanceolata, assembly GCA_027924645.1. Lineage (NCBI taxonomy): Eukaryota > Viridiplantae > Streptophyta > Pinopsida > Cupressales > Cupressaceae > Cunninghamia > Cunninghamia lanceolata. Next base: position 11,094,682 of record BSBN01000937.1, on the reverse strand, counting down.
TCGTTAAATAATTTGGGGGGAAACCACACTGATAAAAGGGGAAAATTTAACCTCTGAGTCTGATTAGGCTCCATATAACAACAATCTCCCACTTGGAGACTGATCAGACTGCTCACCTTATCATCTCCTACTTGGAGACTGATCATAACACCACTGACCTTGTAGCTCCCACTAGAAATAAGCATCCTAGACTCTACTATTCTGATTTTATCATTTTCATTCTTGAAGACCAACTAAAGTTGAAGAGGAGTTCAACTTTTCCCTCGCCACTACCTTTGTAAACACATCTAATAGATTTTCATCTTTATGTATCTTTTCCAATTGTAATTGTCCATCATCCAATATCGACCGGATGAAGTGATACCTTAGTCATATGTGTTTGGTCTTTGAATGCAAGGGAAAATTCTTTGCAAGATGTATGGCACTCTAACTGTCTATAAACAAATAATTGTTAACATGTTATTTTCCTAATTCTTCCATGAAAGATTGCAATGAGATCATTTCCTTGCTCGCCTCTATTGCAACTACATACTCTACCTTCGTGGTGGATAAAGCAACCACCTTTTTCAACCTAGAGATCCAACTCACCATAGTAAAGACAACCTATAGTACTCCACCTGGTATCAATATCCCCTACCAAATCTCAGTCAACATAGCCTGCTAAATTAGTATTAGAGCCCCCAAAACATAAGTGTTTAGTGGATGTACCTCTCGAATATCTGAGAATCCATTTTACTGCATTCTAATGATCCAATATGGGATTACTCATATACCTGCTTACAACTCCTACAACATGTGCAATATCCAGTCTCATGCATACCATGGCATACTTTAAACTTCCTATAGCTGAAGCATATGGTACCTTGGACATTTTTCCTTCCTCCTCTTGTGTCTTAGGACACATCTCTTTAGTCAATTTCAAATGACTAGGCAAAGGTGTGCTGACAATTTTTGCATTCTCCATATGGAATCTTTGCAACACCTTTTCAACATAACCAGCCTCAGATAGAGTCAATTTTCTATTCTTTCTATCTCTATAAATTTTCATACCAAGGATTTATTTTGTTTCCCCCAAATCATTCATAGCAAATGATTGTGCTAACTACTATTTTAACTCTCTTATGTGATCCATGTTAGACCCTGCTACAATCATGTCATCAACATATAAACATAAAATAATGTAGTTGTCATTATCCAACCACTTAAAGTAAACACAATGGTTAGAATTACACCAGCTGTAGCCTTGCTCAGCCATAAAACTATCAAATTTCAAATACCATTGACGAGGTGCTTGTTTCAAGCCATATAAACTCTTCTTCAATATGCACACCAATTTTTCATTACCTTTGACCTCAGATCCCTATGGTTGTTCCATATATATCTCCTCCTCCAAATCACCATGGAGAAAGATAGTTTTCACATCTAGCTGTTCTAAATGTAAATCTTCAGCAACCACAATACTTAAAATAGTACGAATAGAAGTCATCTTAACAACCAAAGGAAAAATCTTATCAAAATAAATACATTTTTTCTATGTAAATCCTTTTACAAATAACCCGGCTTTAAATCTTTTCTTAGCTCCATCTTCTTCTTTCATCCTATAAACCCATTTGTTTGGTAAAGCCTTTTTACCTACAGGCAACTTACATAATTCCCAAGTCTAATTTTTTAGCAAGGAGTCCAGTTCTTCTTTCATTGCAAGCTCCCACTAAACTTTTATATCCACCTACATAGCTTCATCATACCCTTCTGGTTCACCAACATCTATTAACAAAATATAATACAAAGAGGGAGAAAACCTTTCAGGAGGTCTACTTAGCCTTGTTGATCATCTAACATTCATTAGAGTTTATGGTATTTCCTATTGTTGTTGTGGAGCATGAGGAACCACTAGAACATCACTATCTAGAGTATCATCCAACACCACATAATCATTTTATTTCTTCTCATGTTGCTCTAACTAATCTTTGTACAACACCTTGTCATTGAATACAATACCCATGTTTCTCACAATTTTTAGATTTTCAACATCCCAAACCCTATAACCAAATTCATCAATGCCATATCCAATGAAGATACACTTTTTTTATTTTCCATCCAGCTTGGTTCTATTTTCATAATCTACATGTGCAAATGCTTCACATCTGAAGGTTTCGAGAAAAGAATAATTTACTTTCTTACCTATCGATGCTTCCTCTGGAATACCACAACCCAAAGGAACTGAAGGACCTCTAATAATTAAATATACAATGGTATTGACAACCTCTACCCAAATGTTTAAAGGTAGCCCAACATGCAATCTCATGCTCCTTTCACACTCTATTATTGTCTTGTTCATGCACTCAGCCACTCTATTTTCTTGTGGATTCCCTAGAACTATTTTCTACCTACGAATTCTATTAAATGAATAATAATCCTCAATTCTTTACTACAATACTCACCACCATTATCAGATTTGAGACATTTTAATCTTTTACCCATCTCATTCTCAACCAATCTTCTCCATTTCTTAAATGTTTCAAATACATCAAATTTCTACCTAAGAAAATAAATCCAAACCTTCTTAGGTGCATCATCTATGAATGTAACATAATACTGAGAGCCACTGAGAGATGATACCTGAGCTGGTCCCCATACGTCTGTATGTACAAGCTCCAACTTTTCATCTTTCTTTTTCTTCCCATCCTTGAGAAAACTAACTCTCTTTTGTTTTCCATACACATAACTTTCTTAGAATGAAGTACCTTCATACCTTTTTCACTCATATGCCCAAGTCTGTTATACCACAATGTTGTCTCAAAACCTGTAGTAACTATTTTAGTCTCTTCCTGTGAACCCGCAGCAACTGTTCTTAAACCTGTTTATTTTTTCTCTACAACAACTAAAGTAGAAGGAACAATATGACATGTACAAAAATATAAGGTGCCTACTTTCACACCTTTTTCTACTATTAAGGCACCTCTTGAAACCTTCCAATTTTATCATCAAAAGTAACTGTGCAACCTTCATCACCTAGCTGCCCTACCAAAATTAAATTCCTACTTAACCTTGGAATGTGCCTTACCTCTTGTAGAAGCCAATGATTCTCATGTTCTACAACTTAATCTTAATTCTTCCCTTGCTAACAATTTGATAGGGTTCGTTATCTCCCAAATAAACCAGCCCAAAATGCCCTTGGACATAATTAAGAAAATAAGCTCTATGGGGCATGGCATGAAATGAGGCCCATGAATCTAAAGCATTATCTAGGGAAAGAATCAAAGCATCATCTTCAGATTTATTACTTACCACATTTGCCTCCTTATTTCCTTCTTGTTTGTCTCCTTTATTCTTTCGAGACCAACAATCTTTCTTTAGATGGCTTGGTTTCCCATAGTACCAACAATCCTTCTATCCTTTGCATTGGGAGCTCTTGTCCTTTGATTTTTCTCGTAACTTCCCATGACCTCTAGAACCTTTTCCTCTCTCCTTTGATCTACCCCTACTTTTTACATTCAAAACACTACCTGATGTGGACCCTCCTGAGCTTTTCCATTGCATTTCCTCTCTAAGGATAACACCAACAATATCATCAAATTTCAAAGTATTTGAACCAAAGACAGAGTTACTTACAACCATTACCAAGTTATTCCAACTTCTAGAAAAGAACATAAAACCAAGAGAGCCCTCACCCCTTCATCAAATTTCACTTTTACAAAAGTTAATTGACTGGTAATCATATTAAACTCATTTAAATGATCTGTCACAGATCCACCTTCAATCATTTTTAGATTAAACAAATGCTTCATGAGAAATACCTTATTTGAGGCTGACAAATTTTCATACAATTTAGCCAAAGATTTCATTAGTTCATTTTTTGTCTTTGCTTCTATTATATTGAATGCCACATATGGTGCCATGCACAACCAAATGGTTCCTAGTGTCTTTCTATCTAGAAGTTCCCAATCCTCATTAGTCATTGCTACCGATTTCTTGGCTATTCCTTCAAACAACCGTTGTAAATCCTTCTGATAAAGATAATCCTCCATCTGCATCTTCCATAACTAATAGTTCTACCCATTGAGTTTATCTACCTTCAATTTACCCTCACCATTGCTCCCACTAAACCATGAGACTCCCACTCAACCGTGAGACCTTCCTGCAGATGATAATTGAACACAACCTACTCTGATACCACTTTTTAGGAATTGCATGCAGCAAATATTAATTAAATGCAAATAAAGATTAAACAAAAGAATAAAAATACACATAAATAATAATAGCGAGAGATAACTTTTAACGTGGTTCACCCAAAATCATGCTACATCCACCAACAGAGAGTCTAATATTATTATCCAATAAATCAAGCTGATTACAACCAACAATCCTTGCAACTCAATATCGCTGCAAATGCTATGATACAATATCAACAGAAAACCCTAACCCTTAGCCATTTTTATCAAGACTTATGTCGGTTACAAAATAGAGTTTTTTTTATGTCAGCCAATAGATAAATTAACTCCTGACACCTTTATAAAATAATAGGTAATTTTTTCTTCAGGGGTGCTGCCCTCGAGCCCTCAATTGGGGGCGCTTCCCCTAGTAGCCGCCACTGGGGGTGTTTCCCCAAGTCCCTCACCGTGGGTTCCACCCCCGGCCCCCATAGAGGGGATGAGCCCCCCAGCCCCACAAGAGGGGCTCTGTACCCCTTGCACTCTCCTGTAAAATAATTTGGGGGGAAACCACACTGATAAAAGTGGGGACAATTTAACCTCTAGGTCTAATTAGGCTCCATATAACAACAAAACATTGAAACTCTTTTCAATGTTTCGGTGAGTTCATGAACTAGAGAACTTGTGAAAAGCCTCTTTCCTTCTTTATTTTCTAAAAGTGGGGACAATTTAACCTCTAGGTCTAATTAGGCTCCATATAACAACAAAACATTGAAACTCTTTTCCATGTTTCGGTGAGTTCATGAACTAGAGAACTTGTGAAAAGCCTCTTTCCTTCTTTATTTTCTTTTTTGGTGAAATGGAGGAAAATTGAACCTTTTTCAGCATTTTGGTAAGTTCACGAATAAGAGAACTGGTAGAAAGCCTTTTCTTTCTCTTCTTTCCTCCTTCTCTTTAGAAACTTAGTGAAATGTAGAACCAAATAAGCCCTTCAACATTTCAACAAGTTCACGAACTCATGAACTTGCCAAAAGCATTTTCTTTCTCTATTTTTTGGTATTTTAGAGAAATGGAAAAATAATGAATTAGTTTGTCATTTCTTTGAAATGTTGAAACACTCAGATATTTTCCCCTCTTTAACACCATTTCAGCATTTCAATGAAATGACAAACCAACGAACTAGTTTGTTGGTTCAGCATTTCATTCAAATGCTGAAATGGTGTTAAAGAGGGGAAAATATCTGAGTGTTTCAACATTTCAAAGAAATGACAAACTAATTCATTATTTTTCCATTTCTCTAAAATACCAAAAAATAGAGAAAGAAAATGCTAAAAAAGACTAAGGCAAGGCCTTTTTTGACCTTTTAGCAGGTTTGTGAACCCGCAAACTTGCTGAAAGGCAATAAAATTCTAAGGGGAAAACACTTGGAACATTTAGGATTTTTGGACATAGGGATTTGGGGTAATTTTTTAAAATGGGGAACCCATTAAAAGTGGTCTCAAATTGGTTATATTTGATGGGTTATACACAAAGGGATGGGAACAAAGGGTTTTTGAGGAAGGAGTATTTGAATCAAGATGACAGAAATAGGACAACAAGAGCTAAGGGTGCAGTCCCATGGATGGGGTTTTAGGATCTATTTTTATGGAACATGAGGTCTCATGAGATGGAAAAGAATTTCTATGGGATAAATTAGAACATATTGTACTTAAAATAGGATACTCTACATTTCAATTCTCAATTTCTAGTAGGTGTCTTTAGGGTGGGGCTAAAATTTTTCTGAACCATCTTAGTAGATTTTTGTCATATGTCATGCATCTACAATTTTTAGCATTAACTATTGTTGGAAAATAATTCAGCTAATTTTTTTAGCATTAGCTATTGAAAAAATCATGACACCAACTTACTAAAACTTTTGGGCTTAAAGATTTAAGTTTACTCATTGCTATAAATTCATGGAACCAATTTCTTGAGAAATACTTCAAAAAAATTCTCAGTAACACCTGCTAAAATATTTTAAGCTCTCCTCCACAGAACCATAATTTAATATAGCTAGAACATCCATGTATTTAATTCACAAACCTTATTTAAAATATCCTTCATAGATTTTGGTAGAGGGGGATGGCATTTGTCCCAGCTAAATGCTAGAAGAGGCGAAGGAAAATGTCTTTTGATGTACCTATTATAATTATGGAGGATGTTGAGAAGTGTGTGCACTATGCTCACAAGCTTTTACTTTGAGCATTTGATGCTAGAGCATCTCAGGGGTCATGCATTCCTAAAGGGATTGTAGACTTAGTTGATCTTCCAGTAAACCCACATATCAGCCAAGAAGCTATTGATTTTGTAGAGAATATTCAAGAGGTGCATCAACAAGTTAGGCTCAAATTGCAGTCCATGAATGAGCAATATAAGAAGAGTGCTGACTTGCATTGGAGAAGAGAAGTCTTTCAAGAAGGAGAAATGGTCATGGTACATCTACGCAAGGAAAGGTATTCTCAAGGTGCCTACAACAAGTTAAAGCCCAAGAAAATTGGGCCATGCAGAATTATGAAGAAGATAAATGAGAATGCCTACCTTATTGATTTACCTGAAGACTTGGACATCAGTCCTATTTTTAATGTTGCTGACCTCCATTCATATTCAGCTGGGGCAAATGATGATCAGATGGAAGATGAGCAAAATGAGAAGGAAAACAACCATTGGACCAAACACTTGCCAAATAAGAAAAGAGAACAAGTTGAAGAGTGTTAGATACCAAACTGGTAGCTACACAATCCAGGTCATATAAATTGTATTTTGTTAAGTGGGAAGGCCTGCCGGATTCTTACAACTCTTGGATCACCAATGCTGACTTGCTTAAGTATAGCCGAACAACTTCATCTTATGGACCAGAACTAGGAGGTTCAGATTTTCCCTTTAAGTTCTCCTTCCCACATTCTGTTTGTTGGGTTGTAGTTCAATCTTTTTAGGATTTTGTCTTACTATTTGAAGTATGTTTTTTTGATAGTTTTATTTCTGTCTAGTCCTTTTGTAACAGTTGTCATCTCTTTCTATATTTAGATGGAAGAGAACTGTGTTGGCGGACAAGTTGGGGACGGGAGGATTTTAGATAAGTTTTGGTTTTGGGTAGAATAGAAGTCAGAAAGAAAAAGGAAGGCTAATGACTGTGCACAGGGGATTTTGAAGATCAGGGACTGAATGCTCTGAGAGGAACTTTTCAATTTCCACCACTGTGTATTGATTGGTAGTTTCTAATTAATGTTATAATACAGAATATTTGTTGTGTAGTGTATTTGGTTATAGAATGGTTGGATTTGTGCCTTCTTAGCTCTTTGCTGTTGAAAGTGTTTTTATTTATAAGACTAGGCAGAACAGAGTTTTTTGAGTTTACATTGCAGGTTCACAGAAACAGAACTACATCACAATTCCACTAGATCCAGGAACCTCTCAACTCAACTGTATCAATTACCATTGCTGCGTCCAGAAGGATGCATTGTCCCTCTTCTTCTTCTGGGCATTCGGACAGACATCAATTCCATACACTGCAGATGCAAATCTAGTGAAGGAGGTGTTTAGCCTTCTCTGTTTTTCTGAGAGTTGGATGAAATTTGTAATATTTATATATGCACATTATTTGTACTTTTTATGTGCATATATTTTTTTTTATTTTTTTTGTATTTGGAATCTTTGCTACAACAAAATTATTCCTCTGATGTTTTGCTAGATTAGCCATGAGGAAATAAGGATTGGGCAAGCAAGAGTGGAAAATTCAATTAAGCATTATGAAAAAAACAATTTATACAATCAATCTCCCAAGCAACTTAGTACTAATTAATTAAATTAAAGATTTTAAAATCTAGGACTGTGATTTTAGATGGTCATAAAGTTCAAACAAATAAATCTGCATACTAATGGTGTGAATTATTTGTGTAATTTTTGTTGTCCGACAAGGTCTTTTGATTTTTTTGCCATTCCATGAGTTACAGTCACTTACAGGTGCAAGCACAACGTAAAGGCCTGCCACTAGCTCTTAAGGTGATTGGAAGCTTGTTGCATGGGGAACCCCATGTGGTCTGGGAATGCAAAGGATAAGCTTTCCAAACGGGAATCAATATCAAATTATCACAAAGAAGCACTTCTTAAATGCTTGGAGACTAGTATTGTGAGGGAATGTTTCGTAAAGTCGGTTCAGAATCTGGAACGGCAGGATGCCTTTTTCATCTTATTAGAACTTACAAGCTGAAATCGGTTGAATTTAACTAGCAATCCAGGATAATTGACTATATTTTTATGTACAAATTATTTGTTATCAATTATTCTAACATCATGCTCACATGGTGGTTGCACTTATCAGAAACAGAGCAGCAATTCCTCATGGAAGTGTCTCTGAGCTGTACTTTTTCTCAGCAGAATGGAATGAGAGATTTGGCCTTGTATTTGGCATTCCAAGATGGTATAGTCCAATGGAAGAGGTTACTTATGCCCAGGAAGGAGCATAATTTGCCAGAGGCATGGACGTTGCTTTGTGATGAACAGTTTAATGCTCAAATTGTTTCTATTTAGTGTTCACACAGGTGGGTTACAAGATTTCTCTCAGATGGGATCTTACCGATTACCAACTTGTTTATGAAATACTCGCTATATATTATAATATATCACAAAACTTCTGTAGCTAATATTGCATTTAGTTCATTGCTGTAAGTAACTTGGGTGTCATTGACTAATGTAAAATTTAAATTACCAAACTTTCTGGATGTATTATGTGCATTTGTCTTACATGATAATACATAAGAGTAGGACAGTGAAACTTCAATTGTCTCATCCTAGAAGTGTTTGTGGACTAACTTCTCTGAAACATGTCAATCTGCGATGAGACAATTGGGTAACAGTAGTTGTAGGCCAAGATAATTGGTATCCCAGAACTTAGAGTTGAAATTGTGAAAGTACAGTTCAGTTTGGATTAGCTTGATGATTGTCTTGACATCCTAGTAAAATATCAATACAATTTCTTTATTTTCCTATTTACTAAAACAGACCCACATAAGGTTCTCTATGCTATATAGTGTTAGCCCAGGAATGTGACTAAATTTTCACACAAGCACTCAGTGTAGTAAAACCTTTGTGATTATAGTTTTTTTTGTTTTTGTTGTGGGTTCAGAAGTAACACTTTCTCCATCCCAATATAATTTGTTTTTGTTTTTAGCTTGGGAGGGGGTGCCTGTAAATATATTGTTTGGATAACAGATTAATATATTAAAGTAAAAAGGGTAGTAAAATAAAGGCTGCAAATAGCAGACCGAAACCTGCAATAGTGAGGTTTTCAAAACTCTCAAAATCTCAAGAACAGAGCACCCATCCATCGTGAAAATGATAGCAAGGGTTTCAGGTTCCCTGAAGCTTGCCTACTTCAATAAAGTTTATCTCTTACGTGTGAACAGTCATATTCTTTGTACAGCTTGCCCATTTGATACTGTGTCTCCCAGATGAGGGACAACTCAAGGAGTGTGGGCTTCTTCAATTATTTCTCCACATCACTCAGCCATGGCTCAAGGCAGTAGTGATCCCGAAGAAATAGAAATCAACATGCATGAGATAAGCCTCAAATTTTTATCTGATTGGAATTATATCTCAAACTGAGGAAGGGAAATGAAGCATGAAAGAAAATATATCCCTTATCAAGACATAGAGATTGAGTTGATCATAATTTGAACCATAGTTGAAGGAACAAAGGTCTCCTCAAATCTTGTTTGCAGACTAAAATGCAACAGAAGCATCCAAAAACATTAACAAACCTCAATATGCACCATATTGGAGGTAGTGCACCCAACTTATAGAGCCTCTTCACACAGAGTATAACTTCAACTTTTTGATGTCCTGCCCAGGTAGCGGCCAATAGCTTGCACTTCCAGAGTTCATTTTACACCATGCTTCGCTTGATCTACCAGCTCTTCTCGTTTCATTTGTCAACAACAGAAAATAGAATAGCAAGCATAGGAAGAAAAACCAGCAACAGAAACTATAACAGAACCAACTGTCAATTATCCATCCTGCAGCTCAATTGTAGAAACATCAGAAACTGCCATCTGGATTTAATATTGACTGCTCTTCATATACTGACTTGTCATAAATCTAAACTAAATAGTTTGAAAAGAAATATCGAAAGACAAATAGGTTAAAGAGACAAGAAAAAGGGCTTTTAGTATTCCCAGGGATAGCAACGAGGTTCACAAATTGGAGTCCTGTTATTTAACCTCCAATAGCAACACCATTTATCACTCAGTCACTTCACCACCTAGATGTAATGTTTTGTGGAGTTTTGTAGATTGAATTTAACATACAAGACCACCATATAACATGCACAGATCTTGAACATTAACATTCACAAGTAACATAGATAATTATTCAATCAAATGCTTGAACTACAAATTTCTATTTCTTAGTCCTCCACACTCCAGTTAGAGACCATGAAAATTTGAAACATAGAAAATTGAAAGTAGATTCTAGAATTGAGATTAACAATCCAACATGAATGTTTTTCCTTTCTCAAGTTCAGAACCAGACGCAGTATAAGCAAATTTTTGGTAAACAAGCAAATATGGGCAATTGAATCGAATAAAGTATGTAATAGAAATAAATATAATCATAACAACGGAACCAGCAAACTCATGTATCTAGCAAGAAATCTAAGCACAAACACTCCACATCTTGCTCACACTTCCCAAATATGTAGTTTTTTCATGATGATTCAAACTGGAGATTTAGAAGCTTGATCAAGCTTGTGCACTTGGTAGCCTATAGAAGTGTTCTCCTCATTAGTCAACCTTATCTGTGGGATAGATTTGACCATTTCCTCGAATTTCATTGATATTTTTTTTGTAGGCATTTGTCAACAACAATAATGGTGTTATGCCTTCTTTTCATTCTTGCTAGTGAATTCCTCATTCATTCACAACTTTTGCTCCATCTTTACTTAGGGTTTCTATATTATTTACAAAGACTTTCTATCTTATTCATAAACAATATGATTCCAACACGTTTTTAAATAAAAAGAAAGATATAAATTTTTATTAGATGTGTTAACAACATAGTACATTGTTACTAATTGAGTGCAATAGGCATAATGTTTAGTGCCCAAAAAAAAAAAAAGTGTGATACTAAACCGTTGGAGGCTGCAGACTTTAATCTTAAATCTTTTAACATTTTCGGTCTTTTTTTTTTTTAAAGAATATGTGAGAGGAATGTGTTCTTATTATAAATGTTGAATGTCACATGTCACGTTCCTCCACATTAGAACTCTATGTCCACTTAACTGTTTACATTGCTCTTTGTTCCGCAAAATTTATGGCCAAATTCTCCAGCAAATCAATCACCTATCTTCAGAAGTTTTATAAGTTTGGGGACATGGAGCCATATCAGCCTATACAGAGGCTCAAGCGTGTACACATTATAGTAGGCAAATTCAAGAAAAAGCTCAACCTTGTAAACATTATACAAGGCAAATTCTAGAAAATAATTTCTATTTATAAATTGTACAAAATTTTACATACAAGTTACAACATAGTACTCGAAATTGAAAACTTATGTGCATTTCAATTAATTTAATCTACATTGGCAGAAAATGACGGAAGTCAAATTTAAGTGCAGTGCAGACAACTCCCACCCGTTTACAGACACCCACATACTAGCTTTATGCAAAACAAAGAAATGTCTTGGGACAGAGAATAAGTTCGTTCTTCATCTACAATCTAGTAAAGAATGTTTAGTGCACTGAACTGCCATTAAAATTGACCATATTCATATGCTGAAAATACAGGGGACCTTATATTGATTTGTGCCAGTGAACATGAAAATGCACTGAAAATTTTACAAGATCTTGTTCTTCAAGATGAGAGATCAGAAAAGAAGTCAATCATCAAGCCAATCCAAACTAAAGTTTGCTTTCACAATTTCAACTCTAAGCTCCGGAATAGAAATGTTCTTGGCCCGCAACCACTGCTTCGCAATCTTCTCATCACAGATAACAAGCTCCAGGGAACTTAGTTCACAGACAGTTGAAGGTAACGTCGTCAAACTGGAATTTGCTGCCTCCGGGAAATAATCCCAAGTCTGAGAAACATTCCTTGGCGACATCGTCTAATCTGCAGCAATCTAAATAGCCCTTTTCTGTGATAATCTGATATATATTTTCCTTTAGAAATCTTCTTCTTTGCTCTCTTCCAAACGTCTCTCGATTCCCCACGCATAGAGCTTGCAATCATCGAAGCAATTTGTTCAACTTTTTACAAACGGTTAATTTCTTTTCAATTCGAAGCTTACCCCATGTCCCCATGCAGCTGCTTAAGTTAAATTTCTGCTTAAATTTAAGCAGTTTTAAGCAATTGGAGTGGCCCCATAGAAATTTATAATTGGAGGAAAAGGATAATATTGAATCTTTCCCTTTTTGTGGAGCAGCTAGTGCTTAGAAATTGCAAATAAGGGCATGCTGCTTAGCTTATTTTGGCTAGCAGCCACTGCTTAATTTTTTTAGCAGATATTTGTGGAGCCAGTGACCCCATGAAATTTTATTTTTCTGCTTATTTTAAGCAGTTATCTTAATTTGGAGTTTTTAATTATATAAAAAGCAAAAACTAATAGAAGAAAACTAAAAAAAAGGAGGGAAGGAATTATATGCAGCCACATGGCATATTTTTATTATGCAGTGGCTGCTTATTTTCAGCCCCCCCTTTTTTTCCAAGCTTATTTGAAATTCTTAAGCAGTAACTGCTCCACAAAAATAGGAAAGATTCTATATTATCCTTTTCTCACAATTATAAATTTGCATGGGGCCACTCCAACTGCTTAAATTTAAGCAGAAAATTGACTTAAGCAGCAGCATGGGGACATGGGGTAAGCCATGGAAAAAAAGAGGGGCGTCAGAAGCAGCCACTGCATAATGAAAAATATGTCGTGGCTGCATATATTTCCTTCCCTTTTTAAATTTTTTTTGTTCTAAATTAATATAATTAAAATAATGAAAATAATTTATTTTTTGTTTTTTATATTATAAAAGACTACAAATTAAGATAACTGTTTATTTTAAGCAGAAAAATAAAATTTCATAGGGACACTAGCTCCACAAATATCTCCTAAAAATATTGAACAGTAACTGCTAACCAAAATAAGCTATGCAGCAGCACAGGGACATGCCCTTAGGGCATGTCCCCATGCGGCTGCTTAGCTTATTTTGGCTAGCAGCCACTGCTCAACATTTTTAGGAGTTATTTGTGGAGCTACTGGCCCATGGATATTTATTATTTCGGCTTATTTTTAAGCAGTGATTTTAATTTATTTTTCCATTCCCTGTTAGTCACAGAGGCACCATTCTCCTGCAGCAGCATATGAGGATTCCCATGCGGGATGGCACTCTGCAGCTATCTGAGCATTGAGATGCCGGCAAAAATCTCTGCCCCGTCACAAACCAGATCACACTCTCCACCGAATTATTCAGGATTGGTGTGTGGCACCTCTTGATCCAGCCCACCTCAATGCAGTTCTCGCAGAGATTTCGTCCGGCGAGAAGGAATCTGAGGCGATTGGTGGAATATCTAAATTGTTATTCGAATAACAATGTGAGCTAAAACGCAAGCTGAGGCGATTGGGCAGGGAAAGCGATAGGAATATTCATTCGTTGGAGTATTCATGGCTATATTGGCTATGTGAATGTCAATATCTATTGAAATTTTTTATAATTTAACAAAGGTTTTAGTAGCTAATGCAACATTTGAATTTTTATTTTGCCAAAGGTACTTGAGTTAATGCAGTGCCTCTGACCCAAAAGGAAAATGATGTTTGTAATTCTCTAGACCAGCTCAAGATCAAAAGAACACCATAATGCTTCCCAACAACAATAACGTCTCAAAGTATATCTGTATCCCTCACATCTTCCTAACAATTTGCTAACAGTCCTTATTTACCAACGAGCTGCCCAAGAATAAACAAACCAGTCATTGACCTTGCTTGTAGTCAAAAGCAACATGGTAAATTAGCATATAACTTAACAAAGTACTTTGACTGTATAATGTATGTTTCCAGTTTTAGCAGGTAACTATACTGCAGCTATATCAGGGCTGGGTGCAGAATTAGAGAGTTAAAACATTCTGTTTTGGATGTAAAATAAATGGCCTAAGGAATACCTCTGCTCTGCTTCATACTTCTGACTGAAAGAAAAAGCAATTTCAACTGTCATTAGCAACCGTGGGCTTCTCAACTTTAGGCAACAATTTAATTACAGCACACAACCCTCCTGTGGCCCTCTCTTCATAGCTTCATCCATTGCAGGCCTTCATTTCCAAGAACACTTTTTCAGAGGGTAAGAAAGTCCACTCTGAACAATGACAACAGGATATATACATTTGCCACACACAGTTTTACAAAATACACTTATCAACAAGTGTAAAGGTGATGAGTTTTCTGCATATTTTGAACCACATGACGACTGAAATCTTCTCATGGATTGTGAAACTTGCAGCTGAAGGCATGTGCTTCACCAAGATGCATCAACCCAATAAACAAATAAACAAAATGTAGAAGCACGCAGAAGGCATGCAAAATGTTTGACAAACTGCATCATCAAAATGTGGCCACAATTCATGTAATGGCACCCTTTCATTCCTTATGCTGCAGCTGCAAAGTTCAAGATCAAATTCTGCCACTGAAGTGGGATTTTGTATAGAAATGAACTTTAGATTTATTAGCTAGAAGATAGTTGAAGAGCCCTGCCCCGCCCCTGCCATTCCCCTGCCTCAGCATGACATGCAACTGTTAAGAATTTCAGATAACAATCATGCGATTCTGTGTTGCATTTTTAATGGGACTAGAACATTGAATACTCCCAACAGGTGTGTCGTCGAGAAGAATTTCAGATATATTAGGTGGAACAAACTGGTGTTGACAGAGCCAGTACGCACACAAACTGGCTCTACGCACACAAACTGGTGTTGACAGAGCCAGTACGCACACAAACTGGTGTTGACAGGAATGAGCAAAAATAATACGCACAGAGAGTCCATTAAAAGAAAAAATATGGAGGGAAAAATTGGGGGCAATTGTGCAAGTGGAGAAAATTGGGGGCAATTGTGCAAGTGGAGAAAATTGGGGGGAATATGTAAAAAATGAGAGAACCAATTATACGATGCCATATGGCAATTTTCCAAATATGCAGTTGCTGCATATTTCCAGCCCCCCCTTTTTTATCCAGCTTGTTTTCAATTTATAAGCAGTGGCTGCTCCACTAAAATAGGTAAAGATTCTATCTTATCCTTTTTCCCTTATTTTGAGTTTACATGGGGCCACTCAACTGCTTAAATTTAAGCAGAAAACTTCCTTAAGCAGCCGCATGGGGACATGGGGTTACTGCTGCATAATCTTAAGCGGCTTGTCCTTACAATGTTTCTTTTCTGTGATTTCTCGTCTTTCCAGGGCTAACATACATGTCTTCTTTATATAAGAAATAGAAGTAGCAAAATTGAAG
This sequence comes from Cunninghamia lanceolata, assembly GCA_027924645.1. Taxonomy (NCBI): domain Eukaryota; kingdom Viridiplantae; phylum Streptophyta; class Pinopsida; order Cupressales; family Cupressaceae; genus Cunninghamia; species Cunninghamia lanceolata. The sequence continues at coordinate 11,079,019 of BSBN01000937.1, read as the reverse complement.
TTGCAACGAAATCTGCATTCTCAGCGTATACACGCATGAATCTATATAGGGTATTTCCTCGCAATGGTTTCATATTGTCTCGTCGAAGGACATTTGTCGAACTGGTGGCACAAATTAACAAAGTAGTGACGTAGTCTGGGTTTTCTTCCTAGTCAATTTCTTCCATTCACGCTCATGGGAAGCTGACTTTTCACACGGTTTGTCTTATCTAACGCATGGAAAATATTTTTTCACAAACATATAAAAACATAGAGGAGCCACCTTTTACGAAGCCTTCTAACTTTCTAAGTTATCATTGCGAAGTTTACTTTTTAAATGGGACCATCTTTTAAATATTTTTTTCAGTAAAGTATTTAAACTATATTATCTTCAAAATAATATATTGTTGTGTTAAATTACAAAATGGTGAGATATCTATCATGTTTAAAGAAGTATTGTATATCAATTTACCAAATATTTATTTTAGGTGTTAATTTTATAAACATAAAATTAGAGTCTTCTAGTTATTTATAAGACTAAACCAACCTCTAAATTAGCCAGTAAAATTTGTCAAGTTAAGAATGAAGAAGAATGAACTAATGTTGATAATCATAAAAGTGGCTATAGAGGTTCAATTTTTAATCTAAGTTGTTGAATATTCAATTTTGAGCATTCAAGATTCATCTGATGATGTTTCTGTTTCAAGGCATACGATTGTAGGTTCTTCATCCAAGGTTTAACATTCATCATTTGGTACTTAGGGTGTGGCATTCATTCATCTATATCTCTCTTTATCTACCTCTCTATCTCTATCTCTCTATCTTTCTATCTCTCCCTCTATCTCTCTATGTTTCTATCTCTCCCTCTATCTATTTCTATCTTTCTCCTCTATATCTCCCTCTCTCTCTCTATATATATCAATTCATTTAAGGTTTAGGTTTTAGGGTTCACATTTGACATTCAACTTTCAATTTGGATTGTTTAATATTTAGTGTTTAGCATTGAACATTCATCTAAGGTTTGTGTTTCAAGATTTATGGTTCTAGGTTCTTCACCTAAGATTTACAATTCATCATTTGGTAGTTAGGGTGTGGCATTCATCACTGTGAACAAGACTGATTATGAATAAAAGTAACTTCTTGTAATAACTCTCCTAACACACATTAATTATAGTGATTTAGAGTTTATAGGTGGTTATAGTGATTTAGGTGTTAATTGAAGTTATTATGATTATGTACATATAATCTTACATTCTTGCCAATTTTCATATAGGTACTCTTTGTTGGTCAATCTATGCTAGCTCCTTCTTAGTCGATGGCAATGGTCTCATTGGTGGTATACATTTGTTTAGTAGTTCAAAAGTTTTTATTTAGTAGTTTTAATTGTTTATTTACCATTGAAAAAATTAACCAAATTTGTGGTTTGACTTGTTGTAGCCAAATTTGCATCCATTAATTAGCAAGTGTCATGGCACCAAGAGAACACTTTTTGAGTATTCACCACATATAGATTGTATATAGATTGTGGTTTGACTTGTTGTGGCCAAATTTGTATCCATCAACTAGTTATTCAATGTGCAGATTGTTTATTGAATTGAAGATGGCATTTGCAACATTTTGTAAAAAGAAAGTTTCAAGTTGGCATATATCATAATTTGACACATTGCAAAAAATACCTCTCACTTATCAATGTATGAGCTAAAGGGGCTCTATGATGAATGATTCATAAGGCACAACACTTGTTGAAGGTTTTTCAAATGAGGCAGCAAGCTAAGTGGGTTTGGTCTTGGGGGAAACTCATAAAGAAATCAACAATTAAGACTCTGGGCACACATATAGAGTCTCCTAAAAAGTATTCCCTATATGGTCTCATTATAATCTTTTTAACTAATTTAGAGAGATTTAGAAGAGGCACCAAGGCCCCCTTTAGTAGGCATAACTCAAAACCTATAGACTCATCAAAATAGAGCCACAAACATAGCAAAAGAAGTAGGAAAAGAGACAATTTAACTTTAGTGCATAGAATGAGGGGTTTTGTTTACAACTTCTAAAATAAATAAATTGATTATTTTGTACTTCTACTTCACTCTATGTTTTCCATTTTTACTTTAAAAGGAAGAAAATAAATTTTGTAACTTGTTACTTTTATTTCTCTATGGTTTTTGCAAGATTTAATTTTATTTAGTTAATTAATGATATTAAATCAGTTGGAGTTATCTTATTTATTCAATTAATTAATTCATTCATTCTTGTAGTTATAGATTAGTTAAGTGTTTCTTTTTTTAATTTTATAAAAAGTAAAAATATAAAAATAAACATTTATTTACTTACTTTTAGGTTAAGTCAACATTTACATAATTAGTTAATATCCAATTATTTAATTAGTTTGCTAAGTTAGAAAGACTAATCCGTTTGACCTTGTAAATAACTTATTTTATTACCATTGATTTATTAAGTTAGTTAAAGCATTTAAAACACTTTTAAAAGGATTTAAAAAAGAACACATTGCATCCATATAATTAGATTTATTTTTGAGAAATTTGGAAATTGAAAATGCTGAAAATTAGCAAGTCTAAACAAATCCAACATAAAATCAACTTTTAAAACAATTTGGAAACATGTAAACAATTCAAACATTTAAAACAATCATAAGAAAATGAGGCAAATAAGATTTTGAACAAATCAACTCATCTACTCTGATTTAGAGGACCACATTCAACTTTGTTGCTCATGTGTCTTGCATTAAGAACATTTTCTTTGAGAGAGATTCTAGGTGAACTAGGAGAGGCTCCACTTGCTCCTAGTGCCATTATTCTTGAACAAGTGGCCATCCTTGAAAATATCTAGTGAGAGAATGCTTTCTTGGAAGCAACTAAATAATCAACACTCATAAGGCTTTCTAATGTGAAAATGCTAGCTTTAGAACTCTTTCATAAGAAAATAAAATACAAATCCATGCTCTCCACACAAGCAATCTTCTATAGAACATACCTATATATAACACTCAGTGATTCATCCCATAGAACACTCCATGTTACATTTGTTTGAATCAAAAGAATACCTAGGCCTATTCTGATAGAGTTGATTCAACCTATGAATTTTTCTATACTCATTGGGTCTTAATGGTATATCATCCTTATGAATTTTGGGTGCTACATAAATCCTATGAGTAACCTCTATCTTGGGGATACATCATTTTTATCACCATCATCTAAGGTAGATTGGGATATAGTTGACTTATCATTTCTCATAATCATAGACAATGGGTAAGAATCCCAAATTCTTTAATTCCCACTATTTTTCAAATAGTCAACGATTGTAATGTCACAGTCATTTTTGTCATGACTATAGTGGAATTTGCTTTATTCACTTTTGTAATGACAATGTCTTAGTTTTCCTTCCAAGTCTTTAAGGTCATCCGCCCTTCTTTGGGTACATTACACCTAGGTGATTTGTATGTCTAAGGGCTATCCCATAATCTTGCCTAATATCTTCTACAACATCATGAGGTAAAATTCTAACAACAATTCTAGCTTAACTAAGAAATCTCCATTGGGGATGTAACTAGGCATGATAACGAAATCAAGACCTTTCTCTTAGATCTTAAGATTATGTTGAATAATAGTAACAACATATAGGATAATTACTAACTTGTTCTTCCAATCTGTTATCTTTCCCTAGGCTTGTTTCCTGGTGTAGGAGCACCTAACACAAGGTGGCCTCTGTGAGGCATTTAAGTTTATGTTTGTTTAGAAAATCATGTTTGCGTTGTAATAAGGTCTATTTGACCAATGCATTTTCATTTCAGCTTGTATCTAGGTTTATTTTGTAAGTCCCAAGTGACTCAGGGGACATTTGTCAAATTGTAACCACTTAATGCCAAAAATAGGTAGTTGGGCAGTTGGAGGCTATTTAAAACGGTTGTCTCCCAGCCGCTTGGAGTCAGTTTGGTACTACTCTGGGTGACTTTATAAACCTAAGGAATTGAACAAAGTCAGAGAGATGATATTGTAATCAGTTCGAGAGGAGAAATTGAATGTAATTGAGCATTGTTAAGGAGAAATAAAGACTATTCTGTGTCGTTAATCTATTTTTTGTTCTCTATAAATACAAAATTACATAGCTGTAGATCTCTTTTCCTTTCTGTGTTTTCCCATTGTTACATTATGTCGATGTGAAGCATTACACTAATAAGATTTCTGTCGAAATCAGTGGAATGGCTTCATTGTACAGTTATCTGCTTTCAATTTCTATTTTGTTTTCCTATTCGGCAGCGCAGAGGACCAAATTTGGTTGTGCATAGTAGGTCGCCTAGCATCTCCATGTGCTAGGGTTTGGATTGGAGAAGTTGGAGTTGTTTCGGTGAGACAAAGGCCATCGACGAAGCATTTCTCACTTAGAGTGACGCGGATAGTCTAGCCGAAGGGAGGATCAAGCTGTTGAATGGAAGTCACGACTTGAGGATCAGATCTGAGTGATCAGATTATCGGCGGTTCTGGAGAAAGTCCAACCTATAGGGAAGGATACACCAAAGGTAGACGCCATCGGGTAGAGGAGCGACATCGGCAGAAGAGTTGGAAGCATACAATGAAGATAAAAGTCTCACCGAATGTAGATTGTGAATGCATATCGCAAAAGCATGTTGGAATGTATGTGGAGAATGTATCTTTCGTCAGATACAAATGGTGACCGGTCGTAACAGTGAATCAGGGTATAGGAACTAGTAATAGCAAGTCACACCAAGCATATACTAAGTTAGTGTTTGAGGCTCCCCATCATATTGGTATCAGAGCTAGTGAAAGCTCTGGGTGGAGGTGTTGTGTATTTGATTTCTATCACTGAGAAGGCAGATGACAAGTTGCTTGTGCCACCTAGTTGTGAGAAGGAACAAGATTCCTGTAGTGTGTGGGCAGACAATGATGAGGTCTGTCAAGACCATTCACCAATAGAGGTTTAGCTGGAAGAGGGTGCAGAGTGAGGCCACTACGAGAGAAAGTGGTAGTGCATCTCCAGGATCTACTGTTGGACGAGAGGAATGGGTCTGTGAAGCAGCGTGTAGGATGGACAACTGATTGAGCATTGTGTTGTAGTCGAATTAAGGATTTGCATAAGTGTTGGTGTTGTCTATGAATGTCTATGTCAGATAGAGAAAGTGAAGGAGAGGCTAGTGATATGCCTCCAAAGGGGATGACCATCGAAGTGGTCAAGAAATTTCAAGAGATGGAAGAGATGATCAAAATTGGGGTCAAGGAAGCACTCCAAACAGAATTGAAGGCAATGAAGATAGGCAAAAGGATAGAGGAAGATTCAGATGGAGAAGAAGATAAAGAGGAAGAAGCAGAAGAACAAGAAGAGGCAAAGATACCAGTTGAACAAAAGCAATTCCTGGAAGCCATTAAGGCAATTGGCAAGGACTCTTCAGAGGCTCGGATAGATATCCCCATGTTCAGTGGAAAGATGAATGCTGATGAAGTTATAGAGTGGATTGAGGCTCTAAACAACTACTTCGAATACAAGGAAGTTCCTGACAGTAAGAAAGTTAAGTTTGCAAAAACTAAACTCAAAGGTGGTGCCCTTACATGGTGGAATTACACCCAAGGAGAAAGGGTAAAGAATGGGAAGAGTATGATATCTTCGTGGAGTAGAATGCTGGAGAAGCTCAAGTCCCAATTCCTTCCATCTGACTACGAGGTGTAGATTTACAGGCAGATGCAGAACCTTAAGCAAAAAGATATGGATGTGGCTACTTACACTGAGGAATTTCAAAAATACACTCTTCATTGTGGGTATATAGAGGATGAAAAAGCCAAGGTAGAAAGGTATTTAAATGGTCTGAGGATCAATATTCAAGATGAGATAAGTTTATTTACCCTTGAAACAGTGGAAAAATGCTTTCAAATAGCATTAAGAGCTAAAGAGAAGCTGAAGAGGAAAGGTGAGCAGCAGAGTAGAGGAATGGTGATAGAAATTTTAGAGGCAGTTTGGAGGAAGAAGTCCTAACTAGAGGCCTAGTGGTGAGTCTAACCAAGAAGAGCAAGTTGGGGACTCAAGTAGCAAAGGAGGCTACCGAGGAAGAAGGCCAAATGAAAGAGGTGGGACAAATGGATCAGGTAGAGAATCTAAGTTCTCCAACATGAGATGTTATAACTGCAATCAGATAGGGCACTCGACATATAAGTGTCAAGAGAAGGCCTCAACTTCTCATGGCAATGAGAGGAGAACCACATTGACTCAAGAGGATGTAGGGAGTGTGACATCTCCTAAAGTAAATTTGGCATCAGAAGTGGGAGAAAGTCTGATGATCAAGAGGACGTTGCTCAAAGAACCAGTGCAGACTGAACCATCACAAAGGAGAGCTCTTTTCAGGATCAATTGCAAAAGCAAAGGTAAAATATCAAGGTAGTCATAGATTCTGGTTCAATAGATAATATGGTGTCTAGGGAAATGGTGGACAAATTAAATATAGAAAGGATTCCTCATCAAACTCCTTACAGGGCATCTTGGGTAAGTGATAGTCAATCACTTTTGGTAAATGAACAAGCATATGTTGATTTTCAGATTGGAGAATATAAGGATAGAATTTTATGTGACATTTTGCCCATGGGGTGTTGTCACCTCCTTTTAGGTAGGCCATGGCAATTTGATAGGCAAGCATTATATGATGGATATGCTAACACATACACCGTCAGGAAGCATGGAAAGACTTTTGTGATGACACCATTGTAGGAGGATATTGAAGCAAAGAAGGCAGCCAAGATCATTTTGGTGGGTAAGAAAGAGTTTGTGCAGATCAATGAAGAAGAGATAAGGACAGTTGAGGATACCTCAAGGATTGGGGTTACCATAGATCACAGTTTGAAGGTGATTTTAGTTTTGAATGATGGAGATCAAATAGTGATGTCTGAGATGGATCAAATGAAGGTCAAAGAGCATGTCTGCAAGAAGCCACAAGTTGATTGCAAAGAAGAGGATGCTATCCTCGTAGGGACTATTGTTTGTCCTCTAGAGCCAACAAGAGTTGCAAGGCAAACATATTCTACCATAGTAGCAGTACAAGAAGCATCAAACAAGGTTTTGAATGTAGATGTTCAAGCAGTGATGATAGTAAGGAAGAATGGTGGACAAAGTCTAGGTTTGGTTGCAAGCACTCACTCATGGCAAGGTGTGAGTAGAGCCTACAATGCTAGGCATGAGTTTTTGATTCCATGGAAGCAAGTTGCAGTCCAGAGGTCATGGGGAAGGCATGAAGTAGCAATGGATATAGGTGGTACAAGACAAGGACTCAACTCATGGGACATGAGTTCTTTTCAAGGTGGGGTGTATGGTGCAGGAGCATCTAACACAAGGTGGCCTTCGTGAGGCATTTAAGTTTATGTTTGTTTAGAAAATCATGTTTGCATTGTAATAAGGTCTATTTGACCAATGCATTTTCATTTCAGTTTGTATCTAGGTTCATTTTGTAAGTCCCAAGTGACTTAGGGGACATTTGTCAAATTGTAATCGCTTAATGCCAAAAATAGGCAGTTGGGCAGTTGGAGGCTATTTAAAACGGTTGTCTCCTAGCCACTTGGATTGGTCTCCCAGCCGCTTGGAGTCAGTTTGGTACTACTCTGGGCGAGTTTATAAACCCAGGGAATTGAACAAAGTCAGAGATATGATATTGTAATCAGATCAAGAGGAGAAATTGAATGTAATCGAGCATTGTTAAGGAGAAATAAAGACTATTTTGTATCGTCAATCTATTTTCCATTCTCTATAAATACAAAATTGCATAACTGTAGATCTCTTTTCCTTTCTGTGTTTTCCCGTTGTTGCATTCTGTCGATGTGAAGCATTCCACTGATAAGATTTTTGTCAAAATCAGTGGAATGGCTTCATTGTACAATTATCTGCTTTCATTTTCTGTTTTATTTTCCTATTTGGTGGCGCAGAGGACCAAATTTGGTTGTGCATAGTAGGTCGCCTAGCATCTCCATGTGCTAGGGTTTGGATTGGAGGAGTTGGAGTTGTTTCGGTGAGACAGAGGCCATCAACAAAGCATTTCTTGCTCAGACTGACGCTGATAGTCTGGCCAAAGGGAGGATTGAGCTGCTGAATGGAAGTCATAGCTTAAGGATAAGATCCGAGTGATCAGATTATTGGTGGTTCTGGAGAAAGTCTGACCGATAGGGAAGGATACACCGAAGGTAGATGCCATCGGGTAGAGGAGCGACATCGGCATAAGAGTTGGAAGCATACAACAAAGACAAGAGTCTCACCGAATGTAGATTGCGAATGCATATCGCAAAAGCATGTTGGGAATGTATGTGGAGAATGTATCTTTCGTCAGATACAAATGGTGACCGGTTGTAATAGTGAATCAGGGTATAGGAATCGGTAATAGCAAGTCACGCCAAGCATATACTAAGTTAGTGTTTGAGGCTCCCCATCATTTCCTTATTGTTTGGTACTAACCTCAAGGAGTATGGCCCTAAAATACACCTTGGAGAACCCCCAACCATTGAAAGCAAAAGACGTGTTATTATTAAAGAACAATTAAAGGAACCAAACTAAAACTTAAAACCATATCAAATTAATATTGGTCACATGGATGTTAGCCTTCACAAGGTAAAATTGGCATGTAACACCCTAAAAGAGCTACAAATAATTAGACCAAATTTTCTTATGGTATTTTTTGCAACCAAGTTTATTTCTTAAACATTGATACTAATAATCAAATGACTTTAGATCATGATACAATTTTATCCAAACTCCAAAAATCTCTATATTCTAGTTTACCCATACCCTTAGTTAGAGAATGAGCATTTAGATCATGTCCACTTGACCCTATGGACTCAAGAATCATAATCACATGGTTTTCGGAATGCTTTAGTTTTATTTAGGCAACGCCCCTTTTGAACACACTAATTTAGTTATATGGCTTTCAAAACATTTATAAATTAGACACAAGCTTCTATCAATGACACTTAGCAACCTCTAATTAGCCTTATTAGCCTAGGATCTAGTTAGTTATAGGAATAGACTCTAGTATCTTCTACTAGATTTAAGTCTCTGAACTTCATAAAGAAGACCCATGACCAACTCTAGTTGAACTTGTCTCCTCAAGTTAATAACTATTTTCTTATAACACTTGTGGACACAAGTATTCTATGAATCCTAATTTCTTCAGCATTCTAGACCTAAAACATTCTTGAACTTGAGCTTGAGACTCTATAAGATGTAAGAATCTTGTAAAAACAAGTCCTAATCTTTATTGGTTTTGACCTTAACAAAATGCTACATTTAGATCATTTTTCTAGAGAGACATTTCAAATTGAGGTTAACTCTAGGATGTATAAAGGGTTAAATTGTCCCTATTAATCTTAGCTTAAACCATCCTTAGTTCTATACCCTTCAAGAATAATAAACCTAAGGCCTTGGGTGGATGCAAGTTTCCATATAAGCTCTAGAGATCCTCAGATGTGGGAACTTTATAATTTATGACATGCTTAGGCTTTTATGTTTGGAACTCTGATGACATTATGCCTGGTAGAATCCTCTAGGTGTGAACATCCTTATGAGTTCTAGTCTATTAAATATCTTGGTTCAAGACTTGACATATTATATTCAAACTCCCTACAAATGCAAACATTTTATAAGACTAGTCTTACATAGGATCTTAGGTCCATATTTGATACAACTTATTCTTGAGAGTTGTGATGAATTCTAGGCTCCTTGTACTATTTACCACAACACAATTTCATTCCTAGTTTAGACAAATGCATCATCTAGAACATCCATCAAGGAACACATGTAAACCATGTATTAACTCTAAGAAAATTAATGGTCAAGAGCCATCAAGACAATCTAATAGCTAGGATTCATGAGAACTCTACAGTAAGTCATAGTAAATAGGGGTTAAACTTTAGTCTTGAAATAATTCTATCTTTTCTCTTCTTACAAGGAAGACATGAAGACTTGCCATGAAAACTAGACCATGATTGAGTGGGAGAAAAAATTAATCATTTAGCCATACATGAAACATTAGTATTATTGAACTAAATCCAAGTCTCTTAGAGTCTTCTCTTAGGACTTCTCATAGTTAAATTCCTTAGATTCCCATTACAAGGATTATACAATGTTTTCATCATAATACATAACTTAGAGTATAATATTACTCCTTATGGGGAAACCATGAATCCTCAACATTATTTACTTGTCTAAGTTAATCTAATTCATTCACATAGAATTATAGAGTTATTATTGAAATATAGAGCTTCATTCTATAAGGAAACTTATTGGCACATGACTGCTTTGAACTACACATTCTGGGATACATATGCTATTTATACTTTTGCCTTTCATTAATGTTAAAAACACCTTTTAATACAACCATGATTACCTCGGACTCTATGAAATATCGTCTAGTATTGATTTAAAGCTTAATTCTAAAATTAAACATCTAGATTCAGTCTAGTGCAAAAATACACTATAAGTTTTCATGGGCAAGAACTTTCTTAATTAAATAAACATTCACTAGTCACATCATAACATTCACAAAAATACATGATCTAATTAACATCCATCATTCAAATTAATTCTCCATGTAGCTCCTTGATTTGGCATCTCTTATTTTTCAAGAATTTAAAGATCATTCTTGTCAAGTCAAGAGGTTTTGTTGCTTCTTGTTGCACAACTCTGATTAGTCCCTTCATGAATAAGTGGTGTTTATCCTTTCTATCTAGATTCAACCAGACACTCAGGGATCATTTAGATAATTATATAGGTTCATGTTCAGAAGCAAAAATATAGTACACAAGACAACCATTATTACTGAGCTAAAATAAAACTATTGAAAATCTAATAGGATCAGGGGTCACCAATTATTCTCCTTACTTTTTAGGCTAGTACTTGAGACCAAACCCAACTATTGAGTTTACTTTTCCACCTAGCCACCCTCATAGCAAGTTAAACTGACGGGGAGAATACCCCAAGAGCTGAGCCTGTTAAGCAATTTGCAAGAGCTTCTGTTACAGAACAACAATCTCAGTGGAAGCATACCTTCAGTATTGCACAGATGAAAACTTTGCAGTATCTCAACATGGGCAACAACCTTCTGTCTGGAAATATACCCCCTGAATTTGGTCGGCTACAAAAACTGAGGTATCTTTCTTTGGCTCTGAATAACTTGTCAGGAAGCATTCCAAAAGGAGGTAGGCCAATTAAGCGCTTTGGAAAGACTTTATATGTATGTGAATCATCTCACCGGAAGCATTCCTCCTGAGCTGGGCAATCAAAGTAGGCTGCAAGAGATGAATTTGAGAAACGTCTTTCCGGCGAGATACATTCTGCCTGTTCACAAATTGCTCTCCGCTCAACTATATCTTTCTTGACAACAATTTGTTTGAAGGGAAAATATCTCCGGAGTTTGGGTTACTGAAAGGTCTTTTAGTATTCTCTCTTTCGAATAATCACCTGAGTAAACGCCATTTCTATCCCCAAGTTAAATTAGCTCAAGTATTTTCTTTGCTTCCTTCCTTGGCAAGGGCATTGTCTTTCCTATAAAGACGCCCTGATTACAAGGCTATTGACATCGATCAGGCAGAAAATGCCCGCCCAATTTCTTCGAGCATAAAGAGTGTTTTAATTCCTAGTCATCTAGCCTAATCTGTTTTGTGCAAGGCAGCCAGAAGCAGGAGGCCGGGGAAGAGTCGTAGACATTCAAATGGGAGCTGAGGAGTTCTATGTACGCATCACCGTCCATTAAATCAAACAGTTGGCGTGCTTTGTCCACTCACATACCTCCTCTGTATGTAGTCGCGGCATGTTCTGTGCATTTGAGACATTTTAACTACCAATTGCGTCTGTGTGCTATTTGATATCTCCCTTCTGAATTATGGAAGAGCAGGGAAGAGCTTAACCAGCCGGCACGTTGTAAAACGGTCGGCTGGTTGAAATCAATTGACTGAACAGTCTTTGAACAAATGAATGGACAATCGCATTGGTCAAAAATGTGGAGGCAAGTCGAATGAAACAGTCTATGCAAAGAGTCGACAAATTCAAACCCAAACAACTCGCATGCAAGTCGAGTACTGGCGACAATCGCATTTTCGAAGGCCGCAACCCCTAATGCTAGTGTCTCATGAAACGATTTAGTCTCTGGCAAATGAGGCGGCACTAGAATCCTCATGGAATTTCCGCTTTGATCAAATATCACGTACTTTTTCGAGGGTTTATTCTCACGTTCTTCCAACAAAGGCAAAAATCCCATTATTCCAGAGTAAACAGAATGAAAACATAGTACTGGAAATTGAAAACTTACGTGCATTTGGATTGATTTAATCTGCTTTTACAAAAAAATGATGGAAGTAAAAAATAATTGCACGGCGGACAACTCCCAACCATATACAAGACAAAGAAATGCATTGTGACAGAGAATACGTTCGTTATGCATCTATAATCATATACTGAAAATACAGGGGACCTTATATTGATTTGCTAAGTAAAGAATGTTTAGTGCACTGAACTGCCATAAAAATTGACCATAATCATATACTGAAAATACAGGGGACCTTATATTGATTTGTGCCAGTGAGTGACATCCCTGGATCTTGTCCTTCAACATGAGATATAAGAAAGTAGTCAATCATCAAGCCAATCCAAACTAAAGTTTGCTTCCACAATTTCAACTCTAAGCTCCGGAATAGAAATGTTCTTGGCCCGCAACCACTGCTTCGCAATCTTCTCATCACAGATAACAAGCTTCAGGGAACTTAGTTCACAGACAGTTGAAGGTAACGTCGTCAAACTGGAACACTCTCTCATATCAAACTCCCTCAATTTCTTGAGTTGTCCTATTTCCTTTGGAAGTTCTTTCAAGCCCTCGCATACTGAAATGTCTAGATATTCCAACTGTCCAAGTTTTCCAATTGACGTAGGAAGCTCTTTCAGGTGTGGTAATGCAGATAACCTTAACATTATTAGATAGCTCATATTTCCAAAATCATATGGTAAATTCTGAAGCAGATGGCAGTTGGTAATAGAGCATGACAGAGTGGAGGGCATATTGCAGATACCGAGGGTTAACTCCTCCAAATCACTGCTGTGGTCCAGGTTAAAATGTTGTAGCTTAGTGAATGTGGATATATTTTCAAATCCTTCACATAAGCTCAAAGATAGCTTCTCTAAGTTCTGCAGCGCTTCAATGCTCTGTTTTTCAACAAGGGGTGAAATCAACCTCTCCAAGCGGACACTCTTGAGCTGAGTAAGTGAAGATAAGACATCTAGACCTTTCACTGTTGCCTTCTTTGTACCGCAATTGGATACCATCAGAAATTTTAGTTTTTTCATGGATTTCAGAAATGGGGGAAGAAAGTATTCTGTCGAAGTAAAGAGTAACAACAGAGCCTCTGTTTTGGGGAAATTCATATCATACCAGTGATTTTCCTCCATAGGGCCTGCATGTATTAAATACAAAGAAAATCCAATTAGAAAATTCTGCAGTAATTATGACTACTAGTTTTATATGTTAAATTCTCATCATATTGAAGTTGAATGCAGGAATGGGAATATGTTAAGGGAAAAGAGTGCTTATATATTGAAAATATGCAGACAAGAAGAGTTCTTAATATTAGACTGTGAAATAGTTGAGAATTGAAAACAGTAAAGTTGCATATTGCATGTGTAAGAGTATTTGAATAACTAACCGGTGAGAATGGAGAGAATTTGAGTATCACATGCTGTATCATTAAGCAACTCCCATTTCCCTAACAAACTGCAGTTCTCCCTTGCTATGACCAACCTCTTGGGGTGGACTATATTCTCTTGGTTTCCCAGATACAAGGCCAAATCTCGCATTACATCCTTCTGGGAAAAGTATAGCTCTGAGACATTTCCACATGAGATTGTTGTACTTCCTCTGTTAAGAGCAAGCATGTCAGCTTAGTGTTGAAAAACATGACTAAAAGAAATCCAATATATAAAAGTAAAGGCAATTACCTTGGATTGCTAGTTAAATTTAACAGATTTCTGCTTGCAAGTTCTGATAAGATGGCAAAAGCATCATGTCTTTGTAGCTTTTGAACATAAACCCAAATGTCCAATAGTGCATCAACAGAGAATTTCCTGCCTCCGGGAAATAATCCCAAGTCTAGGAAACATTCCTTGGCGACATCGTCTAAGGAGTCAATAGTGATACTGATCTGCAGCAATCTAAATAGCCCTTTTCTGTGACAATCTGATATATATTTTACTTTAGAAATCTTCTTCTTTGCCCTCTTCCAAACCTCGTGCGGTTTCCCATGCATAGAGCTTTGAATCGCCGAAACCATTTGTTAATTTTTTTACAAACGGTTAATTCCTTTCCAATTTGAAGCTTACTGCTGCGTAATCCTAAGCGGCTTGTTCTTACAATGTTTCTTTTCAGTGATTTCTGGTCTTTGCAAAGCTAATAATCATGTCCTTAAAATAAAAAACAGACGCGGCAAATATTAGACGACTCGGTTTTATCGAAGTTGCAATGAAATCTGCATTCTCAGCGTATACGCGCATCAATTTGTAGAGAGTTCTTCCTCGCAGCGGTTTCATGTTGCCTTCTCGCATTCATTATCATATTAAAAGTGATTACAGGACATCTGTTGAACTGGTAGGACAAATCAATAACAATGTCGCGTAGTCTTGGTTTTGTTTCTTAGTCAACTTCTTCCATTCACCTGGTTTGTCTTATGTAACGCATCGAAAATACATTTCATAAACATATAAAAACAAAAAGGACTTTTATGACCGCGTTTCATGTATCCTAAGTTATCGTTGTTTACTTGAAGGCATTTTTGAAATATATTTTTGGAATGGTTTCGAATGAGTTTGATCGATGGATCAAGTCTTGTAGAAGATTTTGATATTACAAGGAATGAGGTTGAGATAGTGTCTCTAACGACTTTGGCATAATGGATACTCCTCAATCTTTGGCTCTTAGCCGAAGAGGTTTCAGAGCAATGCTCGTGCTCCTCTATCAAGTAGCTAAATGATTTTATGGGTTTGATATAAAACGCTCCAAAAAAATAGTATCTTCAAAATATTGTATTGTCATGTTAAATTACAAAATGGTGATATCTGTCATGTTCAAATTCATCTTTAGTATTGTACACCAATTTTGGGAAACATTTATGTTGAAATATTATATATCGATTTTGTCAAACTTTTTTAAGTGTTAATTTTCTAAACATAAAATTCGAGTGTCCTTTAGTTACCAATAAGACTAAACCAACAGCTAAATTAGTGAGTAAAAATCTTTAGATTAAGAATGAGGAAGGATGGACTAATGTCAACAATCTTTAAGGTGATTGCAATGGCTTTCAAACTAACGTCCATAATAAGAGACATAACAATGGTACATTTGTTAAATCCTTGACACCTACAACACACTCTCAACCCAATGCTAATGATAAGTGATACAAGTGGTGGTGGCACCATTAGGCACCATTAGAACTTACTTGCCCTTCTCATTACCCCTCGAAGGAGGCTAGTAAGCCTCATTACTTAAGAACAACACTTCTTGCAAGTGTTTTTTCTTCTTATAATTTAAGTAATGTTTCATTTGTTGAACCTAAATCTTCAACTTTTACTGCTCTTGTATTCTAAACCTGCATTCATAACATAGAAATATAGATGCAAAATACATGGATATATGACATACCTCTTCCAAAACACAAATGTTAGATAATATCAACCTGCATATAAACAATAGTTACATAGATTTATTTACTACTTGTTGTTATGAAGTTACATTCATGGATTCCACTCTATTATAGTAGTGAAGACATGATATATTCTTTGGTACATGATGTCTCCATGCTGGCCCTTACGGGGGGCATGGTAGTTCTCATGTTCAGTTCCTCCATATTGGCCCTAAGGGGGCTTGGCAGGTTCAAGTTGTCATACATGGCCTCCATACTGGCCCTTACGGGGGTATGGCAGGGGTGTAGACCAGATTGCCTCCAAGCTAGCCTTAGGGGGGTATGGTAGGATTGCATAGCCCCAGTCTATCTGTCATTCACTCCTATGATGGAGGATTGAAAACATCAATAAATTACTTATATAGATTCAAGCTGACATGTTCACAATATTTCTTTCATTGCATAATAAGTATGGTTACTAGAATATATGTCTAACCTGCAGATCTGAAACTGTATTATACAAATATCACAATGACTTTCAAGTTCTGAGTTGAATGCTCTAGTAATGATGATGCTTTTTGCTTGATGCCTTCGAATGCTTCCTATTCTTCATATTTATGCCTTCAAAGATATGCCTTTAATCAAGGGTTGTGTCTCTTTCATAACAGCTTATCTCATCAAACCAACGCACCCCTCTATACGTGAAATCATTTATCTTTAACTAACAGATTTGTCTCCTAGTGGAATCGTTGTTTTGTCTTCTAGCACAATTGTTGTTTTTTGTCTCTTATGTCTTTGTCTTTTGTGACCAATTGTATGAATGCTAACCAGGTATTTGATCACTATCTTTTAGAGGGGTCAGCCAACTACAATATTCTTTTATGTGTTAAATTTAAATCTTTAATTGAAATTTTGTCTCATCGATGGAAGTCAGATTGTCCTTGCGAATCAGTTTTGGCTTATTTTAATTCTTTTGCGGGGGTTCATGATAGGAGTGACCCTAAAATTGTATTCAGGGAGTAGTAGCTTCCTTGGGTTATAGCCCTAAAATAAAGTTGCAAATCTATATATCAGTGAGCATTATATATTGTGAGCTAACACTCACCATAGTTTTTCCCTTTTTGGGTTTTCCATGTAAAAATCTTGGTGTCATTGTGTTATTTGATGTGATGCATACTTTACTTTCTGTTCTTCAAGTATTTTAGAAATTGATTTAAAATGAAGTAGTTGAATTTTACATAGACTGATTCATCCCCCCTCTCAGTCTTTAAATGTGTTCAACAAAAGGCGTAGGAATCTCTGAGTATTAACCTATGATACATAGGGGCTAATATGTTATCTTGTAGCTATTAAAATTCAAGAAACCTTGTGATGGACTTAACTCATTGTGAATTATTAATTGACATAAGGCTTGATGCCCCTATGACCTCCATCCTTAAAAAATCCTTGAACTAAGAAGCGTTCATACATATTGGGTACTAAATTGTGAGGATTGTTCTTTAGATTTTAACACTTTGCACCTATATTAGTGTCAAGTTGCATTCTAGTCACATGATGTTGGATTGTGAAAGATGTGATGTGATTTTATGATGTTTCTACATCTTATGACTGTTGAAATCTGAGTATATGGGTTGAGTTGCAAACCTATTGCTGCTATATGTAATCACTTACTACTAACCATTAAGGTCATATGTAATATAAATGGAAAGTGTAAATACTATCTAGACCATTATTTGGACTATCATAAGAATATTGGGTTGCACCATATGGTAATTGAAATCAAAATGTTGAGGATATTATTATTAATAATATTATCAAGTGTACTTCTTCATATGATGATCTAATGGATAAAGTTTTGCTAATTGTCTTGAGTATGAATTCGGTATCGATCATCTTTGAAGCAAGTTTATATTTATTGTTGTATATCTTTTGAAATTTAGATGATTGTCATATGGCCTTGTAGATGCATGTTGTGTTTTTTATCAAGAAGGGTGTCATTACTATTGAATCATATTATGATAGGACATCACATGGAGCCACATCAGGGCTTGCATAACTATTGCATTATAAAGATGTTTTGGCTACTGTTGTCCTATGCTACAATATGTTTGGATTTATGGGAGAGTACAAGAAGTTGCGTCCACTTTTTGGCCAAGTCTTTTTAAATTGAAAATCAATGTTTGTCATAGTTGGAGTAAAAATTGAAGCACTTATGTACAGAATATTAACATGGTGTAAAAATATAAAATGTAGGATTTTATATCTAGTTTTCAAATATGTAATTTATTCTAATAGCTAGATGATAAAAGTTGGTTTTACAGCATAGGATGTACAAAAGTGGTCTCTTTAAAATAATATGTTTTGGGTCAAAACATGCACGTGTATGACAAACATAATTTGATTTAAATGAAAGTTTTTTCTAATTCCTTTTGTGCAAAGATGTGTACATGATGTTGAAGTTTTCTCAAGATATTTTTTTGAATTTTTTATTGGATCTAATTTGTGTATTTTAAAACCCCTCATGTATGACCAACATAATTTGAGATAAATGAATTGTAACATAATTTTTTTTCATCATGTCGAGAATGATGCATAGATTTGTCAAACATAA
Source organism: Cunninghamia lanceolata (assembly GCA_027924645.1). Taxonomy (NCBI): domain Eukaryota; kingdom Viridiplantae; phylum Streptophyta; class Pinopsida; order Cupressales; family Cupressaceae; genus Cunninghamia; species Cunninghamia lanceolata. The sequence continues at coordinate 11,060,777 of BSBN01000937.1, read as the reverse complement.
TTTTAGAAAAATTAAATATATTTTCTTAAAAATTTAAAATCAAAAGTTATTAAAAAAATAATAATATATGTCATTTCATGTTTATGAGTTAAAATTAATTTATAAATAGAAAAAATTATCCAATGGTAAAAAAGTTACATATTTGAAAACTAGACATAGTCATCTATAATAGATTTTAATTTGGTCCAAAAATTCTAAAAAAAAGCTGTCAGCCATATTGCTAAAGTTAGTTTTTACTCTTGCTATTAACATGGCACTATAATTGCAAGTTCAAGGCTGAGGGTTGAGTTTCCAATCTTCTTCCAAGCCTTAAACCAAAGAAAAACTATAGGTTTCAAATCTAAAATTTTATGGAACATGCACCCACTCTAAAACATGTATCCATTCTAAAAAATAATGGGTACACATTCTAAAAATAAATGGTAACCCATTTTGAAATGGGTAACCATTTCAATTATATCCATTGTCATCCCAATTTTAGCTTTTCAAAATGGGTACACATTTCTAACGAGTACATGTTACTAATAGGTACTTGTTTAGGAACGAGAGCCCAAACTGAAATGGGTACCCATTGACATATGGGTAAGAATTTAGGTTCAGGCTCTCATTCCTAAACACATACATATTTTTTATGAAGTGCATACCCATTCCTGCTAGGATTTATTCCCTTTTGAAACTTCCATTAAAATTGGACCCAACTTCTCGCAGCCACCCTTATTTTATATTGACTATGTTGTTATACATATTTTTTGTGTATGGATTTTATTTGGATAGTTTGTCCTTAAAAGATACTATTATCTAAGGTATGCCATTTATGATGGGTGATATTTTAAGGCTTAGCTAAGTATAAAGATGGTTGACAATTGGAACCATTGTATGTAGAGATAGTTCAGGAAACTTGTTCTTGGTAATGTGTCATACTAACAAATTGAATTGATTCATTAGGTATAAATTATATGTGTGTGTGGATTTTGTTTCATTTACATGATTTTCCTTGGTTAAGCTTGTCCCTAATTTCTTTAGGAAAACTATATGTCAAGGTTAGGAATTTTGGAGGGCTATACTGTACTGATGTATGCGATAAAATAGTTGTGGCTAGTATTTGTATAAATTATCTTAACTTTGGAAAGTGTAACTTCTCATCTTGATGGTTAAAATCTTAGCAAAACTATAGGGGACTTTGATCCCATTTGGGAGCCAGTATGTAGGTAGTCCTTGGGTAAATGACGCCCCTATGACCCAAGTCCATAGGGGAGGGGTTTAGGCAATAGCTCCAAGGTTTGGGGTGTTCCTAAACTTGATTAACCTTACCTCTTCATTATGTTTCAACTTCAGGCTAAAACTGCATTAGAGGGCTATGAACTCCCCTTTCTAATTAATATGTCCCCTCTATATATGTTTGAGCCAATGAAAGGAAATCCATAATCATCAAGCTTATCTACTTCAAGGTTTTTTGTATTTTTATCTCCAAAATCTACTCCAATCTTGGATGAACTCTTAGAGTCACCATCTTCATGGTTTGTCTTTGATGTGACTATATGAGAATTCTTCTAGACTTGTCTAAACTAAAATTGGAAAAGTTTTATGTGCTAAACATTATGACATTGTGTCTTGGATTTGTGTTAAGTAAACATAGGTATATATTAAAGCCTCAAGACACTAATGTAGTCTATTTTCCAAGAAATAAGGGAATGATATATTGGCCATGACATGGCTATGTATGAATTAAGTAAACCTACTAACTTTACATTTGATGATGGAACTGAATTAAGCTAATGTGATCTAATGGTGGGAATAACTCTTAATCTTTATGGAAGAACTCCCCACTCCAAATATGTGCCTAGATATGTGTTGGGTTTAGGGCAGAGTTCATTGTGATTGAATTTGCTAACTATGGGAATTAACAGTAAGTATTACCAAATATGGCAAGATGTTTTGGTCTTTATATATGTCTAGTGGATAAATGTATTGACAAGATTTATGATTGGTAATACACAAAAGTATTATTTACTCAGAAGTAGAATATTGTTTAATATTACTACTATGGGTTTGATTTATGTGTAATAAATAATGTGTTTTAAAGTAACAATTGTATGAAGTTAATGGACTTTGATTAATTTATGAGTTTTTATTTATTTATGTATATGTGATCAAATAGAAGCCAACTCATGTGGGTTCAATGTGTTACTTGTGTGTTGACCACTAATTTAGACCCATAGACCTATAACACCATGTGAATAGGTTTATGGATCACTTTATATGGCATGTAACCAAGTCAAGATGACCAATATTTGTGAATCCTTGTGATATCTTGATTATATGTACTTAGCTATAAGATGAACCCACATGTCAGAACTAAGTTTGATATAGGTGCGGATAGCTGACTGCCACTAGTATTGTGTAGGTGATAGATGCTAGATGTTATCTGCCATATCTTAGGATTATCTATCTTTCACTAGTATCATAGAGGTGAAGGATTCTAGGAGATATCCATGTTATGATAAAAGAGTGGACTAGTTGGCTATCACCATTATTGTGCAAGTGACAGATGTTAGGAGATACCCACATTATGATAGGGATTATACAACTTTTACTAGTACCATGTATATGGTAGATGCTAGGAGCTACCTCATACCAAGTTGGATTGACTTTCACCAATGGCATGGAGGCAATAAGTGTCAAGATCTACTAACTTGAAAGGTTTAGTGGGGTATATAAATCTTATTAATGGCCTCATGTGTTGTATGTTGTTACACTTACACCCTAGCCAGTGATGACAACAAGTAGTATGAGATGCTTGCCTATCATCATAGTGTAAACTAGGAAACAAGATGGAACCCATGGTGTAGCATGAGACACTCATTTTTCTAGCTAGGATGTAGTTAAATGGTAAGTGTTAGTGAATCGAGTATTAGGAAGATGCATGGAGTAGTTCACATTTGTAAGCTCTTACTACCTATTGGTTACTAAGTACATGTGTGCTTCAATCATTGTGTACATGTGTATTAATGGCCTCATGTGTTGTTTGTTGTTACACTTGTGCCCTTGCTAGTGATTACAACAAGAATTGTGTGATGCTTGTCTTGTTATCAAAGTTGGCAATGATCTAGGAAAAATGATGGGATCCATATCATAGTATGGGATGCATTAACATTCCTTTTTTTTGGCTTAGATGTACTTAAGAGCTTATATGTGTTAGTGAACTAGGTAAATGGGAGGATGCTTGTAGTAATGTTGCAACATCTTAATTTTCTCTAGCTTGTTAGTATGTATACATATGATGTGTGTATGAGCCAATCACACTCTATATGTGTGATAAATGTTTGAGTTAGTAACATTAGGTAAATGTGAATTAGTCACACTATGTATATGTGATGCATGCATGAGTTGGTCACATTTTGTATATATATTGTGTGCATGAGCTAGTCACACTATGTATATGTGATGTGTGCTTGGGCTAGCCACATTTTGTATATGTGACACTTGTACAAGTGAATCACATTGTGTATATGTGATGTATGCATGATTTATTCACAATGTGTATGTATGTTGTATGCATGAGCTAGTCACTTTATGTATATTTGAGACATGCATGAGTTATTCATATTGTGTATATGGTTTGCATGCATGAACTAGTCACACTGTGTATATGAGATGTATGTATGAGTTATTTACATTATGTATATGTGATGTATGCTTGAGCCAATAACTATATGTGAATAGGTGATGCTTAAATGAGCTGGTCACTATACGGTTTTGTCTATGTTTGTACATTGATGTTGACATTGGACTAACATTTGATTGGAATGAATTTGCTATCATACTATTGTGTATGGAATGTATTGGAAGCATAAGATCAACTAAGGACCATGATTTAAAAGTGAGACAAAAGATCTCATATTAGAGGAGAGGATGAGTTCTCTCTATTATTGGTGTGCAAACTATGATACCTCTTTCCCAAAAAGGGATGCATATGTAGGGCCATTACAAATGAACCCTCAAGGTTTAGGTCTAGGTCTAGGGTTGACCATGTTTTAGGAGCCTACCATTTGTAGTGTGAGTATTTGAGTTGTGGCAAAGAGTTGTTGCCACAACTATAGTTAGTAAGGCTATGAAGTTGGCACTTCTAAACTGGATAGAAGTTGCTTGGTCAATTAATATAGTACTTGAGGTGCAATGATATGTAAAAACATTTGGAGTAACTAGGGTGGTAATTACAAAATTATTTAGAAAAGTGATAATAGTGTTTTCTGAGACTAAGTGGGCTAGGAAAAAATAATTCTTCTTCTAATGCATGTTTGGCATAACCTAACTAAGAATGTACTAAGTTTATAAATTAATACATTATATTGCATCCCCATCAATTTAGGTAAGAGATAAATGGGTATCTTGAAGAGATATAATTTTGAGAGCAAATTGTATAAAGAATCCATAAGGATTATAGTCCCATGGGTGATTCTACAATAGTGTGTACCACATTTTGGTCTAAGTGGGACACTCGAAATCAACTTTTTTCAATTTGTATTAATTATAAGGAACAAATTGTCAAAAATTTAAGGATAATGTAAACTGATGAGTTGTAAAATTTTCTATGTAGATTCAAGCTATATATATTTTTTTAAATTAAATAATTATTTCTATATCATTTTTTATTTGTATTTTTTTAATCATTTTGTATTTTTTCTATTATTTTTTGTTGAGTGACATTATTCTATAACACGTAACTTTCATGACAAATAAAATTTTTCCATGATTTATTGGTATTGGATCAATAACTCCAATGCTTAGTGCATGAATGTTTTTTGGTAATTTTTTATTAAATATTTTATTCATTATTAATTTTTAAATTAATACTAACAAAAATTTTAGACCTATATTATTTCATAATACATTTATCTTAAAATATATATCATAATTATTATTTTTTTCATTGAAACATGTTGTCTATGTGGAGTGCAATGCATTTTTTGATATTTTTGTAACAATATTTATTGTATTTTCTAGTGTCACGAATAGAGATCGTTATTTTTTCATACTAGACCTACATTCATTATAAAATTTAAAATAATATAATGATAAAGAAAAAATAATACATATAATTTTTGTAAAGATAATAATAAGATCTACATACTTAGAAAATGACATTTCCAAACGACTTCATTTGATCCTTGAAAAGGTGAAGCAAGGTTATTTTTTGTCAACATTTTGATAGGTGTAGAGGAGAATCCATCAAGGGTTTGATTTGAGCTCGAGGGGTTCCATCCAAGGGGGTTTGATCTAACCCCCTTCAATCAAATCCCCTTAGTTAGAACCCCTTTAGGCTTAAATCATTAATTTTTTCTAAAAAGTATGTGTTTTAAAGAAAAAAATTAGGATGTTCCACAGGTGGGGCACACTATTGTGGGATCAACCCCATTTTATATTATCCTGAATTATGCTTGGAAAGGATTTATTAAGTATAAAAGGTATAATATCTGGGTATGAATTTATATGGTGAAGGTTTACCTAGATGAGAATGGTTGTTCCATCTCTTTATGAAAATCTATATTGGTGTGGGTGGATAAATTATCATGTTACTATTACTCCTCCAATCTAAGCTTCTTGATCTACCCTAATATTATAACTAGATTGTCTTATTAAAGACATATATGATATAGACTTTTGAGTGACCCTCCTTGTTGATTTTTTATAAGATGGTTGTTTTAGTGATAGATCTCACACTCATATAGGATAGATTTGTAGCTACCTTAATACTTAAGGACATAGCCATACATCTAAAATGGGTTATCCATCATATAGCTTTGTCATATGAGTGAAAGCTAAAACTAAGAGAGAAAACATACTGATATGTTATAAGTATGTTATATTCTGATACCTATATGTATGATGATACACAATGGATGGATAGGGATTGTTTTTCTTTAATTAATATACTTGACATTTATAAACTAGCATGCAATGAGTTTGGAAATGAGCTTGCACTATAACTAGGATTGTAGGAAGCCATGGTAAAAAATAGCATATAAAATGCAAAGACTTGTATTTCCATTCTTTAATGATTAAATAAACTTGTGAATCAAAATTTCTCCAATATTGGTTTAATTGGAGATTGGTGCAAACTACAATCCCTTTGATTCCCTAAAAGGGATACATAGGTAGGGTCACTTCAAATGAACCCCTATGGAATAAGTCTGGGGCTAGGGATATGCCACATGGATATAGAGAGCTTGTCCTATATAGTACATGAATGCAAGTGGTGGCATAGAGTTGTTACCATTCCCATGGTTTGGCAAGGTTACTAAATCAACACTTTTAAATTGAAATAAATATCATTATAGAAATACTAGGTGCCACAATTTAAAGTGGACAACCAGTAATAGGATAGTTAAGAGTTAGAATATGTTAATTGTTTGGTCTTTTTAATCATGCTTTAGGAAAAAGATAGATTACCAAGTTATGTGATGTGCTACACTTTGATAATGAAATTATAATTGACAAAAAAAATTTGTAGTAACCAACTGTGGTTATTACAAAATGACCTTTTAGTTGAAAATGCTTAAAGTCAAGTGTGTTGAAAATTTGTCCAAAGTGTGACACAACTTTGTGCTTTCACCCATATTCTACATTGTTTGCATGTGACATCATCTTAGGTACCATAGCCGACTTGCTTATTCTCTTTGATCTTTCACTCAAAGCCATAAACTTGGTCTACTAAGGGTTTTACTAAGGAGAATATGCCCTCACAATTCACCAATTTCCCTAAAGGTGTTTACAAACACCACCAGTCCTTATTCACTATTAGACATTAGGAGATTGAGGCACTTTTTGGAGGCCTTTGGGGTGGAATGAGGGAAAACCACCTTGTTAGAGTTAGCCTTAGCAACTTGCAACTTGAATTAGATAATTGGTGTATCTTTCTAGCGAGTCCAAAAACTTTAAAGTATGATAAAGTACTGAGGAGGTATGACCCGACCAAAAATTTCTTTTTTTTTGTAAATAATTTTCACCTTCCATAGCTCTTTTTTGAATTCCAATGGTAATGTGACCCTTCATATTATATGTAAGCATTTGTATTTCGAATGAAAATGGCATAGATGAATGGTCTTCAGGTACTTGTATCTGTACAGTGAACAAATATGCTAGATAAAATGTATAGACTAAAGCCTCTCTTGACTATTTTGATCTGATATTCTCTTCCTTTCTGCTTCATTTGAAATCACTTACTTCCTAAAAGCATTAGAAAACAACTCTTACAGCCTAGCCTAATTGGGCTACCAAGCACAATTTGGTAACATTTTTGGTGACCTCTACGTTAGTTTTGCCTGCTAAAACTCTTGTGGCCAATTACCTATTATGTCCATTGGGAAATAGAGTCTTCCAGTAGCCTTTGTCACTCATAAAACTCCTTGAAAACTCAGCTACTAGAAAATCAATAGCAGTAAAAACAAAATAAAAACAAAACAACACTAGCTCTAAACATGACCAACCAACTATGCATCAACACTTCTTAGAAAAAGGAAACTAAAATGAAACAACTGTGCAACCATCAGTTATTAAATTGAAAGCTTATTCTACTATGATACAATTGCAACCCTTTGCTTCTCAAAAGTAGTGTTTAAGGTAAATCAAATTAACTGGGATGGGTAACACCTTTCATTCCATTGTAGCCAGCTAATAAGCATTGTGCTATTTGCATTCAACAATCATAAATGGGCCTCTCAACATAACATCAAACTTGTACTTACTAGGTCTACTTTTTAGCTCATCCCATTTGAGAACAATGTCTCCTTCCTTGAAAACTCTGAATGTTGCCCTCCTGGCAAATGTTCTCTTCAGTTGCATCTGATACATCTCCAATTGCTGAACTGTTTGTTTCCTTATCTCTTGTAGTTCCTCTAACTCAGCTAGCTTTACCTCCATAGGACCAGCTTCCATAAACTCAAGTTCATTCATAAGACTTAGGGCTAGTAGCTGAGTTGAGATAGGAAGTTTAGCCTTTTTTCCATAAACTAGAACAAAAGGAGATTGACCTGTTGACCTCTTAGGAGTCACTCTATTAGCCCATAAGGCTGATTTCAACTTTGAATGCCAGGTTCTCTAGTTATCTTCTATTGTCCATTTGATGATCCTAATGAGATTTTAATTACTAGATTTAGCCTGCCCATTTACTTGAGGGTAGTAATTTGATGAAGTGCTTAGATAAATGCCATGTTGTATGGCCCAGTTAGTTACTTTTAGGCTGACAAAATCCAATGCATTATCTGAAATAATTGCATCTGGTACACCAAACCTAGCCACTAAGTCTTCATAAGAGTTCAAAACAACACTTTCATTAGCTTTTTTCAAAGCTATTGCCTCTATCCACTTAGTAAAATAATCCATTTGGTGAAGGGTTGATCAACTAAAATAGGTTGGAGTGGCATGGTTGCCAACCTTTCTTTACCTACAAATACTGCACATTTAACACACTTTCTAACCCAAGAATGCACATCTTTGAAAAGAGATGGCCAGTAATATCTATCCTTCATAATTTTTAAGGCTATTGTTTGGGCAGCAAAGTGACCACCAGCTGGCCCATTATGAAACTCATGTAATACTTTATCAATCTAATTAGTTTCAACACATCTCAATAGCACTCCATTGTAGTCTTTTCTGAACAAGATATCTTCAACCATGACAAAAGGAATGACTTGCAACCTGTAATATCTTTGTTTTGCTGCACTTAGCCCTACCGGTCATTCTCCAATCTATAAATAGTGTATCATATCTCTTGTCTAGTTAGTATTTCTAGCTAGAACAATGGGTACAATAGTATTGCCAGCCATTAAAACCACTTCTTTTGGTAGTTTAATTTCATTTTCTATTGTTTTAGCTCGCTGCTCACATAGTCCTTTACCTTGAATCAGCTTGGTAACTTTGATGTCAACATCGTACTCTATCACTCTAGTTATCCAACTAGCTCTTTTATCTACCAAATCCTTGCTCAACAAAAATCCTTTCAATTGGATGGGCAACCATAAGCTGAATCTTGTTTTTTGATAACATGTGCCTAAATTTTTTGAGACTTCTTATGACAATAAGTACATGCTTTTCAACAAATGTGTACCTTTTCTCATAGCCTTCTAACCCCTGGCTGAAAAAGGCTATTGGTTGCTCCTGGCCTTCTATGTTTTGTTAGGTCAGCATAGTAGAGATAGTGTCAACTCCTCCATAGGCATACATAATCATATCTTTTGAAAAGTTAGGATTGATCAATGTAGGAGCTACTACTATATCTACTTTGATGTCCTCAAACCTATCTTTTCCTTCTTTAGTCCAGCTGAAACCAATATTCTTCTTCAACATGGCTGTTAGAGGCTTGAATAAACTTACAATATTCGGTATAAACTTTCTAACGAAATTGATTCTCTCAAGGAAACTTTGCAGCCCCTTTTTAGGGCTAGTAGAGATAATACTGAAATAACACTTACTCTTTCAGGGTCAATTGTTATCCCATTCTTGGAAATAATGTGACCTAACAAATTACCCTTATGAATAGAAAAAATACACTTTTTTGGATTAAGTGAGACTCCATATTTCCTACATCTTTCAAAGACCTGTCTGAGATGAGAAAAGTGATCTTTGGTGTCTCTAGAGAAAATAGTGATGTCATCTAAATATACCAAGAAAAACATATTATTATACCCTGAAAATCCATATTCATGGCTCTATGAAAGGTTGCTCCAACATTCTACAACCCAAATAGCATCTTTTGATAGGCCATAGTACCCTATTTAGTTGTGGATGTTGTCTTGTACTGGTCTTCCTCAACCAAAATTTGGTTATACCCTGAAAAGGCATCTTGTAAAGAAAACCTTTCATCCCCTGAAACTTTTTGCATAATCTACTCCATTGAGGGCAGCGGGTAGTGATGTTTCAATGATGCTCTATTTATGTCCTTGAAATCAACACACAACCTAATCTCACCATTTTTCTTCTTGACAGGAACTAAATTAGACACACATGATGTGTGTTTGATTGAGAAAATGATGTTTCTTTGAATTATCTTATTTAATTCTATTTTGATCATCACTTCTAGCTTAGGGTTAAGAGGCCTTTGCATCTGCCTCACTGGTTTTCCCCCCGGTTCTAGCTCTATGGTGTCTTGAGCTTGCTCGGGGTTCAAAAATTTGAGGTCTTTGTATTCCCATGCAAAAATATCATCAAATTCTTGGCACAATAACACAAAAGCATGCTTATCTTCAGATGTACATATCTTTCCCAATTTGAGAAGTGTGTACTTAAAAATCTCCACTGATTGATAGTGTTCCTCTTTGATAGGTATGTTGTCTTTTTCTTTTCTGAGTTGATCATCTGAATTAAAAATTGATTCCAAGGTCACCAAACCTTTTGGCAGCTTGTTTGTCTTTAATTGAACAATTTGGTCTTCAAATTGCTATTGTAATTTTTGTTGATTACCAGCTGAAAACTAAGCCTCCTCAATGAGAAAATTTGCTATTTGATCATCACTTATAAAAACCTACCAATGTATATTATTATCAGGCACTGATGGCCTTACAACCACTTTCACATGCTTCTATTGCTTAATGTTTCTAATTTCTTTGGGTATATCAAATTCAGCCCTAATGGCTGCAAGCTTATCAGCCTATTTTCTTATGATTTATAGGCATGGACATCAGTATAAAAGTATCGAAATCTTCAATTAGATTCCATACTCTATGTTTGTATGACTTAAACAAGTCATTTTTTGTGACATTCAAGTTCCTTACCTGATTTGCAACAAGTTCACTGTCACCATACACATTCAAACACTTAATATTCTTCCTTCTGGCCCATTCTAAGCCTTGAATGAGTGCCTCATATTCTACTATGTTATTTGAATAGTTGAATGCAAATATGAAAGCTACATAATATTTTTCATTGTCTGGTGAAATAGACATAGCTCCACATCCTGCACCTACTTTGCTCCGTGCACCATCAAAATACAACTACCACATCTCATTTTATGGCCACTCTTTTTATTGTTGCTACTGATTTTCACCTTTCACAATGTTAGGAATAGGCTGATTCTATTCATGGATCATATGGATACCTAAAACATCTTCTTCCATTTGCTTGTAAGGGTCATCTTCATGATTTTCTGATGCTCATTCATCTAGAAACAAGTCTTCAATGCTCTCAATTGAGGTGTTGCTCTCATGAACATCAGGTTGTTCCTCATCATGATAGTTCAAATTACCATTAACAACACTAGGGGTATAAGGCTCAATGTGATCTTTGGCAAAAGGTTCAGTTTTTACAGTCACCCACGTAACATACCTAGTCCTAAAACACATATGTGACCAATTAGCTGACATATAACCTCTTAACTTTGTTGTAAACTCCCTGGAGAGGTAAAAGGCAAAGTATGGTGGCAGGTCCACAACATATATGTCTTTCAGGATTGAAACATTCATGTAAGAATGCAAGGTGAGACTTAGATTCTTTATCACTCCAAGGGTATTTATGGATGAACCATCTAGCTATGTCACAGGTTTAGACATTGGTTCATAAGTCAATCCTAACTTGTCCACTATCTGTTTTGGCATTATTGATATACTAGCACCTGAATCAATCATACAATTATGCACAAGATTTGTACCAATGATTAATGAAACATAAAATGGTGTAGGTTTGACATCTTTGCTTGTTGTTCATTCTGAACTGGTAGGTCATTTGCAAGCACAACCATAGGCTAGTCTCTTTAGTGGTCTTGAGTGGTCTCATTATTCACAGAGGTATTAGATAAGACCTTTTGTAATAAATGTTTTAGCTTGAGAAAGATCATGAGTCCCACAAAGACATGCTTACATTTGCCTTTTTCATATAATCAATAATATTAAAAGAACATGAACCAACCTTTGCCTGTCCCCTTGAAGCAGCAGGATCAAATTGTTGTTGTACTTGTTGTGGTTTCCCTCTGGGCTCATTTTGACTTGGACTAGGCTACCCTCTTGGTAAAACATGAATATTTGAGTGCTGTGATGGACCAACAACTCCTAGTTAGTTTGATTGGGCTTGATTTTGGCTTCTTCCAGCTTACTATCCAATATCTACAACTCTCTTTTTTGTCTCTCGTGTTAGCTGCTATGAACTGGGTAGATTGGTTTTTCCCTTGCATATGATTAACCATGCAAAAGTCTTCACCCTGCCAATTCATGAATGTTGCATCAGATTGCTCATGTTTAGGATAAAAGTCTTGCTGCTCTGAAACTTCTTATACAGTACTTTGCTGAACAACAAAATTATTTTACACCATTAAGGCCTAATTAATCATGCCATTTAAGTAGGTCGATTGGTTGTGTAGTTGGTTATAGGGGTAACACCAATCATATTCTTGTGCCATATTGTTTTTCACTGATATTAACTCTCTTGATGAGCTGGCAGCCTGCTGGTTGTAAGGCTGATAAGGGTGATAAGACTGATAAGGCCTTGGTTTTCAGGCTGATAAAAAGGTATGTTCTACTGGTTACTTTGCTGGTTATTCATGTTGTTTTGCTACTGGCTCTGGTAATTTTGCTATTTACTTTTGTATGGGGGTTGATAAGGCCTGTAAATTTGATTCTGCTGCTTCTCTATACTCACTAATTTATTTCTAACTATTTTTAATAGCCCTACTTGTTCTTGGAACTTTGCTTTAAGCTCTTGTAGCTCCTGAGATGGGGTTGAGACAACATTAGTTTGGGCTGCAACTTGATAATTGAGGGTTGGTACAACATGTATGATAGCAAGTGGTGAGATTTGTAATGGGATTGATGGTTGTATTTCTGGAGAAATAGGCATTGCCAGCCTTGGGGCTATTTTACCAGCCTGAATTATGTTGTTTTTAGCTCTTATGGCAATTGCATAAGCACCCAACAGTGTTGTACCACCCATTGACTATACTGGTATTACTGCTATATCACTATCTAGAGCTCTAAGAAATTGCAAAAATGCATGTTCCTTAGTAGGCCTTATTGTTGCTAGAATTCTGTCCCAAGTCTGCTGGAACTTGAAATCAGCCATATGCTCTTGTGGAGCTCTCTTTATTGAGCTAAGTTGTTCAACTAACGATAGATTGTCAGATTTGTCTTCGAATTGTTTGTTCAATGCATCCCCCAACAGGTCCCATGATGTAATAGAACCTATAGCCAATCCCCTGAACCATTGAAGGGCTTTACCCTTCACAAATACATCCAACAATCTAACTACAACATTCTCATGTGTTATGTGATGGACTACATATAACATATCCACATCTTTTATATGCTTAATTGGAGTAGTATGCTCTTCACCTGTAAAAAATGGTAAGCCTCTCAAGGCTGCCATCAAAATGTTATCACATGCTATAAGTAGCAATGGGCTGCCAGTATTGAATTGCACAAAAGGATATCTTCTTGACCATTGGTGGAGCTTGAGGCGTCTGTGGAGTTTGAGGAGTTTGGGGACTCTGTGGAGTCTCTATTTGCAAATCTAGCACCAAATTTCTCTGATCAAACTCTGCAATCCTGAGACTTGGAGGAGTAGATTGAGTTCTCCCTCCTGGATTGGGTGTTCTTACTATTGTTCTGCCTCTTCTCCTTGGAGGTGACAATTGTAGATACTCAAATGGAGTTGAATTTCCTCTCGTTTGGATTTTATCATGTGCTAAACTCACTAGATCTCTAAAAAATTATAATTTTGAGTCACCAAGTACTCTATTTTTACCTCTAAAAGGTTGAAAGCCTTGTTGTGCATACCAAACAACAAAGAAAAACTATGTTAAAGTGGCTTGAAACTATGTTCAGTGTCCCACCAGGTGTGCCAAAAACTATTGTCACAAAGGATTGCACCCTAAATGCTAAGCCTTTACAAGCCTTACAATCTCATGCAACATGGGAACCTTCATAGACTGTGGGTTTGTCTATTTCAAGAATGAACATCTTGAAGAGCCAGCTCATTTTAAATGCCCTTTAGATTTGCAAATTGATGGAGGAAAAAGATAGAAGAAAACTTGCATAAAATAAAAACTAAATAGAAAATCTATCTAGAGGGGGTGATGCAACAATATTTTGATTTAAAAATGCAATATAACTCACAAACATTCTCCAATATACCTGTTCTTACAATCCAAACTGATCAAATTCACCACATAAGTATTTCACAAAAAGGCATGAATAATCTTGCACAAGATGTGACCTATAATAAACTAAAATTTGTATACTTGCATCCAATAAATGAGATAAATAATTCAGAGGTTTTGAAGCAAAACACAAAAATTTCTATCAAATCACTCACAAAATAACAAGACACTTGAAATTGGATAGAAGAACCCCTGATTGTATTAGAAAATGGAAGGAATATCTACAAAATAACAATAAACTGCTGAAAAAAATGAACTGCTTCTACTGAAAACTGTAAAAATAACTGAGTTACAAGACAATCTCTTTCTCTACAATATGCAAAGGCAAAAAAGCAAGAACTGAGGAAAAAAAGCATAAACTTTTTTTTTCATATAATACAAAATTGTACCCCAAAAAAATGAATGGGAAGGCAACTTTGGAGCTCAACTAAACTTGAAAATATGTATGAATGAGTTTGAAAAAGTAACTCCAAGTTGATGGGTGAGCACAAGTGAAAAGCCTAAAATTTAGGCCCCAAAACTCCTCCAAGATAAGCAAGAATAGCTCGAAACTCCAAGTCTCAAAGTCGACCAAGAAACTGCTAAAAATAGTCATGTCAAAAATAAAACTCCAAATATCCCTCCCTGCATGACCGTTCACTTCAATTCGACTCATCTCCTATTTTTGTGTACCCTTAAAGACTTCTGATCAAGTTCAAAATGGTATTTTTGGGAAAATATCGAAAATATAATTTTTTTTTTATATTTTCTACATCTTAGTAAGTTGTATTTTCAGAGGCCTCTGGAGTGGAATCAGGGCAAAATTGGCATTAGCCTTAGCAACTTGCAACTTGAACTAGATCATTGGTTTATCTTTCTAGCGAGTCCAAAAACTTTGAATTCTGATAAAGTAGTGAGGAGTTATGACCTTGCCAATTTTTTTTTTTTGTAAATAATTTTCACCTTCCAAAGCTCTTTTTTGAATTCCAAGGGTAATTGACCATTCATATTATATGTAAGCCTTTATATTTTGAATGAAAATGGCATAGATGAATGGTCTTCAGGTACATGTATCTACACAGTGAACAAATATGTTAGATAAAATGTAGAGGTTGAAGCCTCTCTCTTGACTATTTTGATTTGATATTCTCTTCCTTCCTGCTTCATATGAAGTCACTTACTTCCTGAAAGAATTAGAAAACAACTCTTATAGCCCAGCCTAATTGGGCTACCAAGCATAATTTGGTAACAATACCCTCTTTGCCTCCAACAACGTAAAGGATAAAATCCTTCTCATAATTAGGGTTAACTAATGTTGGAGATTGAGCAATAGCCTACTTAACAACTTCAAAACTATCCTTCCCCTCCTTAGACCAATTAAATGTAGAATTTTTCTTTAGCATGGAGGTTAGGGGCCTTGACATGGATGCAAAATTTTGGATGAACCTCCTTACAAAGTTGATTTTGTCCAAGAAGCTTCATATACCTTTCTTGTGACTAGGAAGCCACTGACTCTTCTAGGGTTAATGGCAAGCCCTTCCTTCGAAACTATGTCCCAATAATTTACCTTTAGGGACATCAAATACACACTTCTTTAGATTCAATGATATGTCATATTGTCTACATCTCTCAAATACTTTTCTTGAATGACCCAAATGGTCCTTTGAATTCTTGGAATAATAGTCAAATTATTTAAATACACCAGAATAATATCATTTATTAGGCCTTCAAAGGCCAAATCCATTGCTCTTAGGAAGGTTGCACCATCATTGGTCAACCTCAATGGCATTTTATTATAGGATAAATTGCCCCATTTAGTGGTGAAGGTACTCTTATAATGGTTTGATTCTTTTACAAGAATTTGATTATATACTAAGGAACCATCTAGAAGGGAAAATCCCTCAACTCCAGCTATTGTTTGGAGGATTTTCTCCTTGGAGAGAAGTGGATAGTGGTCTTTAAGAGAGGCCCTATTTAGGTCTCTAAAGTCCACACACAATCTAATTTCCCCATTTTTCTTCTTGACTGGAATAAGATTAGCTACCCAAGATAAGTGTTTGATTGGATAGATAATTTTGGCCTCTATGAGTTTGGATAGCTCCTTCCTCATTAATGGTTCTATTTTAAGGTTAACATGCCTATGATTCTACCTAATAGGCTTTGTGTCAGGCTCTAAATCTATGGTATGCTAGACTAAAAT
Source organism: Cunninghamia lanceolata (assembly GCA_027924645.1). Classification (NCBI taxonomy): domain Eukaryota; kingdom Viridiplantae; phylum Streptophyta; class Pinopsida; order Cupressales; family Cupressaceae; genus Cunninghamia; species Cunninghamia lanceolata. The sequence goes on along the minus strand of BSBN01000937.1, from coordinate 11,044,458 downwards.
AGGATCAAAACATTTAATATCCTTATAATTTTGAGAAATAATATCATCAAATTTATTACAAAGATCAATGAAACCTAGCCTTTCATCTTGGTCACATACCTTTCCACCTTTTAGAATTTTGTCTAGTGTAATTGCCACCTCATCATAGTTTTTTTACTGCCATGTTCATCTTCTCACATTTTAGTGGATCATTAGTGTTGAAGATGTTCTCTAGGTTGATAAATCCCTTGGGAAATTTGGTCTTCAACTGAATGACCTTCTTGTTGTACTGACCTTGAAGCTTGGATTAATTCCTTGCAGAGAATTATGCTTCATCTTGTAGAAAGTTAATGATTTGTTGATCGTTCTCAAACACTTGCCAATTGACTACATTGTTAGGTCCATTTGGTCTTACCATAATTTTTTTGTGCTATTCTAAGTCCTACACAATGTTCTTGGGGATGTCACACTAAGCACACATGCCTGCAAGCTAATTTGCATCTCTATTTTCTATTCTAGGCATGGCTTGGATATTGAATGCATCAAAATGCTCTACTAGATCTCAAACCCTATGTTTGTAAGCCTTCAACAAATATTTCTTAGATGTGCTTTGAGCTTTGACTTGGTGAACAACCAGCTTACCATCACCAAAAACTTGCAACATTCTAATCCCTCTTGTGTATGTGAGCTAAATGCCCTAGATCAATGCTTCATATTTAGCTACATTATTAGTACAATTGAATTGAAGCATAAAAGAAGAAAATTACTTCTCCTTTTGGGGAGAGATCAATGTCACACTAGTACCTACTCTCTTATTGGTTTTAGAGCTATCAAAATACATCTTCCATATTCCATCCAAATCTTCTTGTGGCTTGACAAAGTCAAGGATGACTACACCTTGCTCATGTATACAATAGGTACTCAACCCTATTCTTTCCATATGAGTAAGAAGATCAAACTGGAAACCATTCCCCAACTCATCAAGTAAAATATCAGGAACTCTTCTAGAGGGTTGGAAGACTCATGAACATTATTATCTTATTCTTGGTCATGAATTGAGTAGTTCATGTTAATGGGATTAGAGGTATAAGGCTCAATATGATGTATTGCAATAGGTTTTGCCTTGATAGTTACCTTTGTGCCATATCTAGTCCTAAATAGCATATGAGACCAGTCAAAAGATAGATATCCCCCTATTTTGGCTATAAACTCCCTGGATAAACAAATGGCAAATAATGTACGGAGGTTAACAACTAAAATGTCTTAAAGAATAGAGAAACCTAGGCATGCATGCATGGTTAATTTAAAATCCTTGATTTCACCTATTGTCTTGACTGTAGTACCATCTAATTGTACTACCCCTTTACTCATAGGTTCATATTTAATTCCCAATTGGTTAGCTACCTTCTTGGGCATAACTGAAGTACTAGCCCCTGAATCTAGCATGCAATTATGTAACAAATTAGTACCAATAATCAAAGAGACATAAAATGGGGAGGCTTACTGATTTTTCTTGTATTTTCTTACTCCTTTGGTTGAATAAGATTGATTGGATCTGTTGCACTCTCCTTTTTTACTTCATTTGTAGGTTGACTTAATCCTTTCAAGGTCTCCTAGAGTAAATCCCTTTGAGATGGGACAGATAGAGCTTCCCACAAAGTAAATTTAGGTTAATATTTTTCATTTGGTCCACAACACTAAAAGGGATGTGACTGATCTTTGGAGGAAGATTTGTAGTAGCAATGTCTAACTTTGTTTTCCAATTGGTATGATGCTAACCTTGTGCTTGATTCACTCTATTGATTACCTAATTTACTTGTGTTGGAGGAGTTCTAACTATTGCACCTTATTTTGTATTCACTAGAGGTATGTAAGAGGTTGATGCTGGACCAACCATGAAAGTTGATGTATCCTTTGTTTTTCTACTTTGTGATCTTGTACTATGTGCTATTAGATTTGAATCTTGATTAACACCACGAAAATCATCTTCCATCCAATTCATTAGCATGGATTGAAGCTGCATTTGTTGGACTATCCTCCTATAACCTCCTGACTGGGTCCAACTTGCTATTCTAAGTACTAATGGATACTTTGGCATAAGTTTGGACTATGGGGCTAGTTTCAAGGGTAACACCAGTCATTATCCTAAGCCAAATTATTTTGTATGGGAATGAGGGCTCCTGATGAGCTTGCAACAGCTAGGTTTATAAAATTTAGGGGCCTAGCATAGATGGGTTGATTTTGTCTTTGCATATTGCCTTGGTAGGGCTATATATTAGGCTGGTAGGCTTGGTTGAATAGTTGAACGGACTACTAGGTTGTGCCTGCTACCTTTTCATGGCCACCAATTCATTTCCAAATTTTTGTAGTAGAGTTTTTACCTCATGTAGCTCATTAGAGGGTGTAACCAAGGGAATTGATGGGTTAACTACTATAGGAATAGGTGCTAACCTTAGTTGGATGACTGGAACCTCTTGGAATAAGGGAATTGGAGGTTTGGGAGCAATTTTCTAGCTTGAATCATATTGTTTTCAGCCCTTATGACTATTTCATATGCATCAGGTAATATAGTATCGCCCATGGATTGGATCATAACAACAATATCACTATTTAAAGACATTAAATAATACAAGAATGTTATTTTAGGGGAAGGTTTCACTAGGGGTGGGATTTTTTCCCATCTTTTCTAAAATCTAAAATTGAAATCTACCATGAATTCATTAGGATCTATTTTAATGGATGGCAATTGCTCCATAAGAGACAAACGGTCACTTTTATCCTTAAAATGCTAACATAATTTCTCCCCTAGCTCATCCCAGTTATGGATAGAATTGGGTTTTAGTCCCCTATACCACTGTAATGCTTTTTTCTTTTAGGGAAGAACCAAAAAGCCTCACTACTACATTATCCTGTGTGAGATTATGAACAAAGCTTATACTGGCAATATCTTGTATGTGTTCTACATGTGTAGTAGAATTTTCACTAGTAAAACATGGGATGGTCTTCAAGGTTGAGGTTGGAATATCATCATATGGAGCTAAAGTTCAAGAAGGCTACCTCCATTAAAAGTCACAAATATTTGATTTCTTAGTTGAGCCATAATGGGGATATGGAAGTTTATGATAGGTATGTGGAAGCCTATTCTTGGTGGAGGGAATCTACCAAAAGGAGGAATGGATTGACCTCTTGGAGGAGGTGATACAATTCTCTTTGTTCCTATTTCAAGAGATCTAGACAATCTAGCTCTCCATCATATTGAAGTAGATGAAGATAACTCAACAAATTGAAAATCCTTACCTCTTAAAGAAGATCCTGTCTCCACTCTTGGCATGAAATTTTGGACTACTTTGGAACTAGGAATGCAAAGTTACTAGGTTTTTATAAAATCTCATCTATATTGTAGTATACTGAGAGTAACACCAAATATCATAGTTGAATCTCTTAAATCCAGGTTGATTGTCCCATCAGGCATGCCAGAAATAGTTTTCACTTGGATTTACACACTTTGTTGAATCCTATGCTGCAACAATCTAGTGCAACATCAGACTGATCTCAAGGTGTGGGACCTTGTAGATGAGATCAGACCTCCAATGAAGGTTGGTTCCTCTTTCTGAGCTTAAGGCTCATAGAATAAACTACAACTAAACCTATTCTAATAATCACCAAGGAAAAGGGAGAAGGAGGAATGTTTGAAATGTAAAAGGGGGTGATGCACCATATTTAGTTTGTTAACTACAATATCAACCTTGCATGCATAGAATTATCTCAAACAAATGATATACACACAGAACTCATAAACCCCTACAAAGGTAATGAAAAGAGACGAATACTAGGAGGAATATATCATTCACATATAGCAATTCAGACATCTAATGTTACACAAGTTAAAAGAAATGAGAGCGTACAAAACCAGTGTTATATTGATTAAAGAGGAAAAATGTTACAATTAATATAGAGTTTTAGTTGTTGAAAGAACAATAACCGAATACATCTTTTATAGATACATATATTGTATTTTTCAAATCATTATAGTAGCCCTCAGCATGGGAAACTTGGTCAACATATTTTTTCAGTCACCCAAGCTTGCAAACCTCATGCCCAAATGGGGAATGTCATAAAATATTTGTAGAAGAGTGTTCACCCATACTTCTAGTATAAAGATTTAAAGTGGAAGGATCCCTAGTCAAATGTATCATTGGAAAATCCATCTACCTCAGGTACCTATAGCATTAAATCCATACACTATTCCACATACTTGAATATCTACTCCAAATTACAATAATGGAACCTCAAGTTATTGATTAAGTGCCTTCATACATTGAACACATGAAAAAAGCATGTTTTCCCACCTTACAAAACTTAAAATTTTGATTTTTGCATTTTCTGGTGCTTGAAAAGTCATTGAGAACTTTTTTCATGAAATTGGAGGTTCACAAACTAGGGAAATATCTAAAACATTATTTCATTTTCTCATTATTGTCTTTGTTTCAGCGTTTTAGAATATTTTGAAACCTATAAACTTGTCCATCCTTTGCTTTCAGTGTTCAAGTGAGTTTGCAAACCTGTGAACTTGCTAAAATCCATTCATTCTCTTGCTTCTTTTCTTTATCTTATTTCTTTTCTTTTGGAAAAATGGTGAACTATTGAACATTTTTTATGTTTTAGTGAGTTTGCAAACTTGTAAACTTTCAAAAGCCAAGTCATTTCTCTCTGTCTTTGCCTCTTCACCCCTTTCTTTTTAGCCTCTTGACGAAAACTTGAACTTGTTAGGAATTACATGTAGAAGATATCAATTAAATGCAAATAAAGATTAAATAGAGGAATGAAAATACATAGAAATAATAACAGCGAGAGACAATTTTTACTGTGGTTCAACCAAAATCGGGCTACATCCATCAATAGAGAGTCCAATATTATTATCCAGTAAATCAAATTGATTACAACTAGCAATCCTTGCAACTCAATACTACTACAAATGCTACAATACAATATCAACGGAAAACCCTAACCTTAGCCATTTTTATCAAGACTTATTTCGGGTACAAAATAGGTTTTTTTCTGTCAGCCTATAGAAAAAGTAACTCCCAACGCCTTTATAAAATAATAGGTAATTTTTGATTCGGGGGCGTAGCCCTTATTGGAGATGTTGCCCGTAGACCCCGACCATGGGCTCCACCCTCGGGCCCCCGCTAGGGGGATGAGTCCCCTGGGTCCAGCAGGAGGGTTCTACCCCCATGCACTCACCTGTTAAATAATTTGGGGGGAAACCACACTAATAAAAGGGGAAAATTTAACCTCTGAGTCTGATTAGGCTCTATATAACAACAATCTCCCACTTGGAGACTGATCAGACTGCCCACCTTATCATCTCTTACTTGGAGACTAATTATAACACCACTAACCCTGTAGCTCCCACTAGAAATAAGCACCCTAGACTCTACTATTCTGATTTTATTATTTTCATTCTTGAAGACCAACTGAAGTTGAAGAGGAGCTCAACTTTTCCCTCATCACTACCTTTGTAAACACATCTAATAGATTTTCATCTATATGTATCTTTTCCAATTGTAATTGTCCATCATCCAATATCGATCGGATGAAGTGATACCTTAGTCATATGTGTTTGGTCTTTGAATGCAAGGCAAAATTCTTTGCAAGATGTATGGCACTCTAACTGTCTATAAACAAATAACTATTAACATGTTATTTTCCTAATTCTTCCATGAAAGATTGCAACGAGATCATTTCCTCGCTCACCTCTATTGCAACTACATACTCTACCTTCGTGGTGGATAAAGCAACCACATTTTTCAACCTAGAGATCCAACTCACCATAGTAAAGACAACCTATAGTACTCCACCTAGTATCAATATCCCCTACCAAATCTCAGTCAACATAGCCTGCTAAATTAGTATTAGAGCCCCCAAAACATAAGTGTTTAGTGGATGTACCTCTCGAATATCTGAGAATCCATTTTACTGCATTCCAATGATCCAATATGGGATTACTCATATACCTACATACAACTCCTACAACATGTGCAATATCCAGTCTCATGCATACCATGGCATACATTAAACTTCCTATAGCTAAAGCATATGGTACCTTGGACATTTTTTCTTCCTCCTCTTGTGTCTTAGGACACATCTCTTTAGTCAATTTCAAATGACTAGGCAAAGGTGTGCTGACAATTTTTGCATTCTCTATATGGAATCTTTGCAACACCTTTTCAACATAATCAGCCTCAGATAGAGTCAATTTTCTATTCTTTCTATCTCTATAAATTTTCATACCAAGGATTTATTTTGTTGCCCCCAAATCATTCATAGCAAATGATTGTGCTAACTACTATTTTAACTCTCTTATGTGATCCATGTTAGACCCTGCTACAATCATGTCATCAACATATAAACATAAAATAATGTAGTTGTCATTATCCAACCACTTAAAGTAAACACAATGGTTAGAATTACACCAGCTGTAGCCCTGCTCAGCCATAAAACTATCAAATTTTAAATACCATTGCCGAGGTGCTTGTTTCAAGCCATATAAACTCTTCTTCAATATGGACACCAATTTTTCATTACCTTTGACCTCAAATCCCTATGGTTGTTCCATATATATCTTATCCTCCAAATCACCATGGAGAAAGACAGTTTTCACATCTAGCTGTTCTAAATGTAAATCTTCAGCAACCACAATACTTAAAACAGTACGAATAGAAGTCATCTTAACAACCAAAGGAAAAATCTTATCAAAATAAATACTTTTTTCTATGTAAATCCATTTACAAATAACCTGGCTTTAAATCTTTTCTTAGCTCCATCTTCTTCTTTCATCCTATAAACCCATTTGTTTGGTAAAGCCTTTTTACCTACAGGCAACTTACATAATTCCCAAGTCTAATTTTTTAGCAAGGAGTCCAGTTCTTCTTTCATTGCAAGCTCCCACTAAACTTTTATATCCACCTACATAGCTTCATCATACCCTTCTGGTTCACCAGCATCTATTAACAAAATATAATACAAAGAGGGAGAAAACCTTTCAGGAGGTCTACTTAACCTTGTTGATCATCTAACATTCATTAGAGTTTGTGGTATTTCCTATTGTTGTTGTGGAGCATGAGGAACCACTAGAACATCACTATCTAGAGTATCATCCAACACCACATAATCATTTTATTTCTTCTCATGTTGCTCTAACTGATCTTTGTACAACACCTTGTCATTGAATACAATATCCATGTTTCTCACAATTTTCAGATTTTCAACATCCCAAACCCTATAACCAAATTCATCAATGCCATATCCAATGAAGATACACTTTTTTGATTTTCCATCCAGCTTGGTTCTATTTTCAAAATCTACATATGCAAATGCTTCACATCTGAAGGTTTCGAGAAAAGAATAATTTACTTTCTTACCTATCGATGCTTCCTCTGGAATACCACAGCCCAAAGGAACTGAAGGACCTCTATTAATTAAATATACAATGGTATTGACAACCTCTACCCACATGTTTAAAAGTAGCCCAACATGCAATCTCATCCTCCTTTCACACTCTATTATTGTCTTGTTCATGCGCTCAGCCACTCTATTTTCTTGTGGATTCCCTAGAACTATTTTCTACCTACGAATTCTATTAAATGAATAATAATCCTCAATTCTTTGCTACAATACTCACCACCATTATCAGATTTGAGACATTTTAATCTTTTACCCGTCTCATTCTCAACCAATCTTCTCCATTTCTTAAATGTTTCAAATACATCAGATTTCTACCTAAGAAAATAAATCCAAACCTTCTTAGGTGCATCATCTATGAATGTAACATAATACTGAGACCCACTGAGAGATGATACCTGAGCTGGTCCCCATACGTCTGTATGTACAAGCTCCAACTTTTCATCTTTCTTTTTCTTCCCATCCTTGAGAAAACTAACTCTCTTTTGTTTTCCATACACATAACTTTCTTAGAATGAAGTACCTTCATACCTTTTTCACTCATATGCCCAAGTCTGTTATACTACAATGTTGTCTTAGAACCTGTAGTAACTATTTCAGTCTTTTCCTACAAACCTGCAGCAACTGTTCTTAAACCTGTTTATTTTTTCTCTACAACAACTAAAGTAGAAGGAACAATATGACATGTACAAAGATATAAGGTGCCTACTTTCACACCTTTTTCTACTATTAAGGCACCTCTTGAAACCTTCCAATTTTATCATCAAAAGTAACTGTGCAACCTTCATCACCTAGCTGCCCTACTAAAATTAAATTCCTACTTAACCTTAGAATGTGCCTTACCTCTTGTAGTAGCCAATGATTCTCATTCTACAACTTAATCTTAATTCTTCCCTTGCTAACAATTTGATAGGGTTCGTTATCTCCCAAATAAACCAGCCCAAAATGCCCTTGGACATAATTAAGAAAATAAGCTCTATGGGGCGTAGCATGAAATGAGGCCCATGAATCTAAAGCATTATCTAGGGAAAGAATCAAAGCATCATCTTCAGATTTATTACTTACCACATTTGCCTCCTTATTTCCTTCTTGTTTGTCTCCTTTATTCTTCTGAGACCAACAATCTTTCTTTAGATGACTTGGTTTCCCATAGTACCAGCAATCCTTCTATCCTCTGCATTGGGAGTTCTTGTCCTTTGATTTTCCTCGTGACTTCCCATGACCTCCAGAACCTTTTCCTCTCTCCTTTGATCTACCCCTACTTTTTGCATTCAAAACACTACCTGATGTGGACCCTCCTGAGCTTTTCCATTGCATTTCCTCTCTAAGGATAACACCAACAAAATCATCAAATTTCAAAGTATTTGAACCAAAGACAGAGTTACTTACAACCATTACCAAGTTATTCCAACTTTCTAGAAAAGAACATAAAACCAAGAGAGCCCTCACCCCTTCATCAAATTTCACTTTTACAAAAGTTAACTGACTGGTAATCATATTAAACTCATTTAAATGATCTGTCACAGATCCACCTTCAATCATTTTTAGATTAAACAAATGCTTCATGAGAAATACCTTATTTGAGGCTAACAAATTTTCATACAATTTAGCCAAAGATTTCATTAGTTCATTTGTTGTCTTTGCTTCTATTATATTGAATGCCACATATGGTGCCATGCACAACCAAATGGTTCCTAGTGCCTTTCTATCTAGAAGTTTCCAATCCTCATTAGTCATTGCTACCAGTTTCTTGGTTATTCCTTCAAACAACCTCCGTAAATCCTTCTGATAAAGATAATCCTCCATCTGCATCTTCCATAACTAATAGTTCTACCCATTGAATTTATCTACCTTCAATTTACCCTCACCATTGCTCCCACTAAACCATGAGACTCCCACTCAACCGTGAGACCTTTCTGTAGATGATAATCGATCACAACCTACTCCGATACCACTTTTTAGGAATTGCATGCAGAAGATATTAATTAAATGCAAATAAAGATTAAACAAAGGAATAAAAATACACATAAATAATAATAGCGAGAGATAATTTTTAACGTGGTTCACCCAAAATCATGCTACATCCACCAACAGAGAGTCTAATATTATTATCCAATAAATCAAGCTGATTACAACCAACAATCCTTGCAACTCAATATCGCTGCAAATGCTATGATACAATATCAACGAAAAACCCTAACCCTTAGCCATTTTTATCAAGACTTATGTCAGTTACAAAATAGGGTTTTTTTTATGTCAGCCAATAGATAAATTAACTCCTGACACCTTTATAAAATAATAGGTAATTTTTTGTTCAGGGGTGCTACCCCCGAGCCCTCAATTGGGGGTGCTTCCCCTAGTAGTCGCCACTGGGGGTGTTTCCCCAAGTCCCTCACTGTGGGTTCCACCCCCGGCCCCCATAGAGGGGATGAGCCCCCCAGCCCCACAAGAGGGGCTCTGTACCCCCTGCACTCTCCTGTAAAATAATTTGGGGGGAAACCACACTGATAAAAGTGGGGACAATTTAACCTCTAGGTCTAATTAGGCTCCATATAACAACAAAACATTGAAACTCTTTTCAATGTTTCGATGAGTTCGTGAACTAGAGAACTTGTGAAAAGCCTCTTTCCTTCTTTATTTTCTACTTCATCTTGCTTTGGAATTTTCTTTTTTGGTGAAATGGAGGAAAATTGAACCTTTTTCAGCATTTTGGTAAGTTCACGAATAAGAGAACTGGTAGAAAGCCTTTTCTTTCTCTTCTTTCCTCCTTCTCTTTAGAAACTTAATGAAATGTAGAACCAAATAAGCCCTTCAACATTTCAACAAGTTCACAAACTCATGAACTTGCCAAAAGCATTTTCTTTCTCTAATTTTTGGTATTTTAGAGAAATGGAAAAATAATGAATTAGTTTGTCATTTATTTGAAATGTTGAAACACTCAGATATTTTCCCCTCTTTAACACCATTTCAGCGTTTCAATGAAATGACAAACCAACGAACTAGTTTGTTGGTTCAGCATTTCATTCAAATGCTAAAAAAGACTAAGGCAAGGCCTTTTTTGACCTTTTAGCAGGTTTGTGAACCTGCAAACTTGCTGAAAGGCAATAAAATTCTAAGGGGAAAACACTTGGAACATTTAGGATTTTTGGACATAGGGATTTGGGGTAATTTTTTAAAATGGGGAACCCATTAAAAGTGGTCTCAAACTGGTTATATTTGATGGGTTATACACAAAGGGATGGGAACAAAGGGTTTTTGAGGAAGGACTATTTGAATCAAGATGATAGAAATAGGACAATAAGAGCTAAGGGTGCAGTCCCATGGATGGGGTTTTAGGATCTATTTTTATGGAACATGAGGTCTCATGAGATGGAAAAGAATTTCTATGGGATAAATTAGAACATATTGTACTTAAAATAGGATACTCTACATTTCAATTCTCAATTTCTAGCAGGTGTCTTTAGGGTGGGGCTAAAATTTTTCTGAACCATCTTAGTAGATTTTTGTCATATGTCATGCATCTACAATTTTTAGGATTAACTATTGTTGGAAAATAATTCAGCTAATTTTTTTAGCATTAGCTATTGAAAAAATCATGACACCAACTTACTAAAAATTTTGGACTTAAAGATTTAAGTTTACTCATTGCTATAAATTCATGGAACCAATTTCTTGAGAAATACTTCAAAAATTTCTCAGTAATACCTGCTAAAATATTTTAAGCTCTCCTCCACAGAACCATAATTTAATATAGCTAGAAGATCCATGTATTTAATTCACAAACCTTATTTAAAATATCCTTCATAGATTTTGGTAGAGGGGGATGGCATTTGTCCCAGCTAAATGCTGGAAGAGGCGAAGGAAAATATCTTTTGATGTACCTATTATAATAATGGAGGATGTTGAGAAGTGTGTGCACTATGCTCACAAGCTTTTACTTTGAGCATTTGATGCTAGAGCATCTCAGGGGTCATGCATTCCTAAAGGGATTGTAGACTTAGTTGATCTTCCAGTAAACCCACATATCAGCCAAGAAGCTATTGATTTTGTAGAGAATATTCAAGAGGTGCATCAACAAGTTAGGCTCAAATTGTAGTCCATGAATGAGCAATATAAGAAGAGTGCTGACTTGCATTGGAGAAGAGAAGTCTTTCAAGAAGGAGAAATGGTCATGGTACATCTACGCAAGGAAAGGTATTCTCAAGGTGCCTACAACAAGTTAAAGCCCAAGAAAATTGGGCCATGCAGAATTATGAAGAAGATAAATGAGAATGCCTACCTTATTGATTTACTTGAAGACTTGGACATCAGTCCTATTTTTAATGTTGCTGACCTCCATTCATATTCAGCTGGGGTAAATGATGATCAGATGGAAGATGAGCAAAATGAGAAGGAAAACAACCATTGGACCAAACACTTGCCAAATAAGAAAAGAGAACAAGTTGAAGAGTGTTAGATACCAAATTGGTAGCTACACAATCCAGGTCATATAAATTGTATTTTGTTAAGTGGGAAGGCCTGCCGGATTCTTACAACTCTTGGATCACCAATACTGACTTGCTTAAGTACAGCCGAACAACTTCATCTTATGGACCAGAACTAGGAGGTTCAGATTTTCCCTTAAAGTTCTCCTTCCCACATTCTATTTGTTGGGTTGTAGTTCAGTCTTTTTAGGATTTTGTCTTACTATTTAAAGTATTTTTTTTTATAGTTTTATTTCTGTCTAGTCCTTTTGTAACAGTTGTCATCTCTTTCTATATTTAGATGGAAGAGAACTGTGTTGGCGGACAAGTTGGGGACGGGAGGATTTTAGATAAGTTTTGGTTTTGGGTAGAATAGAAGTCAGAAAGAAAAAGGAAGGCTAATGACTGTGCATAGGGGATTTTGAAGATCAGGGACTGAATGCTCTGAGAGGAACTTTTCAGTTTCCACCGCTGTGTATTGATTGGTAGTTTCTAATTAATGTTATAATACAGAATATTTGTTGTGTAGTGTATTTGGTTATAGAATGGTTGGATTTGTGCCTTCTTAGCTCTTTGCTGTTGAAAGTGTTTTTATTTATAAGACTAGGCAGAACAGAGTTTTTTGAGTTTACATTGCAGGTTCACAGAAACAGAACTGCATTACAATTCCACAAGATCCAGGAACCTCTCAACTCAACTGTATCAATTATCAGTGCTGTGTCCAAAAGGATGCATTGTCTCTCTTCTGCTTCTGGGCATTCGGACAGACATCAATTCCATACACTGCAGATGCAAATCTAGTGAAGAAGGTGTTTAGCCTTCTCTATTTTTTTGAGAGTTGGATGAAATTTGTAATATTTATATAGGCACATTATTTGTACTCTTTATGTGCATATATTTTTTTTAATTTTTTTTGTATTTGGAATCTTTGCTACAACAAAATTATTCCTCTGATGTTTTGCTAGATTAGCCATGAGGAAATAAGGATTGGGCAAGCAAGAGTGAAAAATTCAATTAAGCATTATGAAAAAAACAATTTATACAATCAATCTCCCAAGCAACTTAGTACTAATCAATTAAATTAAAGATGGTCATAAAGTTCAAACAAATAAATCTGCATACTAATGGTGTGAATTATTTGTGTAATTTTTGTTGTCCGACAAGGTCTCCTGATTTTTTTGCCATTCCATGAGTTACAGTCACTTACAGGTGCAAGCACAACGTAAAGGCCTGCCACTAGCTCTTAAGGTGATTGGAAGCTTGTTGCGTGGGGAACCCCATGTGGTCTGGGAATGCAAAGGATAAGCTTTCCAAATGGGAATCAATATCAAATTATCACAAAGAAGCGCTTCTTAAATGCTTGGAGACTAGTATTGTGAGGGAATGTTTCGTAAAGTCGGTTTGAAATCTAGAACGGCAGGATGCCTTTTTCATCTTATTGGAACTTGCAAGCTGAAATCGGTTGAATTTAACTAGCAATCCAGGATAATTGACTATATTTTTATGTACAAATTATTTGTTATCAATTATTCTAACATCATGCTCACATGGTGGTTGCACTTATCAGAAACAGAGCAGCAATTCCTCATGGAAGTGTCTCTGAGCTGTACTTTTTCTCAGCAGAATGGAATGAGAGATTTGGCCTTGTATTTGGCATTCCAAGATGGTATAGTCCAATGGAAGAGGGTACTTATGCCCAGGAAGGAGCATAATTTGCCAGAGGCATGGACGTTGCTTTGTGATGAACAGTTTAATGCTCAAATCGTTTCTATTTAGTGTTCACACAGGTGGGTTACAAGATTTCTCTCAGATGGGATCTTACCGATTACCAACTTGTTTATGAAATACTCGCTATATATTATAATATATCACAAAACTTCTGTAGCTAATATTGCATTTAGTTCATTGCTGTAAGTAACTTGGGTGTCATTGACTAATGTAAAATTTAAATTACCAAACTTTCTGGATGTATTATGTGCATTTGTCTTACATGATAATACATAAGAGTAGGACAGTGAAACTTCAATTGTCTCATCCTAGAAGTGTTTGTGGACTAACTTCTCTGAAACATGTCAATCTGCGATGAGACAATTGGGCAACAATAGTTGCAGGCCAAGATAATTGGTATCCCAGAACTTAGAGTTGAAATTGTGAAAGTACAGTTCAGTTTGGATTAGCTTGATGATTGACTTGACATCCTAGTAAAATATCAATACAATTTCTTTATTTTCCTATTTACTAGAACAGACCCACATAAGGTTCTCTATGCTATATAGTGTTAGCCCAGGAATGTGACTAAATTTTCACACAAGCACTCAGTGTAGTAAAACCTTTGTGATTATAGTGTTTTTTGTTTTTGTTGTGGGTGCAGAAGTAACATTTTCTCCATCCCAATGCAATTTGTTTCTATTTTTAGCTTGGGAGGGGGTGCCTGTAAATATATTGTTTGGATAACAGATTAATATATTAAAGTAAAAAGGGTAGTAAAATAAAGGCTGCAAATAGCAGACCGAAACCTGCAACAGTGAGGTTTTCAAAACTCTCAAAATCTCAAGAACAGAGCACCCATCCATCGTGAAAATGATAGCAAGGGTTTCAGGTTCCCTGAAGCTTGCCTACTTCAATAAAGTTTATCTCTTACGTGTGAACAGTCTGATATTCTTTGTACAGCTTGCCCATTTGATACTGTGTCTCCCAGATGAGGGACAACTCAAGGAGTGTGGGCTTCTTCAATTATTTCTCCACATCACTCAGCCATGGCTCAAGGCAGTAGTGATCCCGAAGAAATAGAAATCAACATGCATGAGATAAGCCTCAAATTTTTATCTGATTGGAATTATATCTCAAACTGAGGAAGGGAAATGAAGCATGAAAGAAAATATATCCCTTATCAAGACATAGAGATTGAGTTGATCATAATTTGAACCATAGTTGAAGGAACAAAGGTCTCCTCAAATCTTGTTTGCAGACTAAAATGCAACAGAAGCATCCAAAAACATTAAAAAACCTCAATATGCACCATATTGGAGGTAGTGCACCCAACTTATAGAGCCTCTTCACACAGAGTATAACTTCAACTTTTTGATGTCCTGCCCAGGTGGCGGCCAATAGCTTGCACTTCCAGAGTTCACTTTACACCATGCTTCGCTTGATCTACCAGCTCTTCTCGTTTCATTTGTCAACAACAGAGAATAGAATAGCAAGCATAGGAAGAAAAACCAGCAACAGAAACTATAACAGAACCAACTGTCAATTATCCATCCTGCAGCTCAATTGTAGAAACATCAAAAACTGCCATCTGGATTTAATACTGACTGCTCTTCATATACTGACTTGTCATAAATCTAAACTAAATAGTTTGAAAAGAAATATCGAAAGACAAATAGGTTAAAGAGACAAGAAAAAGGGCTTTTAGTATTCCCAGGGATAGCAACGAGGTTCACAAATTGGAGTCTTGTTATTTAACCTCCAATAGCAACACCATTTATCACTCAGTCACTTCACCACCTAGATGCAATGTTTTGTGGAGTTTTGTAGATTGAATTTAACATACAAGACCACCATATAACATGCACAGATCTTGAACATTAACATTCACAAGTAACATAGATAATTATTCAATCAAATGCTTGAACTACAAATTTCTATTTCTTAGTCCTCCACACTCCAGTTAGAGACCATGAAAATTTGAAACATAGAAAATTGAAAGTAGATTCTAGAATTGAGATTAACAATCCAACATGAATGTTTTTCCTTTCTCAAGTTCAGAACCAGACGCTGTATAAGCAAATTTTTGGTAAACAAGCAAATATGGGCAATTGAATCCAATAAAGTATGTAATAGAAATAAATATAAAATAACATAACAACGGAATCAGCAAACTCATGTATCTAGCAAGAAATCTAAGCACAAACACTCCACATCTTGCTCACACTTCCCAAATATGTAGTTTTTTCATGATGCTTCAAACTGGAGATTTAGAAGCTTGATCAAGCTTGTGCACTTGGTAGCCTATAGAAGTGTTCTCCTCATTAGTCAACCTTATCTGTGGGATAGATTTGACCATTTCCTCGAATTTCATTGATATTTTTTTGTAGGCATTCGTCAACAACAATAATGGTGTTATGCCTTCTTTTCATTCTTGCTAGTGAATTCCTCATTCATTCACAACTTTTGCTCCATCTTTACTTAGGGTTTCTGTATTATTTACAAAGACTTTCTATCTTATTCATAAACAATATGATTCCAACACGTTTTTAAATAAAAAGAAAGATATAAATTTTTATTAGATGTGTTAACAACATAGTACATTGTTACTAATTGAGTGCAATAGGCATAATGTTTAGTGCCCCCCCAAAAAAAGTGTGATACTAAACCGTTGGAGGCTGCAGACTTTAATCTTAGATCTTTTAACATTTTCGGTCTTTTTTTTTTTTAAAGAATATGTGAGAGGAATGTGTTCTTATTATAAATGTTGAATGTCACATGTCACGTTCCTCCACATTAGAACTCTCTGTCCACTTAACTGTTTACATTATTCTTTGTTCCGCAAAATTTATGGCCAAATTCTCCAGCAAATCAATCGCCTATCTTCAGAAGTTTTATAAGTTTGGGGACATGGAGCCATATCAGCCTATACAGAGGCTCAAGCGTGTACACATTATAGTAGGCAAATTCAAGAAAAAGCTCAAGCTTGTAAACATTATACAAGGCAAATTCAAGAAAATAATTTCTATTTATAAATTGTACAAAATTTTACATACAAGTTACAACATAGTACTCGAAATTGAAAACTTATGTGCATTTCAATTAATTTAATCTACATTGGCAGAAAATGACGGAAGTCAAATTTAAGTGCAGTGCAGACAACTCCCACCCGTTTACAGACACCCACATCCTAGCTTTATACAAAACAAAGAAATGTCTTGGGACAGAGAATAAGTTCGTTATTCATCTACAATCCAGTAAAGAATGTTTAGTGCACTGAACTGCCATTAAAATTGACCATATTCATATGCTGAAAATACAGGGGACCTTATATTGATTTGTGCCAGTGAACATGAAAATGCACTGAAAATTTTACAAGATCTTGTTCTTCAAGATGAGAGATAAGAAAAGAAGTCAATCATCAAGCCAATCCAAACTAAAGTTTGCTTTCACAATTTCAACTCTAAGCTCTGGATTAGAAATGTTCTTGGCCCGCAACCACTGCTTCGCAATCTTCTCATCACAGATAACAAGCTTCAGGGAACTCATTTCACAGACAGTTGAAGGTAACGTCGTCAAACGGGAACACTCTCTCATATCAAACTCCCTTAATTTCTTGAGTTGCCCTATTTCCTTTGGAAGTTCTTTCAAGCCCTTGCATACTGAAATGTCTAGATATTCCAACTGTCCAAGTTTTCCAATTGACGCAGGAAGCACTTTCAGGTGTGGTAATGCAGATAACCTTAACATTCTTAGATAGCTCATATTTCCAAAATCATATGGTAAATTCTGAAGCAGATGGCAGTTGGTAATAAAGCATGAGAGAGTGGAGGGCATATTGCAGATACCGAGGGGTAACTCCTCCAAATCACTGCTGTGGTCCAGGTTAAAATGTTGTAGCTTGGTGAATGTGGATATATTTTCAAATCCTTCACATAAGCTCAAAGATAGCTTCTCTAAGTTCTGCAGTGCTTCAATGCTCTGTTTTTCAACAAGGGGTGAAATCAACCTCTCCAAGCGGACACTCTTGAGCTGAGTGATTGAATATAAGACATCTAGACCTTTCACCGTTGCCTTCTTTGTACCGCAATTGGATACCATCAGAAATTTTAGTTTTTTCATGGATTTCAGAAATGGGGGAAGAAAGTATTCTGTCGAAGTAACGAGTAACAACAGAGCCTCTGTTTCGGGGAAATTCATATCATACCAGTGATTTTCCTCCATAGGGCCTGCATGTATTAAATACAAAGTAAATCCAATTAGAAAATTGTGCAGTAATTATGACTACTAGTTTTATATGTTAAATTCTCATCATATTGAAGTTGAATGCAGGAATGGAAATATGTAAGGGAAAAAAGTGCTTGTATATGCGATGCAGACAAGAAGAGTTCTTAATGTTACACTGAAATAGTTGAGAATTGAAAACAGTAATATTGCATATTGCATGTGTAAGGGTTTTTGAATAACTAACCGGTGAGAATGGAGAGAATTTGAGTATCACATGCTGTATCATTAAGCAACTCCCATTTCCCTAACAAAATGCAGTTCTTCCTTGCTATGACCAACCTCTTGGGGTGGACTATATTCTCTAGGTTTCCCAGATACAAGGCCAAATCTCGCATTACATCATGCTGGAAAAAGTATAACTCTGAGGCATTTCCATATGAGATTGTTGTACTTCCTCTGTTAAGGGGAAGCATGTGAGTTTAGTGTTGAAAAACATGATAAAAAGAAATCCAATATATAAAAGTAAAAGCAATTACCTTGGACTGCTAGTTAAATTTAACAGATTTCTGCTTGCAAGTTCCGATAAGATGGCAAAAGCATCATGTCTTTGTAGCTTTCGAACATAAACCCAAATGTCCAATAGTGCATCAGCAGAGAATTTGCTGCCTCCGGGAAATAATCCCAAGTCTGAGAAACATTCCTTGGCGACATCGTCTAATCTGCAGCAATCTAAATAGCCCTTTTCTGTGATAATCTGATATATATTTTCCTTTAGAAATCTTCTTCTTTGCTCTCTTCCAAACGTCTCTCGATTCCCCACGCATAGAGCTTGCAATCATCGAAGCAATTTGTTCAACTTTTTACAAACGGTTAATTTCTTTTCAATTCGAAGCTTACCCCATGTCCCCATGCAGCTGCTTAAGTTAAATTTCTACTTAAATTTAAGCAGTTTTAAGCAATTGGAGTGGCCCCATGGAAATTTATAATTGGAGGAAAAGGATAATATTGAATCTTTCCCTTTTTGTGGAGCAGCTAGTGCTTAGAAATTGCAAATAAGGGCATGTCCCCATGCTGCTGCTTAGCTTATTTTGGCTAGCAGCCACTGCTTAATTTTTTTAGTAGATATTTGTGGAGCCAGTGACCCCATGAAATTTTATTTTTCTGCTTATTTTAAGCAGTTATCTTAATTTGGAGTTTTTAATTATATAAAAAGCAAAAACTAATAGAAGAAAACTAAAAAAAAGGAGGGAAGGAATTATATGCAGCCACATGGTATATTTTTATTATGCAGTGGCTGCTTATTTCCAGCCCCCCCTTTTTTTCCAGGCTTATTTGAAATTCTTAAGCAGTCCACAAAAATAGGAAAGATTCTATATTATCCTTTTCTCACAATTATAAATTTGCATGGGGCCACTCCAACTGCTTAAATTTAAGCAGAAAATTGACTTAAACAGCAGCATGGGGACATGGGTTAAGCCATGGAAAAAAAGAGGGGCGTCAGAAGCAGCCACTGCATAATGAAAAATATGTCATGTGGCTGCATATATTTCCTTCCCTTTTAAAATTTTTTTTTTTTTCTAAATGAATATAATTAAAATAATGAAAATAATTTATTTTTTGTTTTTTATATTATAAAAGACTACAAATTAAGATAACTGTTTATTTTAAGTAAAAAAATAAAATTTCATAGGGACACTAGCTCCACAAATATCTCCTAAAAATATTGAACAGTAACTGCTAACCAAAATAAGCTATGCAACAGCATAGGGACATGCCCTTACTGCTGCATAATCTTAAGCGGCTTGTCCTTACAATGTTTCTTTTCTGTGATTTCTCGTCTTTTCAGGGCTAACATACATGTCTTCTTTATATAAGAAATAGAAGTAGCAAAATTGAAGTTGCAACGAAATCTGCATTCTCAGCGTATACACGCATGAATCTATATAGGGTATTTCCTCGCAATGGTTTCATATTGTCTCGTCGAAGGACACTTGTCGAACTGGTGGCACAAATTAACAAAGTAGTGACGTAGTCTGGGTTTGCTTCCTAGTCAATTTCTTCCATTCACGCTCATGGGAAGCTGACTTTTCACATGGTTTGTCTTATCTAACGCATGGAAAATATTTTTTCACAAACATATAAAAACATAGAGGAGCCGCCTTTTACGAAGTCTTCTAACTTTCTAAGTTATCATTGCGAAGTTTACTTTTTAAATGGGACCATCTTTTAAATATTTTTTTCAGTAAAGTATTTAAACTATATTATCTTCAAAATAATATATTGTTGTGTTAAATTACAAAATGGTGAGATATCTATCATGTTTAAAGAAGTATTGTATATCAATTTACCAAATATTTATTTTAGGTGTTAATTTTATAAACATAAAATTAGAGTCTTCTAGTTATTTATAAGACTAAACCAACCTCTAAATTAGCCAGTAAAATTTGTCAAGTTAAGAATGAAGAAGAATGAACTAATGTTGATAATCATAAAAGTGGCTATAGAGGTTCAATTTTTAATCTAAGTTGTTGAATATTCAATTTTGAGCATTCAAGATTCATCTGATGATGTTTCTGTTTCAAGGCATACAATTGTAGGTTCTTCATCCAAGGTTTAACATTCATCATTTGGTACTTAGGGTGTGGCATTCATTTATCTATATCTCTCTTTATCTACCTCTCTATCTCTATCTCTCTATCTTTCTATCTCTCCCTCTGTCTCTCTATGTTTCTATCTCTCCCTCTATCTATTTCTATCTCTCTCCTCTATATCTCCCTCTCTCTCTATATATATCAATTCATTTAGGGTTTAGGTTTTAGGGTTCACATTTGACATTCAACTTTCAATTTGGATTGTTTAATATTTAATGTTTAGCATTGAACATTCATCTAAGGTTTGTGTTTCAAGATTTATGGTTCTAGGTTCTTCACCTAAGATTTACAATTCATCATTTGGTAGTTAGGGTGTGGCATTCATCACTGTGAACAAGAATGATTATGAATAAAAGTAACTTCTTGTAATAACTCTCCTAACAGACTTTAATTACAGTGATTTAGAGTTTATAGTTGGTTATAGTGATTTAGGTGTTAATTGAAGTTATTATGATTATGTACATATAATCTTACATTCTTGCCAATTTTCATATAGGTACTCTTTGTTGGTCAATCTATGCTAGCTCCTTCTTAGTCGATGGCAATGGTCTCATTGGTGGTATACATTTGTTTAGTAGTTCAAAAGTTTTTATTTAGTAGTTTTAATTGTTTATTTACTATTGAAAAAATTAACCAAATTTGTGGTTTGACTTGTTGTAGCCAAATTTGCATCCATTAATTAGCAAGTGTCATGGCACCAAGAGAACACTTTTTGAGTATTCACCACATATAGATTGTATATAGATTGTGGTTTGACTTGTTGTGGCCAAATTTGTATCCATCAACTAGTTATTCAACGTGTGGATTATTTATTGAATTGAAGATCGCATTTGCAACATTTTGTAAAAAGAAAGTTTCAAGTTGGCATATATCATAATTTGACACATTGCAGAAAATACCTCTCACTTATCAATGTATGAGCTAAAGGGGCTCTATGATGAATGATTCATAAGGCACAACACTTGCTGAAGGTTTTTCAAATGAGGCAGCAAGCTAAGTGGGTTTGGTCTTGGGGGAAACTCATAAAGAAATCAACAATTAAGACTCTAGGCACACATATAGAGTCTCCTAAAAAGTATTCCCTATATGGTCTCGTTATAATCTCTTTAACTAATTTAGAGAGATTTAGAAGAGGCACCAGGGCCCCCTTTAGTAGGCATAACTCAAAACCTATAGACTCGTCAAAATAGAGCCACAAACATAGCAAAAGAAGTAGGAAAAGAGACAATTTAACTTCAGTGCATAGAATGAGGGGTTTTGTTTACAACTTCTAAAATAAATAAATTGATTATTTTGTACTTCTACTTCACTCTATGTTTTCCATTTTTACTTTAAAAGGAAGAAAATAAATTTTGTAACTTGTTACTTTTATTTCTCTATGGTTTTTGCAAGATTTAATTTTATTTAGTTAATTAATGATATTAAATCAGTTGGAGTTATCTTATTTATTCAATTAATTAATTCATTCATTCTTGTAGTTATAGATTAGTTAGGTGTGTTTTTTTTTTTAATTTTATAAAAAGTAAAAATATAAAAATAAACATTTATTTACTTACTTTTAGGTTAAGTCAACATTTACATAATTAGTTAATATCCAATTATTTAATTAGTTTGCTAAGTTAGAAAGACTAATCCGTTTGACCTTGTAAATTACTTATTTTATTACCATTGATTTATTAAGTTAGTTAAAGCATTTAAAACACTTTTAAAAGGATTTTAAAAAGAACACATTGCATCCATATAATTAGATTTATTTTTGAGAAATTTGGAAATTGAAAATGCTGAAAATTAGCAAGTCTAAACAAATCCAACATAAAATCAACTTTTAAAACAATTTGGAAACATGTAAACAATTCAAACATTTAAAACAATCATAAGAAAATGAGACAAATAAGATTTTGAACAAATCAACTCATCTACTCTGATCTAGAGGACCACATTCAACTTTGTTGCTCATGTGTCTTGCATTAAAAACATTTTCTTTGAGAGAGATTCTAGGTGAACTAGGAGAGGCTCCACTTGCTCCTAGTGCCATTATTCTTGAACAAGTGGCCATCCTTGAAAATATCTAGTGAGAGAATGCTTTCTTGGAAGCAACTAAATAATCAACACTCATAAGGCTTTCTAATGTGAAAATGCTAGCTTTAGAACTCTTTCATAAGAAAATAAAATACAAATCCATGCTCTCCACACAAGCAATCTTCTATAGAACATACCTATATATAACACTCAGTGATTCATCCCACAGAACACTCCATGTTACATTTGTTTGAATCAAAAGAATACCTAGGCCTATTCTGATAGAGTTGATTCAACCTATGAATTTTTCTATACTCATTGGGTCTTAATGGTATATCATCCTTATGAATTTTGGGTGCTCCATAAATCCTATGAGTAACCTCTATCTTGGGGATACATCATTTTTTATCACCATCATCTAAGGTAGATTGGGATACAGTTGACTTATCATTTCTCTTAATCATAGACAATGGGTAAGAATCCCAAATTCTTTAATTCCCACTATTTTTCAAATAGTCAACCATTGTAATGTCATAGTCATTTTTGTCATGACTATAGTGGAATTTGCTTTATTCACTTTTGTAATGACAATGTCTTAGTTTTCCTTCCAAGTCTTTAAGGTCATCCGCCCTTCTTTGGGTACATTACACCTAGGTGATTTGTATGTCTAAGGGCTATCCCATAATCTTGCCTGATATCTTCTACAACATCATGAGGTAAAATTCTAACAACAATTCTAGCTTAACTAAGAAATCTCCATTGGGGATGTAACTAGGCATGACAATGAAATCAAGACCTTTCTCTTAGATCTTAAGCTTATGTTGAATAATAGTAACAACATATAGGATAATTACTAACTTGTTCTTCCAATCTGTTATCTTTCCCTAGGCTTGTTTCCTAGTGTAGGAGCACCTAACACAAGGTGGCCTCCGTGAAGCATTTAAGTTTATGTTTGTTTAGAAAATCATGTTTGCATTGTAATAAGGTCCATTTGACCAATGCATTTTCATTTCAGTTTGTATCTAGGTTTATTTTGTAAGTCCCAAGTGACTTAGGGGACATTTGTCAAATTGTAACCACTTAATGCCAAAAATAGGTAGTTGGGCAGTTGGAGGCTATTTAAAACAGTTGTCTCCCAGCCGCTTGGAGTCAGTTTGGTACTACTCTGGGCGAGTTTATAAACCCAGGGAATTGAACAAAGTCAGAGAGATGATATTGTAATCAGATCGAGAGGAGAAATTGAATGTAATTGAGCATTGTTAAGGAGAAATAAAGACTATTCTGTGTCGTCAATCTATTTTCTGTTCTCTGTAAATACAAAATTGCATAGCTATAGATCTCTTTTCCTTTCTGTGTTTTCCCATTGTTGCATTATGTCGATGTGAAGCATTACACTAATAAGATTTCTGTCGAAATCAGTGGAATGGCTTCATTGTACAGTTATCTGCTTTCAATTTCTATTTTGTTTTCCTATTTGGCGGTGCAGAGGACCAAATTTGGTTGTGCATAGTAGGTCGCCTAGCATCTCCATGTGCTAGGGTTTGGATTGGAGAAGTTGGAGTTGTTTCGGTGAGAGAGAGGCCATCGACGAAGCATTTCTCGCTTAGACTGACACGGATAGTCTGGCCGAAGGGAGGATCAAGCTGCTGAATGGAAGTCACAACTTGAGGATCAGATCCGAGTGATCAGATTATCGGTGGTTCAAGAGAAAGTCCAACCTATAGGGAAGGATACACCAAAGGTAGAGGCCATCGGGTAGAGGAGCGACATTGGCAGAAGAGTTGGAAGCATACAGTGAAGATAAAAGTCTCACCGAATGTAGATTGCGAATGCATATCACAAAAGCATGTTGGGAATGTATGTGGAGAATGTATCTTTCGTCAGATACAAATGGTGACCGGTCATAACAGTGAATCAAGGTATAGGAACTAGTAATAGCAAGTCACACCAAGCATATACTAAGTTAGTGTTTGAGGCTCCCCATCATATTGGTATCAGAGCTAGTGAAAGCTCTGGGTGGAGGTGTTGTGTATTTGATTTCTATCACTGAGAAGGTAGATGACAAGTTGCTTGTGCCACCTAGTTGCGAGGAGGAACAAGATTCCTATAGTGTGTGGGCAGATGATGATGAGGTCTGTCAAGACCATTCACCAATAGAGGTTTAGCTGGAAGAGGGTGCAGAGTGAGGCCACTGTGAGAGAAAGTGGTAGTGCATCTCCAGGATCTACTGTTGGACGAGAGGAATGGGTCTGTGAAGCAGCGTGTAGGATGGACAACAGATTGAGCATTGTGTTGTAGTTGAATTAAGGATTTGCATAAGTGTTGGCATTGTCTATGAATGTCTATGTCAGATAGAGAAAGTGAAGGAGAGGCTAGTGATATGCTTCCAAAGGGGATGACCATCGAAGTGGTCAAGAAATTTCAAGAGATGGAACAGATGATCAAAACTGGGGTCAAGGAAGCACTCCAAACAGAATTGAAGGCAAAGAAGATAGGCAAAAGGATATAGGAAGATTCAGATGGAGAAGAAGAGAAAGAGGAAGAAGCAGAAGAACAAGAAGAGGCAAAGATACCAGCTGAACAAAAGCAATTCCTGGAAGCCATCAAGGCAATTGGCAAGGACTCTTCAGAGGCTCGAATAGATATCCCCATGTTTAGTGGAAAGATGAATGCTGATGAAGTTATGGAGTGGATTGAGGCTCTGAACAACTACTTCGAATACAAGGAAGTTCCTGACAGTAAGAAAGTTAAGTTTGCAAAAACTAAACTCAAAGGTGCTGCCCTTACATGGTGGAATTACACCCAAGGAGAAAGGGTAAAGAATGGGAAGAGTATGATATCTTCGTGGAGTAGAATGCTGGAGAAGATCAAGTCCCAATTCCTTCCATCTGACTACGAGGTGCAGATTTACAGGTAGATGCAGAACCTTAAGCAAAAAGATATGGATGTGGCTACTTACACCAAGGAATTTCAAAAATACACTCTTCGTTGTGGGTATATAGAGGATGAAAAAGCCAAGGTAGAAAGGTATTTAAATGGTCTAAGGATCAATATTCAAGATGAGATAAGTTTATTTACCCTTGAAACAGTGGAAAAATGCTTTCAAATAGCATTAAGAGCTAAAGAGAAGCTGAAGAGGAAAGGTGAGCAACAGAGTAGAGGAATGGTGACAGAAATTTTGGAGGCAGTTTGGAGGAAGAAGTCCTAACTAGAGGCCTAGTGGTGAGTCTAACCAAGAAGAGCAAGTTGGGGACTCAAGTAGCAGAGGAGGCTACCGAGGAAGAAGGCCAAATGAAAGAGGTGGGACAAATGGATCAGGTAGAGAATCTAAGTTGTCCAACATGAGATGTTATAACTGCAATTAGATAGGGCACCCGACATATAAGTGTCTAGAGAAGGCCTCAACTTCTCATGGCAATGAGAGGAGAACCACATTGACTCAAGAGGATGTAGGGAGTGTGACATCTCCTAAAGTAAATTTGGCATCAGAAGTGGGAGAAAGTCTGATGATCGAGAGGACATTTCTCAAAGAACCAGTGCAGACTGAACCATCACAAAGGAGAGCTCTTTTCAGGATCAATTGCAAAAGAAAAGGTAAAATATCAAGGTAGTCATAGATTCTGGTTCAACAGATAATATGGTGTCTAGGGAAATGGTGGATAAATTAAACATAGAAAGGATTCCTCATCAAACTCCTTACAGGGCATCTTGGGTAAGTGACAGTCAATCACTTTTGATAAGTGAACAAGCATATGTTGATTTTCAGATTGGAGAATATAAGGATAGAATTTTATGTGACATTTTGCCCATGGGGTGTTGTCACCTCCTTTTAGGTAGGCCATGGCAATTTGATAAGCAAGCATTATATGATGGATATGCTAACACATACACCATCAAGAAGCATGGAAAGACTTTTGTGATGACACCATTGCAGGAGGATATTGAAGCAAAGAAGGCAACCAAGATCATTTTGGTGGGTAAGAAAGAGTTTGTGCAGATCAATGAAGAAGAGACAAGGACAGTTGAGGATACCTCAAGGATTGGAGTTACCAAAGATCATAGTTTGAAGGTGATTTTAGTTTTGAATGATGGAGATCAAATAGTGATGTCTGAGATGGATCAGATGAAGGTCAAAGAGCATGTCTGCAAGCAGCCACAAGTTGATTGCAAAGAAGAGGATGCTATCCGAGTAGGGACTATTGTTTGTCCTCTAGAGCCAACAAGAGTTGCAAGGCAAACATATTCTACCATAGTAGCAGTACAAGAAGCATCAAACAAGGTTTTGAATGTAGATGTTTAGGCAGTGATGAGAGTAAGGAAGAATGGCGGACAAAGTCTAGGTTTGGTTACAAGCACTCACTCATGGCAAGGTGTGAGTAGAGCCTACAATGCTAGGCATGAGTTTTTGATTCCATGGAAGCAAGTTGCAGTCTAGAGGTCGTGGGGAAGGCATGAAGTAGCAATGGATACAGGTGGTACAAGACAAGGACTCAACTCATGGGACATGAGTTCTTTTCAAGGTGGGGTGTATGGTGCAGGAGCACCTAACACAAGGTGGCCTCCGTGAGGCATTTAAGTTTATGTTTGTTTAGAAAATCATGTTTGCATTGTAATAAGGTCTATTTGACCAATGCATTTTCATTTCAGTTTGTATCTAGGTTCATTTTGTAAGTCCCAAGTGACTTAGGGGACATTTGTCAAATTGTAACCGCTTAATGCCAAAAATAGGCAGTTAGGCAGTTGGAGGCTATTTAAAACGGTTGTCTCCTAGCCGCTTGGAGTCAGTTTGGTACTACTCTGGGCAAGTTTATAAACCCAGGGAATTGAACAAAGTCAGAGATATGATATTGTAATCAGATCGAGAGGAGAAATTGAATGTAATCGAGCATTGTTAAGGAGAAATAAAGACTATTTTGTATCGTCAATCTATTTTCCATTCTCTGTAAATACAAAATTGCATAGCTGTAGATCTCTTTTCCTTTCTGTGTTTTCCCATTGTTGCATTCTATCGATGTGAAGCATTCCACTGATAAGATTTCTGTCAAAATCAGTGGAATGGCTTCATTGTACAGTTATCTGCTTTCATTTTATGTTTTGTTTTCCTATTCAGTGGCACAGAGGACCAAATTTGGTTGTGCATAGTAGGTCGCCTAGCATCTCCATGTGCTAGGGTTTGGATTGGAGAAGTTGGAGTTGTTTCGATGAGACAGAGGCCATCAACAAAGCATTTCTTGCTCAGACTGACGCTGATAGTCTGCCCGAAGGGAGGATCGAGCTGCTGAATGGAAGTCACAGCTTGAGGATTAGATCCAAGTGATCAGATTATTGGCGGTTCTGGAGAAAGTCTGACTGATAGGGAAGGATACACCGAAGGTAGATGCCATCGGGTAGAGGAGCGACATCGGCATAAGAGTTGGAAGCATACAACAAAGACAAGAGCCTCACCGAATGTAGATTGCGAATGCATATCGCAAAAGCATGTTGGGAATGTATGTGGAGAATGTATCTTTCGTCAGATACAAATGGTGATCGGTCGTAATAGTGAATCAGGGTATAGGAATCAGTAATAGCAAGTCACACCAAGCATATACTAAGTTAGTGTTTGAGGCTCCCCATCATTTCCTTATCGTTTGGTACTAACCTCAAGGAGTATGGCCCTAAAATACACCTTGGAGAACCCCCAACCATTGAAAGTAGAAGACGTGTTATTATTAAAGAACAATTAAAGGAACCAAACTAAAACTTAAAACCATATCAAATTAATATTGGTCACATGGATGTTAGCCTTCACAAGGTAAAATTGGCATGTAACACCCTAAAAGAGCTACAAATAATTAGACCAAATTTTCTTTTGGTATTTTTTGCAACCAAGTTTATTTCTTAAACATTGATACTAATAATCAAATGACTTTAGATCATGATACAAGTTTATCCAAACTCCAAAAATCTCTATATTCTAGTTTACCCATACCCTTAGTTACAGAATGAGCATTTAGATCATGTCCACTTGACCCTATGGACTCAAGAATCATAATCACATGTTTTTCGGAATGCTTTAGTTTTATTTAGGCAACGCCCCTTTTGAACACACTAATTTAGTTATATGGCTTTCAAACCATTTATAAATTAGACACAAGCTTCAATCAATGACACTTAGCAACCTCTAATTAGCCTTATTAGCTTAGGATCTAGTTAGTTATAGGAATAGACTCTAGTAGCTTCTACTGGATTTAAGTCTCTGAACTTCATAAAGAAGACCCATGACCAACTCTAGTTGAACTTGTCTCCTCAAGTTAATAACTATTTTCTTATAACACTTGTGGACACAAGGATTCTATGAATCCTAATTTCTTCAGCATTCTAGACCTAAAACATTCTTGAACTTGAGCTTGAGACTCTATAAGATGTAAGAATCTTGTAAAAACAAGTCCTAATCTTTATTGGTTTTGACCTTAACAAAATGCTACATTTAGATCATTTTTCTAGAGAGACATTTCAAATTGAGGTTAACTCTAGGATGTATAAAGGGTTAAATTGTCCCTATTAATCTTAGCTTAAACCATCCTTAGTTCTATACCCTTCAAGAATAATAAACCTAAGGCCTTGGGTGGATGCAAGTTTCCATATAAGCTCTAGAGATCCTCAGATGTGGGAACTTTATAATTTATGACATGCTTAGGCTTTTATGTTTGGAACTCTGATGACATTATGCCTGGTAGAATCCTCTAGGTGTGAACATCCTTATGAGTTCTAGTCTATTAAATATCTTGGTTCAAGACTTGACATATTATATTCAAACTCCCTACAAATGCAAACATTTTATAAGACTAGTCTTACATAGGATCTTAGGTCCATATTTGATACAACTTATTCTTGAGAGTTGTGATGAATTCTAGGCTCCTTGTACTATTTACCACAACACAATTTCATTCCTAGTTTAGACAAATGCATCATCTAGAACATCCATCAAGGAACACATGTAAACCATGTATTAACTCTAAGAAAATTAATGGTCAAGAGCCATCAAGACAATCTAATAGCTAGGATTCATGAGAACTCTACAGTAAGCCATAGTAAATAGGGGTTAAACTTTAGTCTTGAAATAATTCTATCTTTTCTCTTCTTACAAGGAAGACATGAAGACTTGCCATGAAAACTAGACCATGATTGAGTGGGAGAAAAAATTAATCATTTAGCCATACATGAAACATTAGTATTATTGAACTAAATCCAAGTCTCTTAGAGTCTTCTCTTAGGACTTCTCATAGTTAAATTCCTTAGATTCCCATTACAAGGATTATACAATGTTTTCATCATAATACATAACTTAGAGTATAATATTACTCCTTATGGGGAAACCATGAATCCTCAACATTATTTACTTGTCTAAGTTAATCTAATTCATTCACATAGAATTATAGAGTTATTATTGAAATATAGAGCTTCATTCTATAAGGAAACTTATTGGCACATGACTGCTTTGAACTACACATTCTGGGATACATATGCTATTTATACTTTTGCCTTTCATTAATGTTAAAAACACCTTTTAATACAACCATGATTACCTCGGACTCTATGAAATATCGTCTAGTATTGATTTAAAGCTTAATTCTAAAATTAAACATCTAGATTCAGTCTAGTGCAAAAATACACTATAAGTTTTCATGGGCAAGAACTTTCTTAATTAAATAAACATTCACTAGTCACATCATAACATTCACAAAAATACATGATCTAATTAACATCCATCATTCAAATTAATTCTCCATGTAGCTCCTTGATTTGGCATCTCTTATTTTTCAAGAATTTAAAGATCATTCTTGTCAAGTCAAGAGGTTTTGTTGCTTCTTGTTGCACAACTCTGATTAGTCCCTTCATGAATAAGTGGTGTTTATCCTTTCTATCTAGATTCAACCAGACACTCAGGGATCATTTAGATAATTATATAGGTTCATGTTCAGAAGCAAAAATATAGTACACAAGACAACCATTATTACTGAGCTAAAATAAAACTATTGAAAATCTAATAGGATCAGGGGTCACCAATTATTCTCCTTACTTTTTAGGCTAGTACTTGAGACCAAACCCAACTATTGAGTTTACTTTTCCACCTAGCCACCCTCATAGCAAGTTAAACTGACGGGGAGAATACCCCAAGAGCTGAGCCTGTTAAGCAATTTGCAAGAGCTTCTGTTACAGAACAACAATCTCAGTGGAAGCATACCTTCAGTATTGCACAGATGAAAACTTTGCAGTATCTCAACATGGGCAACAACATTCTGTCTGGAAATATACCCCCTGAATTTGGTCGGCTACAAAAACTGAGGTATCTTTCTTTGGCTCTGAATAACTTGTCAGGAAGCATTCCAAAAGGAGGTAGGCCAATTAAGCGCTTTGGAAAGACTTTATATGTATGTGAATCATCTCACCGGAAGCATTCCTCCTGAGCTGGGCAATCAAAGTAGGCTGCAAGAGATGAATTTGAGAAACGTCTTTCCGGCGAGATACATTCTGCCTGTTCACAAATTGCTCTCCGCTCAACTATATCTTTCTTGACAACAATTTGTTTGAAGGGAAAATATCTCCGGAGTTTGGGTTACTGAAAGGTCTTTTAGTATTCTCTCTTTCGAATAATCACCTGAGTAAACGCCATTTCTATCCCCAAGTTAAATTAGCTCAAGTATTTTCTTTGCTTCCTTCCTTGGCAAGGGCATTGTCTTTCCTATAAAGACGCCCTGATTACAAGGCTATTGACATCGATCAGGCAGAAAATGCCCGCCCAATTTCTTCGAGCATAAAGAGTGTTTTAATTCCTAGTCATCTAGCCTAATCTGTTTTGTGCAAGGCAGCCAGAAGCAGGAGGCCGGGGAAGAGTCGTAGACATTCAAATGGGAGCTGAGGAGTTCTATGTACGCATCACCGTCCATTAAATCAAACAGTTGGCGTGCTTTGTCCACTCACATACCTCCTCTGTATGTAGTCGCGGCATGTTCTGTGCATTTGAGACATTTTAACTACCAATTGCGTCTGTGTGCTATTTGATATCTCCCTTCTGAATTATGGAAGAGCAGGGAAGAGCTTAACCAGCCGGCACGTTGTAAAACGGTCGGCTGGTTGAAATCAATTGACTGAACAGTCTTTGAACAAATGAATGGACAATCGCATTGGTCAAAAATGTGGAGGCAAGTCGAATGAAACAGTCTATGCAAAGAGTCGACAAATTCAAACCCAAACAACTCGCATGCAAGTCGAGTACTGGCGACAATCGCATTTTCGAAGGCCGCAACCCCTAATGCTAGTGTCTCATGAAACGATTTAGTCTCTGGCAAATGAGGCGGCACTAGAATCCTCATGGAATTTCCGCTTTGATCAAATATCACGTACTTTTTCGAGGGTTTATTCTCACGTTCTTCCAACAAAGGCAAAAATCCCATTATTCCAGAGTAAACAGAATGAAAACATAGTACTGGAAATTGAAAACTTACGTGCATTTGGATTGATTTAATCTGCTTTTACAAAAAAATGATGGAAGTAAAAAATAATTGCACGGCGGACAACTCCCAACCATATACAAGACAAAGAAATGCATTGTGACAGAGAATACGTTCGTTATGCATCTATAATCATATACTGAAAATACAGGGGACCTTATATTGATTTGCTAAGTAAAGAATGTTTAGTGCACTGAACTGCCATAAAAATTGACCATAATCATATACTGAAAATACAGGGGACCTTATATTGATTTGTGCCAGTGAGTGACATCCCTGGATCTTGTCCTTCAACATGAGATATAAGAAAGTAGTCAATCATCAAGCCAATCCAAACTAAAGTTTGCTTCCACAATTTCAACTCTAAGCTCCGGAATAGAAATGTTCTTGGCCCGCAACCACTGCTTCGCAATCTTCTCATCACAGATAACAAGCTTCAGGGAACTTAGTTCACAGACAGTTGAAGGTAACGTCGTCAAACTGGAACACTCTCTCATATCAAACTCCCTCAATTTCTTGAGTTGTCCTATTTCCTTTGGAAGTTCTTTCAAGCCCTCGCATACTGAAATGTCTAGATATTCCAACTGTCCAAGTTTTCCAATTGACGTAGGAAGCTCTTTCAGGTGTGGTAATGCAGATAACCTTAACATTATTAGATAGCTCATATTTCCAAAATCATATGGTAAATTCTGAAGCAGATGGCAGTTGGTAATAGAGCATGACAGAGTGGAGGGCATATTGCAGATACCGAGGGTTAACTCCTCCAAATCACTGCTGTGGTCCAGGTTAAAATGTTGTAGCTTAGTGAATGTGGATATATTTTCAAATCCTTCACATAAGCTCAAAGATAGCTTCTCTAAGTTCTGCAGCGCTTCAATGCTCTGTTTTTCAACAAGGGGTGAAATCAACCTCTCCAAGCGGACACTCTTGAGCTGAGTAAGTGAAGATAAGACATCTAGACCTTTCACTGTTGCCTTCTTTGTACCGCAATTGGATACCATCAGAAATTTTAGTTTTTTCATGGATTTCAGAAATGGGGGAAGAAAGTATTCTGTCGAAGTAAAGAGTAACAACAGAGCCTCTGTTTTGGGGAAATTCATATCATACCAGTGATTTTCCTCCATAGGGCCTGCATGTATTAAATACAAAGAAAATCCAATTAGAAAATTCTGCAGTAATTATGACTACTAGTTTTATATGTTAAATTCTCATCATATTGAAGTTGAATGCAGGAATGGGAATATGTTAAGGGAAAAGAGTGCTTATATATTGAAAATATGCAGACAAGAAGAGTTCTTAATATTAGACTGTGAAATAGTTGAGAATTGAAAACAGTAAAGTTGCATATTGCATGTGTAAGAGTATTTGAATAACTAACCGGTGAGAATGGAGAGAATTTGAGTATCACATGCTGTATCATTAAGCAACTCCCATTTCCCTAACAAACTGCAGTTCTCCCTTGCTATGACCAACCTCTTGGGGTGGACTATATTCTCTTGGTTTCCCAGATACAAGGCCAAATCTCGCATTACATCCTTCTGGGAAAAGTATAGCTCTGAGACATTTCCACATGAGATTGTTGTACTTCCTCTGTTAAGAGCAAGCATGTCAGCTTAGTGTTGAAAAACATGACTAAAAGAAATCCAATATATAAAAGTAAAGGCAATTACCTTGGATTGCTAGTTAAATTTAACAGATTTCTGCTTGCAAGTTCTGATAAGATGGCAAAAGCATCATGTCTTTGTAGCTTTTGAACATAAACCCAAATGTCCAATAGTGCATCAACAGAGAATTTCCTGCCTCCGGGAAATAATCCCAAGTCTAGGAAACATTCCTTGGCGACATCGTCTAAGGAGTCAATAGTGATACTGATCTGCAGCAATCTAAATAGCCCTTTTCTGTGACAATCTGATATATATTTTACTTTAGAAATCTTCTTCTTTGCCCTCTTCCAAACCTCGTGCGGTTTCCCATGCATAGAGCTTTGAATCGCCGAAACCATTTGTTAATTTTTTTACAAACGGTTAATTCCTTTCCAATTTGAAGCTTACTGCTGCGTAATCCTAAGCGGCTTGTTCTTACAATGTTTCTTTTCAGTGATTTCTGGTCTTTGCAAAGCTAATAATCATGTCCTTAAAATAAAAAACAGACGCGGCAAATATTAGACGACTCGGTTTTATCGAAGTTGCAATGAAATCTGCATTCTCAGCGTATACGCGCATCAATTTGTAGAGAGTTCTTCCTCGCAGCGGTTTCATGTTGCCTTCTCGCATTCATTATCATATTAAAAGTGATTACAGGACATCTGTTGAACTGGTAGGACAAATCAATAACAATGTCGCGTAGTCTTGGTTTTGTTTCTTAGTCAACTTCTTCCATTCACCTGGTTTGTCTTATGTAACGCATCGAAAATACATTTCATAAACATATAAAAACAAAAAGGACTGTTATGACCGCGTTTCATGTATCCTAAGTTATCCTTGTTTACTTGAAGGCATTTTTGAAATATATTTTTGGAATGGTTTCGAATGAGTTTGATCGATGGATCAAGTCTTGTAGAAGATTTTGATATTACAAGGAATGAGGTTGAGATAGTGTCTCTAACGACTTTGGCATAATGGATACTCCTCAATCTTTGGCTCTTAGCCGAAGAGGTTTCAGAGCAATGCTCGTGCTCCTCTATCAAGTAGCTAAATGATTTTATGGGTTTGATATAAAACGCTCCAAAAAAATAGTATCTTCAAAATATTGTATTGTCATGTTAAATTACAAAATGGTGATATCTGTCATGTTCAAATTCATCTTTAGTATTGTACACCAATTTTGGGAAACATTTATGTTGAAATATTATATATCGATTTTGTCAAACTTTTTTAAGTGTTAATTTTCTAAACATAAAATTCGAGTGTCCTTTAGTTACCAATAAGACTAAACCAACAGCTAAATTAGTGAGTAAAAATCTTTAGATTAAGAATGAGGAAGGATGGACTAATGTCAACAATCTTTAAGGTGATTGCAATGGCTTTCAAACTAATGTCCATAATAAGAGACATAACAATGGTACATTTGTTAAATCCTTGACACCTACAACACACTCTCAACCCAATGCTAATGATAAGTGATACAAGTGGTGGTGGCACCATTAGGCACCATTAGAACTTACTTGCCCTTCTCATTACCCCTCGAAGGAGGCTAGTAAGCCTCATTACTTAAGAACAACACTTCTTGCAAGTGTTTTTTCTTCTTATAATTTAAGTAATGTTTCATTTGTTGAACCTAAATCTTCAACTTTTACTGCTCTTGTATTCTAAATCTGCATTCATAACATAGAAATATAGATGCAAAATACATGGATATATGACATACCTCTTCCAAAACACAAATGTTAGATAATATCAACCTGCATATAAACAATAGTTACATAGATTTATTTACTACTTGTTGTTATGAAGTTACATTCATGGATTCCACTCCATTATAGTAGTGAAGACATGATATATTCTTTGGTACATGATGTCTCCATGCTGGCCCTTACGGGGGGCATGGTAGTTCTCATGTTCAGTTCCTCCATATTGGCCCTAAGGGGGCTTGGCAGGTTCAAGTTGTCATACATGGCCTCCATACTGGCCCTTACAGGGGTATGGCAGGGGTGTAGACCAGATTGCCTCCAAGCTAGCCTTAGGGGGGTATGGTAGGATTGCATAGCCCCAGTCTATCTGTCATTCACTCCTATGATGGAGGATTGAAAACATCAATAAATTACTTATATAGATTCAAGCTGACATGTTCACAATATTTCTTTCATTGCATAATAAGTATGGTTACTAGAATATATGTCTAACCTGCAGATCTGAAACTGTATTATACAAATATCACAATGACTTTCAAGTTCTGAGTTGAATGCTCTAGTAATGATGATGCTTTTTGCTTGATGCCTTCGAATGCTTCCTATTCTTCATATTTATGCCTTCAAAGATATGCCTTTAATCAAGGGTTGTGTCTCTTTCATAATAGCTTATCTCATCAAACCAACGCACCCCTCTATATGTGAAATCATTTATCTTTAACTAACAGATTTGTCTCCTAGTGGAATCATTGTTTTGTCTTCTAGCACAATTGTTGTTTTTTGTCTCTTATGTCTTTGTCTTTTGTGACCAATTGTATGAACGCTAACCAGGTATTTGATCACTATCTTTTAGAGGGGTCAGCCAACTACAATCTTCTTTTATGTGTTAAATTTAAATCTTTAATTGAAATTTTGTATCATCGATGGAAGTCAGATTGTCCTTGCGAATCAGTTTTGGCTTATTTTAATTCTTTTGCGGGGGTTCATGATAGGAGTGACCCTAAAATTGTATTTAGGGAGTAGTAGCTTCCTTGGGTTATAGCCCTAAAATAAAGTTGCAAATCTATATATCAGTGAGCATTATATATTGTGAGCTAACACTCACCATAGTTTTTCCCTTTTTGGGTTTTCCATGTAAAAATCTTGGTGTCATTGTGTTATTTGATGTGATGCATACTTTACTTTCTGTTCTTCAAGTATTTTAGAAATTGATTTAAAATGAAGTAGTTGAATTTTACATAGACTGATTCATCCCCCCTCTCAGTCTTTGAATGTGTTCAACAAAAGGCGTAGGAATCTCTGAGTATTAACCTATGATACATAGGGGCTAATATGTTATCTTGTAGCTATTAAAATTCAAGAAACCTTGTGATGGACTTAACTCATTGTGAATTATTAATTGACATAAGGCTTGATGCCCCTATGACCTCCATCCTTAAAAAATCCTTGAACTAAGAAGCGTTCATACATATTGTGTACTAAATTGTGAGGATTGTTCTTTAGATTTTAACACTTTGCACCTATATTAGTGTCAAGTTGCATTCTAGTCACATGATGTTGGATTGTGAAAGATGTGATGTGATTTTATGATGTTTCTACATCTTATGACTATTGAAATCTGAGTATATGGGTTGAGTTGCAAACCTATTGCTGCTATATGTAATCACTTACTACTAACCATTAAGGTCATATGTAATATAAATGGAAAGTGTAAATACTATCTAGACCATTATTTGGACTATCATAAGAATATTGGGTTGCACCATATGGTAATTGAAATCAAAATGTTGAGGATATTATTATTAATAATATTATCGAGTGTACTTCTTCATATGATGATCTAATGGATAAAGTTTTGCTAATTGTCTTGAGTATGAATTGGGTATCGATCATCTTTGAAGCAAGTTTATATTTATTGTTGTATATCTTTTGAAATTTAGATGATTGTCATATGGCCTTGTAGATGCATGTTGTGTTTTTTATCAAGAAGGGTGTCATTACTATTGAATCATATTATGATAGGACATCACATGGAGCCACATCAGGGCTTGCATAACTGTTGCATTATAAAGATGTTTTGGCTACTGTTGTCCTATGCTACAATATGTTTGGACTTATGGGAGAGTACAAGAAGTTGCGTCCACTTTTTGGCCAAGTCTTTTTAAATTGAAAATCAATGTTTGTCATAGTTGGAGTAAAAAATTGAAGCACTTACATAGAATATTAACATGGTGTAAAAATATAAAATGTAGGATTTTATATCTAGTTTTTAAATATGTAATTTATTCTAATAGCTAGATGATAAAAGTTGGTTTTATAGCATAGGATGTACAAAAGTGGTCTCTTTAAAATAATATGTTTTGGGTCAAAACATGCACGTGTATGACAAACATAATTTGATTTAAATGAAAGTTTTTTCTAATTCCTTTTGTGCAAAGATGTGTACATGATGTTGAAGTTTTCTCAGGATATTTTTTTGAATTTTTTATTGGATCTAATTTGTGTATTTTAAAACCCCTCATGTATGACCAACATAATTTGAGATAAATGAATTGTAACATAATTTTTTTTCATCATGTCGAGAATGATGCATAGATTGGTCAAACATAATTTTAGAAAAATTAAATATATTTTCTTAAAAATTTAAAATCAAAAGTTATTAAAAAAATAATAATATATGTAATTTCATGTTTATGAGTTAAAATTAATTTATAAATAGAAAAAATTATCCAATGGTAAAAAAGTTACATATTTGAAAACTAGACATAGTCATCTATAATAGATTTTAATTTGGTCCAAATATTCTAAAAAAAATCTGTCAGCCATATTGCTAAAGTTAGTTTTTACTCTTGCTATTAACATGGCACTATAATTGCAAGTTCAAGGCTGAGGGTTGAGTTTCCAATCTTCTTCCAAGCCTTAAACCAAAGAAAAACTATAGGTTTCAAATCTAAAATTTTATGGAACATGCACCCACTCTAAAACATGTATCCATTCTAAAAAATAATGGGTACACATTCTAAAAAGAAATGGTAACCCATTTTGAAATGGGTAACCATTTCAATTATATCCATTGTCATCCCAATTTTAGCTTTTCAAAATGGGTACACATTTCTAATGAGTACATGTGACTAATAGGTACTTGTTTAGGAACGAGAGCCCAAACTAAAATGGGTACCCATTGACATATGGGTGGGAATTTAGGTTCAGGCTCTCATTCCTAAACACATACATATTTTTTATGAAGTGCATACCCATTCCTGCTAGGATTTATTCCCCTTCGAAACTTCCATTAAAATTGGACCCAACTTCTCGCAGCCACCCTTATTTTATATTGACTATGTTGTTATACATATTTTTTGTGTATGGATTTTATTTGGATAGTTTGTCCTTAAAAGATACTATTATCTAAGGTATGCCATTTATGATGGGTGATATTTTAAGGCTTAGCTAAGTATAAAGATGGTTGACAATTGGAACCATTGTATGTAGAGATAGTTTAGGAAACTTGTTCTTGGTAATGTGTCATACTAACAAATTGAATTGATTCATTAGGTATAAATTATATGTGTGTGTGGATTTTGTTTCATTTACATGATTTTCCTTGGTTAAGCTTGTCCCTAATTTCTTTAGGAAAACTATATGTCAAGGTTAGGAATTTTGGAGGGCTATAATGTACTGATGTATGCGATAAAATAGTTGTGGCTAGTATTTGTATAAATTATCTTAACTTGGGAAAGTGTAACTTCTCATCTTGATGGTTAAAATCTTAGCAAAACTATAGGGGACTTTGATCCCATTTGGGAGCCAGTATGTAGGTAGTCCTTGGGTAAATGACGCCCCTATGACCCAAGTCCATAGGGGAGGGGTTTAGGCAATAGCTCCAAGGTTTGGGGTGTTCCTAAACTTGATTAACCTTACCTCTTCATTATGTTTCAACTTCAGGCTAAAATTGCTTTAGAGGGCTATGAACTCCCCTTTCTAATTAATATGTCCCCTCTATATATGTTTGAGCCAATGAAAGGAAATCCATAATCATCAAGCTTATCTACTTCAAGGTTTTTTGTATTTTTATCTCCAAAATCTACTCCAATCTTGGATGAACTCTTAGAGTCACCATCTTCATGGTTTGTCTTTGATGTGACTATATGAGAATTCTTCTAGACTTGTCTAAACTAAAATTGGAAAAGTTTTATTTGCTAAACATTATGACATTGTGTCTTGGATTTGTGTTAAGTAAACATAGGTATATATTAAAGCCTCAAGACACTAATGTAGTCTATTCTTCCAAGAAATAAGGGCATGATATATTGGCCATAACATGGCTATGTATGAGTTAAGTAAACCTACTAACTTTACATTTGATGATGGAACTGAATTAAGCTAATGTGATCTAATGGTGGGAATAACTCTTAATCTTTATGGAAGAACTACCCACTCCAAATATGTGCCTAGATATGTGTTGGGTTTAGGGTAGAGTTCATTGTGATTGAATTTGCTAACTATGGGAATTAACAGTAAGTATTACCAAATATGGCAGGGTGTTTTGGTCTTTATATATGTCTAGTGGATAAATGTATTGACAAGATTTATGATTGGTAATACACAAAAGTATTATTTACTCAGAAGTAGAATATTGTTTAATATTACTACTATGGGTTTGATTTATGTGTAATAAATAATGTGTTTTAAAGTAACAATTGTATGAAGTTAATGGACTTTGATTAATTTATGATTTTTTATTTATTTATGTATATGTGATCAAATAGAAGCCAACTCATGTGGGTTCAATGTGTTACTTGTGTGTTGACCACTAATTTAGACCCATAGACCTATAACACCATGTGAATAGGTTTATGGATCACTTTATATGGCATGTAACCAAGTCAAGATGACCAATATTTGTGAATCCTTGTGATATCTTGATTATATGTACCTAGCTATAAGATGAACCCACATGTCAGAACTAAGTTTGATATAGGTGTGGATAGCTGACTGCCACCAGTATTGTGTAGGTGATAGATGCTAGATGTTATCTGCCATATCTTAGGATTATCTATCTTTCACTAGTATCATAGAGGTGAAGGATTCTAGGAGATATCCATGTTATGATAAAAGAGTAGACTAGTTGGCTGTCACCATTATTGTGCAAGTGACAGATGTTAGGAGATACCCACATTATGATAGGGATTATACAACTTTTACTAGTACCATGTATATGGTAGATGCTAGGAGCTACCTCATACCGAGTTGGATTGACTTTCACCAATGGCATGGAGGCAATAAGTGTTAAGATCTACTAACTTGAAAGGTTTAGTGGGGTATATAAATCTTATTAATGGCCTCATGTGTTGTATGTTGTTACACTTACACCCTAGCCAGTGATGACAACAATTAGTATGAGATGCTTGCCTATCATCATAGTGTAAACTAGGAAACAAGATGGAACCCATGGTGTAGCATGAGACACTCATTTTTCTAGCTAGGATGTAGTTAAATGGTAAGTGTTAGTGAACCGAGTATTAGGAAGATGCACGGAGTAGTTCACATTCATAAGCTCTTACTACCTATTGGTTACTAAGTACATGTGTGCTTCAATCATTGTGTACATGTGTATTAATGGCCTCATGTGTTGTTTGTTGTTACACTTGTGCCCTTGCCAGTGATTACAAGAATTGTGTGATGCTTGTCTTGTTATCAAAGTTGGCAATGATCTAGGAAAAATGATGGGATCCATATCATAGTATAGGATGCATTGACATTCCTTTTTTTTGGCTTAGATGTACTTAAGAGCTTATATGTGTTAGTGAACTAGGTAAATGGGAGGATGCTTGTAGTAATGTTGCAACATCTTAAGTTTCTCTAGCTTGTTAGTATGTATACATATGATGTGTGTATGAGCCAATCACACTCTATATGTGTGATAAATGTTTGAGTTAGTAACATTAGGTAAATGTGAATTAGTCACACTATGTATATGTGATGCATGCATGAGTTGGTCACATTTTGTATATATATTGTGTGCATGAGCTAGTCACACTATGTATATGTGATGTGTGCTTGGGCTAGCCACATTTTGTATATGTGACACTTGTACAAGTGAATCACATTGTGTATATGTGATGTATGCATGATTTATTCACAATTTGTATGCATTTTGTATGCATGAGCTAGTCACTTTATGTATATTTGAGACATGCATGAGTTATTCATATTGTGTATATGGTTTGCATGCATGAACTAGTCACACTGTGTATATGAGATGTATGTATGAGTTATTTACATTGTGTATATGTGATGTATGCTTGAGCCAATAACTATATGTGAATAGGTGATGCTTAAATGAGCTGGTAACTATATGGTTTTGTCTATGTTTGTACATTGATGTTGACATTGGACTAACATTTGATTGGAATGAATTTGCTATCATACTATTGTGTATGGAATGTATTGGAAGCATAAGATCAACTAAGGACTATGATTTAAAAGTGAGACAAAAGATCTCATATTAGAGGAGAGGATGAGTTCTCTCTATTATTGGTGTGCAAACTATGATACCTCTTTCCCAAAAAGGGATGCATATGTAGGGCCATTACAAATGAACCCTCAAGGTTTAGGTCTAGGTCTAGGGTTGACCATGTTTTAGGAGCCTACCATTTGTAGTGTGAGTATTTGAGTTGTGGCAAAGAGTTGTTGCCACAACTATAGTTAGTAAGGCTATGAAGTTGGCACTTCTAAACTGGATAGAAGTTGCTTGGTCAATTAAGATAGTACTTGAGGTGCAATGATATGTAAAAACATTTGGAGTAACTAGGGTGGTAATTACAAAATTATTTAGAAAAGTGATAATAGTGTTTTCTGAGACTAAGTGGGCTAGGAAAAAATAATTCTTCTTCTAATGCATGTTTGGCATAACCTAACTAAGAATGTACTAAGTTTATAAATTAATACATTATATTGCATCCCCATCAATTTAGGTAAGAGATAAATGGGTATCTTGAAGAGATATAATTTTGAGAGCAAATTGTATAAAGACTCCATAAGGATTATAGTCCCATGGGTGATTCTACAATAGTGTGTACCACATTTTGGTCTAAGTGGGACACTCGAAATCAACTTTTTTCAATTTGTATTAATTATAAGGAACAAATTGTCAAGAATTTAAGGATAATGTAAACTGATGAGTTGTAAAATTTTCTATGTAGATTCAAGCTATATTTTTTTTTTAAATTAAATAATTATTTCTATATCATTTTTTATTTGTATTTTTTAAATCATTTTGTATTTTTTCTATTATTTTTTGTTGAGTGACATTATTCTATAACACGTAACTTTCATGACAAATAAAATTTTTCCATGATTTATTGGTATTGGATCAATAACTCCAATGCTTAGTGCATGAATGTTTTTTGGTAATTTTTTATTAAATATTTTATTCATTATTAATTTTTAAATTAATACTAACAAAAATTTTAGACCTATATTATTTCATAATACATTTATCTTAAAATATATATCATAATTATTATTTTTTTCATTGAAACATGTTGTCTATGTGGAGTGCAATGCATTTTTTGATATTTTTGTAACAATATTTATTGTATTTTCTAGTGTCACGAATAGAGATCATTATTTTTTCATACTAGACCTACATTCATTATAAAATTTAAAATAATATAATGATAAAGAAAAAATAATACATATAATTTTTGTAAAGATAATAATAAGATCTACATACTTAGAAAATGACATTTCCAAACGACTTCATTTGATCCTTGAAAAGGTGAAGCAAGGTTGTTTTTTGTCAACATTTTGATAGGTGTAGAGGAGAATCCATCAAGGGTTTGATTTGAGCTCGAGGGGTTCCATCCAAGGGGGTTTGATCTAACCCCCTTCAATCAAATCCCCTTAGTTAGAACCCCTTTAGGCTTAAATCATTAATTTTTTCTAAAAAGTATGTGTTTTAAAGAAAAAAATTAGGATGTTCCACAGGTGGGGCACACTATTGTGGGATCAACCCCATTTTATATTATCCTGAATTATGCTTGGAAAGGATTTATTAAGTATAAAAGGTATAATATATGGGTATGAATTTATATGGTGAAGGTTTACCTAGATGAGAATGGTTGTTCCATCTCTTTATGAAAATCTATATTGGTGTGGGTGGATAAATTATCATGTTACTATTACTTCTCCAATCTAAGCTTCTTGATCTACCCTAATATTATAACTAGATTGTCTTATTAAAGACATATATGATATAGACTTTTGAGTGACCCTCCTTGTTGAATTTTTATAAGATGGTTGTTTTAGTGATAGATCTCACACTCATATAGGATAGATTTGTAGCTACCTTAATACTTAAGGACATAGCCATACATCTAAAATGGGTTATCCATCATATAGCTTTGTCATATGAGTGAAAGCTAAAACTAAGAGAGAAAACATACTGATATGTTATAAGTATGTTATATTCTGATACCTATATGTATGATGATACACAATGGATGGATAGGGATTGTTTTTCTTTAATTAATATACTTGACATTTATAAACTAGCATGCAATGAGTTTGGAAATGAGCTTGCATTATAACTAGGATTGTAGGAAGCCATGGTAAAAAATAGCATATAAAATGCAAAGACTTGTATTTCCATTCTTTAATGATTAAATAAACTTGTGAATCGAAATTTCTCCAATATTAGTT
This sequence comes from Cunninghamia lanceolata, assembly GCA_027924645.1. Lineage (NCBI taxonomy): Eukaryota > Viridiplantae > Streptophyta > Pinopsida > Cupressales > Cupressaceae > Cunninghamia > Cunninghamia lanceolata. The sequence goes on along the minus strand of BSBN01000937.1, from coordinate 11,000,402 downwards.
TAATTGGAGATTGGTGCAAACTACAAGCCCTTTGATTCCCTAAAAGGGATACATAGGTAGGGTCACTTCAAATGAACCCCTATGGAATAAGTCTGGGGCTAGGGATATGCCACATGGATATAGAGAGCTTGTCCTATATAGTACATGAATGCAAGTGGTGGCATAGAGTTGTTACCATTCCCATGGTTTGGCAAGGTTACTAAATCAACACTTCTAAATTGAAATAAATATCGTTATAGAAATACTAGGTGCCACAATTTAAAGTGGACAACCAGTAATAGGATAGTTAAGAGTTAGAATATGTTAATTGTTTGGTCTTTTTAATCATGCTTTAGGAAAAAGATAGATTACCAAGTTATGTGATGTGCTACACTTTGATAATGAAATTATAATTGACAAAAAAAATTTGTAGTAACCAACTGTGGTTATTACAAAATGACCTTTTAGTTGAAAATGCTTAAAGTCAAGTGTGTTGAAAATTTGTCCAAAGTGTGACACAACTTTGTGCTTTCACCCATATTCTACATTGTTTGCATGTGACATCATCTTAGGTACCATAGCCGACTTGCTTATTCTCTTTGATCTTTCACTCAAAGCCATAAACTTGGTCTACTAAGGGTTTTACTAAGGAGAATATGCCCTCACAATTCACCAATTTCCCTAAAGGTGTTTACAAACACCACCAGTCCTTATTCACTATTAGACATTAGGAGATTGAGGCACACAAACTTAAGTTAGCCAAATTTACAAAATTCATTTCCACGATTACAGGTTTAGTTTCACATGCCATATCAGCTCTACAATCACACATTTGAACTAGACCAAAACATAATTAGTTTACAAATTCTAATCAACCATCTAAATAAACCTTGAAAATCTAACATAATGGTAAATTGATTCCTTATATCTTTGACATCATTTTTCCACCATCAAAGTGTAGCAAAATATTACATTTAAATTCATTTAATTTTATATTTAATTTAATATTTATTGTTTCCAACTCATTTATCTTATTTTATTTGTGATTAATTATATTAATTAAATTTAATTAGCTTAAATTATTTATATAAATAAATGTATTTACCCTTACAATAATATAATGAATTTTATTTGTGATTAATTACATTAATTAAATTTAATGAGCTTAAATTATTTATATAAATAAATGTATTTACCCTTACAATAATATAATTTATATAATTTACCAAATAGATTTATATAAAACCATTATATTTTAATTGGAATGTATTTTAAATTTTAATAAATTTTTGAATTTGAAATCTTGGATTCATAATATTGATGTTTGGTATTTGGGTTGTTCCTATGGGCGTATTCCTTGAACCTCCTATGGGTGCAAGTGCTAGTATTATTCCCATTCAATACTCAGCACATCATAAATACATATTTGATACGATTTAAAATAGACTTCTTTGAGTCAATATTAAACATTTCAATACTCCACCAATTTGAATTGAAGATTCAAATAAGACTAAATCAACCCATCCAGATAGTTTGACCAAAGACGTGTTTTAATGAATATTTCCTATTTGACTTTATATTAAAGTCAAATAACTATGCAAGGACAAAGAAATGTAGGCCGCGACAATAAAACGTTTGCGACATGAACATACACAATTTAGTTGGATAACACATCGCAACTTCATGGAAGCGAATGCCTCGATTAGTGTCTGCCAAGTCTCTTACTTATATAAATGAAGCAATGTCGATGGAAAGGCAAGAAATATATAGAAGAAACTTTGTAAGGAGAAGAATAGGCAGTATCAACTTTCAAATTGCAGAAGAAATTACCTGTTTGCAATCAGTTCATTAAATGGCTTCAGTTAATTTTATTGACAGTATTGAAATGGAGGAGGATTCCGCATATAGTGTTTCTAGTAAATCGCAGTTTTATGTGGGGTTGGAGAAATGTATTGAGGATTTGAAGGGACTGTTGATTCAGAGCGAGGTATCGGTTGTTGGGGTGCAATGCATGGCGGGTGGGGGAAAAACTACCTTGGCATTGGCTCTCTGCAATGATCCTCAAATCAAAGGTATAATTCCCATCTCTATAATAGAGGTCGATATGATGCTCTGGTTTAGGTTTTATTACATCTGTTGGTTTATGCTATCGTACTTTGTCTAAAACATAATTGTTTTTTCATGGATATCAGGATACTTCAGCGATAATGTGATTTTCATCACCATCTCACGGTCTCCAAACCTGAAAGGAATTTTAGAGACTATGTGGGAGAAACTTGCTGGAAAGACACCAGAATTTCAGAATTTGGAAGATGGACACATGCAGCTGCAGCAATTGATTTTGAGTCAACCCAAGCCAACTCTGGTGATTTTGGATGATGTTTGGTCCAGAGAAAATTTAGAAAACTTACTATTTGAAGGCCAGGATACAAAACTCTTGTAACAACCAGAGACAATTCCACTATCCCCACAACCTTAACTAGTCAACTGTATCAATTGCCATTGTTATGCCAAGAGGATGCACTGTCACTTTTCTGTTTCTGGGCTTTTGGGCAGACATCAATTCCAAGCACTGCAGATGCAAATCTAGTAAAGGAGGTATACTTTTTCGTTTCCACTAATAATTTTTCATTTTTATTTTCTTTTATTGTCCAGCACTCTCTTCTTATCTTTTTGAATATATGATACACGAAAAATAATTCGGAATATCCGCTATGCTATATAGCAAAGGTAAATGTAAGGTTGAAAATTATGTCTTATGCTTTTTCTAGGCTTGAGCAGATAAACGAATTTTTAAGATTAAAGCATTCAATTATGTGCAATGAATAATCATTTTAAAATATTGTCTGCCAAGCACCTAAATAGTTAGATCTAATATGTTATTGACTTAGGAAACTAACGCTGAAAATAAGTTATCTGTTGAATATTATGGGTTAAATTATGCAAAAGATATATATATTTTTTATTCATTCTAAGGTCATTTGATAAATTTTCTTTACATTCTTCAGATTACAGATGCAAACAGAATGTGATGGCCTGCCACTTGCTTTAAAGGTGATTGGAAGCTCTTTGCATGGGAACCCCATGAGGTTTGGGTGAGGGCAAGGAACAAGATTTCTAAAGGAGAATCTATATCAGATTATCACAAAAAAAGACTAATTGAATTATTGAAGATCAGTATTGATTCTTTAGATGATGTAGCCAAGGAATGTTTCTTAGACTTAAGTTTATTTCCAGAGGACAGAAAAATCTGTGCTGATGCACTATTGGACATTTGGGTTTATGTCCGGAAGCTACAGTGGCATGATGCTTTTGCCATCTTATCAAAATTGGCAAGCAGAAACCTGTTGAATTTAACTAGCACTTCAGGGTAATTGCCTTTCCTTTCATATGTTGGTTTTGTCATTTAACATTTTTAACGTTAAGCTGACATAGTAGCACTTATCAGGAGTATAGCTGCAATTTCATATGGAAATGCCTCAGAGCTATATTTTTCTCAGCATATTGTAATGCGAGAATTGGCCTTGTATTTGGGATGCCAAGACAGCCTAGTCCACAGGAAGAGGTTTCTGATTCCTAAGAAGGAGCATAGTTTGCCAGAGAAATGGGAGCTGCTCAATGATAGAGCATTTGATGCTCAACTTCTCTCCATTCACACAGGTGAGTGTTTCCAAAAATCTCAAATTTAGTTGTCAATATAATTCCTTCAACTATTAGCTATAATTCTTAATATTTACACTATTGCTCTCTGGCAACTTGGTTGCCATGTGTATCAAACTATTTCTATTTGACATGAAAAACTAGTAGTGTGATTTTGATATTATAGTCACTTGTTTAGGGTATACACTAAAAAGCCTATATAAACTATCCAAAAAAGTTTGTTGTATTTGGTGTTCTTGTCACACTATCTCATTATAGGACTATGCGACACTACTATCCTCAATCCTCAAAATCGTTTTATCAGTGTAACCTTAACCACTCTCCTTCGCCTGCATTTTTGCATCACGTGGATTCAAGTTCAATTTGATGATACTTCAACCCAAATAACTAGCATTCATGATCAACATGCACACTATTCTAATTAAATTTCCTTTCTGAATTATTCATGCAGGCCCTATGGAGGAAAACCGCTGGTATGAGATGAGTTTCCCTGAGACAGAGGCTCTTCTACTCTTTACCTCAAGTGAATACTTTCTTCCCCCATTTCTGAAATCAATGAAGAATCTAAAATCTCTCATGGTATTCAATTACGGTACAAAAAGAGCAACAATAAAAGGTCTAGATGTCTTATCTTCACTCACTTAGCTCAAGAGTGTCCGCCTGGAGATGTTGATTGCACCCCCTGTTCGAAAAGAAAGCCAAGCACTATCGAACATAGAGAAGCTGTCTTTAAGCTTATGCGAAGGGTTTGAATATACATCCACATTCAACATCATCAAGCTGCGAGATTTTAACCTGGATCATTCCAGCAATTTGGAGGAGGTACCCCTTAGTTTCTGTTATATGCCCTCTGCTCAGACGTGGTCTATTACCAACTGTCACCTGGTTCAGAAGTTACCTTATGACCTTGGGAATCTGAGCTCTCTGAGAATATTAAGGCTATCGGCATTACCAGGCCTAAAAAAGCTTCCACCATCAATTGGAAAACTTGGGCAGTTGGAATGTGTAGACATTTATGCGAGGGGCTGAGAGAACTTCCAGAAGAAATTGGGCAACTAAAGAAACTGAGTGAGCTTGATATGAGAGAATGTTCTCGTTTGACGAGGTTACCAAGAGCCGTTTGTGAACTGAGTTCCCTGAAGCTTGTTATCTGCAATGAGAGGATTGGAAAGCAGTGGTTGCGGGCCAAGAACATTTCTATTCCAGAACTTAGAGTTGAAATTGTGGAAGCACACTTTAGTTTGGATTGGCTTGACGATTGACTTCTTTACTTATCTCTCACCGTGAAGAACAATCCCATATAACTTCTTGATGGTATTGCTCTTACTTCTTGATGGTATTGAAAGAGCAAATGAAACTTATGATGATCTACAATATCATCTATCAGAAACAACAATATGCAAATAAAATTCTCTAATTTGTATTGATTGATTTTTGAAAAGTAATGTACATAATATTTAATAAAAGTACAACTGAATCTAAAACTGAATTCTACAACTAACGACAAATGGATAACTAATCACTATTTAACAAAACAATGCTCATTATTCCTACATTCTCCCCTATAATGAACATTGGGAAGAACACAAAGTAACTCTTAGTGTCTAAAATCAATCATGAGCAAGGGGCGTTGTGAAAATATCAGCAAGTTGTGCCTTTGTAGGACAATATACAAGTTCAACCAAGCCTTGTTGAACCAACTCGTGAATATAGTGGTGTTGAATGTCAATATGCTTAGTCCTACTATGAAACACTAGATTATTACTCACCTAAATAGTACTCTGATTATCAAAATACAACACTATAGGACCATTATGGATTTCTTACATATCTTGTAACAATCTCCTCAACTAAACTACTTGGAAAGCAGTAAAAGTTGAAGCTTTGTATTCAGCCTCTACAGGAGAAAGATATACAATAAGTTGTTTCTTGGATTTCCAAGAAAGGACTACGGAACCAAGATTGAAAGCATAACCAAAAGTAGACTTCTGATCATCTATAGAAACTACCCAATTTGAACTAGTATATCCAACCAACCTACTCTCCTTTGAATGCTGAAAATGAAGACCATAATGCAATGTCCCTTGAAGATATTTGACAATTGTCTTAGTAGCACTCCAATGTGTCTCCTTAGGTTTTGAAATGAACCTAGATACCAAGCTTATGACATATGTGATATTTGGTTTGGTAGTAGCCAAATAAATAAATCAAACAATCAACTATCTATAGAGAGTGAGATTCACAAAAGCAGAGTCACTAGAAGTGGACAAATTAATTCCAACTTCAAGAGGTGTGACCACAAGATTGTAATCCTTCATATGAAAGCTCTGGAGAAGATCTAAAACATACTTTTGTTGAGACAAAAATATAACATTTGCATGTTTCCAAACATCAAGACCAAGAAAATAATGCATCTATCCTAAATTAGTCATTTCAAAATTGGAAACCATAACTACTCTAAATTGTACAAACAAAGAAGAATTATTCCCAATGTAAATAAGAAAATCCATATAGAGAATAATAATAAGAATATCATCACCAAAATGCCTGATATAAAGATTAGGATCTAACCAACTCTTTACAAAACCCTTCTGTTGGAGGTGGGAGTCAATTCTAGAATACCGTGCTCTATTTAAAATCATACAAGACCTTTTTCAACTTGTAAACAAAATTTTCTTTAGAAGGTATTTCAAAACCTTGAGGGTGAGTGACATAAACCTCTTCATCAATATGACTATTCAAAAGTGCACTCTTAACATCCATTTGAAAAATACTCCAACCATTTTGAGTAGCTAAAGACAAAACTAATCTAATAGAATCCATTTGTGCTATAAGAGAAAAAGTTTTAGTATAATCAATACCTTCATATTGAGTGTACCATTTTGCAACCAATTTAGCCTTATTTTTTCAATGAACCAACTAGGTTTATACTTAGTTTATATATCTATGTTGTACCTACAACTTCCTTACTAGGGGACAACTCAACCAACTCCCAAGTATCGTTTCTTTCAATGGATTTTATTTCACTCTTCATGGTTGCAACCCATTATTCTTTTTTACTAGCTTCAACAAAATTCCTTGGCTCATTACTCTACATGACTTAAGTCATTAGGGCATAGTTAATTTTAGCATGGGACTTTGTTGTCATCTTATCAAAATTAGTGTGCAACATGAGATTTGGAGGATGATTTTTTTCAATTATTCTTTGGTATTTTTGATATCTTCTTATCCCTATAGTTGAGGATTCAGGTTTTGCAACTTCAACTACTTATGATTCATTAGACACAAATGTATGATAGTCTACTTCTCCTACATCATGCATAGATTGGTTATATTTTTCTAAATCAGTCACAATGTTTTTGTCCTTTTCATCAAGGTGTGTTGTGCTCTTTCATCAAAGATGACATCTCTAGTTACCAATAATTTATTATTGATAGGACCATACAACCTATAAGCTTTATTTTCAAAGCCATAACCAATGCAAATGCATTTGAGGCTCTTATCATCTAACTTTGTCCTTTTTCTCTTGGTATGTGTGCATAAGCAACACATCCAAACACCTTCAGATCAGCAATTGATGGTGTAATGCTAGACCAAGCTTGTTCAAGAGTCATTCCATGAGCCACTTTTGTAGGAATTCTATTAAATAAATAAACTATTGTAGTGACTGCCTCTGCTTAAAAACTTTTATCCAGGTTCTTTTCCTTCAGCATATTTCTAGCCATTTCAGCAACAGTCTTATTCTTCATCTCAATAACTCCATTTTGCTATGGATTGAAGGAAGTGGTAAACTCTCCTTGAATGCCATCTTGTCTACAGATATTCAAAAACAAATTTTACGTACACTCTCCCCCATTATCTAACCTTATGATTTTTGTGTAGTGAGCACATTGTTTTTCCTCTAATTTCTTAATTTCAACAAACTTATCAAAAACTTCTGATTTTTTAGCCAAATAATGTATCCAAATTTTATGTGAAAAACCATCGATAAAAGTAAGAAAATGCTTCGATTTATGTAGAGAAAGAGTTTCCATAGGACTACACAAATTAATATAAATAATTTTAAGAGGGTTTCTAGCCCTTATAGAAAAAGCAATTAGAAAAGTACCTCTATGTTGTTTCCCCAAAATAAATTCTTCACAAACTTCATGTCTATTCTCAATAAATGGTAATCCTTCAACCATATATTTTTTATAAAGTAAAATCAAGGCACTAAAATTGGTATTCCCATACCTTTGGTGCCATAGACAACTATCATGCATTCTATAGTGTTAAGGCTCTTTGAAGAAAAATAAAGAGGAAATATATGATCACTTTTCATGTGGGCCCATTCACCAACAACATGCTTTTGTGACTTGTCTTTGATTATGCGCTCATTCTTATAAATTGACCTAGTAAGTTTATTCTAGCATTTGACCAATTGATCACAAATTCTTTTTTAGAACAGAAACCCATAAAGAGTTAGCAGTATGCTTTATTTCACCATGTTCATTATTCACTTCAATAGTTCCCTTTCTTTTAATCCCATGTGATTGATTATCCCCCAACACAACAGTGTTCTTATGTTTTTCATCTAGATCAATAAATAGATTCTCATTCGAAAACGACCAAGATCAATATGTAGACACCTGAAAATGACCATGCACTCACCCTTATTTTCAACACACTCCTAACATCACTACACATCATGTCTTCTAAATTAATTAAATAATTTTCATTATTTAATTAATTTACCCTTAATTAATCTTTTCCCTCATTAATCCACTTTTATTCTAATAAAATAAATAAATGATATTTATTTATTTTATTAACTCATTTTCCTTATAAATTAATTAAATAAATCATATTATTTAATTAATTCCCATTTTTCCTCCATCATAACAATTAATTAAATAAATTAAAGATTTATTTAATTAATTCTACATTTGTATCTATCTTCACATGGCTAGAAGCTTGTAGAAATCCTTATTATGTGGAAGCCATTTGACTTTATTCCTCTCATTCAACCCCCATGAGGCACTTATCACATGACTACAACTCCAACCATCACTTAATCCTAGCCCTCCACATCACACTATTCATCTTTTAATCTTAGTAATGTCCATTCATCATTCAACACTATATAAATGGTGCCTCTCCCATCACATCAACAACATATTTCATATACAAGTATATGCTATCACTTTCATCATTGCCTCCATTATAGTATTTTCATGTCTAGATTATGCTGGTTTGTGTAGGCAGTCCACAATACATCATTTATCATAAAGAACAAAGCTAGTAAAAGTAGGGTACATTGTACTCCGTCCTATCTAAGTGTGAGGGTTTGATTTGAGGTGAGGGTTTTGGTTTATTTGTATTATCTTCCATTGTCCTTGGCTCAAATTTCTGCATACACAATATACCATAAAGTATCTTCATTAGAATTTGTATTTAGATACTTGAAATAAACAAATTTTGTTTATCTTCTAGAGGTGTTATGTGCATATTGTTTATACCAACATTTTGACTCATAATGACCGATTTTTTTGCAATGAGAAACATTGAATATGTCTTTTTATCTCTACTATTATCCCCGCTTCTACCTCATCCCTTGCCTCTGAAATTGTTATTCCTGCCTTTGAAATCATAACCTCTTCCTTAATACGTGCTACTAGAGTCTCCTCTATGCTCATTTTTAGGATGAAAATACTTTCTAGAATCATGTTTGTGATAACTTCTAAAAAAATTACTCTTTTTACCCCTAATGTTGGCCTTAGATATAAATTCTTGCTCTAAATTGTCTTCACTATTTTTCATTCTTTCTTCAATTGTTAATAAAATGCCACTTCATCAATTTTTATTATTGTGAGATCCTTTGAGATTTCAATTGTGGAAACAACAATGTCAAATTTTTGAAGCAAATTTCTTAAGATTTTCTCAATCATATGTTGATTATCTCAATTATTACTTAGAATTCTCATTTGATTTACCATACCTTCAACCTTGGTCAAAAATTTATTTACCAACTCATTAGGACTCTTTCCAATATTTTCAAAACTCTTTCTTAATGTTTGTAGTTTATTTGTGTGAGCACCTTGATATGCATTTACAAGAATGTTTCAATCTTATTTTGAATGTACACCAAGTCACTAATACTAGGAAAAACTGATTGACTTCGTAAACCTTGAATTAGAAACAATGCATCATTATCATTTTATTCAATCATTTTATGTTCTTGTTTCTATTAATTATTTAATGCATTAATATCATCTGGTTCTTCATATCCTCTATTAACAATTTCCTATTGATTTTCAAGTTTGCACCTGAATGTTGCACTCGTATGCACACCTGTACCAACATGGGAAACCTTGCAAATGTGGGGCGTGGCTTGCAAGATAACATTTGGGGTTTTAGAATCTAGCTTTTCATAGGCTCTTCAATAAATTTATTTTAGTTTTTTAGGAAAAGAGTAAAGAAAACTAAAAATAAATTGTAACTAATATGGCGATATGCCAATTACCATCTTTCCTACTTGCATATGATTGATTACACATAGGAATTGAAACCATGAAATGAGATAACATAGATGCAATGATGAAAAGTGAAATTCACATAATCATTAGGTTGTAGGAGGTTTGATAGTCTCAGATTTACAAATAGAGGCTAAACATACAAGATAAGAAGAAAATAATCATTTTAATAAGACCAAATGCATGGCATAGAATGACCATCTTCACTTCATTGGTGAATTGAAAACAAAGACGTGAGATGCTAAGAAGCACAATCCATCAATATTTGTTCAATTCTATGAAAATTGGAAAAAAAAGTCCTTTAGCCTATACCAAAAAATCTTCCTTTCTATTGATGAATCCTCTATATCTAATGAATAATTACAAAATACTTATAAATTCTGAAAAGACAAGATAGAAAGAAAAATTAGAAAAATTACCCTTTAAGCTACTTCATGTTGCATGATAAATACTCTCTTTGTTTACTGAAGTATTTATGCCTTAATTCTTGCTTTAATCCTCTTTCCACATGCAAAATCTCTTCTTCACCACTGTATGAAAACCCTAACTATGTTTACACATGAAAATATAAAGCATTCACTTTGTTTTTAGATTCCATATAGCTTGCATGCAGTCATTCTAGCCTTTTCATCGTTTCTTTTAATGAAGCTTCTTCTAATCTTCTGTGAGCCTTTAAAATGCATGTAATCTTATAAATTAAAGATTAACTTTATTAGTACCTCCTTTCAGTACTATTGCAATGCATTTTTTTATCTAGTGATTAATCTATCTATAATAAACCAATTAAAATAAAGTATTATTTTTCATGTTTGACAAATTTTAATTTTCCCTAACAAACATTATTGGGAAAATAATTTACCTCTGTTATGATTGTCTCAAAATTTGATGTTAGCCAAATTTTGTGGATATATTATTTTGAATGAAAGGATATATTATTTTGAATGAAACAAACACCTAAAATTAAGGAGAAAAATCCCATGAGAAGCGAGGAGGAGGCAATACTAACAAATTAACTTGTTTAATTAAATTATGAGTGACTGAATTCTTGGTGGGAATTTGGTTATTAATTATTTTTTTTTAAAATGTTAAACAAATAATTTTTTTTCTTAAAGTCTATGCAAATATTATAACAAATTTTTTAATATATATATATATATATATATATATATATATATATATATATATATATATATATATATATATATATATATATATATATATATATATATATATGTGGCTGGGTGATGCTTGCATGACATGCCCTCCGATACCACAAAGGCGGGGGGAGACTGGACCTCATGACCATCTTTACCGCAATGGAATTACTTAGCCAGCTAGGCCCCCGCCCTATATATTTATATTAATATAATATTCATATTAATGTGATTATTTAATGTTGACCATTGTATAGTTATTATATTATTTTATGTATACATATTAAAAATTTAAATATTGTAGTGATCTAAATATTAATAACACACACCTAAAATTGAGGAGGAAAATGTGAGGTGGCAATACTAACAAATTAACTATTTTAATTAAATTATGAGTGACTAAATTTTTGCCTCGAATTTGATTATTAAATAAATAATTTTTGGTTATTAAACAAAAAATTAAAATATTGTATTGGTTATGCAAATATTATAACAAAAATTGTAATATTTATATTAATATAATATCCATATTAATGCCATTATTTAATTTTGATCATTGTATATCTATTATATTATTTTCTATATAAATATTAAAATAAAAATATTGTAGTAATCTAAATATTAATATATTATATTGTGTAATATTATATTCATATTAATATGACTGTTTCACTTGTATTCAATAGAATAATAAAATTAATAATATTTATTTTGATCATTGTATATTTATTATATTCTTTTTTATAAATATTAAAAATTAAAATAGTGTAGTGATCTAAATATTAATATTTTATTATTCTCACCTTCCAAATGAGTTTTTTTAATTTAGTGATTAATCTATCTAGAGTAAACCAATCAAAACAAAGTATTATTTTTCAAGTTGAACAAATTTTAAACAAATAATATTTTTTAATGTTAAACAAATAATATTTTTTAAAGTCTATGTAAATATTATAACAAAAATTGTAATATTTATATTAATATAATATTCATATTGATGCATGGGCATCCATTTAAAATTCAAAAATTATCTTTGACAATAGATGTTTGGTTTCAATGAGTGGGTCGAGTGACAAAAGTTGAGGAATGAATCTCCTGTCGCCAAGGTGACATGAACAATAATAAATAAATATTATATTTGAGAAAGTTGGATAGGTGGCGAGGATGGTGATTATTGTAGAAAAATTAGTTACCTATTGTTTGAGAAGTTAATAGCCATGTTGATGGCATATTAAAGAAGATTCTTTAGTGACGGCTAGTTCAAGGTGGCAAAAGGAAAAAAGAGACTGAAAATAGACAAAGCAGATTAAAGGCACAAATAAATGGTGGGACGGCTTATGGCAGCATAGGCACATAATCCTATCTTTATAAGAAAGCCCAAATAGGAGAAAGCAGGCCAATATGAATGCAGAAAGATAACGGTCATGACCATATAGTGGTGGTAGCTAATATGGAATAAGGTGATAGTCATTAAGGAAGGGGGCGGCCATATTTAGATGTCGCATATGGAATGGAGAGTGACATAAATTAGAAGCCACATATGTATTGAGGCACTCCACAATTATTTAGGAGGCCAGAGAATATATAGTGGAGGCCGATTAAGAATAGAGAGGCCACATATGTCCTGAGAGGAGGTGGATAATAGTAGCAGAGAGGAGGTCGATAGGCACAAGATGATCATGTAGGCCCCGAGAAATGAAGAAGAGGTCGTCGCTGATAACGAGCGACAAAATATAATAGAGAGGCCGCGGGTATAGACAGAGGCCGTGACGTATTAGAGAAGGCTGAATGGAGGAGAGGTCGATAGTTTAGAAGAAATAGCAGAAGGCTGAATCGAGAGGCTGACGTATTAAAGATGAAAGGTGAAGAAGGTTGTAAGGCCAATATTCGATAATTGATGGATGCTAATGAACATGGCTTATAGAAGGAGGCAATGAAGGACGGCAAGGCAAGAGGTAGAATATGAGGATAGGTTCAATGATAGACAACAGAGATAATAAGAAGGCCAATAGAAAGAGAGATGGGAAAGAGCATAAAATGTGAAGAATGGAGATGGCAATAGTAGGCAGATAGTTGCAGATGCGAGAGGCCGTTTGAATGTGGTAGTCAACGTTAGGAGGAGAATGAACGAGAATGGAAGACATAGACTGGACTATTAGAAGGGGGTTGAATGTGGCCGTAGGCCAAATAGATTAAATATTACTACAAAATTTTGATATTGTAATAGAGAAGCCAATTTGGCTATTTTGTAATGAAATTATAGAGTTATTTTATTCTCCAGCTTGATGGTCTGTTCCTGTAGCAAGTCAGGACTGAATAGGCTGAACATTATTTTAATGTATATTTCTTTAAGCTCTTATTGCATTGCATGTGAATGATTTTATGAATCTTTTATGATCATTGCATAGTTCCTATAATTTTATTGACAGAAGTTATCTAACAGCCCTTGTAGATGGGCAGAGACTTGTTTCTTAGTTGAAGATTGGAAGGGTGTTTGTGCATGGTTCTTGTCACTATGCTATCAGATAGGTATCAGAGCATGACTTTGGTGGATGCATTCTATTAGATTGGTATCAGAGTGAGGTTGGTCTTGAGTGCTAAGTAAATCGTCGAAGAGAGGTAACTTAGCCAAGACAAGAAGGAAGACTATAAGTATTGCAGTGTGTAGCACCAAAAGACTGGGCAGAGTGGGGAAAGGAAAAAGCCCTAGGTGAGGTGCATGAAGATGAAAGAAGATAGAAGAATGCAGAAGCAAATGGGTAAAGAAAGTCTCGAGAAGAGAGAAAAGAAAAGAAGGCAAAAGGATGACAGATGAAGAATTCAAAAGAGAATTGGCAGCATTGAAGAGAGATCTGATGATGGTGAAACAATGGTACGAAGAGTAAGAGCAAGGATATTATTGGGTTTGGCCGATGAGTAAGAAAGCAAAATGGCTAGTAAAGAAGATTATGGAGAAGAGAAAAAGGCAGAGAATAAAATCCTTAAGAAGAGAAAATAAGAAGGTGAGAGAGTTCTTGAAAAGATGGGACAACATAGAGTTTCCATTGGAGCAATATGGACTAGAAGAGGTCAAGAGAGTTCTCATTGAAGAGAACATGAGAAAAGAGAAGATAAGTGAAGAAGGAAGAATGTCCGTGAGGAGGGCATTAAAGAGACATTGTGGTCTCTCATTTTATTTACTAATGTTAGGTTTGTAGATATGTATGTAGGTATAAAGAGAGTAATGAAGAAGGTCGAGAATGAGACCTTGAAGATGATGAAATTTCAGGCAAGAATAGCTCTTGAAGAAAGAATGGAAGATGTGAATGAGGAAAGAGTAATGGCAACAGAATGCCAAGAAGAATATGCAGAAGAGGTGCATTGCAGAGTGCCTAAAAAAAGAAGAGGAGATGGATGCTAAGAATTTTTAGTTTGATGATGAAGATGAAGAGGAAGCCATGGAGTTGCATGGTGCATGTGAAGATATTGCAGCAGAAGCACAAGATGCTTGTGAAGAAGAGAAGATGAAAATCCAAGAAGCTGAAGGAGAAGGTAAATCAAGGCAGTAGATCTTTGCACAGGAGAAGGAAGGTAAAATTGTTACTTTTGATCATGAATGTAGAAATAAGAATATGGATAAGAAAGTTGATAAGAAAGAAAATAAATTGGAAATTGTTAATGTGATTAAGGATCATGGGTATGTAGTGCCATGTTGGCAAAGGAGGAAGATTGATAAAAAATAGAAGTTGAGTTGTAAAGAAGTGAATACTTTTGATTATGCTAACAAGAAAGTGCAGAGAAAGAGAGATGTGCAGATGAATAAGTGGCAGTATGAAGCAAGAATGAGTTGGCCAGCAAAGAGGCCTAGAGGAAATGATTGGAGGATGAAGACAAAGCAAGCGGAGAGAAGCTCAAGTGCAGTAAGGAAAGGACAGTGGTCCAATAACAAAGTACAGGTGGTGAAGCAAGCAGCAACAAACAAGGATGTTGCAGGAAACACAATGAGTTGGAAGTAGGTAGAAGAGAACAAACCCCAAGGAACTGGAAGTAAGATGAATCTAGTAGATAATGACAAGAAAGAGAAGAAGCCTACAGTGAAGTGGTAGCAAGAGAAACCAAGTGTATGGAAGGTAAGAGAAGCGAAATCTGATTTTTATATTGATGAAGCTTTGAATAAAATTCATAATAAAGAAGAGAATATGAGAATATTATTAGATGAGAAAGAGATAAGGAGAAATAAATATTGGAGAAGGCAAGAATGTAGACAAAGGCAAAGTGAAAGATGCAGGTATGATAGAAGAGAGGAAAAGTGGAATAGAAGAATGGTATGGAAAAAGAAGACACTAGAGGTATGTGTTGAGGGTGCAGATTTAAACTAGAAAGCAGCCATAGAGGGAGAAGATAAAGATGGAACAGCCATAGTTCCTGAAGAAAACAAACAAAAGAAGAATGAAATCAAAGAAGAAGATGAAGCAGCAATAGAGAATGTTGAAGAAGATTTTTGGCAGCAGTTAGAAGCCATTGAGGAATAATGGAATGGAAAGATTAAAGATGTGAGCATGAGCAGGACAACTGTGAAGATCGAAGACCATGATGCAGAAATGGTTGTAGAATTAAAGAATGAAGATGTTGCAGATTTGGAGTGTGAAATGATAAAGGAGGAAGCTGAAAATAATGTGGTGTTGTAGCAGGAAAATATGATTGATGAACATGTTGAGTATGATGAAGGTATGATAAGTGTTGTGGATGCATTGGATATTGTTATTATTCCATTTGATTGTGATTTGTTTAATGAAAGAGGAATTGGAGTGTGGAGGTGGAATGTCTGTGTTATCGACAGCCATGTGAGAGTAGCCTATAGTGTTGCATAGAAAGGTTGGAAGACTGAAGCATATGAGATAGAAAAGTTATGGAAAAGAAGGAAGAAAAGGTTGTTTGATAAAGTTTACAGAAGAACACATGTATCAGAGCACATGATCTCTATCCTTGGGGAGTGTGATGCAGGGGCATCCGTTTAAAATTTGAAAATTGTCTTTGATAATAGATGTTTGGTTTCAATGAGTGGGTCAAGTGACAGAAGCTGAGGAATGAAGCTCCTGTCACAATAATAAATAAATATTATATTCGAGAAAGTTCAATAGGTGGCAAGGATGGTGATTATTGCAGGAAAATTAGTTACTTGTTGTGTGAGAAGTTAACAGCTATGTTGATGGCATATTAAAGAAGATTCTTTAGTGACGGTTAGTGAAAGGTGGCAAAAGACAAAAAGAGACTGAAAATAGACAAAGCAGATAAAAGGCACAAATAAATGGTGGGACGGCTTATGGCAGTGTAGACATATAATTCCTATCTTTAGAAGAAATCCCAAATAGGAGAAAGCAGGCCGATATGAATGCAGAAAGATAATGGTCATGGCCATATAGTGGTGGCAACTAACATGGAATAAGGTGATAGTCATTAAGGATGGTGGTAGCCATATTCAGAGGTTGCATATGGAATGGAGAGCAGCAGAAATTAGAAGCCGCATATATATTGAGGCAAGGCACAATTATTCAGGAGGCCAGAGAATATACATTGGAGGGCGATTAAGAATAGAGAGGCCGCATATGTTCTGAGAGGAGGCCGATAGGTACAAGGCAATCGTGTAGGCCTTGAGAAATGAAGAAGAGGCCATCGCTGATAGAGAGAAACAGAAGATAATAGAGAGGCCACAGATATAGATAGAGGTCGTGATGTATTAGAGAAGGCCAAATGGAGGAGAGGTCGATAGTTTAGAAGAAATAGCAGAAGGCTGAACTGAGAGGCCGACGTATTCAAGATGAAAGGTGAAGAAGGCCATAGATGAAAGGTGAAGAAGGCGGTAAGGCCAATATTCAATAACTAATGGATGCTAATGAAGGTGGCCAATAGAAGGAGGTAACGAAGGACAACAAGGCAAGAGGCAGAATATGAGGTTGGTTTTGATGATAGACAATAGAGACAATAAGAAGGCCAACAGAAGGAGAGATGGGAAAGAGCATAAAATGTGAAGAATGGAGATGGCAACAGTAGGTAGATAGTTATAGAGGCAATAGGCCGTTTGAATGTGGTAGTCAGCGTTAGGAGGAGAATGAATGAGAATGGAAGACATAGACTAGACTATTAGAAGAAGGTCGAATGTGGCTGTAGGCTAAATAGATTAAATGTTACTGTAGAATTTTGATATTGTAATAGAGAAGCCAATTTGGCTGTTTTGTAATGAAAGTATAGAGTTATTTTATTCTGTAGCTTGATGGTGTGTTCTTATAGCAAGTCAGGACTGAATAGGCTGAACATTGTTAATGCATAATTCTTTAAGCTCCTGTCGCATTGCATCTAAATGATTTTATGAATCTTTTATGATTGCTGCATAGTTCCTGTAATTTTATTGACAAAAGTTATTTGACAACCCTTGTAGATGGGCAGAGACTTGTTTCGCAGTTGAATATTGGAAGGGTGTTTGTGCATGGTTCTTGTCACCATGCTATTAGATAGGTATCAGAGCATGACTTTGGTGGATTCATGCTATCACATATTAATGTGCCCCATTAATGGGGTTGGGGGTATAGATACCCTTCAAAAGAGGAAGGAGATGAAATGGACACCACCTTTGAAGGGCTAGGTGAAGAGGAATTTTGATGGTGTATCCAAGGGGAATTCAGGTGCTTCTGGGGTAGGTTGTCTGGTGCGAAATCGCAATGACAAAATCTTAGGAAAGGAAGAAAAAAAGATTATAGATGGATCAAACAGCAAAGCTAAAATACAGACTCTCATTTTAGATCTCAATTTATGTAGTATTCTCAAGGTGAAAAGGGTTGATATTGAGGGAGATTCCTTAATGGTGATCAATGCTTTGAGAAAGGGGGGTTAGCAAAGTGGAAATTAAATGTTCTTTTATTAGAATCCCTAAGTATTATGGATGGATTTGAAAGCATGGTGATTAATCACATGCTGAGGGAAGACAATAAGGAAGTAGACAAGTTGGCCAACCTGGCAATCAACTCGACAGAAGCTTCATTTTGGGAGGTAATGAATAATGAATACACAGACCCTCTTGACTGACAATCAGTATTTTCCCCAGCATAGAGATGATGGAAGTGAAGCACGAGAAATTGGTTTTATGGTGGTTTTTTGGGTTTTGGTGTTGGCCATTTTCTTTCTTGGATGGTGTGGAGGTTGTTGGTTGGCTATCTTATAGAATGGACACCCCAATTAGGCTCACCTACAAGAAAAGGTAGATATCTTTCTTCGGTTGCATTACAGAGAAGCAGATAAGACAGGTCTTTAACCCCAAGAGTGGTATTATGCTCTTTACAATAGAGTGGGTTTTGGGTGAGAGATTCATGGCGGAAGAGCATAAGTACCAGGTCAATTCTGCTTTGCCTCTATGTTTCTTTCTATTCTCTTAGATGCTAATGAAGAAAAGGCATCCATTCAAACACTTACGGATGCTTTTGTTGAAAAGGATTTCTGTGGTGGCTAAAAAGAGGTGGTGTGTTTGGCAAGTTCTAGTGTGGGTATCCCATAGGCAGATGAATTTCATAATATTAATGTGGTGGGAGATGCATTGGCCTAGTTGTTGTTTTTGGAGGAGGTTGGGGTTAAGCATAAAGGAAGTACGCCGTGAGAGGGATTTGCTTCTTGAAGAAGCTTGTAGGGCTCGACATCTAGGATGACTGGATGCTAGAGGTGCTCAAATCCTACTATGTTGTGGATGATAATGCCTAGCCTAGTCTGATAGCTTGTAGTTTGTGTTTTTTCTTTGTCATTAGTATTCAGGATAGTTATATGTCATATATTTTATATTTTCTGGTTTATCTAGCTGGTAGCAAGAGTAGGGATTTTGTTTATCCCTTGGATTTTGTTGTGTGGGGTTCATATGTAATGTTAAAAAAACTATGTTAATTTTTTGTTAAATATTAATATAATGGGAGCAATCCCCAAGCTTGCAATTTACCTAGCAAAAAAATATTCATATTAATGTGATTATTTGATTTTGATTCTATATATATCTATATATTGAAATATTATACTGATCTAAATATTAATATATTTTATATAGTAATATTAATATTAATATTTAACTTTTATTCATTGCATAAATTGATTATAAATTTCTTATTTTAAATATAAATAGAGTAATATAATTAAAATAATATTAATAATAATAATATTTATATTAAATTATTGAGTATACAAATAAACAGAATTATCATTATAATGTATTTATATTTAGTTATTTTTTGACATTACCAGATTATTTAAAAAATTGTTATGAACAAAGAGTTAAGAATTGAATTTTGTGATTGTGGCTTTATTTTGCCACAAATCCCACAAGGAATAAAAGAAGGAAAATATCTTAGTAAAAAATCAAACAAACACTACTATTTGCAAGTGAGTTATATTTTCAATGAGGAAAAAAATTAGAATAAAGATAGATGAATAACAAGTAAAACAATTTAGTGGAAGTTCACATGACATACATGTTAAAAAAAAAGAGCAGACAACTGAGAGGGGGCGGGGGGGGGGTGAATCAGTTGTCAAAAAAACTTTTATCCTTTGCTGCAATTTAAATTTATTTACCACTTATTTATAGATGAATGATATAACCATGAAAGCATGAGTCTATAACACATGAGAAGAAACAAAATCAACACACATAACACCATGATTTTTATGTGGAAACCCGATTAAGGGAAAAACCATGGCAGGGGTTAACCCACAAGAAATTATACTCTATTAAATGTATTACAAATGGGGAAGGCACGTGCCTTCAAGGTGCACTACCTAGAGCTCACTGTTCCAAGAGGCTCATTGCCTACATAAATGATTACAAGAAGATTACAGAATATTTGAACTGATGTACATCATCTACCAATGCAGAAATTTAGTTCCGGTTAAGCACAAAATGCTGATCTTACACACTTCATCCTTACTCTACCTTGTTTCACTCTTTGTCCATAATCCGAGCTTAGATATTCACCTTTGCACTCCTTTCTACTCTTTTCACACTTACTCCATCACCACACCACACCCCCACTTCAAAAGACTTGAATCCATCGGCTATATAATCCGCATGAAGAAATTCAATCAACTACAATCAGCTTCAAGAAAACTTAGAACATTTATTAAGAAATCTACTCTGTCAGCTGAATCTATGCACAATCAACAACATGGACCAAAAACTTGTGTTCTTGAATCATCAATCATGTCGGCCAATACCACTGATTATCCTAAATTGCCTAACCAACAGCTTTTTTTCATTCGGACCAAGATCAAATATGTAATGCCCCAAACAACCCACAACAAAAGAATACAATATGAAACCCTAATTTTTTTTTACATTGAATCTCTCTCCTAGAAGAAAAGATAGATTTCATAAATTGAGTAAAACTAGCTTTCTTAAGTTTACCATAACTACTTTTTCATATTCATCACAAATGTCAGAGTGAAAAAGGTTTCTCCTGAAGTAACATATATATATATATATATATATATATATATATATATATATATATATATATATATATATTCTATTAATACTAAAATTGAATATATATAAAGGCCTTCCTCTTGACTAATTATAAAGAGGGCAAATAACTTAATCAAATATTTATCATCTTTGTAGCAAGGCCCATAGGTAAAAGTAATAACATAGGTTTTTTGTTTTACCAAGGATATTAATTACAAAGGAATTCAAATAATTATAGGGTTTCCCTTTCGAAGTAAAATAAAATAAAATAAATATGATATCCCTAAGAACTAGTAACATTTGTGCGCTAGGTAGAGAGAGAAAATATAATGAGATCCCTAAAAGTTAAGATTTATTATTATTATTTTACTTTTTTTGGTTGTTTCTTTAATCTTTGCTACATCACACATTTCTAAAACCATACCTACCAAAATATAAATAAATATGTATATACATTTTTATAACAACCATAAAATTCAGGCATTGATTTTTTTTTATCACAAGAAATTACCCTTCTCACCAATGAGTGAAAGTTTTAGTAAAATCCATTCCACATACTATTATATACTAATCCCACACTTAAAACGTGAATATTTAATGGAATATATTGGCACACACCTTTCTCGCTGCTGAACTATAATGGACACACATATATAGTAAATTGAAAATCAAATATGGTTGTAAACTTGAAAAGCTTAAAAGTAAGTCTACTCAATATTTTTTTTTAAATGCCAAGAATTAGTGGATATAGACAAAACACATATATCTATCAATATTTTAAGAATATTTTGAGAGTTACCTAATTTGAGTGGTAAGGAAACTTATTACTGATGGAAGGAATTATGGCATGCCATAGGTGAAAAGAATTTACGTATGAGGGGGAAGTTTATCCCATTCATGCATTTAAAAAAAAATTCTAAGATAGGCGCTTAAGGCAAAAGTATATTCCTGATTAGAAAGCATAAAACATTTCCAAACTATGGGCAAGATGAGCACCCTAATTAGGGCTACGTCATCTTGTAACCCTAATTCACCTCCTTATTTTCTTTTTTTTCCTCTTTGCAATCTCAGGTTTTCCAAAGAGGCGGCGACCAGGAGAGGAGTTTTTCGGTGCTTCATAGTCCATCTTTTCTCATCAGCTTGACTAAATGTTCTCCATTACTCATGGATCAACATTATCTTCAAAGAAATGAATGACACAAAGAAGTAAAAAAATAGTGGTTTGTGTTCCAGTGTGTATCTTATTTTTTAATCATTTTGTTTCTTTGATTTGCTGAGCTTGGGAACGGACTTGATAAGTAATAGGTGACTGAAATCTTACTTCTTGGTGGGTGTCAAAATTAGAAATCTTACATATCAAATTTGGTCCTTCTATTTAATAGCCTAGGAAATGTGCTTATTACCTTTCAATGAAAAGACAAAATACAGTTCTTTTCTTAAAATAGAATTTCTACAGAGTAGTTTGACAATTTCATAAACACTTGACAACACACAATGTCCTATATAGGTTAATAGATTTTTTCTCTTTTCAATATGTGCTTTTGGGTAAGTTCATTTCACTAGTCTCTTTACCTTACATCCTTGTTGAACCTGCACATGAGCCAAGACTTTTGGTGTAGCCAGTGGGATACTCACCTCCCAACCAAGGACATGAGTTGTCCACTCCCAAGCTAGGGGAAAACACATGAGGCCCAGGGAGAAAACAATTCACAATTACACAGATCCCAGCTACCTAGTTTCATTTAACACAAGGACTCAACCTTTACATGACACCTTAGTTTTCATAGCACACAACACATGCAAATTTTCTCTATAAGAATTCCTCTTAATTCCTTTGTTAAGGGGAAAGGGAGGACATACTCTAGACTCACAAGAACAATACAAAACACAACATATACTCAATACTCCATCAACATAAGCAAGAGGAAAGTTATTTCATGACACCATACACACAACTAGACCACAATTTTAATTTATTTCTAGTACAAAATCTTAAACATTAAACACCATTAAAACTTCAATTTTCATAGGTTTAAGAATAGGGTCTACTTGAACACTTGTACAACATTTGAGGGTGATATATTTGAATACACAATTAACCTCCCTTCCTCCTAATTTCTCTTTCCAAACAATCAGAAGGTGGATAATTTATTGCCAAGAGTTCTCTTCCAAAATTATAGCAGATGGGTAGAACTAGACATTAGCAGATGGTAGTAGAACAACAGAGACAACTAGTCAAAATAGAAATTTTAGCAGTAGATAGGAGAAGAAGAAGAGGGAGGGAGAGGGAGAGAGCTCTTTTCTTTAAAATAATTGAATAAATATTTCTTTCATTGCCACCTCCTTTGTTGAGGGGAAAACACTTGTCTCTCTAGTTAGGGACACTTATTCTTCTCTTCTCTTCTAATGTTTTCTAATACAACCCTCTAGATTCTTACAACACATACACCCCCCTTTGATGACTCACCCCCTTTCCAATTTTCATCACTTTACTTAGGGTAAAATAGAGGTTTTCAAAAATCATCTATTTTGTTAAAATTTCCCCTCTAAAAAGTGCCTAGACCTAATCTTTGGTCTAAATGCTTTATTTTTATGACAAAGGTACCATTTTAAATTTTTTTACACCCTTATAAGAGACTAAAGGGAAAAATTATAAATTTAGGTTACACAATACATAATAATGCAAGATTCAACACAAAGAACAACTATGCCATATGATGCTACACAATACAATACATGTCAACACACAACACATGACAATACATTTCACAATATGAAGGACCTAAGTCTCTCCACATAGACTTGGTCAGCTCTACTAGTTTCACACAATAGGGTCCCCTTGTATTTTCCCCATTTCCATTGGCTAGTATGTACCTGCACACTCATTTTGATGTCAGCGGTTATCACGAATATCATAGCCGAAGCATTAATAAACAACATCAATACATGTATTGTATATCCATAACCAGTCCATATTACAAGATTAACAATATTATCTTTAATAGTTGAGAGACATTTTCATAAGGTAAAAATCAAAATTCTCACATAATACCGGAATCTTATATAGCTATATCTCAATAAGCAAAATAGTCTGCTTAAGCAAGGTACAAGATAGGATCTAAGAAGTATCACATAGAGTCAATCAAGGATATGCAAATATAAAGCATGTACCATCCATAGTCCAAGTCAAAATGATATATCTCAGACAAGTATATAACCATTACCATGATTAGATAACTAGGAGAATCAACATATATTGTCTCATCTTAGAACTAAAGTAGCAAAATGTAAGACCACTTTCCATCATAATAGCGGTACCGAGGAGGGACCCTACAAAATACTAGGTCAACATGTTCTTCTTCTGACTGTTCTGGCTAACTAGAATCTGATACTCAGATGCTTATAACTTTTGA
Source organism: Cunninghamia lanceolata (assembly GCA_027924645.1). Taxonomy (NCBI): domain Eukaryota; kingdom Viridiplantae; phylum Streptophyta; class Pinopsida; order Cupressales; family Cupressaceae; genus Cunninghamia; species Cunninghamia lanceolata. The sequence goes on along the minus strand of BSBN01000937.1, from coordinate 10,976,215 downwards.
ATCCTCTATCACCAAAGGCTAAGTTCCTAGATTTAGATAACCCTAACAATCCTTATTACTCCCTCAGATCCACATCACACTGTGATTTACCATTGGAGAGATTCAGACCAAGATACTGGACCCTATCACATGCTCTATTTCTGACTACCCAGACTTAGACAAATCTTCACTCTGAGTTCTGATATGAACAAATTATGTAATGCAGATGAGTAAGATAGACTTAGTTGCCATCAATGACAACACTTGTCATGCATAACAGTGTCTCTTGCCAACAATCTCCCCCTTTGGCATTGATGGCAACACTTAGTGAAAAATGACTAAGTGTCGGAATAACTCCCCCTTACTATGTACACTTGTGCTTTTCACTATTCTCTAGTGCTCCCCCTTTGTTAGATTCCTCATTTTTCACTGATCTTCATTGCCCCTTTGACATCAATGGCAAAGGCTGGACCTTTTTGAATGTAACAATTCCATAATCTAACATTCCTCCACAATGGAGTGTATATACAATACAACTTTATAGCTAGGAGTGAATATTGCCTTGTGGTCCAGTAGTTCCAATATCTGTAATTGAACATCAAACTCGACAAAATCTGCATACCAAAATTCACCAAAACTTTTATGTACATGGGCATATATACAAACAACCCTATGACTTATTTACATAAGTTTGAACACATCACTCATTATCCCAACTCTTCTTCATGCTGTTCAAAACTAAGATATGACCACTAAATAAGAATGCTTGAGACTTAGCTTTTCACAAATCAGTAGGATCACTTGACTTAGCAGCAGCTTGCACTTCAGTCAAAGCATTGATCATTGCTTCCAATTTGGGGGAAATTAGTCCCTAGAGCTCACTCATCCTCGCCTCAATGCTCTCCTTCTCTTTTGTCAATTTATTTATTTCTTCAATCAAGTTGATTGCCTTACACTCCTTATTTGCCACAGATGCTGTCACAAGATCAAAAATTTGGATACACTTGATAGTTTTTGCTTGGACTCCTTTATTTTATCTTCAATATCCTCTATAACTTTAGGACAGGATAAGCAAAATTTATATACATTTCCTCCTTTTGTAAGAGCATTTTGAATACTCTTTACAATGGTATCCAGCACAATTCTATCTACTCCATTAATCCCTTTTAGAGCATCAAATCTTTTATCATTGAATTCATTTTGAACCTTGACCTCTATAGACTTATCTAGAGATTCAAAATGAGAACTTACCAAGTTTATTAGACTTTTTAGTTGGCTGGAGAGAGATGCTGAAGAATCTTTCTAAAACGTTGGTATAATCTTCTCCAAGATTCCTGATGCCAGACCAAGTAGTTCACTGTCTTCTATGTGAGACTTCAAAATATCTTCTCTGGCCTTAGCTTGTGTGAGAGAGGCCCACTTTATCATCTAAACTGGTGAAAGACTGTCCAAATTGATTGGACCTTTCAACTCTTCTGCAACTAGTTTATCTTTTTCCAAAATTTCTTTCACTACTTCTGTAGTGTCTCTTGCCCAAGATGCTGATGTATCTATTTGATCATTACTGGTACTATCAACTGGATTGTTCTTCTTGGGCTCTTCCTAAACTTTTTCAATTTCTTCTTCCTTTTCATTTTTGTCCTTGGCCTTTTCTGCTTCTTGGTCCTTACTTTCTTCTGTTTCATGCTCTTTGTTTTTCAATCAATCATCTTCATCTATTACAACTTTCATCTCTATATCTTCTTTGCCAAATTGATCTAGAGGAGTTTTACTACCTCCTATATTATCATTTTCATCTATCATCTTTTCATCTTCCTTGTTTGTTGCTTCCTCTTCCGAAACAGAGGAGTCATCTAATCCAATTTGTTGCCCATTCTTCTACTGCTTTTCATCATCCAGAACTGGTGTGTCATTAGCAGGTTCATCTGAAACTACAAAGAACTTGTTCTTGTCCAATGCTTTCCTCAGAATTTGTTTAGTTTCTTGGACAACTTCTTCTGTCTCTCCAATCATTAGTTTGTTCATTCTTTTCTTACTCCTGAATACATTTTTGACCTCTTTAAAGATTTTATCTACTTCTCTGCTGGAGATCACTAGACATAGAGTGGTTAAGACATGTTCCCTTAGATCCATATCTTTTGTCTTGGGAGCTTCTTTCCTAATTTCCAAAATATCTCTCAAAGCTTTTGGAACTTCTGACAAAATTTCTACCAGTGCTCGATTGAATACATTAAAGTACTTGATTGTGGCTTCTTCTAAAAGTCTTTTGTCAGCATCAATGTAAAGATCATAAAACTCTGTTATTGGTTTGAGATTACCATCAATAGTGATTGTTTTGACAATGTCTTCCACAACATGAGTTGGTTTTTCAACATCAGCCTCTGATTCCTGCTTCTTATTTGTCATCTTGCTTCCAGAATGCTTCTCTTTAGACACTTCAACTGCTTTGGTGCTTGTGGCCTTTAGCTCTTTAAGTTCATCATTTGAATATGTCTTTTCTTCATCCTCCTTTTCCAAACTGCCATATGGCCTTTTTGCCATTACTTTTGTTCTTTTCTTTTCCTTACCAGATAATTTGTCTTCCAGTTTCTCAAGATTGGTAGATTTTGGGGGAACAGGGGCAGCAACAGAGCTCCTAGTGGTCCTTAGTGTGGAGGAGAATTCTACTGGAGCACTTTCATGTTTCTTATCATGCTTCCCCTTCTCATCTTTTTCTATCCTTTCGCTGTTATGCTTCACAACTTCCTTAGTTATCCAAATACTTTTAACATACATTTCTACTTACTTTTGAGCTTTCCTCTTGAATTTATGTTTTCTGAGCTCAACATGTAGTTTCATACTTAGCTCCTCATAGGTCCCAAATCTTTCAATAGACTTATCCTTGGGTTTGCTCAAGAGATCTTGAGCATACATATCTAAGATTTTTCCATCTACCCCATACCCCATGGGCATGATCTAAATAGTTCTAGGTTCTATTGCTTCCATTAAGCGCTGATCAGTGTCGACCATGAAACATATTTCATTCTTGTATTTCTCAACAACCCATTTAGGAATTCTTTCCCTAGAATGCATCATGCTCTGAAAATTCTTGAAGTAACTGCAACTTTCAGTTTTGTGTGCTTTATAGTCACCAATGTTGTTCAAGTTCTCTCTTATCTGTATACCAACATGTTTATCACCTGTCAAATACATGCTTTTATTGCTGGGTAACTCATTCATGAAATAGAAGAACAAACATAAGATTAGTGTGCCATATTTGAAGGTGTTCTTCTTATCCTTCTTTACCTTATTCAAAATTTCCATCAGCTAGTTCTACAACAACTCACACAAGTCATAATCAGCATTCTCTCTTAACATTTTGTATGCAGCATATATGGCTATTCCAGAAATAGAGTTCTCCCTATTGGAGTGATAAATTTTGTAACCAATTACCATTGAAGCAAACTTAACATTTAGATGAATAATGTGATTGATTGTCATTACCCTTTTGTCAAACCTTGAACCGGTAGCATCAGTTACTATTTGATTCTTTACTACTTTCAACATTGGCAGTCCATTGGATGAGTTTAACCCTGTCACAGCCTTGATGGCATCCTTGGTGATCTTGAAGGGCTTCATTAGCCATATAAATTCATCATGCATTCGGCTCAGCACATACCAGACACTCATCTTCATTGAAGGATGGAAACCCTATAATTTGAATGAAATGTTTATCGTGCAGTACCTTATATTTAGGTTTAAGTCCGTGAAATTCATCCCTTAGATGACTCTTGAAAAAATCTACAAACCGTGAGTACCCAAATTCATCTATGCTCGTATGAATATAGACCCTAATATCTTCAACATGCAAGAGACCATACAGAACACTTGAAAATGCACCTAATGGGTCAACTTCTAATTATTTGTGTGGATACTTCTTGAATTTGGGTCGAGACTTTTCAATGATATCAATAATCAAAGGTGTAGCCATTGCAATAGATTACAAGTTCAAAGCTTTGGAGAAAAAATACCTCTTTCATAGAATTAGGGTTAGTTGATGAATTCGCCAGTCGTATTTCAAATCCTTGAAATCTTAGCTCAGGTGCTCTTCTGCTTGCTCTCTTCAAATGCAAAGTGATCCAAATGATGAAAGGATGACCTTTAATGCTCCATGAAACCTAATTCTTGATTCTAGTAAATGTTCTGCCCTAATGCATCTGGTTACACTATTTCAACATACATATAATCTTCAATTGCTCTGCAATCAGTCACATTAGCTTCTTTTTATCTGTAATTTGCTTCAATAGATATGCAATGGGCTTCTTTAACTTCATTCATTGTGCTAGATTCAAGTACCCACTTACTAGCTGGGGGAATTTGATTTTCAATGCAGCTCCCCCTAAGCCAAAGCTCCTAATTCAATTCCCAGAGGAATTGTTAGCATCGGATTCCAGTGCAGACCCATTACCATTGTTCATTTCACCTTTCTTGACCCATGTCTTTCTCATTTAATTATGGTTCTCATTCACATCAATTTTTTCCTTGCCTTTGTCTTGTCTCTACTCATCTAGTTTTCTATTTACTGGACCTCTTCTTTCATTATTCCTACTTTATTAGAATCTTACAAAATGACTAGATCGATTACAATTGAAGCACACAACATTTCTTTGCCCATTTTATTGATTTCCTCTTGATCTGCACTGATTAGCCATATGTCCAAATCTATTGCCTGCAAAGCATTTGCCTTTGAAAGAATTTCCATTTCCTCTATTGTTAGAATTATTTATTATCATACTTCTGCATTCATTGGATCTATGACCATACCTCTTACACTTGAAGCATTGACTAGAGAAAGATGGACCGCTTTGATTTACTCTGCTTCTACACTAAGTAGCTCTATGACCAAATTTATTACAATTGAAACAATTCCCATTGAAAGATGGATACCTTTGAGCATTAGGCCATCTTACCGAAGGTCTTTTAGGTCTGTTTCTCCCATTCCTTGATTGAGAATTTCTTTGTTCAGATCTACAGATTTCACCTTTCTCATACCCAAGACCATGCTTATCATCAGCCTTCTTCTGACTCTCTAGCAGCACTTCAAGTTTAGCTGAGATTATCTTGAACTTCTCCTTGTATTCATTTGTAACTTCTAGGTCATGTCTGAGGATGACAATTTGCCTTTCAAGTTCCTCCTCATTATATCTGCATTTTTGTAGATCATATTTTGGGTGACCAATTGCTCTGTCCATTCTGTAGCATTCTTCTATTCTTTCCTTTAGAGTTTGATTCAGGTTTTCTTTAGTCTTCTTCCTTTCCTCAATTTCTTTGGTTAGCCTCATCACCCTAGATTATATCTCATGTTTTAGAATAGAAACTTCTTTTGTCAGCTTCTTACATTCCTTTGTCTTTTCTTCCAAAGCCTCATTCATGCTATTTTCTTCAGTAGAATTAGCTAGCTGCTGAAATAGCTCCTTCCTTTTTTCCATACATTTTTTTAGTTTTTCTTTTAACATCTCAATGCAATCATCAACATCTTTAAGGTTCACTTTCATTTCATTTACTTCTACTTTGGATTGATCAAGATCTTGTATATCCAATTGAAGTTCTCTAGGTGAACTCATTGAAACTCCTTCCCAAATCTTTCTGAAGTTGTTAGGCTTCTTCCAAGGAACCTTGATCTGATACCAATTGTTAAAAAAAAGAGCAGACAACTAAGAGGAGGGGGGAGTGAATTAGTTGTCACAAAAACTTTTATCATTTGCTACAATTTAAATTTCTTTACCACTTATTTATGGATGAATGATATAACCATGAAAGCATGAGTCTATAACATAGGAGAAGAAACAAAATCAACACACATAACATCAAGATTTTTATATGGATACTTAGTGTAAGGAAAGCACAGGTGCAGAAAATAGCTTCCCTAATATTAATTCCCAGGGGACAGTGTAGACAGGTCACTTTTCAAACTAAATACTTAGATAAGTACACGAGAAAAACCAAAAATAGACAATATGCAGAACACAGACACACAGTATTACGTGGGAAAACCCTTATGGGTAAAAAACCCACCACCACAGAATAACCCTCTTTATTTCAATAAACAAAAATTACAAATAAAGATATCTGCTCAACTGTTCTTCTGTTTAATTCTTTCCTATGTACTAGATCATTTATTTCATCTACACATTCTGTAAGAAATAAATTGTACAGAAGAATTTTATCATCACATCTCACTAACGCCAAAAGATCAGTTTTAACTTCAGTCTGCAAGAGCATCGGTTACCCAACTGTCACCCTAACTGAATGTATCAACTTCTTCCAGCAACGTTACATGTGTAACAGTCGTAACTACTCATATTTCAGTGAGACATTTAGTCCCACATGTAGAATGTTGCCTAAGTCACTGTGGTTTATAACCGTCATCGAACCAAAGAGTATCGTCAGCAATTTTGTTGCCGACGATACCAAGCCTTCAAGTCCATCGGCCAAACAAACCCCATCGGCCATCAGACTTCATCTCCCATCGATAAGCTAAGTCTCCCCAATCACCAAGGTTACCATCGCAATGACTTTCACCATCGGCAAAAGATTCAGCTCTCGCTCTGACAGTGCTTCGTCTCACCGATACCAACAAAGGAACCTCCATCGGGATGACCGCAGTGCATTGGCCCAAAACCTTTAGGCTATGCTAACAGATATCCTCTCGCCGATGTCTAAAGCACCATCGGTATGACAATTCATATCGGACCAACGTCCCTAGGTTGGGCCGATAGTTATTCTCACATCGATGCCAACTTCGCATGTCCTTGAACCTTGACGCGAGGTTCAAGCCTTTCATCGGGGAGACACTATGAACCATTGAACTAATGAACCATTGAACCTAGCCCATTGAACCAAGGAACCAATGCCGCCGAACCATTGAACCAAGGAACCATTGAACCAATGTCGTTGAACCTACCAAATGAACTCCAGAAAGGTTCAACGAAGAGGTTCAAGTAGTAATTTGAGACACAAGTTCTCTTCAATCTCCCACTTGTTGAAGAGATTACTACTACCTCTTAGTCCTCATTTGATTATTGAGAACTATGGGCCCGAAGACCCATTTCATCTAAATACCATTTGAACTTGGCCATGCTCACTGGTTTAGTTAAGGCATCAGCGATATTTTCCAAAGTGTCAACCTTTTAAAGCTTCACCTTCCTGTCTTCCACCATATCACGAACAAAGTGATATTAGACATCAATATGTTTTGTCTTAGCGTGAAATGTAGGATTCTTTGCCAAACATATGACACTTTGACTGTCATAGTGAATTTGTATTTGTCCTGCATTAAAACCAACATTAGAACACAACCTCTTCAACCAAACGGCTTCTTGGCATGCATGAGTAGCTGCCATGTACTCTGCCTCCATTGTGGACAAAGCGACTACAGCCTGTCGCTTGCTCATCCAACTGATAGCACCACCATGTAACGTGAGCACGTATCCACTAGTGGATCTCCTACTGTCAATGTCCCCTGCCCAATCAGAATCAACATATCCCTGAATGCTGATAGATCTCTTAGACCCTTCTGAGTTTCCATGATAGCAAATAGCATAGTCAGAAGTTCCCTTCAAATACCTCATAACTCTTTTCATAGCATCCCAATGTGATCTGCCTGGATTCGCCATAAACTGCCTCAAAACTCCCACTGCTTGGGCAATGTCTGGTCTGGTACAGACCATTGCATACATTAAACTGCCAACAACACTTGCATAAGTTGCTCTCTTCATGTCATCAATTTCATTTGAAGATTCTGGACAATCTTCAATAGATAATTTTGTTCCCTGCAAAACTGGAACAACTAATTGTTTAGAATCAGACATATGAAACTTATCAAGAACATTGGTAATATACTTCCTCTGGCTGAGCCAAATTTTTCTCTTAGATCTGTCCCTTTTGATCTCCATTCCCAGAATGTACTTTGCTGCCCCCAGATTTTTCATTTCAAATTTCAAGGACAACTGAGATTTTAATTCTGAGATCATCCCCTTACCATTGCCAATGAACAACATGTCATCCACATATAGTGCAATTATAAGAATCTGATCACCTTCAGTTTTATAATAGACACAGTGATCAGATTTAGATCTCACATACCCCAAGGATAAAACATACGTATCAAACTTTTGATACCACATTCTGGGAGACTGTTTCAAACCATAAAGAGACTTCTTAAGTTTACATACCAGATGTTCTTTACCTTTTTCCACAAAATGCTCTGGCTGGGACATATAAATTTCTTCTTCAAGGTCTCCATGAAGAAACGCTGTTGTCACATCCATCTGCTCAATTTCAAAATCATATGCTGTTGCAAGTGACAACAGAAATCTAATGGATGTCAGCTTAGCTACAGGAGAAAAGATTTCTCCATAATCAATACCTTCCTTTTGGGAATACCCCTTAGCAACCAGTCTTGCCTTGTACTTATCAATACTACCATCTGGACCATATTTCTTCTTAAATACCCACTTACAGCCTACAGGTTTTCTTCCTTCAGGCAAGAGCACTAGATCCTAGGTTCCATTCTTCTCCAATGATGTCATTTCACTATCCATGGCTTCCAACCAAGAATCTAAATCAAGTAAACTAATGGCTTCTTTCACAGTCCTAGGTTCATCAGTATCAGTAAGTAAAGCATAGGCACAAGTTGAATCAAGTACTGAAAATCCATACCTATCTAGTTATCTTCTTTCACGTGTAGATCTCCTCAAAGGTTGAGGTGCAGGGTCAAGTTCTTGCTCTGGATCTAAATCTTTGGAGCTACTTGGACTCTCATCTAAACCATCTACACTTGGTGCTTGTTGTTTCTCTTTACAAGGGTCAAAGGAATATTCACAACACTCTTTTCTTTCTTTTCTTCTGTCTTTTCCAGCTAAGGATCAATAACCAACGGTTTCAGCTCTCTGAAAATTACATTCCTGCTGTAGATTACCTTTTCAGTTTCAGGATTCCAAAGCTTGTACCCTTTAATACTGACTCCATAGCTAACAAAGATACATTTAACTGCCTTGTTATCCAACTTAGATCTTTTAACTTCAGGAATATGAGCATATGCCTCACAGCCAAGGACTCGAATATGTCTTAGAGAGGGCTTCTTACTAGACCATGCTTCGATAGGTGTCTTATCAACCAATGCTGAAGTGGGAGAATGATTCAACAAGTAACAAGCTGTAGCAACTACCTCAGCCCAGAACTTCTGTTCAAGACCAGCATAACTCAACATACTTCTTGCTTTCTCCATCAACGATCGATTTAACCTTTCAGCAACTCCATTCTGTTGTGGAGTATAAGGTGTAGTTTTATGCCTTTTAATTCCATGGTCTACACAATACTTATCAAAATCCACATTGCAATATTCACCACCATTATCTATTCTCAAGCATTTTAGTTTTCTACCAGTCTGATTTTCCACAAGAGTTTTAAATTCTTTAAATTGACTGAACACTTCTGATTTATTTTTCAAAAAATATACAAATGCCCTTCTCGAATAATCATCAATAAATGATACGTAGTATCTTGACTTAGATAAAGAAGGAACATCAACTGGACCAAAAACATCATAATGCACATAGTCCAGAACACCAGAAGATTTATGAGAACTAGAGTAAAACGAAACACGATTTTGCTTTCCATATATACAATGTTCACAGAAATCGAACTCCAGATTACAATCAATCAGCCCATCTACCAGGTTTTTATTTTTCAAGGTTTTTATACCTTTTTCACCTATGTGACCAAGTCTATGATGCCAGAGCATTGTTTTCTTTGCAGGAAGTTTAACTTCCATAGAATTTGCATCATGTGTTACAATAGTAGCTTTTCTAGATTTTATAGACACTATTACAGCACATTGGTTTAACATCTAACTTATACAGAGTTTCAATGCGTTCACCCTTTGCAGAACAATAGAACCTCTAGTCATCTTACAGCCACCATTCACAAAAGTAACTTGCACTCCAACATCATTAAGCTTACTAACAGAAAGTAAATTTTGAGCTAGACCTGGTATATGAAGAACTCCATTCATTCCCTTTATTCTTCCATTCAGGAACTGGATTCTAACTCGACCTCGGCCAACAATTTCTAGTGTTGAATCACTAGCCAGGAACACCTTGCCACCAGCATAGGGTTCATACTTAGTGAACCACTCTCTATGAGATGTCATATGAAAAGATGCTCCTGAATCAATCAGCCAAACATCTTCATAAGCAGGTGTTGCCAGAGCAGCAATGAAAGCATCAGCATCACTGTGTGAAGACTCAGAGGCAGAGAAGTTCTTCTTCTTCTTTTTCTCCTCTTTGCAGTCTTTCTTGACATGACCTTTCTGCCCACAATTCTAGCACTTCACCTTGGACTTCTTACCAGGAGATTTTGATTTCCCCTCTAATTTGGACTTAGACTTCTTGTCCTTCTTCTTGCCTCTTTCCTTTGATCTACCACGAACTGACAGAGCCTCTTTGGCCATTCCAGAAGACTTCCTCCGCATCTCTTCAGACAACAAAGAGGCAACAACAGTTTCTTGTGAAAACGTAGTTGTTGTACTTCCAATAGCCATCACCAGATGGTCCCACGAGTCAGGTAAGGAACATAACAGAAGCATATAGTGATCTTCCTCTTCTATTTTTACACCTATAGATGTCAACTGAGCAACAATCATATTGAATGCACTCAGATGTTCTGCTACAGATGCACCTTCATCCATCTTTAGAGAATACAATTTCTTTTTGAGGAAATTTTTATTCACCAAGGACTTGCCATGATAAATCTTATTCAACTTCTTCCACAAATCACTTGCAAACTTCTCCTCATGGATGTTTAATAGAACAGAGTCAGATAAACTCAATCTTATCAGTCCTTTGGCTTTTCTACATATCAGATCCCAATCTTCTTGCTTCATGCCTATAGGTTGAACTCCAGACATAGCAACCCAAAGATCTCTATAGACTAACATGTCTTCAACCTTAAGTTTCCACAACTCAAAGTTTGTGCCATTAAATTTCTCAATGTCTATTTTGTCTAATGTACTAGCCATCTTTATTTGATTTAAAAATAACACTCTACAGAACTCCCACACAACAGAATTAACACAAAAAACCCAAACTACCGATAAGGATAACACAACGGGCCAAGCTCTAATACCACTTGTAAGGAAAGCACAGGTGTAGAAAATAGCTTCCCTAATGTTAATTCCCAGGGGACAGTGTAGACAGGTCACTTTTCAAACTAAATACTCAGATAAGTACACGAGAAAAACCAAAAATAGACAATATGCAGAACATAGACACACAATATTACATGGGAAAACCCTTACGGGTAAAAAACCCACCACCACAGAATAACCCTCTTTATTTCAGTAAACGAAAATTACAAATAAAGATATCTGCTCAATTGTTCTTCTATTCAATTCTTTCCTATGTACTAGATCATTTATTTCATCTACACATTCTACAAGAAATAAACTGTACAGAAGAATTTCATCATCACATCTCACTAATGCCAAAAGATCAGTTTTAGCTTCAGTCTGCAAGAGCATCAGTTACCCAACTGTCGCCCTAACTGAATGTATCAACTTCTTCCAGCAACATTAAATGTGTAACAGTCGTAACTGCTCATATTTCAATGAGATGTTTAGTCCCACATGTAGCATGTTGCCTAAGTCACCATGGTTTATAACCGTCATCGAACCAAAGAGTATCGTCAGCAATTTTGTTGCCGATGATACCAAGCCTTCAAGTCCATTGGCATAACAAACCCCATCGGCCATCAGACTTCATCTCCCACCGATAAGCTAAGTCTCCTCGATCACCAAGGTTACCATCGCAATGACTTTCACCATTGGCAAAAGATTTAGCTCTCACTCCGATAGTGCTTCATCTCACCGATACCAACAAAGGAACCTCCATCGGGATGACCACAGTGCATCGGCCCAAAACCTTTAGGCTATGCCGACAGATATCCTCTCACGGATGTTTAAAGCACCATCGGTATGACAATTCATATTGGACCAACGTCCCTAGGTTGGGTCAATAGTTATTCTCACGTCGATGCCAACTTCGCATGTCCTTGAACCTGTTGAACCATTGAACCTTGACACGAGGTTTAAGCCTTTCATCAGGGAGACACTATGAACCATTGAACTGATGAACCATTGAACCTAGCCCATTGAACCAAGGAACCAATGCTGCTGAACCATTGAACCAAGGAACTGTTGAACCAATGTCGTTGAACCTACCAAATGAACTCCGGAAAGGTTCAACGAAGAGGTTCAAGCAGTAATTTGAGACACAAGTTCTCTTCACTTAGTTAAGGGAAAAACCATGGTGGGGGTTAACCCACAAGAAATTATACTCTGTTAAAAGTATTACAAATGGGGATGGCACATGCCTTCATGGCACATTGCCTAGAGCTCACTACTCTAAGAGGCTCACTGCCTACAAAAATGATTACAAGAAGATTGTAGAACATTTGAACTGATGTGCAACATCTACCAATGTAGAAATTTAGTTCCAGTTAAGTACAGAATACTGATCTTACACACTTCATCCTTACTTTGCCCTGTTTCACTATTTGTCCATACTTCGATCTTAGATCTTCACCTTTGCACTCCTTTCTGCCCTTTTCGCACTTACTCCATCACCACACCACACGCCCACTTCAAAACACTTGAATCCATCAACTATATATATCCGCATCAAGATATTAAATCAACTGTAGTCAGATTCAAGAAAACTTAGAACATTTATTAAGAACTCTGCTCTGTTGGCTGAATCTATGCACAATAACCAATGCAGACCAAAAAATTGTGTTCTCGAATCATCAATCATGTTGGCCAATACCATTGAATATCCCAAATTGCCTAACCAATAGCTTTTCTTCATCTGGACCAAGATCACATACTACGTCGACCTATTCTTCTTCTGACTGTTCTAGCTAACTGGAATTTGATACTTAGATGCTTATAACTTTTGAATCCTTTATCATCGGTGGCTAACTTCTTGGATTTAGATAATCCTAATAGTCCTTATTACTCACTCAGATTCGTAGCACATTGTGATATACCACTGGAGAGATCTAGACCAAGATACTGGACCCTATCACATGTTCTATTTCTAACTACCTAGACTTAGACAAAACTTCTCTCTGACTTTTGGTATGAACAAATTATGTAATGTGGATGTAAGATAGACTTAGTTGCCATCAATTACAACACCTGTAATGTATAGTAGTGTCTCCCCCTTTGGCATTGATGGAAACACTTAGTGAAAAATGACTAAGTGTCAAAATAACTCCCCCTTTCTATGTACACTTGTGCTTTTCACTATTTTCTAGTGCTCCACCTTTACTGGATTCCTCACTTTTCAATGATCTTCACTCCCCCTTTGACATCAATGGAAAAGGCTGGACCGTTTTAGATGTAACAATTCCATAATCTCACATTCCTCCATAATGGAGTGTATATGGAATACAACTTTATAGCCAGGAGTGAATATTGCCTTTTGGTCCAGTAGTTTCAATATCTGTAATTGAGCATCAAACTCGACAAAATCTGCATACCAAAATTCACCAAAAATTTTATGTACATGGGCGTATATACAAACAACCCTATGACTTATTTACATAAGTTTGAACACATCACCAAAGACATTCCTCAACATCACTAATTCATTGTCCCAACTCTTCTTCATGTTGTTCAAAACTGAGATATGACCACTGAATAAGAATGCATGAGACTTATCTTTTCACAAGTCAATAGGATCACTTGACTTAGCACCAGCTTGCGCTTTGGTCAAATCATTGAACATTGCTTCCAATTTGGGAGGAATTAGTCCCCAGAGCTCACTCATCCTTGCCTCAATGCTCTCCTTCTCTTTTGTCATTTTCTTTATTTCTTCAATCAAGTTGATTGCCTTACACTCCTTGCTTGCCATAGATGTTGTCACAAGATCAAAAGATTTGGATACACTTGATAGTTTTTGCTTGAACTCCTTTATTTTATCTTCAATATCCTCTATAACTTTAGGACAGGATAACCAAAATTTATATACATTTCCTCCTTCTGTAAGAGCATTTTGAATACTATTTACATTGGTATCTAGCACAATTATATCTACTCCAATCATCCCTTTTAGAGGATTAAATCTTTTATCATTAAATTTATTTTGATCCTTGACATTTGTAGACTTCTCTAGAGATTCAAAATGAGAACTTACCAAGTTTATTAGACTTTTCAGTTGGCCGGTTAGAGATGCTGAAGAATCTTTCCAAAAGGTGGGCATAATCTTCTCCAAGATTCTTGATGCCATACCAAGTAGTTCACTATCTTCTATGTGAGACTTCAAAATATCTTCTCTAGCCTTAGCTTGTGTGAGAGAGGCCCACTTTATCATCTGAAATGGTGAAAGACTGTCCAAATTGATTGGACCTTTCAACTCTTCTGCAACTAGTTTATCTTTTTCCAAAATTTCTTTCACTGCTTCTGCAATGTCTCTTGCCCAAGATGCTGATGTATCTATTTGATCCTTACCGGTACTATCAACTGGATTGTTTTGCTTGGTCTCTTCCTCAACTTTTGCAATCTCTTCTTCCTTTTCATTTTTTTCCTTGGCCTATTCTGCTTCTTGGTCCTTAGCTTCTTCTATTTCATGCTCTTTATTTTTCAATGAATCATCTTCATCTGTTACAACTTTCATCTCTATATCTTCTTTTCCGGATTCATCCGGAGGAGTTTGAATACCTCTTGTATCATCAGTTTCATCTATCATCTTTTCATCTTCCTTTTTTTTTCTTCCTCTTCCATAATAGAGGAGTCATGTAATCCAATTTGTTGCTCATTCTTCTACTACTTTTCATGATTTGGAATTGGTGTGTCATTAGCAGGTTCATCTGAAACTACAAAGAACTTGTTCTTGTCCAATGCTTTCCTCAGAATTTATTTAGTTTCTTGGACAACTTCTTCTGTCTCTCCAATCATCAGTTTGTTCATTCTTTACTTACTTCTGAATTCATTTTTGACCTCTTTAAAGATTTTATCTACTTCTCTGCTGGAGATCACCGGACATAGAGTGGTTAACACATGTTCCCTCAACTTCATATCTTTTGTCTTGGCAGCTTCTTTCCTAATTTCTAAAATATCTCTCAAACCTTTTGGAACTTCTGACAAAATTTCTACCAGTGCTTGATTGAATACATTCAATTATTTGATAGTGGCTTCTTCCAAAAGTCTTTTGTCAGCATCATTGTAATGATCATAAAACTTAGTTATTGGTTTGAGATTACCATCAACATTGATTGTTTTGACAATGTCTTCCACAACAAGAGTTGGTTTTTCAACATTAGCCTTTGATTTCTACTTCTTATTTGTCATCTTGCTTCCAGAATGCTTCTCTTTAGACACTTTGACTGCTTTGGCACCTGTGGCCTTTAGCTCTTTAAGCTCATCATCTAAATCTATCTTTTCTTCATCCTCCTTTTCCAAACTGCCATATGGCCTTTTTGCCATTACTTTTGTTCTTTTCTTTTCCTTATCGGATGATTTGTCTTCCAGTTTCTCAAGATTGGCAAGTTTTGGGGGAACAGGGGCAACAACAGAGCTCCTAGTGGGCCTTGGTGTGGAGAAGGATTCCACCAGACCACTTGCTTGTTTCTTATCCTGCTTCCCCTTCTCAGGTTTTTCTATCCTTTCTTTGGTCTGCTTGACAACTCCTTAGTTATGCCAATACTTTTAGCATACATTTCTACTTTCTTTTGAGCTTTCCTCTTAAATTTAAGTTTTCTGAGCTCAATATGTAGTTTTATACTTAGCACCTTATAAGTCTCAAATCTTTCAAAAGACTTATCCTTGAGTTTGCTCAAGAGATGTTAAGCATACATATCTAATATTTTTCCATCTACCTCATACCCCATGGGGCATGATCCAAACAGTTCTGGGTTCTACTGCTTCCATTAAGCACCGTTCAGTGTGCAACATGAAAAATATTTCATTCTTGTATTTCTCAACAACCCATTTAGGGATTCTTTCCCTAGAATGCATCATGCTCTGAAAATTCTTGAAGTAACTCCAAATTTTAGTTTTATGTGCTTTAGAGTCACCAAGGTTGTTCAAGTGCTCTCTTATCTGTATAGTAACAGGTTTATCATCTGTCCAACACATGCTTTTATTGCTAAGTAACTCATTCATAAAATAGAAGAACAAACATAAGATCAGTGTACTATATTTGAAGGTGTTCTTCTTATCCTTCTTTACCTTATTCAAATTTTCCATCAGCTAGTTCTGCAACAACTCACTCAAGTCATAATCGACATTCTCTCTTAACATTTTATATGTAGCATATATGGTCATTCCAGAAATAGAGTTCTCCCTACTGGAGTGAAGAATTTTGTAACCAATTACCATTGAAGGAAACTTAACATTCAGATGAATAATGTCATTGATTATCATTGCCCTTTTGTCAAACCTTGAACCGGTAGCATCCGTTACTATTTGATTCTTTACTACTTTCAATGTTGGCAGTCCACTGGATGAGTTTAACCCTGTCGTAGCCTTGATGGTGTCCTTGGTGATCTTGAAGGGTTTCATTAGCCATATAAATTCATCATGCATTCAGCTTAGCACATATAGGACCCACTCATCTTCATCGAAGGATGGAAACCCTATAATCTAAATGAAATGTTTATTGTGCAGTACCTTATATTTAGGTTTAAGACCGTGAATTTCATCCCTTAGATGATTCTTGAACAAATCTACAAACTGTGAGCCCAAAATTCATCTATGCTCACATGAATATAGACCTTAATATCTTCAACATGCAATACACCATACAGAACACTTGAAAATGCACCTAACGGGTCAACTTCTACTAATTTGTGTGGATGCTTCTTGAATTTGGGATGAGGCCTTTCAGTGATATGAACAATCAATGGTGTAGCCATTACAATAGATTACAAGTTCAAAGCTTCACAGAAAAATACCTCTTTCACAAAATTAGGGTTAGCTGATGAATTCTCTAGTCACACTTGAAATCTTAGCTCAGGTGCTCTTCTTCTTGCTCTCTTCAAATACAAAGTGATCCAAATGATGAAAGGATGACCTTTTATGCTCAGCAAAACCTAATTCTTCATTGTAATAAATGCTCTGCCCTAATACATCTGGTTACACTGTTTTTGCATACAGATAATCTTCAATTGCTTTACAATCAATCACATTAGCTTCTTTTCTTCCATAATTTTCTTCAATAGATATGCAATAGGCTTCTTTAACTTCATTCATTGTGCTAGAGTTAGGCACCCACTTACTGGTTGGGGGAATTTGATTTTCAATGTAGCTCCCCCTAAGCTAAAGCTCCTAATTCAATTCCCAGAGGAATTATCAATACCAGATTCTGGTGCAGACCCATTACTATTGTTCATTTCACCTTTCTTGACCTATGTCTTTCTCATTTCATTCTGGATCTCATTCACATCAATTTTTCCCTTGCCTTTGTCTTGTCTCTGCTCATCTGGTTTTCTGTTTACCAGACCTCTTCTTTCATTATTCCTACTTTTGTAAAATCTTACAAAATGACCAGATCACATACAATTAAAGCACACAACATTTCTTTGCCCATTTGATTGATTTCCTCTTGATCTGCACTGATTAGCCATATGTCCAAATCTATTCCATGCAAAGCATTTACCTTTTAAAGAATTGTCATTTCCTCTATTGTTAGAATTATTCATTATCATACTTCTACATTCATTAGATCTCTGACCATACCTCTTACACTTGAAGCATTGACCGGAGAAGGATGTACCACTTTGATTTACTCTACTTCTATACTGAGTAGCTCCATGACCAAATTTATTATAATTAAAACAATTCCCATTGAAAGATGGATACCTTTGAGCATTAGATTGTCTTACCGGAGGTCTTCTAGGTCTGTTTCTCACATTCCTTGATTGAGAATTTCTTTGTTCAGATCTGGAGCTTTCACCTTTCTCATACCCAAGGCCATGCTTATCATCAACCTTCTTTTGACTCTCTAGCAGTACTTCAAGTTTAGCTGAGCTTATCTTAAACTTCTCCTTGTATTCATTTGCAACTTCTAGGTCATGTCTGAGGATGACAATTTGCCTTTCAAATTCCTCTTCATTATATCTGCATTCTTGTATATCATATTTTAGGTGACCAATTTCTCTGTCCATTCTACAACATTCTTCTATTCTTTCCTTCAAAGTTTGATTCAGGTTTTCTTTAGTCTTCTTCCTTTCCTCAATTTCTTTGGTTAGCCTCATCACCCTAGATTCTATCTCATGTTTTAGAACAGAAACTTCTTTTGTCAGCTTCTCACATTCCTTTGTCTTTTCTTCTAAAGACTCATTCATGCCATTTTCTTTAGTAGAGTTAGCTAGCTGCTGAAGTAGCTCCTTCCTTTTTTGCATACATTTTTTTAGTTTTTCAATTAACATCTCAATGCAATCATCAACATCTTTAAGGTTTGCTTTCAGTTCATTTACTTCTGCTTTGGACTGATCAAGATCTTGTAAAGCCAATTAAAGTTGTTCTCTAAGTGAACCCATTGAAACTCCTTCCTAGATCTTCCTCAAGATGTTAGGCTTCTTCCAAGTAACCTTTCTCTTATACCAATTGTTAAAAAAAAGAGTAGACAACTGAGAGGGGGAGGTGAATCAATTGTCACAATTTTTTTTATCCTTTGCTACAATTTAAATTTCTTTACCACTTGTTTATAGATGAATGATATAACCATGAAAGCATGAGTCTATAACACATGAGTAGAAACAAAATCAACACACATAACATCAGTATGTTTATGTGAAAAACTACGGTGGAGGTTAACCCACAAGAAATTATACTCTGTTAAAAGTATTACAAAAGGAGAAGTCACATGCCTTCGTGGTGCACTGCTCAGAGCTCACTACTCCAAGAGGCTCACTACCTATAGAAATGATTATAGGAAGATTACAGAATGTTTTAACTAATGTACAACATCTACCAATGCAAAAATTTAGTTCTAGTCAAGCACAGAATACTGATCTTACACACTTCATCCTTACTCTACGCTGTTTCACTCTTTGTCCATAATCTGAGCTTAGATCTTCACCTTTGCACTCCTTTCTGCCTTTTTCACACTTACTCCATCACCACACCACACCCCCACTTCAAAACACTCAAATCCATTGGCTATATATATCTACATTAAGAAATTCAATCAACTGTAGTCGGCTTCAAGAAAACTTAGAACATTTATTAAGAACTCTGCTCTATCAGCTGAATCTATGCACAATAACCAACACGGACCAAAAAAGTGTGTTCTCAAATCATCAATCATGTTGGCCAATACCACTTATTATCCCAAATTGGCTAACCAATAGCTTTTCTTCATCTGGACCAAGATCAAATACTAGGTCGGCTTGTTCTTCTTTTGACTGTTCTAGCTAACTGGAATCTAATACTCAGATGCTTATAACTTTTGAATCCTTTATCACCGAAGGCTGAGTTCCTAGATTTAGATAATCTTGACAATCCTTATTACTCCCTCAAATTTGCAGCACACTATAATTTACCACCAAAGAGATCTGGAGCAAGATACTGGACCCTGTCACATGCTCTATTTCTGACTACTTAGACTTAAACAAATCTTCACTCTAACTTCTGGTATGAACAAATTATGTAGTGTGGATATGTAAGATAGACTTAGTTGCCATCAATGACAACACCTGTAATGTATAGTAGTGTCTCTTGCCAACAATACATTATTGTGTTCCTTTTCCAACATTGGTTGATAGACTTCATAATATACTTATCCCATTTTTCTCACATAGTGTTTCATGGGATAAATATTCCATAAGGTTCAAGATTTAAAGATTTCATGGCATAAATATTCCATATGGTTCAAGCTTTAAAGATTTCATGACATAAATATTAAATATTCCATGTTGTTCAAGATTTAAAATTTTCAATAGAAAAAGTAATTTTCTAGTATGATAAGAAGCATACATGCCCTTCAATGTAACAAAACTCCCCTATGTTGAAGTTAGTATATTGAATGCATAAAAATATGGGGCATATCATCATTTTTAAGTTCATGTTGGGTTTCTCAGTTTGAGTGCTGATTAATTTTTTTACTATATAAACCCAGAAACATTATGGGTTTGATTATATATATGAGTATTTTATTTACTATGTTATAATAAATTTTATTAAATTATTTCATTGTAATTATAATATTGAAATTTTAAATATGTACTTAGTTTTTTTCTTGTCCAAGCCTAGAGAGACCCTTACTGGGGATCTCTTCCCATGGATTTATCACCGAGATCAATCCCCAAGGCATGACCACCAAACCATGCCCTTATCTAGAAATATTGATATATATTAATATGAATATTACACAATAAAATAAATTAATATTTAGATGTGATCTAAATATTAATTTATTTTATTATGTAATATTTATATTAATATAATATTAAACCTTATGAAAATTATTTGATATTTTATTCATTATATATTATTACTAATAAAATTTATATTAAATTGTTTATTATACAAATTTATAATGTATTTATATTTATGTTATATTATAGTAAAAAATTTTGCACTTTAATAACAAAAAAATATTAACTATCAATTAATATAAATTTTATTATTAATATATACAATTTTTTTTTATTGTTAATATATACAAAAAGAAATGTGAGATATTGGAGTTCAAAACAAGATATCTTTCTAAATTACCTACTTGATAGTTTACTTATTTTATGTACTTTCATTGTTTATTATTAAAAAATCCTATTATAGGTTTTGAAGGGATCCTAAAACCTTTTAAATGCACATAAGAATATTAAAAAATATATTAAATATGAATTAATATAGATTTTATTATTAAATAAATATTAAATATTGAAACATTATACTAATTTAGATTTAAATATTGATTAATTTGTATATAATAATTATAAAATTCTTATTTTAAATATAATTAGAATAATATAATTCATAATATATTAATGATAATATTTATATTAAATTATTGATTATACAAACAAATAGAATTATCATTATAATATATTTATATTTATGTTATATTATAGTAAAATGAAATATTGATATATTTGTGTATAAGTTTTAAATATTAATATATTTTTAATAATCTAAATAGTAATATATTATATTGTGTAATATGAATTCATATTTAATTTTCCTTCATTGTAATTATAATATTATAATTAATATATATACAATGAAGGACAACATAAATAATCATATAAATATCGATATTGTATTAATATGCATATTAGACAACATAAATTGAAATAAATCTACAAAGAAATGCGAGATATTGGAGTGGAAAACAAAATATCTCTCTAAATTATCTACTTGATAGTTCAGTTATTTTGTGACAGTTCAATAATGGATATTCTTATGACAGTTATGTTAAGGCTAGGGATATGTTTTATAGGGAGGCGTTATTTTATCATTTCTTTTCTTTTCCTTCCTTCATGGAGTTGATTAGTGCTCATCCATACCTATCAGATACACTTATGTAAATTATGCATGAACATAATGATGATCGTATAGATTGTGATAGTTGTGAGTACATAACTAGTGAGGATATACATTATGGCACACCTTTTAGGAGGGCCATAGAAAATATAGTTTTACCTCCTTCACCTATGCTTTAAATGATTACAACTTTTAATGATACATCTCTTATATGTCATGCTAGATTTTCTCTATAGATTCATGTTCTTTGAATGCATTAACTTCTTTTATGCTTGATAGTGTGTATAATGATAATTTTTCTCTTATTTTAAATCTATGGACATATGATATAGATACACATCATACCTTCACCCACATATAATGATGATCTACCTTCACTCATCCCTAGTGATAGACTTGTTTCTTTTAGAATATTATTTGTAATGTTTATCCTAGCAATGAGATTTATGATGATTGCACTTCTTCTATCACTAGTAATAGGTTTGTTTTATTCACCTCACATGAGGTCACTAACCCATTTTACTCATGGTGAATATTAGGCAATATAATAAATTAATATTTGGATCACTATAATATATTAATATTTATAATTTATAGACAAATATATTAATATCAATATTTTATTTTACCATGTTATAATAATTGATATTATAATTAATATATATACAATGAAAGAAAAATAAAAAATCATATTAATATCAATATTATATTAATATGAATATTACACAACATAAATTGAATTAAATCTACAATGAAATGTGAGATATTGGAGTGCAAAATAAGATATCTCTCTAAATTCTCTACTTGATAGTTTACTTTATGTAATTTTATTCTTTTCATTAAAAAAGACATAATATAGGTTTTGAAGGGATTCTAAAACCCTTTAAATGTACATAAGAATATCAAAAAATATATTAACTTTGAATTCATATACATTTAAGTATGAATATATATAATGAATAAAATTTAATAATTATATTAATATGAATATTATATTAATACAAATAATAGACAATATAATAACTTAATATTTGGATCACTATAATATATTAATATTTAATATTTACAGACAAATATATATCAATATCTTGTTTAACTATGTTATACTAATTGATATATATAACAATATGCAAAGGCAAAAAAGAAAGAACTGAGGAAAAAAAAGCATAAGCTTTTTTTTCTTATAATACAAAACTATCCCCCAAAAAAAAAAGAATTGGAAGGCAACTCCAGCTCAACTGAATTCAAAAATATGCATGAATGAGTTTGAAAAAGTAACTCCAAGTTGATGGGCAAGTACAAGTGAAAAGCTTAAAATTTAGGCCCCATAACTCCTCCAAGATGAGCAAAAATAGCTCAAAACTCCAAGTCTCAAAGTCCTTGACCAAGAAATTATAAAAAATAGTCATGTTAAAAATAGAACTCCAAATATCTCTCCCTGCATAACCCTACACTTCAGTTCAACTCCTCTCCTATTTTTATGTACCTTGAAAGACTTCTGATAAAGTCCAGAATGGTATTTTTGGGAAAATATTGAAAATATATATTTTTTCAATTTTTTCTACATCTTAGTAAATTGCATTTTTGGAGGCCTTTGGAGTGGAATCAGGGAAAACCACCTTGAGGTAGTATTCACGTTAGCCTTAGAAACCTGCAACTTGAACTAGATAATTGGTTTATCTTTCTAACGAGTCCAAAAACTTTGAATTATGATAAAGTAGCGAGGAGTTATGACTCCACCAAATTTTTTTTTGTAAATAATTTTCATCTTCCATAGCTCTTTTTTTAATTCCAAGGGTAATGTGACCCTTCATATTATATGTAAGCCTTTATATTTTGAATGAAAATGGTATAGATGAATGGTCTTTAGGTACCTGTATCTGTACAGTGAACAAACAGGTTAGATAAAATGTAGAGGCTGAAGCATCTCTCTTGACTATTTTGATTTGATATTCTCTTCCTTCCTACTTCATTTGAAGTCACTTGCTCCCTGAAAGCATTAGAAAATAAATCTTACAGCCCAGCCTAATTGGGCTGCCAAACATAATTTGGTAACATTTTTGTTGACCGCTATGCCAGTTTTACCTACTAAAACTCTCGTGGCCAGTTGCCTGTTATGTCCATTGGGCAATAGAGTCTTCCGTTAGCCTTTGTAACTCATAAAACTGCTTGAAAACTCAACTGCTAGAAAAACAATAGCAACAGAAACAAAATTAAAATAGAACAAGGCTAGCTCCAAATAGGACCAGCCAACTGTAGATCAACACTTTTTGAAAAAAGGAAACTGAAATGAAACAACTGTGCAACCAACACTTACTAAATTGAAATCTTATTCTACTATGATACAATTGCAACCCTATTCTTCTCAAAAGTAGTGTTTAAGGTGAATCCCATTAACTGGGATGTGTAACACCTCTACTTCCATTATAGCCAGTTGATAAGCATTATGTTGTTTGCATTCAATAATCATTAATGGGCCTATCCACATAGAATCAAATTTGTTGTTCTTACCAGGTCTACTCTTTAGCTCATCCCATTTGAGAACAATGTGTCCTTCATTGAAAACTTTGAATGTTTCCATCCTATCAAATGTTCTCTTCATCTACATCTGATACATCTCCAATTGCCGAGTTGTTTATTTCCTTATCTCTTCTAGTTCCACTAACTCAACTAGCCTTACCTCCATAGGACCAACTTCCATAAACTCAACTCTCTTTCATAAGACTTAGGGCTGGTAGTTCAGTTGAGATAGGTAGTTTAGCCTCTTTTCCATAAACCAAAACAAAAGGAGATTGACCTATTGACCTCTTAGGAGGCACTCTATCAGCCCACAATGATTTCAACTTTGAATGCCAAGTTCTCTGGTTATCTTCTATTGTTCATTTGATGATCCTGATGAGATTTTTATTAGTGGATCTATCCTACCCATTTCCTTGAGGGTAGTAATTTGATGAAGTGCTTAGGTAAATGCCATGTTTGATGGCCTTGTCAATTATTTTTAGGCCTACAAAAGCCAATGCATTATCTAAAATAATTGCATTTGGTACACTGGTCAAACCTGGCCACTAAGTCTTCATAAAAGTTCAAAACAACACTTTCATTAGCTTCTTTCAAAACTATTCCCTCTCTGTGGCTATTAATATCCACTTGTGACCAATACTAGAAGGTGGATTGATGCCCCAACAAAGTCAAGGCCTTATTTTGTGAAGGGTTGATCAACTGAGATAGGTTGGAGTGGCATGCCTGCCAACGTTTCTTTACCTACAAATACTACACATTTAACACACTTTCTAACCCAAGAATGCACATCTTTGAAAAGAGATAGCCAGTAATACCCATCCTTCATAATTTTCAAGGCTATTGTTCGAGCAGTAAAGTGACCACCAGTTGGCCCATTATGAAACTCATGTAATACTTTATCAATTTGATCGGTTTCAACACATCTCAACAACACTCCATTGTAGTCTTTTCTAAACAAGATATCTTCAACCATGACAAAAGGAATAGCTTGTGGCCTATAATATCTTTGTTTTTCTACACTTAGCCTTGCTTGGCATTCTCCAGTCTACAAAAAGTGTATCGTATCTCTTGTCTAGCTAGTATTGCTCACTGGAGCAATAGGTACAACAATATTATCAGCCATCAAAACCACTTCTTTTGGCAATTTAACTTCATTTTCTACTATTTCAGCTAGCTGCTCACATAGTCCTTTACCCTAAATTAGCTTTGTAACTTTGATGCCAACATCATACTCCATCACTCTAGTTATCCAACTAGTTATTTTATCTTCCAGATCTTTGCTCAACAAAAATTTTTTGACACTTGGATGGGCAGCCATAAGGTGAATCTTGTTATTTGATAACATGTGCCTATTTTTTTTTAGGCTTCTTATGACAAAAAGTACATGCTTTTCACTAAATATGTACCTTTGTTCATAATCTTCTGATCCTTGGCTGAAAAAGGCTATTAGTTTTTCCTGGCCTTCTATGTTCTGCTGGGTCAACATAGCAAAGATAGTGTCAACTCCTCCATGGGTGCTGCCACAATAATGGGTTACACTTTCTGGGACATCTTGATTTTTGCTGAAATCACATATTTTTAGAAAATATAATGATTTAAGCCTTGAAAGGTTCCATTTAAAGGATTTTAATTAAATAGGGTTTGATCAAACCCCCTTGGATAGAAACCCGCTAGTTTTAAACCATACCTATAATGGAGTCTCCTCTACACCTATCAAAATGCTGATAAAAAACCACTTTTGATTTACCTTTTGGGGGATCAAATGAATTTATTTAAAATTTATGTTTTGTAAGTGTGTAGTCCTTATTATAAACTTCACAAAAAGTATAATTTTAAATACATTTGATTTGATTATTATATTTATTTTCTATTTCTTGTGAATGTAGGTTTTTCACTAAACATCAAGTTCTTTGTTCTACACACATGGAAAATTAGTAAATTAGTGAAAAAAAATTATGAAAAATATCTATGCCTTAGGTATTGATGTCCTTGTTTCAACAAAAAAAATAAAATTGAATTTCGATACATATAGGAAAAGTTATGTTTTACTGAATACGCCTATGCCTAAATTATAATTGGTTTGACTTCAAAACTTAATTAAAAAAATATATTCAACAAAAAATTATGAAACCAAATGCATGCCCTATATATTGGTGTTACCAATCTAAATTCAAAAGAATCAGAATTTTATCCTTTGTAGAAACAAAGTTATGTGCTACAAAATACACATCACTTTAAAAAAATGTTGTTTACTATTAAAAACTAGTTATCAAAGGAGACGCAAAAAAATTTAGAATTTAACTCCAAATTTTTTTAAAAATATATATTTAGAATATATAAACAAAATCTCACAAATCACTAGTTTGCATCATCTCCAAATTCCTAATAGTTTAGTGGCTATAGGTGTCAAAAAGTGAAGATTTAGTTCAAAATATTGATTTTAATGTCAAGTTTGGCCAAAAAGTGCAACCCATTATTGTGGGATGACCCCCATAGGCATACAGAATAAAATCTTTTGAAAAGTCAGGATTGATCAATGTAGGAGATGCTGCTATAGCTGCTTTGATGTCCTCAAACCTATACTTTCCCTCTTTAGTCCAGCTGAAACCAATATTCTTCTTCAACATGGCTATTAGAGGCTTTAATAAACTAGCAATATTCAGTATAAACCTTCTAATGAAATTGATTCTCCCAAGGAATCTTTGCAGCCCCTTTTTATGGGTTGGGAGAGGTAAGGCTGAAATAACACTTACTCTTTCAGGGTCAATTGTTATCCCATGCTTGGAAATAATGTGACCTAGCAACTTACCCTTGTGAACAGTATAAAATACACTTTTTTGGAGTAAGTGAGACTCCATATTCCCTACATCTTTCAAAGACCTGTCTGAGATGATAAAAGTGATATTTGGTGTCCCTAGAGAAAACAGTGATGTCATCTAGATATACCAAGACGAACTTATTCATTATGCCTTGAAAAGCCATATCCGTGGCTCTCTTAAAGGTTGCTCTAGCATTCGACAACCCTAAATGACATTTTTTGATAGGCCATAGTACCCCATTTAGTTGTGAATGTTGTCTTGTACTGGTCTTCCTCCTTAACCAAAATTTGGTTATTCCCTGAAAAGCCATTTAGTAAAGAAAACATTTCAACACCTGAAATTCCTTGTAGAATCTCCTCCATTAAGGGCAGTGGGTAGTGATCTTTCAATAATGCTCTATTCAGGTCTTTGAAATCAACACACAGAATAATCTCACCATTTTTCTTCCTGACGAGAACTAGATTCGAGACCCATGATGTGTGTTTGATTGGAAAAATGATGTTGCTTTGAATTAGCTTATTTAATTCTGTTTTCATCATCACTTCCAACTTGGGGTTAAGAGGCCTCTACTTCTGCCTCACTAGTTTTACCCCAGTTCTAGCTCTATGGTGTGTTGAGCTAGCTCAAGGTTAAAACCTTTGAGGTCTTTGTAATCCCATGCAAAAATATCATCAAATTCTTAGCACAATAACACAAAAACATGCTTATCTTCAGCTATACATACCTTTCCAAATTTGAGAAGTTTGGACTTGAAAATCTCCACTAATTCATAGTGTTCCTCTTTGATAAGTATGCTGGCTTTTTCTTTTCTGAGCTGATCATCTGAATTGAAAATTAATTCCAAGGTCACCAAACCTTTTGGCAACTTATTGGTCTTTAATTGAACAATCTAGTCTTCAAATTGCTACTATAATTTTTGTTAATTACCAGTTTAAAACTCAACCTCCTGAATAAGAAAATTTACTATTTGATCATCACTTTCAAAAACCTACCAATGTCTATTATTATCAGGCACTGATGGCCTTACAACCACTTTCACATACTACTGCTTCTTAGTGTTTATGATTTCTTTAGGTATATAAAATTCAACCCCCATGGCTGCAAGATTATCAGTCCGTTTGTTCTAATTTCTAGGCAGGGACAATAGATTAAAAGCATCGAAATCCTCAAGTAGATTCCATACTCTATATTTGTATAACTTAAGAAAGTCATTTATGGTGATATTCAAGTTCCTTACCTAATTTGCAACAAGTTCACTATCACCATACACCTTCAAACACTTATTATTCTTCCTTCTGGCCCATTCTAAGCCTTGAATGAGTGCCTCATATTCTGTTGTGTTATTTGAACAACTAAATGCAAATTTGAAAGATGCATAATATTTTTCATTGTCTGGTGAAATAAGCATAGCTCCACCTCCTGCACCTATTTTGCTCCATGCACCATCAAAAGATAGCTTCCACAGCTCATTTTCTGGTTGCTCTTTTTGTTGTTGCTACTGATTTTCAGCTTTCACAATGTTAGGAATAGGCTGATTCTGTTCATTGATCATATAGATACCTAAACTAGCTTCTTCTATTTGCTTGTAAGGGTCATCTTCATGATTTTCTAATGCCCATTCATGTGGAAACATGTCTTCTTTGCTCTCAATTAGGGTGTTTCTCTCATGAACAGTAGGTTGTTCCTCCTCATGATAGGTCAAATTAGCATTAACAACACTAGGGATACAAGCTCAATGTGATCTTTAGCAACAGGTTCAAATTCTACAATCACCCATGTACCATACCTAGTCCTAAAAAATATATGTGACCAATCAGCTGACACATAACCTCCTAAATTTGATGTAAATGTTAGACTTAGGGCACACAATTGAGAGGGGGGGTGAATCAGTTGTGCAAAACTTTCTCCAATTTACACACTTAAATCTTCTTGGTGATTAGAAATATATTAAACATGAAACATAATGTATTCAAATCAAAAGTAGAAACTCATCAACACATAAGACACCAAGATTTTGACGTGGAAAACCTGTTAAGGAAAAAAACTACAGGGTGATTAACCCAAGAATGTATTCTCTGTTAGAAGAATAGAAAGAACAAAATGGCACATGCCAATTAGGGCTCACTGCCCGAGCACACTACTCACAAGAGGCTCACTGCCTACAAGAGACACATTGTCTACAAAGAAATAAGTATCACATACATGAACTAGAGAATAGCATCTTCACCATGCTTGAATCAGTTCCATTAAGCTTAATACTTCTGCTCTACCTTTCACTCTCCTCTTTGCTACCACACTTTCATCTCCACTAGACACCCTCTGGAATGACTTCACAATCCCTTATTTATATAAGGCATCGACTTAGGAACAATTATCTAAGTCGGCAAACACCTACAAGAACACTCGCAATATGTGTAATACATCCGGTCGACCAGTCTCAGAAAGAACACCAACATTTGGTGGTTATTCTTCAAATACAAACTTTAACTTCAATGCAGACCACCCACATGAACTGGACACTATCCACAGATCACCACAAGCTTTCCTGAATCACCAAGAACATCTGCACTTCATTTGCTTACTGGGATTCTTCTCTCCTTCATTCAGAACCTCAAGAACACAGTCTGTCATCACTGTTACAAAGGAATAGGTTCTTCTGGACCTTCAAACCATGAACCAATCTACTTGACACTTCACAAGGACATCCTCAACACTTCCTCAAATTCACAGAATGGGATAATGCATTTCTAGATCTCACTGGACCTATCTGTGTCACTCTATCACCTCTGAACACCTACCAGAACTAGATCTTCTTGAGCGACCATAACTCCTTCAGATCTTCATGCGGACCTCTGAAAACTTGACTGGAGCAACTCAAGACTTATATATACAAACCCTTTAAACTGTATCCTCTAATCCTCAACCTATCTTGGACTTTGACCTTGTTGTCATCACCATTCTTCACTGTTCCTGATTGAGACTAATTTTCTCAATATCCTCAGCACACAGCTCATCCAATCCTTCTCATTACTGCAACATGAGTATGTTGATATCAATGACAACACTGGTTAGACCCATACTTGCAACAATCTCCCCCTTTGTCATTGATGGCAACATATGATGTGAAAAACCATCAAGACAAGAACTTCTCCTTACTGTCACAACTCCCCTATCAGCAACAACTAATTCACATGTCTTATCTTCCTTTACTACTCCCCCTTTGATCATCAACTACTTTTTTTTCACATATCTTTTCTCCCCCTTTGACATCAATGGCAAAGGGCTCATACTTGCAACTCCATCACTTTAGAACATACCAGCTGCTCCCCCTAAGTAGCAGCTTCCCATCATCAATTCGGATCACAAGATATGACTGTGATATCCACCGGACTGATGCACATTAGTGCATCCTGGTTCATCACCGGAGGGGTAATAACCCCTAAATTCTCCCTGAGATACTCAAAAGAGTCCTTGGGAAGAGGTTTAGTAAATATATTTGCAATCTAATCCTTGGAGGGCACAAACTCCAGTCTGACTTCATCCTTGTTCACTTGCTCTCTCAGAAAGTGAAACTTGAGAGATATATGCTTAGTCTTAGAATGCAACACCAGATTCTTAGAAATATTTATTGCACTTGAATTATCACAAAAAGATTGTGATAGGCTCCTCATACTCTACTTTAATATCTCTTAGCATCTGCTTCATCCACAAAACTTGAGTGCAACTACCTACTGCTGCAATGTATTCTGCTTCAGTTGTAGATAAAGATATTGCCTCTTGTTTCTTGCTTAGCCAAGAAACCAATCTTTTTCCCAAAAAGAATGCTCCACCACTGGTACTCTTCCGGTCATCCACATCTCCTGCCCAATTTGCATCTGTATATGCATGAAGAGAAAAATCATGATCTCTAGGATACCACAAACCATACTCAAGTGATCCTTTTAGATACCTAAAAATCCTTTTGATTGCCATGACATGATATTCTCTGGGATCAACCTAGAATCTCACAACAAGACCAACAACCTTCATTATATCTGGTCTAGTTTGAGTGAGGTACAACAATCCTCCAATCATTGATCTATACTTTGTCTAGTCTACCTTAGGAGAGTCATCATCTTTGCTCAACTTACATCTGGTTGCCATGGGAGTATTCATTTGCTTTGAATCTTCCATTCCAAATTTCCTCAACAATTCTTTCACATATTTGGTCTGAGAAATAAAGATTCCTTTCTTTGTTTGAGCAATTTGCAAACCCAAGAAAAAATTTATTTCACCAAGCATAGACATCTCAAACTCACTTTTCATTTGATTTGCAAAAGTTTTACACATACTATCTCTTCCTCCAAAGATGATATCATCAACAAATACTTCAACAATCAAGATGTTTTCATGATCAACTTTGAAATATAAGTTACTGTCAGCAGTACCTTTGTTGAAACCAATCTTCAAAAGATGCTTATCCAATCTTTCATACTAGGCTCTTGGAGCTTGCTTTAATCCATAAAGTGCCTTCTTCAATTTGTAGACCATATCACCATGATCAGACAACTTAAATCCATCTGGTTGCTCTATATACACTTCTTCTTCCAAGTCACCATTTAGAAAAGCAGACTTGACATCCATCTGATATACTTTGAAATCCTTGAAGGCAGCAAAGGAAAGAAATAATCTGATTGCTTCAATTCTTGCCACCGGAGCAAAAGTTTCTTCAAAATCAATTCCTTCTATTTGAGAGTAGCCCTTGCAGACCAATCTGGCTTTATTTCTGATTACTTCACCAACTTCATTTAGTTTGTTCCAGAAAACCCATTTGGTTCCAATCACATTCTTGTTTCTGGGTCTCGGAACAAGATCCCAAGTGTGATTTTTCTCTATTTGCACCAGCTCTTCCTCCATAGCTTTAGTCCAGTTTTCATCATTGCAAGCTTCATTCACTGTCTTAGGTTCAATCTTTGAAATCAAACAATATTCTTCTGAATCTTGAGCAATTCTCCTTCTTGTTAGTACTCCTTTGCTTTTATCACCTATGATCTGATCTTCAGAGTGGTTCAGTCTTACATACCTGGGAACTTTAGGATTTTCTTGCACTTCTGATTCTTGATCAGGCTCATTGAGAGTCACTTCTTCTTCCTGGTTTACTAGATTAGCTTGAATCTGACTGACAAATGAGGCTTGGGCTCCTTGAGTCAGAACACCATTGTGATCATCTTCATCATATTCATAAAACCTTGAGGGTTTCTCAATTCCCTCATCAACCTTCACATTTGTACTTTCTATCATCTTTTTCAGTCTTTTGTTATAACACCGGTATGCTTTGCTTTGAGTAGAGTAACCTAAGAATATTCCTTTATCACTTCTAGCATCAAACTTTCCTAGATCTTCATCTCTTTTAATGTAACATTTGCTACCAAAAAATCTAAAATACCTTATAGTAGGAGTGATGTCAAACCAAAGTTTATAAGGAGTCTTACCAGTATTGCTTCTAATTTGAACTCGATTGAGAGTATAGACTGCAGTGCTAACAGAGTCTCTCCAATAGATATGATGAACATTAGCTTCCATCATCATGGTCCTAGAAGCTTCCTGTATGGTCTGGTTCTTTCTTTCTACTACTCCATCCTGCTGTGGAGTCCTAGGAGCAGACAACTGTCTCTTTATTCCATGTTTCTCACAGAACTCTATGAACTCACCGGATGTGAATTCTCCACCTCTATCAGACCTCAGACATTTCAACTTCAATCTGGTTTCATTCTCTACCATAGCCTTGAATATTTTGAATTTCTCAAAAGCTTCTGATTTCTCTTCTAGAAAAGTTACCCACATCATCTGGGAATAGTCATCAATTAGTAGCATGAAGTATCTATCACCTTGAATACTCCTGGTTCTTGCCAGACCACAAAGCTCAGTGTGAACTAAGTCCAATAATCTGGTAGAAGACAGTTCCTTGCTTTTGAATGTGATTCTGCTCAGCTTACCCAACTAACATTCCTTGCACAAGATGTTAGTAGGTTTCACCAATTTTGGAAGATTTCTTACAGCCTGAATATTGCTTATCTTGATGATATTATCAAAATTCACATGACACATCCTTCTATGCCATAACCAACTATGATCAACTTGAACAAATAAGTAGATTTTACCAGTACCAACCAAGTGGAAGTGGTGCAGGAGCACAAAGGGTTTGGAACCTATGTATAAAGGGTTTGGAAC
Organism: Cunninghamia lanceolata; assembly: GCA_027924645.1. Taxonomy (NCBI): domain Eukaryota; kingdom Viridiplantae; phylum Streptophyta; class Pinopsida; order Cupressales; family Cupressaceae; genus Cunninghamia; species Cunninghamia lanceolata. The sequence goes on along the minus strand of BSBN01000937.1, from coordinate 10,943,158 downwards.
CCATGTACATACCTTTGCATTTTGGTGTCAAGTTTTTGATTTTTCATAAGGAGTGGGAACATACATTCGGTGACCAACTGTGGCAGTGAGGACAACCGATGGTAGGGAGTTAGCGGATGTATATAAGAAGTAATCGGTATGATCGAGTGTATCAACAGACAGGCCCGGAGTTCCACCAAAGTCTTACGTCTGGCCGATAGGAAGATAAGTCAATGTGAGTCCCACACAATGCATGCAAGCTTTGCATGTATATACAAAGAGGATCAGCATTTACAAAGATACAATGGCCGAGGTGCATTGACCGATAGGGGATTGCAGGTCCCATCTCTTGTATGTTGCAAGTGAAAGAACATACAAGTCGTGAGATACAAGTTAGGAGATACAAGTTAATGAGATACAAGGAAGGTTAAGAAGCATGGGCCCCACCTCTTGCATGTTCGCAATGTATGCAGGGAATGTATAAACAGAGATACAAGACCCTAAGATACATCGGGAAGCTTAAGTTGTGGACCCCATCTTTTGCACGTCGGTAATATTTGCATATGCGAAATGGATCCATCGGAGTAAGAATGAACATCGGGAAACAAAGGAAAAGCTACGCCAACAATACAATGTCTGAGCCATAGATACTTCATCCGTTAGAGAGAAATGGTATATCGGCGGAAGAAGTTAAGTAGTGGCCGATAAGGTGGATCAAGCCATTGAAAAGGGAAGGAGCATTTCGGTGAGAAAGTCAAGATATCTGGTTGATGATAAAGTGAATGTATATCTTGATGCATTAAAGCTTTGTATGTATGATACAGGCAAATGTGCAATACGTAAACCATTGTGGAGTTCGAAGATAGTAGGTCCCACCTCTTGTATGTTTAATGTTTTGAGAATGTATACACGGAGGAACATACATTGGGAAATTAAGGTCATGGTTCTACACAAGGCATGAAGGCAATGCATGTATATGCAAAAGTGAATGTATCGATAGAATGCATATCGACAGGGGAAGAATATGATCGGTGAAACAAAAAGAACCTGTTTTGCCGATAATGAACACAAAAGCATGGAGAACCTAACCAAACAGATAGAAAACCCTAACTGTCCAATAACAGAGAAATAACAAATGGTATAAGAACTATTTTTGACTTTGTAGATCGGTTAGAGAAGGTGGAAAAATGTGGAAGATTGAAGAACATACATTGAATGTAATAGAGAAACTTCTAATAATAGAAACATTGATAGTTTGAATCCATTTGTATATTGTCTATAGAGTACTTGTATAATCTAGTTTGCAGTAGAGTAGACAGTTTAATTTTTGTTCTTTTGTTTATGTTTGTACAAGATGTCTCTGTCTTGATGCCCCTGCATTTTCCTTGTACAGTCATGGAGGGCCATCGAGCAGAGACCTTGTTTTTTTTTGTTTCTGTTTGCGTTAGTGATTGGATTGTCAATGGGAGACAATGAGAACTTGTCCTAGGCGAGCTCTGCTATAGCCCGGCTAGGTATGCAAGTTGCAGTCTAAGTAGAGGGGTGAAAAACAGAGAATGGAGAATTGAGCACCAAGCAATTAAAACCCTAGACCTAAAGAGGAGGGTTGATAACGGGCTCAAGAAGGCTAAAAGCCTTGGATATTGAGAATCTTGGTACACAATGAGAACAAAGAAGAATACCTCACACCAAGAAAGCATTGTCTGTACTGAAAATAACAAGCAAATAGGTCTTTCACCTCTGTAATAGATTGTGTAGGTTGGATTAGGCATTTTGGGTATAAAATGTCTTTAAGCACTTGAATTGGTAGGGAGACTTGGGTATGATTTAGGTCTTGAAGTGTTGGTTCAAGATAGGTTTTCTAAGCCCATAGGCCTCCCCATCAAATTAGTATTAGAGCAAGTTAAAGATTTGGGCTATTCCTAGATTGGAATAGAAGAAGTTGTATGTCATCACCGAGTTCAAGTGAGTCTGTAGTTTCCTCCAAGAAGATGGTGACTAATGCAGAATTGGAAAAGAAGGTTGATGACCAAGAAGAGTAGAATAGGCTCCTATAGGAAAGATTGGTAGAAATGGAAAGTAAACTGGGTGCCATGATAATAAAGACTAAAGAAGTCAGTCAGAAAATTAAAAATTTTGAAGGTAAGGAAAAAGGTGTGTCTATTGAAGATGAAGAGCCCACACTTGATCCTAAGATGGAAGAAGAACCTTTCTTGAAGGCATTGAAAGCCATGAGCGGCAAGTCATTGGAAGGAGTTCCTCTTTTTGGTGGAAAGATGGAACCTGATTTGGTTATGGAATGGATAGAAGGTTTAGAAAATCACATTGAATGTGATGGAGTGAGTGAAGCACAAAAGGTGAAGCTGGCTAAATCTAGACTTAGAGGAGCTGCCTTGACATGGTGCAAATTTGTTCAAATAGAAAGAGAAAAAGAAGGCAAGAAACCTATAGCTTCTTGGAAAGGTATGGTGGCTAAAATCAAAGAAGTCTACATGCCTAGGGATTATGAAGTTCAGTTGCACAAGAAAAGATAGAATTTGAGACAAAGAGAATTAGACATCAATGCATACACTGAGGAATTTCAAAAACTATGCTTGAGGTCTAAGGTGATGGAAGATGAAAATGTAAAGGTAGCAAGATACCTGAATGGTTTAAGGTGGAGTATTCAAGAGGAAATCAGCTTGTTCAGCCCTACAACAGTACAACAAAGCTATCAGTTAGCACTCAAGGTAGAGGAGAAGGGCAAGAAGAAACAAGAATAAAATAGCAGATCAAGAGGAAGAGGTAGAGATAGCAGAGGAAGAGGAAATTATGGTTGTAGGAATACTGATCAAAGACCCCAAGGAGAATCCAAACTCATAGAGCAGAGTGGGGAGACTAGTAGTAGAGGAAACTACCAAGGAAGGGGATCTAATAGAGGAAGATCAGGAGGATCAGGTAGAGGATCCTACTTTACCACTATGAAATGCTACAATTGTGGACAATTAGGCCATCCAGCATATAGGTGTCCTGATAAGGGCACATCTTCTTCTCAAGGAGTTGATAAAAGAAATCATTATGTACAAGATGATGCTTCAAGTAGCAAATCACCTGAAGTTAGTCTAGCCTCAGAAGTGGGGGAGAACATCATGGTAAGGAGAACCTTGATCAAAGAACCAGTGAAAGCTGAACCAAGCCAGAGGAGAGCATTATTCAGAATCAGATGCAAGATTATGAATAAGGTATGTCAAGTAATTATAGACTCAGGGTCTACTGATAATATAGTGTCTGATGGAGCAGTTAGAAAATTAAATTTGTAAAGAATACCTCAATCAAATCCATATAGAGTTACATGGTTAAATAAAGGTCAGCATGTGATAGTCAATGAGCAAACTTGGATAGAGTTTGGTATAGGTGGATACAAAGACAAGGTACTCTATGATATCCTACCCATGGATGCATGTCATCTCTTATTGGGCAGACCATGGCAGTATGATCGGAAGGCCATACATGATGGTGAGAAGAATAAATATTCTTTTCAAAAAGATGGTGTCACCTATAAAATTCAGTCATTGGAAGATGAAGAAGCAAATAAGACAAAAAGTCCTAGTGTCTTAATTGTGAGTGGTAAAGAGTTTTTGAACACACTTAAGGAGGATGGTATTGGTTATGCTATCATAGTAAAGCCTAAGGAAGAGCAGAAAGACAAAAAGGTAGTGATCCCAAAAGAGGTACAAACTATACTGGAATAGTATAAAGACATCATTAGTGATGGAACACTAGCAACACTACCTCCACAAAGAACTATAAGCCATCAGATAGATCTGATTCCAGGAGCATCTTTACCTAACAAAGCTCCTTACAAGATGACTCTAGAACAACATAAGGAAATAGCTAGACAAGTGCAAGAGTTGCTTGACCAAGGATTGATTAGGAAAAGCATAAGTCCTTGTGCAGTGCCTACAGTGTTGGCACCAAAGGAGGAACATGGAGACTATGCACAGACTCCAGAGCTATCAATAAGATCACTATAAGGTAGAGATTTCCAATTCCCAGAATTGAAGATCTTATGGACTGTTTAGGAGGGGCTAAATACTTCACTAAGATAGACCTGAAAAGTGGTTACTACCAGATCAGAATCAAGGAAGGTGATGAGTGGAAAACAACCTTCAAGACCACAGAAGGACTGTATGAATGGCTTGTTATGCCATTTGGTTTATCAAATGCTCCTAGCACATTCATGAGGCTCATGAATGAAGTCCTCAAGGACTATACGGGTAAATTTATAGTTGTTTATTTAGATGACATCTTGATTTTTAGTCAAACTAAAGAAGAGCATCTTAAACATGTAAATACTGTTTTGAAAAAGTTACATGATGAACAACTAACCATAAATTTGGAGAAGTGTGAATTTATGAAGCATGAATTGGTATACCTTGGTTTTGTGTTGTCTAAAGGAGAACTAAAAACGGACAAGTCAAAGGTAGAAGCCATATTGAATTGGCCTACTCCTAGAGCAGCAACTGAGGTGAGAAGTTTTCACAGCTTGGCTTAGTTTTATAGAAAGTTCATAAGGAATTTCAATGCTATTTGTGCACCCATGCTTGATACAATAAAAGGTGGAATGAAAACAAAGTTTCAATGGACACAAGTAGTTGATAAGAGTTTTGAGTTATTGAAGAAAGAAGTAGCCACACAACCAGTGTTAGTGCTACCAAATTTTGATAAGTTATTCACTTTAGAATGTGATGCTAGTCATGTTGTAGTAGGTGTAGTACTCAACCAGGAGAATAGGCCAGTAGCCTTTTTCAGTGAGAGGCTGAATGAAGCAAAGAGTAGATACTCTTCATTTGACTTGGAGCTCCATGCCCTAGTCCAAGCACTTAGAAAATGGAGGCATTATCTCCTACCGAAGGAATTTGTTGTATAGACAGACAATCAAGCTTTGAGTTTTCTGAACTCACAAGATAAGTTGAGCCATAGACATGTCAAGTGGATGGAGTATTTACAGTCCTACACATTCACCATTAAACATAAGAAGGGACAGCTCAACAAGGCAGCAGATGCCTTAAGCAAGAGGTTGCTTACAGTACAAGAGATGCATTTAAGAAGCATAGGGATGGAAGAGTTAACAGCCCTCTACAAAGAAGATGAAGATTTTGCTAAAGCATACAAGGTCTGTCAAGACTTTGAAAATCACTTTCATAGTGAGTTTGCAGATTACACATTGCAGCAGGGATTGCTATTCAAAGGTCGACAGTTGTGTGTACCAAAAGGATCCATGAGGGAAAATCTCATACAGGAGAAGCATAATGACAGTTTGAGTGGACATTTTGGTCTGAACAAAACATTGGAGTTAGTCCAGAGGTTCTACTATTGGCCAAAGATGCACAAAGATATCAGAAAGTATGTGGAGTAGTGTATCATCTATCAGAAGGCCAAGGGAACTTCTTCAAATGCTGGACTGTACCAACCACTACCCATACCTTCCAGACCATGGGATTGTGTAAGTATGGATTTTGTAGTTGGTCTACCAAAGACTAAGAATGGTTTTGATAGTATTTTTGTAGTTGTTGATAGATTCAGTAAGATGAGTCATTTTATTCCCTGTAAGGTGACTCATGATGCTATTCATATAGCTCATTTGTTTTTCAAAGAGGTCATAAGGATTCATGGACTTCCAGCAAGCATCGTGTCTGATAGAGATGCTAAGTTTATGGGACATTTCTGGAAAACTTTATGGCAGAGGCTAGGAACAAATCTGTCTTTTGGATCAGCATATCATCCATAGACAGATGGCCAAACAGAAGTGGTGAACAAGACATTGGGCAACCTGTTGAGGTGTTTGACAAAAGAATATGGACAGAGTTAGGATCAAGTCATTTATCAGGCATAATTTACCTATAATGATAGTGTGAATAGGACTACTAGCAAAAGTCCATTTGAGATAGTGTATGGAATGCATCCTCGAGGTGTCTATGAACTCCAACATCTTAGAGACATGAAACATAGAAGTGGTCATATGGAGGATTTTGCACAGTCTATGAAGGAGATTCATGACCAAGTGAAGCAACAATTGATCGAAAACACCCTGAAAATGAAAGATAGGGTAGATGCACACAGGAAGGATATTCAATTTGCAGTTAGTGATTTAGTCATGGTTCATTTGAAAAAAGCCAGATGCCAACCAAATTGCAGATGAGACAGATTGGTCCTTGCAGAATTCTGAACAAGTATGGCAACAATGCTTATAGGATTGATTTACCAACATACTTGGCAATTTCACCAGTGTTCAATGTTCAGGACATGGTACCTTATAAAGGTCCTCATCCAGTAGCAAGGGGATCTAGTTCTGAAGCTACACAGACAATGAGTGATGTGACCTTGCCTCCAAAAACCAAACCATAGGCTAAGAGAATTCTAGATTCTTGAGTACAGAAACAGACCAGACATGGCATGTACATGGAGCATTTGGTCAAGTGGCAACAGTTCCCTAAAGTAGAGTCTACCTGGATCACCGAGTCTGAGTTCAAGAAGCATGGCATTGATTTTGCCTTGTTGTCATTGGAGGTGACTTGACTTTCTCCACACTGGGGGAGTATGGTGCAGGAACACCAAGGGTTTGGAACCCATGTATAAAGGGTTTGGAACCCATGTACATACCTTCGCATTTTGGTGTGAAGTTTTTAATTTTTCATAAGGAGCAGGAACATACATTCAGTGACCAACTGTGGTGGTGAGGAGAACCGGCGGTAGGGAGTTAGTGGATGTATATAAGAAGCAATTGGTATGATCAAGTGTATCGGCAGACAGGCTCGGAGTTCCACCGAAGTCTTATGTCTTGCCAATAGAAAGATAAGTCAATGCAGGTCCCACACAATGCATGCAAGCTTCGCATGTATATACAAAGTGGATCGGCATTTACAAAGATACAATGGCCGAGGTACATTGACCAATAGGGGATCGCGGGTCCTATCTCTTGTATGTTGCAAGTGAAAGAACATACAAGTCGTGAGATACAAGTTGGGAGATACAAGTTAATGGGATACAAGGAAGGTTAAGAAGCACAGGCCCCATCTCTTGCATGTTCGCAATGTATGCAGCGAATGTATAAATAGAGATACAAGACCCTAAGATACATCGGGAAGCTTAAGTTGTGGACCCCATCTTTTACACATCGGTAATATTTGCATATGCAAAATGGATCCATCGGAGTAAGAATGAACATCGGGAAACAAAGGAAAAGCTACGCCGACAATACAACGTCTGAGCGATAGATACTTCATCCGTTGGAGAGAAATGGTATATCGGCGGAAGAAGTTAAGTAGTGGCCGATAAGGTGGATCAAGCCGTTGAAAAGGGAAGGAGCATTTCAGTGTGAAAGTAAAGATATCTGGCCGATGATAAAGTGAATGTATATCTCGATGCATAAAAGCTTTGTATGTATGATACAAGTAAATGTGCAATACGTAAACCATTGTGGAGTTCGAAGATAGTAGGTCCCACCTCTTGTATGTTTAGTGTTTTGAGCATGTATACACGGAGGAACATATATTGGAAAATAAAGGTCGCGGTTCTACACAAGGCACGAAGGCAATGCATGTATATGCAAAAGTGAATGTATCGATAGAATGCATATTGACAGGGGAAGAATATGATCGGTGAAACAAAAAGAACCTGTTTTGCCGATAATGAACACAAAAGCATGGAGAACCTAACCGAATAAATAGAAAACCCTAACTATCCAATAATAGAGAAATGATGAATGGTATAAGAACTATTTTTGGCTTTGTAGACCGGTTAGAGAAGATGAAAAATGTGGAAGATTGAAGAACATACATTGAATGTAATAGAGAAAATTCTGATAATAGAAACATTGACAGTTTGAATCCATTTGTATATTGTCTATAGAGTACTTGTATAATCTAGTTTGCAGTAGAGTAGAGAGTTTAATTTCTATTCTTTTGTTTCTATTTGTACAAGATGTCTCTATCTTGATGCCCTTGCATTTTCCTTGTACAGTCATGGAGGGCCATCGAGCAGAGACCTTGTTTTTTTTGTTTCTATTTGCGTTAGTGATTGGATTGTCAATGGGAGACAATGAGAACTTGTCCTAGGCGAGCTCTGCTATAGCCCGGCTAGGTATGCAAGTTGCAGTCTAAGTAGACATGGGTGAAAAATAGAGAAGGGAGAATTGAGCACCAAGAAATCAAAACCCTGGACCTAAAGAGGAGGGTTGATAATGGGCTCAAGAAAGCTAAAAGCCTTGGATATTGAGAATCTTGGTACACAGTGAGGACAAAGAAGAATACCTCACACCAAGAAAGCATTGTCTGTACTGAAAATAACAGGCAAATAGGTCTTTCACCTCTATAATAGATTGTGTAGGTTGGATTAGGCATTTTGGGTAGAAAATGTCTTTAAGCACTTGAATTGGTAGGGAGACTTGGGTATGATTTAGGTCTTAAAGTGTTGGTTCAAGATAGGTTTTTTAAGCCCATAGGCCTCCCCATCAGGAAGATATTACCTTTAGTTTGAGCACTGGATGCAATCTCTATTTTAGAACTTTCAAAGATTTTGATTTTCCATCCTTGAATCAGAAATCATAGCCTTTGTCCACCAACTATCCAACACTAAGAAGATTGTGCTTCAAACCTTCAACATATAGTACATTACTAGTTTTGTTTCTTCCATCAAAAGAAATAGTTCCTCTTCCTCTGATTCTACCAGTAGAATTATCACCAAACTTCACCACTCCTCCTTCATACCTTTCCAAATCTATGAACTTATTTTTGTCACCTGTCATATGGTGAGAGCAACCACTGTCAATGACCCAATCATCCTTTTCTTCAACTTGGGCAGCCAGAGCACTTTCTACAACTTTATGATTGATAGATACAGAGGATATTGGTTCTTCTTCCTTGATGGCAATAAACACCCCTTCATTTCTTGATTTTTTTCCAGTCTCTGATTCATCATCTCTTACTCCTTCATTATCATCTTCTTCATGAACATAGTAACAATTCTTTTGGAACCTTGATCTGTTAGGACTTGACTTTGAAAATCTTTTTGGACATCTTGAGGCAAAATGACCAATCTTATTGTAGTTAAAACACTTAAAAGGTAATTTTTCTTCATACTTACCGGATCCTCTTGGTAGTCTCTTTGCAATGAGGGCTTCAAGTTGAGCAGTTTCTTCTTCTTCTTCTTCCAAGTCTTTTCTTGCTTTTTCATACCATGACAGTTTCCTTGATGAATTTTCTCCCAAATCAAATCAATCTTGGGGGGATCATCTCCAAACTCGGTCATTTCAAATGTAGCCAGTTTGCCAGCCAATTGGTCTCTTGTGACAGTTGTATGGGCTCTGAATTCATCAATGGTATCAACCTTGATTTTGTAAGAGGCAGGAAGGGATCTAAGAATTTTGCCAACAATCTCATTTTCATCCAAGACTCCACTAGCATTTCTAATTCCACAAACCAGCTCATTTACTCTTGGCATAAAAGTAGTAATATTTTCATCATCTCTCATCTTCAGTTTTTCAAATTTCCCTTTTAGACTATGTAATCTTGCACATTTAACATACTGGTCTCCTTCATGCAAAAGTTCTAGTTTATTCCAAATCTCAAAAGTAGTTGGTAGGTCAATAATATTTGAGAGCTCTGAGTCAGATAATGTGCTTAGAAGAGCCTCTTTGGTCTACAGATTATTCAGCATCTGTGATTTCATTTAGGGTTGTCGAACCACCCTGTGGAGGTACATACGCTTTTGTAGCCATGGACCAATACGCCATTCCCATACACTGCAAGTGACATTTCATGCGATCTTTCCAAAGAGCAAAGTTGGTTCCATCAAACTTTGGACTATCCTTCTTGTAAGATGACATCCTGGATCTCCTCAAGCGATTAAGCTCCTTTTAGAGGAACTTGGCTCTGATACCAATTGTTAGACTTAGGGCACACAACTGAGAGGAGGGGGGTGAATAAGTTGTGCAAAACTTTCTCCAGTTTACACACTTAAATCTTCTTGGTGATTAGTAGTATATTAAACATGAAACATAATGCATTCAAATCAAAAGCAGAAACTCATCAACACATAAGACACCAAGATTTTTACGTGGAAAACCTGGTTAAGGGAAAAAACCACAGGGTGATTAACCCAAGAATGTATTCTCTGTTAGAAGAATAGAAAGAACAAAATGGAACATGCCAATTAGGGCTCATTGCCCGAGCACACTGCTCACAAGAGGCTCACTACCTACAAGAGACACATTGTCTACAAAGAAATAAGTATCACATACATGAACTGGAGAATAGCATCTTGACCATGCTTGAATTAGTTCCATCAAGCTCAATACTTCTGCTCTGCCTTTTGCTCTCCTCTTTGCTACCACACTTTCATCTCCACTAGACACCCACTGGAATGACTTCACAATCCCTTATTTATACAAGGCATCGACTTAGGAACAATCATCTAAGTCGGCAAACACCTACAAGAACATCTGCAAGACGTGTAATACATCTAGTTGGCCAGTCTCAGAAAGAACACCAACATCCAATGGTTATTCTTCAAATACAAACTTTAACTTCAATATGGACCACCCACATGAACTGGACACTATCCACAGATCACCACAAACTTTCCTGAATCACCAAGAACATCCGCACTTCATATGCTTACTGCAATTCTTCCCTCCTTCATCTGGAACCTCAAGAACATAGTTTGTCATAACTGTTACAAAGGAATAGGTTCTTCCGGACCTTCAAACCATGAACCAATCTACTTGACACTTCACAAAGATGTCCTCAACACTTCCTCAAATCCGTAGAATGGGATAATGTATTTCTGAATCTCACCAGACCTATTTGTGTCACTCTGTCACCTCTGAACACCTGTCGGAACCAGTTCTTCTTGAGAGACCATAACTCCTTCAGATCTTCATGTGGACCTCTGAAAACTTGACTGGAGCAACTCAAGACTTATATATACAAACCCTTTAAACCACATCCTCTGATCCTCAGCCTATCTTGGACTTTTACCTTTTTGTCATCACTGTTCTTCACTGTTCTTGATTGAGACTAATTTTCTCAATATCCTCAGCACACAGCTCATCCAATCCTTCTCATTACTGCAACATGAGTATGTTGACATCAATGACAACACAAGTTAGACCCATACTTGCAACAGTAAACTCCCTGGAGAGGCATAAGGCAATGTATGGGGGTAGGTCCACAACATATATGTCTTGCAAGATCGAAAAGTTTCTGCAAGCATGCAAGGTGAGACTTAGATTATTTATCACTCCAATGGTATTGATGGATGAACCATTTAGCTATGTCACAGCTTTGGACATTGGTTCATAAGTCAATCCTAACTTGTCCACTATCTGTTTTGGCATTACTGACGTACTAGCACCTGAATCAATCATACAATTATGCACAAGATTTTTACCAATAATTAATGAAACATAAAATGGTGTAGGTTTGATATATTTGGCTTTCTATTCATTCTAAACTAGTGGCTCATATGCAAGCACTACGCTAGGCTAGTCTCTTGACTAGTCTTTAGTGGTCTCATTATTCATAGAGGTATTAGATAAGACCTTTTGTAATAAATATTTTTGGCTTGGGAAAGATAATGAGTCTCATAAAGACATGCTTATATTTTCCTTTTTCATATAATCAATAATATTAAAAGCATATGAACCAACCTTTGGTTGTCCTCTTGAAGAAGTAGGATCAACTTGCTACTGTACTTGTTGTGGCTACCTTGTGTGCTGGTTTTCACTTGGAACAAGCTACCCTCTTGGTAAAACATGAATATTTGACTACTGTGATAGACCAAAAACACCTAGTTGGTTTGATTGGGCTTGATTTCGGCTTCTTCTAGCTTGTTGTCCAATATCTAGAGCTCTCTTTTTAGCTCTCATGTTGGCTGCTATGGATTGGGTAGATTGGTTTTGCCCTTGCATATGATTAACCCCGCAAAATTCTTCACCTTACCAATTCATAAATGTTGCATCAGATTGCTTATGTTTGAGATAAAAAACTTACTACTCTAAAACTTCTTGTATAGTACTTTAGTGATCAACAGCATTATTTTGCACCATTAAGGCTTGATTAATCATGCCATTTGAGCATGCTGATTGGTTGTGTGGTTGGTTATAGGGGTAACACCAATCGTATTCTTGTGCCATATTGTTTTGCACCAGTATTAACTCTCTTGATGAGATGGTAGCTTGTTGGTTGTAAGGATGATAAGGACTTATATTGAAGTTCCTTCTTTGGCCTTAGTTTTCAAGCTGATAAAAAGGTCTATTCTGCTGGTTACTTTGCTAGCTAGTTATTCTGGTAATTTTGTTGCTGGCTCTAGTAATTTTGTTGCTTATTTTGGTATGGGGGCTGATAAGGCCTATAAATTTGATTATGCTACTTCTCTATACTCACTAATTTATTACTAACTATTCTTAATAGCCTTGCTTATTCTTGGAAGTTCGTTTTATGCTCTTGCAACTCCTGAGATGGGGCTAGGATAGCATTAGCTTTGGCTAAAACTTGATAATTGAGGGCTGGTACAATAGGTACGGTAGCAAGTGGTAGGATTTGTAATGGGATTGATGGTTGTATTTCTAGAAAAATAGGCATTGACAGCCTTGGGGCTATTTTACCAGCCTAAATTAGGTTGTTTTCAGCTCCTATGGTAATTGCATAAGCACTCGACAGTGTTGTATCACCCATTGACTATACCATTACTACTATATCGCTATTTAGAGCTCTAAGAAAATACAAAAAAACATGTTCCTCAGTAGGCCTTACCACTGCTGGAATTCTGTCCCAAGTCTGCTAAAAATGGAAGTTGAAATCAACCATATTCTCTTGTGGAGATCTCTTTATTGTGCTGAGTTGTTCAACTAATGATAGATTGTTGGATTTGTCTTCGAATTGTTTGTTCAATGCATCCCCCAAGAGGTCTCATGATGTAATAGAACCTATAGCCAATCCCTTGAACCATTGAAGGGCTTTACCCTTCAAAAATGTAACCAACAATCTCACTACAACATTCCCCTGTGTTATGTGATGGACTAAACATAACGTAGCCACATCTTTTATATGTTCAATTGGAGTAGTCTACTCTTCACCTGTAAAAAATGGTAATCCTCTCAAGGCTACCACCAGAATGTTATCATGTGCTGCAAGTATTGAATTGTACAAAAGGATATCTTCTCGCCATTGGTGGAGCTTGAGGCGTCTACAGAGTTTAAGGAATTTAGAGACTCTATGGTGCCTGTATTTGCAAATTTATCACCAAATTTCTCTGATCAAACTCTGCAGTCCTAAGACTTGGAGGAGTAGATTGAGTTCTCCCTACTAGACTGGGTGTTCTTACTGTTGTTCTACCTCTTCTTCTTGGAGGTGATAGCTGTAGATACTCAAACAAAATTGAATTTCCTCTCATTTGGACTTTTGTCATGTGCTAAATTCACTAGATCTCCAAAAAATCAAAATTTTGAGTTGCCAAGTATGTTCTTTTACCTCTAAAAGGCTGAAAACCTTGTTGTGCATACCAAACAACAAAGAAAAACTATGTTAAAGTGGCCTTAAACTATGTTCAGTGTCCCACTAGGCATGCCAAAAACTATTGTCACAAAGGATTGCACCATGAATGCTAATCCTTTACAAGCTTGACAATCTAGTGCAACATGGGAACATTCTCAAACTGTGGGTTTGTCTATTTTGAGAATGAACCTCTAAAAAAGTTGGCTCCCTTTTAATGCCCTTTAGATTTGTAAATTGATGGAGAAAAAAGATTGAAGAAAACTTGTATAAACTAAAAACTGAACATAAAATCTATCTAAAGGGGGTGATGCACCAATATTTTGGATTAAAATTGCATTATAACTCACAAATAGTCTCCAATAAACTTGTTCTTACAATCCAAACTGATCATATTCACCACATAAGTATTTCACAGAAAGGCATAAATAATCTTGCACAAGTTGTGACCTATAATAAACTAAAATTTGTATACTTGCATCCAATAAATGAGGCAAAGAATTCAGAGGTTTTGAAGTAAAACATAGAAAATTCCTATCAAATCACTCACAAAATAACAAGACACTTGAAATTTGATAGAAGAACCCCTGATTGTATTAGAAAATAGAAGAAATCTTTGCAAAATAATAATAAACTGCTAAAAAAATAAATTGTTGCTACTGAAAACTATAAAAATGGCTGAGTTACAAGACAATCTCCTTCTCTGCAATATACAAAGGCAAAAAAGCAAGAACTAAGGAAAAAAAACATAAGCCTTTTTTTCATATAATACAAAACTGTGCCCCAACAAAATGAATGGGAAGGCCACTCTAGCTCAATTGAACTCAAAAATATGAATGAATGAGTTTGAAAAAGTAAATCCAAGTTGATGGATCAGTACAAGTGAAAAGCCTAAAATTTATACCCCAAAACTCATCCAAGATGAGCAAAAATAGCTTGGAACTCCAAGTCTCAAAGTCCTTGACCAAGAAACTGCCAAAAATAGTCATGTCAAAAATAGAACTCCAAATATCTCTCCCTGTATGACCCTCCACTTTAGTTTGACTCCTCTTCTATTTTTGTGTACCTTGAAAGACTTCTGATCAATTCCAGAATGGTATTTTTGGGAAAATATAAAAATATTTTTTTTTGATATTTTCTACATCTTAGTAAATTGTATTTTTGGAGGCCTTTGGAGTGGAATCAGGGAAAACCACCTTGAGATAGCATTGGCATTAGCCTTAGCAACTTGCAACTTGAACTAGATAATTGGTTTATCTTTCTAGCGAGTCCAAAAACTTTGAATTCTGATAAAGTAGTAAGGAGTTATGACCCTGCTAAATTTTTTTATTTTGTAAATAATTTTCACCTTCCATAGCTCTTTTTTGAATTCCAAGGGTAGTGTGACCCTTCATATTATATGTAAGCCTTTATATTTTGAATGAAAATGGCATAGATGAATGGTCTTCAGATACCTGTATTTGCATAGTGAACAAATATGTTAGATAAAATGTAGAGGCTGGAGCCTCTCTCTTGACTGTTTTGATATGATTTTGTCTTCCTTCCTGCTTCATTTGAAGTCACTTGCTTCTTGAAAACATTAGAAAACAACTCTTACAACCCAACCTAATTGGGTTGCCAAGCACAATTTGGTAACATTTTTGGAGACCTCTACACTAGTTTTGCCCACTAAAACTCTCGTGGCTAGTTGCCTATTATGTCCATTGGGCAATAGAGTCTTCCATTAGCATTTGCAACTCATAAAACTCCTTGAAAACTTAGCTGCTAGAAAAACAATAGCAATAGAAACAAAATGAAAACAAAACAACACTGGCTCCAAACAGGACCAGCCCGCTGTACATCAACACTTCTTGGAAAAAGGAAACTTAAATGAAACAACTATGCAACCAACACTTATTAAATTGAAACCTTATTCTAATATGATACAATTGCAACCCTTTGCTTCTCAAAAGAAGTGTTTGAGGTGAATCTAATTAACTAGGATGGGTAACATCTCTCATTCCATTGTAGCCAGCTAATAAGCATTGTGCTATTTGCATTCATCCATAATAAATGGGCCTGTCCACATAGCATCAAACTTGTTGTGCTTACCAAGTCTACTTTTTAGCTCATCCCATTTGAGAACAATGTCTCCTTCCATGAAAACTCTAAATGTTGCCCTCATGTCAAATGTTTGCTTCATCTACATCTAATACATCTCCAATTAGTGAGCTATTTGTTTCCTTTTCTCTTCTAGTTCCAATAACTCAACTAGCCTTACCTCCATAGGACCAGCTTCCATAAACTCAAGTTCTTTCATAACACTTAGGGTTGGTAGCTCAGTCGAGATATGTAGTTTAGCCTCTTTGCCATAAACTAGAACAAAAGGAGATTGACCTATTGACCTCTTAGGAGTCACTCTATCAACCTATAAGGCTGATTTCAACTTTGAATGTCAGGTTCTCTGGTTATCTTCTATTGTGTATTTGATGATCCTGATGAGATTTTTATTAGTGGATTCAGCCTACCCATTTCCCTGAGGGAAGTAATTTAATGAAGTGCTTAGGTAAACACCATGTTTCATGGCCTAGTCAGTTATTTTTAGGCCTACAAAAGCCAATGCATTATCTAAAATAATTTCATCTGGTACACCAAACTTGGCCACTAAGTCTTCATAAAAGTTCAAAACAACACTTTCATTAGCTTCTTTCAAAGCTATTGCCTCTGTCCACTTAGTAAAATAATCTTTGGCTGTTAATAGCCATTTGTAACTAGTACTGGAAGGTGGATTAATTGTCTCAATGAAGTCAAGGCCCCATTTTGTGAAGCATTGATCAATTGAAATAAGTTGGATTGGCATGGCTACCAACCTTTCTCTACCCGCAAATACTGCACATTTAACACACTTTCTAACCCAGGAATGCACATCTTTGAAAAGAGATAGCCAGTAATATCCAGCCTTTATAATTTTTAAGGCTGTTGTTCAGGTAGCAAAGTGACCACCAACTGGCCCATTATGAAACTCGTAATACTTTATCAATCTGATCAGTTTCAACACATCTCAAAAACACTCCATTGTAGTATTTTCTAAACAAGATATCTTCAACCATGACAAAAGTCATGGCCTACGGCCTGTAATATCTTTGTTTTGCTGCACTTAGCCCTATTGGGCATTCTTTGGTCTACAAATAATGTATCATATCTCTTGTCCAGCTAGTATTGCTGGCTGAAACAATAGGTACAACAATATTGTCAGCCATTAAAACCACTTCTTTTAGAAATTTAACTTCATTTTCTACTATTTCAGCTAGTGCTCACATAGTCCTTAATCCCGAATCAGCTTGGTAACTTTGATGTTGACATCATACTCCATCGCTCTGGTTATCCAACTAGCTCTTTTATCTACCAAATCTTTGCTCAACAAAAATTCTTTCACACTTTGATGGGCAACCATAAGATGAATCTTGTTATTTGATAACGTGTGCCTAAATTTTTTGAGGCTTCTAATGACAACAAGTACATGCTTTTCAATAAATGTGTACCTTTTCTCGTAGCCTTCTAATCCCTGGATGAAAAAGGCTATAGGTTGCTCTTGGCTTTCTATATTTTGTTGGGTTAGCAAAGCAGAGATAGTGTCAACTCCTCCATAGGCATACAAAATAAAATCTTTTGAAAAGTCAAGATTGATCAATGTAGGAACTATTGCTATAGCTTCTTTGATGTCCTCAAAGTTGTCCTTTCCTTCTTTAGTCTAGCTGAAACCAATATTCTTTGAAGATTCAACATGACTGTTAGAGGCTTCAATAAACTTACAATATTTGGTATTAACCTTTTAATAAAATTGATTCTCCTAAGGAAACTTTGCAGCCCCTTTTTATGGGCTAGTAGAGATAAGGCTAAAATAACACTTACTCTTTCAGGGTCAATTGTTATCCCATGCTTGGAAACAATGTGACCTAACAACTTACCCTCGTGAACAACAAAAAGACACTTTTCTGGATTAAGTGAGACTCCATATTCCCTACATTTAAAAAAATCCTGTCTGAGATGAGAAAAGTGATATTTGGTGCCCCTAGAGAAAACAATGATGTCATCTAGATATACCAAGACAAACTTATTCATTATGCCCTAAAAAGCCATATCCATGGCTCTCTAAAAGGTTGCTCCAACATTTGACAACCCAAATGGCATCTTTTGATAGGCGATAGTATCCCATTTAGTTGTGAATGCTGTCTTGTACCCTGAAAAGCCATCTAGTAAAGAAAACCTTTTAGCATCTGAAACTACTTGCAGAATCCACTCCATTTAGGGTAGCGGGTAGTGATCTTTCAATGATACTCTATTCAGGTTCTTGAAATCAACACACAGCCTAATCTCACCATTTTTCTTCCTGATGGGAACTAGATTAGACACCCATGATGTGTGTTTGATTAAGAAAATGATGTTGCTTTGAATTAGCTTATTTAATTTTATTTTCATCATCACTTCCATCTTGGGGTTAAGAGGCCTTTGCTTTTGCCTCACCGGTTTTGCCCCCAGTTCTAGCTCTATAGTGTATTGAGCTAACTCGATGTTAAAAAATGTAAGGTCTTTGTATTCCCATGCAAAAAATATCATCAAACTATTGGCACAATAACACAAAAGCATGCTTATCTTCAATTGTACATACCTTTCCCAATTTGAGAAGTTTGGACTTGAAAATCCCCACTGATTCATAGTGTTCCTCTTTGATAGGTATGCTGGATTTCTCTTTTCTGACCTGACCATTTGTATTGAAAATTGATTCCAAGGTCACCAAACCTTTTGGCAACTTATTTGTCTTTAATTGAACAATCTGGTCTTCAAATTGTTGCTGTAATTTTTGTTGATTACCAGCTGAAAACTCAGCCTCCTCAATGAGAAAATTTGCTATTTGATCATCACTTTCAAAAACCTACCAATGTATATTATTATCAGGCACTGATGGCTTTACAACCACTTTCACATACTACTATTACTCAGTATTTCTGATTTCTTTGGGTATATCAAATTTAGCCCCCATGGCTATAAGCTTATCATCCTATTTGTTCTGATTTCTAGGCAAAGACAACAGATTAAAAGCATCAAAATCTTCAATCAAATTCCATAATCTGTGTTTGTATGACTTAAGCAAGTCATTTTTTGTGACATTCAAGTTCCTTACCTAATTTGCAACAAGTTCATTATCACCATACACCTGCAAACACTTAATATTCCTCCTTCTAGCCCATTCTAAGCCTTGAATGAATGCCTCATATTCTATTGTGTTATTTGAACAGATGAATGCAAATTTGAAAGCTGCATAATATTTTTCATTGTCTGGTGAAATAAGCATAGCTCCACCTCCTACACCTACTTTACTCCGTGCACCATCAAAATACAATTGCGACAACTCATTTTCTAGCTGCTCTTTTTGTTGTTGCCACTGGTTTTCACCATTCACAAGGTTAGGAATAGGCTGATTCTATTCATGGATCATATAGATACCTAAACCTACTTCTTCCATTTGCTTGTGTCATCTTCATGATTTTCTGATACCCATTCATCCAGAAATATGTTTGCTATGCTCTCAATTGGGGTGTTGCTCTCATGAAAAGCAAGTTGTTCCTCCTCATGATAGGTCAAATTAGCATTAACAACACCAGGGGTATAAGGCTCAATGTGATCTTTGGCAAAAGGTTTAGATTTTACAGTCACCCACGTACCATACCTAGTCCTGAAACACATATGTGACCAATCAACTGACACAACTTCCTAACTTTGCTATAAACTACTTGGAGAGGCATAAGGCAAAGTATGGGGGTAGATCCATAACATATATGTCTTGTGGGATTGAAAAATTCATGCAAGCATGCAAGGTGAGACTAGATTCTTTATCACTCCAAGGGTATTGATTGATGAACCATCTAGCTCTCTCACAGGTTTGGACATTGGTTCATAAGTCAATCCTAACTTGTCCACTATCTATTTTGTCATTACTGACATACTAGCACCTGAATCAATCACACAGTTATGGACAAGATTTTTACTAATGATTAATGAAACATAAAATTGTGGAGGTTTGACATCTTTGGCTTGCTATTCATTCTAAACTGGTGGGTCATTTGCAAGCACTACCATAGGTTAGTCTCTTGACTAGTCTTGAGTGGTCTCATTATTCACAAAGGTATTAGATAAGGCCTTTTGTAATAAATGTTTTTGGCCTGTGAAAGATAATGAGTCCCACAAATACATTCTTACATTTGCCTTTTTCATATAATCAGTAATATTTAAAGAACATGAACCAACCTTTGGTTGTCCCCTTGAAGTAACAGGATCAACTTGCTACTATACTTGTTGTGGCTACCCTATGGGCTGGTTTTGACATGGAATAGGTTGCTCTCTTGGTAAAACATGAATATTTGACTGTTGTGATGGAGCATCAAGGAATATAAGAAAAAAATTGTCTAAGCAATCCCAGAATTCACTCTTCATTAGATTCATAAAAGCTTCTAGTGCATTAGTTAGGCTGAAAGGTAACACTGTAAATTTGTAGTGTCCATACCTTGTCCTCAATGAAATTTTATGTATGTCCTCTTCTCTCAATCTGAATTGGTGATAACCGGACTGTAGATCAATCTTTGGGAACATTGTTGCTCCTTGCATTTGATCAAATAGATCATCTATGTGGGGAAAAGGGTATTTGTTTTTTTATTGTGGCTTTATTAAGCATTCGATAGTTGATGCATAACCTAAGAGTGCCATCTTTATTTTTGACAAAAATTATCGGGGCTCCCCAAGGTGAGACACTAGGTTGTATAAGACTTTTTTCTAAGAGCTAATGAAGCTGTGCTTTTAACTCCATTAGTTCAGTGGTGGTCATTCGATATGGGGCCTTGGAGATGGGCTCCAATCTAGGTATGATATCTATAGAAAAATCAAATGCCCATTTTGGAGGCAATCCTGGTAACTCATCAGGAAAAACATCTACAAAGTTTTGAAGGTAGGGATGTTGGTCCAATTCTGAACCCTTTCTTTTTAAGATTTCACTAGACTCTCCCTTGTGTGTTTTGAGGGTTTCATAGGATGTTAGATCATCTGAGTAATTGAAGTTTCGGTTCTCCTTTACTTCCTTTATCTTTTCCATTTTAACCGCAAATAATTGAGACCCTCTCCTTTTAGCTCTCTTGAGTTGCATTATCGATATTTGCCTTAACACATTGGTTCTTGATTTACCCTGAATAAATACTCTATGGCCTAGATCATCTAGCATTCAACTATTTTAGCATAACAATCAACTTTTGCTCTATGTCTCCACAACTAATTGATTCCTACAATGACATCGTAGGACCCTAAAGGAGCCATGTAAAGATTAACTTCTATAGAAAAGCTTGGTAAGTCTACCCTAGCCTCAAACATGCATTGCTCTACTTGAGCTCTTGATTGATTGGCATATTCAACTGACCAAGAATTTTGCATGTAACCAGCATTTCTAGAGATCTTATTTAAGACTTTTGCTGTAATAAAACATTATGTTGCCCCTGTGTCTATTAAAATTGTTATAGGTGTACCGAAAAGCATACCTGTAGTTTTGATGGGGGTTATGTGATACTCATCTTATCTGTTGTTGAGTGCAGCATGAATGTGTTGTAGAAAAGTGAATTCCTGAGATGACAAAGGGTTCCCACAGGACGTAGGCCTTGATGTTTTTGTCGGGCATTGATTGGTATAATGTTTTCCACCGCAAGTAAAACAACCTTCTGGTGGCTCTCATTTTTCTGTAGGTTTCCCAGAAGCTTCATGACTCTTCTTGCCATTGTTATTTTGGTGACCCCCATTTCTCTTGTCTCGGCGATCTTCATTTTTATTCTTGTGATGATACTTGTCACCTCTTTGTTGAAATTCATATTTTTCTCCTTTTTGAATGGCTAGGAATATTGGCTCCAATTATACTTCTTCTATTTCTTTTCTCTATAAGTCACTAAAGATCCGAGTCTCTTCTCCTATTTGACTGCTTTCTCATAAACTTGGTCCATGGTGGTTGGACCATGAATGTCCACCTTTCGGTTGATCTGAGGGTTAAGTCCAATGATAAACTTTCTGATTCTAAACCTCTCATCTGTTTGATACTAGGGTACGTATTTGAGAAGTCGAGTAAATCTTTCCAAGTATTGATTGACAGTTAAATCTCCTTGTCTGTTAAATCTCAGTGTGAAGACTCGATTAAAACTATCGACAAACTTCCAGGCAGTTTACTCGATACGCACCATTTCAAGCACAATATTATTCCAAAAGATTAGTCTTACAATTTATGATTTATGTGCAATACTGACGCAATAAGCTCATAGGCGGCCCAAGTGTTCAAGCTACACACTCTGATACCACGTGTAACAACCAACCAATCCAAAACCTAGATTTACCATGACATAACTTCATCCAGAGTTAAAAAGAAAAACATCTTATGAAGACAATCATATGAAAAAATCAATTTACAGTTGATCAATAAACTTGGAATGAGGAACTTACTTCTTAACTCTCAAATCACATTAATAAGGAGTAAGCATCATGTATAAATTTTTACCATCATTTCATTTATCAGATTATCACATAAAGAAAATAAGTAGAGAAAGGGATTAGAAACCTTTACCTAATTCTTTTCTCATCTCCAAGACTCAATAATTGCCACTGTAGAGAGGGCAAGCATCATCTGGTTGTTTTACCTCCAACCATGGACTTAAGCGGTCCCCCGCACACTTCCTGACTAGAAGTGGCCCTACCCTTAAATGAAAGGTGTGTCGAGAACCCTCTCAGTTAGCATTTGATCTCTGGTGTGTACTCCCATTTGGCTAATGCTCCCATACTACTAAGGATACTTCCTACTAAGTTTGACATCTCTGGTTAACCAAACATCTAGAGTACTTGTGAACTGAGGAGTGCATGATGTTGCGACATCTGTCACTATGGCCATAGTTTTTAATTTTAAAAACGTTACAAAATGAATGTTGTCTTAGTTCAACACCCTGCTCAACTTGGAGAGATTTGTTAGTTCAAGGGTTTACTAGATTCCTATCCACCCACTATAGAAAAGACATTCTTTACATTTCTAACAACTTGCTTTATCAATATAAGGTCGATAGTTTTAATGCTCGATAGTAGTATCCTTGAGTCATTGACTCAATATTCAAGCTCAAATCCATTTGTTATAATTGGGTCTTCTTAGTTGCCAACCCGGGTATAAGAGAATGATTTATCCAAGATTTGGATATATAACTTGATAACAATCTCTGAAGGGTATCTTCTTCTTAGTAGAAGAGTTTCACATTCGTCGTAAATTCACATGGGTTTCTATTTTATTGAGATAATGATGTTGTGAGATAGACTCGTGTCTTTTATATGTATACAAAAAGAAATACAAGGCATTATTAATAAATTTATATGGGTTTCCATTGTAAGGTTATTTTAGTTAACAAGAACTTCTAGACTATGTAGTTGTGTATAATATAACACATTTTTGACTTAGGTTGTTTAATAAGGATTAAAGAGACTTATAATATTTCAAAAGTAGTTATTATAACTAACTTCTACTACACGTACAAGGTAAGTGTTGACATTTGTGGTATAATATTTCCATATTCTTTCTCTCGACCCAACAGAAACTATTTATCAGTCTTTATTACAAAAAATTAAATAACGTACAGGGTCACCTTACAGGGCTCATAATGTTGGAATGATAGTTTGTACACTACCCACCTGCATATAATGTGGGTCAAAACATATATAACGTCATTCGAGCCAATATGCAGCTCTCAATGTATACATAAGTGCGTCAACCTGTCTATTTTCAATGACATAAAAAGGTTAAAATCTTCACAAGTCATAAGAGAAACAATGATGTCCTTATCGGCCCTTATAAATAGAAAACATAGTGGGGCGATGCCATCAGGGTAAAAGACTTATGTTGTAATGAGTATGACGACTCTTTTAAAATCACCATTCGGTTGTACTAAGAATGAACTCTCTATGTCGATATGAATAGCATAGTTCTCTAAAATATTGCACGAGAAGTAATTTCT
This sequence comes from Cunninghamia lanceolata, assembly GCA_027924645.1. NCBI lineage: Eukaryota > Viridiplantae > Streptophyta > Pinopsida > Cupressales > Cupressaceae > Cunninghamia > Cunninghamia lanceolata. The sequence goes on along the minus strand of BSBN01000937.1, from coordinate 10,919,598 downwards.
CTGAGGATAAGGAGCTTCTCCAGAGAGAAAGTATGAGAGAGGGTTGTCATAAAATGCAATGGATGAGGAGCATGCATGTATCTTTGATGCAGTTCTTACATAATGATGTTATATACATATTTCCTTCTAGTTTTCCTATGTTAACAAAGTATGCACAAAAAGAATCAATTATTACTAGCGTTGAACGAGATTGAACACCCCACTAACTTTATCAATTACAATTACCTAAATCATTAACTTACAAGATAATATTTCTATGTTCTTGGCATCGATGGAAGCTCACTTGATATAACATAGAAAACTGGTTGATGAAGAATAAAGAATAGATTTACCTATAGGTTTATGATGTTTGCACACCCTCCTATAGCGAACTTCATTTTCTCTCTGAGATGCAGAGGGTTTTCGCTCCTATTTTAATGACTTCTTCTATGTCTTATTTGAGCACAATAGAAGCTAAATTTGCAGCATCATATAGATCCCCATCCCTGTAATGCTAAAAGATGAAGTTTAAAAATTATAGGGCGTTATGATTCAGTTTTAGCTGAAGGTAGTTATAGGAATTGATTTTTATCTCTACCCCACATTGATTTCTTTAACCTATTTCTATTGGCTGGAGTTTGCAATTTTTAGTTGCATTCAATTATCATAATTGACAATGTTGATCTCCTCCCATGAAGGTCTATGATGACGCTTGTCTTTAAGGTTCGATGCCATCAATCACTATGACACCTCAATGAATGATTGAAAATTAAGACATTATATTTGCACATAATCATCTTTAAATCTCCCTTGAGTCTTTTAAAGCTTGACCATTCAAGAGAGGTTTTGATGCTCTAAGTGTTGAGTGGTAATGAGCCTCAGATTAATGGGAAGCAATAATTATAATATTAGCCTTATGTTTCCAAAGGTTTAAGAGATAGACAACATAAATATATGTTCATATAATATGCCCTTCATGTCACATTCATGTGAATGTGTTAATAGAGGAATAGTTAGGTTATAAGACTTTAATATTGTTACTCAATAATGACATTGAGGATTGACATAAAATATCTTTGACTACTGTAAGATCACTACTTGACACAAGTCTTTGAAATCCTTAGATGTCAAGTCAATCTTATTCATTTATTGACTTTCATGAGACCAAAATTGTTGTTTCGCTTGATAATTGCGAGAGTGAAGTAGTAATGAAAATAACTTACCTTGACTGATAATATGAAAGGTATGACCTAAACTTGGCAGGTTTCTTGGGTCACTCATCGACCCTAGCTCAGATGGTAACATTGGGGTCTTGTCGACAGTTCTTTCTAGTAGATTATGCTTTCCCTCTTATGTAGTGAGGGTACATGTTTATCTTGTCTCCACACTTGACAAAAACAAAGGTGACTAGTTTGATAATAAATTAAATATACACATTACATCTTATCATTTTTCATTTATACTGCAAATAAGTGTATTCTCCTATCATAGAATAAACCATCAATTCATGATTTTAATACTCGTACACCAATTCAAACTTTAAACATGGTATTGTGCCATCTCATTAAAGCAAGACTTTCTTGATTTTATCTAAGTCTACCATACTTCTATATATAGTCACCAAAATATATCGTAACTTTCCAAAATTGAGTTACTTTTCACAACTTTACTAAGGTAAAAACAAAAGAGGTTTTTGAGATATAGGGAGGGATGTAACATATCCTCTCCCTTGAGAATCATTGTCTCGGATGATGTCTAATTATAGATTCTTAATGCATAAACAAAGTCTTGATATAGTGATAAAATCTTAAAACTTAAATTATGTCTCAGTTTTTCATTCTTTCTAATTCTTGTAAAAGAGATGGAAATCTTTTCTCAATATCAAAGTAGTCATCCCATGTGGCACTATCTTCAGCGTACTGATCCCACTACACTTTGCATTGAAGTACATCCCTATTGCGTAAGTGGAACTTATGCATTTCAAGTATTCTGAGTGGTTCGATCACCACCACCCCTGGATCCTAGACCTGCAATGCATTCAAATCAATTACATGTTTGTCACTAGATATATATTTCTTAAGATATGAGACATGAAAAACATTATGTATCTTAGCAAGAGCTGGAGGTAGAGCTATCTGGTAAGTGACTAGGTTGACTTCTTCTAGCACTTCAAAAGGTCCCACATATCCTAGTGCTAGCTTAGACAACTTTCCAAATTTAATTACACTTTTTTGGGGTTTTACTCTCAATAAAACTTTTTCTCCCACTTCGAATTGCCTTGGGGTTCTTTTGGCATCAAAGTAGCTCTTCTACCTATCATTAGCTTCTGCAAGTCTCTTTTTGATTAGTTTGACTTGTTCCTCCATTTCTGAGAGCATTTCTGGACCTAGGCTAATCCTATCTTCCAGCTTGTCCCAGCTAATAGGAGTTCAGCACTTCCTTCTGTATAATGCCTCAAATGGAGCCATTTTGATTGCTGAATGATAAGAGTTATTGTAGGAAAACTCTACAAGTGGAAGGTAATCCTCCCACTTGTACTATTCATCCATCTAGTATACCCTCAAAAAGTCTTCCAAGACTTGGTTCACCCTTTTTGTTTGGCCATTTGTCTCTAGGTAGTATGTAGAACTAATATATAATTGTGTTCCAAGGGAGGTAAATAGGGTTTGCCAAAATCTAGAGGTCATTCTTGCATTCATATTAGAGATTATCTTCTAAGGAACACCATGCAATCTAAAAACCTCTTGCACAAATTTACGTGCGATAATAGGTGCTCCATCTATCAAGTTTCCCAGAATAAAGTATGCCACTTTGGTAAGCTTATCCACCACTACCAAAATTGTATTGTGTTTATTTTTGGACATTGGGAGTCATTGTACAAAATCCATACTGATTACTTGCCATTTCCACTCCAGAATTTCGTGTGGGTACAATAATCCAGCCAGATGTTTGTGTTCAGCTTTCACTCTTTGACATTTCAAACATTTGGCCACATGCCTAGTGGCATTCTTTTTCATTCCCTTCCAAAAGAATAAATGTTTTAATCTACCATGAGCTTTGTCACTCCTGGGTGTCCTAAGCATGGGGAATTATGAACTTCTCTTAATATTGTACTCCTTAACTCTCTTGAATAAGGAATGTACATTCTTCCCAAATACCATAGTAATCCATCATACCTAGGGTCTTGGGGGTTTTAGTAGAGCCTACTTGATTTGATTATAGTACTCATCCTTTTCAGATTGATGCAATACCTGACTACAAAAATTAGTATGTACTAATAGCATGGAAGAGACATGTCTCCTCCTAAGGGCATCAGCTACTAGATTCTCTTTTCCTTTAATATAATTGATTTAAAAATCATAATTAGATATTAATTAGAGCCACCTTCTTTTCTGAGCATTCAAATTGGGTTGAGTGAATAAATATCATAATCCCTGATGATCAGAACGAAGCTCAAAGAGTTTACCTAATAGGTAATGTCGCCACATTTGAAGGGAATGCACAATTGTTGCTAGCTCAAGGTCATGTGGTGCATAATTTTTCTCATAGTCTTTCAATTTTTTAGACTCCTAGGCTATTACCCACCCATCTTGCTTGAGTACATCTCCAATTCCCTCTTTAGAAGTGTATGTGGTAACTACAAATTGCCCCTTAGGATCGGGCACTTTTAAAATTGGTGCCATAGTCAATTTCTCCTTCAACAACCTAAAAGCTTCTTGGCATTTGTCTAAGCATACAAATTTTATTCCCTTCCTCTAAAGAGAGGTAATAGGACATGCAATCCTAGAGAAGTTAGCAATGAACTTCCTATAATATCTTGCCAGACCCATGAAACTATGAACTTCGTGCACATTAGTGGATTCTGGCCATTCAACAATTGCTTTTATCTTAGTTGGATCTACTGCAATCCCATCAGCAGATATAATGTGTCCAAGATACTAAATTTGTTTCTAAAATAATGAAAACTTGGATAGCTTCCCATATAATTTATTTTCTTTCAATCATTGCAAAACAAACTACACGTGTTGGAGATGCTCTTCTTCATTTTTTGAGTAGATCTAAATGTCATCAAGGAATACAAGAACAAATTTGTCTAAGCAATCCCAAAATACACTATACATCAGATTCATAAAAGCTTCCGGTGTATTAGTTAGGCCGAAAGGTAACACTGTAAATTCGTAGTGTCCATACCTAGTCCTGAATGCAGTTTTATGTATGTCCTCTTCTCTCAGTCTCAATTGGTGATAACCAGACTACAGATCAATCTTTGATAACACTATTGCTCCTCGAATTTGATCAAATAGATCATCTATGTAGGGAAAAGGATATTTATTTTTTTTATTGTGGCTTTATTAAGCATTCGATAGTCGATGCATAACCTAAGAGTACCATCTTTCTTTCTAACAAAAATTACCAGGGCTCTCCAAGGTGAGACATTGGGTCATATCGGACCTTTTTCTAAGAGCTCTTGAAATTGTTCTTTCAACTCCATTAGTTTAGTGGTGATCATTCAGTATGGGGCCTTGGAGATGGGCTCCAATCTGGGTATGATATCTATAGAAAAATCAAATGCCCTTTTTGGAGGCAATCCTAGTAACTCATTAGGAAAGACATCTGCAAAGTTCTGAAGGTATGATGTTGGTCCAATTCTGAACCCTTTCTTTTTAAGATTTCACTAGACTCTCCCTTGTGTGTTTTGAGGGTTTCATAGAATGTTAGATCATCTAAGTAATTAAAGTTTTGGTTCTCCTTTACTTCCTCTATCTTTTCCATTTTATCCACAAATAATTGACACCCTCTCCTTTTAGCTCTCTTGAGTTGCATTGCCAATATTTGCCTTACCATGTTAGTCCTTTCTTTACCTTGAATATATACTTTATGCCCTAGATCATCTAGGCATTCAACTATTTTAGCGTAACAATCAACATTTTCTCTATGTCTCCACAACCAATTGATTCCTAGAATGACATCGTAGGACCCTAAAGGAGCCATGTAAAGATTACCTTCTATAGAAAATCTTGGTAAGTCTACCCTAGCCTCAAATAGGCATTGCTCTACTTGAGCTCTTGATTGATTGGCATATTCAACTGACCAAGAATTTTGCATGTAACCAGCCTTTCTAGAGATCTTATTTAAGACTTTTAGTGCTATAAAACATTTTGTTACCCCTGTGTCTATTAAAATTGTTATAGGTGTACCAAAAAGCATACCTGTAGTTTCAATGGGGGTTATTTGATACTCATCTTGTTTGTTGTCCAGTACAACATGAATGCACTGTTAAAAAGTGACTTCTTGAGATGGCAAAGGGTTCTCACGAGACATAGGCCTTGATGTTTTTCCATAGGTTTCCTAGAAGCTTCATGACTCTTCTTGCCATTATTATTTTGGTGACGCCCATTTCTCTTGTCTCTACGATCTTTATTTTAATTCTCGTGATGATACTTGTCACCTCTTTGTTGAAATTCAAATTTTTCTCCTTTCTTTTTGAAGGGTTGGGAAGATTGGCTCCAATTATACTTCTTCTGTTTCTTTTCTCTATAAGTCGCCAAAGAGCTAAGTCTCTTCTCCTATTTGACTACTTTCTCAAAAAATTGGTCCATGGTGGTTGGACCATGAATATCCACCTCTCTTCCTATTTGAGGGTTAAGTCCCATCATAAACTTACTAATTCTAAACCTCTCATCTATTTGATACCGGGGTACGATTTTGAGAAATTGAGTAAATCTTTCCCAGTATTGATTGACAGTTAAATCTCCTTATCATAAATTTTGAAACTCTAACATTTCCTGATCATAATACAATTGAGGCAGACATCTCTATTTGAAAATAGAAACAAACTTCCCCCATGTTAGGCTTTTGGTTGTTATTCCCAATTCCATCTTCTTATTTGTCCACCATATGGATGCTTTGCCAGCCAACTGAAAGGCCCCCCATACTGCCTTGGTAGTTTCAGAGTAGTTACGGATCTCAAAATATTTCTCCATCTCTATTAACCATGTTTTGGTAGCATCTCCTGAGTTAGATCCTTCAAACTTGGGTGGAGTTACCTTTTTCATATCATGGGACAGCTCTTGTGCCAACTGTTCCTTGTCTATGTCTTGAAATTTTGAGCCTGAGAGGTTATCTCCCCGTTCGGTTCATAATGTATCCATATGATGACTACCATTTTCACCTTTGAAAGTGGATTTCTTATTTTCCCTTTCTTTTTCCAAATGTTCTACTCTAGCCCTGGTCTCTTGTAGGAGAGTCAGGATCCAATCCAGTTTAGCTTCTGCATTCTCTGGATTTTGTCCTACTTTAGAGCTATGTTCATGATGACTTCTAGTCTGCACCATGATATTATAATATTTCTTCCTAAAGTTCCAAATTTAGGGTTTTTAATTAGTCTCTATCATAGATAGTCCATCTTTATACATAAATTAAAATTTTTCATTTCAAGTATACACACTTTGAAAAGAATGAAACTACTAAATAGAGTTATCAATACTTTTATTTCTAAGAACTTTCTTCTTTATTACATCATTGAAACTTTAAACAAGGTTTACTTCCCAGTTCAGGGCACAGGTGTATGTCCTTCCGATTCATTAGAGCTAATTACAATGATTTCAATAGGATTATTGCTGCCCTTCCTTGGGTTAGGTTGAGGAAAAGTTGGTTTATTTTCCTTAGGTTTTGAAATGATAGGCTGTCAGGCTAGATCTTCGATAATACTTGCATATGCAATAGCCACTTGCTTCAACTTATCTTTTTCAACCTTGATTCGTATCTATGCATGCATGAAGGTTTCTTCATCCTTAATCCATACTTATCCATTAACATTTGTTCCTTCAATAGTTTTAGTCAAGGCTTCATGCTCTTTCTTAGCTTGTAAGTGTCCCTACTAGTATCGACAGACTTCCGGACAGTTTTCTTGGTACGCACCATTTCTGGCACAACATTATTCCAAAAGATTAGTCTTACAATTTATGATTTATGCACAATACTGACATAATGAGCTCATAGGCCCGAAAGTTCAACATGAATGCTCTGATACCACGTGTAAGAACCAACCAATCCAAAACCTAGATTTACCATGAGATAACTTCATCCATAGTTAAAAAGAAAAACATCTTATGAAGATAATCATATGAAAACATCAATTTGCAGTTGATCAATCAACTTGAAATGAGGTTAATTCTTAACTCTCAAATCACATTTATAAGGAGTAATCATCATGTATAATTTTTTACCATCATTTCTTTTATCGGATTATCACATAAAGAAAATAAGTAGAGAAAGGGATTAGAAACCCTTATTTGATTCTTTTCTCATCTCCAAGACTTAGTAATTGTCACTGTAGAGAGGGAAAGCATCATCTAGCTATTTTACCTCCAACCATGGACTTAAGTGGTTCACCGCACACTTCCTGACTGGAAGTGGCCCCATCCTTCAATGAAAGGTGTGTCGAGAACCCTCTCAGTTACCATATAAGCTCTGGTGTGTACTCCCATTCAGCTAATGCTGCCATACTACTAAGGATACTTGCTACTATGTTTGACATCTCTAGTTAAGTAAACATTTAGAGTACTTGTGAGCTAACGAGTGCATGATGTGGTGACGTCACTCACTATGGCCATAGTTTCTTAATTTTATAAATGTTACACAATGAACATTGTCTTAGTTCACCACCCTACTTGACTTGGAGATATTTGTTAGTTTGAGGGTTTATTGGATTCCTATCCACCCACTATAGAAAAGTCATTCTTTACATTTTTAACAACTTGTTTTATCAATATAAGGTCGATAGTTTTAATGCTCGACAGTAGTATCCTTGAGTCATTGACTCAATCTTCAAGCTTGAATCCATTTGTTATAATTGGGTCTTCTTGGTTGTAAACCTAGGTATAAGAGAATGATTTGTCCAAGATTTGGATATATAACTTGATAACGATCTCCAAAAGGTATCTTCTTCTTAGTAGTAGAGTTTCACATTCATCAGAAATTCACATGGCTTTCTATTTTGTCGAGATAACGATGTTGTGATACAGACTCATGCCTTTTATATGTATACAAAAAGAAATACAAGGCATTATTAATCAATTTATATGGGTTTCCATTGTAAGGTTATTTTAGTTAAAAAGAACTTCTAGACTATGTAATTGTGTATAATATAACATATTTTTGACCTAGGTTGTTTAATAAGGACTAACGAGACTTCTAATATTTCAAAAGTAGTTATTATAACTAACTTCTTCTACTGCACGTATAGGGTAAGTGTTGACAGTCGTGGAATCATATTTCCATATTCTTTCTCTTGACCTGATAGAAAATATTTATCAGTCTTTATTACCAAAATTTAAATAACGTACAGGGTCACCTTGTGGGGCTCATATTGTTTGAATGATAGTTTTTACACTGTCCACCCCCATATAACATGGGTTAAAATGTATATAATGTTGGTTGAGCCAATATGCAACTCTCAATGTATACATAAGTGCGTCAACCTGTCGATTGTCAACTCCATGAAAAAGGTTAAACAATTCACAAGTCATAAGAGAAACAATGATGTCCTTATCAACCCTTATAAATAGAAAACATAGTGGGGTGATGCCGTCAGGGTAAAAGACTTATGTTGTAATGAGTATGACGACTCTTTTAAAATCACCATTTGGTTGTACTGAGAATGAATTCTCTATGTCAATAGGAATAACATAGTTCTCTAAAAGATTGCACGAGAAATAATTTCTTTGAGGATAAGGAGCTTCTCCAGAGAGAAAGGATGAGAGAGGGTCATCATAAAATGCAGTGGATGAGGAGTATGCATGTATCTTTGATGCAGTTCTTACATAATGATGTTATATACATATTTCTTGCTATATTTCCTACATTAACAAAGTATGCACAGAAAGAATCAATTATTACTAGCACTGAATGAGGCCAAACACCCCACTAACTTTATCAATTACAATTACCTAAATCATTAACTTACTAGCTAATATTTCTATGTTCTTGGCATCGATGGAAGCTCACTTGATATAACATAAAAAACTGGTTGATGAAGAATAAAGAATAGGTTTACCTGTAAGTTTATGATGTTTGCACACCCTCCTATAGAGAACTTCATTCTCTCTCTGAGATGTAGAGGGTTTTCGCTCCTATTTAATGACTTCTTCTATGTCTTATTTGGGCATAATACAAGCTAAATTTGTAGCATCGAATAGATCCCCATCCTCATAACGGTGAAAGATGAAGTTTAAATATTGTAGGGCATTAGGATTCAGTTTTAGCCAAAGGTAGTTATAGGAACGAATTTTTATCTCTAGACCATGTTGATTTCTTTAACCTATTTCTATTGGCTAGGGTTCACAATTTTTAGCTGCATTCAGTTATCATAACTGATAGTGTTGATCTACTCCCACGAAGGTCTATGATGCCATGTGTCTTTAAGGTTCGATGCCATTGGCGTGCTATGACACCTCAATGAATGATTGAAAATCAAGACATTATATTTGCACATAATCATCTTTAAATCTCCCTTGAGTCTTTGAAAGGTTGAGCGTTCAAGAGAGGACGTGATGCTCTAAGTGTTGAGTGGTAATGAGCCTTGGATTAATGGGAAGCAACAATGATAATATTAACCTTATGTTTCCAAAGATTTAAGAGATAGACAACATAAATATATGTTCATATAATATGCCCCTTAGGTCACATTCATGTGAACATGTTAATAGAGGAATAGTTAGGTAATAAGACTTTAATATTGTTATTCAATAATGGAATTGAGGATTGACATAAAATATCTTCAACTACTGTAAGATCACTACTTGACACAAGTCTTTTATGTCCTTAGATGTCAAGTCGAACTTATTCATTTTTTAACTTTGATGAGACCAAAATTGTCATTTCGCTTGATAATTGTGAGAGTGAAGTAGTAATGAAAACAACTTACCTTGACTGATAATATGAAATGCATGACCTAAACATGGCAGGTTTCTCGTGTCACTCATCGACCCTAGCTTAGATGGTAACATTCAAGTCTTGTCGATAGTCATTTCTACTAGATGATTCTTTCCCTCTTATGCTCTTAGGGTACCTATTTGTCCTATCTCCACACTCAAGGAAAACAAAGGTGATTAGTCTGACAATAAATTAAATATACACATTACATCTTATCATTTTTTATTTATACTACAAAAAGGTGTATTCTCCTATCATAGAATAAACCATCAATTCATGATTTTAATATTCATACACCAATTCAAACTTTAAGCACCGCATTGTGCCATCTCATTCAAATAAGACTTTCTTGATTTTATCTAAGTCTAACATACTTCTATACATAGTCACAAAAATATATCGCAACTTTCCAAAATTGAGTTACTTTTCACAACTTTACTAAGGTAAAAACAAAAGAGGTTTTATAAGATATAGGGAGCGATGTAACCTTTTGGCTTCTTCCAACTTGTTGTCCAATATCTACAACTCTCTTTTTGGCTCTCGTGTTATCTACTATGGATTGGGCAGATTGGTTTTTCCCTTGCATATGATTAACCCCACAAAACTCTTTTCTCTACTAATTCATGAATGCTGCATCAGATTGCTCATGTTCAGGATAAGAAACTTGCTGCTCTGAAACTTCATGTATAGTACCTTGCTGAACAATAGACTATTTTGCACCATTAAGGCCTGATTAATCATGCCATTTGAGCAGGTCGATTGGTTGTGGAGTTGGTTACATGGGTAACACCAATTGTATTCTTGTGTCATATTATTTTGTACTCCATTATTAACTCTCTTGATGAGCTGGTAGCTTGCTGGTTGTAAGGCTGATAAGGCCCTTCTTTGGCCTTGGTTTTCAGGTTGATAAAAAGGCATGTTCTATTGGTTACTTTGTTGGTTATTCTGGTTGTTTTGTTGCTATCTCTGGTAATTTTTCTTCTAATTTTGGTATGGGGGCTAATAAGGCCCATAAATTTGATTCTGCTACTTCTCTATACTCACTAATTTATTGCTAACTATTTTTAACAACCCTTCTTGTTCTTGGAACTTTGCTTTAAGCTCTTGCAACTCCTGAGATGGGGCTAGGGCAACATTAGTTTGGGCTGATACTTGATAACTGAGGGTTGGTACAGTAGGTACAAAAATAAATGGTGGGATTTGTAATGGGTTTGATTGTTGTATTTCTAGAAAAATCGGCATTGATAGCCTTGGGGCTATTTTACCAACCTGAATTAGGTTGTTTTCAGCTCTTATGGCAATTGCATAAGCACTCAATAGTGTTGTACCACCCATTGACTATAGCATTGCTGATATATCACTATATAGAGCTCTAAGAAAATGCAAAAATGGATGTTCCTCAGTAGGCCTTACCGCTATTGGAATTTTGTCCCAAGTCTGCTAAAAAGTTGAAATAAGCCATATGCTCTTATGGAGCTCTCTTTATTATGCTAAGTTGTTCAACTAGTGATAAATTGTCAGATTTGTCTTTGAATTATTTGTTCAGTGCATCCCCCAACAGGACCCATGATGTAATAGAACCTACAACCAATCCCCTGAACCATTAAAGAGCTTTACCCTTCAGAAATGCAACCAACAATCTCACCTCAACATTCTCCTATGTTATGTGATGGACTGAACATAACGTAGCCACATATTTTATGTGTTCAATTGGAGTAGTCTTCTCTTCACCTATAAAAATGGTAAGCCTCTCAAGGCTACCACCAAAATGTTATCATGTGTTGCAAGCAGCAATGGACTACCAATATTTAATTACACAAAAGGATATCTTCTCGCCATTGGTGGAGCTTGAGGCGTATGTGGAGTTTGAGAAGTTTGGGGACTCTGTGGAGTTTGTATTTACAAATTTATCACCAAATTTCTCTGATCAAACTCTGCAATCCTGAGACTTGGAGGAGTAGATTGAGTTCTCCATGCTGGACTGGGTGTTCTTACTATTGTTCTGCCTCTTCTCCTTAGAGGTGATATCTGTAAATACTCAAGAGGAGTTGAATTTCCTCTCATTTGGACTTTTCTCATGTGCTAAATTCACTAGATCTCCAAAGAAATAGAATTTTGAGTCACCAATTACACTGTTTTTACCTCTAAAAGGCTGAAAACCTTGCTGTGCATACCAAACAACAAAGAATTTTTTTGTTAAACTAGCCTAAAACCCTATTTAGTGTCACACCGAGCATGCCAAAACTATTGTCACGAAGGATTGCACCTTGAATGCTAAGCCTTTACAAGCTTGGCAATCTCATGCAACATGGGAACATTCTCAAACTGTGGGTTTGTTTGTTTCGAGAGTGAACTTCCAGAAGAGTTAGCTCCCTTTAAACGCCCTTGAGATCTGTAAATTGATGGAGGAAAAAGATAGAAGAAAACTTGCATAAATTTAAAACTAAACAGAAAATCTATCTAAAGGGGGTGATGCACCAATATTTTGATTTAAAACTACAATATAACTCACAAACATTCTCCAATAAACCCATTCTTACAATCCAAACTGATCAAATTCACCACATAAGTATTTCACAGAAAGGCATGAATAATCTTGCACAAGTTGTGACCTGTACTAAACTAAAATTTGTATACTTGCATCTAATAAATGAGACAAAATTCAGAGGTTTTGAAATAAAACATAGAAAATTCCCATCAAATCACTCACAAAATATAACAAGACACCTAAAATTGGATAGAAGAATCCCTGATTGTATTTGAAAATTGAAGGAATCTCTACAAAATAACAATAAACGGCTGAAAAAAATGAACTACTAATACTAAAAACTGTAAAAATGGCTGAGTTACAAGACAATCTCCTTCTCTGCAATATGCAAAGGCAAAAAGCAAGAACTGAGGAAAAAAAGCATAAGTTTTTTTTTTCATATAATATAAAACTATCCCCCAAAAAATGAATGGAAAAGGAACTCTAGCTTAACTAAACTTGAAAATATACATGAATGAGTTTGAAAAAGTAACTCCAAGTTGGTGGGTGAGCACAAGTGAAAAGCCTAAAATTTAGGCCCCAAAACTCCTCCAAGATGATCAAAAATAGCTCAGAACTCCAAGTCTCAAAGTCCTTGACCAAGAAACTACCAAAAATAGTCATGTCAAAAATAGAACTCCAAATATCTCTCCCTACATGACCCTACACTTCAATTTGAGTCCTCTCCTATTTTTGTGTACCATGAAAGACTTTTGATCAAGCCCAGAATGGTATTTTTGGGAAAATAAAATATATATAATTTTTTTTTTTATATTTTCTACATCTTAGTAAATTGCATTTTTGGAGGCCTTTGGGGTGGAATGAGGGAAAACCACCTTGTTGGAGTTAGCCTTAGCAACTTGCAACTTGAATTAGATAATTGGTGTATCTTTCTAGCGAGTCCAAAAACTTTAAAGTATGATAAAGTACCGAGGAGTTATGACCTGACCAAAAATTTCTTTTTTTTTGTAAATAATTTTCACCTTCCATAGCTCTTTTTTGAAATCCAAGGGTAATGTGACCCTTCATATTATATGTAAGCATTTGTATTTCAAATGAAAATGGCATAGATGAATGGTCTTCAGGTACTTGTATCTGTACAGTGAACAAATATGCTAGATAAAATGTATAGACTAAAGCATCTCTTGACTATTTTGATCTGATATTCTCTTCCTTTCTGCTTCATTTGAAATCATTTGCTTCCTAAAAGCATTAGAAAACAACTCTTATAGCCTAGCCTGATTGGGCTACCAAGCACAATTTGGTAACATTTTTGGTGACCTTTACGTTAGTTTTGTCTGCTAAAACTCTTGTGGCCAGTTACCTATTATGTCCATTGGGAAATAGAGTCTTCCATTAGCCTTTGTCACTCATAAAACTCCTTGAAAACTCAGCTACTAGAAAATCAATAGCAGTAAAAACAAAATGAAAACAAAACAACACTAGCTCTAAACATGACCAACCAACTGTGCATCAACACTTCTTAGAAAAAGGAAACTGAAATGAAACAACTGTGCAACCATCAGTTATTAAATTGAAAGCTTATTCTACTATGACACAATTGCAACCCTTTGCTTCTCAAAAGTAGTGTCTAAGGTAAATCAAATTAACTGGGATGGGTAACACCTTTCATTCCATTGTAGCCAGCTAATAAGCATTGTGCTATTTGCATTCAACAATCATAAATGGGCCTCTCAACATAGCATCAAACTTGTACTTACTAGGTCTACTTTTTAGCTCATCCCATTTGAGAACAATGTCTCCTTCCTTGAAAACTCTGAATGTTGCCCTCCTCGCAAATGTTCTCTTCAGTTGTATCTGATACATCTCCAATTGCTGAACTGTTTGTTTCCTTATCTCTTGTAGTTCTTCTAACTCAGCTAGCTTTACCTCCATAGGACCAGCTTCCATAAACTCAAGTTCATTCATAAGACTTAGGGCTAGTAGCTGAGTTGAGATATGAAGTTTAGCCTCTTTTCCATAAACTAGAACAAAAGGAGATTGACCTGTTGACCTCTTAGGAGTCACTCTATTAGCCCATAAGGCTGATTTCAACTTTGAATGCTAGGTTCTCTGGTTATCTTCTATTGTCCATTTGATGATCCTAATGAGATTTTAATTACTAGATTTAGCCTACCCATTTGCTTGAGGGTAGTAATTTGATGAAGTGCTTAGATAAATGCCATGTTTGATGGCCCAGTTAGTTACTTTTAGGATGACAAAATCCAATGCATTATTTGAAATAATTGCATCTGGTACACCAAACCTAGCCACTAAGTCTTCATAAAAGTTCAAAACAACACTTTCATTAGCTTTTTTCAAAGCTATTGCCTCTATCCACTTAGTAAAATAATCCATTTGGTGAAGGGTTGATCAACTAAAATAGGTTGGAGTGGCATGGCTGCCAACCTTTCTTTACCTGCAAATACTGCACATTTAACACACTTTCTAACCCAAGAATGCACATCTTTGAAAAGAGATGGCCAGTAATATCTATCCTTCATAATTTTTAAGGCTGTTGTTTGGGCAGCAAAGTGACCACCAGCTGGCCCATTATGAAACTCATGTAATACTTTATCAATCTAATTAGTTTCAACACATCTCAATAGCACTCCATTGTAGTCTTTTCTGAACAAGATATCTTCAACCATGACAAAAGGAATGACTTGCAACCTGTAATATCTTCGTTTTGCTACACTTAGCCTTGCCGGTCATTCTCCAATCTATAAATAGTGTATCATATCTCTTATCTAGTTAGTATTTCTACCTAGAACAATGGGTACAATAGTATTGCCAGCCATTAAAACCACTTCTTTTGGTAGTTTAATTTCATTTTCTATTGTTTTAGCTAGCTGCTCACATAGTCCTTTACCTTGAATCAGCTTGGTAACTTTGATGTCAACATCGTACTCCATAACTCTAGTTATCCAACTAGCTCTTTTATCTGCCAAATCTTTGCTCAACAAAAATCCTTTCACTTGGATGGGCAACCATAAGCTGAATCTTGTTTTTTGATAACATGTGCCTAAATTTTTTGAGGCTTCTTATGACAATAAGTACATGCTTTTCAACAAATGTGTACTTTTTCTCATAGCCTTCTAACACCTAGCTGAAAAAGGCTATTGGTTGCTCCTGGCCTTCTATGTTTTGCTAGGTCAGCATAGTAGAGATAGTGTCAACTCCTCCATAGGCATACATAATCATATCTTTTGAAAAGTCAGGATTGATCAATGTAGGAGCTACTATTATATCTACTTTGATGTCCTCAAACCTATCCTTTCCTTCTTTAGTCCAGCTGAAACCGATATTCTTCTTCAACATGGCTGTTAGAGGCTTGAATAAACTTACAATATTCGGTATAAACTTTCTAATGAAATTGATTCTCCCAAGGAAACTTTGCAGCCCCTTTTTAGGGCTAGTAGAGATAACACTGAAATAACACTTACTCTTTCAGGGTCAATTGTTATCCCATTCTTGGAAATAATGTGACCTAACGAATTACCCTTATGAATAGAAAAAATACACTTTTTTGGATTAAGTGAGACTCCATATTTCCTACATCTTTCAAAGACCTGTCTAAGACGAGAAAAGTGATATTTGGTGTCTCTAGAGAAAATAGTGATGTCATCTAGATATACCAAGAAAAACATATTATTATACCCTGAAAATCCATATTCATGGCTCTATGAAAGGTTGCTCCAACATTCTACAACCCAAATAGCATCTTTTGATAGGCCATAGTACCCTATCTAGTTGTGAATGTTGTCTTGTACTGGTCTTCCTCAACCAAAATTTGGTTATACCCTAAAAAGGCATCTTGTAAAGAAAACCTTTCATCCCTTGAAACTTTTTGCATAATCTACTCCATTGAGGGCAGCGGGTAGTGATGTTTCAATGATGCTCTATTTATGTCCTTGAAATCAACACACAACCTAATCTCACCATTTTTCTTCTTGACAAGAACTAAATTAGACACACATGATGTGTGTTTGATTGAGAAAATGATGTTTCTTTGAATTATCTTATTTAATTCTATTTTGATCATCACTTCTAGCTTAGGGTTAAGAGGCCTTTGCATCTACCTCACTGGTTTTCCCCCTGGTTCTAGCTCTATGGTGTGTTGAGCTTGCTCGGGGTTCAAAAATTTGAGGTCTTTCTTTTCCCATGCAAAAATATCATCAAATTCTTGGCACAATAACACAAAAGCATGCTTATCTTCAGATGTACATACCTTTCCCAATTTGAGAAGTTTGTACTTAAAAATCTCCACTGATTGATAGTGTTCCTCTTTGATAGGTATGTTATCTTTTTCTTTTCTGAGTTGATCATCTGAATTAAAAATTGATTCCAAGGTCACCAAACCTTTTGGTAGCTTGTTTGTCTTTAATTGAACAATCTGGTCTTCAAATTGCTATTGTAATTTTTGTTAATTACCAGCTGAAAACTAAGCCTCCTCAATGAGTAAATTTGCTATTTGATCATCACTTATAAAAACCTACCAATGTATATTATTATCAGGCACTGATGGCCTTACAACCACTTTCACATACTGCTATTGCTTAATGTTTCTAATTTCTTTGGGTATATCAAATTCAGCCCTAATGGCTGCAAGCTTATCAGCCTATTTTCTTATGATTTATAGGCATGGACATCAGTATAAAAGTATCGAAATCTTCAATTAGATTCCATACTCTATGTTTGTATGACTTAAACAAGTCATTTTTTGTGACATTCAAGTTCCTTACCTGATTTGCAACAAGTTCATTGTCACCATACACATTCAAACACTTAATATTCTTCCTTCTGGCCCATTCTAAGCCTTGAATGAGTGCCTCATATTCTACTATGTTATTTGAATAGCTGAATGCAAATATGAAAGCTACATAATATTTTTCATTGTCTAGTGAAATAGGCATAGCTCCACATCCTGCACCTACTTTGCTCCGTGCACCATCAAAATACAACTACCACATCTCATTTTATGGCCACTCTTTTTATTGTTGCTACTGATTTTCACCTTTCACAAGGTCAGGAATAGGCTGATTCTGTTCATGGATCATATAGATACCTAAACATCTTCTTCCATTTGCTTGTAAGGGTCATCTTCATGATTTTCTGATGCTCATTCATCTAGAAACAAGTCTTCAATGCTCTCAATTGAGGTTTTGCTCTCATGAACATCAGGTTGTTCCTCATCATGATAGTTCAAATTAGCATTAACAACACTAGGGGTATAAGGCTCAATGTGATCTTTGGCAAAAGGTTCAGTTTTTACAGTCACCCACGTAACATACCTAGTCCTAAAACACATATGTGACCAATTAGCTGACATATAACCTCTTAACTTTGTTGTAAACTCCCTGGAGAGGTAAAAGGCAAAGTATGGTGGTAGGTCCACAACATATATGTCTTTCAGGATTGAAACATTCATGCGAGAATGCAAGGTGAGACTTAGATTCTTTATCACTCCAAGGGTATTTATGGATGAACCATCTAGCTATGTCACAGGTTTAGACATTGGTTCATAAGTCAATCCTAACTTGTCCACTATCTGTTTTGGCATTACTGATATACTAGCACCTGAATCAATCATATAATTATGCACAAGATTTGTACCAATGATTAATGAAACATAAAATGGTGTAGGTTTGACATCTTTGCTTGTTGTTCATTCTGAACTGGTAGGTCATTTGCAAGCACAACCATAGGCTAGTCTCTTTAGTGGTCTTGAGTGGTCTCATTATTCACAGAGGTATTAGATAAGACCTTTTGTAATAAATGTTTTAGCTTGAGAAAGATCATGAGTCCCACAAAGACATGCTTACATTTGCATTTTTCATATAATCAATAATATTAAAAGAACATGAACCAACCTTTGCCTGTCCCCTTGAAGCAGTAGGATCAAATTGTTGTTGTACTTGTTGTGGTTTCCCTTTGGGCTCGTTTTGACTTGGACTAGGCTGCCCTCTTGGTAAAACATGAATATTTGAGTGTTGTGATGGACCAACAACTCCTAGTTAGTTTGATTGGGCTTGATTTTGGCTTCTTCCAGCTTGCTGTCCAATATCTACAACTCTCTTTTTTGTCTCTCGTGTTGGCTGCTATGAACTGGGTAGATTGGTTTTTCCCTTGCATATGATTAACCATGCAAAAGTCTTCACCCTGCCAATTCATGAATGTTGCATCAGATTGCTCATGTTCAGGATAAAAGTCTTGCTGCTCTGAAACTTCTTATACAGTACTTTGCTGAACAACAAAATTATTTTACACCATTAAGGACTAATTAATCATGCCATTTGAGTAGGTCGATTGGTTGTGTAGTTGGTTATAGGGGTAACACCAATCGTATTCTTGTGCCATATTGTTTTTCACTGATATTAACTCTCTTGATGAGCTGGCAGCCTGTTGGTTGTAAGGCTGATAAGGGTGATAAGACTGATAAGGCCTTGGTTTTCAGGCTGATAAAAAGGTATGTTCTACTAGTTACTTTGCTGGTTATTCATGTTGTTTTGCTACTTGCTCTGGTAATTTTGCTGTTTACTTTTGTATGGGGGTTGATAAGGCCTGTAAATTTGATTCTGTTGCTTCTCTATACTCACTAATTTATTTCTAACTATTTTTAATAGCCCTACTTGTTCTTGGAACTTTGCTTTAAGCTCTTGTAGCTCCTGAGATGGGGTTGAGACAACATTAGTTTGGGCTGCAACTTGATAATTGAGGGTTGGTACAACATGTACGATAGCAAGTGGTGAGATTTGTAATGGGATTGATGGTTGTATTTCTGGAGAAATAGGCATTGCCAGCCTTGGGGCTATTTTACCAGCCTGAATCAGGTTGTTTTTAGCTCTTATGGCAATTGCATAAGCACCCAACAGTGTTGTACCACCCATTGACTATACTAGTATTACTGCTATATCACTATCTAGAGCTCTAAGAAAGTGCAAAAATGCATGTTCCTTAGTAGGCCTTATTGTTGCTAGAATTCTGTCCCAAGTCTGCTGAAAATGGAAGTTGAAATTAGCCATATGCTCTTGTGGAGCTCTCTTTATTGTGCTGAGTTGTTCAACTAACGATAGATTGTCAGATTTGTCTTCGAATTGTTTGTTCAATGCATCCCCCAACATGTCCCATGATGTAATAGAACCTATAGCCAATCCCCTGAACCATTGAAGGGCTTTACCCTTCACAAATACATCCAACAATCTAACTACAACATTCTCATGTGTTATGTGATGGACTAAATATAACATATCCACATCTTTTATATGTTTAATCGGAGTAGTATGCTCTTCACCTGTAAAAAATGGTAAGCCTCTCAAGGCTGCCATCAAAATGTTATCTCATGCTATAAGTAGCAATGGGCTGCCAGTATTGAATTGCACAAAAGGATATCTTCTTGATCATTGGTGGAGCTTGAGGCATCTGTGGAGTTTGAGGAGTTTGGGGACTCTGTGGAGTCTCTATTTGCAAATCTAGCACCAAATTTCTCTGATCAAACTCTGCAGTCCTGAGACTTGGAGGAGTAGATTGAGTTCTCCCTCCTGGACTGGGTGTTCTTACTATTGTTCTGCCTCTTCTCCTTGGAGGTGACAACTGTAGATACTCAAATGGAGTTGAATTTCCTCTCGTTTGGATTTTATCATGTGCTAAATTCACTAGATCTCTAAAAAAAATATAAATTTGAGTCACCAAGTACTCTATTTTTACCTCTAAAAGGTTGAAATCCTTGTTGTGCATACCAAACAACAAAGAAAAACTATGTTAAAGTGGCCTGAAACTATGTTCAGTGTCCCACCGGGTGTGCCAAAAATTATTGTCACAAAGGATTGCACCCTAAATGCTAAGCCTTTACAAGCCTTGCAATCTCATGCAACATGGGAACCTTCATAGACTGTGGGTTTGTCTGTTTCAAGAATGAACATCTTGAAGAGCCAGCTCATTTTAAATGCCCTTTAGATTTGTAAATTGATGGAGGAAAAAGATAGAAGAAAACTTGCATAAAATAAAAACTAAATAGAAAATCTATCTAGAGGGGGTGATGCAACAATATTTTGATTTAAAAATGTAATATAACTCACAAACATTCTCCAATATACCTGTTCTTACAATCCAAACTGATCAGATTCACCACATAAGTATTTCACAAAAAGGCATGAATAATCTTGCATAAGATGTGACCTGTAATAAACTAAAATTTTTATACTTGCATCCAATAAATGAGATAAATAATTCAGAGGTTTTGAAGCAAAACACAAAAATTTCTATCAAATCACTCACAAAATAACAAGACACTTGAAATTGGATAGAAGAACCCCTGATTGTATTAGAAAATGGAAGGAATATCTACAAAATAACAATAAACTGCTGAAAAAAATGAACTGCTTCTACTGAAAACTGTAAAAATAACTGAGTTACAAGACAATCTCTTTCTCTACAATATGCAAAGGCAAAAAAGCAAGAACTGAGGAAAAAAAGCATAAACTTTTTTTTTTCATATAATACAAAATTGTCCCCCAAAAAAATGAATGGGAAGGCAACTTTGGAGCTCAACTAAACTTGAAAATATGTATGAATGAGTTTGAAAAAGTAACTCCAATTTGATGGGTGAGCACAAGTGAAAAGCCTAAAATTTAGGCCCCAAAACTCCTCCAAGATGAGCAAGAATAGCTCGAAACTCCAAGTCTCAAAGTCGACCAAGAAACTGCTAAAAATAGTCATTTCAAAAATAAAACTCCAAATATCCCTCTCTGCATGACCGTTCACTTCAGTTCGACTCATCTCCTATTTTTGTGTACCCTTAAAGACTTCTGATCAAGTTTAAAATGGTATTTTTGGGAAAATATTGAAAATATAATTTTTTTTTTATATTTTCTACATCTTAGTAAGTTGTATTTTCAGAGGCCTCTGGAGTGGAATCAAGGCAAAATTGGCATTAGCCTTAGCAACTTGCAACTTGAACTAGATCATTGGTTTATCTTTCTAGCGAGTCTAAAAACTTTGAATTCTGATAAAGTAGTGAGGAGTTATGACCTTGCCAAATTTTTTTTTTGTAAATAATTTTCACCTTCCAAAGCTCTTTTTTGAATTCCAAGGGTAATTGACCATTCATATTATATGTAAGCCTTTATATTTTGAATGAAAATGGCATTGATGAATGGTCTTTAGGTACATGTATCTACACAGTGAACAAATATGTTAGATAAAATGTAGAGGTTGAAGCCTCTATCTTGACTATTTTGATTTGATATTCTCTTCCTTCCTGCTTCATATGAAGTCACTTACTTCCTGAAAGAATTAGAAAACAACTCTTACAGCCCAGCCTAATTGGGCTGCCAAGCATAGTTTGGTAACAATACCCTCTTTGCCTCCAACAACGTAAAGGATAAAATCCTTCTCATAATTAGGGTTAACTAATGTTGGAGAATGAGCAATAGCCTACTTAACAACTTCAAAACTATCCTTTCCCTCCTTGGACCAATTAAATGTAGAATTTTACTTTAGCATGGAGGTTAGGGGCCTTGACATGGATGCAAAATTTTGGATGAACATCCTTACAAAGTTGATTTTGTCCAAGAAGCTTCATATACCTTTCTTGTGACTAGGAAGCCATTGACTCTTCTAGGGTTAATGGCAAGCCCTTCCTTCGAAACTATGTCCCAATAATTTACCTTTAGGGACATCAAATACACACTTCTTTAGATTCAATGATATGTCATATTGTCTACATCTCTCAAATACTTTTCTTGAATGACCCAAATGGTCCTTTGAATTCTTGGAATAATAGTCAAATTATTTAAATACACCAGAATAATATCATTTATTAGGCCTTCAAAGGCCAAATCCATTGCTCTCAGGAAGGTTGCACCATCATTGGTCAACCTCAATGGCATTTTATTATAGGATAAATTGCCCCATTTAGTGGTGAAGGTACTCTTATAATGGTTTGATTCTTTTACAAGAATTTGATTATATACTAAGGAACCTGTTGATGACTGTTTTGATGCAATCATAACAATAAGTTAAAATTCACATATAATGAACTGAAACTATACTTGAAAGATAAGAAGGAATCATTTGAGATTCAACTAATCCCAAGTCTACAATGGTTCAGTTGGTCAATGTGAAGCTATAATGTTCAAGGGGCCTTACGTAGTTTAGGTTTGTTTGGTGGCTTACTGGACTAAGAATATGCAAAAAGGTCATAGATTTCAACAAGTATTCTGTTCATTTGCATACAAGTGTTACCGGGCTGCAAGTTTTAGATGGTTTTCTTGGATTTTTGCAGCCTTCTTCTTTATCTATTTATGAAAACTGTCTACTTATAGCTCTGTTATGCATGCTTCTTCAAATTTGAGACAATTTACTTTAGATTTCTACGTTTTCAGCTAAATATTTCAGATGGGTTGGGAAAAGTTAGAAAGATCTAATCTATACCTCATTTAATCTACCGAAGGATCTAATTGTTTCTGTTATGCACTATGTAAATACCACAGTAATTTGATCAAATCCACAGTAAAAACCTTAAATGTAAGTTCTGAGCATTTTCACAAACATACATTTAAAATTGCAAGCTCTCAAAGAAGATATTTCAAAACACAAAGAAGAGCAGGAGAACACTCAGAAGATAGATACAGAACTCCAGATTCTATTGTATTAGAAACGAATAGTCATACACGATTTACAATGTAGGAATGACTCTTAGTTTCATTGATCATACTACAGAGAACTTACAAGCTTTACAGATACAGTAAGGCAGCCAGACATTCCACGCGCACCTTACTGCAGACAAACAAGCGACCTCTTTCTACTTCTAAACTATGCCCAGAAAGGCTCTACAATTCTAGCAAAATCCTAAAATCCTTGTGTTTTCCTAGAATCCCTGTTGTAAAGTATTACAGTGTAGAGAGGCACAATATAAAGACATTCTGATTGTCCTCACTACAGCAAAAACCTAACTGAACCCCTAGTTCAAACCCTTGGTTACAGCAATAAATACAGGTGAACCAGCTCTCAAAAATATCTCTGAGCAGTGTCAAATCTGGGCGAAATATTGCCCCTTCTGAGAAGTTCCGGCAGCTGGGTAATAACTTATGTTTGTCTGTTGTAGTAATACTCTCAACTGCAACCTTGTTCTTTACTTGAATGGCCTTGACTTTTCACATTTCATCCTTATCTTCTTGCTCCTGAGATCAGATTTCCTTCCTCCATGAGGTCACTGTGTTGACTTTCCAGCTGCTTCCTCAACTGCAAGCCTGCAAGACAAGACAAGCAATAAGTTTTTCATTTATCACATAAATAGCAGGAAATTAAAATAAGCGTTTAAACCTAGGTGACTGTGCAAGATTGTGGAAATCGGATTCAGAATACTCCTCAAACACGTCCAAAATGCGTTTAGACCGCTCAAAATTCATCGGGTCAACCATCGCTGACCGAAAAAATGCCACAGGTGCCAAAAAAACACTTTAAAATTCCACCGCCTCATTTCCCGCCCATCGGCATGACTATCGCTATCGGCGCGTCAAAAAAACATGTTAGCCGACATTCACTTCATCATCATGATATTCTGGAAATATGATGCTCTCCCTTCCGAAGGTCCAGATGACGTCATCATGATATTTCGCTTCTGCATATTGGAGAAAAGAACAACATCATCATCATCATCATGTTGAAGGAGAAAAGGAGGATATGGAATATAATCCTGCTGCTGAGGAAAGGAAGATGATGGTGACGTCATCGTCATATTCGGGCTTCATTAAAGTGCAAAAAAATGACGTCATCATCATATTCGGGCTCCATTAAAACGCAAAAGATGACGTCATCATCATGTTCAGTTAAGATCAGGGGATAATTGTGATATCAGGTCACCTAAGGAGCATGATCAGGATGATGAATGTAATACGACCCCTTTGCGGCCAAGGCAACCCTCTCGAAAAATTAGGATGATGATGATCATCAGGATATTTGGGGCTTTTGTCGAACTTAGAATAAGACGTCATCATCATATTCGGGAACCAGATCGTGTTTGGGAAATATCCTGCCGAAGGGAAAATGTGATGATGATGATCATCAGGATATTTGCTTCTTCGTTTATCAGATCGGGATGACATCATCATGATATCCGAAGCTTTCGTTAAACTTAGAACATGACGTCATCATGATATTTCGCTAACCGGATCATGTTTTAGAAAATATCCTGCCGAAGGGAAAATGTGATGATGAGGATCATCAGGATATTTTCAAAAGGTCTTACTTCATCGGCAGGAGGACTTTACGAAATATCAGGTGGACAAACAAGATCATGATGATCTTGACAACAGGACAGGATAAAAAATATGATGATCCTCCTCATCGAATTATCATGATGACGTAATCATCATATTTCGTTTGCGGAGCACAAGGATGAGTTGAGGTCATCATGATATTTGCGCTAGGGTGATATTCAAAAAATGATCATGCTGTTGAGGAATGGAATATCACCTTCTTCTTCAAAAGATAGGGTGATCATCATGATCATGCAAAAAGAGATCAGGAGGATATGAATATGATGATCCTCTTGATCGAATATCATGATGATGTCTCCATCACTTAGCGAATTTCAGTGAATAACCCTCTTGTGAAAGATCAAGATGATGATCATGATTATGCAAAAGGAGATCAGGAGGATGTGAAGTCGTCATCATCATCTTTCGAATTTCAGCAAATATCATGATGATGACCCTCCGATATGATTTGAACATGCGCATGCAAATGTGCCGAAGATGAATTTTCTAAGTCAGGGTGATCAGCATGATATTATAAGATCAGGTAATGTTAAAATATCATGATGATGCGATGCGAAAGACCGCTCGATGGGGAAACTTACCGTGACTTAAAGTTGACGTCATCATGATATTTGAACCTCAAGATATTATCGGGGGGGCGTTTCAAATATGATGATGATGTCCTTCATACAGCAAAACTGAGTTATAAAATATGACCCTCCTAAAATCATGATGCTGACGATGCGCCTAAGGCCATTTGATGGGTAAAGGGCACTACCACCTAAGATTGACGTCCGGATATTGTGATTGCATGATTTTTATCGGGTGATAGACCAAGATCATGATGACTTTGTCAACATGAAAAATATGATGATCACTTGCGATTATCAGGTTTGACCAAAACTTTGACCGTGCATAACTTTCACATATGGACGAATTTTCAAGTGAAGTAAAAGGCAAACCTGCATGGAATTTCAAGCTCTTTTTAAATATGAGGTCATAGAAACAAAATATGAACTTTGACAAACTAACCTCATGATGATGATCAACCTGATCCAATATCATGATGATGATGCACCTGACCTTCATTTTTACCAAACTGCCAGAAAGCAGAAAAACACAAGCAGAAGCAAAAAACAAAACATCAGCAGGGGTCCCCATTTTGCTAAGGAGCATAATGGGGCGTGTTGTGAACATCACAACAACTAGCAACCAAAACAAAATAATTAAATTCAGAGTGTTCAAGGAAACTAGATGAAATGAACTCATAACCTCCAACTATCTTTCCCGCAAATTACTATTCAGCTTGAGACTCAAAGTATTCAATAAAGATGCATGAATTTCCATTTTCAGTTTAGTTGTGTGCATGTGATTAATTATCCTCATCTTGAAGATCGGTTGAACAAACCAGTGACTGACATTAGCCTACGTAGGTGAGGATATTCCCTCATAGCCGACCAGATAGAGCCTTGCTGCCAGCGAGCGTCTATAGCCCCGGCAAGGTTATCGTTACAATTCTCCTAAGTAGAGCCCCACTGCCAGCGAGTGTGCATAGCCCCGGTAGAGTTACTTAGATGGCTTAATCTAGATTTTCAGTATAATCCGCTTTATTTATTTTATTTTTTTTTTGTTTTCTAATTTTGAAAGATTTCATAAGATATAGCAATTTGTAACTTCATGATGCAAGGAGTGGACACTTGCTGAAATTAAGCTGAGAATTGTAATGGTAGCAAGGGTGACCTCTGATTTTTCACCTAATATCTACACTGGCATGTTCAACAAACCCAAGGATTTTAGGTGTGTCATTGTGAGAAACCTGCTTCGAATTCTCAATCACATTTATTGAATACAAAACTTCAGAAGATGAACAACTCTCTACATTCATGACAGTGACAGGTTATGTGTAAATTGCAAATGGTTAACCTGAATATCCTAAATTATATACTGTTTTGAATGGTTGCTAGTTTTACTCCTTAATACTCTAAAGTAAAATAAAGATCCCTGCTGAGGAGACAACAAACAAACCAAACAAACAGGCTGTACAAACAACACGACAAAAGAAAAAACTGTACAAACAGAAAGAAACAAAAGCAAAAACAAACAGAAGACAAACTATACAAACAACCAACCCAAAAGAAAATAGCAAAAGAAGAACACAAAAACAAAAACAACTACCCTACTAGACTATATACAAGCCTCTACAAGGCAACTAGAAACCCAGGAAAAAGACCCAAAAACACCCCTACTTGCATATTTCTTTAGGTTGTGCAGGAGTAACAGGGTACTAGTTATGGTCCTCATCATAGCAGATTTATCTTTGAATTCTGAAAAAAATTCTGATATTCTAGATTCATTGTGTTTACCAGAATAGCTCTTAATGACTAGTAACTGAGGCAGCTCATCAGGGTTATGATTAATCCAAATGCATGTCCTATCTCTTGAATTTCCATAATCAAAATAGCATTTATCATTATTTACTAAGGAAAGGAAAGAGACAACCTGATGTGCCCTTAGCTCTGTGGAACACACTTGTTTATTAATAGCTAGCTTTTCATTTAGCTCTGTATTTTCATTGCCCAGCTCTATGTCTAGTCCTTTTTCAAGTTGAAAGATGAATGACTCTAGATGTATCATTTCTTCATCTTCATCTAGCTTTATTCCTTCATTCTGGATGTTCAGTTTATCCTCAAATTTAGCAAACCTCTCAATGTTCTCATTAGTTTCCTGCACATCAGCACTTAAGTAAGTATCTTCATCATCATAATCTGACATACAGAAATTAATCATTTCTAAATCACTTGAGAGTAAAGGTGGGACAACATCTTTTGATTGACAGGGGTACTCCCCTGTCTTATTTTCAACATGGCATGGGGGTGATGTCTAAGTGTGTATAGCAGCTACATGATCCTCTGTATCCTTTTTTTTCAAGAATTACTCATCAGATGACTCATATTTGTCATTCAGTGAAGAGTCTAACCTTATTGACCTGTAACAATCTTGATTTTGATCATTTAATTTAAAGAAGTCAGGTGTAACACTAGGATTTACTTTCTTTTCTATGACTTCATTAGCTTCTATAGTAGGGATCTCATCAATTTTAGTGCATTTTAATTTTGCCAATGCTTGTTTACATTTCTTTGCCAAATCATGTTCGTTAAAACTTTTCAGGTTAGACCCAGAGGCTTCTTCTTGACAAATATTCCTTAGTAGTTCTATATATTTATCAAATGTATCAAGATGAACCTCACTTTCCTTTTCTTTTTCATTAAATCCTTTCTGCTTATTATCTAGAAAAGGGACATGAGCTGTGATTTCTTCTCTGCATTTTTTAGGATATTTATACTTTTCACTAACTTTAATCACAGCCGGATCCTGACGAAAAGACAGATTTTTTTTCTTACCATTACATGATTCCTGCCAAGAGATCTTATTATCCTTTATTCCTAGCATTGGTTCCATCTTTGTATCCTCTGCACATTTAATGACTGTTGATGCTGCATCCTCCTGTCGCTCAATAATCTCCTCATTTCCCTGCCAACTTTCAGCCTTATACACATCTGAGAGAGAGATTAGTCCTTTCAAATATAAATCTAATCTTGTAAGAAAAGATAGACAATTAAGCTCACCATGCTCTGCGGACTTATGTATCCTACACCTTCCAAATAAACCATAGCTATATAAATTTTTAGGATAAAGCTGGTTATTCAAGGCTTTCTGAAATGAAGGAATGTCAACTTGAAAACTGTCCCTGTATGAGTCCATTGAAAAAAAATGGGACCTTCTTTCAACTTTTTAAGCCTTTGAAATTTTATGAGATCTAACATATCTCAGAATATAACATTTAAAACTCAAAATTTTAACCCTAAACCAAATCAGGCCCTCCTTCTAGCACCAGAAAACTGTTGATGGCTGTTTTCATGCAATCATAACAATAAGTTAAAATTCACATATAATGAACTGAAACTATACTTGAAAGATAAGAAGGAATCATTTGAGATTCAACTAATCCCAAGTCTACAATGGTTTGGTTGGTCAAGTTTAGTTGGTCAATGTGAAGCTGTAATGTTCAAGGGGCCTTACGTAGTTTAGGTTTGTTTGGTGGCTTATTGGACTAAGAATATGCAAAAAAGTCATAGATTTCAACAAGTATTCTATTCATTTGCATACAAGTGTTACCGGGCTGCAAGTTTTAGATGGTTTTCTTGGATTTTTGCAGCCTTCTTCTTTATCTATTTATGAAAACTGTCTACTTATAGCTCTGTTATGCATGCTTCTTCAAATTTGAGACAATTTACTTTAGATTTCTACGTTTTCAGCTAAATATTTCAGATGGGTTGGGAAAAGTTAGAAAGATCTAATCTATACCTCATTTAATCTACCGAAGGATCTAATTGTTTCTGTTATGCACTATGTAAATACCACAGTAATTTGATCAAATCCACAGTAAAAACCTTAAATGTAAGTTCTGAGCATTTTCACAAACATACATTTAAAATTGCAAGCTCTCGAAGAAGATATTTCAAAACACAAAGAAGAGCAGGAGAACACTCAGAAGATAGATGCAGAACTCCAGATTCTATTGTATTAGAAACGAATAGTCATACACGATTTACAATGTAGGAATGACTCTTAGTTTCATTGATCATACTACAGAGAACTTACAAGCTTTACAGATACAGTAAGGCAGCCAGACATTCCACGTGCACCTTACTGCAGACAAACAGGTGACCTCCTTCTACTTCTAAACTATGCCCAGAAAGGCTCTACAATTCTGCCAAAATCCTAAAATCCCTGTGTTTTCCTAGAATCCCTGTTGTAAAGTATTACAATGTAGAGAGGCACAATATAAAGACATTCTGATTGTCCTCACTACAGCAAAAACCTAACTGAACCCCTGGTTCAAACCCTTGATTACAGCAATAAATACAGGTGAACCAGCTCTCAAAAATATCTCTGAGCAGTGTCAAATCTGGGTGAAATATTGCCTCTTCTGAGAAGTTCCGGCAGTTGGGTAATAACTTCTGTTTGTCTGTTGTAGTAATACTATCAACTGCAACCTTGTTCTTTACTTGAATGGCCTTGACTTTTCGCATTTCATCCTTATCTTCTTGCTCCTAAGATCAGATTTCCTTCCTCCATGAGGTCACTGTGTTGACTTTCCAGCTGCTTCCTCAACTGCAAGCCTGCAAGACAAGACAAGCAATAAGTTTTTCATTTATCACATAAATAGCAGGAAATTAAAATAAGCGTTTAAACCCAGGTGACTGTGCAAGATTGTGGAAATCAGATCCAGAATACTCCTCAAACGCATCCAAAATGCGTTCAGACTGCTCAAAATTCATCGGGTCAACCATCGCTGACCGAAAAAATGCCACAGGTGCCAAAAAAACACTTTAAAATTCCACCGCCTCATTTCCCGCCCATCGGCATGACTATCGCTATCGGCGCGTCAAAAAAACATGTTAGCCGACATTCACTTCATCATCATGATATTCTGGAAATATGATGCTCTCCCTTCCGAAGGTCCAGATGACGTCATCATGATATTTCGCTTCTGCATATTCGAGAAAAGAACAACATCATCATCATCATCATGTTGAAGGAGAAAGGGAGGATATGGAATATAATCCTGCTGCTGAGGAAAGGAAGATGATGGTGACGTCATCGTCATATTCAGGCTTCATTAAAGTGCAAAAAAATGACGTCATCATCATATTCAGGCTCCATTAAAACGCAAAAGATGACATCATCATCATGTTCAGTTAAGATCAGGGGATAATTGTGATATCGGGTCACCTAAGGAGCATGATCAGGATGATGAATGTAATACGACCCCTTTGCGGCCAAGGCAACCCTCTCGAAAAATCAGGATGATGATCATCATCAGGATATTTGGGGCTTTTGTCGAACTTAGAATAAGACGTCATCATCATATTCGGGAACCGGATCGTGTTTGGGAAATATCCTGCCGAAGGGAAAATGTGATGATGATGATCATCAGGATATTTGCTTCTTCGTTTATCAGATCGAGATGACGTCATCATGATATCCGGAGCTTTCGTTAAACTTAGAACATGACGTCATCATGATATTTCGCTAACCGGATCATGTTTTAGAAAATATCCTGCCGAAGGGAAAATGTGATGATGAGGATCATCAGGATATTTTCAAAAGGTCTTACTTCATCGGCAGGAGGACTTTACGAAATATCAGGTGGACAAACAAGATCATGATGATCTTGACAACAGGACAGGTTAAAAAATATGATGATCCTCCTCATCGAATTATCATGATGACGTAATCATCATATTTCATTTTCGGAGCACAAGGATGAGTTGAGGTCATCATGATATTTGCGCTAGGGTGATATTCAAAAAATGATCATGCTGTTGAGGAATGGAATATCACCTTCTTCTTCAAAAGATAGGGTGATCATCATGATCATGCAAAAAGAGATCAGAAGGATATGAATATGATGATCCTCTTGATCGAATATCATGATGATGTCTCCATCACTTAGCGAATTTCAGCGAATAACCCTCTTGTGAAAGATCAAGATGATGATCATGATTATGCAAAAGGAGATCAGGAGGATGTGAAGTCGTCATCATCATCTTTCAAATTTCAGCAAATATCATGATGATGACCCTCCGATAGGATTTGAACATGCGCATGCAAATGTGCCGAAGATGAATTTTCTAAGTCAGGGTGATCAGCATGATATTATAAGATCAGGTAATGTTAAAATATCATGATGATGCGATGCGAAAGACCGCTCGACGGGGAAACTTACCGTGACTTAAAGTTGACGTCATCATGATATTTGAACCTCAGGATATTATCGGGGGGGCATTTCAAATATGATGATGATGTCCTTCATACAGCAAAACCGAGTTATAAAATATGACCCTCCTAAAATCATGATGCTGACGATGCGCCTAAGGCCATTTGACGGGTAAAGGGCACTACCACCTAAGATTGACGTCCGGATATTGCGACTACATGATTTTTATCGGGTGATAGACCAAGATCATGATGACCTTGTCAACATGAAAAATATGATGATCACTTGCGATTATCAGGTTTGACCAAAACTTTGACCGTGCATAACTTTCACATATGGACGAATTTTCAAGTGAAGTAAAAGGCAAACCTGCATGGAATTTCAAGCTCTTTTTAAATATGAGGTCACAGAAACAAAATATGAACTTTGACAAACTGACCTCATGATGATGATCAACCTGATCCAATATCATGATGATGATGCACCTGACCTTCATTTTTACCAAACCGCCAGAAAGCAGAAAAACACAAGCAGAAGCAAAAAGCAAAACATCAGCAGGGGTCCCCATTTTGCTAAGGAGCATAATGGGGCGTGTTGTGAACATCACAACAGAACCATCTAGAAGGAAAAATCTCTCAACTCCAGCTATTGTTTGGAGGATTTTCTCCATGGAGAGAAGTGGATAGTGGTCTTTAAGAGAGGCCCTATTTAGGTCTCTAAAGTCCACACACAATCTAATTTCCCCATTTTTTTTCTTGACTGGAATAAGATTAGCTACCCAAGATAAGTGTTTGATTGGATAGATAATTTTGGCCTCTGTGAGTTTGGATAGCTCCTTCCTAATAGGCTTTGTGTCAGGGTCTAAATCTATGGTATGCTAGACTAAAATAGGATCAAAACATTTAATATCCTTATAATTTTGAGAAATAATATCATCAAATTTATTACAAAGATCAATGAAACCTAGCCTTTCATCTTGGTCACATACCTTTCCACCTTTTAGAACTTTGTCTAGTGTAATTGCCACCTCATCATAGGTTTTTTACTGCCATGTTCATCTTCTCACATTTTAGTGGATCATTAGTGTTGAAGATGTTCTCTAAGTTGATAAATCCCTTGGGAAATTTGGTCTTCAACTGAATGACCTTCTTGTTGTACTGACCTTGAAGCTTGGATTAATTCCTTGCAGAGAATTATGCTTCATCTTGTAGAAAGTTAATGATTTGTTGATCGTTCTCAAACACTTGCCAATTGACTACACTGTTAGGTCCATTTGGTCTTACCACAATTTTTGTGTGCTATTCTAAGTCCTACACAATGTTCTTGGGGATGTCACACTAAGCACCCATGCCTGCAAGCCAATTTGCATCTCTATTTTCTATTCTAGGCATGGCTTGGATATTGAATGCATCAAAATGCTCTACTAGATCTCAAACCCTATGTTTGTAAGCCTTCAACAAATATTTCTTAGATGTGCTTTGAGCTTTGACTTGGTGAACAACCAGCTCACCATCACCAAAAACTTGCAACATTCTAATCCCTCTTGTGTATGTGAGCTAAATGCCCTAGATCAATGCTTCATATTTAGCTACATTATTAGTACAATTGAATTGAAGCATAAAAGAAGAAAATTACTTCTCCTTTTGGGGAGAGATCAATGTCACACTAGTACCTACTCTCTTATTGGTTTTAGAGCCATCAAAATACATCTTCCATATTCCATCCAAATCTTCTTGTGGCTTGACAAAGTCAAGGATGACTACACCTTGCTCATGTATACAATAGGTACTCAACCCTATTCTTTCCATATGAGTAAGAAGATCAAACTGGAAACCATTCCCCAACTCATCAAGTAAAATATCAAGAACTCTTCTAGAGGGTTGAAAGATTCATGAACATTATTATCTTATTCTTGGTCATGAATTGAGTAGTTCATGTTAATGGGATTAGAGGTGTAAGGCTCAATATGATGTATTGCAATAGGTTTTGCCTTGATAGTTACCTTTGTGCCATATCTAGTCCTAAATAGCATATGAGACCAGTCAAAAGATAGGTATCCCCCTATTTTGGCTGTAAACTCCCTAGATAAATAAATGGCAAATAATGTATGGAGGCTAACAACTAAAATGTCTTAAAGAATAGAGAAACCTAGGCATTCATGCATGGTTAATTTAAAATCCTTGATTTCACCTATTGTCTTGACTGTAGTACCATCTAATTGTACTACCCCTTTACTTATAGGTTCATATTTAATTCCCAATTAGTTAGCTACCTTCTTGGGCATAACTGAAGTACTAGCCCCTGAATCTAGCATGCAATTATGTAACAAATTAGTACCAATAATCAAAGAGACATAAAATGGGGAGGCTTACTGATTTTTCTTGTATTTCCTTACTCCTTTGGTTGAATAAGATTGACTGGATCTGTTGCACTCTCCTTTTTTACTTCATTTGTAGGTTGACTTAATCCTTTCAAGGTCTCCTAGAGTAAATCCCTTTGAGCTGGGACAGATAGAGCTTCCCACAAAGTAAATTTAGGTTAATATTTTTCATTTGGTCCACAACACTAAAAGGGATGTGACTGATCTTTGGAGGAAGATTTGTAGTAGCAATGTCTAACTTTGTTTTCCAATTGGTATGATGCTAACCTTGTGCTTGATTCACTCTATTGATTACCTAATTTACTTGTGTTGGAGGAGTTCTAACTATTGCACCTTATTTTGTATTCACTGGAGGTATGTAAGAGGTTGATGCTGGACCAACCATGAAAGTTGATGTATCCTTTGTTTTTCTGCTTTGTGATCTTGTACTATGTGCTATTAGATTTGAATCTTGATTAACATCACGAAAATCATCTTCCATCCAATTCATTAGCATGGATTGAAGCTGCATTTGTTGGACTATCCTCCTATAACCTCCTGACTGGGTCCAACTTGCTATTCTAAGTACTAATGGATACTTTGGCATAAGTTTGGACTATGGCGCTAGTTTGAAGGGTAACACCAGTCATTATCCTGAGCCAAATTATTTTGTATGGGAATGAAGGCTCCTGATGAGCTTGCAACAGCTAGGTTTATAAAATTTAGGGGCCTAGCATAGATGGGTTGAATTTGTCTTTGCATATTGCCTTGGTAGGGCTATATATTAGGCTGGTAGGCTTGGTTGAATAGTTGAATGGACTACTAGGTTGTGCCTGCTACCTTTTCATGGCCACCAATTCATTTCCAAATTTTTGTAATAGAGTTTTTACCTCATGTAGCTCATTAGAGGGTGTAACCAAGGGAATTGATGGGTTAACTACTATAGGAATAGGTGCTAACCTTAGTTGGATGACTAGAACCTCTTGGAATAAGGGAATTGGAGGTTTGGGAGCAATTTTCTAGCTTGAATCATATTGTTTTCAGCCCTTATGACTATTTCATATGCATCAGGTAATATAGTATCGCCCATGGATTGGATCATAACAACAATATCACTATTTAAAGACATTAAATAATACAAGAATGCTATTTTAGGGGAAGGTTTCACTAGGGGTGGGATTTTGTCCCATCTTTTCTAAAATCTAAAATTGAAATCTACTATGAATTCATTAGGATCTCTTTTAATGGATGGCAATTGCTCCATAAGAGACAAATGGTCACTTTTATCCTTAAAATGCTAACATAATTTCTCCCCTAGCTCATCCCAGTTATGGATAGAATTGGGTTTTAGTCCCCTATACCACTGTAATGCTTTTTCTTTTAGGGAAGAACCAAAAAGCCTCAATGCTACATTATCCTATGTGAGATTATGAACAAAGCTTATACTGGCAATATCTTGTATGTGTTCTACATGTGTAGTAGAATTTTCACTAGTAAAACATGGGATGGTCTTCAAGGTTGAGGTTGGAATATCATCATATGGAGCTAAAGTTCAAGAAGGCTACCTCCATTAAAAGTCACAAATATTTGATTTCTTAGTTGAGCCAGAATGGGGATATGGAAGTTTATGATAGATATGTGGAAGCCTATTCTTGGTGGAGGGAATCTACCAAAAGGAGGAATGGATTGACATCTTGGAGGAGGTGATACAATGCTCCTTGTTCCTATTTCAAGAGATCTAGACAATCTAGCTCTCCATCATATTGAAGTAGATGAAGATAACTCAACAAATTGAAAATCCTTACCTCTTGAAGAAGATCTTGTCTCCACTCTTGGCATGAAATTTTGGACTACTTTGGAACTAGGAATGCAAAGTTACTAGGTTTTTATAAAATCTCGTCTATATTGTAGTATACTGAGAGTAACACCAAATATCATAGTTGAATCTCTTAACTCTAGGTTGATTGTCCCATCAGGCATGCCAGAAATAGTTTTCACTTGGATTTGCACACTTTGTTGAATCCCATGCTGCAACAATCTAGTGCAACATCAGACTGATCTCAAGGTGTGGGACCTTGTAGATGAGATCAAACCTCCAGTGAAGGTTGGTTCCTCTTTCTGAGCTTAAGGCTCATAGAATAAACTACAACTAAACCTATTCTAATAATCACCAAGGAAAAGGGAGAAGGAGGAATGTTTGAAATGTAAAAGGGGGTGATGCACCATATTTAGTTTGTTAACTACAATATCAACCTTGCATGCATAGAATTATCTCAAACAAATGATATACACACAGAACTCATAAACCCCTACAAAGGTAATGAAAAGAGACGAATACTAGGAGGAATATATCATTCACATATAGCAATTCAGACATCTAATGTTACACAAGTTAAAAGAAATGAGAGCGTACAAAACCAGTGTTATATTGATTAAAGAGAAAAAATGTTACAATTAATATAGAGTTTTAGTTGTTGAAAGAACAATAACCGAATACATCTTTTATAGATTCATATATTGTATTTTTCAAATCATTATTGTAGCCCTCAGCATGGGAAACTTGGTCAACATATTTTTTCAGTCACCCAAGCTTGCAAACCTCATGCCCAAATGGGGAATGTCATAAAATATTTGTAGAAGAGTGTTCACCCATACTTCTAGTATAAATATTTAAAGTGGAAGGATCCCTAGTCAAATGTATCATTGGAAAATCCATCTACCTCAGGTACCTATAGCATTAAATCCATACACTATTCCACATACTTGAATATCTACTCCAAATTACAATAATGGAACCTCAAGTTATTGATTAAGTGCCTTCATACATTGAACACATGAAAAAAACATGTTTTCCCACCTTACAAAACTTAAAATTTTGATTTTTGCATTTTTTGGTGCTTGAAAAGTCCTTGAGAACTTTTTTCATGAAATTGGAGGTTCACGAACTAGGGAAATATCTAAAACATTATTTCATTTTCTCATTATTGTCTTTGTTTCAGCGTTTTAGAATATTTTGAAACCTATAAACTTGTCCATCCTTTGCTTTCAGTGTTCAAGTGAGTTTGCAAACTTGTGAACTTGCTAAATTCCATTCGTTCTCTTGCTTCTTTTCTTTATCTTATTTCTTTTCTTTTGGAAAAATGGTGAACCATTGAACATTTTTTATGTTTTAGTGAGTTTGCAAACTTGTGAACTCGCCAAAAGCCAAGTCATTTCTCTCTGTCTTTGCCTCTTCACCCCTTTCTTTTTAGCCTCCTGACGAAAACTTGAACTTGTTAGGAATTACATGTAGAAGATATCAATTAAATGCAAATAAAGATTAAATAGAGGAATGAAAATACATAGAAATAATAACAGCGAGAGACAATTTTTACTGTGGTTCACCCAAAATCGGGCTACATCCATCAATAGAGAGTCCAATATTATTATCCAGTAAATCAAATTGATTACAACTAGCAATCCTTGCAACTCAATACTGCTACAAATGCTACAATACAATATCAATGGAAAACCCTAACCTTAGCCATTTTTATCAAGACTTATTTTGGGTACAAAATAGGTTTTTTTCTGTCAGCCTATAGAAAAAGTAACTCCCAACGCCTTTATAAAATAATAGGTAATTTTTTCTTTGGGGGCGTAGCCCTTACTAGAGATGTTGCCCGTAGACCTCGACTGTGGGCTCCACCCTCGGGCCCCCGCTGGGGGGATGAGCCCCCCGGGTCCAGCAGGAGGGTTCTACCCCCATGCACTCCCCCGTTAAATAATTTGGGGGGAAACCACACTGATAAAAGGGGAAAATTTAACCTCTGAGTCTGATTAGGCTCCATATAACAACAATCTCCCACTTGGAGACTGATCAGACTGCTCACCTTATCATCTCCTACTTGGAGACTGATCATAACACCACTGACCTTGTAGCTCCCACTAGAAATAAGCATCCTAGACTCTACTATTCTGATTTTATCATTTTCATTCTTGAAGACCAACTAAAGTTGAAGAGGAGCTCAACTTTTCCCTCGCCACTACCTTTGTAAACACATCTAATAGATTTTCATCTTTATGTATCTTTTCCAATTGTAATTGTCCATCATCCAATATCGACCGGATGAAGTGATACCTTAGTCATATGTGTTTGGTCTTTGAATGCAAGGCAAAATTCTTTGCAAGATGTATGGCACTCTAACTGTCTATAAACAAATAATTGTTAACATGTTATTTTCCTAATTCTTCCATGAAAGATTACAACAAGATCATTTCCTTGCTCGCCTCTATTGCAACTACATACTCTACCTTCGTGGTGGATAAAGCAACCACCTTTTTCAACCTAGAGATCCAACTCACCATAGTAAAGACAACCTATAGTACTCCACCTGGTATCAATATCCCCTACCAAATCTCAGTCAACATAGCCTGCTAAATTAGTATTAGAGCCCCCAAAACATAAGTGTTTAGTGGATGTACCTCTCGAATATCTGAGAATCCATTTTACTGCATTCTAATGATCCAATATGGGATTACTCATATACCTGCTTACAACTCCTACAACATGTGCAATATCCAGTCTCATGCATATCATGGCATACTTTAAACTTCCTATAGTTGAAGCATATGGTACCTTGGACATTTTTCCTTCCTCCTCTTGTGTCTTAGGACACATCTCTTTAGTCAATTTCAAATGACTAGGCAAAGGTGTGCTGACAATTTTTGCATTCTCCATATGGAATCTTTGCAACACCTTTTCAACATAACCAGCCTCAGATAGAGTCAATTTTCTATTCTTTCTATCTCTATAAATTTTCATACCAAGGATTTATTTTGTTTCCCCCAAATCATTCATAGCAAATGATTGTGCTAACTACTATTTTAACTCTCTTATGTGATCCATGTTAGACCCTGCTACAATCATGTCATCAACATATAAACATAAAATAATGTAGTTGTCATTATCCAACCACTTAAAGTAAACACAATGGTTAGAATTACACCAGCTGTAGCCTTGCTCAGCCATAAAACTATCAAATTTCAAATACCATTGACGAGGTGCTTGTTTCAAGCCATATAAACTCTTCTTCAATATGCACACCAATTTTTCATTACCTTTGACCTCAGATCCCTATGGTTGTTCCATATATATCTCCTCCTCCAAATCACCATGGAGAAAGATAGTTTTCACATCTAGCTGTTCTAAATGTAAATCTTCAGCAACCACAATACTTAAAACAGTACGAATAGAAGTCATCTTAACAACCAAAGGAAAAATCTTATCAAAATAAATACATTTTTTCTATGTAAATCCTTTTACAAATAACCCGGCTTTAAATCTTTTCTTAGCTCCATCTTCTTCTTTCATCCTATAAACCCATTTGTTTGGTAAAGCCTTTTTACCTACAGGCAACTTACATAATTCCCAAGTCTAATTTTTTAGCAAGGAGTCGAGTTCTTCTTTCATTGCAAGCTCCCACTAAACTTTTATATCCACCTACATAGCTTCATCATACCCTTCTGGTTCACCAACATATATTAACAAAATATAATACAAAGAGGGAGAAAACCTTTCAGGAGGTCTACTTAGCCTTGTTGATCATCTAACATTCATTAGAGTTTGTGGTATTTCCTATTGTTGTTGTGGAGCATGAGGAACCACTAGAACATCACTATCTAGAGTATCATCCAACACCACATAATCATTTTATTTCTTCTCATGTTGCTCTAACTAATCTTTGTACAACACCTTGTCATTGAATACAATACCCATGTTTCTCACAATTTTTAGATTTTCAACATCCCAAACCCTATAACCAAATTCATCAATGCCATATCCAATGAAGATACACTTTTTTTATTTTCCATCCAGCTTGGTTCTATTTTCATAATCTACATGTGCAAATGCTTCACATCTGAAGGTTTCGAGAAAAGAATAATTTACTTTCTTACCTATCGATGCTTCCTCTGGAATACCACAACCCAAAGGAACTGAAGGACCTCTAATAATTAAATATACAATGGTATTGACAACCTCTACCCAAATGTTTAAAGGTAGCCCAACATGCAATCTCATGCTCCTTTCACACTCTATTATTGTCTTGTTCATGCACTCAGCCACTCTATTTTCTTGTGGATTCCCTAGAACTATTTTCTACCTACGAATTCTATTAAATGAATAATAATCCTCAATTCTTTGCTACAATACTCACCACCATTATCAGATTTGAGACATTTTAATCTTTTACCCATCTCATTCTCAACCAATCTTCTCCATTTCTTAAATGTTTCAAATACATCAGATTTCTACCTAAGAAAATAAATCCAAACCTTCTTAGGTGCATCATCTATGAATGTAACATAATACTGAGAGCCACTGAGAGATGATACCTGAGCTGGTCCCCATACGTCTGTATGTACAAGCTCCAACTTTTCATCTTTCTTTTTCTTCCCATCCTTGAGAAAACTAACTCTCTTTTGTTTTCCATACACATAACTTTCTTAGAATGAAGTACCTTCATACCTTTTTCACTCATATGCCCAAGTCTGTTATACCACAATGTTGTCTCAAAACCTGTAGTAACTATTTTAGTCTCTTCCTGCGAACCCGCAGCAACTGTTCTTAAACCTGTTTATTTTTTCTCTACAACAACTAAAGTAGAAGGAACAATATGACATGTACAAAAATATAAGGTGCCTACTTTCACACCTTTTTCTACTATTAAGGCACCTCTTGAAACCTTCCAATTTTATCATCAAAAGTAACTGTGCAACCTTCATCACCTAGCTGCCCTACCAAAATTAAATTCCTACTTAACCTTGGAATGTGCCTTACCTCTTGTAGAAGCCAATGATTCTCATGTTCTACAACTTAATCTTAATTCTTCCCTTGCTAACAATTTGATAGGGTTCGTTATCTCCCAAATAAACCAGCCCAAAATGCCCTTGGACATAATTAAGAAA
Source organism: Cunninghamia lanceolata (assembly GCA_027924645.1). Classification (NCBI taxonomy): domain Eukaryota; kingdom Viridiplantae; phylum Streptophyta; class Pinopsida; order Cupressales; family Cupressaceae; genus Cunninghamia; species Cunninghamia lanceolata. The sequence continues at coordinate 10,878,808 of BSBN01000937.1, read as the reverse complement.
ATAAGCTCTATGGGGCATGGCATGAAATGAGGCCCATGAATCTAAAGCATTATCTAGGGAAAGAATCAAAGCATCATCTTCAGATTTATTACTTACCACATTTGCCTCCTTATTTCCTTCTTGTTTGTCTCCTTTATTCTTTCGAGACCAACAATCTTTCTTTAGATGGCTTGGTTTCCCATAGTACCAACAATCCTTCTATCCTTTGCATTGGGAGCTCTTGTCCTTTGATTTTCCTCGTAACTTCCCATGACCTCTAGAACCTTTTCCTCTCTCCTTTGATCTACCCCTACTTTTTACATTCAAAACACTACCTGATGTGGACCCTCCTGAGCTTTTCCATTGCATTTCCTCTCTAAGGATAACACCAACAATATCATCAAATTTCAAAGTATTTGAACCAAAGACAGAGTTACTTACAACCATTACCAAGTTATTCCAACTTCTAGAAAAGAACATAAAACCAAGAGAGCCCTCACCCCTTCATCAAATTTCACTTTTACAAAAGTTAATTGACTGGTAATCATATTAAACTCATTTAAATGATCTGTCACAGATCCACCTTCAATCATTTTTAGATTAAACAAATGCTTCATGAGAAATACCTTATTTGAGGCTGACAAATTTTCATACAATTTAGCCAAAGATTTCATTAGTTCATTTTTTGTCTTTGCTTCTATTATATTGAATGCCACATATGGTGCCATGCACAACCAAATGGTTCCTAGTGTCTTTCTATCTAGAAGTTCCCAATCCTCATTAGTCATTGCTACCGATTTCTTGGCTATTCCTTCAAACAACCGTTGTAAATCCTTCTGATAAAGATAATCCTCCATCTGCATCTTCCATAACTAATAGTTCTACCCATTGAGTTTATCTACCTTCAATTTACCCTCACCATTGCTCCCACTAAACCATGAGACTCCCACTCAACCGTGAGACCTTCCTGCAGATGATAATTGAACACAACCTACTCTGATACCACTTTTTAGGAATTGCATGCAGCAAATATTAATTAAATGCAAATAAAGATTAAACAAAGGAATAAAAATACACATAAATAATAATAGCGAGAGATAACTTTTAACGTGGTTCACCCAAAATCATGCTACATCCACCAACAGAGAGTCTAATATTATTATCCAATAAATCAAGCTGATTACAACCAACAATCCTTGCAACTCAATATCGCTGCAAATGCTATGATATAATATCAACAGAAAACCCTAACCCTTAGCCATTTTTATCAAGACTTATGTCGGTTACAAAATAGGATTTTTTTTATGTCAGCCAATAGATAAATTAACTCCTGACACCTTTATAAAATAATAGGTAATTTTTTCTTCAGGGGTGCTGCCCTCGAGCCCTCAATTGGGGGCGCTTCCCCTAGTAGCCGCCACTGGGGGTGTTTCCCCAAGTCCCTCACCATGGGTTCCACCCCCGGCCCCCATAGAGGGGATGAGCCCCCCAGCCCCACAAGAGGGGCTCTGTACCCCTTGCACTCTCCTGTAAAATAATTTGGGGGGAAACCACACTGATAAAAGTGGGGACAATTTAACCTCTAGGTCTAATTAGGCTCCATATAACAACAAAACATTGAAACTCTTTTCAATGTTTCAGTGAGTTCATGAACTAGAGAACTTGTGAAAAGCCTCTTTCCTTCTTTATTTTCTAAAAGTGGGGACAATTTAACCTCTAGGTCTAATTAGGCTCCATATAACAACAAAACATTGAAACTCTTTTCAATGTTTCGGTGAGTTCATGAACTAGAGAACTTGTGAAAAGCCTCTTTCCTTCTTTATTTTCTTTTTTGGTGAAATGGAGGAAAATTGAACCTTTTTCAGCATTTTGGTAAGTTCACGAATAAGAGAACTGGTAGAAAGCCTTTTCTTTCTCTTCTTTCCTCCTTCTCTTTAGAAACTTAGTGAAATGTAGAACCAAATAAGCCCTTCAACATTTCAACAAGTTCACGAACTCATGAACTTGCCAAAAGCATTTTCTTTCTCTATTTTTTGGTATTTTAGAGAAATGGAAAAATAATGAATTAGTTTGTCATTTCTTTGAAATGTTGAAACACTCAGATATTTTCCCCTCTTTAACACCATTTCAGCATTTCAATGAAATGACAAACTAACGAACTAGTTTGTTGGTTCAGCATTTCATTCATAATCTTAAGCGGCTTGTCCTTACAATGTTTCTTTTCTGTGATTTCTCGTCTTTCCAGGGCTAACATACATGTCTTCTTTATATAAGAAATAGAAGTAGCAAAATTGAAGTTGCAACGAAATCTGCATTCTCAGCGTATACACGCATGAATCTATATAGGGTATTTCCTCGCAATGGTTTCATATTGTCTCGTCGAAGGACATTTGTCGAACTGGTGGCACAAATTAACAAAGTAGTGACGTAGTCTGGGTTTTCTTCCTAGTCAATTTCTTCCATTCACGCTCATGGGAAGCTGACTTTTCACACGGTTTGTCTTATCTAACGCATGGAAAATATTTTTTCACAAACATATAAAAACATAGAGGAGCCACCTTTTACGAAGCCTTCTAACTTTCTAAGTTATCATTGCGAAGTTTACTTTTTAAATGGGACCATCTTTTAAATATTTTTTTCAGTAAAGTATTTAAACTATATTATCTTCAAAATAATATATTGTTGTGTTAAATTACAAAATGGTGAGATATCTATCATGTTTAAAGAAGTATTGTATATCAATTTACCAAATATTTATTTTAGGTGTTAATTTTATAAACATAAAATTAGAGTCTTCTAGTTATTTATAAGACTAAACCAACCTCTAAATTAGCTAGTAAAATTTGTCAAGTTAAGAATGAAGAAGAATGAAGTAATGTTGATAATCATAAAAGTGGCTATAGAGGTTCAATTTTTAATCTAAGTTGTTGAATATTCAATTTTGAGCATTCAAGATTCATCTGATGATGTTTCTGTTTCAAGGCATACGATTGTAGGTTCTTCATCCAAGGTTTAACATTCATCATTTGGTACTTAGGGTGTGGCATTCATTCATCTATATCTCTCTTTATCTACCTCTCTATCTCTATCTCTCTATCTTTCTATCTCTCCCTCTATCTCTCTATGTTTCTATCTCTCCCTCTATCTATTTCTATCTTTCTCCTCTATATCTCCCTCTCTCTCTCTCTATATATCAATTCATTTAGGGTTTAGGTTTTAGGGTTCACATTTGACATTCAACTTTCAATTTGGATTGTTTAATATTTAGTGTTTAGCATTGAACATTCATCTAAGGTTTGTGTTTCAAGATTTATGGTTCTAGGTTCTTCACCTAAGATTTACAATTCATCATTTGGTAGTTAGGGTGTGGCATTCATCACTGTGAACAAGACTGATTATGAATAAAAGTAACTTCTTGTAATAACTCTCCTAACACACATTAATTATAGTGATTTAGAGTTTATAGGTGGTTATAGTGATTTAGGTGTTAATTGAAGTTATTATGATTATGTACATATAATCTTACATTCTTGCCAATTTTCATATAGGTACTCTTTGTTGGTCAATCTATGCTAGCTCCTTCTTAGTCGATGGCAATGGTCTCATTGGTGGTATACATTTGTTTAGTAGTTCAAAAGTTTTTATTTAGTAGTTTTAATTGTTTATTTACCATTGAAAAAATTAACCAAATTTGTGGTTTGACTTGTTGTAGCCAAATTTGCATCCATTAATTAGCAAGTGTCATGGCACCAAGAGAACACTTTTTGAGTATTCACCACATATAGATTGTATATAGATTGTGGTTTGACTTGTTGTGGCCAAATTTGTATCCATCAACTAGTTATTCAATGTGCAGATTGTTTATTGAATTGAAGATGGCATTTGCAACATTTTGTAAAAAGAAAGTTTCAAGTTGGCATATATCATAATTTGACACATTGCAAAAAATACCTCTCACTTATCAATGTATGAGCTAAAGGGGCTCTATGATGAATGATTCATAAGGCACAACACTTGTTGAAGGTTTTTCAAATGAGGCAGCAAGCTAAGTGGGTTTGGTCTTGGGGGAAACTCATAAAGAAATCAACAATTAAGACTCTGGGCACACATATAGAGTCTCCTAAAAAGTATTCCCTATATGGTCTCATTATAATCTTTTTAACTAATTTAGAGAGATTTAGAAGAGGCACCAAGGCCCCCTTTAGTAGGCATAACTCAAAACCTATAGACTCATCAAAATAGAGCCACAAACATAGCAAAAGAAGTAGGAAAAGAGACAATTTAACTTTAGTGCATAGAATGAGGGGTTTTGTTTACAACTTCTAAAATAAATAAATTGATTATTTTGTACTTCTACTTCACTCTATGTTTTCCATTTTTACTTTAAAAGGAAGAAAATAAATTTTGTAACTTGTTACTTTTATTTCTCTATGGTTTTTGCAAGATTTAATTTTATTTAGTTAATTAATGATATTAAATCAGTTGGAGTTATCTTATTTATTCAATTAATTAATTCATTCATTCTTGTAGTTATAGATTAGTTAAGTGTTTCTTTTTTTAATTTTATAAAAAGTAAAAATATAAAAATAAACATTTATTTACTTACTTTTAGGTTAAGTCAACATTTACATAATTAGTTAATATCCAATTATTTAATTAGTTTGCTAAGTTAGAAAGACTAATCCGTTTGACCTTGTAAATAACTTATTTTATTACCATTGATTTATTAAGTTAGTTAAAGCATTTAAAACACTTTTAAAAGGATTTAAAAAAGAACACATTGCATCCATATAATTAGATTTATTTTTGAGAAATTTGGAAATTGAAAATGCTGAAAATTAGCAAGTCTAAACAAATCCAACATAAAATCAACTTTTAAAACAATTTGGAAACATGTAAACAATTCAAACATTTAAAACAATCATAAGAAAATGAGGCAAATAAGATTTTGAACAAATCAACTCATCTACTCTGATTTAGAGGACCACATTCAACTTTGTTGCTCATGTGTCTTGCATTAAGAACATTTTCTTTGAGAGAGATTCTAGGTGAACTAGGAGAGGCTCCACTTGCTCCTAGTGCCATTATTCTTGAACAAGTGGCCATCCTTGAAAATATCTAGTGAGAGAATGCTTTCTTGGAAGCAACTAAATAATCAACACTCATAAGGCTTTCTAATGTGAAAATGCTAGCTTTAGAACTCTTTCATAAGAAAATAAAATACAAATCCATGCTCTCCACACAAGCAATCTTCTATAGAACATACCTATATATAACACTCAGTGATTCATCCCATAGAACACTCCATGTTACATTTGTTTGAATCAAAAGAATACCTAGGCCTATTCTGATAGAGTTGATTCAACCTATGAATTTTTCTATACTCATTGGGTCTTAATGGTATATCATCCTTATGAATTTTGGGTGCTACATAAATCCTATGAGTAACCTCTATCTTGGGGATACATCATTTTTATCACCATCATCTAAGGTAGATTGGGATATAGTTGACTTATCATTTCTCATAATCATAGACAATGGGTAAGAATCCCAAATTCTTTAATTCCCACTATTTTTCAAATAGTCAACGATTGTAATGTCACAGTCATTTTTGTCATGACTATAGTGGAATTTGCTTTATTCACTTTTGTAATGACAATGTCTTAGTTTTCCTTCCAAGTCTTTAAGGTCATCCGCCCTTCTTTGGGTACATTACACCTAGGTGATTTGTATGTCTAAGGGCTATCCCATAATCTTGCCTAATATCTTCTACAACATCATGAGGTAAAATTCTAACAACAATTCTAGCTTAACTAAGAAATCTCCATTGGGGATGTAACTAGGCATGATAACGAAATCAAGACCTTTCTCTTAGATCTTAAGATTATGTTGAATAATAGTAACAACATATAGGATAATTACTAACTTGTTCTTCCAATCTGTTATCTTTCCCTAGGCTTGTTTCCTGGTGTAGGAGCACCTAACACAAGGTGGCCTCCGTGAGGCATTTAAGTTTATGTTTGTTTAGAAAATCATGTTTGCGTTGTAATAAGGTCTATTTGACCAATGCATTTTCATTTCAGCTTGTATCTAGGTTTATTTTGTAAGTCCCAAGTGACTCAGGGGACATTTGTCAAATTGTAACCACTTAATGCCAAAAATAGGTAGTTGGGCAGTTGGAGGCTATTTAAAACGGTTGTCTCCCAGCCGCTTGGAGTCAGTTTGGTACTACTCTGGGTGACTTTATAAACCTAAGGAATTGAACAAAGTCAGAGAGATGATATTGTAATCAGTTCTAGAGGAGAAATTGAATGTAATTGAGCATTGTTAAGGAGAAATAAAGACTATTCTGTGTCGTCAATCTATTTTTTGTTCTCTATAAATACAAAATTGCATAGCTGTAGATCTCTTTTCCTTTCTGTGTTTTCCCATTGTTGCATTATGTCGATGTGAAGCATTACACTAATAAGATTTCTGTCGAAATCAGTGGAATGGCTTCATTGTACAGTTATCTGCTTTCAATTTCTATTTTGTTTTCCTATTCGGCAGCGCAGAGGACCAAATTTGGTTGTGCACAGTAGGTCGCCTAGCATCTCCATGTGCTAGGGTTTGGATTGGAGAAGTTGGAGTTGTTTCGGTGAGACAAAGGCCATCGACGAAGCATTTCTCACTTAGAGTGACGCGGATAGTCTAGCCGAAGGGAGGATCAAGCTGTTGAATGGAAGTCACGTCTTGAGGATCAGATCTGAGTGATCAGATTATTGGCGGTTCTGGAGAAAGTCCAACCTATAGGGAAGGATACACCAAAGGTAGACGCCATCGGGTAGAGGAGCGACATCGGTAGAAGAGTTGGAAGCATACAATGAAGATAAAAGTCTCACCGAATGTAGATTGCGAATGCATATCGCAAAAGCATGTTGGAATGTATGTGGAGAATGTATCTTTCGTCAGATACAAATGGTGACCAGTCGTAACAGTGAATCAGGGTATAGGAACTAGTAATAGCAAGTCACACCAAGCATATACTAAGTTAGTGTTTGAGGCTCCCCATCATATTGGTATCAGAGCTAGTGAAAGCTCTGGGTGGAGGTGTTGTGTATTTGATTTCTATCACTGAGAAGGCAGATGACAAGTTGCTTGTGCCACCTAGTTGTGAGAAGGAACAAGATTCCTGTAGTGTGTGGGCAGACAATGATGAGGTCTGTCAAGACCATTCACCAATAGAGGTTTAGCTGGAAGAGGGTGCAGAGTGAGGCCACTACGAGAGAAAGTGGTAGTGCATCTCCAGGATCTACTATTGGATGAGAGGAATGGGTCTGTGAAGCAGCGTGTAGGATGGACAACTGATTGAGCATTGTGTTGTAGTCGAATTAAGGATTTGCATAAGTGTTGGTGTTGTCTATGAATGTCTATGTCAGATAGAGAAAGTGAAGGAGAGGCTAGTGATATGCCTCCAAAGGGGATGACCATCGAAGTGGTCAAGAAATTTCAAGAGATGGAAGAGATGATCAAAATTGGGGTCAAGGAAGCACTCCAAACATAATTGAAGGCAATGAAGATAGGCAAAAGGATAGAGGAAGATTCAGATGGAGAAGAAGATAAAGAGGAAGAAGCAGAAGAACAAGAAGAGGCAAAGATACCAGTTGAACAAAAGCAATTCCTGGAAGCCATTAAGGCAATTGGCAAGGACTCTTCAGAGGCTCGGATAGATATCCCCATGTTCAGTGGAAAGATGAATGCTGATGAAGTTATAGAGTGGATTGAGGCTCTAAACAACTACTTCGAATACAAGGAAGTTCCTGACAGTAAGAAAGTTAAGTTTGCAAAAACTAAACTCAAAGGTGGTGCCCTTACATGGTGGAATTACACCCAAGGAGAAAGGGTAAAGAATGGGAAGAGTATGATATCTTTGTGGAGTAGAATGCTGGAGAAGCTCAAGTCCCAATTCCTTCCATCTGACTACGAGGTGTAGATTTACAGGCAGATGCAGAACCTTAAGCAAAAAGATATGGATGTGGCTACTTACACTGAGGAATTTCAAAAATACACTCTTCGTTGTGGGTATATAGAGGATGAAAAAGCCAAGGTAGAAAGGTATTTAAATGGTCTGAGGATCAATATTCAAGATGAGATAAGTTTATTTACCCTTGAAACAGTGGAAAAATGCTTTCAAATAGCATTAAGAGCTAAAGAGAAGCTGAAGAGGAAAGGTGAGCAGCAGAGTAGAGGAATGGTGATAGAAATTTTAGAGGCAGTTTGGAGGAAGAAGTCCTAACTAGAGGCCTAGTGGTGAGTCTAACCAAGAAGAGCAAGTTGGGGACTCAAGTAGCAAAGGAGGCTACCGAGGAAGAAGGCCAAATGAAAGAGGTGGGACAAATGGATCAGGTAGAGAATCTAAGTTCTCCAACATGAGATGTTATAACTGCAATCAGATAGGGCACTCGACATATAAGTGTCAAGAGAAGGCCTCAACTTCTCATGGCAATAAGAGGAGAACCACATTGACTCAAGAGGATGTAGGGAGTGTGACATCTCCTAAAGTAAATTTGGCATCAGAAGTGGGAGAAAGTCTGATGATCAAGAGGACGTTGCTCAAAGAACCAGTGCAGACTGAACCATCACAAAGGAGAGCTCTTTTCAGGATCAATTGCAAAAGCAAAGGTAAAATATCAAGGTAGTCATAGATTCTGGTTCAATAGATAATATGGTGTCTAGGGAAATGGTGGACAAATTAAATATAGAAAGGATTCCTCATCAAACTCCTTACAGGGCATCTTGGGTAAGTGATAGTCAATCACTTTTGGTAAATGAACAAGCATATGTTGATTTTCAGATTGGAGAATATAAGGATAGAATTTTATGTGACATTTTGCCCATGGGGTGTTGTCACCTCCTTTTAGGTAGGCCATGGCAATTTGATAGGCAAGCATTATATGATGGATATGCTAACACATACACCATCAGGAAGCATGGAAAGACTTTTGTGATGACACCATTGTAGGAGGATATTGAAGCAAAGAAGGCAGCCAAGATCATTTTGGTGGGTAAGAAAGAGTTTGTGCAGATCAATGAAGAAGAGATAAGGACAGTTGAGGATACCTCAAGGATTGGGGTTACCAAAGATCACAGTTTGAAGGTGATTTTAGTTTTGAATGATGGAGATCAAATAGTGATGTCTGAGATGGATCAAATGAAGGTCAAAGAGCATGTCTGCAAGCAGCCACAAGTTGATTGCAAAGAAGAGGATGCTATCCTCATAGGGACTATTGTTTGTCCTCTAGAGCCAACAAGAGTTGCAAGGCAAACATATTCTACCATAGTAGCAGTACAAGAAGCATCAAACAAGGTTTTGAATGTAGATGTTCAAGCAGTGATGATAGTAAGGAAGAATGGTGGACAAAGTCTAGGTTTGGTTGCAAGCACTCACTCATGGCAAGGTGTGAGTAGAGCCTACAATGCTAGGCATGAGTTTTTGATTCCATGGAAGCAAGTTGCAGTCCAGAGGTCGTGGGGAAGGCATGAAGTAGCAATGGATATAGGTGGTACAAGACAAGGACTCAACTCATGGGACATGAGTTCTTTTCAAGGTGGGGTGTATGGTGCAGGAGCATCTAACACAAGGTGGCCTTCGTGAGGCATTTAAGTTTATGTTTGTTTAGAAAATCATGTTTGCATTGTAATAAGGTCTATTTGACCAATGCATTTTCATTTCAGTTTGTATCTAGGTTCATTTTGTAAGTCCCAAGTGACTTAGGGGACATTTGTCAAATTGTAATCGCTTAATGCCAAAAATAGGCAGTTGGGTAGTTGGAGGCTATTTAAAACGGTTGTCTCCTAGCCACTTGGATTGGTCTCCCAGCCGCTTGGAGTCAGTTTGGTACTACTCTGGGCGAGTTTATAAACCCAGGGAATTGAACAAAGTCAGAGATATGATATTGTAATCAGATCAAGAGGAGAAATTGAATGTAATCGAGCATTGTTAAGGAGAAATAAAGACTATTTTATATCGTCAATCTATTTTCCATTCTCTATAAATACAAAATTGCATAACTGTAGATCTCTTTTCCTTTCTGTGTTTTCCCGTTGTTGCATTCTGTCGATGTGAAGCATTCCACTGATAAGATTTCTGTCAAAATCAGTGGAATGGCTTCATTGTACAATTATCTGCTTTCATTTTCTATTTTATTTTCCTATTTGGTGGCGCAGAGGACCAAATTTGGTTGTGCATAGTAGGTCGCCTAGCATCTCCATGTGCTAGGGTTTGGATTGGAGGAGTTGGAGTTGTTTCGGTGAGACAGAGGCCATCAACAAAGCATTTCTTGCTCAGACTGACGCTGATAGTCTGGCCGAAGGGAGGATTGAGCTGCTGAATGGAAGTCATAGCTTAAGGATAAGATCCGAGTGATCAGATTATTGGTGGTTCTGGAGAAAGTCTGACCGATAGGGAAGGATACACCGAAGGTAGATGCCATCGGGTAGAGGAGCGACATTGGCATAAGAGTTGGAAGCATACAACAAAGACAAGAGTCTCACCGAATGTAGATTGCGGATGCATATCACAAAAGCATGTTGGGAATGTATGTGGAGAATGTATCTTTCGTCAGATACAAATGGTGACCGGTTGTAATAGTGAATCAGGGTATAGGAATCGGTAATAGCAAGTCACGCCAAGCATATACTAAGTTAGTGTTTGAGGCTCCCCATCATTTCCTTATTGTTTGGTACTAACCTCAAGGAGTATGGCCCTAAAATACACCTTGGAGAACCCCCAACCATTGAAAGCAAAAGACGTGTTATTATTAAAGAACAATTAAAGGAACCAAACTAAAACTTAAAACCATATCAAATTAATATTGGTCACATGGATGTTAGCCTTCACAAGGTAAAATTGGCATGTAACACCCTAAAAGAGCTACAAATAATTAGACCAAATTTTCTTATGGTATTTTTTGCAACCAAGTTTATTTCTTAAACATTGATACTAATAATCAAATGACTTTAGATCATGATACAATTTTATCCAAACTCCAAAAATCTCTATATTCTAGTTTACCCATACCCTTAGTTAGAGAATGAGCATTTAGATCATGTCCACTTGACCCTATGGACTCAAGAATCATAATCACATGGTTTTCGGAATGCTTTAGTTTTATTTAGGCAACGCCCCTTTTGAACACACTAATTTAGTTATATGGCTTTCAAAACATTTATAAATTAGACACAAGCTTCTATCAATGACACTTAGCAACCTCTAATTAGCCTTATTAGCCTAGGATCTAGTTAGTTATAGGAATAGACTCTAGTAGCTTCTACTGGATTTAAGTCTCTGAACTTCATAAAGAAGACCCATGACCAACTCTAGTTGAACTTGTCTCCTCAAGTTAATAACTATTTTCTTATAACACTTGTGGACACAAGTATTCTATGAATCCTAATTTCTTCAGCATTCTAGACCTAAAACATTCTTGAACTTGAGCTTGAGACTCTATAAGATGTAAGAATCTTGTAAAAACAAGTCCTAATCTTTATTGGTTTTGACCTTAACAAAATGCTACATTTAGATCATTTTTCTAGAGAGACATTTCAAATTGAGGTTAACTCTAGGATGTATAAAGGGTTAAATTGTCCCTATTAATCTTAGCTTAAACCATCCTTAGTTCTATACCCTTCAAGAATAATAAACCTAAGGCCTTGGGTGGATGCAAGTTTCCATATAAGCTCTAGAGATCCTCAGATGTGGGAACTTTATAATTTATGACATGCTTAGGCTTTTATGTTTGGAACTCTGATGACATTATGCCTGGTAGAATCCTCTAGGTGTGAACATCCTTATGAGTTCTAGTCTATTAAATATCTTGGTTCAAGACTTGACATATTATATTCAAACTCCCTACAAATGCAAACATTTTATAAGACTAGTCTTACATAGGATCTTAGGTCCATATTTGATACAACTTATTCTTGAGAGTTGTGATGAATTCTAGGCTCCTTGTACTATTTACCACAACACAATTTCATTCCTAGTTTAGACAAATGCATCATCTAGAACATCCATCAAGGAACACATGTAAACCATGTATTAACTCTAAGAAAATTAATGGTCAAGAGCCATCAAGACAATCTAATAGCTAGGATTCATGAGAACTCTACAGTAAGTCATAGTAAATAGGGGTTAAACTTTAGTCTTGAAATAATTCTATCTTTTCTCTTCTTACAAGGAAGACATGAAGACTTGCCATGAAAACTAGACCATGATTGAGTGGGAGAAAAAATTAATCATTTGGCCATACATGAAACATTAGTATTATTGAACTAAATCCAAGTCTCTTAGAGTCTTCTCTTAGGACTTCTCATAGTTAAATTCCTTAGATTCCCATTACAAGGATTATACAATGTTTTCATCATAATACATAACTTAGAGTATAATATTACTCCTTATGGGGAAACCATGAATCCTCAACATTATTTACTTGTCTAAGTTAATCTAATTCATTCACATAGAATTATAGAGTTATTATTGAAATATAGAGCTTCATTCTATAAGGAAACTTATTGGCACATGACTGCTTTGAACTACACATTCTGGGATACATATGCTATTTATACTTTTGCCTTTCATTAATGTTAAAAACACCTTTTAATACAACCATGATTACCTCGGACTCTATGAAATATCGTCTAGTATTGATTTAAAGCTTAATTCTAAAATTAAACATCTAGATTCAGTCTAGTGCAAAAATACACTATAAGTTTTCATGGGCAAGAACTTTCTTAATTAAATAAACATTCACTAGTCACATCATAACATTCACAAAAATACATGATCTAATTAACATCCATCATTCAAATTAATTCTCCATGTAGCTCCTTGATTTGGCATCTCTTATTTTTCAAGAATTTAAAGATCATTCTTGTCAAGTCAAGAGGTTTTGTTGCTTCTTGTTGCACAACTCTGATTAGTCCCTTCATGAATAAGTGGTGTTTATCCTTTCTATCTAGATTCAACCAGACACTCAGGGATCATTTAGATAATTATATAGGTTCATGTTCAGAAGCAAAAATATAGTACACAAGACAACCATTATTACTGAGCTAAAATAAAACTATTGAAAATCTAATAGGATCAGGGGTCACCAATTATTCTCCTTACTTTTTAGGCTAGTACTTGAGACCAAACCCAACTATTGAGTTTACTTTTCCACCTAGCCACCCTCATAGCAAGTTAAACTGACGGGGAGAATACCCCAAGAGCTGAGCCTGTTAAGCAATTTGCAAGAGCTTCTGTTACAGAACAACAATCTCAGTGGAAGCATACCTTCAGTATTGCACAGATGAAAACTTTGCAGTATCTCAACATGGGCAACAACCTTCTGTCTGGAAATATACCCCCTGAATTTGGTCGGCTACAAAAACTGAGGTATCTTTCTTTGGCTCTGAATAACTTGTCAGGAAGCATTCCAAAAGGAGGTAGGCCAATTAAGCGCTTTGGAAAGACTTTATATGTATGTGAATCATCTCACCGGAAGCATTCCTCCTGAGCTGGGCAATCAAAGTAGGCTGCAAGAGATGAATTTGAGAAACGTCTTTCCGGCGAGATACATTCTGCCTGTTCACAAATTGCTCTCCGCTCAACTATATCTTTCTTGACAACAATTTGTTTGAAGGGAAAATATCTCCGGAGTTTGGGTTACTGAAAGGTCTTTTAGTATTCTCTCTTTCGAATAATCACCTGAGTAAACGCCATTTCTATCCCCAAGTTAAATTAGCTCAAGTATTTTCTTTGCTTCCTTCCTTGGCAAGGGCATTGTCTTTCCTATAAAGACGCCCTGATTACAAGGCTATTGACATCGATCAGGCAGAAAATGCCCGCCCAATTTCTTCGAGCATAAAGAGTGTTTTAATTCCTAGTCATCTAGCCTAATCTGTTTTGTGCAAGGCAGCCAGAAGCAGGAGGCCGGGGAAGAGTCGTAGACATTCAAATGGGAGCTGAGGAGTTCTATGTACGCATCACCGTCCATTAAATCAAACAGTTGGCGTGCTTTGTCCACTCACATACCTCCTCTGTATGTAGTCGCGGCATGTTCTGTGCATTTGAGACATTTTAACTACCAATTGCGTCTGTGTGCTATTTGATATCTCCCTTCTGAATTATGGAAGAGCAGGGAAGAGCTTAACCAGCCGGCACGTTGTAAAACGGTCGGCTGGTTGAAATCAATTGACTGAACAGTCTTTGAACAAATGAATGGACAATCGCATTGGTCAAAAATGTGGAGGCAAGTCGAATGAAACAGTCTATGCAAAGAGTCGACAAATTCAAACCCAAACAACTCGCATGCAAGTCGAGTACTGGCGACAATCGCATTTTCGAAGGCCGCAACCCCTAATGCTAGTGTCTCATGAAACGATTTAGTCTCTGGCAAATGAGGCGGCACTAGAATCCTCATGGAATTTCCGCTTTGATCAAATATCACGTACTTTTTCGAGGGTTTATTCTCACGTTCTTCCAACAAAGGCAAAAATCCCATTATTCCAGAGTAAACAGAATGAAAACATAGTACTGGAAATTGAAAACTTACGTGCATTTGGATTGATTTAATCTGCTTTTACAAAAAAATGATGGAAGTAAAAAATAATTGCACGGCGGACAACTCCCAACCATATACAAGACAAAGAAATGCATTGTGACAGAGAATACGTTCGTTATGCATCTATAATCATATACTGAAAATACAGGGGACCTTATATTGATTTGCTAAGTAAAGAATGTTTAGTGCACTGAACTGCCATAAAAATTGACCATAATCATATACTGAAAATACAGGGGACCTTATATTGATTTGTGCCAGTGAGTGACATCCCTGGATCTTGTCCTTCAACATGAGAGATAAGAAAGTAGTCAATCATCAAGCCAATCCAAACTAAAGTTTGCTTCCACAATTTCAACTCTAAGCTCCGGAATAGAAATGTTCTTGGCCCGCAACCACTGCTTCGCAATCTTCTCATCACAGATAACAAGCTTCAGGGAACTTAGTTCACAGACAGTTGAAGGTAACGTCGTCAAACTGGAACACTCTCTCATATCAAACTCCCTCAATTTCTTGAGTTGTCCTATTTCCTTTGGAAGTTCTTTCAAGCCCTCGCATACTGAAATGTCTAGATATTCCAACTGTCCAAGTTTTCCAATTGACGTAGGAAGCTCTTTCAGGTGTGGTAATGCAGATAACCTTAACATTCTTAGATAGCTCATATTTCCAAAATCATATGGTAAATTCTGAAGCAGATGGCAGTTGGTAATAGAGCATGACAGAGTGGAGGGCATATTGCAGATACCGAGGGGTAACTCCTCCAAATCACTGCTGTGGTCCAGGTTAAAATGTTGTAGCTTGGTGAATTCGGATATATTTCCAAATCCTTCACATAAGCTCAAAGATAGCTTCTCTAAGTTCTGCAGTGCTTCAATGCTCTGTTTTTCAACAAGGGGTGAAATCAACCTCTCCAAGCGGACACTCTTGAGCTGAGTAAGTGAAGATAAGACATCTAGACCTTTCACTGTTGCCTTCTTTGTACCGCAATTGGATACCATCAGAAATTTTAGTTTTTTCATGGATTTCAGAAATGGGGGAAGAAAGCATTCTGTCGAAGTAAAGAGTAACAACAGAGCTTCTGTTTCGGGAAAATTCATATCATACCAGTGATTTTCCTCCATAGGGCCTGCATGTATTAAATACAAAGAAAATCCAATTAGAAAATTCTGCAGTAATTATGACTACTAGTTTTATATGTTAAATTCTCATCATATTGAAGTTGAATGCAGGAATGGGAATATGTTGAGGGAAAAGAGTGCTTATATATTGAAAATATGCAGACAAGAAGAGTTCTTAATATTAGACTGTGAAATAGTTGAGAATTGAAAACAGTAAAGTTGCATATTGCATGTGTAAGAGTTTTTGAATAACTAACCGGTGAGAATGGAGAGAATTTGAGTATCACATGCTGTATCATTAAGCAACTCCCATTTCCCTAACAAACTGCAGTTCTCCCTTGCTATGACCAACCTCTTGGGGTGGACTATATTCTCTTGGTTTCCGAGATACAAGGCCAAATCTCGCATTACATCCTTCTGGGAAAAGTATAGCTCTGAGGCATTTCCACATGAGATTGTTGTACTTCCTCTGTTAAGAGCAAGCATGTCAGCTTAGTGTTGAAAAACATGACTAAAAGAAATCCAATATATAAAAGTAAAGGCAATTACCTTGGATTGCTAGTTAAATTTAACAGATTTCTGCTTGCAAGTTCTGATAAGATGGCAAAAGCATCATGCCTTTGTAGCTTTTGAACATAAACCCAAATGTCCAATAGTGCATCAACAGAGAATTTCCTGCCTCCGGGAAATAATCCCGAGTCTAGGAAACATTCCTTGGCGACATCGTCTAAGGAGTCAATAGTGATACTGATCTGCAGCAATCTAAATAGCCCTTTTCTGTGACAATCTGATATATATTTTACTTTAGAAATCTTCTTCTTTGCCCTCTTCCAAACCTCGTGCGGTTTCCCATGCATAGAGCTTTGAATCGCCGAAACCATTTGTTAATTTTTTTACAAACGGTTAATTCCTTTCCAATTTGAAGCTTACTGCTGTGTAATCCTAAGCGGCTTGTTCTTACAATGTTTCTTTTCAGTGATTTCTGGTCTTTGCAAAGCTAATAATCATGTCCTTAAAATAAAAAACAGACGCGGCAATATTAGACGACTCGGTTTTATCGAAGTTGCAATGAAATCTGCATTCTCAGCGTATACGCGCATCAATTTGTAGAGAGTTCTTCCTCGCAGCGGTTTCATGTTGCCTTCTCGCATTCATTATCATATTAAAAGTGATTACAGGACATCTGTTGAACTGGTAGGACAAATCAATAACAATGTCGCGTAGTCTTGGTTTTGTTTCTTAGTCAACTTCTTCCATTCACCTGGTTTGTTTTATGTAAAGCATCGAAAATACATTTTCATAAACATATAAAAACAAAAGGGACTTTTATGACCGTGTTTCATGTCTCCTAAGTTATCGTTGTTTACTTGAAGGCATTTTTGAAATATATTTTTGGAATGGTCTCGAATGAGTTTGATCAATGGATCAAGTCTTGTAGAAGATTTTGATATTACAAGGAATGAGGTTGAGATAGTGTCTCTAACGACTTTGGCATAATGGATACTCCTCAATCTTTGGCTCTTAGCCGAAGAGGTTTCAAAGTAATGCTCGTGCTCCTCTATCAAGTAGCTAAATGATTTTATGGGTTTCATATAAAACCCTCCAAAAAAATAGTATCTTCAAAATATTGTATTGTCATGCTAAATTACAAAATGGTGATATCTGTCATGTTCAAATTCATCTTTAGTATTGTACACCAATTTTGCGAAACATTTATGTTGAAATATTATATATCAATTTATCAAACTTTTTTTAATGTTAATTTTCTAAACATAAAATTCGAGTGTCCTTTAGTTACCAATAAGACTAAACCAACATCTAAATTAGTGAGTAAAAATCTTTAGATTAAGAACGAGGAAGGATGGACTAATGTCAACAATCTTTAAGGTGATTGCAATGGCTCTAACAAGGGCTTTCAAACTAATGTCCATAATAAGAGACATAACAATGGTACATTTGTTAAATCCTTGACACCTACAACACACTCTCAACCCAATGCTAATGATAAGTGATACAAGTGGTGGTGGCACCATTAGGCACCATTAGAACTTACTTGCCCTTCTCATTACCCCTCGAAGGAGGCCAGTAAGCCTCATTACTTAAGAACAACACTTCTTGCAAGTGTTTTTTCTTCTTATAATTTAAGTAATGTTTCATTTGTTGAACCTAAATCTTCAACTTTTACTGCTCTTGTATTCTAAATCTGCATTCATAACATAGAAATATAGATGCAAAATACATGGATATATGACATACCTCTTCCAAAACACAAATGTTAGATAATATCAACTTGCATATAAACAATAGTTACATAGATTTATTTACTACTTGTTGTTATGAAGTTACATTCATGGATTCCACTCCATTATAGTAGTGAAGACATGATATATTCTTTGCTACATGATGTCTCCATGCTAGCCCTTACGAGGGGCATGGCAGTTCTCATGTTTAGTTCCTCCATACTGGCCCTAAGGGGGCTTGGCAGGTTCAAGTTGTCATACATGGCCTCTATACTGGCCCTTACGGGGGTATGGCAGGGGTGTAGACCAGATTGCCTCCAAGCTAGCCTTAGGGGGGTATGGTAGGATTGCATAGCCCCAGTCTATCTGTCATTCACTCCTATGCTGGAGGATTGAAAACATCAATAAATTACGTATATAGATTCAAGCTAACATGTTCACAATATTTCTTTCATTGCATAATAAGTATGGTTACTAGAATATATGTCTAACCTACAGATCTGAAACTGTATTATACAAATATCACAATGACTTTCAAGTTCTGAGTTGAATGCTCTAGTAATGATGATGCTTTTTGCTTGATGCCTTCGAATGCTTCCTATTCTTCATATTTATGCTTTCAAAGATATGCCTTTAATCAAGGGTTGTGTCTCTTTCATAACAGCTTATCTCATCAAACCAACGCACCCCTCTATATGTGAAATCATTTATCTTTAACTAACAGATTTGTCTTCTAGTGGAATCGTTGTTTTGTCTTCTAGCATAATCATTGCTTTTTGTCTCTTATGTCTTTGTCTTTTGTGACCAATTGTATGAATGCTAACTAGGTATTTGATCACTATCTTTTAGAGGGGTCGGCCAACTACAATCTTCTTTTATGGGTTAAATTTAAATCTTTAATTGAAATTTTGTCTCATCAATGGAAGTCAGATTATCCTTGCGAATCATTTTTGGCTTATTTTAATTCTTTTGTGGGGATTCATGATAGGAGTGACCCTAAAACTGTATTCAGGGAGTAGTAGCTTCCTTGGGTTATAGCCCTAAAATAAAGTTGCAAATCTATATATCAGTGAGCATTATATATTGTGAGCTAACACTCACCATGGTTTTTCCCTTTTTGGGTTTTCCACGTAAAAATCTTGGTGTCATTGTGTTATTTGATGTGATGCATACTTTACTTTTTGTTCTTCAAGTATTTTAGAAATTGATTTAAAATGAAGTAGTTGAATTTTACATAGACTGATTCATCCCCCCTCTCAGTCTTTGAATGTGTTCAACAAAAGGCGTAGGAATATCTGAGTATTAAGCTATGATACATAGGGGCTAATATGTTATCTCGTAGCTATTAAAATTCAAGAAACCTTGTGATGGACTTAACTCATTGTGAATTATTAATTGACATAAGGCTTGATGCCCCTATGACCTCCATCCTTAAAAAATCCTTGAACTAAGAAGCGTTCATACATATTGGGTACTAAATTGTGAGGATTGTTCTTTAGATTTTAACACTTTGCACCTATATTAGTGTCAAGTTGCATTCTACTCACATGATGTTGGATTGTGAAAGATGTGATGTGATTTTATGATGTTTCTACATCTTATGACTGTTGAAATCTGAGTATATGGGTTGAGTTGCAAACCTATTGCTGCTATATGTAATCACTTACTACTAACCATTAAGGTCATATGTAATATAAATGGAAAGTGTAAATACTATCTAGACCATTATTTGGACTATCATAAGAATATTGGGTTGCACCATATGGTAATTGAAATCAAAATGTTGAGGATATTATTATTAATAATATTATCGAGTGTACTTCTTCATATGATGATCTAATGGATAAAGTTTTGCTAATTGTCTTGAGTATGAATTGGGTATCGATCATCTTTGAAGCAAGTTTATATTTATTGTTGTATATCTTTTGAAATTTAGATGATTGTCATATGGCCTTGTAGATGCATGTTGTGTTTTTTATCAAGAAGGGTGTCATTACTATTGAATCATATTATGATAGGACATCACATGGAGCCACATCAGGGCTTGCATAACTGTTGCATTATAAAGATGTTTTGGCTACTATTGTCCTATGCTACAATACGTTTGGACTTATGGGAGAGTACAAAAAGTTGCATCCACTTTTTGGCCAAGTCTTTTTAAATTGAAAATCAATGTTTGTCATAGTTGGAGTAAAAAATTGAAGCACTTACATAGAATATTAACATGGTGTAAAAATATAAAATGTAGGATTTTATATCTAGTTTTCAAATATGTAATTTATTCTAATAGCTAGATGATAAAAGTTGGTTTTACAGCATAGGATGTACAAAAGTGGTCTCTTTAAAATAATATGTTTTGGGTCAAAACATGCACGTGTATGACAAACATAATTTGATTTAAATGAAAGTTTTTTCTAATTCCTTTTGTGCAAAGATGTGTACATGATGTTGAAGTTTTCTCAAGATATTTTTTTGAATTTTTTATTGGATCTAATTTGTGTATTTTAAAACCCCTCATGTATGACCAACATAATTTGAGATAAATGAATTGTAACATAATTTTTTTTCATCATGTTGAGAATGATGCATAGATTGGTCAAACATAATTTTAGAAAAATTAAATATATTTTCTTAAAAATTTAAGATCAAAAGTTATTAAAAAATAATAATACATGTCATTTCATGTTTATGAGTTAAAATTAATTTATAAATAGAAAAATTTGTCCAATGGTAAAAAAGTTACATATTTGAAAACTAGACATAGTCATCTATAATAGATTTTAATTTGGTCCAAAAATTCTAAAAAAAAGCTGTCAGCCATATTGCTAAAGTTAGTTTTTACTCTTGCTATTAACATGACACTATAATTGCAAGTTCTAGGCTGAGGGTTGAGTTTCCAATCTTCTTCCAAGCCTTAAACCAAAGAAAAACTATAGGTTTCAAATCTAAAATTTTATGGAACATGCACCCACTCTAAAACATGTATCCATTCTAAAAAATAACGGGTACACATTCTAAAAAGAAATGGTAACCCATTTTGAAATGGGTAACCATTTCAATTATATCCATTGTCATCCTAATTTTAGCTTTTCAAAATGGGTACACATTTCTAACGAGTACATGTTACTAACAGGTACTTGTTTAGGAACGAGAACCCAAACTGAAATCGGTACCCATTGACATATGGGTGGGAATTTAGGTTCAGGCTCTCATTCCTAAACACATACATATTTTTTATGAAATGCATACCCATTCCTGCTAGGATTTATTCCCCTTTGAAACTTCCATTAAAATTGGACCCAACTTCTCACAGCCACCCTTATTTTATATTGACTATGTTGTTATACATATTTTTTGTGTATGGATTTTATTTGGATAGTTTGTCCTTATAAGATACTATTATCTAAGGTATGCCATTTATGATGGGTGATATTTTAAGGCTTAGCTAAGTATAAAGATGGTTGATAGTTGGAACCATTGTATGTAGAGATAGTTCAGGAAACTTGTTCTTGGTAATGTGTCATACTAACAAATTGAATTGATTCATTAGGTATAAATTATATGTGTGTGTGGATTTTGTTTCATTTACATGATTTTCCTTGGTTAAGCTTGTCCCTGATTTCTTTAGGAAAACTATATGTCAAGGTTAGGAATTCTGGAGGGCTATACCGTACTGATGTATGAGATAAAATAGTTGTGGCTAGTATTTGTATAAATTATCTTAACTTGGGAAAGTGTAACTTCTCATCTTGATGGTTAAAATCTTAGCAAAACTATAGGGGACTTTGATCCCATTTGGGAGCAAGTATGTAGGTAGTCCTTGGGTAAATGACGCCCCTATGACCCAAGTCCATAGGGGAGGGGTTTAGGCAATAGCTCCAAGGTTTGGGGTGTTCCTAAACTTGATTAACCTTACCTCTTCATTATGTTTCAACTTCAGGCTAAAACTGCATTAGATGGCTATGAACTCCCCTTTCTAATTAATATGTCCCCACTATATATGTTAGAGCCAATGAGAGGAAATCCATAATCATCAAGCTTATCTACTTCAAGGTTTTTTGTATTTTTATCTCCAAAATCTACTCCAATCTTGGATGAACTCTTAGAGTCACCATCTTCATGGTTTGTCTTTGATGTGACTATATGAGAATTTTTCTAGACTTGTCTAAACTAAAATTGGAAAAGTTTTATGTGCTAAACATTATGACATTGTGTCTTAGATTTGTGTTAAGTAAACATAGGTATATATTAAAGCCTCAAGACACTAATGTAATCTATTCTTCCAAGAAATAAGGGCATGATATATTGGCCATGACATGGCTATGTATGAGTTAAGTAAACCTACTAACTTTGCATTTGATGATGGAACTGAATTAAGCTAATGTGATCTAATGGTGGGAATAACTCTTAGTCTTTATGGAAGAACTACCCACTCTAAATATGTGCCTAGATATGTGTTGGGTTTAGGGCAGAGTTCATTGTGATTGAATTTGCTAACTATGGGAATTAACAGTAAGTATTACCAAATATGGTAGGGTGTTTTGGTCTTTATATATGTCTAGTGGATAAATGTATTGACAAGATTTATGATTGGTAATACACAAAAGTATTATTTACTCAGAAGTAGAATATTGTTTAATATTACTACTGTGGGTTTGATTTATGTGTAATAAATAATGTGTTTTAAAGTAACAATTGTATGAAGTTAATGGACTTTGATTAATTTATGATTTTTTATTTATTTATGTATATGTGATCAAATAGAAGCCAACTCATGTGGGTTCAATGTGTTACTTATGTGTTGACCACTAATTTAGACCCATAGACCTATAACACCATGTGAATAGGTTTATGGATCACTTTATATGGCATGTAACCAAGTCAAGATGACCAATATTTGTGAATCCTTGTGATATCTTGATTATATGTACCTAGCTATAAGATGAACCCACACGTCAGAACTAAGTTTGATATAGGTGCGGATAGCTGATTGTCACCAGTATTGTGTAGGTGATAGATGCTAGATGTTAACTGTCATATCTTAGGATTATCTATCTTTCACTAGTATCATAGAGGTGAAGGATTCTAGGAGATATCCATGTTATGATAAAAGAAGTTGGCTGTCACCATTATTGTGCAAGTGACAGATGTTAGGAGATACCCACATTATGATAGGGATTATATAACTTTTACTAGTGATACCCACATTATGATAGGGATTATATAACTTTTACTAGTACCATGTATATGGTAGATGCTAGGAGCTACCTCATACCGAGTTGGATTGACTTTCACCAATGGCATGGAGGCAATAAGTGCCAAGATCTACTAACTTGAAAGGTTTAGTGGGGTATATAAATCTTATTAATGGCCTCATGTGTTGTATGTTGTTACACTTACACCCTAGCCAGTGATGACAACAAGTAGTATGAGATGCTTGCCTATCATCATAGTGTAAACTAGGAAACAAGATGGAACCCATGGTGTAGCATGAGACACTCATTTTTCTAGCTAGGATGTCATTAAATGGTAAGTGTTAGTGAACCAAGTATTAGGAAGATGCATGCAGTAGTTCACATTCGTAAGCTCTTACTACCTATTGGTTACTAAGTACATGTGTGCTTCAATCATTGTGTACATGTGTATTAATGGCCTCATGTGTTGTTTGTTATTACACTTATGCCCTTGCCAGTGATTACAACAAGAATTGTGTGATGCTTGTCTTGTTATCAAAGTTGGCAATGATCTAGGAAAAATGATGGGATCCATATCATAATATGGGATGCATTGACATTCCTTTTTTTTGTCTTAGATGTACTTAAGAGCTTATATGTGTTAGTGAACTAGGTAAATGGGAGGATGCTTGTAGTAAGGTTGCAACATCTTAATTTTCTCTAGCTTGTTAGTATGTATACATATGATGTGTGTATGAGCCAATCACACTCTATATGTGTGATAAATGTTTGAGTTAGTAACATTAGGTAAATGTGAATTAGTCATACTATGTATATGTGATGCATGCATGAGTTAGTCACATTTTGTATATATGTTGTGTGCATGAGCTAGTCACACTATGTATATGTGATGTGTGCTTGGGCTAGCCACATTTTGTAAATGTGACACTTGTACAAGTGAATCACATTGTGTATATGTGATGTATGCATGATTTATTCACAATGTGTATGTATGTTGTATGCATGAGCTAGTCACTTTATGTATATTTGAGACATGCATGAGTTATTCATATTGTGTATATAGTTTGCATGCATGAATTAGTCACATTGTGTATATGAGATGTATGTATGAGTTATTTACATTGTGTATATGTGATGTATGCTTGAGCCAATCACTATGTGTGAATAGGTGATGCTTAAATGAGCTGGTCACTATATGGTTTTGTCTATGTTTGTACATTGATGTTGACATTGGACTAACATTTGATTGGAATGAATTTTCTATCATACTATTGTGTATGGAATGTATTGGAAGCATAAGATCAACTAAGGACTATGATTTAAAAGTGAGACAAAAGATCTCATATTAGAGGAGAGGATGAGTTCTCTCTATTATTGGTGTGCAAACTATGATACCTCTTTCCCAAAAAGGGATACATATGTAGGGCCATTACAAATGAACCCTCAAGGTTTAGGTCTAGGTCTAGGGTTGACCATGTTTTAGGAGCCTACCATTTGTAGTGTGAGTATTTGAGTTGTGGCAAAGAGTTGTTGCCACAACTATAGTTAGTAAGGCTATGAAGTTGGCACTTCTAAACTAGATAGAAGTTGCTTGGTCAATTAAGATAGTACTTGAGGTGCAATGATATGTAAAAACATTTGGAGTAACTAGGGTGGTAATTACAAAATTATTTAGAAAAAGTGATAATAGTGTTTTCTGAGACTAAGTGGGCTAGGAAAAAATAATTCTTCTTCTAATTCATGTTTGGCATAACCTAATTAAGAATGTACTAAGTTTATAAATTAATACATTATATTGCATCCCCATCAATTAGGTAAGAGATAAATGGGTATCTTGAAGAGATATAATTTTGAGAGAAAATTGTATAAAGAATCCACAAGGATTATAGTCCCATGGGTGATTCTACAATAGTGTGTACCACATTTTTGTCTAAGTGGGACACTCAAAATCAACTTTTTTCAATTTGTATTAATTATAAGGAACAAATTGTTAAGAATTTAAGGATAATGTAAACTGATGAGTTGTAAAATTTTCTATGTAGATTCAAGCTATATATTTTTTTTTAAAATTAAATAATTATTTCTATATCATTTTTTATTTGTATTTTTTAATCATTTTGTATTTTTTTCTATTATTTTTTGTTGAGTGACATTATTCTATTACACATAACTTTCATGACAAATAAATTTTTTCCATGATTTATTGGTATTGGATCAATAACTCCAATGCTTAGTGCATGAATGTTTTTTGGTAATTTTTTATTAAATATTTTATTCATTATTAATTTTTAAATTAATACTAATAAAAATTTTAGACCTATATTATTTCATAATACATTTATCTTAAAATATATATCATAATTATTATTATTTTCATTGAAACATGTTGTCTATGTGGAGTGCAATGCATTTTTTGATATTTTTGTAACAATATTTATTGTATTTTCTAGTGTCACGAATAGAGATCATTATTTTTTCATACTAGACCTACATTCATTATAAAATTTAAAATAATATAATGATAAAGAAAAAATAATACATATAATTTTTGTAAAGATAATAATAAGATCTACATACTTAGAAAATGACATTTCCAAACGACTTCATTTGATCCTTGAAAAGGTGAAGCAAGGTTATTTTTTGTCAACATTTTGATAGGTGTAGAGGAGAATCCATCAAGGGTTTGATTGAGCTCGAGGGATTCCATCCAAGGGGGTTTGATCTAACCCCCTTCAATCAAACCCCCTTAGTTAGAACCCCTTTAGGCTTAAATCATTAATTTTTTCTAAAAAGTATGTGTTTTAAAGAAAAAAATCAGGATGTTCCACAGCTAGGGCAAACTATTGTGGGATCAACCCCATTTTATATTATCCTGAATTATGCTTGGAAAGGATTTATTAAGTATAAAAGGTATAATATATGGGTATGAATTTATATGGTGAAGGTTTACCTAGATGAGAATGGTTGTTCCATCTCTTTATGAAAATCTATATTGGTGTGGGTGGATAAATTATCATGTTACTATTACTCCTCCAATCTAAGCTTCTTGATCTACCCTAATATTATAACTAGATTGTATTATTAAAGACATATATGATATAGACTTTTGAGTGACCCTCCTTGTTGGTTTTTTATAAGATGGTTGTTTTAGTGATAGATCTGACACTCATATAGGATAGATTTGTAGCTACCTTAATACTTAAGGACATAGCCATACATCTAAAATGGGTTATCCATCATATAGCTTTGTCATATGAGTGAAAGCTAAAACTAAGAGAGAAAACATACTGATATGTTATAAGTATGTTATATTCTGATACCTATATGTATGATGATACACAATGGATGGATAGGGATTGTTTTTCTTTAATTAATATAGTTGACATTTATAAACTAGCATGCAATGAGTTTGGAAATGAGCTTGCACTATAACTAGGATTGTAGGAAGCCATGGTAAAAAATAACATATAAAATGCAAAGACTTGTATTTCCATTCTTTAATGATTAAATAAACTTGTGAATCAAAATTTCTCCAATATTGGTTTAATTGGAGATTGGTGCAAACTACGAAGCCCTTTGATTCCCTAAAAGGGATACATACGTAGGGTCACTTCAAATGAACCCCTATGGAATAAGTCTGGGGCTAGGGATATGCCACATGGATATAGAGAGCTTGTCCTATATAGTACATGAATTCAAGTGGTGGCATAGAGTTGTTACCATTCCCATGGTTTGGCAAGGTTACTAAATCAACACTTCTAAATTGAAATAAATATCACTATAGAAATACTAGGTGCCACAATTTAAAGTGGACAACCAGTAATAGGATAGTTAAGAGTTAGAATATGTTAATTGTTTGGTCTTTTTAATCATGCTTTAGGAAAAAGATAGATTACCAGGTTATGTGATGTGCTACACTTTGATAATGGAATTATAATTGACAAAAAAAAATTGTAGTAACCAATTGTGGTTACTACAAAATGACCTTTTAGTTGAAAATGCTTAAAGTCAAGTGTGTTGAAAATTTGTCCAAAGCGTGACACAACTTTGTGCTTTCACCCATATTCTACATTGTTTGCATGTGACATCATCTTAGGTACCATAGCCGACTTGCTTATTCTCTTTGATCTTTCACTCAAAGCCATAAACTTGGTCTACTAAGGGTTTTACTAAGGAGAATATGCCCTCACAATTCACCAATTTCCCTAAAGGTGTTTACAAACACCACCAGTCCTTATTCACTATTACACATTAGGACATTGAGGCACACAAACTTAAGTTAGCCAAATTTACGAAATTCATTTCCATGATTACAGGTTTAGTTTCACATGCCATATTAGCTCTACAATCGTACATTTGAACTAGACCAAAACATAATTAGTTTACAAATTCTAATCAACCATCTAAATAAACCTTGAAAATCTAACATAATGGTAAATTGATTCCTTATATCTTTGACATCATTTTTCCACCATCAAAGTGTAGCAAAATATTACATTTAAATTCATTTAATTTTATATTTAATTTAACATTTATTGTTTCCAACTCATTTATCTTATTTTATTTGTGATTAATTATATTAATTAAATTTAATTAGCTTAAATTATTTATATAAATAAATGTATTTACCCCTACAGTAATATAATGAATTTTATTTGTGATTAATTACATTAATTAAATTTAATTAGCTTAAATTATTTATATAAATAAATGTATTTACCCTTACAATAATATAATGAATTTTATTTGTGATTAATTACATTAATTAAATTTAATTAGCTTAAATTATTTATATAAATAAATGTATTTACCCTTACAATAATATAATTTATATAATTTACCAAATACATTTATATAAAACCATTATATTTTAATTGGAATGTATTTTAAATTTTAATAAATTTCTGAATTTGAAATCTTGGATTCATAATATTGATGTTTGGTATTTGGGTTGTTCCTATGAGCATATTCCTTGAACCTCCTATGGGTGCAAGTGCTAGTATTATTCCCATTCAATACTCAGCACATCATAAATACATATTTGATACGATTTAAAATAGACTTCTTTGAGTCAATATTGAACATTTCAATACTCCACCAATTTGAATTGAAGATTCAAATAAGACTAAATCAACCCATCCAGATAGTTTGACCAAAGACGTGTTTTAATGAATATTTCCTATTTGACTTTATATTAAAGTCAAATAACTATGCAAGGACAAAGAAATGCAGGCCGCGACAATAAAACGTTTGCAACATGAACATACACAATTTACTTGGATAACACATCTATATCAGAATATCACAAAAAAGACTAATTGAATTATTGAAGATCAGTATTGAGGTTGGATAACACATCTATAACACATTTATGAGGTTTGGATGAGGGCAAGGAACAAGATTTCTAAAGGAGAATCTATATCAGATTATCACAAAAAAAGACTAATTGAATTATTGAAGATCAGTATTGATTCTTTAGATGATGTAGCCAAGGAATGTTTCTTAGACTTAAGTTTATTTCCAGAGGACAGAAAAATCTGTGCTGATGCTCTATTGGACATTTGGGTTTATGTCCGGAAGCTACAGTGGCATGATGCTTTTGCCATCTTATCAAAATTGGCAAGCAGAAACCTGTTGAATTTAACTAGCACTTCAGGGTAATTGCCTTTCCTTTCATATGTTGGTTTTGTCATTTAACATTTTTAACGTTAAGCTGACATAGTAGCACTTATCAGGAGTATAGCTGCAATTTCATATGGAAATGCCTCAGAGCTATATTTTTCTCAGCATATTGTAATGCGAGAATTGGCCTTGTATTTGGGATGCCAAGACAGCCTAGTCCACAGGAAGAGGTTTCTGATTCCTAAGAAGGAGCATAGTTTGCCAGAGAAATGGGAGCTGCTCAATGATAGAGCATTTGATGCTCAACTTCTCTCCATTCACACAGGTGAGTGTTTCCAAAACTCTCAAATTTAGTTGTCAATATAATTCCTTCAACTATTAGCTATAATTCTTAATATTTACACTATTGCTCTCTGGCAACTTGGTTGCCATGTGTATCAAACTATTTCTATTTGACATGAAAAACTAGTAGTGTGATTTTGATATTATAGTCACTTGTTTAGGGTATACACTAAAAAGCCTATATAAACTATCCAAAAAAGTTTGTTGTATTTGGTGTTCTTGTCACACTATCTCATTATAGGACTATGCGACACTACTATCCTCAATCCTCAAAATCGTTTTATCAGTGTAACCTTAACCACTCTCCTTAGCCTGCATTTTTGCATCACGTGGATTCAAGTTCAATTTGATGATACTTCAACCCAAATAACTAGCATTCATGATCAACATGCACACTATTCTAATTAAATTTCCTTTCTGAATTATTCATGCAGGCCCTATGGAGGAAAACCGCTGGTATGAGATGAGTTTCCCTGAGACAGAGGCTCTTCTACTCTTTACCTCAAGTGAATACTTTCTTCCCCCATTTCTGAAATCAATGAAGAATCTAAAATCTCTCATGGTATTCAATTACGGTACAAAAAGAGCAACAATAAAAGGTCTAGATGTCTTATCTTCACTCACTCAGCTCAAGAGTGTCCGCCTGGAGAGGTTGATTGCACCCCCTGTTCGAAAAGAAAGCCAAGCACTATCGAACATAGAGAAGCTGTCTTTAAGCTTATGCGAAGGGTTTGAATATACATCCACATTCAACAACATCAAGCTGCGAGATTTTAACCTGGATCATTCCAGCAATTTGGAGGAGGTACCCCTTAGTTTCTGTTATATGCCCTCTGCTCAGACGTGGTCTATTACCAACTGTCACCTGGTTCAGAAGTTACCTTATGACCTTGGGAATCTGAGCTCTCTGAGAATATTAAGGCTATCGGCATTACCAGGCCTAAAAAAGCTTCCACCATCAATTGGAAAACTTGGGCAGTTGGAATGTCTAGACATTTCATCATGCGAGGCGCTGAGAGAACTTCCAGAGGAAATTGGGCAACTAAAGAAACTGAGTGAGCTTGATATGAGAGAATGTTCTCGTTTGACGAGGTTACCAAGAGCCGTTTGTGAACTGAGTTCCCTGAAGCTTGTTATCTGCAATGAGAGGATTGGAAAGCAGTGGTTGTGGGCCAAGAACATTTCTATTCCAGAGCTTAGAGTTGAAATTGTGGAAGCACACTTTAGTTTGGATTGGCTTGACGATTGACTTCTTTACTTATCTCTCACCGTGAAGAACAATCCCATATAACTTCTTGATGGTATTGCTCTTACTTCTTGATGGTATTGAAAGAGCAAATGAAACTTATGATGATCTACAATATCATCTATCAGAAACAACAATATGCAAATAAAATTCTCTAATTTGTATTGATTGATTTTTGAAAAGTAATGTACATAATATTTAATAAAAGAACAACTGAATCTAAAACTGAATTCTACAACTAACCACAAATGGATAACTAATCACTATTTAACAAAACAATGCTCATTATTCCTACATTCTCCCCTATAATGAACATTGGGAAGAACACAAAGTAAATCTCAGTGTCTAAAATCAACCATGAGCAAGGGGCGTTGTAAAAATATCAGCAAGTTGTGCCTTTGTAGGACAATATACAAGTTCAACCAAGCCTTGTTGAACCAACTCGTGAATATAGTGGTGTTGAATGTCAATATGCTTAGTCCTACTATGAAACACTAGATTATTACTCACCTAAATAGTACTCTGATTATCAAAATACAACACTATAGGACCATTATGGATTTCTTACATATCTTGTAACAATCTCCTCAACTAAACTACCTGGAAAGCAATAAAAGTTGAAGCTTTGTATTCAGCCTCTACAGTAGAAAGATATACAATAGGTTATTTCTTGGATTTCCAAGAAAGGACTACGGAACCAAGATTGAAAGCATAACCAAAAGTAGACTTCTGATCATCTATAGAAACTGCCCAATTTGAACTAGTATATCCAACCAACCTACTCTCCTTTGAATGCTAAAAATGAAGACCATAATGCAATGTCCCTTGAAGATATTTGACAATTGTCTTAGTATCACTCCAATGTGTCTCATTAGGTTTTGAAATGAACCTAGATACCAAGCTTATGACATATGTGATATTTGGTTTGGTAGTAGCCAAATAAATAAATCAAACAATCAACTATCTATAGAGAGTGAGATTCACAAAAGCAGAGTCACTAGAAGTGGACAAATTAATTCCAACTTCAAGAGGTGTGACCACAAGATTGTAATCCTTCATATGAAAGCTCTGGAGAAGATCTAAAACATACTTTTGTCGAGACAAAAATATAACATTTGCATGTTTCCAAACATCAAGACCAAGAAAATAATGCATCTATCCTAAATTAGTCATTTCAAAATTGGAAACCATAACTACTCTAAATTGTACAAACAAAGAAGAATTATTCCCAATGTAAATAAGATAATCCATATAGAGAATAATAATAAGAATATCATCACCAAAATGCCTGATATAAAGATTAGGATCTAACGAACTCTTTACAAAACCTTTCTGTTGGAGGTAGGAGTCAATTCTAGAATACCGTGCTCTATTTAAGATCATACAAGACCTTTTTCAACTTGTAAACAAAATTTTCTTTAGAAGGTATTTCAAAACCTTGAGGGTGAGTGACATAAACCTCTTCATCAATATGACTATTCAAAAGTGAACTCTTCACATCCATTTGAAAAATACTCCAACCATTTTGAGTAGCTAAAGACAAAATTAATCTAATAGAATCCATTTGTGCTATAAGAGAAAAAGTTTTAGTATAATCAATACCTTCATATTAAGTGTACCATTTTGTAACCAATTTAGCCTTATTTTTTCAATGAACCAACTAGGTTTATACTTAGTTTATATATCTATGTTGTACCTACAACTTCCTTACTAGGGGACAACTCAACCAACTCCCAAGTATCGTTTCTTTCAATGGATTTTATTTCACTCTTCATGGTTGCAACCCATTATTCTTTTTCACTAGCTTCAACAAAATTCCTTGGCTCATTACTCTACATGACTTAAGTCATTAGGGCATAGTTAATTTTAGCATGGGACTTTGTTGTCATCTTATCAAAATTAGTGTGCAACATGAGATTTGGAGGATGATTTTTTTCAATTATTCTTTGATATTTTTGATATCTTCTTATCCCTACAGTTGAGGATTCAGGTTTTGCAACTTCAACTACTTATGATTCATTAGACACAAATGTATGATAGTCTACTTCTCCTACATCATGCATAGATTGGTTATATTTGTCTAAATCAGTCACAATGTTTTTGTCCTTTTCATCAAGGTGTGTTGTGCTCTTTCATCAAAGATGACATCTCTAGTTACCAATAATATTTATTATTGATAGGACCATACAACCTATAAGCTTTATTTTCAAAGCCATAACTAATGGAAATGCATTTGAGGCTCTTATCATCTAACTTTGTCCTTTTTCTCTTGGTATGTGTGCATAAGCAACACATCCAAACACCTTCAGATCAGCAATTGATGGTGTAATTCTAGACCAAGCTTGTTCAAGAGTCATTCCATGAGCCACTTTTGTAGGAATTCTATTAAATAAATAAACTATTGTAGTGACTGCCTCTGCTCAAAAACTTTTATCCAGGTTCTTTTCCTTCAGCATATTTCTAGCCATTTTAGCAACAGTCTTATTCTTCCTCTCAATAACTCCATTTTGCTATGGATTGAAGGAAGTGGTAAACTCTCCTTGAA
Organism: Cunninghamia lanceolata; assembly: GCA_027924645.1. Taxonomy (NCBI): domain Eukaryota; kingdom Viridiplantae; phylum Streptophyta; class Pinopsida; order Cupressales; family Cupressaceae; genus Cunninghamia; species Cunninghamia lanceolata. The sequence goes on along the minus strand of BSBN01000937.1, from coordinate 10,845,936 downwards.
TGCCATCTTGTCTACAGATATTCACAAACAAATTTTACCTACACTCTCCCCCATTATCTACCCTTATGATTTTTGTGTAGTGAGCACATTGTTTTTCCTCTAATTTCTTAATTTCAACAAACTTATCAAAAACTTCTGATTTTTTAGCCAAATAATGTATCCAAGTTTTATGTGAAAAACCATCAATAAAAGTAAGAAAATGCTTCGATTTATTTAAAGAAAGAGTTTCCATAGGACTACACAAATTAAAATAAATAATTTTAAGAGGGTTTCTAGCCCTTATAGACAAACCAATTAGAAAAGTGCCTCTATGTTGTTTCCTCAAAATAAATTCTTCACAAACTTCATGTCTATTCTCAATAAATGGTAATCCTTCAACCATATATTTTTTATAAAGTAAAATCAAGGCACTAAAATTGGTATTCCCATACCTTTGGTGCCATAGACAACTATCATGCATTTCTATAGTGTTAAGGCTCTTTGAAGAAAAATAAAGAGGAAATATATGATCACTTTTCATGTGGGCCCATTCACCAACAACATGCTTTTGTGACTTGTCTTTGATTATGCACTTATTCTTATAAATTGACCTAGTAAGTTTATTCTAGCATTTGACCAATTGATCACAAATTCTTTTTTAGAACAGAAACCCATAAAGAGTTAGCAATATGCTTTATTTCACCATGTTCATTATTCACTTCAATAGTTCCCTTTCTTTTAATCCCATGTGATTGATTATCCCCCAACACAACAGTGTTATTATGTTTTTCATCTAGATCAATAAATAGATTCTCATTAGAAAATGACCAAGATCAATATGTAGACACCTGAAAATGACCATGCACTCACCCTTATTTTCAACACACTCCTAACATCACTACACATCATGTCTTCTAAATTAATTAAATAATTTTCATTATTTAATTAATTTACCCTTAATTAATCTTTTCCCTCATTAATCCACTTTTATTCTAATAAAATAAATAAATGATATTTATTTATTTTATTCACTCATTTTCATTATAAATTAATTAAATAAATCATATTATTTAATTAATTCCCATTTTTCCTCCATCATAACAATTAATTAAATAAATTAAAGATTTATTTAATTAAGTCTACATTTGTATCTATCTTCACATGGCTAGAAGCTTGTAGAAATCCTTATTATGTGGAAGCCATTTGACTTTATTCCTCTCATTCAACCCCCATGAGGCACTTATCACATGACTACAACTCCAACCATCACTTAATCCTAGCCCTCCACATCACACTATTCATCTTTTAATCTTAGTAATGTCCATTCATCATTCAACACTCTATAAATGGTGCTTCTCCCATCACATCAACAACATATTTCATATACAAGTATATGCTATCACTTTCATCATTGCCTCCATTATAGTATTTTCATGTCTAGATTATGCTGGTTTGTGTAGGCAGTCCGCAATACATCATTTATCATTAAGAACAAAGCTAGTAAAAGTAGGGTGCATTCTACTCCGTCTTATCTAAGTGTGAGGGTTTGATTTGAGGTGAGGGTTTTGGTTTATTTGTATTATCTTCCATTGTCCTTGGCTCAAATTTCTACATACACAATATACCATAAAGTATCTTCATTAGAATTTGTATTCAGATACTTGAAATAAACAAATTTTGTTTATCTTCTAGAGGTGTTATGTGCATATTGTTTATACCAACATTCTGACTCATAATGACTGCTTTTTTGCAATGAGAAACATTGAATATGTCTTTTTATCTCTACTATTATCCCCGCTTCTACCTCATCCCTTGCCTCTGAAATTGTTATTCCTGCCTTTGAAATCATAACCTCTTCCTTAATAGGTGCTACTAGAGTCTCCTCTATGCTCATTTTTAGGATGAAAATACTTTCTAGAATCATGTTTGTGATAACTTCTAAAAAAATTACTCTTTTTACCCCTAATGTTGGCCTTAGATATAAATTCTTGCTCTAAATTGTCTTCACTATTTTTCATTCTTTCTTCAATTGTTAATAAAATGTCACTTCATCAATTTCTATTATTGTGAGATCCTTTGAGATTTCAATTGTGGAAACAACAATGTCAAATTTTTGAAGCAAATTTCTTAAGATTTTCTCAATCATATGTTGATTATCTCAATTATTACTTAGAATTCTCATTTGATTTACCATACCTTCAACCTTGGTCAAAAATTTATTTACCAACTCATTACGACTCTTTCCAATATTTTCAAAACTCTTTCTTAATGTTTGTAGTTTATTTGTGTGAGCACCTTGATATGCATTTACAAGAATGTTTCAATCTTATTTTGAATGTACACCAAGTCACTAATACTAGGAAAAACCGATTGACTTAATAAACCTTGAATTAGAAACAATGCATCATTATCATTTTATTCAATCATTTTATGTTCTTGTTTCTATTAATTATTTAATGCATTAATATCATCTGGTTCTTCATATCCTCTATTAACAATTTCCTATTGATGTTCAAGTTTGCACATGAATGTTGCACTCGTATGCACACCTGTACCAACATGGGAAACCTTGCAAATATGGGGCGTGGCTTGCAAGATAACATTTGGGGTTTTAGAAGCTATCTTTTCATAGGGTCTTCAATAAATTTATTTCAGCTTTTTAGGAAAAGAGTAAAGAAAACTAAAAATAAATTGTAACTAATATGGCGATATGCCAATTACCATCTTTCCTACTTGCATATGATTGATTACACATAGGAATTGAAACCATGAAATGAGATAACATAGATGCAATGATGAAAAGTGAAATTCACATAATCATTAGGTTGTAGGAGGTTTGATAGTCTCAGATTTACAAATAGAGGCTACACATACAAGATAAGAAGAAAATAATCATTTTAATAAGACCAAATGCATGGCATAGAATGACCATCTTCACTTCATTGGTGAATTGAAAACAAAGACGTGAGATGCTAAGAAGCACAATCCATCAATATTTGTTCAATTCTATGAAAATTGGACAAAAAAGTCCTTTAGCCTATTACAAAAAACTTCCTTTCTATTGATGAATCCTCTATATCTAATGAATAATTACAAAATACATATAAATTCTAAAAAGAGAAGATAGAAAGAAAAATTAGAAAAATTACCCCTTAAGCTACTTCATGTTGCATGATAAATACTCTCTTTGTTTACTGAAGTATTTATGCCTTAATTCTTGCTTTAATCCTCTTTCCACATGCAAAATCTCTTCTTCACCACTATATGAAAACCCTAACTATGTTTACACATGAAAATATAAAGCATTCACTTTGTTTTTAGATTCCATATAGCTTGCATGCTGTCATTCTAGCCTTTTCATCGTTTCTTTTAATGAAGCTTCTTCTAATCTTCTGTGAGCCTTTAAAATGCATGTAATCTTATAAAATAAAGATTAACTTTATTAGTACCTCCTTTCAGTACTATTGCAATGCATTTTTTTAATCTAGTGATTAATCTATCTATAATAAACCAATTAAAATAAAGTATTATTTTTCATGTTTGACAAATTTTAATTTTTCCTAACAAACATTATTGGGAAAATAATTTTCCTAACAAATTTTAAACAAATAATATTTTTTAATGTTAAACAAATAATATTTTTTAAAGTCTATGTAAATATTATAACAAAAATTGTAATATTTATATTAATATAATATTCATATTGATGCAGGGGCATCCATTTAAAATTCAAAAATTATCTGTGACAATAGATGTTTGGTTTCATTGAGTGGGTCGAGTGACAGAAGCTGAGGAACGAATCTCTTGTCGCCAAGGTGACATGAATAATAATAAATAAATATTATATTTGAGAAAGTTGGATAGGTGGTGAGGATGGTGATTATTGTAGGAAAATTAGTTACCTATTGTTTGAGAAGTTAATAACCATGTTGATGGCGTATTAAAGAAGATTCTTTAGTGACAGCTAGTGAAAGGTGGCAAAAGGAAAAAAGAGACTGAAAATAGACAAAGCAGATTAAAGGCACAAATAAATGGTGGGACAACTTATGGCAGCATAGGCATATAATTCCTATCTTTATAAGAAAGCCCAAATAGGAGAAAGCAGGCCAATATGAATGCAGAAAGATAACAGTCATGACCATATAGTGGTGGTGGCCGATATGGAATAAGGTGATAGTCATTAAGGAAGGGGGCACCCATATTCAGAGGTCGCATATGGAATGGAGAGTGACATAAATTAGAAGCCACATATATATTGAGGCAGGCCGCAATTATTCAGGAGGCCAGAGAATATATAGTGGAGGCCGATTAAGAATAAAGAGGCTGCATATGTTCTAAGAGGAGGTGGATAATAGTAGTAGAGAGGAGGTCGATAGGCACAAGATGATTGTGTAGGCCCCGAGAAATGAAGAAGAGGTCGTCACTGATAAAGAGTGACAAAATATAATAGAGAGGCCGCGGGTATAGACAGAGGCCATGACGTATTAGAGAAGGCTGAATGGAGGAGAGGTCGATAGTTTAGAAGAAATAGCAGAAGGCTAAACTGAGAGGCTGACGTATTAAAGATGAAAGGTGAAGAAGGCTGTAAGGCGAACATTCAATAACTAATGGATGCTAATGAACGTGGCTTATAGAAGGAGGCAATGAAGGATGGCAAGGCAAGAGGTAGAATATGAGGATAAGTTCAATGATAGACAACAGAGACAATAAGAAGGCCAATAGAAGGAGAGATGGGAAAGAGCATAAAATGTGAAGAATGGAGATGGCAACAGTAGGTAGATAGTTGCAGATGCAAGAGGCCGTTTGAATGTGGTAGTCAACATTAGGAGGAGAATGAATGAGAATGGAAGACATAGACTGGACTGTTAGAAGGGGGTCGAATGTGGCCGTAGGCCAAATAGATTAAATATTACTATAGAATTTTGATATTGTAATAGAGAAGCCAATTTGGCTATTTTGTAATGAAATTATAGAGTTATTTTATTCTGTAGCCTGATGGTATGTTCTTGTAGCAAGTCAGGACTGAATAGGCTGAACATTATTTTAATGTATATTTCTTTAAGCTCTTATTGCATTGCATGTGAATGATTTTATGAATCTTTTATGCTCATTGCATAGTTCCTATAATTTTATTGACAAAAGTTATCTGACAGCCCTTGTAGATGGGAAGAGACTTGTTTCTTAGTTGAAGATTGGAAGGGTGTTTGTGCATGGTTCTTGTCACTATGCTATCAGATAGGTATCAGAGCATGACTTTGGTGGATGCATTCTATAAGATTGGTATCAGAGTGAGGTTGGTCTTGAGTGCTAAGTAGATTGTCGAAGAGAGGCAACTTAGCCAAGACAAGAAGGAAGACTATAAGTATTGCAGTGTGTAGCACCAAAAGACTGGGCAGAGTGGGGAAAGGAAAAAGCCCTAGGTGAGGTGCATGAAGATGAAAGAAGATAGAAGAATGTAGAAGCAAATGGGTAAAGAAAGGCTCGAGAAGAGAGAAAAGAAAAGAAGGCAAAAGGATGACAGATGAAGAATTCAAAAGAGAATTGGCAGCATTGAAGAGAGATCTGATGATGTTGAAACAATGGTACGAAGAGTAAGAGCAAGGATATTATTGGGTTTGGCCGATGAGTAAGAAAGCAAAATGGCCAGTAAAGAAGATTATGGAGAAGAGAAAAAGGTAGAGAATAAAAGCCTTAAGAAGAGAAAATAAGAAGGTGAGAGAGTTCCTGAAAAGATGGGACAACATAGAGTTTCCATTGGAGCAATATGGACCGGAAGAGGTCAAGAGAGTTCTCATTGAAGAGAACATGAGAAAAGAGAAGAAGATAAGCGAAGAAGGAAGAATGTTTGTGGGGAGGGCATTGAAAGAGACATTGTGGTCTCTCATTTTATTTACTAATGTTATGTTTGTAGATATGTATGCAGGTATAAAGAGAGTAATGAAGAAGGTCGAGAATGAGACCTTGAAGATGATAAAATTTCGGGCAAGAATAGCTCCTGAAGAAAGAATGGAAGATGTGAATGAGGAAGGAGTAATGGCAATAGAATGCCAGGAAGAATGTGCAGAAAAGGTGCATTGCAGAGTACCTAAAAAAAGAAGAGGAGATGGATGCTAAGAATGTTTAGTTTGATGATGAAGATGAAGAGTAAGCCATGGAGTTGCATGGTGCATGTGAAGATATTGCAGCAGAAGCACAAGATGCTTGTGAAGAAGAGAAGATGAAAATCCAAGAAGCTAAAGGAGAAGGTAAATTGGGACAGTAGATCCTTGCACAGGAGAAGGAAGGTAAACTTGTTACTTTTGATCATGAATGTAGAAATAAAAATATGGATAAGAAAGTTGATAAGAAAGAAAATAAATTGGAAATTGTTAATGTGACTAAGGATCATGGGTATGTAGTGCCATTTTGGCAAAGGAGGAAGATTGATAAAAAATAGAAGTTGAGTTGTAAAGAAGTGAATACTTTTGATTATGCTAACAAGAAAGTGCAGAGAAAGAGAGATGTGTAGATGAATAAGTGGTAGTATGAAGCAAGAATGAGTTGGCCAGCAAAGAGGCCTAGAGGAAATGATTGGAGGATGAAGACAGAGCAAGTGGAGAGAAGCTCAAGTGCAGCAAGGAAAGGACAGTGGTCCAATAACAAAGTATAGGTGGTGAAGCAAGCAGCAACAAACAAGGATGTTGCAGGAAAGACAATGAGTTGGAAGTGGGTAGAAGAGAACAAACCCCAAGGAACTGGAAGTAAGATGAATCTAGTAGATAATGACAAGAAATAGAAGAAGCCTATAGTGAAGTGGCAGCAAGAGAAACCAAGTGTATGGAAGGTAAGAGAAGCGAAATCTAGTTTTTATATTGATGAAGCTTTGAATAAAATTCATAATGAAGAAGAGAATATGAGAAGATTATTAGATGAGAAAGAGATAAGGAGAAATAAATATTGGAGAAGGCAAAAATGTAGACAAAGGCAAAGTGAAAGATGCAGGTATGACAGAAGAGAGGAAAAGTGGAATAGAAGAATGGTATGGAAAAAGAAGACACCAGAGGTATGTGTTGAGGGTGCAGATTTAAACCAGAAAGCAGCCACAGAGGGAGAAGATAAAAATGGAACAGCCATAGTTCCTGAAGAAGACAAACAAAAGAAGAATTAAAGCAAAGAAGAAGATGGAGCAACGATAGAGAATGTTGAAGAAGATTTATGGCAGCAGTTAGAAGCCATTGAGGAAGAATGGAATGGAAAGATTAAAGATGTGAGTATGAGCAGGACAACTGTGAAGATCGAAGACCATGATGCAGAAATGGTTGTAGAATTAAAGAATGAAGATGTTGCAGATTTGGAGTGTGAAATGATAAAGGAGGAAGCTGAAAATAATGTGGTGTTGTAGCAGGAAAATATGATTGATGAACATGTTGAGTATGATGAAGGTATGACAAGTGTTGTGGATGCATTGGATATTGTTATTATTCCATTTGATTGTGATTTGTTTAATGAAAGAGGAATTGGAGTGTGGAGGTGGAATGTCCATGTTATTGACAACCATGTGAGAGTAGCCTATAGTGTTGCATAGAAAGGTTGGAAGACTGAAGCATATGAAATAGAAATGTTATGGAAAAGAAGGAAGAAAAGGTTTTTTGATAAAGTTTACAGAAGAACACATGTACCGGAGCACATGATCTCTGTCCTTGGGGAGTGTGATGCAGGGGCATCCGTTTAAAATTTGAAAATTGTCTTTGATAATAGATGTTTGGTTTCAATGAGTGGGTCAAGTGATAGAAGCTGAGGAATGAAGCTCTTGTCGTAATAATAAATAAATATTATATTCGAGAAAGTTCGATAGGTGGCAAGGATGGTGATTATTGTAGGAAAATTAGTTACTTGTTGTGTGAGAAGTTAACAGCCATGTTGATGGCGTATTAAAGAAGATTTTTTAGTGATGGTTAGTGAAAGGTGGCAAAAGACAAAAAGAGACTGAAAATAGACAAAGCAGATAAAAGGCACAAATAAATGGTGGGACGGCTTATGGCAGTGTAGACATATAATTCCTATCTTTAGAAGAAATCCCAAATAGGAGAAAGCAGGCCGATATGAATGCAGAAAGATAATGGTCATGGCCATATAGTGGTGGCGACTAATATGGAATAAGGTGATATTCATTAAGGATGGTGGCGGCCATATTCACAGGTCGCATATGGAATGAAGAGTAGCAGAAATTAGAAGCCACATATATATTGAGGCAGGGCACAATTATTCAGGAGGCCAGAGAATATACATTGGAGGGTGATTAAGAATAGAGAGGCCGCATATGTTCTGAGAGGAGGTGGATAATAGCAGTAGAGAGGAGGCTGATAGGTACAAGGCAATCGTGTAGGCCTTGAGAAATGAAGAAGAGGCCGTCGCTGATAGAGAGCGACAGAAGATAATAGAGATGCCGCAGATATAGATAGAGGTCGTGATGTATTAGAGAAGGCCAAATGGAGGAGAGGTCGATAGTTTAGAAGAAATAGTAGAAGGTTGAACTAAGAGGCCGACGTATTGAAGATGAAAGGTGAAGAAGGCCATAGATGAAAGGTGAAGAAGGCGGTAAGGCCAATATTCAATAACTGATGGATGCTAATGAAGGTGGCCAATAGAAGGAGGTAACAAAGGACAACAAGGCAAGAGGCAGAATATGAGGATGCGTTTGATGATAGACAATAGAGACAATAAGAAGGCCAACAGAAGGAGAGATGGGAAAGAGCATAAAATGTGAAGAATGGAGATGGTGACAGTAGGTAGATAGTTATAGATGCAACAGGCCATTTGAATGTGGTAGTCAGCATTAGGAGGAGAATGAATGAGAATGGAAGACATAGACCAGACTATTAGAAGAAGGTCGAATGTGTCTGTAGGCTAAATAGATTAAATGTTACTGTAGAATTTTGATATTGTAATAGAGAAGCCAATTTGGCTGTTTTGTAATGAAAGTATAGAGTTATTTTATTCTGTAGCTTGATGGTGTGTTCTTATAGCAAGTCAGGACTGAATAGGCTGAACATTGTTAATGCATAATTCTTTAAGCTCCTGTCGCATTGCATCTAAATGATTTTATGAATCTTTTATGATTGCTGCATAGTTCCTGTAATTTTATTGACAAAAGTTATTTGACAACCCTTGTAGATGGGCAGAGACTTGTTTCACAGTTGAATATTGGAAGGGTGTTTGTGCATGGTTCTTGTCACCGTGCTATTAGATAGGTATCAGAGCATGACTTTGGTGGATTCATGCTATCACATATTAATGTGCCCCATTAATGGGGTTGGGGCTATAGATACCCTTCAAAAGAGGAAGGAGATGAAATGGACGCCACCTTTGAAGGGCTAGGTGAAGAGGAATTTTGATGGTGCATCCAAGGGGAATTCAGGTGCTTCTAGGGCAGGTTGTCTAGTGTGAAATCACAATGACAAAATCTTAGGAAAGGAAGAAAAAAAGATTATAGATGGATCAAACAGTGAAGCTAAAATACAGACTCTCATTTTCGATCTCAATTTATGTAGTATTCTCAAGGTGAAAAGGGTTGATATTGAGGGAGATTCCTTAATGGTGATCAATGCTTTGAGAAAGGGGGGATTGGCAAAGTGGAAATTAAATGTTCTTTTATTAGAATCCCTAAGTATTATGGATGGATTTGAAAGCATGGCGATTAATCACATGCTAAGGGAAGACAATAAGGAAGTAGACAAGTTGGCCAACCTGGCAATCAGCTCGACATAAGCTTCATTTTGGGAGGTAATGAATAATGAATACACAGACCCTCTTGACTAACAATCAGTATTTTCCCCAGCATAGAGATGATGGAAGTGAAGCATGCGAAATTGGTTTTATGGTGGTTTTTTGGGTTTTGGTGTTGGCCATTTTCTTTCTTGGATGGTGTGGAGGTTGTTGGCTGGCTATCTTATAGAATGGACACCCCAATTAGGCTCACCTGCAAGAAAAGGTAGATATCATTATTCAGTTGCATTACAGAGAAGCAGATAAGACAGGTCTTTAACCCCAAGAGTGGTATTGTGCTCTTTACAATAGAGTGGGTTTTGGGTGAGAGATTCATGACGGAAGAGCATAAGTATCGGGTCAATTCTGACCTTGCCTCTATGTTTCTTTCTATTCTCTTAGATGCTAATGAAGAAAAGGCATCCATTCAAACACTTACGGATGCTTTTGTTGAGAAGGATTTCTGTGGTGGCTAAAAAGAGGTGGTGTGTTTGGCAAGTTCTGGTGTGGGTATCCCATAGGCAGATGAATTTCATAATATTAATGTGGTGAGAAATGCAGTGCCCTAGTTGTTGTTTCTGGAGGAGGTTGGGGTTGAGCATAAAGGAAGTATGCCGTGAGAGGGATTTCCTTCTTGAAGAAGCTTGTAGGGCTCGACACTTAGGATGACTAGATGCTAGAGGTGCTCAAATCCTACTATGTTGTGGATGATAATGCCTAGCCTAGTCTGATAGCTTGTAGTTTGTGTTTTTTCTTTGTCGTTGGTATTCAGGATAGTTATATGTCATATATTTTATATTTTCTGGTTTATCTAGCTGGTAGCAAGAGTAGGGATTTTGTTTATCCCCTAGATTTTGTTGTGTGGGGTTCATATGTAATGTTAAAAAAACTATGTTAATTTTTTGTTAAATATTAATATAATGGGAGAAATCCCCAAGCTTGCAATTTACCTAACAAAAAAATATTCATATTAATGTGATTATTTGATTTTGATTCTATATATATCTATATATTGAAATATTATACTGATCTAAATATTAATATATTTTATATAGTAATATTAATATTAATATTTAACTTTTATTCATTGCATAAATTGATTATAAATTTCTTATTTTAAATATAAATAGAGTAATATAATTAAAATAATATTAATAATAATAATATTTATATTAAATTATTGAGTATACAAATAAACAGAATTATCATTATAATGTATTTATATTTAGTTATTTTTTGACATTACCAGATTATTTAAAAAATTGTTATGAACAAAGAGTTAAGAATTGAATTTTGTGATTGTGGCTTTATTTTGCCACAAATCCCACAAGGAATAAAAGAAGGAAAATATCTTAGTAAAAAATCAAACAAACACTACTATTTGCAAGTGAGTTATATTTTCGATGAGGAAAAAAATTAGAATAAAGATAGATGAATAACAAGTAAAACAATTTAGTGGAAGTTCACATGACATACATGTTAAAAAAAAAAGAGCAGACAACTGAGAGGGGGGGGAGTGAATCAGTTGTCAAAAAAACTTTTATCCTTTGCTGTAATTTAAATTTATTTACCACTTATTTATAGATGAATGATATAACCATGAAAGCATGAGTCTATAACACATGAGAAGAAACAAAATCAACACACATAACACCATGATTTTTACGTGGAAACCTGATTAAGGGAAAAACCATGGTGGGGGTTAACCCACAAAAAATTATACTCTGTTAAATGTATTACAAATGGGGAAGGCACGTGCCTTCAGGGTGCACTGCCTAGGGCTCACTGTTCCAAGAGGCTCACTGCCTACATAAATGATTACAAGAAGATTACATAATATTTGAACTGATGTACATCATCTACCAATGCAGAAATTTAGTTCCGGTTAAGCACAAAATGCTGATCTTACACACTTCATCCTTACTCTACCTTTTTTCACTCTTTGTCCATAATCTGAGCTTAGATATTCACCTTTGCACTCCTTTCTACTCTTTTCACACTTACTCCATCACCACACCACACCCCCACTTTAAAAGACTTGAATCCATCGGCTATATATATCCACATGAAGAAATTCAATCAACTACAGTCAGCTTCAAGAAAACTTAGAACATTTATTAAGAAATCTACTCTGTCAGCTGAATCTATGCACAATCAACAACATGGACCAAAAAATTGTGTTCTTGAATCATCAATCATGTCGGCCAATACCATTGATTATCCTAAATTGCCTAACCAACAACTTTTTTCATCTGGACCAAGATCAAATATGTAATGCCCCAAACAACCCACAACAAAAGAATACAATATGAAACCCTAATTTTTTTTTACATTGAATCTCTCTCCTAGAAGAAAAGATAGATTTCATAAATTTAGTAAAACTAGCTTTCTTAAGTTTACCATAACTACATTTTCATATTCATCACAAATGTCAAAGTGAAAAAGGTTTCCCCTAAAGTAACATATATATATATATATATTCTATTAATACTAAAATTGAATATATATAAAGGCCTTCCTCTTGACTAATTATAAAGAGGGCAAATAACTTAATCAAATATTTATCATCTTTGTAGCAAAGCCCATAGGTAAAAGTAATAACATAGGTTTTTTGTTTTACCAAGGATATTAATTACAAAGGAATTCAAATAATTATAGGATTTCCCTTTTGAAGTAAAATAAAATAAAATAAATATGATATCCCTAAGAACTAGTAACATTTGTGTGCTAGCTAGAGAGAGAAAGTATAATGAGATCCCTAAAAGTTAAGATTTATTATTATTATTATTATTATTTTGGTTGTTTCTTTAATCTTTGCTACATCACACATTTCTAAAACCATACCTACCAAATATAAATAAATATGTATATACATTTTTATAACAACCATAAAATTCAGGCATTGATTTTTTTTTATCACAAGAAATTACCCTTCTCACCAATGAGTGAAAGTTTTAGTAAAATCCATTCCACATACTATTATATACTAATCCCACACTTAAAACGTGAATATTTAATGGAATATATTGGCACACACCTTTCTCGCTACTGAACTATAATGGACACACATATATAGTAAATTGAAAATCAAATATGGTTGTAAACTTGAAAAGCTTAAAAGTGAGTCTACTCAATATTTTTTTTAAATGCCAAGAATTAGTGGATATAGACAAAACACATATATCTATCAATATTTTAAGAATATTTTGAGAGTTACCTAATTTGAGTGGTAAGGAAACTTATTACTGATGGAAGGAATTATGGCATGCCATAGGTGAAAAGAATTTACGTATGAGGGGGAAGTTTATCCCATTCATGCATTTAAAAAAAATTCTAAGATAAGCGCTTAAGGCAAAAGTATATTCCTGATTAGGAAGCATAAAACATTTCCAAACGATGGGCAAGATGAGCGCCCTAATTAGGGCTACGTATCTTGTAACCCTAATTCACCTCTTTCTTTTCTTTTTTTTCCTCTTTGCAATCTTAGGTTTTCCAAAGAGGCAGCGACCAGGAGAGGAATTTTTTGGCGCTTCACAGTCCATCTTTTCTCATCAGCTTGACTAAATGTTGTCCATTACTCATGGATCAACATTATCTTCAAAGAAATGAATGATACAAAGAAGTAAAAAAATAGTGGTTTGTGTTCCAGTGTGTATCTTATTTTTCAATCATTTTGTTTCTTTGATTTGCTGAGCTTGGGAATGGACTTGATAAGTAATACGTGACTGAAATCTTACTTCTTGGTGGGTGTCACTGTTTAGTTCTTAGGAATGGCTGTTATTTATTGCCGCAACAATTAAGAATCTCCATTTCCATAGTTTTCCACTGTGAACACACACAGACCCAATATTATTTACCCATCTACACTTGTGGGGTTAGGATTTGGGTGTCTGTTATATTTTGAGGCACTCTCTCATCAAAAATGGTGATGAGTTGAGGGTAAAATTATTGTGAACAAGCACTTCCTATTTCAATAAAATTTCCTAATGATTTTTTTTCCTTTGTTTTATCTGCCCTTGCAGGGTGGCAGCCAATGGACAAATCTGCTGGTGATATCCCAAAGTCTCAAAAATTTGTAAGAGAACGTCTGCCCCTTAGGGAGTCTTCCTACTTCAAAAATAACTATGAATGATACTTAATAAACTTAGATGATTTTTTTTTTGCTTGATTTCCTTACTTCGTATGCAAGCATCGGAAGAGTTGAACTTCAATGGCTCATTTCATGGAAGCCAAGGTCATCTAAATGAGAAAATAGAATAGGGACACCGACACGGAACCCAAGAGGGAAATACATCTCTGTGGAAAAATAAAGAGATCTGAATAGAACTTTGTGATAACAGAAAACATATAATGTAAGGTAATAATTTGCAGAAAATGAATGTAAACAAGTTTACTTTATTTGCTCTGTAGTAAATGAACATTCATAATAATATATCCTTCCCATTAAAATTGCTCAGCTAAGGGTGCAAAATTAGAAATCTTACATATCAAATTTAGTCCTTCTATTTAATAGCCTAGGAAATGTGCTTATTGCCTTTCAATGAAAAGACACAATACAGTTCTTTTCTTAAAATATAATTTCTACAGAGTAGTTTGACAATTTCATAAACACTTGACAACACACAATGTCCTATATAGGTTAATAGATTTTTTCTCTTTTCAATATGTGCTTTTGGGTAAGTTCATTTCACCAGTCTCTTTACCTTACATCCTTGTTGAACCTGCACATGAGCCAAAACTTTTGGTGTAGCCAGTGGGATACTCACCTCCCAACCAAGCATAGGAGTTGTCCACTCCCAAGCTAGGGGAAAACACATGAGGCCCAGAGAGAAAACAATTCACAATTACACAGATCCCAGCTACCTAGTTTCATTTAACACAAAGACTCAACCTTTACACGACACCTTAGTTTTCATAGCACACAACACATGCAAATTTTCTCTATAAGAATTCCTCTTAATTCCTTTGTTAAGGGGAAAGGGAGGGCATACTCTAGACTCACAAGAACAATACAAAACACAACATATACTCAATACTCCATCAACATAAGCAGGAGGAAAGTTATTTCATGACACCATACACACAACTAGACCACAATTTTAATTTATTTCTAGTACAAAATCTGAAACATTAAACACCATTAAAACTTCAATTTTCATAGGTTTAAGAATAGTGTCTACTTGAACACTTGTACAACATTTGAGGGTGATATATTTGAATACACAATTAACCTCCCTTCCTCCTGATTTCTTTTTCCAAACAATCAGAAGGTGGATAATTTATAGCCAAGAGTCCTCCTCCAAAATTATAGTAGATGGGTAGAACTAGACATTAGCAGATGGTAGTAAAACAACAGAGACAACTAGTCAAAATAGAAATTTTAGCAGCAGATAGGAGAAGAAGAAGAGGGAGGGAGAGGGAGAGAGCTCTTTTCTTTAAAATAATTGAATAAATATTTCTTTCATTGCCACCTCCTTTGTTGAGGGGAAAACACTTGTCTCTCTAGTTAGGGACACTTATTCTTCTCTTCTCTTCTAATGTTTTCTAATACAACCCTCTAGATTCTTACAACACATACACCCCCCTTTGATGACTCACCCCCTCTCCAATTTTCATCACTTTACTTAGGGTAAAATAGAGGTTTTCAAAAATCATCTATTTTGTTAAAATTTCCCCTCTAAAAAGTGCCTAGACCTAATCTTTGGTCTAAATGCTTTATTTTTATGACAAAGGTACCATTTTAAATTTTTTTACACCCTTATAAGAGACTAAAGGGAAAAATTATAAATTTAGGTTACACAATACATAATAATGCAAGATTCAACACAAAGAACAACTATGCCATACGATGCTACACAATACAACACAGGTCAACACACAACACATGACAATACATTTCACAATATGAAGGACCTAAGTCTCTCCATATAGACTTGGTCAGCTCTACTAGTTTCACACAATAGGGTCCCCCTATATTTTCCCTATTTCCATTGGCCAGTATGTACCTGCACACTCATTCTGATGTCAGTGGTTATCACGAATATCATAGCTGAAGCATTAATAAACAACATCAATACATGTATTGTATATCCATAACCAGTCCATATTACAAGATTAACAATATTTTTAATAGTTGAGAGACATTTTCATAAGGTAAAAATCAAAATTCTCACATAATATAGGAATCTTATATAGCTATATCTCAATAAGCAACATAGTCTGCTTAAGCAAGGTACAAGATAGGATCTAAGAAGCATCACATAGAGTCAATCAAGGATATGCAAATATAAAGCATGTACCATCCATAGTCCAAGTCAAAATGATATATCTCAAACAAGTATATAACCATTACCATGATTAGATAACTAGGAGAATCAACATATATTGTCTCATCTTAGAACTAAAGTAGCAAAATGTAAGACCACTTTCCATCATAATAGTGGTACCAAGGAGGGACCCTACAAAATACTAGGTCAACATGTTCTTCTTCTGACTATTCTGGCTAACTGGAATCTGATACTCAGATGCTTATAACTTTTGAATCCTTTATCACCGGAGGCTAAGTTCCTAGATTTAGATAATCCTAACAATCCTTATTACTCCCTCAGATCCATAGCACACTGTGATTTATCATCAGAGAGATCTGGACCAAGATACTGGACCCTATCACATGCTCTATTTCTGACTACCCAGACTTAGACAAATCTTCACTCTGACTTCTGGTATGAACAAATTATGTAATGTGGATGAGTAAGATAGACTTAGTTGCCACCAATGACAACACTTGTCATGCATAACAGTGTCTCTTGCCAACAATCTGCCCCTTTGGCATTGATGGCAACACTTAGTGAAAAATGACTAAGTGTCGAAACAACTCCCCCTTACTATGTACACTTGTGCTTTTCACTATTCTCTAGTGCTCCCCCTTTGTTAGATTCCTCATTTTTCACTGATCTTCACTGCCCCTTTGACATCAATGGCAAAGGTTGGACCTTTTTGGATGTAACAATTCCATAATCTAACATTCCTCCACAATGGAGTGTATATACAATACAAATTTATAGATAGGAATGAATATTGCCTTGTGGTCCAGTAGTTCCAATATCTGTAATTGAACATCAAACTTGACAAAATCTGCATACCAAAATTCACCAAAACTTTTATGTACATGGGCATATATACAAATAACCCTATGACTTATTTACATAAGTTTGAACACATCACCAAAGCCATTCCTCAACATCGCCAACTCATTGTCCCAACTCTTCTTCATGTTGTTCAAAACTGAGATATGACCACTAAATAAGAATGCTTGAGACTTAGCTTTTCACAAGTCAGTAGGATCACTTGACTTAGCAACAACTTGCACTTCGGTCAAAGCATTGATCATTGCTTCGAATTTGGGGGAAATTAGTCCCCAGAGCTCATTCATCCTTGCCTCAATGATCTCCTTCTCTTTTGTCAATTTATTTATTTCTTCAATCAAGTTGATTGTCTTACACTCCTTGCTTGCCATAGATGTTGTCACAAGATCAAAAGATTTGGATACACTTGATAGTTTTTGCTTGGACTCCTTTATTTTATCTTCAATATCCTCTATAACTTTAGGACAGGATAAGCAAAATTTATATACATTTCCTCCTTCTGTAAGAGCATTTTGAATACTATTTACACTGGTATCTAGCACAATTATATCTACTCCAATCATCCATTTTGAGACCTCTGTAGACTTCTCTAGAGACTCAAAATGAGAACTTACCAAGTTTATTAGACTTTTCAGTTGGCTAGTTAGAGATGCTGAAGAATCTTTCTAAAAGGTGGGCATAATCTTCTCCAAGATTCCTGATGCCATACCAAGTAGTTCACTGTCTTCTATGTGAGACTTCAAAATATCTTCTCTAGCCTTAGCTTGTGTGAGAGAGGCCCACTTTATGATCTGAAATGGTGAAAGACTGTCCAAATTGATTGGACCTTTCAACTCTTCTGCAACTAGTTTATCTTTTTCCAAATTTTCTTTCACTACTTCTGCAATGTCTCTTGCCCAAGATGCTGATCTATCTATTTGATCCTTACCGGTACTATCAACTGGATTATTTTGCTTGGTCTCTTCCTCAACTTTTGCAATCTCTTCTTCCTTTTCATTTTTTTCCTTGGCCTGTTCTGCTTCTTGGTCCTTAGCTTCTTCTATTTCATGCTCTTTATTTTTCAATGAATCATCTTCATCTGTTACAACTTTCATCTCTGTATCTTCTTTTCTGGATTCATCCGGAGGAGTTTGAATACCTCTTGTATCATCAGTTTCATCTATCATCTTTTCATCTTCCTTTTTTTTTCTTCCTCCTCCATAATAGAGGAGTCATGTAATCCAATTTGTTGCTCATTCTTCTGCTACTTTTCATGATTTGGAATTGGTGTGTCATTAGCAGGTTCATCTGAAACTACAAAGAACTTGTTCTTGTCCAATGCTTTCCTCAAAATTTGTTTAGTTTCTTGGACAACTTCTTCTGTCTCTCCAATCATCAATTTGTTCATTCTTTACTTACTCCTAAATTCATTTTTGACCTCTTTAAAGATTTTATCTACTTCTCTACTGGAGATCACCGGACATAGAGTGGTTAACACATGTTTCCTCAACTCCATATCTTTTGTCTTGGTGGCTTCTTTCCTAATTTCCAAAATATCTCTCAAACCTTTTGGAACTTCTTACAAAATTTCTACCAGTGCTTGATTGAATACATTCATGTATTTGATAGTGGCTTCTTCCAAAAGTCTTTTGTCAGCATCATTGTAACGATCATAAAACTTAGTTATTGGTTTGGGATTACCATCAACATTGATTGTTTTGACAATGTCTTCCACAACAGGAGTTGGTTTTTCAACATCAGCCTCTGATTTCTGCTTCTTATTTGTCATCTTGCTTCTGGAATGCTTCTCTTTAGACACTTTGACTGCTTTGGTGCATGTGGCCTTTAGCTCTTTAATCTCATCATCTGAATCTATCTTTTCTTCATCCTCCTTTTCCAAACTACTATATGGCCTTTTTGCCATTACTTTTGTTCTTTTCTTTTCCTTAACAGATGATTTGTCTTCCAATTTCTCAAGATTGGCAGGTTTTGGGGGAACAAGGGCAACAACAGAGCTCCTAGTGGGCCTTGGTGTGGAGGAGGATTCCACTAAACCACTTGCTTGTTTCTTATCCTGCTTCCCCTTCTCAGGTTTTTCTATCCTTTCTCTGGTCTGCTTGACAACTTCCTTAGTTATGCCAACACTTTTAGCATACATTTCTACTTTCTTTTGAGCTTTCCTCTTAAATTTAAGTTTTCTAAGCTCAATATGTAATTTTATACTTAGCTCCTTATAAGTCTCAAATCTTTCAAAAGACTTATCCTTGTGTTTGCTCAAGAGATGTTAAGCATACATATCTAATATTTTTCCATCTACCTCATACCCCATGGGCCTGATCCAAACAGTTCTGGGTTCTACTACTTCCATTAAGCATCGTTCAGTGTGCAACATGAAACATATTTCATTCTTGTATTTCTCAACAACCCATTTAGGATTCTTTCCCTAGAATGCACCATGCTCTGAAAATTCTTGAAGTAACTCCAAATTTTAGTTTTCTATGCTTTAGAGTCACCAATGTTGTTCAAGTGCTCTCTTATCTGTATAGCAACAGGTTTATCATCTGTCCAACACATTCTTTTATTGCTAAGTAACTCATTCATAAAATAGAAGAACAAACATAAGATCAGTGTACTATATTTGAAGGTTTTCTTCTTATCCTTCTTTAACTTATTCAAATTTTCCATCAGCTAGTTCTACAACAACTCACTCAAGTCATAATCAGCATTCTCTCTTAACATTTTATATGTAGCATATATGGTCATTCCAGAAATAGAGTTCTCCCTACTGGAGTGATAAATTTTGTAACCAATTACCATTGAAGCAAAATTAATATTCAGATGAATAATGTCATTGATTGTCATTACCCTTTTGTCAAACCATGAACCGGTATCATCCATTACTGTGTGATTCTTTACTACTTTCAATGTTGGCAGTCCACCAGATGAGTTTAACCCTGTCACAGCCTTGATGGTGTCCTTGGTGATCTTGAATGGTTTCATTAGCCATATAAATTCATCATGCATTCAGCTCAGCACATATAGGACCCACTCATCTTCATCGAAGGATGGAAACCCTATAATCTAAATGAAATGTTTATCGTGCAGTACCTTATATTTAGGTTTAAGACCGTGAATTTCATCAGTTAGATGATTCTTAAACAAATCTACAAACTATGAGCCCAAAATTCATCTATGCTTGCATGAATATAGACCCTAATATCTTCAACATGCAATACACCATACAGAACACTTGAAAATGCACCTAACGGGTCAACTTCTACTAATTTGTGTGGATGCTTCTTGAATTTGGGATGAGGCCTTTCAGTGATATGAACAATCAATGGTGTAGCCATTGCAATAGATTACAAGTTCAAAGCTTCACAAAAAAATACCTCTTTCACAGAATTAGGGTTAGCTGATGAATTCTCTGGTTGCACTTGAAATCTTAGCTCAGGTGCTCTTCTTCTTGCTCTCTTCAAATACAAAGTGATCCAAATGATGAAAGGATGACCTTTTATGCTCAGCAAAACCTAATTGTTCATTGTAATAAATGCTCTGCCCTAATACATCAGGTTACACTGTTTCTGCATACAGATAATCTTCAATTGTTTCGCAATCAATCACATTAGCTTCTTTTCTTCCATAATTTGCTTCAATAGATATGCAACAGGCTTCTTTAACTTCATTCATTGTGCTAGAGTTAGGCACCCACTTACTGGTTGGGGGAATTTGATTTTCAATGCAGCTCCCCCTGAGCCAAAGCTCCTAATTCAATTCCCAGAGGAATTGTCAGTACTAGATTCTGTGCAGACCCATTACTATTGTTCATTTCACCATTCTTGACCCATGTCTTTCTCATTTCATTCTGGATCTCATTCACATCAATTTTTCCCTTGCCTTTGTCTTGTCTCTGCTCATCTGGTTTTCTGTTTATCAGACCTCTTCTTTCATTATTCCTGCTTTTGTAAAATCTTACAAAATGACTAGATCACTTACAATTGAAGCACACAACATTTATCTGCCCATTTGATTGATTTCATCTTGATCTACACTAATTAAGCATATGTCCAAATCTATTCCATGCAAAGCATTTGCCTTTTAAAGAATTGTCATTTCCTCTATTGTTAGAATTATTCATTATCATACTTCTACATTCATTAGATCTTTGACCATACCTCTTACACTTGAAGCATTGACTGGAGAAGGATGTACCACTTTGATTTACTTTGCTTCTGTACTGAGTAGCTACATGACCAAATTTATTATAATTGAAACAATTCCCATTGAAAGATGGATACCTTTGAGCATTAGGTTGTCTTACTGGAGGTCTTCTAGGTCTGTTTCTTGCATTCCTTGATTGAGAATTTCTTTGTTCGGATCTAGAGCTTTCACCTTTCTCATACCCAAGGCCATGCTTATCATCAACCTTCTTTTGACTCTCTAGCAGTACTTCAAGTTTAGCTGAGCTTATCTTAAACTTCTCCTTGTATTCATTTGCAACTTCTAGGTCATGTCTGAGGATGACAATTTGCCTTTCAAGTTCCTCTTCATTATATCTGCATTCTTGTATATCATATTTTAGGAGACCAATTTCTTTGTCCATTCTACAACATTCTTCTATTCTTTCCTTCAAAGTTTGATTCAGGTTTTCTTTAGTCTTCTTCCTTTCCTCAATTTCTTTGGTTAGCCTCATCAGCCTAGATTCTATTTCATGTTTTAGAATAGAAACTTATTTTGTCAGCTTCTCACATTCCTTTGTCTTTTCTTCCAAAGACTCATTCATGCCATTTTCTTCAGTAGAATTAGCTAGCTGCTGAAGTAGCTCCTTCCTTTTTTGCATACATTTTTTTAGTTTTTCAATTAACATCTCAATGCAATCATCAACATCTTTAAGGTTTGCTTTCAGTTCATTTACTTCTGCTTTGGACTGATCAAGATCTTGTAAAGCCAATTGAAGTTGTTCTCTAAGTGAACCCATTGAAACTCCTTCCTAGATCTTCCTCAAGATGTTAGGTTTCTTCCAAGTAACCTTTCTCTTATACTAATTGTTAAAAAAAAGAGTAGACAACTGAGAGGGGGAGGTGAATCAGTTGTCACATTTTTTTTTATCCTTTGCTACAATTTAAATTTCTTTACCACTTGTTTATAGATGAATGATATAACCATGAAAGCATGAGTCTATAACACATGAGTAGAAATAAAATCAACACACATAACGTCAGGATGTTTACATGAAAAACTACGGTGGAGGTTAACCCACAAGAAATTATACTCTGTTAAAAGTATTACAAAAGGAGAAGTCACATGCCTTCGTGGTGCACTGCCTAGAGCTCACTGCTCCAAGAGGCTCACTACCTATAGAAATGATTACAAGAAGATTACAGAATGTTTGAACTAATGTACAACATCTACCAATGCAAAAATTTAGTTCTAGTTAAGCACAGAATACTGATCTTACACACTTCATCCTTACTCTACCCTGTTTCACTCTTTGTCCATAATCTGAGCTTAGATCTTCACCTTTGCACTCCTTTCTGCCTTCTTCACACTTACTCCATCACCACACCACACCCCCACTTCAAAACACTCAAATCCATTGGCTATATATATCTGCATTAAGAAATTCATTCAGCTGTAGTCAGCTTCAAGAAAACTTAGAACATTTATTAAGAACTCTACTCTGTCGGCTGAATCTATGCACAATAACCAACATAGACCAAAAAATTGTGTTCTCAAATCATCAATCATGTTGGCCAATACCACTTATTATCCCAAATTGGCTAACCAACAGCTTTTCTTTATCTGGACCAAGATCAAATACTAGGTCAGCTTGTTCTTCTTTTGACTGTTCTAGCTAACTGGAATTTGATACTCAGATGCTTATAAATTTTGAATCCTTTATCACCTAAGGCTAAGTTCTTAGATTTAGATAATCTTGACAATCCTTATTACTCCCTCAAATCTGCAGCACACTGTAATTTACCACCAGAGAGATCTGGACCAAGATATTGGACCCTGTCACATGCTCTGTTTCTGACTACTTAGACTTAAACAAATCTTCACTCTAACTTCTGGTATGAACAAATTATGTAATGCGGATATGTAAGATAGACTTAGTTGCCATCAATGACAACACTTGTAATGTATAGTAGTGTCTCTTGCCAACAATACATTATTGTGTTCCTTTTCCAACATTGGTCAATAGACTTCATAATATACTTATCCCATTTTTCTCACATAGTGTTTCATGGGATAAATATTCCATAAGGTTCAAGATTTAAAGATTTCATGGCATAAATATTCCATATGGTTCAAGCTTTAAAGATTTCATGACATAAATATTAAATATTCCATGTTGTTCAAGATTCAAAGTTTTCAATAGAAAAAGTAATTTTCTAGTATGATAAGAAGCATACATGCCCTTCAATGTAACAAAACTCCCCTATGTTGAAGTTAGTATATTGAATGCATAAAAATATGGGGCATATCATCATTTTTAAGTTCATGTTGGGTTTCTCAGTTTGAGTGCTGATTAATTTTTTTACTATATAAACCCAAAAACATTATGGGTTTGATTATATATAAGAGTATTTTATTTACTATGTTATAATAAATTTTATTAAATTATTTCATTGTAATTATAATATTGAAATTTTAAATATGTACTTAGTTTTTTTTCTTGTCCAAGCCTAGAGAGACCCTTATTGGGGATCTCTTCCCATGGATTTATCGCCGAGATCAATCCCCAAGGCATGACCACCAAACCACACCCTTATCTAGAAATATTGATATATATTAATATGAATATTACACAATAAAATAAATTAATATTTAGATGTGATCTAAATATCAATTGATTTTATTATGTAATATTTATATTAATATAATATTAAACCTTATGAAAATTATTTAATATTTTATTCATTATATATTATTACTAATAAAATTTATATTAAATTGTTTATTATACAAATTTATAATGTATTTATATTTATGTTATATTATAGTAAAAAAATTTGCACTTTAATAACAAAAAAAATATTAAATATCAATTAATATAAATTTTATTATTAATATATACAATTTTTTTTTATTGTTAATATATACAAAAAGAAATGTGAGATATTGGAGTGCAAAACAAGATATCTTTCTAAATTACCTACTTGATAGTTTACTTATTTTATGTACTTTCATTGTTTATTATTAAAAAATCCTATTATAGGTTTTGAAGGGATCCTAAAACCCTTTAAATGCACATAAGAATATTAAAAAATATATTAAATATGAATTAATATATATTTTATTATTAAATAAATATTAAATATTGAAACATTATACTAATTTAGATTTAAATATTGATTAATTTGTATATAATAATTATAAAATTCTTATTTTAAATATAATAATTCATAATATATTAATGATAATATTTATATTAAATTATTGATTATACAAACAAATAGAATTATCATTATAATATATTTATATTTATTTTATATTATAGTAAAATGAAATATTGATATATTTGTGTATAAGTTTTAAATATTAATATATTTTTAATAATCTAAATAGTAATATATTATATTGTGTAATATTCATATTTAATTTTCCTTCATTGTAATTATAATATTATAATTAATATATATACAATGAAGGACAACATAAATAATCATATAAATATCGATATTGTATTAATATGCATATTAGACAACATAAATTGAAATAAATCTACAAAGAAATGAGAGATATTGGAGTGGAAAACAAAATATCTCTCTAAATTATCTACTTGATAGTTCAGTTATTTTGTGACACTTCAATAATGGATATTCTTATGACAGTTATGTTAAGGCTAGGGATATGTCTTATAGGGAGGCGTTATTTTATCATTTCTTTTCTTTTCCTTCCTTCATGGAGTTGATTAGTGCTCATCCATACCTATCAGATACACTTATGTAAATTATGCATGAACATAATGATGATCGTATAGATTGTGATAGTTGTGAGTACATAACTAGTGAGGATATACATTATGGCACACCTTTTAGGAGGGCCATAGAAAATATAGTTTTACCTCCTTCACCTATGCTTTAAATGATTACAACTTTTAATGATACATCTCTTATATGTCATGCTAGATTTTCTCCATAGATTCATGTTATTTGAATGCATTAACTTCTTTTATGCTTGATAGTGTGTATAATGATAATTTTTCTCTTATTTTAAATCTATGGACATATGATATAGATACACATCATACCTTCACCCACATATAATGATGATCTACCTTCACTCATCCCTAGTGATAGACTTGTTTCTTTTAGAATATTTATTTGTAATGTTTATCCTAGCAATGAGATTTATGATGATTGCACTTCTTCTATCACTAGTAATAGGTTTGTTTTATTCACCTCACATGAGGTCACTAACCCACTTTACTCATGGTGAATATTAGGCAATATAATAAATTAATATTTGGATCACTATAATATATTAATATTTATAATTTATAGACAAATATATTAATATCAATATTTTATTTTACCATGTTATAATAATTGATATTATAATTAATATATATACAATGAAAGAAAAATAAAAAATCATATTAATATCAATATTATATTAATATGAATATTACACAACATAAATTGAATTAAATCTACAATGAAATGTGAGATATTGGAGTGCATAATAAGATATCTCTCTAAATTCTCTTCTTGATAGTTTATTTTATGTAATTTTATTCTTTTCATTAAAAAAGACATAATATAGGTTTTGAAGGGATCCTAAAACCCTTTAAATGCACATAAGAATATAAAAAAACATATTAACTTTGAATTCATATACATTTAAGTATGAATATATATAATGAATAAAATTTAATAATTATATTAATATGAATATTATATTAATAAAAATAATAGACAATATAATAACTTAATATTTGGATCACTATAATATATTAATATTTAATATTTATAGACAAATATATATCAATAGCTTATTTAACTATGTTATACTAATTAATATATATAACAATATACAAAGGCAAAAAAGAAAGAATTGAGGAAAAAAAAGCATAAGCTTTTTTTTCATATAATACAAAACTATCCCAAAAAAAAAAAGAATTGGAAGGCAACTCAGCTCAACTAAACTCAAAAATATGCATGAATGAGTTTGAAAAAGTAAATCCAAGTTGATGGGCAAGTACAAGTGAAAAGCCTAAAATTTAGGCCCCATAACTCCTCCAAGATGAGCAAAAATAGCTCAGAACTCCAAGTCTCAAAGTCCTTGACCAAGAAACTACCAAAAATAGTCGTGTCAAAAATAGAACTCCAAATATCTCTCCCTGCATAACCCTACACTTTAGTTCAACTCCTCTCCTATTTTTGTGTACCTTGAAAGACTTCTGATAAAGTCCAAAATGGTATTTTTGGGAAAATATTGAAAATATATATTTTTTTCAATTTTTTCTACATCTTAGTAAATTGCATTTTTGGAGGCCTTTGGAGTGGAATCAGGGAAAACCACCTTGAGGTAGCGTTCATGTTAGCCTTAGCAACCTGCAACTTGAACTAGATAATTGGTTTATCTTTCTAATGAGTCCAAAAACTTTGAATTATGATAAAGTAGCGAGGAGTTATGACTCCGCCAATTTTTTTTTTTGTAAATAATTTTCATCTTCCATAGCTCTTTTTTTAATTCCAAGGGTAATGTGACCCTTCATATTATATGTAAGCCTTTATATTTTGAATGAAAATGGCATTGATGAATGGTCTTTAGGTACTTGTATCTACACAGTGAACAAATATGTTAGATAAAATGTAGAGGCTGAAGCATCTCTCTTGACTGTTTTGATTTGATATTCTCTTCCTTCCTACTTCATTTGAAGTCACTTGCTTCTTGAAAGCATTGGAAAATAAATCTTACAGCCCAGCCTAATTGGGCTACCAAACACAATTTGGTAACATTTTTGTTGACCGCTACGCCAGTTTTACCTACTAAAACTCTCGTGGCCAGTTGCCTGTTATGTCCATTGGGCAATAGAGTCTTCCGTTAGCCTTTGTAACTCATAAAACTGCTTGAAAACTCAGCTGCTAGAAAAACAATAGCAACAGAAACAAAATTAAAATAAAACAAGGCTAGCTCCAAATAGGACTAGCTAACTATAGATCAACACTTTTTGAAAAAAGGAAACTGAAATGAAACAATTGTGCAACCAACACTTATTAAATTGAAATCTTATTCTACTATGATACAATTGCAACCCTATTCTTCTCAAAAGCAGTGTTTGAGGTGAATCCAATTAACTGGGATGTGTAACACCTCTACTTCCATTATAGCCAGTTGATAAGCATTATGTTTTTTGCATTCAATAATCATAAATGGGCCTGTCCACATAGCATCAAATTTGTTGTTCTTACCAGGTCTACTTTTTAGCTCATCCCATTTGAGAACAATGTGTCCTTCATTGAAAACTCTGAATGTTTCCCTCCTATCAAATGTTCTCTTCATCTACATCTGATACATCTCCAATTGCTGAGCTGTTTATTTCCTTATCTCTTCTAGTTCAACTAACTCAACTAGCCTTACCTCCATAGGACCAACTTCCATAAACTCAACTCTCTTTCATAAGACTTAGGGCTGCTAGTTCAGTTGGGATAGGTAGTTTAGCCTCTTTTCCATAAACCAAAACAAAAGGAGATTGACCTGTTGACCTCTTAGGAGGCACTTTATCAGCCCACAATGATTTCAACTTTGAATGCCAAGTTCTCTGGTTATCTTCTATTGTTCATTTGATGATCCTGATGAGATTTTTATTAGTGGATCTAGCCTGCCCATTTCCCTGAGGGTAGTAATTTGATGAAGTGCTTAGGTAAATGCCATGTTTGATGGCCTTGTCAATTATTTTTAGGCCTACAAAAGCCAATGCATTATCTAAAATAATTGCATTTGGTACCCTGGTCAAACCTGGCCACTAAGTCTTCATAAAAGTTCAAAACAACACTTTCATTAGCTTCTTTCAAAACTATTGCCTCTGTCCACTTAGTAAAATAATCTGTGGCTATTAATATCCACTTGTGACCAATACTAGAAGGTGGATTGATTGCCCCAACAAAGTCAAGGCCTTATCTTGTGAAGGGTTGATCAACTGAAATAGGTTGGAGTGGCATGCCTGCCAACGTTTCTTTACTTGCAAATACTACACATTTAACACACTTTCTAACCCAAGAATGCACATCTTTGAAAAGAGATAGCCAGTAATACCCATCCTTCATAATTTTCAAGGCTATTGTTTGAGCAGCAAAGTGACCACCAGTTGGCCCATTATGAAACTCATGTAATACTTTATCAATCTGATCGGTTTCAACACATCTCAACAACACTCCATTGTAGTCTTTTCTAAACAAGATATCTTCAACCATGACAAAAGGAATAGCTTGTAGCCTATAATATCTTTGTTTTTCTACACTTAGCCCTGCTTGGCATTCTCCAGTCTGCAAAAAGTGTATCATATCTCTTGTCTAGCTAGTATTGCTCACTGGAGCAATAGGTACAACAATATTATCAGCCATCAAAACCACTTCTTTTGGCAATTTAACTTCATTTTCTACTATTTCAGCTAGTTGCTCACATAGTCCTTTACCCTGAATCAGCTTTGTAACTTTGATGCCAACATCATACTCCATCACTCTAGGTATCCAACTAGTTATTTTATCTTCCAGATCTTTGCTCAACGAAAATTCTTTAACACTTGGATGGGCAACCATAAGCTGAATCTTGTTATTTGATAACATGTGCCTAATTTTTTTGAGGCTTCATATGACAAAAAGTACATGCTTTTCACCAAATATGTACCTTTGTTCATAATCTTCTAATCCTTGGCTGAAAAAGGCTATTGGTTTTTCCTGGCCTTCTATGTTCTACTGGGTCAACATAGCAGAGATAGTGTCAACTCCTCCATGGGTGCTACCACAATAATGGGTTACACTTTCTGAGGCATCCTGATTTTTGCTGAAATCACATATTTTTAGAAAATATAATGATTTAAGCCTTGAAAGGTTCCATTTAAAGGATTTTAATTAAATAGGGTTTGATCAAACCCCCTTGGATAGAAACCCGCTAGTTTTAAACCATACCTATAATGGAGTCTCCTCTACCCCTATCAAAATGCTGATAAAAAACCACTTTTGATTTACCTTTTGGGGGATCAAACGAATTCATTTAAAATTTATGTTTTGTAAGTGTGTAGTCCTTATTATAAGCTTTGCAAAAAATATAATTTTAAATATATTTGATTTGATTATTATATTTATTTTTTATTTCTTGTGAATGTAGGTTTTTCACTGAACATCAAGTTCTTTGTTCTACACACATGGAAAATTAGTAAATTAGTGAATTTTTTTTTGAAAAATATCCATGCCTTAGGTATTGATGTCCTTGTTTCAACAAAAAAAATAAAATTGAATTTCGATACATATAGAAAAAGTTATGTTTTACGGAATACGCCTATGTCTAAATTATAATTGGTTTGACTTCAAAACTTAATTAAAAAAATATATTCAACAAAACATTATGAAACCAAATGCATGCCCTATATATTGGTGTTACCAATCTAAATTCAAAAGAATCAGAATTTTTTCCTTTGTAGAAACAAAGCTATGTGCTAGATAATACACATCACTTTAAAAAAATGTTGTTTACTATTAAAAACTAGTTATAAAAGGAGACGCAAAAAAATTTAGAATTTAACTCTAAATTTTTTAAAAAATATATATTTAGAATATATAAACAAAATCTCACAAATCACTAGTTTGCATCATCTCCAAATTCCTAATAGTTTAGCGGCCATAGGTGTCAAAAAGTGAAGATTTAGTTCAAAATATTGATTTTAATGTCAGGTTTGGCCAAAAAGTGCAACCCATTGTTGTGGGATGACCCCCATAGGCATACAGAATAAAATCTTTTGAAAAGTCAGGATTGATCAATGTAGGAGATGCTGCTATAGCTGCTTTGATGTCCTCAAAGCTGTACTTTCCCTCTTTAGTCCAGCTGAAACCAATATTCTTCTTCAACATGGCTGTTAGAGGCTTCAATAAACTAGCAATATTCAGTATAAACCTTCTAATGAAATTGATTCTCCCAAGGAATCTTTGCAGCCCCTTTTTATGGGCTGGGGGAGGTAAGGCTGAAATAACACTTACTCTTTCAGGGTCAATTGTTATCCCATGCTTAGAAAGAATGTGACCTAGCAACTTACCCTTGTGAACAGTAAAAATACACTTTTTGGAGTAAGTGAGACTCCATATTCCCTACATCTTTCAAAGACCTATCTGAGATGATAAAAGTGATATTTGGTGTCCCTAGAGAAAACAGTGATGTCATCTAGATATACTAAGACAAACTTATTCATTATGCCTTGAAAAGCCATATTCGTGGCTCTCTTAAAGGTTGCTCTAGCATTCGACAACCTAAATGACATTTTTTGATAGGCCATAGTACCCCATTTAGTTGTGAATGTTGTCTTGTACTGGTCTTCCTCCTTAACCAAAATTTGGTTATACCCTGAAAAGCCATTTAGTAAAGAAAACCTTTCAACACCTGAAATTACTTGTAGAATCTCCTCCATTAAGGGCAGTGGGTAGTGATCTTTCAATAATGCTCTATTCAGGTCTTTGAAATCAACACACAGAATAATCTCACCATTTTTCTTCCTGACGAGAACTAGATTCGAGACCCATGATGTGTGTTTGATTGGAAAAATGATGTTGCTTTGAATTAGCTTATTTAATTCTATTTTCATCATCACTTCCAGCTTGAGGTTAAGAGGCCTCTACTTCTGCCTCACTAGTTTTACCCCAGTTCTAGCTCTATGGTGTGTTGAGCTAGCTCAGGGTTAAAACCTTTGAGGTCTTTGTAATCCCATGCAAAAATATCATCAAATTCTTAGCACAATAACACAAAAACATGCTTATCTTCAGCTATACATACCTTTCCAAATTTGAGAAGTTTGGACTTGAAAATCTCCACTAATTCATAGTGTTCCTCTTTGATAAGTATGCTGGCTTTTTCTTTTCTGAGCTGATCATCTAAATTGAAAATTAATTCCAAGGTCACCAAACCTTTTGGCAACTTATTGGTCTTTAATTGAACAATCTGGTCTTCAAATTGCTACTATAATTTTTGTTGATTACCAGTTTAAAACTCAACCTCCTGAATAAGAAAATTTACTATTTGATCATCACTTTCAAAAACCTACCAATGTATATTATTATCAGGCACTGATGGCCTTACAACCACTTTCACATACTACTACTTCTTAGTGTTTATGATTTCTTTGGGTATATAAAATTCAACCCCCATGGCTGCAAGATTATCAGTCCATTTGTTCTAATTTCTAGACAGGGACAATAGATTAAAAGCATCGAAATCCTCAACCAGATTCCATACTCTATATTTGTATGACTTAAGCAAGTCATTTTTGGTGATATTCAAGTTCCTTACCTAATTTGCAACAAGTTCACTATCACCATACACCTTCAAACACTTAGTATTCTTCCTTCTGGCCCATTCTAAGCCTTGAATGAGTGCCTCATATTCTGCTGTGTTATTTGAACAGCTAAATGCAAATATGAAATATGCATAATATTTTTCATTGTCCGGTGAAATAAGCATAGCTCCACCTCCTGCACCTATTTTGCTCTATGCACCATCAAAAGATAGCTTCCACAACTCATTTTCTGGCTGCTCTTTTTGTTGTTGCTACTGATTTTCAGCTTTCACAATGTTAGGAATGGGCTGATTTTGTTCATTGATCATATAGATACCTAAACTAGCTTCTTCTATTTGCTTGTAAGGGTCATCTTCATGATTTTCTGATGCCCATTCATGTAGAAACATGTCTTCTATGCTCTCAATTAGGGTGTTTCTCTCATGAACAGTAGGTTGTTCCTCCTCGTGATAGGTCAAATTAGCATTAACAACACTAGGGGTACAAGGCTCAATGTGATCTTTAGCAACAGGTTTAGATTCTACAATCACCCATGTACCATACCTAGTCCTAAAAAATATGTGACCAATCAGCTGACACATAACCTCCTAACTTTGATGTGAATGTTAGACTTAGGGCACACAATTGAGAGGGGGGGTGAATCAGTTGTGCAAAACTTTCTCCAATTTACACACTTAAATCTTCATGGTGATTAGCAATATATTAAACATGAAACATAATGCATTCAAATCAAAAGCAGAAACTCATCAACACATAATACACCAAGATTTTGATGTGGAAAACCCATTAAGGAAAAAAAACCATAGGGTGATTAACCTAAGAATGTATTCTCTGTTAGAAGAATAGAAAGAACAAAATGGCACATGCCAATTAGGGCTCACTGCCCGAGCACATTGCTCACAAGAGGCTCACTGCCTACAAGAGACACATTGTCTACAAAGAAATAAGTATCACATACATGAACTAGAGAATAGCATCTTCACCATGCTTGAATTAGTTCCATTAAGCTTAATGCTTCTACTCTACCTTTTGCTCTCCTCTTTGCTACCACACTTTCATCTCCACTAGACACCCTCTGGAATGACTTCACAATCCCTTATTTATACAAGGCATTGACTTAGGAACAATCATCTAAGTCGGCAAACACCTACAAGAACACCCGCAAGACGTGTAATACATCCGGTCGGCTAGTCTCAGAAAGAACACCAACATCTGGTGGTTATTCTTCAAATACAAACTTTAACTTCAATGCAGACCACCCACATGAACTGGACACTATCCATAGATCACCACAAGCTTTCCTGAATCACCAAGAACATCTGCACTTCATCTGCTTATTGGAATTCTTCTCTCCTTCATCTGGAACCTCAAGAACACAGTCTGTCATCACTGTTACAAAGGAATAGGTTCTTCTAGACCTTCAAACCATGAACCAATCTACTTGACACTTCATAAGGACGTCCTCAACACTTTCTCAAATCCACAGAATGGGATAATGCATTTCTAGATCTCACTGTACCTATCTGTATCACTCTATCACCTCTGAACACCTGCCGGAACCAGTTCTTCTTGAGCGACCATAACTCCTTTAGATCTTCATGCGAACCTCTGAAAACTTGACTGGAACAACTCTAGACTTATATATACAAACCCTTTAAACTGCATCCTCTGATCCTCAACCTATCTTGGACTTTGACCTTGTTGTCATCATTGTTCTTCATTGTTCCTGATTGAGACTTATTTTCTCAATATCCTCAGCACATAGCTCATCCAATCCTTCTCATTACTGCAACATGAGTATGTTGACATCAATGACAACACCGATTAGACCCATACTTGCAACAATCTCCCCCTTTGTCATTGATGGCAACATATGATGTGAAAAACCATCAAGACAAGAACTTCTCCTTACTGTCACAACTCCCCTATCAGCAACAACTATTCACATGTCTTATCTTCCTTCACTGCTCCCCCTTTGATCATCAACCACTTTTTTTTCACATGTCTTTTCTCCCCTTTTGACATCAATGGCAAATGGCTCATACTTGCAACTCCATCACTTTAGAACATACCAGTTGCTCCCCCCAAGTAGCAGCTTCCCATTATCAATTCGGATCAAAAGATAT
Organism: Cunninghamia lanceolata; assembly: GCA_027924645.1. NCBI lineage: Eukaryota > Viridiplantae > Streptophyta > Pinopsida > Cupressales > Cupressaceae > Cunninghamia > Cunninghamia lanceolata. The sequence continues at coordinate 10,812,451 of BSBN01000937.1, read as the reverse complement.
GACTGTGATATCCACCAGACTAATGCACATCAGTGCATCCTAGTTCATCACTAGAGGGGCAATAACCCCTAACTTCTCCTTGAGATACTCAAAAGAGTCCTTGGGAAGAGGTTTAGTTAAGATATTTGCAATCTAATCCTTGGAGGGCACAAACTCCAGTCTAACTTCATCCTTGTTCACTTGCTCTCTCAGAAAGTGAAACTTGATAGATACATGCTTAGTCTTAGAATGCAACACCAGATTCTTAGAAATATTTATTGCACTTGAATTATCACAAAAAGATTGTGATAGGCTCCTCATACTCTACTTTAATATCTCTTAGCATCTGCTTCATCCACAAAACTTGAGTGCAACTACCTATTGTTGCAATGTATTCTTCTTTAGTTGTAGATAGAGATATTGCCTCTTGTTTCTTGCTTAGCTAAGAAACCAATCTTTTTCCCAAAAAGAATGCTCCACCACTGGTACTCTTCCAATCATCCACATCTCCTACCCAATCTGCATTTGTATATGCATGAAGAGAAAAATCATGATCTCTAGGATACCACAAACCATACTCAACTGTTCCTTTTAGATACCTAAAAATCCTTTTGATTTCCATGACATGAGATTCTCTGGGATCAGCCTGGAATCTCGCAACAAGACCAACAACCTGCATTATATCTGGTCTAGTTTGAGTGAGGTACAACAATCCTCCAATCATTGATCTATACTTTGTCTGGTCTGCCTTAGGAGAGTCAACATCTTTGCTCAACTTACATCTGGTTGCCATGGGAGTATTCATTTGCTTTGAATCTTCCATTCCAAATTTTCTCAACAATTCTTTCACATATTTGGTTTGAGAAATAAAGATTCCTTTCTTTGTTTGAGCAATTTGCAGACCCAAGAAAAAATTTATTTCACCAAGCATAGACATCTCAAACTCACTTTTCATTTGATTTGCAAAAGTTTTACACATACTATCTCTTCCTCCAAAGATGATATCATCAACAAATACTTCAACAATCAAGATGTTTTCATGATCAATTTTGAAATATAAGTTACTGTCAACAGTACCTTTGTTGAAACCAATCTTCAAAAGATGCTTATCCAGTCTTTCATACCAGGCTCTTGGGGCTTGCTTTAATCCATAAAGTGCCTTCTTCAATTTCCAGACCATATCACCATGATCAGACAACTGAAATCCATCTGGTTGCTCTATATACACTTCTTCTTCCAAGTCACCATTTAGAAAAGCAGACTTGACATCCATCTGATATACTTTGAAATCCTTGAAGGCAGTAAAGGCAAGAAATAATCTGACTGCTTCAATTCTTGCCACCGGAGCAAAAGCTTCTTCAAAATCAATTCCTTCTATTTGAGAGTAGCCCTTGCAGACCAATCTGGCTTTATTTCTGATTCCTTCACCAACTTCATTTAGTTTGTTCTGGAAAACACATTTGGTTCCAATCACATTCTTGTTTCTGGGTCTGGGAACAAGATCCCAAGTGTGATTTTTCTCTATTTGCACCAACTCTTCCTCCATAGCTTTAGTCCAGTTTTCATCATTGCAAGCTTCATTCACTGTCTTAGGTTCAATCTTTGAAATCAAACAATATTCTACTGAATCTTGAGCAATTCTCCTTCTTGTTAGTACTCCTTTGCTTTTATCACCTATGTTCTGATCTTCAGAGTGGTTCAGTCTTACAAACCTGGGAACTTTAGGAATTTCTTGCACTTCTGATTCTTGATCAGGCTCGTTGAGACTCACTTCTTCTTCCTGGTTTACTGGATTAGCTTGAATCTGACTGACAGATGAGGCTTGGGCTCCTTGAGTCAGAACACCATTCTGATCATCTTCATCATATTCATAAAACCTTGAGGGTTTCTCAATTCCCTCATCAACCTTCACATTTGTACTTTCTATCATCTTTTTCAATCTTTTGTTATAACACTGGTATGCTTTGCTTTGAGTAGAGTAACCCAAGAATATTCCTTCATCACTTCTAGCATCAAACTTTCCTAGATCTTCATCTCTTTTAATGTAACATTTGCTACCAAAAAATCTAAAATACCTTACAGTAGGAGTGATGCCAAACCAAAGTTCACAAGGAGTCTTACCAGTATTGCTTCTAATTTGAACTCGATTGAGAGTATAGACTGCAGTGCTGACAGCTTCTCTCCAATAGATATGATGAACATTAGCTTCCATCATCATGGCCCTAGAAGCTTCCTGTATGGTCTGGTTCTTTCTTTCTACTACTCCATTATGCTGTGGAGTCCTAGGAGCAGACAACTGTCTCTTTATTCCATGTTTCTCACAGAACTCTATGAACTCACCGGATGTGAAGTCTCCACCTCTATCAGATCTTAGACATTCCAACTTCAATCTGGTTTCATTCTCTACCATAGCCTTGAATATTTTGAATTTCTCAAAAGCTTTTGATTTCTCTTTCAGAAAAGTTACCCACATCATCTGGGAATAGTCATCAATTAGCAGCATGAAGTATCTATCACCTTGAATACTCCTGGTTCTTGCCAGACAATAAAGATCAGTGTGAACTAAGTCCAATAATCCAATAGAAGATAGTTCCTTGCTTTTGAATGTGACTCTGTTCAGCTTACCCAACTGACATTCCTTGCACAAGATGTTAGTAGGTTTCACCAATTTTGGAAGATCTCTTACAGCCTGAATATTGCTTATCTTGATGATATTATCAAAATTCACATGACACATCCTTCTATGCCATAACCAACTATGATCAACTTGAACAAATAAGCGGCTTTTACCAGTACCAACCAAGTGGAAGTGGTGCACGAGCACCAAGGGTTTGGAACCTATGTATAAAGGGTTTGGAACCCATGTACATACCTTCGCATTTTGGTGTGAAGTTTTTGATTTTTCATAAGGAGCAGGAACATACATTCGGTGACCAACTGTGGCGGTGAGGAGAACTGCCGGTAGGGAGTCAACGGATGCATATAAGAAGCAATCGGTATGATTAAGTGTATCGGCATACAAGCTCAGAGTTTGACCAAAGTCTTACATCTGGCCGATAGGAAGATAAGTCAATGCGAGTCCCACACAATGCATGCAAGCTTCGCATGTATATACAAAGTGGATCAGCATTTACAAAGATACAATGGCCGAGATGCATTGACCAATAGGGGATTGCGGGTCCCATCTCTTGTATGTTGCAAGTGAAAGAACATACAAGTCATGAGATACAAGTCGGGAGATACAAGTTAATGAGATACAAGGAAGGTTAAGAAGCACGGGCCCCACCTCTTGCATGTTCACAATGTATGCAGTGAATGTATAAATAGAGATGCAAGACCCTAAGATACATCAGGAAGCTTAAGTTGTGGACCCCATCTTTTGCACGTCGGTAATATTTGCATATGCGAAATGGATCCATCAGAGTAAGAATGAACATCGGGAAACAAAGGAAAAGCTATGCCAACAATACAATGTCTGAGCGATAGATACTTCATCCGTTGGAGAGAAATGGTATATTGGCGGAAGAAGTTAAGTAGTGGCCGATAAGGTGGATCAAGCCGTTGAAAAGGGAAGGAGCATTTCGGTGTGAAAGTCAAGATATTTGGTTGATGATAAAGTGAATGTATATCTCGATGCATAAAAGATTTGTATGTATGATACAAGCAAATGTGCAATATGTAAACCATTGTGGAGTTCGAAGATAGTAGGTCCCACCTCTTGTGTGTTTAATGTTTTGAGAATATATACACGGAGGAACATACATTGGGAAATTAAGGTCATGGTTCTACACAAGGCACGAAGGCAATGCATGTATATGCAAAAGTGAATGTATCGATAGAATGCATATCGACAGGGGAAGAATATGATCGGTGAAACGAAAAGAACCTATTTTGCCGATAATGAAGACAAAAGCATGGAGAACCTAACTGAATAGACAGAAAACCCTAACTGTCTGATAACAGAGAAATGACGAATGGTATAAGAACTATTTTTGGCTTTGTAGATCGGTTAGAGAAGGTGGAAAAACATGGAAGATTGAAGAACATACATTGAACGTAATAGAGAAACTTCTGATAATAGAAACATTGATAGTTTGAATCCATTTGTATATTGTCTGTAGAGTACTTGTATAATCCGGTTTGTAGTAGAGTAGATAGTTTAATTTTTGTTCTTTTGTTTATGCTTGTAGAAGATGTCTCTGTCTTGATGCCCCTGCATTTTCCTTGTACAGTCATGGAGGGCCATCAAGTAGAGACCTTGTTTTTTTTGTTTCTGTTTGTGTTAGTGATTGGATTGTCAATGGGAGACAATGAGAACTTGTCCTAGGCGAGCTCTGCTATAACCCGGCTAGGTATGCAAGTTGCAGTCTAAGTAGACAGGGGTGAAAAATAGAGAAGGGAGAATTGAGCACCAAGCAATCAAAACCCTGGACCTAAAGAGGAGGGTTGATAACAGGCTCAAGAAGGCTAAAAGCCTTGGATATTGAGAATCTTGGTACACAGTGAGGACAAAGAAGAATACCTCACACCAAGAAAGCATTGTTTGTACTGAAAATAACAGGCAAATAGGTCTTTCACCTCTGTAATAGATTGTGTAGGTTGGATTAGGCATTTTGGGTATAAAATGTCTTTAAGCAGTTGAATTGGTAGGGAGACTTGGGTATGATTTAGGTCTTGAAGTGTTGATTCAAGATAGGTTTTCTAAGCCCATAGGCCTCCCAATCAAATTAGTATCAGAGCAAGTTAAAGATTTGAGCTATTCCTAGATTGGAATAGAAGAAGTTGTATGTCATCGCCGAGTTCAAGTGAGTCTGTAGGTTCATCCAAGAAGATGGTGACTAATGCAAAATTGGAAAAGAAGGTTGATGACCAAGAAGAGGAGAATAGGCTCCTATAGGAAAGATTGGCAGAAATGGAAAGTAAACTGGGTGCCATGATAATAAAGACTAAAGAAGTCAGTCAGAAAATTAAAAATTCTGAAGGTAAGGAAAAAGGTGTGTCTATAGAAGATGAAGAGCCCACACCTGATCCTAAGATGGAAGAAGAACCTTTCTTGAAGGCCTTGAAAGCCATGAGTGGCAAGTCATTGGAAGGAGTTCCTCTTTTTGGTGGAAAGATGGAACCTGATTTGGTTATGGAATGGATAGAAGGTTTATAAAATCACTTTGAATGTGATGGAATGAGTGAAGCACAAAAGGTGAAGGTGGCTAAATCCAGACTTAGAGGAGCTGCCTTGACATGGTGGAAATTTGTTCAAACAGAAATAGAAAAAGAAGGCAAGAAACCTATAGCTTCTTGGAAAGGTATGGTGGCTAAAATCAAAGAAGTCTACATGCCTTGGGATTATGAAGTTCATTGGCACAAGAAAAGATAGAATTTGAGACAAAGAGAATTAGACATCAATGCATACACTGAGGAATTTCAAAAACTATGCTTGAGGTCTAAGGTGATGGAAGATGAAAATGTAAAGGTAGCAAGATACCTGAATGGTTTGAGGTGGAGTATTCAAGAAGAAATCAGCTTGTTCATCCCTACAACAGTACAACAAAGCTATCAGTTAGCACTCAAGGTAGAGGAGAAGGGCAAGAAGAAACAAGAATCAAATAGCAGATCAAGAGGAAGAGGTAGAGATAGCAGAGGAAGAGGAAATTATGGTGGTAGGAATATTGATCAAAGACCCCAAGGAGAATCCAAACTCACAGAGCAGAGTGGGGAGACTAGTAGTAGAGGAAACTACCGAGGAAGGGGATCTAACAAAGGAAGATCAGGAGGATCAGGTAGAGGATCCTACTTTACCACTATGAAATGCTAAAATTGTGGACAATTAGGCCATCCAGCATATAGGTGTCTTGATAAGGGCACATCTTCTTCTCAAGGAGTTGATAAAAGAAATCATTATGTACAAGATGATTCTTCAAGTAGCAAATCAACTAAAGTCAGTCTAGCCTCAGAAGTGGGGGAGAACATCATGGTAAGGAGAACCTTGATCAAAGAACCAGTGAAAGCTGAACCAAGCCAGAGGAGAGCATTATTGAGAATCAGATGCAAGATTATGAATAAGGTATGTCAAGTAATTATAGACTCAGAGTCTACTGATAATATAGTGTCTAATGAAGCAGTTAGAAAACTAAATTTGCAAACAATACCTCATTCAAATCCATATAGAGTTACATGGTTAAATAAAGGTCAACATGTGATAGTCAATGAGCAAACTTGGGTAGAGTTTGGTATAGGTGGATACAAAGACAACATACTCTATGATATCCTACCCATGGATGCATGTCATCTCTTATTGGGCAGACCATGGCAGTATGACCGGAAGGCCATACATGATGGTGAGAAGAATGAATATTCTTTTCAAAAAGATGGTGTCACCTATAAAATTCAGTCATTGGAAGATGAAGAAGCAAATAAGACAAAAAGTCCTAGTGTCTTAATTGTGAGTGGTAAAGAGTTTTTGAACACACTTAAGGAGGATGGTATTGGTTATGCTATCATAGTAAAGCCTAAGGAAGAGCAGAAAGACAAAAAGGTAGTGATCCCAAAAGAGGTACAAACTATACTAGAATAGTATAAGGACATCATTAGTGATGGAACACCAGCAACACTACCTCCACAAAGAACTATAAGCCATCAGATAGATCTGATTCTAGGAGCATCTTTACCTAACAAAGCTCCTTACAAGATGACTCCAGAACAACATAAGGAAATAGCTAGACAAGTGCAAGAGTTGCTTGACCAAGGATTGATTAGGAAAAGCATAAGTCCTTGTGTAGTGCCTACAGTGTTGGCACCAAAGAAGGAAGGAACATGGAGACTATGCACAGACTCCAGAGCTATCAATAAGATCACCATAAGGTACAAATTTCCAATTCCTAGAATTGAAGATCTTATGGACTATTTAGGAGGGGCTAAATACTTCACTAAGATAGACCTAAAAAGTGGTTACCACTAGATCAAAATCAAGGAAGGTGATGAGTGGAAAACAACCTTCAAGACCACAGAAGGACTGTATGAATGGCTTGTTATGCCATTTGGTTTATCAAATGCTCCTAGCACATTCATGAGGCTCATGAATGAAGTCCTCAAGGACTATATAGGTAAATTTGTAGTTGTTTATTTAGATGACATCTTGATTTTTAGTCAAACTAAAGAAGAGCATCTTGAACATGTAAATACTGTTTTGAAAAAGTTACATGATGAACAACTAACCATAAATTTGGAGAAGTGTGAATTTATGAAGCAGGAATTGGTATACCTTGGTTTTGTATTGTCCAAAGGAGAACTAAAAATGGACAAGTCAAAGGTAGAAGCCATATTGAATTGGCCTACTCTTAGAGCAGCAACTAAGGTGAGAAGTTTTCGTGGCTTGGCTCAGTTTTATAGAAAGTTCATAAGGAATTTCAATGCTATTTGTGCACCCATGCTTGATACAATAAAAGGCGGAATGAAAACAAAGTTTCAATGGACACAGGCAGCTGATAAGAGTTTTGAGTTATTGAAGAAAGAAGTAGCCACATAGCCAGTGTTAGTGCTACCAAATTTTGATAAGTTATTCACTTTAGAATGTGATGCTAGTCATGTTGTAGTAGGTACAGTACTCAACCAGGAGAATAGGCTAGTAGCCTTTTTTAGTGAGAGGCTGAATGAAGCAAAGAGCAGATACTCTTCATATGACTTGGAGCTCCATGCCCTAGTCCAAGCACTTAGAAAATGGAGGCATTATCTCCTACCAAAGGAATTTGTTGTATATACAAACAATCAAGCTTTGAGTTTTTTGAACTCACAAGATAAGTTGAGCCATAGACATGTCAAGTGGATGGAGTATTTACAGTCCTACACATTCACCATTAAACATAAGAAGGGATAGCTCAACAAGGTAGCAGATGCCTTAAGTAGGAGGTTGATTACAGTACAAGACTTTGAAAATCACTTTCATAGTGAGTTTGCAGATTACACATTACAGCAGGGATTTCTATTCAAAGGTGGACAGTTGTGTGTACCAAAAGGATCCATGAGGGAAAATCTCATACAGGAGAAGCATAATGGCAGTTTGAGTGGACATTTTGGTCTGAACAAAACATTAGAGTTAGTCCAGAGGTTCTACTATTGGCCAAAGATGCACAAAGATATCAGAAAGTATGTGGAGTAGTGTATCATCTATCAGAAAGCTAAGGGAACTTCTTCAAATGCTGGACTGTACCAACCACTACCCATACCTTCCAGACCATGGGATTGTGTAAGTATGGATTTTGTAGTTGGTCTACCAAAGACTAAGACTGGTTTTGATAGTATTTTTGTAGTTGTTGATAGATTCAGTAAGATGAATCATTTTATTCCCTGTAAGGTGACTCATGATGCTATTCATATAGCTCATTTGTTTTTCAAAGAGGTCATAAGGATTCATGGACTTCCAGCAAGCATCATGTCTAATAGAGATGCTAAGTTTATGGGACATTTCTGGAAAACTTTATGGCAGAGGCTAGGAACAAATCTGTCTTTTGGATCAGCATATCATCCACAGACAGATGGCCAAACAGAAGTGGTGAACAAGACGTTGGGCAACCTATTGAGGTGTTTGAAAAAAGAATATGGACAGAGTTGGGATCAAGTCATTTATCAGGTGGAATTTGCCTATAATGACAGTGTGAATAGGACTACTAGCAAAAGTCCATTTGAGATAGTGTATGGAATGCATCCTTGAGGTGTATATGAACTCCAACATCTTGGAGACATGAAACATAGAAGTGGTCATACAGAGGATTTTGCACAGTCTATGAAGGAGATTCATGACCAAGTGAAGCAGTAATTGATGGAAAACACCCTAAAAATCAAAGATAGGGTAGATGCATATAGGAAGGATATTCAATTTGCAGTTGGTGATTTAGTCATGGTTCATTTGAAAAAAGCCAAATTGCAAAAAGGGATGCCAACCAAATTGCAGATGAGATGGATTGGTCCTTGCAAAATTCTGAACAAGTATGGCAACAATGCTTATAGGATTGATTTACCAGCAAACTTGGCAATTTCACCAGTGTTCAATGTTTAGGACCTAGTACCTTATAAAGGTCCTCATCTAGTAGCAGGGGGATCTAGTTCTGAAGCTACATAGAGAATGAGTGATGTGACCTTGCCTCCAAAAACCAAACCACAGGCTGAGAGAATTCTAGATTCTTGAGTACAGAAATAGACCAGACATGGCGTGTACATGGAGCATCTAGTCAAGTGGCAATAGTTGCCTGAAGCAGAGGCTACCTGGATCACCGAGTCTGAGTTCAAGAAGTGGGGCATTGATTTTGCCTTGTCGTCATCGGAGGTGACTTGACTTTCTCCGCACTGGGGGAGTATGGTGCAGGAGCACCAAGGGTTTGGAACCCATGTACATACCTTCACATTTTGGTGTGAAGTTTTTGATTTTTTGTAAGGAGTGGGAACATACATTCAGTGACCAACTATGGCGGTGAGGAGAACCGGCGGTAGGGAGTCAGTGGATGTACATAAGAAGCAATCAGTATGATCAAGTGTATCGACAGATAGGCCCGGAGTTCCACCGAAGTCTTACGTCTAGCCAATAGGAAGATAAGTCAATGCGGGTCCCACACAATGCATGCAAGCTTCACATGTATATACAAAGCAGATCAGCATTTACAAAGATACAATGGTCGAGGTACATTGACCGATAGGGGATCACAAGTCCCATCTCTTATATGTTGCAAGTGAAAGAACATACAAGTCGGGAGATACAAGTTAATGAGATACAAGGAAGGTTAAGAAGCACATGCCCCACCTCTTGCATGTTCGCAATGTATGCAGCGAATGTATAAACAGAGATACAAGACCCTAAGATACATCAGGAAGCTTAAGTTGTGGACCCCATCTTTTGCACATCGGTAATATTTGCATATGCGAAATGGATCCATCGGAGTAAGAATGAACATCGAGAAACAAAGGAAAAGCTATGCCGACAATACAACATCTGAGTGATAGATACTTCATCTGTTGGAGAGAAATGGTATATCAGCGGAAGAAGTAGTGGCCGATAAGGTGGATCAAGCCGTTGAAAAGGGAAGGAGCATTTCGGTGTGAAAGTCAAGATATCTGGCCGATGATAAAGTGAATGTATATCTCGATGCATAAAAGCTTTGTATGTATGATACAAGCAAATGTACAATACGTAAACCATTGTGGAGTTCAAAGATAGTAGATCCCACCTCTTGTATGTTTAGTGTTTTGAGCATGTATACACTGAGGAACATACATTGGGAAATAAAGGTTGCGGTTCTACACAAGGCACGAAGGCAATGCATGTATATGCAAAAGTGAATGTATCGATAGAATGCATATCAATAGGGGAAGAATATGATCGGTGAAACAAAAAGAACCTATTTTGCTGATAATGAAGACAAAAGCATGGAGAACCTAACCGAACAGACAGAAAACCCTAACTATTCGATAACAGAGAAATGATGAATGGTATAAGAACTATTTTGGGCTTTGTAGATCAGTTAGAGAAGGTGGAAAAATGTGGAAGATTGAAGAACATACATTGAATGTAATAGAGAAACTTCTGATAATAGAAACATTGACAGTTTGAATCCATTTGTATATTGTCTATAGAGTACTTGTATAATCCAGTTTGTAGTAGAGTAGATAGTTTAATTTCTGTTCTTTTGATTCTATTTGTACAAGATGTCTCTGTCTTGATGCCCCTACATTTTCCTTGTACAGTCATGGAGGGCCATCGAGCAGAGACCTTGTTTTTTTTGTTTCTATTTGCGTTAGTGATTGGATTGTCAATGGGAGACAATGAGAACTTGTCCTAGGCAAGCTCTGCTATAGCCCGGCTAGGTATGCAAGTTGCAGTCTAAGTAGACATGGGTGAAAAATAGAGAAGGGAGAATTGAGCACCAAGCAATCAAAACCCTGGACCTAAAGAGGAGGGTTGATAAAGGGCTCAAGAAGGCTAAAAGCCTTGGATATTGAGAATCTTGGTACACAGTGAGGACAAAGAAGAATACCTCACACCAAGAAAGCATTGTCTATACTAAAAATAATAGGCAAATAGGTCTTTCACCTCTGTAATAGATTGTGTAGGTTGGATTAGGCATTTTGGGTAGAAAATATCTTTAAGCACTTGAATTGGTAGGGAGACTTGGGTATGATTTAGGTCTTGAAGTGTTGGTTCAAGATAGGTTTTTTAAGCCCATAGGCCTCCCCATCAGGAAGATATTACCTTTAGTTTGAGCACCGGATGCTATCTCCATTTTAGAACTTTCAAAGATTTTGCATTTTCCATCTTTGAATCAGAGATCATAGCCTTTGTCCACCAACTATCCAACACTAAGAAGATTGTGCTTCAAACCTTCAACATATAGTACATTACTAGTTTTGTTTCTTCCATCAAAAGAAATAGTTCCTCTTCCTCTGATTCTACCAGTAGAATTATCTGTTGGCAAGAGACACTATATGGATTCATGGTTGTTGTCATTGATGGCAACAAAGGTCATCCCACATATCCGCAAGTCATGATATGTCTCTACCGGAAGTCAGATTGAAGATTGTGGTGGTCCGGTGAACAAGAACAGAGCATGTGGCAAGGTCCGACAGATTGGTCCGGATCTCTCAGAGGAAGTGTCTTGGTGCAGTGCGGATCTGGGGAAGTCAAGAGGACTATCTTGAGTAGTATATTCCAAGGATTTAGCCTCCGGAGATGGACAAGGAAAAAGATATGAATAGTTGAGTACCGGATTCCTGAGAGACAGTGAAAACAGAGGAAGAACTGACTGATCGAGTATCAAACTACTTTCCGGATGTATTACAGATGATGATAAAGGTTGCGGAGGCATGAATCATGTTTGGCCGACATAATTGATGATATCTACAAGTATATGCTTGATCCGCATTGCTTGGTGAGCAAGGATTCAGCCGACAGAACTAAGTTTGTAAGAAACTAGACTGTTCCGGATGCCGACTAAAAAGATGATGAAAGTACTTGTGCGGATATATATAGAGGATGGATTTAGTGGTAAAAGGTGTGAATGTATGTGAGGATATGCGAACAAGTCCAGAGTAGAGCAGAAGTAACAAGAAAGATCCGGTATGTGAAAGGACAGCAGACTAAAGAACAGAGGAAAGATGAAGTGCAGCAGATCAGTATACTGAACCTAACCGGAACTGAACTCCAATATATGCAGATGCTTCCAATCAGTTCAAGACTGTGATTCTAATCACTTTGTAAGACAGTATGTCTTCTTGTAGGCAGTGAGCCTCTTGTGAGCAGTGTGCTCGGGCAGTGAGCCCTAATTGGCAAGTGCCATTTTTGTAATTTCCTATTCTTCTAACAGAGAATAATTCTTGGGTTAATCACCCCGTGGTTTTCTCCCTTAACAGGGTTTCCACGTCAAAAATACTGTGTCATGTGTTTCTTATTTCATGGTTTATGTTTTGTGTTTGATTTTATGCTGCTTCAATTAAAAGGAAAGTTTAATAAGGGAAATAATTAGGATAACTGATTCACCCCCCCCTCTCAGTTATCAACAATTGGTATCAGAGCCAAGTTCCTCCTAATAGAGCCTAACAGCTTGAGGAAGATCTGGGATTTCAAATGGATGCATATGGTTTAAAGGAGCAACTCAAGACTGCCCTTGAGGATCTTGAACAGTCAAATTCTGAAGTCAGTGAATTAAGAGAAAGACTCAAACAGGCTGATGAATTCATGAGGGAATTAAAAGACAAATTAAGTCTCTCTATGAAAAAGAGAAAGGAGCTGCTCCAACAGTTGGCAAGACAAAGTGAAGAAAGCAATACAAATGAAGAATTGACTGAGCAAACCAAGTTATGTGAAAAGTTATCAAAAGAAGTCATCATGTTAAGACATGAAATGGAATCAGGAACTATAAAGTTCACTCAAGAGATTGAAGAAAAAAGAAAGGCTGAAGACAATCTAAAACAATCTCTTAAGGAAAAATCAGAAGAATGCCACCAGATGGACAGGATTATCAGACACCTTGAATCTGATCTTGAAGATTCCAAAGATAATGAAGGAAAACTTGAGGATCAAATTGCCTCTCTCAAAAGAGACCTTCAAACAGCAAATGAATATAAAGAGAAATTCAAGATAAGTTCTGCTCAACTTGAAGTTCTTCTTGGAAGTCAAAAGAGGACAGATGACAAGTATGGCTTGGGATATGAGAAAGGAGAAAGCTCCGGATCCGGTCAGAAGAATCTTGGATCAGAAAATCCAAGGAGCAGGCCTAGAAGACCTCCGGTAAGACAGCCAAATGCTCAAAAATATCCATCCTTCAATGGATACTGCCACAGCTGCAACCATTTTGGTCACAAAGCTAATCAATGCAGAATGAGAATGAATCAGATTAATTCATCCTTCTCCGGACAGTGCTTCAACTGCAAAAGGTATGGACACAAATCCCATGAATGCAGAATTATGCAAGTAAACAAATCATTCAAAGGTAGATGCTTTACATGCAATAGAGTAGGTCATATGGCTAATCAATGCAGATCAAGGGGATATCAGTTAAATATGCAAAGAAATGTTATTTGTCAAATCTGCAATAGGTCCGGTCATAATGCTAAAGTCTGCAGAAACAAGAATCAGGACAAAAGAGGTCCGGTGTATAATCAGAATCAAGACAAGGGTAAACAAAAGATGAATGCGGATGAAGTTAGGAATCAGATGAGCAAGATTTGGGTGAAGAAAAGCTCAGAGAATGTAGAGGTTGAATCCGCACCAGATTCTGGTGCTGATATTTCTTCCGGAAATTAAAAAGTGAGCTCAGGCTCAGGGGGAGACTCAAAGAAGATTCTGTTCCCCCAGCCAAACAAGTTGTGCCGGATGTGGCACAAGATGCGGATTAAAGGGTTTATAGATATAAGTCCTGAGATGCTTCAGTCAAGTTTTCAGAGGTCCGCATGGAGTTATGAAGAAGCTGTGTTCGGTTAAGTTAGACCTGTTCAGGGAGATGCTCCGGTATGATAAAGGATTACAAAAAGGTCCGGAGAGATCCGGAAGTGCACGATCTTGTCTTGCGGATTGGACAAAGTGTTTGGGATGTTCTTGTAATATGTTACCTAGATTTATTCATGATTTAAAGATCCGGATGATATTCAGTGATCAGGACTAATCCGGGATACTCTAAGCTGTCCAGACATGGTAAACCGGAATAATGCAGGTGAAGCATTTATTGCAGACAGATATTAGGGTTTGCGGAGCAATATAAGGGATTTCTCAAAAGTTATCTGCTCATTCTACACTTGAGAAGAAGCGAATAGTGGAGCTCTGCAACAAGGATCATCAAGCACACCAAGGATCTCCTGCCGAAGTTATTGCATAAAGAAATCAATCCAACCACTCCGTGCAAACCGAAGGCGCATAAGGTATTCTTCGTTTTTCATTGCCTCACTGCAAATCTTTGAAGAATGGCTACTCCAAACATAGTTAAGATCTCTGATAGACCTCGCCCCTCATTCAAGAAACATCCCTACAAATCGTTGGAGGTAGATCCACTAGGAGCCTTCTCTAGTGTTCCCCACGGAGTCTTACATACTGAAGATATTAGGGTTTACATACACGCAAACATTGAGGAATTTGGGGTATTCAAATTAAGAGACCTCTATCACAAGCAACTGATAGACAATGCTTTTGAGCTCAAACCAGAGTATAAGGGTATCCAGAAGAAACAATTTGAGCAATTCATTCATTTCCCTAGCTTTGAAGAAGATGAATGGGTCCGGTATGTACTGAGCAGGATGCATGACAACTTCCTTTGGCTAGATAGACCCTGCAAGATCACAAAAGAAGCAATTAGAGCAGTAACTGGTCTATACTCTTCCGGGGGGGTACCTATCCTCAAATCTGTCAAGAACAACGTTGTAACTGAAGCCACCGGATCAAAATATGATAAGAGAGCAATGACCATTGAAGATATTTCGGATCCGGATATCAAATATGCATCAATGATCATAGGATACAAGATCTATCACTCCAGCAGGGAGAATTCTGTATCCGGAACTGCAATATACACAGCATATGAAATGCTAAGAAAGAATGCAGATTATGATCTTTGTGAACTACTACTAAGCCAATTGATGGAAAATGTATGGTACTCTCATTGTATGTCTCTTCTTTTACTTCATGAATGAGCTACCCGGAACAAGTGGATGGGTATGGCAGAATGACAAACCTGTTGCAGTCCAGATAAGAGACTATTTGCATGGACTTGGGGATGCAAAAGCGAGAAATACAGCTCTATGGGGATACTTCAAAAACTTTCAGAGCATGATGCAAGCAAGAGAGAGAATTCCCCAGTCTCTCATTGAGAAATACAAGGACTCAGTATGTTTTATGGTTGACACTGATCAGTGCCTAATGGAGGCAGTGGAGCCAAGGACTGTCTGGATCATGCCCATGGGGTATGAAGTTGATGAACAGATAGTAGAGCTGCATGTTCAACACATGCTAAGTCAGCCCAAAGATCCTAAGGCAGAAAGGTTTGGAACCTTTGAGGAGCTGAGCGTGAAATTACATGTAGAACTCAGGGAACCTGAGATTAAAAGAAAAGTGAGAAAAGAAGTAGAGCACATTGCTCAAGGCCTAGGCATCTCAAAAGAGGCACTTGATGCCAGCCGAGAAAAGAGGAGAAAGGCTGAGGAGGAAGAGAAAAGCAAAGAAAGTGCTCCGGTTGAAACCCCCACCCGGACCAGATCATCAAAGAGATCTGCACCTTCCACAACCAAAAGCTCAAAACCGGAAGTCCAGGCATCCGGTAAAAGATCCAAGACAAAAGCATCAAGGGCTTATGAAAGCCAAAAGGATGAAGAGGAGACAGAATCAGATGAAGGAGTAAGAGAAGTAAAGAAACAGAAAAAGAAAGGATCCGGTAAGCCCTCCACAGGCCAAGACAAGGAGGAAATGGCAGAGGTAACTGTTGAAAAGCCCACTCTGTCACTAGAGAGCATAATCAAGTCGGTCACGGTGGATGGAAACCTTCAACCAATGACTGAATCCTATGATGACTTCAGTGAGGCAGACCAAAAGACTCTGCAGGAAGCCACAGTTAAATATCTGAACACATACAATAAGGCTTTCATTGAGATCATATCTCTCATTCCTAAAAGCCTAGAGAAGGAAATGGAAGTAAGAAAGAATAATGCGCATGCCAAAGATCTTGAGATCCGGGAGCAGATAGCTATTCAGCTATATCCTCAAATTGATCCCAAGACAATGAACATGATCTTCAAGGACTGCAGAGATGAGTTCAGAAGTAAAGCCAGGATGAATCAGCTCATGCTTGGTGAGACTGACAAAGTGGCACAAGAGACAGAAGAGATCCTCCGGAAGGCCTTCAAAAGGTTCAATCTTCCTGTTGTAGAGGACTTAGGTGCAGAAACAGCTGCTGACTTGGAATCTTCTGTTCCGGAAGAAGTGAGCCCTGAACAGACAAGTGAGGACTTGGGACCCTCTGCTCCAGAAGAAGTGACCCATGAACAAGCAAGCATCTCTCCTCCGGTTTCCCCTACAGTCTCCGGATCCAAAGAAGAAGAGCAATTGCAGGAGAAGGAAGCAGTGGTGACAGACAAAGAGGTTGACAGTTCTAAGACTGCAGAACAAAAGAAACATCTGTCTCCGGCAAGAGACACTGCACAAACTGTTCAACAATTTTTGAGCAAAGAAACTCTAGAGATTGATGAACCGGAGCTTCTAAAAGGTCCATTTGATTTTGACTCTCTCTCTCCGGTACAAACAATGAAGATAGCTTCATTTGCAAATGCCAAGGCAAATGAAAAGCTCCTAAAGTCTCATATGGAGGACTGTGAGTTGATAGAGGCTGCTTCCGGAGTACTTGTAAAGATCATGCCATCAATCCAAATAGATCCGACAGCCTCCACTTCCGGCAATCTAAAAACCTTAGTCAGCAGTATTGATACACATTTTAATTCTCTAGAAAAATCAGCTGAAGACAAGGTCCGGAAGGAATTTTTGGATAAGAGATTTTCTGAAATATTAGATTTAATCTCTAAGGATAGGAAGATTGTAAGCATTGGAATAAAGAGCTTAGAAAATGCTCTTAAGGATGGCGGTGACATCTACAAATTTTGTATATCTTGGTCAAAGGCAACAGCAGCAATTGACAAGAAAATAAAAGAGGAACAGGACAAGCTTCAAAGCTTATCTCAAAGTTTTGATCCTCTCTCTTCCTCTATAATAAATCAAGAATGTCAGACTATTGCAGTCTTGAATGAAATAAAGAATCTTGAGAAGGAGAGGAAGAACATTACCAACCGGATGGGAGAACTTAGAAGGATTATAGTCCCTAAGTTGGAAACTATGCATGAGGCCATCAGTGATGCCCAGACCACCGCCCATACAAAAGATCCGACAGATCTCAGGCGGGCAGAAGCTTTTGCATTTTTGTTGAGTGGTCACATTTCAATCTTGGACAGAATGAAGCTAAGTTGGGCTACTGAAATGGTTCAACTGCAGACATCCTTTGCAGACATTCTGCAGTATATGTGAGTATGTAAATATGCGGCTATATATAGAAAATTTTTGAAAATTTTGGTGTGCGGACCCTACCCTTTGCCATTGATGTCAAAGGGGGAGTGAGGAGCAGTGAAAAATGAGGAATCCAACTCAGGGGGAGTTCCAGAAATTGTATATAAAGACAGAGCATCAGCAAAGGGGGAGCATAGTGTAAACACTTAGTCATTTTTCACTAAGTGTTGCCATCAATGCCAAAGGGGGAGATTGTTGGCAAGAGACACTATATGGATTCATGGTTGTTGTCATTGATGGCAACAAAGGTCATCCCACATATCCGCAAGTCATGATATGTCTCTACCGGAAGTCAGATTGAAGATTGTGGTGGTCCGGTGAACAAGAACAGAGCATGTGGCAAGGTCCGACAGATTGGTCCGGATCTCTCAGAGGAAGTGTCTTGGTGCAGTGCGGATCTGGGGAAGTCAAGAGGACTATCTTGAGTAGTATATTCCAAGGATTTAGCCTCCGGAGATGGACAAGGAAAAAGATATGAATAGTTGAGTACCGGATTCCTGAGAGACAGTGAAAACAGAGGAAGAACTGACTGATCGAGTATCAAACTACTTTCCGGATGTATTACAGATAATGATAAAGGTTGCGGAGGCATGAATCATGTTTGGCCGACATAATTGATGATATCTACAAGTATATGCTTGATCCGCATTGCTTGGTGAGCAAGGATTCAGCCGACAGAACTAAGTTTGTAAGAAACTAGACTGTTCCGGATGCCGACTAAAAAGATGATGAAAGTACTTGTGCGGATATATATAGAGGATGGATTTAGTGGTAAAAGGTGTGAATGTATGTGAGGATATGCGAACAAGTCCAGAGTAGAGCAGAAGTAACAAGAAAGATCCGGTATGTGAAAGGACAGCAGACTAAAGAACAGAGGAAAGATGAAGTGCAGCAGATCAGTATACTGAACCTAACCGGAACTGAACTCCAATATATGCAGATGCTTCCAATCAGTTCAAGACTGTGATTCTAATCACTTTGTAAGACAGTATGTCTTCTTGTAGGCAGTGAGCCTCTTGTGAGCAGTGTGCTCGGGCAGTGAGCCCTAATTGGCAAGTGCCATTTTTGTAATTTCCTATTCTTCTAACAGAGAATAATTCTTGGGTTAATCACCCCGTGGTTTTCTCCCTTAACAGGGTTTCCACGTCAAAAATACTGTGTCATGTGTTTCTTATTTCATGGTTTATGTTTTGTGTTTGATTTTATGCTGCTTCAATTAAAAGGAAAGTTTAATAAGGGAAATAATTAGGATAACTGATTCACCCCCCCCTCTCAGTTATCAACATTATCACCAAACTTCACCACTCCTCCTTCATACCTTTCCAAATCTATGAACTTATTTTTGTCACCTGTCATATGGTGAGAGAAACCACTATCAATGACCCAATCATCCTTTGCTTCAACTTGGGCAGCAAGAGCTCTTTCTACAACTTTATGATTGATAGATACAGAGGATATTGGTTCTTCTTCCTTGATGGCAATAAACACCCCTTCATTTCCTGATTTGTTTCCAGTCTCTGATTCATCATCTGTTAGTCCTTCATTATCATCTTCTTCATGAACATAGTAACAATTCTTTTGGAACCTTGATCTGTTACTACTTGACTTTGAAAATCTTTTCAGACATCTTGAGGTAAAATGACCAATCTTATTGCAGTTAAAACAATTAAAAGGCATTTTTTCTTCATACTTACCGGATCCTCTTGGCAGTCTCTTTGCAATGAGGGCTTCAAGTTGAGCAGTTTCTACTTCTTCTTCTTCCAGGTCTTTTCTTGCTTTTTCATACCATGACAATTTCCTTGATGAATTTTCTCCCAGATCAAATCTTTGTTTACCTTTCACAGAGGCACTGGCTTTGAATGCAAATTCAGTCTTGGGGGGATCATCTCCAAACTCGGTCATTTCAAATGTAGCTAGTTTGCTAGCCAATTGGTCTCTTGTGATAGTTGTATGGGCTCTGAATTCATCAATGGTAGCAACCTTGATTTTGTAAGAGGCGGGAAGGGATCTAAGAATTTTGCCAACAATCTCATTTTCATCTAAGACTCCACCAGCATTTCTAATTCCACAAACTAGCTCATTTACTCTTGGCATAAAAGTAGTAATATTTTCATCATCTCTCATCTTTAGTTTTTCAAATTTCCCTTTTAGACTCTGTAACCTTGCACATTTAACATACTGGTCTCCTTCATGCAAAAGTTCCAGTTTATTCCAAATCTCAAAAGCAGTTGGTAGGTCAATAACATTTGAGAGCTCTGAGTCAGATAATGTGCTTAGAAGAGCCTCTTTAGTCTGTAGATTGTTTTCAGTATCTGTGATTTCATTTAGGGTTGTCAGACCACCCTATGGAGGTACATACGCTTTTGCAACCATGGACCAATACGCCATTCCCATACACTACAAATGACATTTCAAGTGATCTTTCCAAAGAGCAAAGTTGGTTCCATCAAACTTTGGACTATCCTTCTTGTAAGATGACATCCTGGATCTCCTCAAGCGGTTAAGCTCCTTTTAGAGGAACTTGGCTCTGATACCAATTGTTAGACTTAGGGCACACAACTAAGAGGAGGGGGGGTGAATAAGTTGTGCAAAACTTTCTCTAATTTACACACTTAAATCTTCTTGGTTATTAGCAGTATATTAAACATGAAACATAATGCATTCAAATCAAAAGTAGAAACTCATCAACACATAAGACACCAAGATTTTTACGTGGAAAACCTAGTTAAGGGAAAAAACCACGGGGTGATTAACCCAAGAATGTATTCTCTGTTAGAAGAATAGAAAGAATAAAATGGAACATGCCAATTAGGGCTCACTGCCCGAGCACACTGCTCACAAGAGGCTCACTACCTACAAGAGACACATTGTCTACAAAGAAATAAGTATCACATACATGAACTAGAGAATAGCATCTTCACCATGCGTGAATCAGTTCCATTAAGCTCTATACTTCTGCTCTGCCTTTCACTCTCCTCTTTGCTACCACACTTTCATCTCCACTAGACACCCTCTAGAATGACTTCACAATCCCTTATTTATACAAGGCATCAACATAGGAACAATCATCTAAGTCAGCAAACACCTACAAGAACATCTGCAAGACGTGTAATACATCCAGTTGGCCAGTCTCAGAAAGAACACCAACATCCGGTGGTTATTCTTCAAATACAAACTTTAACTTCAATGCGGACCACCCACATGAACTGGACACTATCCACAGATCACCACAAACTTTCTTGAATCACCAAGAACATCCGCACTTCATATGCTTACTGCAATTCTTCTCTCCTTCATTTGGAACCTCAAGAACATAGTCTGTCATCACTGTTACAAAGGAATAGGTTCTTCTGGACCTTCAAACCACAAACTAATCTACTTGACACTTCACAAAGATGTCCTCAACACTTCCTCAAATCTGTAGAATGGGATAATGCATTTCCGGATCTCATCGGACCTATTTGTGTCAGTCTGTCACCTCTGAACACCTGTCGGAACCGGTTCTTCTTGAGTGACCATAACTACTTCAGATCTTCATACAGACCTCTGAAAAGTTGACTGGAGTAACTCAAGACTTATATATACAAACCCTTTAAACCGTATCCTCTGATCCTCAACCTATCTTGGACTTTTACCTTGTTGTCATCACTATTCTTCACTGTTCCTGATTGAGACTAATTTTCTCAATATCCTCAGCACACAACTCATCCAATCCTTCTCATTACTACAACATGAGTATGTTGATATTAATGACAACACCGGTTAGACTCATACTTGCAACAGTAAACTCCCTGGAGAGGCATAAGGCAATGTATGGGAGTAGGTCCACAACATATATGTCTTGCAAGATCGAAAAGTTTCTACAACCATGCAAGGTGAGACTTAGATTATTTATCACTCCAATGGTATTGATGGATGAACCATTTAGCTATGTCATAGCTTTGGACATTGGTTCATAAGTCAATCCTAACTTGTCCACTATCTGTTTTGGCATTACTGATGTACTAGCACCTGAATCAATCATACAATTATGCACAAGATTTTTACCAATAATTAATGAAACATAAAATGGTGTAGGTTTGAAATCTTTGGCTTTCTATTCATTCTAAACTGGTGGCTCATATGCAAGCACTACACTAGGCTAGTCTCTTGACTAGTCTTTAGTGGTCTCATTATTCATAGAGGTATTTGATAAGACATTTTGTAATAAATATTTTTGGCTTGGGAAAGATAATGAGTCTCATAAAGACATGCTTACATTTTCCTTTTTCATATAATCAATAATATTAAAAGAATATGAACCAACCTTTGGTTGTCCTCTTGAAGCAGTAGGATCAACTTGCTACTGTACTTGTTGTGGCTACCTTGTGCGCTGGTTTTCACTTGGAACAAGCTACCCTCTTGGTAAAACATGAATATTTGACTACTGTGATAGATGAAAAACACCTAGTTGGTTTGACTGGGCTTGATTTAGGCTTCTTCCAGCTTCTTGTCCAATATCTAGATCTCTCTTTTTAGCTCTCATGTTGGCTACTATGGATTGGGTAGATTAGTTTTGCCCTTGCATATTATTAACCCCGCAAAACTCTTCACCCTACCAATTCATGAATGTTGCATCAGATTGCTTATGTTCGAGATAAAAAACTTACTACTCTAAAACTTCTTGTATAGTACTTTAGTGATCAACATCATTATTTTGCACCATTAAGGCCTGATTAATCATGCCATTTGAGCATGTTGATTGGTTGTGTGGTTGGTTATAGGGATAACACCAATCGTATTCTTGTGCCATATTGTTTTGCACTAGTATTAACTCTCTTGATGAGATGGTAGCTTGTTGGTTGTAAGGATGGTAAGGACTTGTATTGAAGTTCCTTCTTTGGCCTTAGTTTTCAAGCTGATAAAAAGGTCTATTCTACTGGTTACTTTGCTAGTTATTCTTGTAATTTTGTTGCTGGCTCTAGTAATTTTGTTGCTTATTTTGGTATGGGGGCTAATAAGGCCTATAAATTTGATTATGCCGCTTCTCTATACTCACTAATTTATTATAACTATTTTTAACAGCCCTGCTTGTTCTTGGAACTTCACTTTATGCTCTTGCAGCTCCTAAGATGGGGCTGGGATAGCATTAGCTTTGGCTAAAACTTGATAATTGAGTGCTGGTACAATAGGTATGGTAGCAAGTGGTAGGATTTGTAATGGGATTGATGGTTGTATTTCTAGAAAAATAGGCATTGACAGCCTTGGGGCTATTTTACCAGCCTAAATTAGGTTGTTTTCAGCTCTTATGGCAATTGCATAAGCACCCGACAGTGTTGTATCACCCATTGACTATACCATTACTACTATATCGCTATTTAGAGCTCTAAGAAAATACAAAAAAGCATGTTTCTCAGTAGAACTTACCGCTGCTGGAATTTTGTCCCAAGAATGCTAAAAATGGAAGTTGAAATCAACCATATTCTCTTATGGAGCTCTCTTTATTGTGCTGAGTTGTTCAACTAATAATAGATTGTTGGATTTGTCTTCGAATTGTTTGTTCAATGCATCCCCCAAGAGGTCTCATGATGTAATAGAACCTACAGCCAATCCCTTGAACCATTGAAGGGCTTTACCCTTCAAAAATGTAACCAACAATCTCACTACAACATTCCCCTATGTTATGTGATGGACTGAACATAACGTAGCCGCATCTTTTATATGCTCAATTGGAGTAGTCTGCTCTTCACCTATAAAAAATGGTAATCCTCTCAAGGCTGCCACCAGAATGCTATCATGTGCTGCAAGTATTGAATTGCACAAAAGGATATCTTCTCACCATTAGTGGAGCTTGAGGCATTTGTAGAGTTTAAGGAATTTACAGACTCTGTGGTGCTTGTATTTGCAAATTTATCACCAAATTTCTCTGATTAAACTCTGCAGTCCTAAGAATTAGAGTAGATTGAGTTCTCCCTGCTAGACTGGGTGTTCTTACTGTTGTTCTGCCTCTTCTCCTTGGAGGTGACAGCTATAGATACTCAAACAAAATTGAATTTCCTCTCATTTGGACTTTTGTCATGTGCTAAATTCACTAGATCTCCAAAAATTCAAAATTTTGAGTTGCCAAGTACGTTCTTTTACCTCTAAAAGGCTGAAAACCTTGCTATGCATACCAAACAACAAAGAAAAACTATGTTAAAGTGGCCTTAAACTATGTTCAGTGTCCCACTAGGTGTACCAAAAACTGTTGTCACAAAGGATTGCACCATGAATGCTAATCCTTTACAAGCTTGACAATCTAGTGCAACATGGGAACATTCTCAAACTATGGGTTTGTCTATTTTGAGAGTGAACCTTTGAAAAAGTTGGCTCCCTTTAAATGCCCTTTAGATTTGTAAATTGATGGAGAAAAAAGATAGAAGAAAACTTGTATAAACTGAAAACTGAACATAAAATCTATCTAAAGGGGGTGATGGACCAATATTTTGGTTTAAAATTGCATTATAACTCACAAACAATCTCCAATAAACTTGTTCTTACAATCCAAACTGATCAGATTCACCACATAAGTATTTCACAGAAAGGCATGAATAATCTTGCAACAGTTGTGACCTATAATAAACTAAAATTTGTATACTTGCATCCAATAAATGAGGCAAAGAATTCAGAGGTTTTGAAGCAAAACATAGAAAATTCCTATCAAATCACTCACAAAATAACAAGACACTTGAAATTCGATAGAAGAACCCCTGATTGTATTAGAAAATAGAAGAAATCTTTGCAAAATACTAATAAACTGCTAAAAAAATAAATTGTTGCTACTGAAAACTATAAAAATGGCTGAGTTACAAGACAATCTCCTTCTCTGCAATATACAAAGGCAAAAAAGCAAGAACTAAGGAAAAAAACATAAGCCTTTTTTTCATATAATACAAAACTATGCCCCAACAAAATGAATGGGAATGCCACTCTAGCTCAATTGAACTCAAAAATATGCATGAATGAGTTTGAAAAAGTAAATCCAAGTGGATGGATGAGTACAAGTGAAAAGCCTAAAATTTATACCCCAAAACTCATCCAAGATGAGCAAAAATAGCTTGGAACTCCAAGTCTCAAAGTCCTTGACCAAGAAACTACCAAAAATAGTCATGTCAAAAATAGAACTCCAAATATCTCTCCCTGCATGACCCTCCACTTCAGTTTGACTCCTCTTCTATTTTTGTGTACCTTGAAAGACTTCTGATCAATTCCAGAATGGTATTTTTGGGAAAATATAAATATAATTTTTTTTCGATATTTTCTACATCTTAGTAAATTGTATTTTTGGAGGCCTTCGGAGTGGAATCAAGGAAAACCACCCTGAGATAGCATTGGCATTAGCCTTAGCAACTTGCAACTTGAACTAGATAATTGGTTTATCTTTCTAGCGAGTCCAAAAACTTTGAATTCTGATAAAGTAGTAAGGAGTTATGACCCTGCTAAAATTTTTTTTTGTAAATAATTTTCACCTTCCATAGCTCTTTTTTGAATTCCAAGGGTAGTGTGACCCTTCATATTATATGTAAGCCTTTATATTTTGAATGAAAATGGCATAGATGAATGGTCTTCAGATACCTGTATTTGCATAGTGAACAAATATGTTAGATAAAATGTAGAGGCTGGAGCCTCTCTCTTGACTATTTTGATATGATTTTCTCTTCCTTCCTGCTTCATTTGAAGTCACTTGCTTCCTGAAAACATTAGAAAACAACTCTTACAGCCCAACCTAATTGGGTTGCCAAGCACAATTTGGTAACATTTTTGGAGACCTCTACACTAGTTTTGCCTACTAAAACTCTCATGGCTAGTTGCCTATTATGTCCATTGGGCAATAGAGTCTTCCGTTAGCATTTGCAACTCATAAAACTCCTTGAAAACTTAGCTGCTAGAAAAACAATAGCAATAGAAACAAAATGAAAACAAAACAACACTGGCTCTAAACAGGACCAGCCAGCTGTACATCAACACTTCTTGGAAAAAGGAAACTTAAATGAAACAACTATGCAACCAACACTTATTAAACTGAAACCTTATTCTAATATGATACAATTGCAACCCTTTGCTTCTCAAAAGAAGTGTTTGAGGTGATTCTAATTAACTAGGATGGGTAACATATCTCATTCCATTGTAGCCAGCTGATAAGCATTATGCTATTTGCATTCATCCATAATAAATGGGCCTGTCCACATAGCATCAAACTTGTTGTGCTTACCAAGTCTACTTTTTAGCTCATCCCATTTGAGAACAATGTCTCCTTCCGTGAAAACTCTAAATGTTTCCCTCATGTCAAATTTTTGCTTCATCTACATCTAATACATCTCCAATTGGTGAGCTATTTGTTTCCTTTTCTCTTCTAGTTCCAATAACTCAACTAGCCTTACCTCCATAGGACCAGCTTCCATAAACTCAAGTTCTTTCATAACACTTAGGGTTGGTAGCTTAGTTGAGATATGTAGTTTAGCCTCTTTGAAATAAACCAGAACAAAAGGAGATTGACCAGTTGACCTATTAGGAGTCACTCTATCAACCTATAAGGTTGATTTCAACTTTAAATGTCAGGTTCTCTGGTTATCTTCTATTGTGTATTTGATGATCCTGATGAGATTTTTATTAGCGGATTCAGCCTACCCATTTCCCTCAGGGAAGTAATTTAATGAAGTGCTTAGGTAAACACCACATTTCATGGCCTAGTCAATTATTTTTAGGCCTACAAAAGCCAATGCATTATCTAAAATAATTGCATCTGGTACACCAAACTTGGCCACTAAGTCTTCATAAAAGTTCAAAACAACATTTTCATTAGCTTCTTTCAAAGCTATTGCCTCTGTCCACTTAGTAAAATAATCTTTGGCTATTAATAGCCACTTGTAACTAGTACTGGAAGGTGGATTAATTGTCTCAATGAAGTCAAGGCCCCATTTTGTGAAGCGTTGATCAACTAAAATAAGTTGGATTGGCATGGCTACCAACCTTTCTTTACCCGCAAACACTGCACATTTAACACACTTTCTAACCCAGGAATGCACATCTTTGAAAAGAGATAGCCAGTAATATCCAACCTTCATAATTTTCAAGGCTGTTGTTCAGGTAGCAAAGTGACCACCAGCTAGCCCATTATGAAACTCATGTAATACTTTATCAATCTGATCAGTTTAAACACATCTCAAAAACACTCCATTGTAGTATTTTCTGAACAAGATATCTTCAACCATGACAAAAGTAATGGCCTACAACCTGTAATATCTTTGTTTTGCTGCACTTAGCCCTATTGAGCATTCTTTGTTCTACAAATAATGTATCATATCTCTTGTCTAGCTAGTATTGCTGGCTGAAACAACAGGTACAACAATATTGTCAGCCATTAAAACCACTTCTTTTAGCAATTTAACTTCATTTTCTACTATATCAGCTAGCTTCTCACATAGTCCTTTATCCCAAATCAGCTTGGTAACTTTGATGTTGACATCATACTCCATCGCTCTGGTTATCCAACCAGCTCTTTTATCTACCAAATCTTTGCTCAACAAAAATTCTCACACTTTGATGGGCAACCATAAGATGAATCTTGTTATTTGATAACATGTGCCTAAATTTTTTGAGGCTTCTTATGACAACAAGTACATGCTTTTCAATAAATGTGTACCTTTTCTCGTAGCCTTCTAATCCCTGGATGAAAAAGGCTATAGGTTGCTCTTGGCTTTCTATATTTTGTTGGGTTAGCCTAGCAGAGATAGTGTCAACTCCTCCATAGGCATACAAAATAAAATCTTTTGAAAAGTCAAGATTGATCAATGTAAGAACTACTACTATAGCTTCTTTGATGTCCTCAAAGTTGTCCTTTCCTTCTTTAGTCTAGCTGAAACCAATATTCTTTGAAGATTCAACATGGCTGTTAGAGTCTTCAATAAACTTGCAATATTTGGTATTAACCTTTTAATAAAATTGATTCTCCCAAGGAAACTTTGCAGCCCCTTTTTATGGGCTAGCAGAGATAAGGCTAAAATAACACTTACTCTTTCAGGGTCAATTGTTATCCCATGCTTGGAAACAATGTGACCTAACAACTTACCCTCGTGAACAACAAAAAGACACTTTTCTGGATTAAGTGAGACTCCATATTCCCTACATTTAAAAAAAACCTGTCTAAGATGAGAAAAGTGATATTTGGTGCCCCTAGAGAAAACAATGATGTCATCTAGATATACCAAGACAAACTTATTCATTATGCCCTAAAAAGCCATATCCATGGCTCTCTAAAAGGTTGCTCCAACATTTGACAACCCAAATGGCATCTTTTGATAGGCGATAGTATCCCATTTAGTTGTGAATGTTGTCTTGTACCCTGAAAAGCCATCTAGTAAAGAAAACCTTTTAGCATTTGAAACTACTTGTAGAATCTGCTCCATTTAGGGCAGCGGGTAGTGATCTTTCAATGATGCTCTATTCAGGTTCTTGAAATCAACACACAACCTAATCTCACCATTTTTCTTCCTGATGGGAACTAGATTAGACACCCATGATGTGTGTTTGATTAAAAAAATGATGTTGCTTTGAATTAGCTTATTTAATTTTATTTTCATCATCACTTCCATCCTGGGGTTAAGAGGCCTTTGCTTTTGCCTCACTGGTTTTACCCCAAGTTCTAGCTCTATGGTGTATTGAGCTAACTCGGCGTTAAAAAATTTGAGGTCTTTGTATTCCCATGCAAAAAATATCATCAAATTATTGGCACAATAACACAAAAGCATGCTTATCTTCAATTGTACATACCTTTCCCAATTTGAGAAGTTTGGACTTGAAAATCCCCACTGATTCATAGTGTTCCTCTTTGATAGGTATGCTGGATTTCTCTTTTCTAACCTGACCATTTGTATTGAAAATTGATTCCAAGGTCACCGAACCTTTTGGCAACTTATTTGTCTTTAATTGAACAATCTAGTCTTCAAATTGTTGCTGTAATTTTTGTTGAGTACCAGCTGAAAACTCAACCTCCTCAATGAGAAAATTTGCTATTTGATCATCACTTTCAAAAACCTACCAATGTATATTATTATCAGGCACTGATGGCTTTACAACCACTTTCACATACTACTATTGCTCAGTATTTCTGATTTCTTTGGGTATATCAAATTTAGCCCCCATGGCTGCAAGCTTATTAGCCTATTTGTTCTAATTTCTAGGAAAAGACAATAGATTAAAAGCATCAAAATCTTCAAGCAGATTCCATAATCTGTGTTTGTATGACTTAAGCAAGTCATTTTTTGTGACATTCAAGTTCCTTACCTAATTTGCAACAAGTTCATTGTCACCATACACCTGCAAACACTTAATATTCCTCCTTCTAGCCCATTCTAAGCCTTGAATAAGTGCCTCATATTCTATTGTGTTATTTGAACAGATGAATGCAAATTTGAAAGCTGCATAATATTTTTCATTGTCCGGTGAAATAAGCATAGCTCCACCTCCTACACCTACTTTACTCCATGCACCATCAAAATACAATTGCGACAACTCATTTTCTAGCTATTCATTTTGTTGTTGCCACTGGTTTTCACCATTCATAAGGTTAGGAATAGGATGATTCTGTTCATGGATCATATAGATACCTAAACCTACTTCTTCCATTTGCTTGTAAGTGTCATCTTCATGATTTTCTGATACCCATTCATCCAGAAATATGTTTGCTATGCTCTCAATTGGGGTGTTGCTCTCATGAAAAGTAGGTTGTTCCTCCTCATGATAGGTCAAATTAGTATTAACAACACTAGGGGTATAAGGCTCAATGTGATCTTTGGCAAAAGGTTTAGATTTTACAGTCACCCACGTACCATACCTAGTCCTAAAACACATATGTGACCAATCAGCTGACACAACTTCCTAACTTTGCTATAAACTACTTGGAAAGGCATAAGGCAAAGTATGGGGTTAGGTCCACAACATATATGTCTTGTGGGATTAAAAAATTCATGCAAGCATGCAAGGTGAGTCTTAGATTCTTTATCACTCCAAAGGTATTGATTGACGAACCATCTAGCTCTCTCACAGGTTTGGACATTGGTTCATAAGTCAATCCAAGCTTGTCCACTATCTGTTTTGTCATTACTGACGTACTAGCCCCTGAATCAATCACACAGTTATGGACAAGATTTTTACTAATGATTAATGAAACATAAAATTGTGGAGGTTTGACATCTTTGGCTTGCTATTCATTCTGAACTGGTGGGTCATTTGCAAGCACTACCATAGGTTAGTCTCTTGACTAGTCTTGAGTGGTCTCATTATTCATAGAGGTATTAGATAAGGCCTTTTGTAATAAATGTTTTTGGCCTGTGAAAGATAATGAATCCCACAAATACATTCTTACATTTGCCTTTTTCATATAATCAATAATATTTAAAGAACATGAACCAACCTTTGGCTATCCCCTTGAAGTAACAGGATCAACTTGCTACTATACTTGATGTGGCTACCCTATGGGTTGGTTTTGACATGGAACAAGTTGCTCTCTTGGTAAAACATGAATATTTGACTGTTGTGATGGAGCATCAAGGAATACAAGAAAAAAATTGTCTAAGCAATCCCAGAATTCACTCTTCATCAGATTCATAAAAGCTGCTAGTGCATTAGTTAGGCTGAAAGGTAACACTGTAAATTTGTAGTGTCCATACCTTGTCTTGAATGCAATTTTATGTATGTCCTCTTCTCTCAATTTGAATTGGTGATAACCAGACTGTAGATTAATCTTTGGGAACATTGTTGCTCCTTGCATTTGATCAAATAGATCATCTATGTGGGGAAAGGGTATTTGTTTTTTTATTGTGGCTTTATTAAGCATTTGATAGTCGATGCATAACCTAAGAGTGCCATCTTTATTTTTGACAAAAATTACCGAGGCTCCCCAAGGTGAGACACTAGGTTGTATAAGACTTTTTTCTAAGAGCTAATGAAGCTGTACTTTCAACTCCATTAGTTCAGTGGTGGTCATTTGGTATGGGGCCTTGGAGATGGGCTCTGATCTAGGTATGATATCTATAGAAAAATCAAATGCCCATTTTGGAGGCAATCTTGGTAACTCATCAGGAAAAACATCTGCAAAGTTTTGAAGGTAGGGATGTTGGTCCAATTTTGAACCCCTTCTTTTTAAGATTTCACTAGACTCTCCCTTGTGTGTTTTGAGGGTTTCATAGAATGTTAGATCATCTGAGTAATTGAAGTTTTGGTTCTCCTTTACTTCCTTTATCTTTTCCATTTTAACCACAAATAATTGAGACCCTCTCCTTTTAGCTCTCTTGAGTTGCATTGTCGATAATTGCCTTACCACATCAGTTCTTGATTTACCCTGAATATATACTCTATGGCCTAGATCATCTAGCATTCAACTATTTTAGTGTAACAATCAACTTTTGCTCTGTCTCCACAACTAATTGATTCCTACAATGACATCGTAGGACCCTAAAGGAGCCATGTAAAGATTAACTTCTATCGAAAAGCTTGGTAAGTCTACCCTAGCCTCAAACATGCATTGCTCTACTTGAGCTCTTGATCGATTGGCATATTCAACTGACCAAGAATTTTGCATGTAACTAGCCTTTCTAGAGATCTTATTTAAGACTTTTGGTGTAATAAAACATTATGTTTCCCTTGTGTCTATTAAAATTGTTATAGGTGTACCGAAAAGCATACCTATAGTTTTGATGGGGGTTATTTGATACTCATCTTATTTGTTTTCGAGTGTAGCATGAATGTGTTGTAGAAAAGTGAATTCCTGAGATGACAAAGGGTTCCTACGGGATGTAGGCCCTGATGTTTTTGTCGGGCATTGATTGGTATAATGGTTTCCACCGCAAGTAAAACAACCTCTCGGTGGCTCTCATTTTTCTGTACCAGAAGCTTCATGACTCTTCTTGGCATTGTTATTTTAGTCACCCCCATTTCTCTTGTCTCTGTGATCTTCAATTTTATTCTCGTGATGATACTTGTCACCTCTTTGTTGAAATTCATATTTTTCTCCTTTTTGAAGGGCTAGGAATATTGGCTCCAATTATACTTCTTCTATTTCTTTTCTCTATAAGTCACTAAAGATCCAAGTCTCTTCTCCTGTTTGACTGCTTTCTCATAAACTTGGTCCATGGTAGTTGGACCATGAATGTCCACCTCTCGGCTAATCTGAGGGTTAAGTCCAATGATAAACTTTCTGATTCTAAACCTCTCATCTGTTTGATACTAGGGTACGTATTTGAGAAGTCAAGTAAATATTTCCCAGTATTGATTGACAGTTAAATCTCCTTGTCTGTTAAATCTTAGTGTGAAGACTTGATTAAAACTATCGACAAACTTCTGGGCAGTTTACTCGATATGCACCATTTCGAGCACAATATTATTCCAAAAGATTAGTCTTACAATTTATGATATATGTGCAATACTGACGCAATAAGCTCATAGGCGGCCCAAGTGTTCAAGATAAACACTCTGATACCATGTGTAACAACCAACCAATCCAAAACCTAGATTTACCATGACATAACTTCATCCAGAGTTAAAAAGAAAAACATCTTATGAAGACAATCATATGAAAAAATAAATTTGCAGTTGATCAATAAACTTGGAATGAGGAACTTACTTCTTAACTCTCAAATCACATTTATAAGGAGTAAGCATCATGTATAAGTTTTTACCATCATTTCATTTATCAGATTATCACATAAAGAAAATAAGTAGAGAAAGGGATTAGAAACCCTTATCTGATTCTTTTCTCATCTCCAAGACTCAGTAATTGCCACTGTAGAGAGGGAAAGCATCATCTGGCTATTTTACCTCCAACCACGGACTTAAGCGGTCCCCCACACACTTCCTGACTAGAAGTGGCCCTACCCTTAAATGAAAGGTGTGTCGAGAACCCTCTCAGTTAGCATTTAATCTCTGGTGTGTACTCCCATTCAGCTAATGCTTCCATACTACTAAGGATACTTCCTACTAAGTTTGACATCTCTGGTTAACCAAACATCTAGAGTACTTGTGAACTGAGGAGTGCATGATGTGGCGACGTCACTCACTATGGCCATAGTTTTTAATTTTAAAAACGTTACAAAATGAACGTTGTCTCAGTTCAACACCCTACTCGACTTGGAGAGATTTGGTAGTTCAAGGGTTTATTGGATTCCTATCCACCCACTATAGAAAAGACATTCTTTACATTTTTAACGACTTGTTTTATCAATATAAGGTCGATAGTTTTAATGCTCGATAGTAGTATCCTTGAGTCATTGACTCAATATTCAAGCTCAAATCCATTTGTTATAATTGGGTCTTCTTAGTTGCCAACCCGGTTATAAGAGAATGATTTGTCCAAGATTTGGATATATAACTTGATAACAATCTCTGAAAGGTATCTTCTTCTTAGTAGAAGAGTTTCACATTTGTCGTAAATTCACATGATTTTCTATTTTATTGAGATAATGATGTTGTGAGACAGACTCATGCCTTTTATATGTATACGAAAAGAAATACAAGGCATTATTAATAAATTTATATGGGTTTCCATTGTAAGGTTATTTTAGTTAACAAGAACTTCTAGACTATGTAGTTGTGTATAATATAACACATTTTTGACTTAGGTTGTTTAATAAGGATTAAAGAGACTTAAAATATTTCAAAAGTAGTTATTATAACTAACTTCTACTGCACGTACAGGGTAAGTGTTGACATTTGTGGTATAATATTTCCATATTCTTTCTCTCGACCCAACAAAAACTATTTATCAATCTTTATTACAAAAATTTAAATAACGTACAGGGTCACCTTACGGAGCTCATAATGTTGGAACGATAGTTTGTACACTACCCACCTGCATATAATGTGGGTCAAAATGTATATAATGTTGGTCGAGCCAATATGCAGCTCTTAATGTATACATAAGTGCATCAACCTGTCAATGACATGAAAAAGGTTAAAATTTTCACAAGTCATAAGAGAAACAATGATGTCCTTATCGGCCCTTATAAATAGAAAACATAATGGGGCGACGCCATCAGGGTAAAAGACTTATGTTGTAATGAGTATGATGACTCTTTTAAAATCACCATTTGGTTGTACTAAGAATGAACTCTCTATGTCGATATGAATAGCATAGTTCTCTAAAATATTGCACGAGAAGTAATTTCTTTGAGGATAAGGAGCTTCTCCAGAGAGAAAGTATGAGAGAGGGTTGTCATAAAATGTAGTGGATGAGGAACATGCATG
Source organism: Cunninghamia lanceolata (assembly GCA_027924645.1). Classification (NCBI taxonomy): domain Eukaryota; kingdom Viridiplantae; phylum Streptophyta; class Pinopsida; order Cupressales; family Cupressaceae; genus Cunninghamia; species Cunninghamia lanceolata. Next base: position 10,778,643 of record BSBN01000937.1, on the reverse strand, counting down.
TATCTTTGATGCAGTTCTTACATAATGATGTTATATACATATTTCCTTCTAGTTTTCCTACGTTAACAAAGTATGCACAAAAAGAATCAATTATTACTAGTGCTGAACGAGACCGAACACCCCACTAACTTTATCAATTACAATTACCTGAATCATTAACTTACAAGATAATATTTCTATGTTCTTGGCATCGATGGAAGCTCACTTGATATAACATAGAAAACTGGTTGATGAAGAATAAAGAATAGATTTACCTATAAGTTTATGATGTTTGCAAACCCTCCTATAGTGAACTTCGTTCTCTCTGAGATGCAGAGGGTTTTCACTCCTATTTAATGACTTCTTCTATGTCTTATTTGAGCACAATAGAAGCTAAATTTGCAGCATCATATAGATCCCCATCCTTGTAACGATGAAAGATGAAGTTCAAAAATTATAGGGCGTTATGATTCAGTTTTAGCCGAATGTAGTTATAGGAATTGATTTTTATCTCTACCCCACATTGATTTCTTTAACCTATTTCTATTGGCTAGAGTTTGCAAATTTTAGTTGCATTCAGTTATCATAACTGACAATGTTGATCTCCTCCCATGAAGGTCTATGATGATGCATGTCTTTAAGGTTCAATGCCATCAATCACTATGACACCTCAATGAATGATTGAAAATTAAGACATTATATTTGCACATAATCATCTTTAAATCTCCCTTGAGTCTTTTAAAGCTTGAGCATTCAAGAGAGGTTGTGATGCTCTAAGTGTTGAGTGGTGATGAGCCTCAGATTAATGGGAAGCAATAATTATAATATTAACCTTATATTTCCAAAGGTTTACGAGATAGACAACATAAATATATGTTCATATAATATGCCCTTCATGTCACATTCATGTGAATGTGTTAATAGAGGAATAGTTAGGTTATAAGCCTTTAATATTGTTACTCAATAATGACATTGAGGATTGACATAAAATATCTTTGACTACTGTAAGATCGCTACTTGACACAAGTCTTTGACATCCTTAGATGTCAAGTTGTTCTTATTCATTTATTAACTTTGATGAGACCAAAATTGTTGTTTTGCTTGATAATTGCGAGAGTGAAGTAGTAATGAAAATAACTTACCTCGACTAATAATACGAAAGGTCTGACCTAAACTTGGCAGGTTTCTTGCGTCACTCATCGACCCTAGCTCAGATGGTAACATTGGGGTCTTGTCGACAGTTCTTTCTAGTAGATTATGCTTTCCCTCTTATGTAGTGAGGGTACATGTTTATCTTGTCTCCACACTTGATAAAAACAAAGGTGACTAGTCTAATAATAAATTAAATATACACATTACATCTTATCATTTTTCATTTATACTACAAATAAGTGTATTCTCCTCTCATAGAATAAACCATCAATTCATGATTTTAATACTCGTACACCAATTCAAACTTTAAACATGGTATTGTGCCATCTCATTAAAGCAAGACTTTCTTGATTTTATCTAAGTCTACCATACTTCTATACATAGTCACCAAAATATATCGTAACTTTCCAAAATTGAGTTACTTTTCACAACTTTACTAAGGTAAAAACAAAAGAGGTTTTTGATATATAGGGAGGGATGTAACATATCCTCTCCCTTGAGAATCATTGTCCCGGATGATGTCTAATTATAGATTCTTAATGCATAAACAAAGTCTTGATATAGTGATAAAATCTTAAAACTTAAATTATGTCTCAGTTTTCATTCTTTCTGATTCTTGTAAATGAGATGGAAATCTTTTCTCGATATCAAAGTAGTCATCCCATGTGGCACTATCTTCAGCATACTGATCCCACTAGACTTTGCATTGAAGTACATCCCTATTGCGTAAGTGGAACTTATGCATTTCAAGTATTCTGAGTGGTTCGATCACCACCACCCTTGGATCCTGGACTTGTAATGCATTCAAATCAATTACATGTTTGTCACTAGATATATATTTCTTAAGATATGAGACACAAAAAACATTATGTATCTTAGCAAGAGCTGGAGGTAGAGCTATCTGGTAAGTGACCAGGTTGACTTCTTCTAGCACTTCAAAAGGTCCCACATACCCTGGTGCTAGCTTAGACAACTTTCCAAATTTAATTACACTTTTTTGGGGTTTTACTCTCAATAAAACTTTTTCTCCCACTTCGAATTGCCTTGGGGTTCTTTTGGCATCAAAGTAGCTCTTCTACCTATCATTAGCTTCTGCAAGTCTCTTTTTGATCAATTTGACTTGTTCCTCCATTTCTGAGAGCATTTCTGGACCTAGGCTAATCCTATCTTCCAGCTTGTCCCAGCTGATAGGAGTTTGGCACTTCCTTCTGTATAATGCCTCAAATGGAGCCATTTTGATTGCTGAATGATAAGAGTTATTGTAGGAAAACTCTACAAGTGGAAGGTAATCCTCCCACTTGTACTATTCATCCATCTAGTATACCCTCAAAAGGTCTTCCAAAACTTGGTTCACCCTTTCTGTTTGGCCATTTGTCTCTAGGTAGTATGTAGAACTAATATCTAATTGTGTTCCAAGGGAGGTAAATAGGGTTTGCCAAAATCTAGAGGTCCTTCTTGCATCCGTATTAGAGATTATCTTCTAAGGAACACCATGCAATCTAAAAACCTCTTGCACAAATTTACGTGTGATAATAGGTGCTCCATCTGTCAAGTTTCCTAGAATAAAGTACGCCGCTTTGGTAAGCTTATCCACCACTACCAAAATTGTATTGTGTTTATTTTTGGACATTGAGAGTCATTGTACAAAATCCATACTGATTACTTGCCATTTCCACTCCAGAATTTCATGTGGGTACAATAATCCAGCCAGATGTTTGTGTTTAGCTTTCACTCTTTGACATTTCAAACACTTGGCCACATGCCTAGTGGCATTCTTTTTCATTCCCTTCCAAAAGTATAAATGTTTTAATCTGCCATGAGCTTTGTCACTCCTGGATGTCCTAAGTATGGGGCATTATGAACTCTTAATACTGTACTCCTTAACTCTCTTGAATCAAGAATGTACATTCTTCCCAAATATCGTAGTAATCCATCATGTTGTGATGTTCACAACATGCCCCATTTTACTCCTTAGCAAAATGGGGACCCCTGCTGTGGCTTTGCTTTTTGCTTCTGTTTTTGTGGGTCTGTCCTTGGTGGTAAGGGAAAAGAGAGTGAAATTTGTAAACATTGATAAAATTAGTGAGAAAATGCATTTTGAGTGCTAGTGCATGATATGGTTGGATTCCTTGTCAAAAATGAGCTAGGGTTGCTTTTTGAATCATCTGAAAATTTGCCATATTTTGCAAGTTATGCCCATTTTGGTAAAATGCACTATTAGGTTTAAATAATTCAAAGTTTCAAATGTTTCCTTAAAGTTTCTAAAGTGTTCCTAAGTGTCACATTCTACATGACTTTCGCAGTGGTTTCAAAGAGTTTTCAGAGTCACGTGGAAGGAGACAAGTATCACCTTCTGCAAAAGCCCCTTTAAAATTTAAAACATCCACGGGCTTCGATAGTTTCTAAGTAGTTTCAACAAAGTTGCATGGAAGACGCCATGTGGCACCTTCCGCAATAGTCCCGTTGATAGTTTCCAAACAGTTTCAAGGCCGCATGGAGGAATCTTAATAGTTTCCAAAAAGTTTCTTACGGTTTCATAAGTTCCGCAGAGCATGCCAAGTGGCGCCTTCCGCGGGTCCCTTTGAGTCTTTGAAAGGTTTCCTAAATGTTTCAATAGTTGCACGGAGTGTAACACGTGTTGCTTTCTGTGGGTCCCCTTAAAGAGTCTTAACAGTTTCTAATGATTGCATGGAGTGCACCAAGTGTCACTTTCTACGGGTTTCTGACAGTTTCTAAGCAATTTGAAGTGTTGCACGGAGGACACCACGTGTCTCCTTCCGCGATTGTTCCCTTAAAGTTTCAAATAGCCACGAGAAGTCCCATAAGTTTCAACAAGCAATGCGGAGTGTGATATTTGTCACCCTCCACCGGTCCTTCAAAAGTCTCCGCAATAGTTTCTAAGTAGTTTCAAAGATTGTGCGGAAGATGCCAATGCCTTCTGCAGGAGTTCCTTAAAGTTGCAACGGCAATGCAGAGTGTGCCACTTGTCACTATTTGCAGGTCCCTTCGTAAAGTTTCATAGAGTTTTGAAAGAGTTTCAACGGCTGCGCGGAAGACACGATGTGGTGCCTTCCGCGGTAGTTTCGTGGTAGTTTCAAACAAGTTTCCAGGCCTCGCGGAGTGTGACAAGTGTCACACTCTGAAGTATGACCCACCGAGCCCCATGTGTTTCAAATAGCTGTGCAAAAGACACCACGTGGCGCCTTCCGCAATCAAGTTTCAAAAGTGTTTCCATATAGTTTCTAAAGGTCGCAACAGTCATGCGGAGAGTGACAAGTGTCACTCTCCGTGATAGTTTCAAATGGTTTCAGGAGAGCCTTTGCAGGTTTCTCAATAGCCCCTAACAACAACACGGAGGCTGTCACGTGTCACCTTCCGCATAAGCAATAGTTTCATAAGCTCCTCGCGCGGAACGTGCCACGTGTCACTCTCTGAGGGTACCGTTTATGATAAAGGGCTATAAAGGGGCCATTTTTTGGCCAGACACAGTTAGTCGGTGGGTAGTTTTCAGGGCCCGCCGATGATGGTTTTTCTGGCGCTGATAGGTGACGGGCATTTAGCGATAGGTTCTTTAGGGTTTTTATATAGTTTTCGACACATTTTGACCCTGCGTATGCATAATTTTTGGTCCGCGATGGTTGACCCGGTAAGTTTTTTGGCAAAATATGAACGTATGAATGCGTTTTTTGCAGGTTTTGACCCGATAGCCGTGATTTTGGCTCAGCCCCACTTGGATCTAATAGGTATTTTGTTTCTCATTGTTTAATAATCAATGGTACTTATTGTTGGTCTATTTTTGCAAGTCAGCTGTTGGAAGGAGTAGCTGAAACTTAATGGCAGTGACATCCTGGAAGGAGAATCTGATTTCAGAAGCCAAGAGAAGATGAGGATGAAGTGCAAAAAGTCAAGGGACATAAATGAGAAGACCCAAATGTAGATAAAACATAATGACAGTAAGTTATAGAATTTACTTCTGAACTGCTAGGGTTTTAGAAAGGGGCATATTTTTGCCCAAATTTCACACATATTCTGAGATATTTTTGAGAAGTTGGTTCACTTGCATTTAATGCTGTAACCTAGGGTTTGAACCATTGCTTAACCATGAGGGTTTTGAGCTGTATTGAGGACAATCAGAAAGTCTATATCTTGTGCCTTAATACACTGTAATATTTACAACAGGGATTTTAGGAAAACACAGGGATTTTAGCTTAGCATAGTTTAGAAGTAGAGGAAGGAGGTCGCCTGTTTGTCTGCAGTAAGGAGTGCGTGGAATGTCTGGCTTCCTTACTGTATCTGTAAAGCTTGTAAGTTCTCTGTAATTTGATCAATGAAACTAAGAGTCATTCTAACATTGTAAATCATGTATGACTGTTTGTTTCTAATACAATAGAATCTAGAGTTCTGCAGATCTATCTTCTGAGTCTTCTCCTGCTCTTCTTTGTGTTTTGAAATATTTTCTTTAAGAGCTTGCAATTTTAAATGTATGTTTGTGAAAACGCTCAGAACTTACATTTAAGGTTTTTACTGTGGATTTGATCAAATTGCTATATGATTTACATAGTGCATAACAGAACAATTAGATCCTTTGGTAGATTTAAATAATGTTTAGAGTAGATCTTTCTAACTTTTCCCAACCCATCTGAAATATTAGGCTAAAAACGTAGAAATTTGAAGGAAATTTGTCTCATATTTGAAGAAGCATGAACAAACAGAGTTAAAAGTAGACAAGTTTTCATAAATATATAAAGAGAAAGGTTGCAATAATTCAAGACAACCATCTAAAGCTTTATAGCATAGTAACACTTTTATGCAAAGGAATGAAAAGTATCAACATATCTCATGATCTTTTTGCATAGTTTGAGTCTAGTAAACCAAAAAGAAACCCTAAACTATGTAAAGCCCCTTGAACATTATAGCTTCACATTGACCAACTGAATTTGACCAACAGTACCATTGTAGACTTGGGATTAAGTGAATCTTAAACGATTCCTTCTTATCTTTCAAGTATAGTTTCAGTTCATTATATGTAAATTTTAACTTATTGTTATGATTGCATCAAAACAATCACCAACAGTTTTCTGGTGCTAGAAGGAGGGCCTGATTTGGTTTAGGGTTAAATTTTCTGAGTTTTAATGCTATATTCTGAGATATGTTAGATCTCATAAAATTTCAAAAGCCTAAAAGGGTGAAAAATAGGTCCCATTTCAATGCACTCATATAGGGACAGTTTTCAAGTTGACATTCCTTTATTTCAGGAAACTTTAAATAGACAATTTTATCCTAAAAATTTATATAGCTATGGTTTATTTGGAAGGTGTAGGATACATAAGTTCACAGAGCATGGTGAAATTAATTGTCTGGCTTTTCTTACAAGGTTAGATTTATATTTAAAAGGACTAATCTCTCTCTCAGAAGTGTATAAGGCTGAAAGTTGGCAGGAAAATGAGGAGATCATGGAGCAACAAGAGGATACAACATCAACAATCATTAAATGTGCAGAGAATACAAATATGGAACCAATGCTAGAAATAAAGGATAGTAAAGTCTCTTTGCTAGAATTATGTGGTGGTAAGAAGAACAATCTATCTTTTCGTCAAGGTCCAGCTGTGATTAAAGTTAGTGAAAGGTATAAATATCCAAAAAAATACAGAGAAGAAATCATAGCTCATGTCCCTTTTCTAGATAATAAGCAAAGAGGATTTAATGAAAAGGAAAAGGAAAGTGAGGTTCATCTTGATACATTTGATAAATATATGGAATTACTAAGGAATATTTGTCAAGAGAAAATCTCTAGATCTGACCTGAAAAGTTTTAACAAAAATGATTTAGCAAAGAAATGTAAACAAGCATTGGCAAAATTAAAGTGCACTAAAACTGATGAAGTTCCCATTATTGCAACTAATGAAGTCTTAGAAAAGAAAGTAAATCCTAGTGTTAGGATTGACTTCTTTAAATTGAATGATCAAGTTCAAGATTGTTGTAGGTCAATAGAAGCAGACTCCACATTGGATGATAAATGTGAGTCAGTTGATGACCAATTCTTAAAAATTGAAAATACAGAAGATTTTGGAGTTGCTGTGCACAATCAGACATCACCCCCATGCCATGTTGAAAATAAAACAGGGGGGTATTCTTGTCGATCAAAAGATGTTGTCCCACCTTTACTCTCAAGTGATTTAGAAATGATTAAATTTTGTATATCAGGTTAAGATGATAAAGATACTCACTTAAGTGCTGATGTGTAGGAAACTAATGAGAACATTGAGAGGTGTGCTGAATTTGAGGATAAACCAAACATTCGGAATGAAGGGACAAAGATGGATAAATATGAAGAAATGATACATCTTGAGTCATTCATCTTTCAACTTGAAAAGGGACTTAACATGGAGCTAGGCAATGAAAGTGCCGAGTTGAATGGAGGACCAGCTATCAATGAACAAACATGTCCTACAGAGCTAAAAATACATCAGGTTGTCTCTTTCCTTTCCTTAGTAAAAAATGATAAGTACTGCTTTGATTATGAAAATTTAAGAGATAGGACATGCATATGGATTAATCATGAAAATGATGGGCTACCCCAATTGCTGATAGTTGAGAGCTATTCTGATAAACACAATGAACCTAGAATACAAGAATTTTTTTTAGAATTTAAAGATAAATCTGCTAAGTTAAGAACCATAACTAATACCCTATTACTCCTGCACAATCTAAAGAAATATGCAAGTAGGGGTGTTTTGGGATCTTTTCCTGGGTTTTGTTTGCCTTGTAGAGGCTTGTATATAGTTTGGTAGGGTATTTGTTTTGTTTCCTTTCTTTTCTTTCACTGTTTTCTTTTTTTGTTGTTTTCTTTTTCTGTTGTTTCTCTTTGTGGGTTGGCAATTTGTATAGTTTGTTTTCTGTTTTGTTTTTTGTTTGCTATTTTATTTCTGTTTGTATAGTTTTTTCTACTTTTTTTTCTTTTTGTACAGTCTGTTTGGTTGGTTTGTTTGTTGTCTCCTCAGCAGGGATCTTTATTTTACTGTAGAGTATTAAGGAGCAAACTAGCAACCATCCAAAATAGTATAAATTTAGGATATTCAGGTTAATTATTTGCAATTTGTGCATAACCTTTTGTGACTGTCATAAATGTAGAGAGTTATTTATCTTCTAAAATTTCATATTCAATAAATGTGATTGAGAATTCGAAGCAAGTTTCTCACGATGACACACCTAAAATCCTTGGGTTTGTTGAATCTACTAGTGTAGATATTAGGTGAAAAATCAGAGGTCACCCTTGCTACCATTACAATTCTCAGCTTAATTTTAGCAAGTGTCCACTCCTTGCATCATGAAGCTACAAATTGCTATATCTTATGAAATCTCGTTCAAAATCAGAAAATAAAAATAAATAAATAAAGCGGATTATACTGAAAATCCAGATTAAGCCATCTAAGTAACTCTACCGGGGCTATAGACGCTCACTGGCAGTGGGGCTCTACTTAGGAGAATTGTAACGATAACCTTGCCGGGGCTATAGATGCTCATTGGCAGCAAGGCTCTATCCGGTTGGCTATAAGGGAATATCCTCACCTACGTAGGCTAATGTCAGTCACTGGTTTGTTCAACCAATTTTCAAGATGAGGCTTATTAATCACGTGCACACCATTAAACTGAAAATAAAAATTCATGCACCCTTATTGAATGCCTTAGGTCTCATGTTGAATAATAATTTATAGGATGGATAGTCAGAAGTTATGTATTTATTTCATCTAGTTTTCTTGAATGCCTTGAATTTTGTTGTTTTGTTTGGTGGCTAGTTGTTGTGATGTTCACAACACGCCCCATTTTACTCCTTAGCAAAATGGGGAACCCTGCTGTGGCTTTGCTTTTTGCTTCTATTTTTGTGGGTTTGTCCTTGGTGGTAAGGGAAAAGAGAGTGAAATTTACAAACTTTGATAAAATTAGTGAGAAAATGCATTTTGAGTGCCATTGCATGATATGGTTGGATTCCTTGTCAAAAATGAGCCAGGGTTACTTTTTGAATCATCTGAAAATTTGCCATATTTTGCAAGTTATTCCCATTTTGGTAAAATGCACTATCAGGTTTAAATAATTCAAAGTTTCAAATGTTTCCTTAAAGTTTCTAAAGTGTTCCTAAGTGTCACATTCTGCATGGGTTTCACAGTGGTTTCAAAGAGTTTCCAGAGTCACACGGAAGGAGACAAGTGTCACCTTCCGCAATAGCCCCTTTAAAATTTAAAACATCTACGGGCTTCGACAATTTCTAAGTACTTTCAACAGAGTTGCACGGAAGACACCACGTGGCGCCTTCTGCAATAGTCCTGTTGATAGTTTCCAAACAATTTCAAGGCCGCGCGAAGGAATCTTAACAATTTCCAAAATGTTTCTTATGGTTTCATAAGTTCCGCGGAGCGTGCTAAGTGGCACCTTTTGTGGGTCCCTTTGAGTCTTCGAAAGGTTTCCTAAATGTTTCAATAGTTGCGTGGAGTGTAACATGTGTCACTTTCTACGAGTCCCCTTAAAGAGTCTTAACAGTTTCTAACGATCACGCGGAGCGCACCAAGTGTAACTTTCCGCAGGTTTTTGACAGTTTCTAAGCAGTTTCAAGTGTTGCGCGGAGGACACCACGTGTCTCCTTCTACGATTGTTCCCTTAAAGTTTCAAATAGCCATGAGAAATCCCATAAGTGTCAACAAGCAACGCGGAGTGTGACATTTGTCACCCTCTGCTGGTCCTTCAAAAGTCTTCGCAATAGTTTCTAAGTAGTTTCAAAGATTGTGTGGAAGATGCCACGTGGCACCTTCCGCAAGAGTTCCTTAAAGTTGCAATGGCAGCGTGGAGTGTGCCACTTGTCACTATCCGCAGGTCCCTCCATAAAGTTTCGTAGAGTTTCGAAAGAGTTTCAACGGCCGCGTGGAAGACACCATGTGGTGCCTTCTGCGGTAGTTTCGTGGCAGTTTCAAACAAGTTTCCAAGCCCCGCAGAGTGTGACAAGTGTCACACTTCGAAGTACGACCCATCAAGCCCCATGTGTTTCAAACAGCTGTGCGGAAGATGCGATGTGGCGCCTTCCGCAATCAAGTTTCAAAAGTGTTTCCATACAGTTTCTAAAGGTCACAACAGTCGCGCGGAGAGTGACAAGTGTCACTCTCCACGATAGTTTCAAATGGTTTCGGGAGAGCCTCTGCAAGTTTCTCAGCAGCCCCTGACAACAACACGGAGGTTGCCACGCGTCGCCTTCTACATAAGCAATAGTTTCATAAGCCCCTTGCGTGGAACGCGCCACATGTCACTCTCTGAGGGCACCGTTTCTGATAAAGGGATATAAAGGGGCCATTTTTCAGCCAGACACAGTTAGTCAGTGGGCAGTTTTCAGGGCCCGCTGATGATGGTTTTTTTAGCACCGATAGGCGATAGGCATTTAGCGATAGGTTCTTTAGAGTTTTTATATAGTTTTTGACACATTTTGACCCTGCGTATGCATCATTTTTGGTCCGCGATGGTTGACCTAGTAAGTTTTTTGGCACAATATGAATGTATGAACGCTTTTTTTGTAGGTTTTGACTTGATAGCCATGATTTTGGCTCAGCCCCACTTGGATTTAATAGGTATTTTGTTTCTCGTTGTTTAATAATCAATGGTACTTATTGCTGGTCTATTTTTGCAGGTCAATAGCTGGAAGGAGTAGCCAAAACTTAATGGCAATGACGTCTTGGAAGGAGAATCCGATTTCAGAAGCCAAGAGAAGATGAGGATGAAGTGCAAAAAGTCAAGGGACATCAATGAGAAGACCCAAATGCAGATAAAACATAATGACAGTAGGTTGCAGAATTTACTTCTGAACTGCTAGGGTTTCAGAAAGGGGCATATTTTCACCCAGATTTGACACATATTCAGAGATATTTTTGAGAAGTTGGTTCACCTGCATTTAATGTTGTAACCTAGGGTTTGAATCATTGCTTAACCATTAGGGTTTTGAGTTGTATTGAGGATAATCAGAAAGTCTATATATTGTGCCTTAATACACTGTAATATTTACAACAAGGATTTTAAGAAAACACAGGGATTTTAGCTTAGCATAGTTTAGAAGTAGAGGAAGGAGGTTGCCTGTTTGTCTACAGTAAGGAGTGCGTGGAATGTCTGGCTTCCTTACTGTATCTGTAAAGCTTGTAAGTTCTCTATAATTTGATCAATGAAACTGAGAGTCATTCCAACATTGTAAATCATGTATGACTGTTTGTTTCTAATACAATAGAATCTGGAGTTCTACATCTATCTTCTGAGTGTTCTCCTACTCTTCTTTGTGTTTTGAAATATTTTCTTTGAGAGCTTGCAATTTTAAATGTATGTTTGTGAAAATGCTCAGAACTTACATTTAAGGTTTTTACTGTGGATTTGATCAAATTGCTGTATGATTTACATAGTGCATAACAGAACAATTAGATCCTTTGGTAGATTTAAATAATGTTTAGAGTAGATCTTTCTAAGTTTTCCCCACCCATCTGAAATATTTAGCTAAAAACGTAGAAATTTGAAGGAAATTTGTCTCATATTTGAAGAAGCATGAACAAACAGAGTTAAAAGTAAGCAAGTTTTCATAAATATATAAAGAGGAAGGCTACAATAATTCAAGACAGCCATCTAAAGCTTTGCAGCACAGTAACACTTTTATGCAAAGGAATGAAAAGTATTGACATATCTCATGATCTTTTTGCATAGTTTGAGTCCAGTAAACCAAAAAGAAACCCTAAACTACGTAAGGCCCCTTGAACATTACAGCTTCACATTGACCAACTGAATTTGACCAATAGTACCATTGTAGACTTGGGATTAAGTGAATCTTAAATGATTCCTTCTTATCTTTCAAGTATAGTTTCAGTTCATTATATGTGAATTTTAACTTATTGTTATGATTACATCAAAACAATCACCAACACATCATACCTAGGGTCTTGGAGGTTTTAGTAGAGCCTACTTGATTTGATTATAGTACTCATCCTTTTCAAATTGATGCAATACCTGACTGCAAAAATTAGTATGTACTAATAGCATGGAAGAGACATGTCTCCTCCTAAGGGCATCAGCTACTAGATTCTCTTTTCCTTTAATATAATTGATTTAAAAATCATAATTAGATATTAATTAGAGCCACCTTCTTTTCCAAGCTTTCATATTGGGTTGAGTGAATAAATATCATAATCCCTGATGATTAGAACAGAGCTCAAAGGGTTTACCTAACAGGTAATGTTGCCACATTTGGAGGGAATGCACAATTGTTGCTAGCTCAAGGTCATGTGGTGCACAATTTTTCTCATAGTGTTTCAATTTCTTAGACTCCTAGGCTATTACCCACCCATCTTGCTTGAGTACATCTCCAATTCCCTCTTCAGAAGTGTATGTGGTAACTACAAATTGCCCCTTAGGATCAGGAACTTTCAAAATTGGTGCCATAGTCAATTTCTCCTTCAGCAACCTAAAAGCTTCTTGGCATTTGTCTGACCATCCTTTTCAAATTGATGCAATCCCTGACTGCAAAAATTAGTATGTACTAATAGCATGGAAGAGACATGTCTCCTCCTAAGGGCATCAGCTACTAGATTCTCTTTTCTTTTAATATAATTGATTTAAAAATCATAATTAGATATTAATTAGAGCCACCTTCTTTTCCAAGCTTTCAAATTGGGTTGAGTGAATAAATATCATAATCCCTAATGATTAGAATAGAGCTCAAAGGGTTTACCTAACAGGTAATGTCACCACATTTGGAGGGAATGCACAATTGTTGCTAGCTCAAGGTCATGTGGTGCATAATTTTTCTCATAGTGTTTCAATTTTTTAGACTCCTAAGCTATTACCCACCCATCTTGCTTGAGTACATCTCCAATTCCCTCTTCAGAAGTGTATGTGGTAACTACAAATTGCCCCTTAGGATCGGGCACTTTTAAAATTGGTGCCATAGTCAATTTCTCCTTCAGCAACCTAAAAGCTTCTGGGTATTTGTCTAACCATACAAATTTTCTTCCCTTCCTCTAAAGAGAGGTAATAGGACATGCAATCCTAGAGAAGTTAGCAATGAACTTCCTATAATATCTTGCCAGATCCATGAAACTATGAACTTCATGCACATTAGTGGGTTCTGGCCATTCAACAATTGCTTTTATCTTAGTTGGATCTACTGCAATCCCATCAGCAAATATAATGTGTCCAAGATACTGAATTTATTTCTAAAATAATGAAAACTTGGATAGCTTCCCATATAATTTATTTTCTTTCAATCATTGCAAAACAAACTGCAAGTGTTGGAGATGCTCTTCATTTTTTGAGTAGATCTAAATGTCATCAAGGAATACAAGAACAAATTTGTCTAAGCAATCCCAAAATACACTATACATCAAATTCATAAAAGCTTCCGATGTATTAGTTAGGCCAAAAGGTAACACTGTAAATTCATAGTGTCCATACCTAGTCCTGAATGCAGTTTTATGTATGTCCTCTTCTCTCAGTCTCAATTGGTGATAACCAGACTGCAGATCAATCTTTGAGAACATTGTTGCTCCTCGAATTTGATCAAATAGATCATCTATGTAGGGAAAAGGATATTTGTTTTTTTTTTATTGTGGCTTTATTAAGCAATCAATAGTTGATGCATAACCTAAGAGTACCATCTTTCTTTCTGACAAAAATTACCAGGGGTCTCCAAGGTGAGACACTGGGTCGTATCAGACCTTTTTCTAAGAGCTCTTGAAACTATTCTTTCAACTCCATTAGTTTAGTGGTGATCATTCAGTATGGGGCCTTGGAGATGGGCTCTGATCTGGGTATGATATCTATAGAAAAATCAAATGCCCTTTTTGGAGGCAATCCTGGTAACTCATTAGGAAAAACATCTGCAAAGTTCTGAAGGTACGATGTTGGTCCAATTCTGAACCCTTTCTTTTTAAGATTTCACTAGACTCTCCCTTGTGTTTTTTGAGGGTTTCATAGAATGTTAGATCATCTAAGTAATTAAAGTTTTGGTTCTCCTTTACTTCCTCTATCTTTTCCATTTTATCCACAAATAATTGACACCCTCTCCTTTTAGCTCTCTTGAGTTGCATTGCCAATATTTGCCTTACCATGTTAGTTCTTTCTTTACCTTGAATATATACTGTATGCCCTAGATCATCTAGGCATTCAACTATTTTAGTGTAACAATCAACATTTTCTCTATGTCTCCACAACCAATTGATTCCTAGAATGACATCGTAGGACCCTAAAGGAGCCATGTAAAGATTACCTTCTATAGAAAATCTTGGTAAGTCTACCCTAGCCTCAAATAGGCATTGCTCTACTTGAGCTCTTGATTGATTGGCATATTCAACTGACCAAGAATTTTGCATGTAACCAACCTTTCTAGAGATCTTATTTAAGACTTTTAGTGCTATAAAACAATTTGTTACCCCTGTGTCTATTAAAACTATTATAGGTGTACCAAAAAGCATACCTATAGTTTCAATGGGGGTTATTTGATACTCATCTTGTTTGTTGTCCAGTACAACATGAATGCACTGTTGAAAAGTGACATCTTGAGATGGCAAAGGGTTCTCACGAGACATAGGCCTTGATGTTTTTCTATAGGTTTCCCAGAAGCTTCATGACTCTTCTTGCCATTATTATTTTGGTGACCCCCATTTCTCTTGTCTCTATGATCTTCATTTTAATTCTCGTGATGATACTTGTCACCTCTTTGCTGAAATTCAAATTTTTCTCCTTTCTTTTTGAAGGGCTGGGAAGATTGGCTCCAATTATACTTCTTCTGTTTCTTTTCTCTATAAGTCGCCAAAGATCTAAGTCTCTTCTCATGTTTGACTACTTTCTCATAAAATTGGTCCATGGTGGTTGGACCATGAATATCCACCTCTCTGCCTAATTCAGGGTTAAGTCCCATGATAAACTTACTGATTCTAAACCTCTCATCTGTTTGATACTGGGGTACATATTTGAGAAGTTGAGTAAATCTTTCCCAGTATTGATTGACAGTTAAATCTCCTTATCATAAATTTTGAAACTCTAACATTTCCTGATCATAATACAACTGAGGCAGACATCTCTATTTGAAAATAAAAACAAACTCCCCACATGTTAGGCCTTTGGTTGTTATTCCCAATTCCATCTTCTTATTTGTCCACCATATGGATGCTTCACCAGCCAACTGAAAGGCCCCCCATACTGCCTTGGTAGTTTCAGAGTAGTTACAGATCCCAAAATATTTCTCCATCTCTGTTAACCATGTTTTGGTAGCATCTCCTAAGTTAGATCCTTCAAACTTGGGTGGAGTTACCTTTTTCATATCATGGGATAGCTCTTGTGCCAACTGTTCCCTGTCTATGTCTTGAAATTTTGAGCCTGAGAGGTTATCTCCCCATTCAGTTCGTAATGTATCCATATGACGACTACCATTGTCACCTTTGAAAGTGGATTTCTTATTTTCCCTTTCTTTTTCCAGATGTTCTACTCTAGCCCTGGTCTCTTGTAGGAGAGTCAAGATCCAATCCAGTTTAGCTTCTGCATTCTCTAGATTCTGTCCTACTTTAGAGCTATGTTCATGATGACTTCTAGTCTACACCATGATATTATAATATTTCTTCCTAAAGTTCCAAATTTAGGGTTTTTAATTAGTCTCTATCACAGATAGTCCATCTTTATACATAAATTAAAATTTTTCATTTCAAGTATACACACTTTGAAAAGAATGAAACTACTAAATAGAGTTATCAATACTTTTATTTCTAAGAACTTTCTTCTTTATTACATCATTGAAACTTAAAACAAGGTTTACTTCCTGGTTCAGGGCACAGGTGTATGTCCTTCCAATTCATCAAAGCTAATTACAATGATTTCAATAGGATTATTGCTGCCCTTCCTTGGGTTAGGTTGAGGAAAAGTTGGTTTATTTTCCTTAGGTTTTGAAATGATAGGCTGTCAGGCTAGATCTTCTATAATACTTGCATATGCAATAGCCACTTGCTTCAACTTATCTTTTTCAACCTTGATTCGTATCTGTGCATGCATGAAGGTTTCTTCATCCTTAATCCATACTTATCCATTAACATTTGTTCCTTCAATAGTTTTAGTCAAGGCTTCATGCTCTTTCTTAGCTTGTAAGTGTCCCTATTAGTATCGACAGACTTCCGGACAGTTTTCTTGGTACGCACCATTTCTGGCACAACATTATTCCAAAAGATTAGTCTTACAATTTATGATTTATGCACAATACTAACGTAATGAGCTCATAGGCCCGAGAGTTCAACATGAACACTCTGATACCACGTGTAACAACCAACCAATCCAAAACCTAGATTTACCATGAGATAACTTCATCCATAGTTAAAAAGAAAAACATCTTATGAAGATAATCATATGAAAACATCAATTTGCAGTTGATCAATAAACTTGGAATGAGGTTAATTCTTAACTCTCAAATCACATTTATAAGGAGTAATCATCATGTATAATTTTTTACCATCATTTCTTTTATCGGATTATCACATAAAGAAAATAAGTAGAGAAAGGGATTAGAAACCCTTATCTAATTCTTTTCTCATCTCCAAGACTTAGTAATTGCCACTGTAGAGAGGGAAAGCATCATCTAGCTATTTTACCTCCAACCATGGACTTAAGCGGTCCACCGCACACTTCCTGACTAGAAGTGGCCCCATCCTTCAATAAAAGGTGTGTCGAGAACCCTCTCAGTTACCATCTAAGCTCTGGTGTGTACTCCCATTCAGCTAATGCTGCCATACTACTAAGGATACTTGCTACTACGTTTGACATCTCTAGTTAAGAAAACGTCTAGAGTACTTGTGAGCTAATGAGTACACGATGTGGCGACGTCACTCACTATGGCCATAGTTTCTTAATTTTATAAATGTTACACAATGAACATTGTCTTAGTTCACCACCCTACCCGACTTGGACATATTTGTTAGTCTGAGGGTTTATTGGATTCCTATCCACCCACTATAGAAAAGACATTCTTTACATTTTTAACTTGTTTTATCAATATAAGGTCGATAGTTTTAATGCTCGACAGTAGTATCCTTGAGTCATTGACTCAATCTTCAAGCTCGAATCCGTTTGCTATAATTGGGTCTTCTTGGTTGTAAACCTAGGTATAAGAGAATGATTTGTCCAAGATTTGGATATATAACTTGGTAACAATCTCCAAAAGGTATCTTCTTCTTAGTAGTAGAGTTTCACATTCATCAGAAATTCACATGGCTTTCTATTTTGTCTAGATAATGATGTTGTCATACAGACTCATGCCTTTTATATGTATACAAAAAGAAATACAAGGCATTATTAATCAATTTATATGGGTTTACATTGTAAGGTTATTTTAGTTGAAAAGAACTTCTAGACTATGTAATTGTGTGTAATATAACATATTTTTGACCTAGGTTGTTTAATAAGGATTAAAGAGACTTCTAATATTTCAAAAGTAGTTATTATAACTAACTTCTTCTACTACACGTATAGGGTAAGTGTTGACAGTCGTGGAATGATATTTCTATATTCCTTCTCTCAACCTGATAGAAAATATTTATCAGTCTTTATTACCAAAATTTAAATAACGTACAGGGTCACCTTGTGGGGCTCATATTTTTTGAATGATAGTTTTTACACTATCCACCCCCATATAACGTGGGTCAAAATGTATATAATGTCGGTTGAGCCAATATTCAACTCTCAATGTATACATAAGTGTGTCAACCTGTCAATTGTCAACTCCATGAAAAAGGTTAAGAAATTCACAAGTCATAAGAGAAACAATGATGTCCTTATCAACCCTTATAAATAGAAAACATAGTGGGGTGATGCCGTCAGGGTAAAAGACTAATGTTGTAATGAGTATGATGACGCTTTGAAAATCACCATTTGGTTGTACTGAGAATGAATTCTCTATGTCAATAGGAATAACATAGTTCTCTAAAAAGGACGAGAGAGGGTCATCATAAAATGCAGTGGATGAGGAGTATGCACGTATCTTTGATGCAGTTCTTACATAATGATGTTATATACATATTTCTTGCTATATTTCCTACATTAACAAAGTATGCATAGAAAGAATCAATTATTACTAGCACTGAATGAGGCCAAACACCCCACTAACTTTATCAATTACAATTACCTAAGTCATTAACTTACTAGCTAATATTTCTATGTTCTTGGCATCGATGGAAGCTCACTTGATATAACATAGAAAACTGGTTGATGAAGAATAAAGAATAGGTTTACCTGTAAGTTTATGATGTTTGTACACCCTCCTATAGAGAACTTCATTCTCTCTCTGAGATGCAGAGGATTTTTGCTCCTATTTAATGACTTCTTCTATGTCTTATTTGGGCACAATACAAGCTAAATTTGTAGCATCGAATAGATCCCCATCCCCATAACGGTGAAAGATGAAGTTTAAATATTGTAGGGCATTAGGATTCAGTTTTAGCCGAAGGTAGTTATAGGAATGAATTTTTATCTCTAGACCATGTTGATTTCTTTAACCTGTTTCTATTGGCTAGGGTTCACAAGTTTTAGCTGGATTCAGTTATCATAATTGATAGTGTTGATCTACTCCCATGAAGGTCTATGATGCCATGTGTCTTTAAGGTTCGATGCCATTGGCGTGCTATGACACCTCAATGAATGATTGAAAATCAAGACATTATATTTGCACATAATCATCTTTAAATCTCCCTTGAGTCTTTGAAAGGTTGAGCGTTCAAGAGAGGACGTGATGCTCTAAGTGTTGAGTGGTAATGAGCCTTGGATTAATGGGAAGCAACAATGATAATATTAACCTTATGTTTCCAAAGGCTTAAGAGATAGACAACATAAATATATGTTCATATAATATGCCCCTCAGGTCACATTCATGTGAACATGTTAATAGAGGAATAGTTAGGTAATAAGATTTTAATATTGTTATTCAATAATGGAATTGAGGATTGACATAAAATATCTTCAACTACTGTAAGATCACTACTTGACACAAGTCTTTTATGTCCTTAGATGTCAAGTCAAACTTATTCATTTTTCGACTTTGATGAGACCAAAATTGTCGTTTCGCTTGATAATTGTGAGAGTGAAGTAGTAATGAAAATAACTTACCAAGACTAATAATATGAAATGTATGACCTAAACATGGCAGGTTTCTCATGTCACTCATTGACCCTAGCTTAGATGGTTACATTCAAGTCTTGTCGATAGTCATTTCTACTAGATGATTCTTTCCCTCTTATGCTCTTAGGGTACCTATTTGTCCTATCTCCACACTTGAGGAAAACAAAGGTGATTAGTCTGACAATAAATTAAATATACACATTACATCTTATCATTTTTTATTTATACTACAAAAAGGTGTATTCTCCTATCATAGAATAAACCATCAATTCATGATTTTAATATTCATACACCAATTCAAACTTTAAGCACCACATTGTGCCATCTCATTCAAATAAGACTTTCTTGATTTTATCTAAGTCTAACATACTTCTATACATAGTCACAAAAATATATCGCAACTTTCCAAAATTGAGTTACTTTTCACAACTTTACTAAGGTAAAAACAAAAGAGGTTTTATAAGATATAGGGAGCGATGTAACCTTTTGGCTTCTTCCAACTTGTTGTCCAATATCTACAACTCTCTTTTTGGCTCTCGTGTTAGCTGCTATGGATTGGGCAGATTGGTTTTTCCTTGCATATGATTAACCTCACAAAACACTTTTCTCTACCAATTCATGAATACTGCATCAGATTGCTCATGTTATAGATAAGAAACTTGCTGCTCTGAAACTTCACGTATAGTACCTTGTTGAACAATAGACTATTTTGCACCATTAAGGCCTGATTAATCATGCCATTTGAGCAGGTCGATTGGTTGTGGAGTTGGTTACATGGGTAACACCAATTGTATTCTTGTTTCATATTGTTTTGTACTCCATTATTAACTCTCTTGATGAGCTAGTAGCTTGCTGGTTGTAAGGCTGATAAGGCCCTTCTTTGGCCTTGGTTTTTAGGTTGATAAAAAGGCATGTTCTATTGGTTACTTTGTTGGTTATTCTGGTTGTTTTGTTGCTGTCTCTGGTAATTTTTCTTCTAATTTTGGTATGGGGGCTAATAAGGCCCGTAAATTTGATTCTGCTGCTTCTCTATACTCACTAATTTATTATTAACTATTTTTAACAACCCTGCTTGTTCTTGGAACTTTGCTTTAAGCTCTTGCAACTCCTGAGATGGGGCTGGGGCAACATTAGTTTGGGCTGATACTTGATAACTGAGGGTTGGTACAATAGGTACTAAAACAAATGGTGGGATTTGTAATGGGTTTAATTGTTGTATTTCTAGAAAAATAGGCATTGATAGCCTTGGGGCTATTTTACCAGCCTGAATCAGGTTGTTTTCAGCTCTTATGGCAATTGCATAAGCACCCAACAGTGTTGTACCACCCATTGACTATAGCATTGCTAATATATCGCTATATAGAGCTCTAAGAAAATGCAAAAATGGATGTTCCTCAATAGGCATTACCGCTATTAGAATTTTGTCCCAAGTTTGCTAAAAATAAAAGTTGAAATCAGCCATATGCTCTTGTGGAGCTCTCTTTATTGTGCTAAGTTGTTCAACTAGTGATAGATTGTCAGATTTGTCTTTGAATTATTTGTTTAGTGCATCCCCCAGCAGGACCCATGATGTAATAGAACCTACAACCAATCCCCTAAACCATTGAAGAGCTTTACCCTTTAGAAATGCAACCAACAATCTCACCTCAACATTCTCCTATGTTATGTGATGGACTGAACATAACGTAGCCACATATTTTATGTGTTCAATTGGAGTAGTCTTCTCTTCACCTATAAAAATGGTAAGCCTCTCAAGGCTACCACCAGAATGTTATCATGTGTTGCAAGCAGCAATGGACTGCCAATATTTAATTACACAAAAGGATATCTTCTCACCATTGGTGGAGCTTGAGGCGTATGTGGAGTTTGAGAAGTTTGGGGACTCTGTGGAGTTTGTATTTACAAATTTATCACCAAATTTCTCTGATCAAACTCTACAATCCTGAGACTTGGAGGAGTAGATTGAGTTCTCCATGTTGGACTGGGTGTTCTTACTGCTATTCTGCCTCTTCTCTTTAGAGGTGATATCTTTAGATACTCAAGAGGAGTTGAATTTCCTCTCATTGGGACTTTTCTCATGTGCTAAATTCACTAGATCTCCAAAAAAATAGAATTTTGAGTCACCAATTACACTGTTATTACCTCTAAAAGGCTGAAAACCTTGCTGTGCATACCAAACAACAAAGAATTTTTTTGTTAAACTAGCCTAAAACTCTATTTAGTGTCACACCGAGCATGCCAAAACTATTGTCATGAAGGATTGCGCCCTGAATGCTAAGCCTTTACGAGCTTGGCAATCTCATGCAACATGGGAACATTCTCAAACTGTGGGTTTGTTTGTTTCGAGAGTGAACTTCCAGAAGAGTTAGCTCCCTTTAAATGCCCTTTAGATCTGTAAATTGATAGAGGAAAAAGATAGAAGAAAACTTGCATAAATTGAAAACTAAATAGAAAATCTATCTAAAGGGGGTGATGCACCAATATTTTGATTTAAAACTGCAATATAACTCACAAACATTCTCTAATAAACCCATTCTTACAATCCAAACTGATCAAATTCACCACATAAGTATTTCACAGAAAGGCATGAATAATCTTGCACAAGTTGTGACCTGTACTAAACTAAAATTTGTATACTTGCATCTAATAAATGAGACAAAATTTAGAGGTTTTGAAGTAAAACATAGAAAATTCCCATCAAATCACTCACAAAATATAACAAGACACCTAAAATTGGATAGAAGAATTCTTGATTGTATTTGAAAATGGAAGGAATCTCTACAAAATAACAAAAAACGGCTGAAAAAAATGAACTACTAATACTAAAAACTGTAAAAATGGCTGAGTTACAAGACAATCTCCTTCTCTGCAATATGCAAAGGCAAAAAGCAAGAACTGAGGAAAAAAAACATAAGTTTTTTTTTCATATAATATTAAACTATCCCCAAAAAATGAATGGAAAGGGAACTCTAGCTCAACTAAACTTGAAAATATACATGAATGAGTTTGAAAAAGTAACTCCAAGTTGGTGGGTGAGCACAAGTGAAAAGCCTAAAATTTAGGCTCCAAAACTCCTCCAAGATGAGCAAAAATAGCTCGAAACTCCAAGTCTCAAAGTCCTTGACCAAGAAACTGCCAAAAATAGTCATGTCAAAAATAGAACTCCAAATATCTCTCCCTACATGACCCTACACTTCAATTTGAGTCCTCTCCTATTTTTGTGTACCTTGAAAGACTTTTGATCAAGCCTAGAATGGTATTTTTGGGAAAATAAAATATATATAATTTTTTTTTTATATTTTCTACATCTTAGTAAATTGCATTTTTAGAGGCCTTTGGGGTGAATGAGGGAAAACCACCTTGTTGGAGTTAGCCTTAGCAACTTGCAACTTGAACTAGATAATTGGTGTATCTTTCTAGTGAGTCCAAAAACTTTAAAGTATGATAAAGTAGAGAGGAGTTATGACCCGACCAAAAATTTCTTTTTTTTTTGTAAATAATTTTCACCTTCCATAGGTCTTTTTTGAATTCTAAGGGTAATGTGACCCTTCATATTATATGTAAGCATTTGTATTTCGAATGAAAATGGCATAGATGAATGGTCTTTAGGTACTTGTATCTGTACAGTGAACAAATATGCTAGATAAAATGTATAGACTAAAGCCTCTCTTGACTATTTTGATTTGATATTCTCTTCCTTTCTGCTTCATTTGAAATCACTTGCTTCCTAAAAGCACTAGAAAACAACTCTTACAGCCTAGCCTAATTGGGCTACCAAGCACAATTTGGTAACATTTTTGGTGACCTCTACGTCAGTTTCGTCTGCTAAAACTCTTGTGGCTAGTTACCTATTATGTCCATTGGGAAATAGAGTCTTCCATTAGCCTTTGTCACTCATAAAACTCCTTGAAAACTTAGCTACTATAAAATCAATAGCAGTAAAAACAAATGAAAACAAAACAACACTAGCTCTAAACATGACCAACCAACTATGCATCAACACTTCTTAGAAAAAGGAAACTAAAATGAAACAACTGTGCAACCATTAGTTATTAAATTGAAAGCTTATTCTACTATGATACAATTGCAGCCCTTTGCTTCTCAAAAGTAGTGTTTAAGGTAAATCAAATTAACTGGGATGGGTAACACCTTTCATTCCATTGTAGCCAGCTAATAAGCATTGTGCTATTTGCATTCAACAATCATTAATGGGCCTCTCAACATAGCATCAAACTTGTACTTACTAGGTCTACTTTTTAGCTCATCCCATTTGAGAACAATGTCTCCTTCCTTGAAAACTCTGAATGTTGCCCTCCTGGCAAATGTTCTCTTCAATTGCATCTGATACATCTCCAATTGCTGAATTGTTTGTTTCCTTATCTCTTGTAGTTCCTCTAACTCAGCTAGCTTTACCTCCATAGGACCAGCTTCCATAAACTCAAGTTCATTCATAAGACTTAGGGGTAGTAGCTTAGTTGAGATAGGAAGTTTAGCCTCTTTTCCATAAACTAGAACAAAAGGAGATTGACATGTTGACCTCTTAGGAGTCACTCTATTAGCCCATAAGGCTGATTTCAACTTTGAATGCTAGGTTCTCTAGTTATCTTCTATTGTCCATTTGATGATCCTAATGAGATTTTAATTACTGGATTTAGCCTACCCATTTGCTTGAGGGTAGTAATTTGATGAAGTGCTTAGATAAATGGCATGTTTGATGGCCCAGTTAGTTACTTTTAGGCTGACAAAATACAGTGCATTATCTGAAATAATTGCATCTGGTACACCAAACCTAGCCACTAAGTCTTCATAAAAGTTCAAAACAACACTTTCATTAGCTTTTTTCAAAGCTATTGCCTCTGTCCACTTAGTAAAATAATCCATTTGGTGAAGGGTTGATCAACTAAAATAGGTTGGAGTGGCATGGCTACCAACCTTTCTTTACCTACAAATACTGCACATTTAACACACTTTCTAACCCAAGAATGCACATCTTTGAAAAGAGATGGCCAGTAATATCTATCCTTCATAATTTTTAAGGCTGTTGTTTGGGCAGCAAAGTGACCACCAGCTGGCCCATTATGAAACTCATGTAATACTTTATCAATCTAATTAGTTTCAACACATCTCAATAGCACTCCATTGTAGTCTTTTCTGAACAAGATATCTTCAACCATGACAAAAGGAATGACTTGCAACCTGTAATATCTTCGTTTTGCTGCACTTAGCCCTGCCGGTCATTCTCCAATCTATAAATAGTGTATCATATCTCTTGTCTAGTTAGTATTTCTAGCTAGAACAACGGGTACAATAGTATTGCCAGCCATTAAAACCACTTCTTTTGGTAGTTTAATTTCATTTTCTGTTGTTTTAGCTAGCTGCTCACATAGTCCTTTACCTTGAATCAACTTGGTAACTTTGATGTCAACATCATACTCCATCACTCTAGTTATCCAAATAGCTCTTTTATCTACCAAATCTTTGCTCAACAAAAATCCTTTCACTTGGATGGGCAACCATAAGCTGAATCTTGTTTTTTGATAACATGTGCCTAAATTTTTTGAGGCTTCTTATGACAATAAGTACATGCTTTTCAACAAATGTGTACCTTTTCTCATAGCCTTCTAACCCCTAGCTGAAAAAGGCTATTGGTTGCTCCTGGCCTTCTATGTTTTGCTAGGTCAGCATAGTAGAGATAGTGTCAACTCCTCCATAGGCATACATAATCATATCTTTTGAAAAGTCAGGATTGATCAATGTAGGAGCTACTACTATATCTACTTTGATGTCCTCAAACCTATCCTTTCCTTCTTTAGTCCAGCTGAAACTGATATTCTTCTTCAACATGGCTGTTAGAGGCTTGAATAAACTTACAATATTCGGTATAAACTTTCTAACGAAATTGATTCTCCCAAGGAAACTTTGCAGCCCTTTTTTAGGGCCAGTAGAGATAACACCGAAATAACACTTACTCTTTCAGGGTCAATTGTTATCCCATTCTTGGAAATAATGTGACCTAAAAAATTACCCTTATGAATAGAAAAAATACACTTTTTTGGATTAAGTGAGACTCCATATTTCCTACATCTTTCAAAGACCTGTCTGAGATGAGAAAAGTGATCTTTGGTGTCTCTAGAGAAAATAGTGATGTCATCTAGATATACCAAGAAAAACATATTATTATACCATGAAAATCCATATTCATGGCTCTATGAAAGGTTGTTCCAACATTCTACAACCCAAATAGCATCTTTTGATAGGCCATAGTACCCTATTTAGTTGTGAATGTTGTCTTGTACTGGTCTTCCTCAACCAAAATTTGGTTATACCCTGAAAAGGCATCTTGTAAAGAAAACCTTTCATCCCTTGAAACTTCTTGCATAATCTACTCCATTAAGGGCAGCGAGTAGTGATCTTTCAATGATGCTCTTTTTATCTCCTTGAAATCAACACACAACCTAATCTCACCATTTTTCTTTTTGACAGAAACTAAATTAGACACACATGATGTGTGTTTGATTGAGAAAATGATGTTGCTTTGAATTATCTTATTTAATTCTATTTTGATCATCACTTCTAGCTTAGGGTTAAGAGGCCTTTGCATCTGCCTCACTGGTTTTCCCCCCGGTTCTAGATCTATGGTGTGTTGAGCTTGCTCGGGGTTCAAAAATTTGAGGTCTTTGTATTCCCAGCAAAAATATCATCAAATTCTTGGCACAATAACACAAAAGCATGCTTATCTTTAGATGTACATACCTTTCCTAATTTGAGAAGTTTGTACTTAAAAATCTCCACTGATTGATAGTGTTCCTCTTTGATAGGTATGTTGTCTTTTTCTTTTCTAAGTTGATCATATGAATTAGAAATTGATTCCAAGGTCACCAAACCTTTTGGCAGCTTGTTTGTCTTTAATTGAACAATCTGGTCTTCAAATTGCTATTGTAATTTTTGTTGATTACCAGCTAAAAACTAAGCCTCCTCAATGAGAAAATTTGCTATTTGATCATCACTTATAAAAACCTACCAATGTATATTATTATCAGGCACTGATGGCCTTACAACCACTTTCACATAATGCTATTGCTCAATGTTTCTAATTTCTTTGGGTATATCAAATTCAGCCGTAATGGCTGCAAGCTTATCAGCCTATTTTCTTCTGATTTATAGGCACAGACATCAGTATAAAAGTATTGAAATCTTCAATTAGATTCCATACTCTATGTTTGTATGACTTAAACAAGTCATTTTTTGTGACATTCAAGTTGCTTACCTGATTTACAACAAGTTCACTGTCACCATACACATTCACACACTTAATATTCTTCCTTCTAGCCCATTCTAAGCCTTGATGAGTGCCTCATATTCTACTGTGTTATTTGAATAGCTGAATGCAAATATGAAAGCTACATAATATTTTTCATTGTCTAGTGAAATAGGAATAGCTCCACATCCTGCACCTACTTTGGTCCATGCGCCATCAAAATACAACTACCACATCTCATTTTATGGCCACTCTCTTTATTGTTGCTACTGATTTTCACCTTTCATAAGGTTAGGAATAGGTTGATTCTGTTCATGGATCATATAGATACCTAAAACATCTTCTTCCATTTGCTTGTAAGGGTCATCTTCATGATTTTATGATGCTCATTCATCCAGAAACAAGTCTTCTATGCTCTCAATTGAGGTGTTGCTCTCATGAACATCAAGTTGTTCCTCATCACGATAGTTCAAATTAGCATTAACAACACTAGGGGTATAAGGCTTAATGTGATCTTTGGCAAAAGGTTCAGTTTTTACAGTCACCCACGTAACATACCTAGTCCTAAAACACATATGTGACCAATTAGCTGACATATAACCTCTTAACTTTGTTGTAAACTCCCTGGAGAGGTAAAATGCAAAGTATGGTGGCAGGTCCACAACATATATGTCTTTCAGGATTGAAACATTCATGCAAGAATGCAAGGTGAGACTTAGATTCTTTATCACTCCAAGGGTATGTATGGATGAACCATCTAGCTATGTCACAGGTTTAGACATTGGTTCATAAGTCAATCCTAACTTGTCCACTATCTGTTTTAGCATTACTAATATACTAGCACCTGAATCAATCATACAATTATGCACAAGATTTTTACCAATGATTAATGAAACATAAAATGGTGTAGGTTTGACATCTTGGCTTGCTGTTCATTCTGAACTGGTAGGTCATTTGCAAGCACAACCATAGGCTGGTCTCTTTAGTGGTCTTGAGTGGTCTCATTATTCATAGAGGTATTAGATAAGACCTTTTGTAATAAATGTTTTAGCCTGAGAAAGATCATGAGTCCCACAAAGACATGCTTACATTTGCCTTTTTCATATAATCAATAATATTAAAAGAACATGAACCAACCTTTGCCTGTCCCCTTGAAGCAGCAGGATCAAATTGTTGTTGTACTTGTTGTGGTTTCCCTCTGGGCTCGTTTTGACTTGGACTAGGCTGCCCTCTTGGTAAAACATGAATATTTGAGTACTGTGATGGACCAACAACTCCTAGTTAGTTTGATTGGGCTTGATTTTGGCTTCTTCCAGCTTGCTGTCCAATATCTACAACTCTCTTTTTTGTCTCTCATGTTGGATGCTATGAACTGGGCAGATTGGTTTTTCCCTTGCATATGATTAACCATGCAAAAGTCTTCACCCTGCCAATTCATGAATGTTGCATCAGATTGCTCATGTTTAGGATAAAAGTCTTGCTGCTCTGAAACTTCTTATATAGTACTTTGCTGAACAACAAAATTATTTTACACCATTAAGGCCTAATTAATCATGCCATTTGAGTAGGTCGATTGGTTGTGTAGTTGGTTATAGGGGTAACACCAATCATATTCTTGTGCCATATTGTTTTTCACTAATATTAACTCTCTTGATGAGCTGGTAGCCTGCTGGTTGTAAGGCTGATAAGGGTGATAAGACTGATAAGGCCTTGGTTTTCAGGTTGATAAAAAGGTATGTTCTACTGGTTTCTTTGCTAGTTATTCATGTTGTTTTGCTACTAGCTCTAGTAATTTTGCTATTTACTTTTGTATGGGGGCTGATAAGGCGTGTAAATTTGATTCTGCTACTTCTCTATACTCACTAATTTATTTCTAACTATTTTTAATAGCCCTACTTATTCTTGGAACTTTGCTTTAAGCTCTTGTAGCTCCTGAGATGGGGCTGAGACAACATTAGTTTAGGCTGAAACTTGATAATTGAGGGCTGGTACAACATGTACGATAGCAAATGGTGAGATTTGTAATGGGATTGATGGTTGTATTTCTGAAGAAATAGGCATTGCTAGCCTTGGAGCTATTTTACCAGCCTAAATCAGATTGTTTTTAGCTCTTATGGCAATTGCATAAGCACCCAGCAGTGTTGTACCACCCATTGACTATAATGGTATTACTGCTATATCACTATATAGAGCTCTAAGAAATTGCAAAAATGTATGTTCCTCAGTAGGCCTTATTGTTGCTAGAATTCTGTCCCAAGTCTGCTGAAAATGGAAGTTGAAATTAGCCATATGCTCTTGTGGAGCTCTCTTTATTGTGCTGAGTTGTTCAACTAATGATACATTGTCAGATTTGTCTTCGAATTGTTTGTTCAATGCATCCCCCAACAGGTCCCATGATGTAATAGAACCTATAGCCAATCCCCTGAACCATTGAAGGGCTTTACCCTTCACAAATACATCCAAAAATCTAACTACAACATTCTCATGTGTTATGTGATGGACTAAATATAACGTATCCACATCTTTTATATGCTTAATTGGAGTAGTATGCTCTTCACCTGTAAAAAATGGTAAGCCTCTCAAGGCTGCCATCAAAATCTTATCACATGCTGTAAGCAGCAACGAGCTGCCAGTATTGAATTACACAAAAGGATATCTTCTTGACCATTGGTGGAGCTTGAGGTGCCTGTGGAGTTTGAGGAGTTTGGGGACTCTGTGGAGTCTCTATTTGCAAATCTAGCACCAAATTTCTCTGATCAAACTCTGCAGTCCTGAGACTTGGAGGAGTAGATTGAGTTCTCCCTCCTGGACTGGGTGTTCTTACTATTGTTCTGCCTCTTCTCCTTGGAGGTGACAACTGTAGATACTCAAATGGAATTGAATTTCCTCTTGTTTGGACTTTTATCATGTGCTAAATTCACTAGATCTCTAAAAAATTATAATTTTGAGTCACCAAGTACTCTATTTTTACCTCTAAAAGGTTGAAAGCCTTGTTGTGCATACCAAACAACAAAGAAAAACTATGTTAAAGTGGCCTGAAACTATGTTCAGTGTCCCACCAGGTGTGCCAAAAACTATTGTCACAAAGGATTGCACCCTAAATGCTAAGCCTTTACAAGCCTTGCAATCTCATGCAACATGAGAACCTTCATAGACTATGGGTTTGTCTATTTCGAGAATGAACATCTTGAAGAGCCAGCTCATTTTAAATGCCCTTTAGATTTGTAAATTGATGGAGGAAAAAGATAGAAGAAAACTTGCATAAAATAAAAACTCAATAGAAAATCTATCTAGAGGGGGTGATGCAAAAATATTTTGATTTAAAAATGCAATATAACTCACAAACATTCTCCAATATACCTATTCTTACAATCCAAACTGATCAGATTCACCACATAAGTATTTCACAAAAAGGCATGAATAATCTTGCACAAGATGTGACCTATAATAAACTAAAATTTGTATACTTGCATCCAATAAATGAGATAAATAATTCAGAGGTTTTGAAGAAAAACATAAAAATTTCTAACAAATCACTCACAAAATAACAAGACACTTGAAATTGGATAGAAGAACCCCTGATTGTATTAGAAAATGGAAGGAATATCTACAAAATAACAATAAATTGCTGAAAAAAATGAACTGCTACTACTGAAAACTGTAAAAATAACTGAGTTACAAGACAATCTCCTTCTCTACAATATGCAAAGGCAAAAAAGCAAGAACTGAGGAAAAAAAACATAAACTTTTTTTTGATTTAATACAAAACTGTCGCCCAAAAAAATGAATGGGAAGGCAACTTTGGAGCTCAACTAAACTCGAAAATATGTATGAATGAGTTTGAAAAAGTAACTCCAAGTTGATGGGTGAGCACAAGTGAAAAGCCTAAAATTTAGGCCCTAAAACTCCTCCAAGATGAGCAAGAATAGCTCGAAACTCCAAGTCTCAAAGTCGACCAAGAAACTGCTAAAAATAATCATGTCAAAAACAAAACTCCAAATATCCCTCCCTGCATGACTATTCACTTCAGTTCGACTCATCTCCTATTTTTGTGTACCCTTAAAGACTTCTGATCAAGTTCAAAATGGTATTTTTGGAAAAATATCGAAAATATAATTTTTTTTAATATTTTCTACATCTTAGTAAGTTGTATTTTCGGAGGCCTTTGGAGTGGAATCAAGGAAAAATTGGCATTAGCCTTAGCAACCTGCAACTTGAACTAGATAATTGGTTTATCTTTCTAGCGAGTCCAAAAACTTTGAATTCTGATAAAGCAGTGAGGAGTTATGACCCTGCCAATTTTTTTTATTTTTTTTTGTAAATAATTTTCACCTTCCATAGCTCTTTTTTGAATTCCAAGGGTAATTGACCATTCATATTATATGTAAGCCTTTATATTTTGAATGAAAATGGCATAGATGAATGGTCTTCAGGTACATGTATCTACACAATGAACAAATATGTTAGATAAAATGTAGAGGTTGAAGCCTCTCTCTTGACTATTTTGATTTGATATTCTCTTCCTTCCTGCTTCATATGAAGTCACTTACTTCCTGAAAGAATTGGAAAACAACTCTTACAGCCCAACCTAATTGGGCTACCAAGCATAATTTGGTAACAATACCCTCTTTGCCTCCAACAATGTAAAGGATAAAATCCTTCTCATAATTAGGGTTAACTAATGTTGGAGATTGAGCAATAGCCTACTTAACAACTTCAAAATTATCCTTTCCCTCCTTAGACCAATTAAATGTAGAATTTTTCTTTAGCATGGAGTTCAGGGGCCTTGACATGGATGCAAAATTTTGGATGAACCTCCTTACAAAGTTGATTTTGTCCAAGAAGCTTCATATACCTTTCTTGTGACTAGGAAGCCACTCACTCTTCTAGGGTTAATGGCAAGCCCTTCCTTTGAAACTATGTCCCAATAATTTACCTTTAGGGACATCAAATACACACTTCTTTAGATTCAATGATATGTCATATTGTCTACATCTCTCAAATACTTTTCTTGAATGACCCAAATGGTCCTTTGAATTCTTGGAATAATAGTCAAATTATTTAAATACACCAGAATAATATCATTTATTAGGCCTTCAAAGGCCAAATCCATTGCTCTTAGGAAGGTTGCACCATCATTGGTCAACCTCAATGGCATTTTATTATAGGATAAATTGCCCCATTTAGTGGTGAAGGTACTCTTATAATGGTTTGATTCTTTTACAAGAATTTGATTATATACTAAGGAACCATCTAGAAGGGAAAATCTCTCAACTCCAGCTATTGTTTGGAGGATTTTCTCCATGGAGAGAAGTGGATAGTGGTCTTTAAGAGAGGCCCTATTTAGGTCTCTAAAGTCCACACACAATCTAATTTCCCCATTCTTCTTCTTGACTGGAATAAGATTAGCTACCCAAGATAAGTGTTTGATTGGATAGATAATTTTGGCCTCTATGAATTTAAATAGCTCCTTCCTCATTAATGGTTCTATTTTAAGGTTAACATGCCTATGATTCTACCTAATAGGCTTTGTGTCAGGGTCTAAATCTATGGTATGCTAGACTAAAATAGGATCAAAACATTTAATATCCTTATAATTTTGAGAAATAATATCATCAAATTTATTACAAAGATCAATGAAACCTAGCCTTTCATCTTGGTCACATACCTTTCCACCTTTTAGAACTTTGTCTAGTGTAATTGCCACCTCATCATAGTTTTTTTCACTACCATGCTCATCTCACATTTTAGTGGATCATTAGTTTTGAAGATGTTCTCTAGGTTGATAAATCCCTTGGGAAATTTGGTCTTCAACTGAATGACCTTCTTGTTGTACTGACCTTGAAGCTTGGATTAATTCCTTGTAGAGAATTATGCTTCATCTTGTAGAAAGTTAATGATTTGTTGATCGTTCTCAAACACTTGCCAATTGACTACATTGTTAGGTACATTTGGTCTTACCACAATTTTTGTGTGCTATTCTAAGTCCTACACAATGTTCTTGGGGATGTCACACTAAGCACCCATGCCTGCAAGCCAATTTGCATCTCTATTTTCTATTCTAGGCATGGCTTTGATGTTGAATGCATCAAAATGCTCTACTAGATCTCAAACCCTATGTTTGTAAGCCTTCAACAAATATTTCTTAGATGTGCTTTGAGCTTTGACTTGGTGAACAACCAGCTCACCATCACCAAGAACTTGCAACATTCTAATTCCTCTTGTGTATGTGAGCTAAATGCCCTAGATCAATGCTTCATATTTAGCTACATTATTAGTACAATTGAATTGAAGCGTAAAAGAAGAAAATTACTTCTCCTTTTGGGGAGAGATCAATGTCACACTAGTACCTACTCTCTTATTGCTTTTAGAGCCATCAAAATACATCTTCCATATTCCATCCAAATCTTCTTGTGGCTTGACAAAGTCAAGGATGACTACACCTTGCTCATGTATACAATAGGTACTCAAGCCTATTCTTTCCATATGAGTAAGAAGATCAAACTAGAAACCATTCCCCAACTCATCAAGTAAAATATCAGGAACTCTTCTAGAGGGTTGGAAGATTCATGAACATTATTATCTTATTCTTGGTCATGAATTGAGTAGTTCATGTTAATGGGATTAGAGGTGTAAGGCTCAATATGATTTATTGCAATAGGTTTCGCCTTGATAGTTACCTTTGTGCCATATCTAGTCCTAAATAGCATATGAGACCAGTCAAAAGATAGATATCCCCTTAGTTTGGTTGTAAACTCCCTAGATAAACAAATGGCAAATAATGTACGGAGTTTAACAACTAAAATGTCTTAAAGAATAGAGAAACCTAGGCATGCATGCATGGTTAATTTAAAATCCTTGATTTCACCTATTGTCTTGACTGTAGTACCATCTAATTGTACTACCCCTTTACTCATAGGTTCATATTTAATTCCCAATTGGTCAGCTACCTTCTTGCGCATAACTGAAGTCCTAGCCCCTGAATCTAGCATGTAATTATGTAACAAATTAGTACCAATAATCAAAGAGACATAAAATGGGGAGGCTTACTAATTTTTCTTGTATTTCCTTACTCCTTTGGTTGAATAAGATTGGTTGGATCTGTTGCACTCTCCTTTTTTACTTCATTTGTAGGTTGACTTAATCCTTTCAAGGTCTCCTAGAGTAAATCCCTTTGAGCTGGGACAGATAGAGCTTCCCACAAAGTAAAATTTAGGTTTATATTTTTCATTTGGTCCACAACACTAAAAGGGATGTGACTAATCTTTGGAGGAAGATTTGTAGTAGCAATGTCTAACTTTGTTTTCCGATTGGTATGATGCTAACCTTGTGCTTGATTCACTCTACTGACTACCTAATTTACTTGTGTTGGAGGAGTTCTAACTATTGCACCTTATTTTGTATTCACTAGAGGTATGTAAGAGGTTGATGCTGGACCAACCATGAAAGTTGATGTATCCTTTGTTTTTCTGCTTTGTGATCTTGTACTATGTGCAATTAGATTTGAATCTTGATTAACACCACAAAAATCATCTTCCATCCAATTCATTAGCATGGATTGAAGCTACATTTGTTGGACTATCCTCCTATAACCTCCTGACTGGGTCCAACTTACTATTCTGAGTACTAATGGATACTTTGGCATAAGTTTGGACTATGGGGCTAGTTTCAAGGGTAACACCAGTCATTATCCTAAGCCAAATTATTTTGTATGGGAATGAGGGCTCTTGATGAGCTTGCAATAGCTAGGTTTCTAAAATTTAGGGGCCTAGCATAGATGGGTTGATTTTGTCTTTGCATATTACCTTGGCAGGGCTATATATTAGGCTGGTAGGCTTGGTTGAATAGTTGAATGGACTACTAGGTTGTGCCTGCTACCTTTTCATGGCCACCAATTCATTTCCAAATTTTTGTAGTAGAGTTTTTACCTCATGTAGCTCATTAGAGGGTGTAACCAAGGGAATTGATGGGTTAACTACTATAGGAATAGGTGCTAACCTTAGCTGGATGACTGGAACCTCTTGGAATAAGGGAATTGGAGGTTTGGGAGCAATTTTCTAGCTTGAATCATATTGTTTTCAGCCCTTATGACTATTTCATATGCATTAGGTAATATAGTATCGCCCATGGATTGGATCATAACAACAATATCACTATTTAAAGACATTAAATAATACAAGAATGCTATTTTAGGGGAAGGTTTCACTAGGGGTGGGATTTTGTCCCATCTTTTCTAAAATCTAAAATTGAAATCTACCATGAATTCATTAGGATCTCTTTTAATGGATGGCAATTGCTCCATTAGAGACAAATAGTCACTTTTATCCTTAAAATGCTAACATAATTTCTCCCCTAGCTCATCCCAGTTATGAATAGAATTGGGTTTTAGTCCCCTATACCACTGTAATGCTTTTTCTTTTAGGGAAGAACCAAAAAGCCTCACTGCTACATTATCTTGTGTGAGATTATGAACAAAGGTTATACTGGCAATATCTTGTATGTGTTCTACATGTGTAGTAGAATTTTCACTAGTAAAACATGGGATGGTCTTCAAGGTTGAGGTTGGAATATCATCATACGGAGCTAAAGTTCCAGAGGGCTACCTCCATTAAAAGTCACAAATATTTGATTTCTTAGTTGAGCCATAATGGGGATATGGAAGTTTATGATAGGTATGTGGAAGCCTATTCTTGGTGGAGGGAATCTACCAAAAGGAGGAATGGATTGACCTCTTGGAGGAGGTGATACAATGCTCCTTGTTCCTATTTCAAGAGATCTAGATAATCTAGCTCTCCTTCATATTGAAGTAGATGAAGATAACTCAACAAATTGAAAATCCTTACCTCTTGAAGAAGATCCTGTCTCCACTCTTGGCATGAAATTTTGGACTACTTTGGAACCAGGAATGCAAAGTTACTAGGTTTTTATAAAATCTCATCTATATTGTAGTATACTGAGAGTAACACCAAATATCATAGTTGAATCTCTTAACTCTAGGTTGATTGTCCCATCAGGCATGCCAGAAATAGTTTTCACTTAGATTTGCACACTTTGTTGAATCCTATGCTACAACAATCTAGTGCAACATCAGACTGATCTCAAGGTGTGGGACCTTGTAGATGATATCAGACCTCTAGTGAAGGTTGGTTCCTCTTTCTGAGCTTAAGGCTCATAGAATAAACTACAACTAAACCTATTCTAATAATCACCAAGGAAAAGGGAGAAGGAGGAATGTTTGAAATGTAAAAGGGGGTGATGCACCATATTTAGTTTGTTAACTACAATATCAACCTTGTATGCATAGAATTATCTCAAACAAATGATATACACATAGAACTCATAAACCCCTACAAAGGTAATGAAAAGAGACGAATACTAGGAGGAATATATCATTCACATATAGCAATTCAGACATCTAATGTTACACAAGTTAAAAGAAATGAGAGGGTACAAAACCAGTGTTATATTGATTAAAGAGGAAAAATGTTACAATTAATATAGAGTTGTAGTTGTTGAAAGAACAATAACCGAATACATCTTTTATAGATACATATATTGTATTTTTCAAATCATTATTGTAGCCCTCAGCATGGGAAACTTGGTCAACATATTTTTTTAGACACCCAAGCTTGCAAACCTCATGTCCAAATAGGGAATGTTATAAAATATTTGTAGAAAAGTGTTCACCCATACTTCTAGTATAAAGATTTAAAGTGGAAGGATCCCTAGTCAAATGTATCATTGGAAAATCCATCTACCTCAGTACCTATAGCATTAAATCCATACACCGTTCCACATACTTGAATATCTACTCCAAATTACAATAATGGAACCTCAAGTTATTGATTAAGTGCCTTCATACATTGAACACATGAAAAAAACATGTTTTCCCACCTTACAAAACTTAAAATTTTGATTTTTGCATTTTCTGGTGCTTGAAAAGTCATTGAGAACTTTTTTCATGAAATTGGAGGTTCACGAACTAGGGAAATATCTAAAACATTATTTCATTTTCTCATTATTGTCTTTGTTTCAGTGTTTTAGAATATTTTGAAACCTATAAACTTGTCCATCCTTTGCTTTCAGTGTTCAAGTGAGTTTGCAAACTTGTGAACTTGCTAAAATCCATTCGTTCTCTTGCTTCTTTTCTTTATCTTATTTCTTTTCTTTTGGAAAAATGGTGAACCATTGAACATTTTTTATGTTTTAGTGAGTTTGCAAACTTGTGAACTCACCAAAAGCCAAGTCATTTCTCTCGTCTTTGCCTCTTCACCCCTTTCTTTTCAGCCTCTTGACGAAAACTTGAACTTGTTAGGAATTACATGTAGAAGATATCAATTAAATGCAAATAAAGATTAAATAGAGGAATGAAAATACATAGAAATAATAACAGCAAGAGACAATTTTTATTGTGGTTCACCCAAAATTGGGCTACATCCATCAATAGAGAGTCCAATATTATTATCCAGTAAATCAAATCGATTACAACTTGCAATCCTTGTAACTCAATACTGCTACAAATGCTACAATACAATATCAATGGAAAACCCTAACCTTAGCCATTTTTATCGAGACTTATTTTGGGTACAAAATAGGTTTTTTTCTGTCAGCCTATAGAAAAAGTAACTCCCAACGCCTTTATAAAATAATAGGTAATTTTTGCTTTAGGGGCATAGCCCTTGCTGGAGATGTTGCCCCTAGACCCTGACTGTGGGCTTCGCCCTCAGGCCCCCATTGGGGGGATGAGCCCCTCGGGCCCAGCAGGAGGGGCTCTACCCCCATGCACTCCCCCGTTAAATAATTTGGGGGGAAACCACACTGATAAAAGGGGAAAATTTAACCTCTGAGTCTGATTAGGCTCCATATAACAACAATCTCCCACTTGGAGACTGATCAGACTACTCACCTTATCATCTCCTACTTGGAAACTGATCATAACACCACTAACCCTGTAGCTCCCACTAGAAATAAGCACCCTAGACTCTACTATTTTGATTTTATTATTTTCATTCTTGAAGACCAACTGAAGCTGAAGAGGAGCTCAACTTCTCCCTTGTCACTACCTTTGTAAACACATCTAATAGATTTTCATCTTTATGTATCTTTTCCAATTGTAACTGTCCATCATCCAATATCGACCAGATGAAGTGATACCTTAGTCATATGTGTTTGGTCTTTGAATGCAAGGCAAAATTCTTTGCAAGATGTACAGCACTCTAACTATCTATAAACAAATAACTGTTAACATGTTATTTTCCTAATTCTTCCATGAAAGATTGCAACGAGATCATTTCCTTGCTTGCCTTTGTTGTAGCTACATACTCTACCTTCGTGGTGGATAAAGCAACCACCTTTTTCAACCTAGAGATCCAACTCACCATAGTAAAGA
The DNA here is from genome assembly GCA_027924645.1 of Cunninghamia lanceolata. Taxonomy (NCBI): domain Eukaryota; kingdom Viridiplantae; phylum Streptophyta; class Pinopsida; order Cupressales; family Cupressaceae; genus Cunninghamia; species Cunninghamia lanceolata. The sequence continues at coordinate 10,740,706 of BSBN01000937.1, read as the reverse complement.
CATAACCTATAGTACTCCACCTGGTATCAATATTCCCTACCAAATCTCAGTCCACATAGCCTTCTAAATTAGTATTAGAGCCCCCAAAACATAAGTGTTTAGTGGATGTACCTCTCAAATATTTGAGAATCTATTTTACTGCATTCCAATGATCCAATATGGGATTACTCATATACCTACTTACAACTCCTACAACATGTGCAATATCTAGTCTCATGCATACCATGGCATACATTAAACTTCCTATAGCTGAAGCATATGGTACCTTGGACATTTTTTCTTCCTCCTCTTGTGTCTTAGGACACATCTCTTTAGTCAATTTGAAATGACTAGGCAAAGGTGTGCTCACAATTTTTGCATTCTCCATATGGAATCTTTGCAACACCTTTTCAACATAATCAGCCTCAGATAAAGTCAATTTTCTATTCTTTCTATCTCCGTAAATTTTCATACCAAGGATTTGTTTTGTTGCCCCCAAATCATTCATAGCAAATGATTGTGCTAACTACTATTTTAACTCTCTTATGTGATCCATGTTAGACCCTACTACAATCATGTCATCAACATATAAACATAAAATAATGTAGTTGTCATTATCCAACCACTTAAAGTAAACACAATGGTTAGAATTACACCAGCTATAGCCTTGCTTAGCATAAAACTATCAAATTTCAAATACCATTACCGAGGTGCTTGTTTCAAGCCATATAAACTCTTCTTCAATATGCACACCAATTTCTCATTACCTTTGACCTCAAATTCCTATGGTTGTTCCATATATATCTCCTCCTCCAAATCACCATGGAGAAAGACAGTTTTCACATCTAGCTGTTCTAAATGTAAATCTTCAGCAGCCACAATACTTAAAATAGTACGAATAGAAGTCATCTTAACAACCAAAAAAAAAATCTTATCAAAATAAATATATTTTTTTTATGTAAATCTTTTTACAAATAACCTGGCCTTAAATCTTTTCTTAGCTCCATCTTCTTCTTTCAGCCTATAAACCCGTTTGTTTGGTAAAGCCTTTTTACCTACAGGCAACTTACATAATTCCCAAGTCTAAATTTTCAGCAAAGAGTCCAGTTCTTCTTTCATTGCAAGCTCCCACTAAACTTTTATATCCACCTACATAGCTTCATCATACCCTTCTGGTTCACCAGCATCTATTAACAAAATATAATACAAAGAGGGAGAAAATTTTTAGGAGGTCTACTTAGCCTTGTTGATCATCTAACATTCATTAGAGTTTGTGGTATTTCCTATTGTTGTTGTGGAGCATGAGGAACCACTAGAACATCACTATCTAGAGTATCATCCAGCACCACATAATCATTTTATTTCTTCTCATGTTGCTATAACTAATCTTTGTACAACACCTTGTCATTGAATACAATATCCATGTTTCTCACAATTTTTAGATTTTCAACATCCCAAACCCTATAACCAAATTCATCAATGCCATATCCAACAAAGATATACTTTTTTGATTTTCCATCCAGCTTAGTTCTATTTTCAGAATCTACATGTGCAAATGCTTCACATCTGAAGGTTTCGAGAAAAAAATAATTTGCTTTCTTACCTATCGATGCTTCCTCTGGAATACCACAGCCCAAAGGAATTGAAGGACCTCTATTAATTAAATATACAATGGTATTGACAACCTCTACCCACATGTTTAAAGGTAGCCCAACATGCAATCTCATGCTCCTTTCACACTCTATTATTGTCTTGTTCATGCACTCAGCCACACTATTTTCTTGGGTCAGTGCAAGAAGTTGGGTCCACTTTTTGGCCAAAAAGTGGAAGTGTTTTCCCTAATTTTCAGAATTTGTCGCATTTGACCTTAAAATTTGAAGCACTTAGAAATGGAATCTTTAAAAAAGTCACTAAATATAAAATGTAGTACTCGGAGTCTAGTTTCTAAATATGTATTTTTTTTCAATACCCAGATCATACAAATTAATTTTCAATAGGCATTTCTAAAAACCACTATTTAAAAGTCACTTTTTTTTTTACCATACCATGCACGTGTACGGCCAACATAATTTGACCTAAATAAAATTATTTTTCAAAATCCTTTTGGGAAAACATGTGTAGTACAGTGAAGTTTGATGAGGATATTTTTTTATAATTTTTTTCTAAATAATTTTTTTTTATTAATTTTTTATTAGGCCTAATTGGTACTTTTGAAAACCCCTCGTGTACGGCCAATATAATTTGAGCAAAAAAAATCATAAATTTATTTTTTTTTATTGTGTAAAGAATGATGTGTAGATTGATGACATATAATTTTTTTTTTAAAATTTAAAAATTAAAAGTTATTAAAAAAATACAAACACCTGTCATTTCAAGTTTTTGGACTAGTTTGCTTATAAATTAAATAATAAATAGAAGAACATGTCCAATAACAAAAAAAATTATATATTTGAATACTAGACAATGTCATCTGTAATGGGTTTTCATTTGGTAAAAAAATTTAGAAAAAAAAGCCCTCAGCCATACAGGTAAACTCAGTGTTTCTTCTTGTTTTGTACTTAGAAAAAAATTTGCAAGTCTAAGGCTCAAGGTCGGTCAACCATGCCTATCCCGAGCCTAAAACCCAAGCAAAGGTCAGGAAAAAAGCGGCAGAGATTTCTAATTTCAAATAACAGGTACCCGTTATAAAACGGGTACGCGTTACATAACGGGAACCCGTTTTATTATACCTGTTATTTCCCATATTATGGAAAAAAGTACTTTCCCTGTATCCCTGCAACTTGCAAGTCTGATACGTACGGCGCGACAGCAACAATTTCTGCATTTTTTTACTTACAATTATTTTGTGGAATCTCTTAACAGGTCATATTCTATTTAGATTTTGAAAGGAGTCAATCATATGAACAATTCTGAAGTGAAATCAAGTGCATGAGCTATTTTCAAGAGGAATAAAGCAAGAGAGTTTTTGTTTTTACATCTACCTTTTACTTCAAAATCTATGGAACAAAGGATCTACATCTAATTCTACTTCAAAAGTTCAAATAAGGACATCAATTATGAAATTAGATTAAGTATCAATTGTTATTTTATCAAGAGGGCTTGGTAATCATGGAATCAAATCAACGTCAAAAAAAAAAACAAAGGAGGGTAATGACACCTCAAGAAATTGAAGCAAATAGAGAGAAGGAAGCCAAAAGGCAAAAAGATAGAAGAGAAAGGATTCAAGAGATGAAGAATATTGAAGCATCTAGTTCCATGAGTATTGAAGAGAAAGACATTCAAGAGAGTAAAAATGATGGGATGAATGTAGATGATGCAAATGCGGAAATGGTGAATTTGGAAGAAAATGTGTCTATAGAAACAAATGCATGTATGTCTTCAAACCCAACTTTCGAAGATATGGAAAATGTGACTATACAAACAAATCCAAGTATGTCTTCATAGCCAACTTTCAATGTTATGGAAAACAGGACTATAGAAACAAATCCAGGTGTGTCTTTGGAGCCAACTTTCAATGATATAGAACACATGAATATAGAAACAAATCCAGGTGTGTCTTCGGAGCCAACTTTCAATGATATGGAAAACATGACTATAGAAACAAATCCAGGTATGTCTTCAAACCCACCTATTGATGATATGAATAAGAATGATATCCCTTTTAGGAGTGAAAATGAAAATGTTTTATTTGAGATTGAAAGAAATGTCTTAGATAATCTTCCTGGTAAGATTTCTTGGAGGCAAATGAGAACTCATGCAAATAGATTATATAAAGATTTTTTTTATAGAAAAAGTCTTGGATTTCAATGTCAACTTATGATGCAATTGATGAAGATGTGGAAATTGCGAAAAGTAATGAAAAAGTTAGGCATATTTGTAAAACCTAAATAAAAAGATGAATCAATGAAACAAGTTTTATCTAGTGTTGCTAATGCTATTGATTCTATTGGTAAAAAGAGTCGATCTAAAGATAGCAATGTAGCACGAAGAGCTATAACAACTGCTTTAGTCAATAAATCGTCTTCTAATAAAAGAATGATAAGTAAGACAAGTGAAATTCTAAAGATAAATCCTAAAACTTTGAGAAGAGCAGCAAAGAGAAGAGAATCTATTGAAAAAGATCCAATTAACCAATGTTGGAGTTTTAGTGGTAGACTCCCAAGGTATGACATGAAATTAAATAGTGAAATCAAATTTTTAATTGAAAAATATTGGCATGATAATACAAGGGTATCATCTAATGTTAGAGATGTTTTAAAATTACGAGTGGGGTCTAAAATTCGTGATCCTCATCCAAAACATCTATTAGACATGACTCAAACTGAATTATATAAAAAATTCTTAGATGATTTAGTGTTAGAACCTTTTAATATTACCATAAGCCAAAGATCTTTTGAGAAATGTAAACCTTGGTATGTGAAAATTAATAAACAACGAATCTCTTGTTGTTGTAAAACTCATGTGCAATTTCATTATTATTATGATCTTTTTTGATATATACGTTCTACTTTGCATACTAATGAAATTATGCAGGAATGTGGTATTAATATGCCACCTCAAACAATTAAGGAGTTTGTAGCAGGTTTGTTTTGTGAAACATCTACTGGATACTTATTTTATTCAAAAGCATATATTTCTGGACAATGCAATAGATGTGGCAACTTTTCATTGTTAGGAGAATGTATGCATGAAAATATTTCACATGAATTTGGACAACAATTAGTGGATGTGAAAAGATTCAAGAATGTTGAATATTCTTTAAAAGATGGAAAAATTGGAAAGTGTTGTGAGTTAGTGTTGGTCATGATGTTAGTCATTCACAAACATAGAATAAAAGTTACACAACAACCTTTACTCATCTTGAAAGATACGATGAATTCAGAGAATTCATGATCCCAAGTCTCCGTTGATTAGGTCTTAATCTACTGACGTTACTCAGTGGTTGATGTGTGTTGTTGTTTTCCATTCAGGGGCCTTACGTATTTCTACAAAGTTCATCATTATTTCTTCAAATATCCTGCTCTATATGCCTGCTCTGCATAAATCTCCAACAATTCTACATCTGCACTGTGAATTTAGTCAAATAATGTGCCTACAGGCTGATATTTGCATGATTTCTACCATTATTTATGATTCTTTGCATGATATTTTCAATTGTGCATGCTTAGTGTTCAAATATGCTAAATATTTATGATTATCTACGAGATGTCTGCATATTTTGGGTTGTTTGCTTAAGATTATCAGTTTATTTGCAATTGTGATAGTGAGATGCTCTGAAATTGAAAGAAATTAAAGGAAATGCTTCTAATTAAGTTGAACCTTTAGCTTTTGATCCACATACATGCTTGATACTGTCATGAGGAGAAGAAATCAAACCATATGTTCACCAGGACATTCCACAGCTAGATACAGTTGATGCAAACTTCAGAGGATAATGAGTGAAAACAATACATGCAACATGATGAGCACTCCAAGGGACGCAGCAAATCAAAGCACATATCCAGAATTCAGACAGATTACTCAAGATTTACGAAGATTTGTAATCAAAATACTCTTCCCTTTCATTAAGTATGCAAAAGAAATGTACATATACAGCAGCTTTGAAATAAGTCCTGAACACTTCAGCAATCAAATTTCAATTAAGTTTCGAATGAATATAACAAGGCATTCCACCACCTTTTATAGAATAAGGTGAGGAATCTGTTACAAAAGATCCACAGATCAGATATGTCAATACAAATCAACGGTCATCATTTCATGACTTGTCAATTTTACAAAAAGGCACAAGTTGCCAGCTGGCAACTATCTATACTGCATATGCAAAATATTCCCCTTCATGATGTATCTTCATCATGCTCTTCATCTGATGCACGCGGGTCATCATCATGTGTATCGCTTTCTGAACTTTCGCTATCCGGATGATGACGCTGCTGCATATGGGGTTGCATGCTGCTCTGGATCTGTTCGTATGACCGCACAACCTGATCTATTCCTCCGCCATCTTGAGTCTTTGCTTTGATAATGGCATGCTTGTGTGCCTCATACTTATCCCTGCTGTTGTCCAGCTTATTCTTTCTGTCCTGCAGTGTCTCATTATAGGTCTCCATCTTGACCTTCATCCTCATCATTTTATTTATTATCTCTTCTGTCAAGTGGACTAGCGGACCATCATCTTCCACTTGGAAGTTATTACGCAGAGCCTTGAGGGCAGAATCTTCATCTTGATTCTCTATCTTCCCTTCCAGCTTGCCCTCTAATGTTTCGAGCATGTCTGCTTCAATGCCCATTAAATCGCGTATCCTCATGCTGATCTCCCTCAGCTTATTATTGCATCTCTTGAGGACTCCGCATTCAAACTGCACATCTTTATACCAGATATCCACTAATAATGCAGTATTATTATTTAACACCTGCTTACTAATAAGCAATTGTGGATTTATCTTCCTTATTTCGTCCAACAGGCTGAGGACTTTCTCCAGTTTATAAGACCTTTTTCCGGTCTGCATCTGCAACCTGTCCACCTTAGCCTTGGAGTCACTCAATATGCTCCATCTTTTCAAAGAACCTTTCATTATTTCAATGGCATCATCCAATGTGGATGACATCCATTTCCTTATTACGGAAGCCTCATGTTTCATGAGGTCCAGTTTATTTATCTCCTCTTGAGAAATGGCAGTCAATGGGACTGCAGCTTCACTTGTAGTATCCTCAGGATTGGTCAAGCCTTTAATGTATGCATGCAACTGAGCAATGTGCTCTTTATGTTGCTTATTCTTCTCTTTCTCTCTTTTCACTTTCTGAATCAGAGAGTCAATGATATCCTTTCCCTCCTGACCTTCCTGCTCTTCATTGGCAAAACCCAAATCAACTGTGCTTATCTGGAATTCATCTACAGTGATTTTGCCTTTCTCTTTCTCTACCGCAGGTACAGCAATTTGTGCAGTCCTTCTCCCTGTCGCCGGATCTCTTTTGATGGCTGAAGTCATTCTGGCCTTCCTCCTGGGTTTCATTATATCTGCGGCGAACAGGGTGGAGACATCAAACTCTTGAATCTCCAGCTCCTCCTCAACATTTACCTCCTTTTCTAACCATAGAGGCACCTGATCATGCTTTTCAGCATCATGATGCTATTCACCTCTATCTCCCGTTTCCACCAACAAGCGTTGTGGAGATGGTGACTTTTCTTTTTCTGGCTCTTGATGCTCACCTTGCTACGAATCCTGTGGTGCCTCCTCCTGTTGAGGAACTTCCTTTTCTGGGGGAGCATCTTCTCCGTGTGGGGAACCTAGCGGTGTACCTGTATGTGGATCATGATGATCATGATCTTTCTCCATCCTTTCTTCACCTGTCCCCAGTTCTTCCCCCTGTGGAGGTTGATCATCCTCCTCTTGCTTCTCTATTTCTGGCGGCATGTCCACCGTACCTGATATTACTAGATCTACCCGAGGTGATGGCATCTGTTTCGCAGCGGCTATCTGTTCTGTACCTGCAGCATCCACCTCTTGTGCCTTATCAGCAGGATCCTCTATCACTTCATTCTTCTCATCATCAGCCTTTGCTTCTTGGACCTCTACTATAGCAGGTCCTGCTGATGTATCTTGTGGGCTTTGTTGGCCTGATTCAAGAGGGTGGCCCTCTGCTTCGGCCATCTCTATCTTTTCTATTAAGTGACCCTTATCAGGTGATCCTGCTGGCTGTTCAGGACTTGCATCCTACTTCTCTATTAAGTCTACCACTGCAGGACTTGTCACCTCAGCGATCAATGTATCCAGCCCTATGTCCTAAGCTACCTGTTCTGGGCTCTTCTCTGGTTCTGGGCTCTTTTCTCACTCCGCTTCTGCTTGTTTCATCTCCTCAAGCACCGTTTGAACCGTTGGAGGCTTGTGAGGAGTCACACTGATGCCAGCAGCTGCAAGTGTTTCCATTTCTTGTGCAGCTACATCCTGCACCACCTCATCATCAGACAAGTTTATTGTCTCGTCTAGCGAGACATGCTTTTCTGCTTGCACCTGGGATGCTTCCTTTTGTTGCTCTTCTGCCAGTTCAGTTTTGAACTTGACAATAGTAGGAAGTGGAACATTGTGCTGAAGTTCCTTCTACACTTCACTACCTACCCCTTGTACTTGCACTGGGGGTTGACTCACCTCACCTCTCATGGAGGTTCTTGGTTTCTTAGGTGTGGTAGGAACCAACACCTGCGGAGCTCTCCTCTTTCTTCTGATTATCAATGGAGCTTCCTCCTCTTCTTCAGGCTCTTCCTCCATGAGGATATCCTTGCCTGGTTGTCTGGATGATTGACCCACTTCTTGGGTCTTTGTGGTTCCAGCCTCTGCTGTCTTGGCTTTCTTGGGCTTTGGAGGAGAATCTGATTTTGACCCTGATTTGGCTACCTCCTCCACTGTGAATACTGCCCTGTCAACTATGACCCCTTTGGGTCCCTTTTCCACCTTCTTGCCCTTTGTGGCCCTTTTGCTAGGTTGTTGTGGTGGAGGGGTCCTCTCTCCCTTAGTCTTCTGCTTCTCCAGTAGGAAGTCATCATATTCATCTGTGGGGATGTCCTGCCCCTTCTTCTTGCTATCTATTGTGATGGCAACACCCTTTTTCTTCAATGCCTCTACCTGTGCATCTACCCAAGCTTGGGTCAAGTGTATGGTTCTGGCAAAGAATGGGTCCAAGGACATATCCTCCTGCATGGTGAGGTCAGGGGCAGAAATGGTATCATTGTAGATCTTCTTCTGCTCATATTCATCTGCCATGATCCTACCATCATCACTCTTCAGCTGCTGAGGGAGGGGTATGCAGTCAAATGTCCTGATCTGGTTCAGAGTTAACCTTTGATACCTCCTCCTCCTGGCCTCTGCCTCATCTTCGTAGTCAGCCCAAAAATCTTCTAGGTGCCTCTGGTGAATAGGCTTTCCTAGGATCTTCTGCATTCGGCCGTAAGGATCATATGGTCTTGTTACTGGGAAGGGTAGTAGATTCATCTTATTCAGTGTGACCATCACCTTCTTAATATTGTCAGAGTCAGGGCACATGTAGTTGCCGATGCTGACTGGGAACAAAATTGGTGGCAGCTTCTTGGCATCCTTATACGTCTGTATGATGGTGGAGCCCTGCCTGATAAACTCCATTAAAACTACTGCATCTGTAGGATATCTTGGCAGCATCAGGGGATGCCCTTCAAAACCTTCTATCCTGATGTAGGAAAAGGTGGCAAATTGGATGTACCATGCCCCATGCCTGTATACTACCTCCTGAGCTTCCATGCTCAGTCTTTTTGTCCTGTCATCTTCCATGGTCCTTACCAGATGCATAGAAAATGCATCATTGACCAATTTGTAGTCCTTGATATATTTGGTTCTTTGCAGCTGGGGATGATGATCCCATATATATGCTGCATTCGTGCCCGTCAGTTTTCCATCTGTGACCAGGGCATCAAAAGTGCCTCTATAAGCACAGGAATAAACAATGTAAGAGGTCATATAGAAGGCACAATTTGAACCTCCCAGGTTCAGCAGCTGCTCATGCAGAGCATCACTTATGATTTGGCCCCACAGTGGCTTGATGTCTGCATATAGGCACATCATTATTATGCCGTACATCCAGTCTCTGAATTCTCCAGTATCAGGCTGGCCAGTCACCCTGTTCAGTAGGGCAATCACATACTGATATTCTTCATTAAAATCAAATTTGAACATGCGCACAGGGAGCTTGGCCGCTACATTATATGTGTTGTTCTCGGCCCGCCAAGCATACATGTTCTTTCTGGCCGTCTTCTTGTTGGCCTCATATTCTCTTTCAGACTTCTTCAAGTCTACACTCTTTACCTTGCTGCCCATTGGCAGTCCAAATGTTTGGGATAGACCTTTGATGGATAGGTCTGCATACATTCTCCCATGCTTCACCACCTGCCTCGTCTGAGGGTTGTAATTCCGGGTGCACTCAATAACCAGCTCCGGAGACTCCATGGAGTAGGGGAAGCCAGCAGCGTTCCACATACCTGATACAAACATAGCGTCCAGCACCGGACTCTTATCCTGTCCATCATTCAGCTTGGCTGACCAAGCCTCCAAGTTGGTACTCCCCTGATGGGTGTCTGTAATTGCCCCAAATTTAAACAGGACCCCTCTCTGAGAAGAGAACATAGGCCTGCTGAATTCTTCCTGACACTTGACTAAGCATTTTTCAGCCATGGGTACCTGCAATTAACGACATTTCTTCTCACAATGGGATATGCATGCATACATACTGCAAATATCATTCTTATTGTATCAATTCTACATTACTTACTTGCATGGATACATAACCAGAACTTTCAATCATTATTTAAAAACAACATGATGAGGGTTTCAGTTCACTTACCTAGTTATGTAGATTTCTTTCTATACCAGTATATCTCTAAGACGCTCTTGATTCTGCTGCTGATCACCTTCCTCCTTCAGTTTATGAGCTCCATTCACGCAACGGTAGCTGTTATGTAGAAATGGAGGCTAGTGCTCTGTAAAACAATTTTAACGCAGGTAAATGTAACAATGGTGGTTGAATTACCTTTTAACCTCGCAATTAGGGTAAACTTAGGGTAACTCTGACAAGTTAGATCATAATCTTTGATCATTCGTGCGAAAACTTAGGATCTCGCCAGACGTTTCATTGGGTTCCGGGATCGGCGGGAATCACCTACCATATCTGCGCGCATTTAATGGCAATGGCAGCAAAGGGAGCGGGGGAATATCCATATGACATGATATCATGAGAGCAGGATGACATTTCACAAATATCGGGTTGAGTTTCGATATCATCCTCCCCAGCATTGGAACTGTTATCGCGACAAAATTCGGGTGACAACGCACCTTTGTTTTCATTTTAGCACATCAGGAGGATATTTTGGTCCATCGGGTGATATTTCAAAATATGATGATGACCTTCAAACTTACTCATTCTCCTTTCGGAATATCAGGATGACGTCATCATGATATTTGTTCTTTGTATTGGAAATGTCTTATGACGTCATCGTCATATTGGGTGAACATGATCATGTTTACAAAAATATCCAGTCGAAATGTAAATATGATGATGATGTCATCGGGATGTTTGTTTCTTTGTTTATCGTATTCAGATGATGTCATCAGGATGTTTGTTTTTTTGTTTATCAGATTCAGATGATGTCATCAGGATGTTTGTTAAGGGTGATATTTTGCATCAGGATGATATTAACGAATATCGGGTTACTTTCAAAATATGATGCTCACGATACAAAAGATCGTTCGACGGGGAAGACTTACTATCACTTAAAGTTGACGTCCAGATATTTGAACCGCAGGATATTATCGGGGGGACATTTCAAATATGATGATGATGTTCTTCACATAGCATAACTGAGGTTATAAAATATGACCCTCTTTTTGCGAATATCAAGTTTGACCAGGACTTTGACTATTCATAACTCTCACATCCTGATGAATATCAAGGTGATGTAAAAAGCAAACCTGCATGAATTTTAATGCTCTTTCAGAATATGTGGTCATATATACGAAATACAAATTTTGACAGACTGACCTCATATTGGGGCTTACCTCATCTTGACTCCACATGATGATGAACATGACTGATTTTACCAAACTGCCAGAAAGTAGACAACACAAGCCAAAAGAAAAGTTGGGTCCCTGTTTTGCCAAGTCAAAATGGGGCATGTTGTGTAACCACACAACAGTTAGTCACTGAGAAAATTTGTGTGCATGCATTCATCAAAGATTTTAAGGATAATATTGTATCCAAATATGTCAAACACTCCCAATATGCTCGGTGGCTTGATGGACAATTCTGTTCATGTAAAAACACCTTTCCAATTGGAACTATCCTATCAGTGGTTGACTTTGCAGAAAACTATACTCTCGCTCCATAAAAGGAAATTCAATCTCAGTATTATAATTTAGTGCAGGTGGCCATATTTGTTCATATTGTATACAGACATGCAGATGATAGTACAGAAGATAATAGAAAAATTTTGAGGGAGTATCATTTCTACTTGAGTGATAACCGGTTACACTCTTTAGAGTTTGTGCAATATTGTTTCACAAAATTTTATGAAAGTTTAAAAGAAAGAGGAATCCAAATGACACAACATTTCATATGGTCAGATAATTGTACAGGGCAATTCAAAAATGCAAGAATATTTTATTGGCTATGTAGGGCTCACAAAGAAATCAATATCCAACATATGTGGAGTTTTTTTGAAGCTGGATATGGTAAAGGAGAACATGATGGAGCTGGAGCATGTGTGAAAAGAGCTCTTGCTAGAGAGAAACTAAAATTTGAGGATACAGCCAAATTTAGAGATGCACGTGCAATTGTGGATTGGTGTAATGAAAAGTTATCTACGGGATCAAGTCAGAACTCTACAATTTGATGATTCTTTTGGTTAGTTGAAGAAGAGAATATTCCTACTCGACTTGATTGTGAGACAATAACTGGATCAACAAAATGACATTCATTTAAGAGTTCAAATGCAAGCACATGGACTATATGGACTAGGAAGCTTGCATGTTTTTGTCAATTTTGTATTACAGGTGATTGGGGAGCATGTGAAAATATAGAATGGGTTGAAGAATGGAAACAAAGATCCTTGACACCTACAGAAACACAAGATCAACTTGAAACTACAATTAAAGATGATAATCAAATGTTTGCATCAGATGACTATGATCGTGTTTCAGACCTTGTACAAGAAGGTACTTTTGTTTTCAATTTTTTTATTGTCATTTTTTTGTACATCATGTATATAATTAATTATATATGTATGCATCCACAAATTTATGTGATTTAGGTACATGTCACACTTTATTGAATTACATAATTTTTTTGTAGGACATGTCTATGTTGTTATTGCACCTGAGGGAAATGAAGAGGAAACCGAGTATTGGTTGGCTCGATGTGTTGAGACAAAACAAAAGTTGTTACATCCTAGAGTAGATGATGATAACATGGAGTATCCAACAGGTTCTGTGGTTGTTGTTGGCACTTGGCTACGAAAATATCTAATAAGAAGGAATGGTGTGCCTGCATTTGAAGATTATGAAACACATAAGAAGATCATACACTACTCACATTTGGTTGTGGCAACAAATATAAAACTAGTCAGATATCAAGGCAAACCTTCTAATAAATAGTTATGGACACTTTCGATGGAAGGACATGAGTTAATTATAGATGCATTACAAAAAAATGAGGATGCAGATGGTACAATGGAATAAATTTTCAGGTAAGTAAACAATACTCTTACATACCCAAGTTAAATTCTTTCATTCTCATTTTAGCTTCTATATTATTCCCCTTGTCTTAAATTTTGTATCGACCCATGGAAATATATAGTTAATTTACTTGTACATTTGAACATTACTTTTTGCAGGTGTATCCTAGACAAGTAGTTAAATGTGCATGATTGTCAATAGAAGTTATCACCATACAAGTATGTGAGGTCAATTTTGTAGTCTTCAACTAAAAGTGAACGCAAATTAGGTAATTACATATATATATACTCAAATATTTATCATCCATCCTCTAAAGACACCCGCTTGTACATCCCCTTAATTCAGATGTCATCTTAGCTCCCCTTAAGCCATCCTCTTCCATCCCCTTAAGCCATCAAGTTTTATTTTATACTTTGTAAATTGACTAGTGTACATCTCTCCAAGTAAGCTATCCTCTTTTGTATTCCCTTAAGACATCCTCTTCTAGCTCCCCTTTGAATTAATCCTCTTATACATCCCCTAAATCCATCCTCTTATGTATCCCCTTAAGACATCCTCTTAGCTCCCCTTAAGCCATCGTCAAGTTGTATCCTCTTTTTTGTTATTTAGTACATATTGCATTAATATTTTGTGTTTTTGGTACATATTCTTTTATTCTCATTTACATTCATTATTTCTTGCAGGTGTATCCTACAAGTAGATTTTTCCATGATTGCCACTACAAGATTTGATCATAATGTAAATTGTAGATCAATTTTGTAGTCATGTCAAACTAATGTTAGTCAAGAGGTTTTCACAGTAATTGATGATCAAGTATATTGTGTGGATAAGATTCAAATGAATTTCCTTAGATAGTTTCTTCTTTAAAAGAGTTCTAGTTTCTCTACAAGAATTGTTCATGCTACTTCTTGAATAATTTCAAATTGTGATAAATTTATTTGTATCTTATATTGTGTGGATAAGAAAATTGAATTTCTTTGTAGTTTCTTCTTTAAAAAAGTTAGTTTCACTACAAGAATTGAATACTACTTGAATAATTAAATCCAAATGTGATAAATTTTTTTGTAGCTTATATTGTGTGGATAAGATTTAAATGAATTTCCTTAGATAGTTTCTTCTTTAAAAGATTTAGTTTCTCTAGAAGAATTGAATGCTACTTCTTGAATAATTTCAAATTGTGATAATTTTTTTTGTAGCTTATATTGTGTGGATACTTGATTTGAATTGAACCTTTTAGTTTCTTCTTGATTTGAATTGTTTGAGATTTGTGATGGAGGCTTGCAAAGAGCCATTCATGGTTGAACTTTGTTGAACATGCTTGGGCAGAGCTTAGAGACTTAATATAGGTATTGGTTGGTTGTTGCACAGAACTAGCTATGTGATTAGTATAGTGTTGGAGTCATTTAAAGTAGGTTGTATTAGACAGAGCCATACATGGTTGAAGTCCACAAAGAATGATGTCTTTTGGAGACAAAGCTTAGAAAAGTTGGTGGCATCTTGAAAGCAAAAGTGTTGATTGTATGTAGGTTGATACAGTTATTGAGAGTCCTTGATAGAGGTATAGATTGCAAATAGACCGGAGCCATGTTGTAAGTTTACAGTAAAGCTTGTGAAGCCGGTTGGTTGATAAAGATTCAAAGCGTTATGACTAACTAGATAGTTGATTATGGTTGGAAGAGAGGTTGCATGCAAAGTCAATTGGGATTGTTGCAATAAAATTTTGGACTACTATTTAAGTGGTGTTTGGAACCCATGCATGGAGCTCTCATCCTTCATTCTCCACCATTGCAAGAGGAGTTGTAGGTCATGATCCATTTTAGAGAATTGTGCATTTGGATAATTTAAGTCATGTTAAGGCTATGTAAAAGCCATTATATATTATGAATTAGTGTCATTAGAAGCATTGCTCATTTTTTTGAGAATTTTATGCCTAGTTGAGAGTTTCTCCCAAGTTTGAATTCTTGTGTTGTATACTATTTATTTATGTGTGATGCAAGTTTAAATGTTCCACATTTGAGATGTTGTCTTAGTCTTTTAATACACATTTTAGATAGCCATTAGAGGTGGTTGATTGAAGGTAAAGGAAGTTGGAAGTATCTCATTTTTAAATCCATATGTGATGTATCGAAGTGAGGCATCTAGCTACAGTCCCGAGTTTATGGATTAATTGTCATTTGTTCTATACAATGTGTAGAGGTCTAGAAATGTGTCAACTTTCATGGACTAGAGAATGCAAAGTGTCCAAAGGTTCTTTTGGTGGAGCTTGTAAGTGTGTTTGGGAATGGTGTGCACAATAGGGCCTATGACAAATGGAAATCTCTCTATGAGGAGTGGGACGTTTGATGCATTAGGGAGTGCCAAAGCTCCCTCAAGATGTTGATGTGGTTTGGTGTTTTGTTTGTTTTTTAGCTCTCTATTAGTTGTGTTGGAATTTTGTGCTTGCTATATGTATTGGGGTATTGATATATAGTTGCATATGGGTAGTTTAGAAACCTTTATGGGATGTTGTGCTTTCTACTGCTATGCCTAGTCTTGGGTTGTTAGCACACTTATTTATATATGTTTTCTAAACTATTTAGTAAGGATGGGTCCCCTAAGTAGAACACCTATATTATAATTCAAAAAAATTAAACCAAACAAATATGAAATCCACACTAGGAACTAGGTATGTTGAAGATGTAAAGTAATTTTGAATTGGGAAAATATTCATAGGAATCTCTTCTTTAATTCCTTTCCTTTATGAGAAACTATACATGTGATTCAACTTCCAAAGGCCAAGGAAGTTTTGGCTATTATAATGGTTAAGTAAGAAAGATGATAACAAAGTCTCGGTTGCAAATTAATAAAATTTCAAGGACTATACAAATGATATATATCAAGAAGGTTTTGTAATCAAAGGATGACCACAATCATTTAAAGGAACATGTATCTCAATTGAGGCTAACTAGGTGAGTCTAACATCCTTATCATTTTATCGTGATTTTGTAGGTTTATCCTAGGTAAATTACCTTGTTATAAAGTGCCCTAAATTTATCTATTAGATAATTGTAACACCAAATTTATCCATTAGATAATTGTAACACCAAACTTAATTTAGGTTTGTGAGGCAGTTAATAGATTGTTCACTATGCATAATGATTGATACAATGGGAAAGGTGACAAACCTAAAATAGTCCAAAATTTGGGATGCATATTCACATTTAAGGAAGTCTCTGGACAATCATCATGTATTTCTGAAATGTGAATATGCATCCCAAATTTTGGACTATTTTAAAGAAATATGGTGCATTTAGGAACTTGGTGATTGTTGGGGTAAAGAGGAATATATGATCATACTAGAAGAGGTGGATTAGGCCCATAATTGGCCAAGGTTGCTTTGAATAAGGTTAAAACAAGGAGATACCCATGTTGATATTCACACCCTTTTGTCCACACCTACATTGGGATGGATTAAGCTTGAAATTTTGATGGGTAGCCAAGGGTAATCCTAGTGAAGTAGGAGCAGTATGTTTATTAAGAGATGATAAGGGAAAACCTCTACCTATCTTAGCTTATGATTTTGGTGTCAAGAACAATAATATGGTAGATTCTAGGGCCATGATATCCAGGGCCTCAAGATGACTTGGAAACTAAACAAGATATCCCTTAGTGTGGAAGGAGATTCCAAGATCAACATTGATCATATGAAAAAGCATAGATGAAGCTCAAGTGGTTATTGGAAACTATTCTATTGGAATCTAGAAACTTGGTGAATAAGTTTAAATCTATCTCCTTCAAACATATCAAACGAAAACGTAATTATATTCTAGACTAGGCAAATAATGGAAGAAATCATTAAATTGCTCCTAGACATCTAGCATTTGTTGGGAAGAATAATTTTGTTACATTCAACTCAATCCCTAAGTTGTGCCTCCATGCTATCAAATGTTACTTGTATCTACCTTCTATACAATGATATTGAAGGGGTAGAAGGTTAGGCTAAGGATTTCTATATTGCTACTTAGATAAATTCCACATCTTCAATGTGTGGCATGAGCATATGCACAAAGCCTTGGAGGATATTTCTACGATAATGAAGATAAACCTTCATCTTGATGCTAAATTGGATGATTCTATCTACTATGAGAATTAAGATGAGGAGGAGGTGACATAAATCCCTCCTATCAAATTTGAACAATGTTAAAAATGTCAAGGAAGTGGTAGAGGCTTTGTAAGGCTTGTGTAAATTTCAGTTTATTAGTCCCACCACCCTAGGATAAATGTCCCACCACCCTAGGATAAAGTTTTTTAGTTTATTAGTAATTCTAACACTACTTCAACTTATTACTCTAGGGTGAGGGCCACTATAATTTTCCCTACCACTAATATATCTTAAGACACCTATTGGTTTATGTTTGATGTCATTGTAGTATGTACCTTTTTAAAGATAGATAGTATATTTTATGGAGTTTGAGATAATAGGGAATATCACAAACTTTTATGGAATAGTTGATGTCATGATATGTGGTGTTTCAATTCACATATTTTAATAGAAACTCTTTAGTATTGATGGTAGTATGTTCTTGGCAATGACACATTATTTTAGAAAAGAATCACATCCTTAAGGTTGAATCCATTTTTGGCATTTCTAGTGAGACAAATTTGAGAGGGATAACACATATAACATAGATGGATCTACTAAACACTTTGTTACCAAAATCCAAACTTTTGGCATTCTTTTTGTTCACTATTTCAAGAAAAACTATTGAACCATAATGCATTTAATCACTTCTTAAAAATTTAAAAATGTAGTAGAGAGAAATCTTCTAACATACATCTCAATTAAATAATTTATAATCTAGAAGTGAACAATGAAGCATATTTAACATATTTAACAATGAAGCATATTTAACATACTAAACTACATTCAAGCATATATACTCAATAATATATACATGTAGATCTAGATCTAGATAAGTCCATGAAATACTATAAAATATCTAGGTAGGACCCATGAAATGTGTACTTTAAAACATCTACTCATCATCAGCATATAAATAAATACAAATCACAGTTCATGAAATACTGAAATATATCTAGAAGAACATGTCATAGCAAGTTCGACATAGATAGTTAAATCCTGGAATGGCATATATAAAAACTAATGTGCACATCATATAGTTTAGTCTATGAAATAAAACTCTATGTCAGGGATGATCATCACTCAAGTTCAAATCTGAAAGAGGCCTCTTTCTTCCTCGTGAAATGGATGGATCTACCTCATGCTGTACACACAAGAGAAATAACTTGCAATCAGATTTAAAAATTTTAAAAATGACATGAAATTAAATATTTAAATGTAGGCTTTAAAGTGTGCATTTAAATTACCGTCTCACTTCCCACATTTTGTTGTGCAGGTGGTATAACTGTTTCATCTTCATGACCAAAAGTTTCACTTGCTAATTGCTAGAATTTCAAATAAAGCAAGTTTGAAATAAGTTACAATTTAAAATTAGCATATAAAGACCTAGAAATTGCACATATAGAAAATTTTAAAGTAAAGTTTAGGACCTGAAAATGTGTGGATGGCTCATGAATTTGTCCTTGAGTACCAACCGGACCAATAGTCTCACTCCTATCATCCTGCACTTACATATATATGGGTGCATATATAAATTTATATAAACTCAAAAAAAGACCTAGAAATTGCACATGTAGAAAATTTTAAAGTAAAGTTTAGGCCCTGAAAATGTGTAGATGGCTCATGAATTTGTCCCTGAGTACCAACCTGACCAATAGTCTCACTCCTATCATCCTGCACTTACATATATATGGGTGCATATATACATTTATATAAACTCAAAAAAAGAAACTTAGTACAAATTTAGTACAATTTTTTAAAACACACACCGGGGAATACTCAGGCATAGTAGCTGTTGATGGAGGATCAATGGAAGAAACACCTGATCCAGGTGGTCGATCAGACATGGGAACTACCACATGACCTGAGCCTCGCTGCAATAGCGGTGTTTCACATACATGTATGTATATAGTTATTTATTTAATTATACACAGTTTGTTAATTTAAAATATAATATTGATAAGTTTCAAAAGAAAAATGAAACTAGAATTAGATACATATGGTTTTAGGGTTAAGATATATTGGTTTACCCCGTAAGGTGTGCCAACCTCTACAGCTGTCAATGCAAAACTCAATGTATCAAATCGTGATGTGGCCCTAGAGCGACTTGAGATCTGTACAACAAATAGTTTACAATTATATAAATTAATTCATTAAATTATTTATAAAAAAATTAATCTACATTCAAATTATACACTTGAAATATTTAATAAAATGTGGTCAATGTACCTGTGTAGGATTATCATCCGAATATAGTAGATCCAAGTATGACTCCACTCCGGCTGTAGCTGCATCTGATGTGGATGTAGGAGCAAGACCATAACATGGTTGATTGCAATTTGTACACAAATGTGCCCCAGACAAGCCTGGGGCTCTATGCTAAGATGCATCGACTCCTCCATGATGCTCTCCACCACTGAATTCAGCTGCCATGTGGGCAGCTTGTTCAGTGAGATTGCCTGAGAGTCTACTCAGTGCTCCGAATGTCGACAAAACTGACTGCTGCTGAATAGGTGTAGGAATCGTGGGTAAAATAGGAGCAACCATAGGAGCAGGAGGAACAGGTCGATTGGGGTCAACTCGTGCCCCTGGTCTGTGTTGTGGCATGCCACGACCAACACCCTAAAAATTTCTCATATCAAAATAATTGGGTTTTTGACCCAATTGAAACTCCACCCATAATTTTCTCAAAAAATATAGCGGCACCTCACAATTAGCATGTGGTGGGTGATCAAACACCATCCACCACCGATCCCAAAAATGTCTCGAAATCCCCTCATGCGTACACCACTTAATTGATATTCTTTTTTTTGTTGCAGCTATAGGTTGATTAGTTTTTGGGTGACGAAAAAATGGGGCTAATGTTTGTTTTGTAATGTGGAGGTCATGGATGTCTTTATATGAAAGACCATTTGCATAGAATTGCCTCCTCTCCTCCTGCCAAAGCTGAAATCTATTTAGGTCTGCATCGATAGACCTAACAGAATCAATAATGGTTTGCATCGAAGATGCAAACCAAACCACATGCGGAGGCATCAAGTGAGTTTGATTATTAATCAAATTAATGTTCTCCTCAATTGTATTAATATTTTCATTAATGTTTTGCCGCAATCAGGCCTCATCAAATGGAGGGGGTGGGGGGTTTTGAGGTGGAGGGGATGGGGGGTTTTGAGGTGGAGAGGGTGGGGGGTTTTGAGGTGGATCATGGGGTGGGGGGTTTTGAGGTGGATCACGGGGTGGGGGGGTTCCATAAAGAATGTCATCTATTAAAAATTCATCTAGACTCTGGTCATCCATTAGATCTATCTCCTGCAAATTTTCAAATATGTAAATTCATATAAAAAACTTACAAATGTATAATTTCACAATTTATATATATATATGTATATTGAAAACTTACAAACAAATATCTATAAATTTAAACTTAATCTAGAATAGATCTATAAATGATTTAGTTTAAAATATCCATGAATTCAGAGAGCACGTAATACTTGAAAATTAAACACATGCACAAGTTTATCATATAATATGAACAATCAAATGATGATGCCTCATACCAATGTCTCCTTAAATTAATCCAACATTTCCCTAAAATATTATATTCTCCTTCCTACTTCATTCCTCTTTAACCATTTTTTAGAGGATTTTTGAACTATAGAATTGGTATTTATATATAAAATATGGAATAATTAGAAAAAAGATCTCACAAAAATTACCAAGAGGAAGTTATGCAAAAAATTACAACATAAAGCTATGTCTAAATTTTTAGATCATTAAATTCACCTAGTGGACAAGGTTGCAGGTTCTAGGTCCTAGTCATACACCAAGGTGTCACTCTACCTAACAAGGTCTTGTCGTATCATCATTTTTCTCAAAATTATAATGGAAGTTACATTTTGACACCTTATATAGTCCAAATTTAAAAGTGCGTACCAAGTGTATTAGATTCCCATTTCTCTATTAATCAGGCTACTTCTAGCTTCTAAGTTAAGCTCAATTGTGATGGTGTGACATGAAGATGTCTACGTGATGCCCTGACATTATAGGTTCCTGACATTATAGGTTCCTATTTCTCTTCCTATATTAACTCCAATTTTACTATAGGCTTCTCATGTGTCTCAAAAGAGCGGTACAGATTATGACTTAATTAAACATTGCATGCTACTTTTATACTACATTTATTACCAATACTACATTTATAACAATACTGACCTTGTTAAAGACTACATTTATACCAATACTACAACATTGTATTCCAACAATATGAGTTACCTTCTGCTGAAGTGTAAAAACCCTAAAATATCATTTTGAAACCTTATTAAATGTTAATTTCCAAACCCTAATATGAGAATTTGAAACCCTAAAATGTCATTTTAAAACTCTATTACGTGAATTTTCAAACCCTAATACATCATTTTGATACCCTAAAAGGTGAAAAGTGAAGCCCTAAACATCTACTTTAGAACCCTAAAATTTATATTTGAAACCCTAAATTGTGGATGTCAAGTTCCCTAAATTGTAAATTTGAAACTATAAAATGTGGATGTCAAGGGTAGAAGAATGTTTTCCTCAATATTTTTAAATGAACTAAGGGTAGGCGAAGGATTAAGGAATGATCCCAACTTCATATAAGATTGCACACCGTATGTCGATATGCGACTATATTAATCCATCTACTAGAATGGACCCAAAACTAAATGAGAATTAGCATAGGTCTACTTGAATGTCACCATTGCACTAGTTAATAGATGTTGATGTTATCTAAATCATATTTAATTGTGAAACTAAAACAAGAGGAGAGAAAATTAAATGTTAATTTCCAAACCCTAATATGAGAATTTGAAACCCTAAAATGTCATTTTAAAACTCTATTACGTGAATTTTCAAACCCTAATACATCATTTTGATACCGTAAAAGGTGAAAAGTGAAGCCCTAAACATCTACTTTAGAACCCTAAAATTTATATTTGAAACTCTAAATTGTGGATGTCAAGTTCCCTAAACTGTAAATTTGAAACTATAAAATGTGGATGTCAAGGGTAGAAGAATGTTTTCCTCAATATTTTTAAATGAACTAAGGGTAGGTGAAGGATCAAGGAATGATCCCAACTTCATATAAGATTGCACACCGTATGTTGATATGCAACTATATTAATCCATCTACTAGAATCCAGACCCAAAACTAAATGAGAATTAGCATAGGTCTACAAATGTCACCATTGGGTGCTAGTTAATACATTGATGTTATCTAAATCATATTTAATCGTGAAACTAAAACAAGAGGAGAGAAAATTATTTATTGAAGTAAAATATAGATGCAAATTTGTTATTCCAAGTTTAAAGTTGTAGTGAATTTTTTTCAAACCATAGTGGACTATAAATTTATTTTTCATTTCTTACATGAAACTTATGGATAAGTTTACCACAACTGATAAAATGTACATTTAAATCCATGCATAAAATCTTATGGCCATAGTGCATCAAACGTGTTGGATAAACACTATGGACTCAAGGGAAGCAGGTAAAACAAGTATATAACTAGAACAACACAGGCTATAGAAAACACATCCTCATTGGTCCATCATTTAAATGTATCATGAAGGTATCAAGGATGGAAGGATCACATGTCACAAAAGATTATCCAAGCTTCTAGATAGGTTGAATCAAAAAGGTATATATCACTATTTACATGCTCAAACCCTAATCAAGATATGATAGGAAAAGATAAACAAGGATGAATGCAAACCGTAGGTAAATCTATTTAAGAAAAAGATAAAAGTGAGAAATTAGATCTAAGAACTGTAATTAAAAAAAGGCCAAACCAGTACTATAAAATCCTAGGTGATGGAATGTCAAGTTCACTAATAAATATAAAGGAAATCCATTTGACTATTACTGGATACAATTTCAATACATCTAACAGTTGTGTTACACAAAATGAACCACTAGTCAATGATCATAGTGCCTTACACTTGAAGATGATTGGGGTCCATTAGAATTTATATCTTATAGTTTTGGTGAGTATCATGTGGATCTTAAAAGGCTTATGGTATTCCATTATTAAATACATATGACCAAATATCGTTCTATTTTAATATGGACCCTTAAATAATGTGATATTTCATAGAATGGAAAGAGTCTAGGAGTTTAATATGGTTCATATACATTACACTCAAGTGAAAACTATGGTCAGGTTCACAAATAAATGTAAAGGAATATCATTTAACTATTATTAGATGCTTGTAATTTCGATATATCTAACAATTAAGTGACACAAAATTAACCCCTAATCAATGATCATAATGTTTTACAAGAAGATGATTTGGGTCCATTAGACTTTATGTCTTATATTTTTGGTGATAGCAACCTTATTGGCATATTAGACAAGAACTTCTAATAGCCAACAATGACAGATATCAAAGATAGGGTATAGTCTTATAGCCAACAATGACAAATAAAAAATAGGGTATATAGTTTTATATGATTCCTCAATATTCATCTTGATACATTTAGTGTACCCTAAGTTAATCATCAACACTAAAGCATCTACATGCCTCCTCTTGATACATTTTCATCTTCAAACTTATCCCTTTTATCATTATATTACATATACTAATTTGGTTTTTTAGGGTTTAGGGTTTAGGTTTTTAGGGTTTGTAGGACAACATGGTTTTAGGGTTTATAGTTTGGTTTTTTAGGGTTTATAGTTTACGTTTTTAGAGTTTGCAATACAACATGGTTTTAGGGTTTATAATTTGGTTTTTTAGGGTTTATAGTTTAGGTTTTTAGGGTTTGTAGTACAACATGGTTTTAGGGTTTATAGTTTCAGTTTTTTAGGGTTTATAGTTTAAGTTTTTTAGGGTTTTCAGTAACATGGTTTTAGGGTTTGTAGTAACCTGGTTTTAGGGTTTGCAGTAACATACAATCACAAAATTCTAATAACAAGTAAAACCCTTAAATAACAAATAAAACCCTAATTTTCATTTTAACCCTACAATTAGGAAAAAAAAACATTTAAAACAAGCTAAAGATAGGTAGAGAACCAACCTGGAAGAGCTCGAGGGTGACGAGGTGGTGGGAGGAGGTGAGAGGGCAAAAAAAACTCTGTTGTTTCCCTTGTCTAGTGCTTGACAAAGCATACTTGTTTCTTGGTGTCCGCTGTCACTGTCGTCCTCTGTGGGTGAAAATGAGCCCACAGAGCTCTTTTTTTTAAAATATATAATTTTTTGAAAACAGGTACCCGTTTAGGCTCGGGTGCCCGTTGCTAAACGGGTACCCGTTACTAAACGGGTACTCGTTTAGGCTCGGGTACCCATTCCTAAATGGGTACCTGTTTCTTTGAAAATGGGTACCCGTTACCGGCGGCATTTTTTTTGCCTGCACGACTTCCCCTATATGTGGACCCAGTTTCTTGCGGGTACCCTCTTGTGGATTCCCTAGAATTATTTTCTACCTACAAATTCTATTAAATGAATAATAATCCTCAATTCTTTGCTACAATACTCACCACCATTATCAGATTTGAGACATTTTAATCTTTTACCTGTCTCATTCTCAACCAATCTTCTCGATTTCTTAAATGTTTCAAATACATCAGATTTCTACCTAAGAAAATAAATCCAAACCTTCTTAGGTGCATCATCTATGAATGTAACATAATACTGAGAGCCACTGAGAGATGATACCTGAGCTGGTCCCCATATGTTTGTATGTACAAGCTCCAACTTTTCATCTTTCTTTTTCTTCCCATCCTTGAGAAAACTAACTCTCTTTTGTTTTCCATACACATAACTTTCTTAGAATGAAGTACCTTCATACCTTTTTCACTCATATGCCTATGTCTATTATACCACAATGTTGTCTCAAAACCTGTAGCAACTATTTCAGTCTCTTCCTGTGAACCCGCAGCAACTGTTCTTAAACCTATTTATTTTTTCTCTACAAAAACTAAAGTAGAAGGAATAATATGACCTGTACAAAGATATAAGGTGCCTACTTTCACACATTTTTCTACTATTAAGGCACCTCTTGAAACCTTCCAATTTTATTATTAAAAGTAACTATGCAACCTTCATCACCTAGCTGCCCTACTAAAATTAAATTTCTACTTAACCTTGGAATGTGCCTTACCTCTTGTAGTAGCCAATGATTCTCATTCTACAACTTAATCTTAATTCTTCCCTTGCTAACAATTTGATAGGGTTCGTTATCTCCCAAATAAACCAGCCCAAAATGCCCTTGGACATAATTAAGAAAATAAGCTCTATGGGGCATAGCATGAAATGAGGCCCATGAATCTAAAGCCCATGAATCATCATCATTATCTAGGGAAAGAATCAAAGCATCATCTTCAGATTTATTACTTACCACATTTGCCTCCTTATTTCCTTCTTGTTTGTCTCCTTTATTCTTCCGAGACCAACAATCTTTCTTTAGATGACTTGGTTTCCCATAGTACTAGCAATCCTTCTATCCTCTGCATTGGGACTTCTTGTCCTTTGATTTTCCTCGTGACTTCCCATGACCTCCAGAACCTTTTCCTCTCTCCTTTGATCTATCCCTTCTTTTTGCATTCAAAACACTACCTGATGTGGACCCTCCTAAGCTTTTCCATTGCATTTCCTCTCAAAGGATAACACCAACAATATCATCAAATTTCAAAGTATTTGAACCAAAGACAGAGTTACTTAGAACCATTACCAAGTTATTCCAACTTTCTAGAAAAGAACATAAACAAGAGAGCCATCGCCCCTTCATCAAATTTCACTTTTACAAAAGTTAACTGACTGGTAATCATATTAAACTCATTTACTTGATCTGTCACAGATCCACCTTCAATCATTTTAGATTAAACAAATGCTTCATGAGAAGTACCTTATTTGAGGCTGATGGATTTTCATACAATTTAGCCAAAGATTTCATAAGTTCATTTGTTGTCTTTGCTTCTATTATATTGAATGCCACATATGGTGCCATGCACAACCAAATGGTTCCCAGTGCCTTTCTGTCTAGAAGTTCCCAATCCTCATTAGTCATTGCTACTAGTTTCTTGGCTATTCCTTCAAACAACCTCTGTAAATCCTTCTGATAGAGATAATCCTCTATCTGCATCTTCCATAACTAATAGTTCTACCCATTGAATTTATCTACCTTCAATTTACCCTCGCTCACCATTGCTCCCACTAAACCATGAGACTCCCACTCAACTGTGAGACCTTCCTACAGACAATAATCGAACACAACCTACTTTGATACCACTTTTTAGGAATTGCATGTAGAAGATATTAATTAAATGCAAATAAAGATTAAGCAAAGGAATAAAAATACACATAAATAATAATAGTGAGAGATAATTTTTAACATGGTTCACCCAAAATCATGCTACATCCACCAACAGAGAGTCTAATATTATTATCCAATAAATCAAGTTGATTACAACCAACAATCCTTGCAACTCAATATCGCTGCAAATGCTATGATACAATATCAACAGAAAACCCTAACCCTTAGCCATTTTTATCAAGACTTATGTCGGTTACAAAATAGGGTTTTTTTATGTCGGCCAATAGATAAATTAATTCCTGACGCCTTTATAAAATAATAGGTAATTTTTGCTTCAGGGGTGCTGCCCCTGAGCCCTCAATTGGGGGCAGTTCCCCTAGTAGCCGCCACTGGGGGTGTTTCCCCGAGTCCCTCATCGTGGGTTCCACCCCCGGCCCCCATAGAGGGGATGAGCCCCAAGGCCCCACAAGAGGGGCTCTGCACCCCCTGCACTCTCCTGTAAAATAATTTGTGGGGAAACCACACTGATAAAAGTGGGGACAATTTAACCTCTAGGTCTAATTAGGCTCCATATAACAACAAAACATTGAAACTCTTTTCAATGTTTTGGTGAGTTCGTGAACTAGAGAACTTGTGAAAAGCCTCTTTCCTTCTTTATTTTCTACTTCATCTTGCTTTGGAATTTTCTTTTTTGGTGAAATGGAGGAAAATTGAACCTTTTTCAGCATTTTGGTAAGTTCACGAATAAGAGAACTAGTAGAAAGCCTTTTCTTTCTCTTCTTTCCTCCTCTTTAGAAACTTAGTGAAATGTAGAACCAAATAAGCCCTTCAACATTTCAACAAGTTCACGAACTCATGAACTTGCCAAAATCAATTTCTTTCTCTAATTTTTGGTATTTTAGAGAAATGGAAAAATAATGAATTAGTTTGTCATTTCTTTGAAATGTTGAAACACTCAGATATTTTCCCCTCTTTAACACCATTTCAGCATTTCAATGAAATGACAAACCAACGAACTAGTTTGTTGGTTCAGCATTTCATTCAAATGCTAAAAAAGACTAAGGCAAGGCCTTTTTTGACCTTTTAGCAGGTTTGTGAACCCACGAACTTGCTGAAAGGCAATAAAATTCTAAGGGAAACACTTGGAACATTTAGGATTTTTGGACATAGGGATTTGGGATAATTTTTTAAAATGGGGAACCCATTAAAAGTGGTCTCAAACTGGTTATATTTGATGGGTTATACACAAAGGGATGGGAACAAAGGGGTTTTGAGGAAGGAGTATTTGAATCAAGGTGACAGAAATATGACAACAAGAGCTAAGGGTGCAGTCCCATGGATGGGGCTTTAGGATCTATTTTTATGTCTCATGAGATGGAAAAGAATTTCTATGGGATAAATTAGAACATATTGTACTTAAAATAGGATACTCATACATTTCAATTCTCAATTTCTAGCAGGTGTCTTTAGGGTGGAGCTAAAATTTTTCTCAACCATCTTAGTAGTTTTTTGTCATATGTCATGCATCTACAATTTTTAGCATTAACTATTGTTGGAAAATAATTCAGCTAATTTTTTTAGCATTAACTATTGAAAAAATCATGACACCAACTTACTAAAACTTTTGGGCTTAAAGATTTAAGTTTACTCATTGCTATAAATTCATGGAACCAATTTCTTGAGAAATACTTGAAAAATTTCTCAGTAACACCTGCTAAAATATTTTAAGCTCTCCTCCACAGAACCATAATTTAATATAGCTAGAACATCCATGTATTTAATTCACAAACCTTATTTAAAATATCCTTCATAGCTTTTCCTTAATCACTAATCTTAATCAAAATAAAAGACTATAAGGTATTACACTTCAAATCTTAGTGATGTCAAATATCATGGAGTGATTCACGTTGATCTAAACCATTGAAGTATGCTCTGTAGATGTTTTGTGTTAAATTTCTATAGTGTTTTCAATTTTTTTCAAGGAATACCAAGTAATTTAGTTTAATTTTCTTATTATCAATTGGTTGTTGTGTTTAGGTGTGTCATACACCTTGAAAGTCTTAATATTGGAAATATTTATTTATTTTATTTATTATGCACACACATATTTTAAGTGTCCCACATGGAGTGACACTATGTGTCACTTGTATTTATATTTTGGAAATTTGTATTTATCACTTAGTGTCATGGAAGTTGCTAAATGTAACCATGACAACTTGTAATATGTGTAAGAGTTGCTATAATGGAAATGGCTTGTAAGAGAGAGTTACTTGGAAACATGACAAGCATACTTTTAGAAAACTGTGGAAGCATGATTTTAGTTACTAAAAATGGAGTGCCACATTTGGAGAGTTAGTTATGATTTAAAAAACATATGTGATTTGATAGGTGTAACTAACTTTCTATTTTATGATGGATTTGATTCTCCATGACTAGGGATTGGATATTTCCTACCTAATTTGGGCAGCACATTTGAGGGTGGTATAAGATCATGGTTTTGGGTTTCATTTTGGTGTTTTCTTGTATTAGAACTCCAATAAATTAAATTCTTGAGGAGTCATTTGAAGGAGAGGAGTTTTTGTAGGGCTATGATGTCAATTTTCCTCCAAAGGAGGAAAATGTAAATCTCCATGTTAAGACTTTGAGCTTGCAAGTGTATTGTAACGTGTTTGTTGTTGTACAAATTAATACATTGGTTCAATTCTTTGGAGTGTGGGGTTTTTTACTTGAAAGGGTTTCACCCACATATATTTATGTCTCTTCTCTTTTGTTTACTTTCGTCTCCTTTCATTTTCTCAAAGTGTTAATTTACATGTCATTATCCTACCAAAACTAATTTGATCTATAATTTACATTACTTTTCCTCTAAGGGTTAATGATGGGAATTAGCTATGTTTGTTTCCATGTTAAGGATATAGTAGTATGTGCTTGTATCAAGCTATAATGAATATCTAATTAAAAAGTCATAGGATACTAGAAGGTGCATATTGGGTATTTTTCCTTGCAAGTGGTACTAGAGCTATAGTGGTTTCATGTTGTTGCATGTCAGTTGTATCTACTTGCATGTGGTTCTTGTCTTGTCAGTGCATGTGATGGTTCCATGGTGTTTGAGGTTTTGGATATTTCTTCTATTGTGATTTCTTAGTCTGACAAGCTTGAGGGAATTTGTAGCAAGGAATCAAGTGATTATTAATCCTTGTTTGAGTGGAAGTCTTGCAGTTGACCCTATTTTTTAATTTTTAACAAGCATTTGAAGGTTGGAGAAGATGGATTATTTTAGAGTTGTTCATGTGGTTTCATGTAACATGATATTGAACTAGAGCTCTTTCTTGACAATATGTAATAATCCTCTTGCATGGTGGCCATGTTCTTTCATTCTATGGTCATATGTAGTAGAGTATTTACGTAGGGTGTCTACTTTTGGATTGATGGTCACATGGAGAAACTTGGGTTGTCTTGACGATAGTTTGATGTGCTTATGTTGGGTACATAATTTTAGCCCCTAAAATTGCAAGGTATTGTTTTATTAGCCCCAAATGCATGTAGGATATGGAGTTGGTCATTGGATGATCTGGAAGCTTCTAGAATGGCCTAGTTTCTCTATAGGCATGTTTGTGGTGGTGGTTGTGGAGTTGGCCTATTTGGTGTCTTGGAGTTCTTGGACAACCTCTTCTTCCTATTGGTTCATTGTACTTGCATGCAGTGATAACTTTAAGGAACCCCCCTAAAAAACCTTATAAAATCCTTACAAATCTTGGCTAAGTGCTATAATTTTCTTGGCGAATCTATGCACATAATAGATTTTCTTCTAAAATCTTGGTGAATCCTAATGAATAATTGGTAAAAACTATAATTACAATGGAGAATCCTAGTGAATAATCATTAAAAAAAATAATCACAATAAAAATTTGCACAGTTGGTCGGCGTAGTCCCCTCAATTTTTTTTGTTTTTTGTAATATTGAAGTAGGGGCCTGGGGGCAATAGCCACCGGTGGGGTCAAGGGAGTAGAGCCCTCTGGTGGGGGTCAAGGGGGCAACGCCCCCTCACGGGGTCCAAGGACAACACAATCTCACTATGCAAAATGCATTGGATCACACATGGATTAATTATTTTTTAAAAATCTCACTTTACAAATAAGACTAAAAGAAACATGAAATTGTTACCATTGATTAGATTTTTAATCAGATGGCTATAGGTCAATTCCACGACCTATATGTGCATGCCTTTTAAAAGGCTTGTTGAGGCCTAGAATTTGTTTTGGGCGACACGAATCTGATTATAATTGTGTGGCCAAAAACAAATTCTAGGCCTCAACAAGCCTTTTAAAAGACACACACATATAGGTCATGGAATTGACCTGCAACCATCCGATTAAAAAGCTAATCAATGGTAACAAATAAAAGCTCTATTCAAAGCCAAAATATACCTAAAATTAAATGGTAATTTATTATTAGTGGTGATATTGCCCCAAAATTAATGATAGGAATATAATATTACCGGTGAATATAATTAAGACTTGTAATTACATTATAAATTGTTGGCAAATCAATTCCAATGACACATTATTTACATGGAAAATCAATTCAACTTATTAGTTTAAAAAAATAATGCATAGGCAAATTAATTGAGATGAAATTATTTTTTGTAGAAACCTCGTGATTTAGTATCCTTTTTAGCTTGTTCTATTTGTCATTTCTAGAGGTCCCAATTTTAACTATTCACCAATTGGCGAAGATTCACCACTAAAATAATTTATGCTTGCATGTTTGATATTCATGTTCAATGGATCTAAGGGTTTTATAAATTTTCCATTCAAAATATGTAGTTATGCTTATCTATCTTATTCCATTGTTCTAGTTTAAGTTCTATTTTGGCATTCCCTAAACATTTTTGTAGTGTTTTTTTTTACGGGTTCCTTGACTATGGTTACTCATGGATTTATTTGGAAAATTAGATCTAATGTTGATATGGTGTTTGAATCTTGAGATCTATAGGTTATTTTCTTTATTATCTTAGGTTGTAGGTTATGTATGTGATGATGAGTTTATGTGTTTCATTGGTTTGGGATCTACAAGTTATGTAATCATCTGGATTGGTATGATGCATTAGGATGAAAGGATGGATGATTAGAGTACCTGGATAGTCAATTATTGGGACTTGTAGAATGTTGTTTATCTCCTTGGATTGAAGATCTTGGTTCTAATTTAGTTTTTGGAACTATTGGTATGATAGTTAAGTTCTTTGATTGTGTTGGGGTCATAGATGATCTTCATTTACAGGATTGTTATTACAATACCATGATATCTTAGTATCATGGTTTAGTGGGAGATTTAGCAGTGATGTGGATGTGTCATCTAATGATGGATGATATTCTACAGTGGTTGTGGGTGTCTTGGAAAAATATCTTGGATTATGATTCCTATATATAGTGCGAGTACTTTGACATCTTGAGTTTCAAAGGTAGGAGAGGCTAATATTCATGTGATTGGAGATATTGACATCTTGGTTTACTATGGAGGACTCTAGGAGTCTTTGGTGAGGTATCAATATGTGACTTGTTAGCTTTGACAGGTGATCCTTAGAGGATGGTTTGGTATTGTACCATGGCTAATCCTTGATTGTACATTAGAGTTTTGGCATGATGATGCTCAAAGGGGTAGGATATGCTCATTGGAGCATGTGATCTTCTAGGAGGAGATGTTAGATAAAATTATAATGATGTGTTCCTATATTTTTCTATAATGTCCCCTTCTAGACACTTGGTTAGTCCATCATGGATTTCTCATGGGCTAGGAGTTTGATTAGGGAATTGTGGTTAGTTTGTCTTTGGAGGTCTTTATCGGCGTTGGAGTTGTGGTTCGCATTCAGTGGATCTAGTTGGCACCTTCATGGTTGGCTCAGTGGGCTCTTGGTCATTACTTACTATTTTTAGTAAGTTCAGGTTTTGTGTCGGTTTAGGATTTTCAGAGTTGGATCAGATGTGTTTCATCGAGACCTTTCTAGCAAGCTAAAGATCATTGATTTTTGACATTGTCTTCATATTTATTTTAAAGTTCAAACATTTATTAATGTTATATTAATATGGACTTTATTATATTTTGCGGGAAAAGTGACTTTATGGAAAATAGGGACTTAATGCAAGTTGTGACCCTGGGCACCCATCCCTAGGCAAGTAAAAGATGTTTTTAAAAGACAAAGTCCCCTCTTGAAATCCAACGCCCATCTTGGAGGGAGATTATAAAGAGTTTTGTAAGCTCATTTCATTTAGGTTATGTTTATGATATTTCTAATTTTGAGCTCTGTTATGCTTTCATATTGTTTGGGACTCGAGGATTCAAACCAGAGGCTCTTGGAGACAGTAACCTCCCTAAGTAATGGTATCCCACAGGTCTGAAAGATAACCCAATAGTGCCATTGAGGGTGGATGTATTTAGCATTCATGAATGTGCTTGCAATGGAGTTATTCAAAGTTTTGTTTGGAGCTAATTGATATATCTCTCTTTATTGTTAATGTATGTTGATAAGAAAAGGATTAGAAGGAAGATTTTTGTGTGTTAGAGAAGGTTGTTTGCTATTGTTAGCACTTCTAGCCATGGCCATACTTGCTCCAACCATGACGTGGGTCCTTTAGAGGACTTTCTTCTTACATTGTAACTTTTGTGTGAGTCTTAGAGAGGCGTTTGGATCCCTATGCATTGCAGCTAATAATTGTATGATCATTTCTTATCTTTCCTTAGAGTGTGGAGTGACTTTTAGCCATACCCTTGGTTGGTCCGGCAATAGACAAAAACTAAAGTTTCAAATTTGCATATGGGTATGTTTTGATAATTGTTTATTGGCCATTTTGCTATCTGGGTAGTTGATAGTTTCCTTATATCTATTGTAGATTTTCTGGGTTTCTATATTATGCAATATATTGTGTGCTCCAGCACCACATCTGTAGGAAAACGTAAAACCCCTTCTGCATCTTATATCTATTTGAAAGACCACAAAAAATAATAATAATATATCACACATTAAAGTCTTTAAAAATATACCAACAGTTATGGCACATTACAGTGGTATCAGAGCTATGATCTTACCATTCTATGAGGTTGAACAGACATGCAGTTGAAAGTATGAACATGTAGATAAAAATGAAGCATGTACGCTTTATGTTTGAGATATAAATCCTTTAGTATCTTTGTCACATCCTTATAATACCAAGACGAATAGGTTACAATAGGAAACACAGGTTCTATAGTAGGTTGAACTAGTAAATCCAGCACCACTAGTATATCCATTTGATATAGATACAGAGGTAGAGGTTGTTGCTACTGAGGATGATTGGCAAGTCTCATGAATGGACCCCTTTTCTAGTGAGCTTCCACCAGTTATAGGTCCTATAGGAGAGATGGGTGACAGGGAAGAACCAGAACTTAGTGTGCATGATATTCTACTCGCACTCACCTAAGAGATGAGGGAGTCTCAACAAGAGATGGTAGAGGCATGATCGAGATGACACATGCCATCAAACAGTTGTATAATGACGGGGATAATCATCGTGATAGGAACATGTACAACGGAGGTGACAGGAATAGGTACCACAGAGGTGACAGGAACAGGTACCACGGAGGTGACAAGAATAGGTACAATGGAGGTGATAGGAACAGGTACCAGGACAGTGATAGAAATAGACACGATGGAGGAGATAGAAATAGGAATGATGGGGGTGATAGACACAACGGTGACAAGAACCGAGGAGAACAGAATAATGGGGATAGGAACTAGGATGATAGACATAGGGACAGAGATGATGAGGATGAGGCATCGGTTACACACCAGAAGGATTTGTAGTTCATTGCGGGAGATAGACCTGGCATCCCTCTATTTGCCCCTAGGAACCAAGTTCCTAAATAGGATCCCACACAGGCAGAGTTTCAGGAGGAGATTCTAAGAGACTAGAGAGCGTCCAGTGATCCTTTCAAAAATGAGATGACATTTGCTAAATATTCTAAAATCAGGCTTAAGTGTAAACCTCGTAGGGGAGGTAGACCTCAGAACCAAGAATTGCAAAGGAAAGTAAGTAAGATGACACTTCCCTACTTCGACGGATTAGGTAAGACCACCATGAGAGCTTGGGTCCAAAAATTGGACACCTACTTGCAAATTAGTCCCATGCCAGAGGAGGACGCCATTACATATGTAGCTTTCCACCTGGAGGGGACTGCTCACAAATGGTTGAGCAATAGGAAGGTCACACTAGGTCACAATTAGGTCACTTCATATGTGGAGTTTACATCTAGGCTAATCAATAGGTTCGATAAAAAGGACCCAGAGTTACAATTTAAGGAGTTGACATAGTTGAGACAGAATGGATTAGTAGACTCCTACATTGCTAAGTTCTAGGACATATTTGTTATCATCCTAGATATTACTGATCTCAGATTGGTTGTTCTCTTCATTGATGGGTTGTCAAATCAACTTTGTGGTTGGATTAAAGGCTTTGACCCTACTACACTCTAGGAGGCCATAAAGAAGGCCTGAGACTTGGAGTCATTAGCGTGGAGGAACAATTTTCAATCCAAAGGATTTTCGTAGAGGAGAGATAAGGAGAGAGATAGGAGACCATTCCTGAGAGATGTGGGACAGCCACACAAGAGTTTTTCTAGGTTGGATAGCGATCAGTTGAATGACCTGAGGAGGAAGAAGCTCTATTTCTATTTTCATGAGCCTTGGGATTTAAAGCACAAGTGTGCTGCCCAAGGGAAGGCCAAATAGTTAGAGTATTTCTTAGCTGATGAGTCTATTGATTCAGAGCCCCAGTCAAACCATCATTCAGAGATTGAGGATGCATAATCTGAGGGCCTAGAGGAAGCATCAGATAGAGAGGATGATACAGCCCTACCTAAAGCATGTATCTCGAGTATTCAAAAGGAGGGATGATTCAAAATAAGAGGAGTTTTAGGTGGGCAGCGATGTATTACATTACTTGACATAGGTGCCACTCATAACTTCATAGATGAGGGCTTGGTCACCAAGATAGGGCTAAAAACTAAGGAGTTTGGGTGCTTCAAGGTGAAGGTTGCAGATGGTTTCATACTCACCTACACTAGGAGGATACACAATCTATCAATCCAGTTGAACAAATACACTTGCCAATCAGAATTTTATGTTGTCAGCATGCGTGATATGGATGTTGTGTTGGGTATGAAGTGGTTGCATGATATTGGGGAGTTCACACTCAATTTGAGGATGATGGAAATGAATTTTGAGGTGGGCAGAGTTAGACATGTGCTTAGAGGCATTTCAGATGGTGGGCTGAGAGTTGTTACTCTCAAGCGGATGGAGCGATTGATTCATCATGATCGGGTGGAGTGGGCAGAAGAGATTATGGTAATGCCTACAGCAGATCAGCAGAATCATACATATCCTCCTGACATATAGTCTTTACTTACTAAACACACCAAAGCGTTTAGTGATACTCCACCAGGTAAACCTTCTGATAGAGGGTTTGAGAATGTGATCGAGTTGGAGTAGGGTGCCAATTCAGTAATAACTACACCATACAGGCACCCAAAGAGGTATAAGGATGAGATTGAGAAGGCTATCAAAGAGCTTCTCGAGATGGGTCACATCAAACCTAGTAAGAGTTTGTTTGCATCATCTGTGGTCCTGGTAAAGAAGAAGGATGGGACTCTTAGAATGTGTATTGACTACAGAGAGTTCAACAAGAAGACCATCACGAACATGTATCCTATACCCAGGATAGATGAACTGATTGATGAGTTGCATGGGGCTTGTTACTTCTCCAAGATTGATTTGAGATCTAGTTACCATCAGATTTGGGTCAGAGACGAGGATGTGGAGAATACAACATTCAGGTGTCACTATGGGCACTTTGAGTTCCTAGTCATGTCATTTAGTTTGACCAATCCACCAGCTAATTTCCAGTTCTGTATGAATAGGGTGTTCAGAGAGCAGTTGAGGAGATTTGTGCTGATTTTCTTTGATGATATATTGATTTATAGCAAGACATGGGAAGAACATCTAAAACACATTGACATTGTTCTGAGCATCTTGGAGAGGGAGTCGTTGTATGCCAAACTATCAAAGTGTGAGTTTGGGATGACCGAGTTGCTATACTTGGGTCATATCATCAGTGCTAGTAGTGTGAAGGTAGACTCAGAAAAGATTCAGGCAATTATGGAGTGGTCACCGCCAAAGAATCTCTCATATCTTAAGGGATTTCTTGGCCTTTATGGGTATTATCGCAGGTTTGTGAAGGGGTTCTCTCAGTCAGCTACTCCCCTTACAGATTTGACTTGTAAGGATGCCTTTAGTTGCTTGGATAGGGCACAGGAGTGCTTTGACAAATTCAAACAGATCATGAGTACATGCCCTGTGATAGCTATACCTGATTTCAACAAACCTTTTGAGATATAGTGTGATGTCTCAGGTGAAGGCATTGGCTCGGTGATCATGCAGGATAAGCACCCCATAGCATTTGAAAGTAGGAAGTTGAGGGGTGTGGACAGGAGTTACAACATATATGACAAGGAGATGTTAACCATCATGCATACATTGGCTAACTTCAGACAGTACCTTGTGGGCAGCAAATTTGTAGTTAAGATAGATCACAATAGTCTAAATCATTTCCTTGGCTAGAAGGATTTGAACGAGACACAACAAAAGTGGGTTAGCAAGCTACAGGCCTATGAATTTGACATTATTTATGTCAAGGGGAAGAAAAAATGTTGTTGCTAATGCTCTATCTAGGAGGCCCCATTTGTGTGCACTTGGTACTATTGTAGATGACTAGAGAGAATTGATTCTAGAAGAGTATGCAAAAGATAATTGGGCTACTAGAGTGATTGATGGCACCATCAAAGATGACAGGTACACAGTGGTAAATGATTTAATCATTTACAAGGACATGATCTTCTTAGTGTAAGGTTCTCAGATGAAGCAAAATTTTTTGAGGGCATTCCATGATTTGCTTATGGCAGTGCATCTAGGATACTTCAAAACTTATAGGTAGGTCAGAGAGAGGTTCACTTGGAAGGGCCTCAAGACTGAGGTGATGCACTATGTGAGAGAGTGCCCAATATGTTAGTAGAACAAACAGGAGCACTCACTTCCAGGAGGTTTATTGCAGCCCCTGCTCATTCCTGAGAGTAAGTGGGATAGCATTTCTATAGACTTTATCATAGGATTACCTAGAGTCCAAGGTAGGGATTGCATTTATGTGATGGTGGATAGATTGACGAAGTATGCATACTTCTTTGCTATTCCTACCACCTACACTGCATCTCAGGTTGCAGATTTGTTCTTTTGAAAGATATTTCAACTCCATGGGTTGCCTCAAATATTGTCAGCGACAGAGACAATAGGTTCCTCAGTAATTTTTGGCAGGAGCTCTTCAAGTTGTCAAGGACAGAGCTCACACTCAGTACAGATTACCACCCCCAGACTGATGGTTTGACAGAGATAGTTAATAAATGGGTGGAAGGATACCTCTGAAACTATATTTTAGGTCAGCAAAAAGTATGGGTTAAGTGGCTTCACATGGGGGAGTACCACTACAATTCTACTTACCACATGTCCATTCAGATGTCACCCTCCATGGCATTGTATGGTTATGAGGCACTAAGCTTTGTTGATTTATTGTTTTGTGATAGTAGGGTGCCAAAGGCCAAAGACTTCCTTCAGGAGAATCAAGATATCATGAGGTCATTGAAGGAGAACATATAGAAGGCTTAGAATCAGCAGAAGCAGTATACAGATCAGCAGAGAATTGAGTGATCATTTGAGGTCACTGACATGGTTTACCTCATGCTGCAGCCTTATAGGCAATCTACTCTCAAGAAGAGTGGAGTGGAGAAGTTGAAGCCATGGTATTATGGACCTTTTAGGGTCTCCAGGAAGATTGGAGAGGTGGTTTATGAGTTGGAGTTACTAACAGGGAGTAGGGTACGTAATGTGTTCCATGTTTCTCACCTCAAGAAGGCACTGGGGCACAATGTGATACCATCAGTTGAGTTGCCTCCTCTTGATGAAGAGGGGATGTTGATATTAGTACCCGAAGCAATTATCGATACCAGGGAATGCAATTTGAGGAGGAGAATTATCAGAGAGTACCTAGTCAAACGGAAGAACCTATCAGTTGAGGATGCTACATGGGAGAACAA
This sequence comes from Cunninghamia lanceolata, assembly GCA_027924645.1. Taxonomy (NCBI): domain Eukaryota; kingdom Viridiplantae; phylum Streptophyta; class Pinopsida; order Cupressales; family Cupressaceae; genus Cunninghamia; species Cunninghamia lanceolata. The sequence continues at coordinate 10,701,907 of BSBN01000937.1, read as the reverse complement.
GCGGATCTTGGAGCATCCTGATCTAAGATTGCTTGAGGAAAGCAATCTTAGGAAGGGTGGACTGTAATGTCCCCTTCTAGACACTTGGTTAGTCCATCATGGAGTTCCCGTGGGCCAGCAGTTTGATTAGGGAACTGTGGTTAGTTTGGATTTGGAAGTCTTTGTTAGTGTTGGAATTGTGGTTCGCATTCAGTGGACCCCGTTGGCACCTTCGTGGTTGGCCAAGTGGGATCTTGGTCATTACTTACTATTTTTAGTAAGTTTAGGTTCTGTGTCGGTTTAGTATTTTCAAAGTTGGATCAGATGTGTTTCATTGAGACCTTTTTGGCGAGCTAAAGATTATTGATTTCTGACACCGTCTTCATATTTATTTTAAAGTTTGAAGATTTATTAATGTTATATTAATATGGACTTTATTATATTTTGTGGGAAAAGTGACTTTATGCAAAATAGGGACTTAATGCAAGTTGTGAGCTTGGGCGCCCATCCCTAGGAAAGTAAAAGATATTTTTAAAAGACAAAGTCCCCTCTTGAAATCCAACGCCCATCTTGGAGGGAGAATATAAGGAGTTTTGTGAGCTCATTTGATTTAGGCTATGTTTATAATATTTCTGATTTTGAGCTCTGCTAGGGTTTTGTATTGTTTGGGGTTTGAGGATTCAAACTAGAGGCTCTTGGAGATGGTAACCACCTTGAGTAATGGTATCCCAAATGTGTAAAAGATCACCCAATGGGTGGATGTATTCAATATTCACAAATGTGCTTACAATGGAGTTATTCAAAGTTTTGTTTGGAGCTGATTGATATATCTCTCTTCATTGTTGATGTATGCTAATAAGAAGGTTGTTTGCTACTATTAGCACTTTCAGCCATGGTCGTACTTGCTCCAGCCATGAGGTGGGTCCTTTAGAAGACTTTCTTCTTATATTGTAACTTTTGTGTGTCATAGAGAGGTGTTTGGAGCCCTATTCATTGCTACTAATAATTGTATGATCATTTCTTGTCTTTTCTTGGAGTGTGGAGTGACTTTCAGCCTTACCCTTGGCTGGTTCGGCAATAGACAAAAATTGAAGTTTCAAATCTGCATATGGGTATGTTTTGATAATTGTTTATTGGCCATTCTGTTATCTGGGTAGTTGATAGTTTCCTTATATATGTTGTAGATTTTCTAGGTTTCTATATTATGCAATATATTGTGTGCTCTGGCACCACATCTGTAGGAAAACATAAAACCCCTTCTGCATCTTCTATCTATCTGAAAGACCACAAAAAATAATAATAAAATATCACACATAATTTTTTTTAAGAATATACCGACAAGTATGGCACATTACATTTGCAAATGTGCAATGAGTGCTTTGATAGTGATATGTGCAGCTCCATTGATATTAAGTACATTAATCTTCTGCTTGGGAGCTTCATGATAATGCAGTATTGCATTTGGATTTTTGTATGGAACGATAGATTGTAGGTTCTCATGGATACTTGGAGACTTGGGTGAGGTTAGAGATCTCTTGTATTAGGGATCATATGTTGGAACAATGTCTCTTGGATGAGGTTTCAATACAAAGATCAAAGAGCCTTCATCTAGAGTTGGATGTGAGTTTAGCATGGACCTGATGAGGAGATTGTTCATAAAGAGAGTCTATGAGGTTTGGTGCATCTTAGAGAAGCAATTTTATTCCCCACTCTTAGTTCACTTGATAGAAAATCATTTGATAGTTATTACCCATTTTATTTTTAAATGAATTTTGTTTTATGTTGTGTCTTCTCATGGATATGTGTAAGACCCCTCTAAAAGAGACATGATAAAATAATAATTAAATGAACTAACTTATCCGCTATAATAAAGAAAGAATGAATTGCATATGCTCAAAATATTTTCCATTGTTACAAAAAGTTAACACACATGTTTTCTCAAAAGGAACTATTGCCTTTACAACAAGACCATAGGTTGATTTACATCTTTGACAAAGAAGATACAATGTTTAAGTCAACTATCAACTTTTGACAATGAATATACAATATTATAACTATCTCAATTCTTCCTCACACTATGTTCATAAGAGTCAGAACATCATTGGAGTGTTTTTCTACCTAACCATGAAGCTTTTGCTTCCTCAGTTTCCTTTGACAAAAGAAATCCTTAACGTATGCGAAGGGCCTAGTAAATTGAAACTAGTTGGAGTGATGGGATTTGGTGTAGCATGATATATCTACCATCTCTATAAAATGTGTCAAATGCATATACTGATTTAATATCATGATATGGTAGAGAGAAATAAAAACATCAAATAGTGTCTATTAGGGTTGCTACAAGAAGTTGGGTCCACATATAAGGGAAGTTGCAGGCAAAGAAAAAATCTTGGTAGGAATGGGTACCCATTTTAAAAGAAATGGGTATTTATTTATGAATGGGCACTCAAGCCTAAATAGGTACCCTCTTAGGAATGGGTACCCATTTAGGAATGGGTACCTGTTTAGGAATGGGTACCTGTTTAGGAATGGGTGCATGAGCTGAAATAGTTACCCGTTTCTAAACATATATTTAAATTTTAAAAAATCCCTGCATGCTTATTTTTCCCACAAAAAAGGAGTAGATACCTATTGTAGAATGGGTACCCATTCCTAAAATCTTAGGATCAAGAAAGGCATGATAAGCCAACCCCTATCCTTGGACCTACACGTACGAGTCCATGTTCAGAGCAAGAGAAAATACCAACTTTACCAATATGGCTGACGACATTTTTTCTTGAATTGTTTTACGAAATTAAAACATGTTATAGACAACGATGTCTAGTTTTCAAATATGTAATTTTTTTTTCATTCAACTTGTTTTTCTATTTATTAATTAATTTATGAGCAAACTAGTGCATAAACTTGAAATGATGGGTGATTGCATTTTAATAACTTTTAATTTTAATTTAAAAAAATATATATATGTCATCAATCTACACATGATTCTTTAGACAATGATTTTTTTTTATTTTATGATTAGTTTAACTCAAATTATGTTGGTCATACATGAGGGGTTCTCAAAAACAACAATTAGGGTCAATAAAATATTAATAAAAAATATATTTAGAAAAAAATTATAAAAAAATATCATCATCAAACTTCACTATAATACACATCTTTCACCAAAAGGATTTATGAAAATACATTTATTTAGGTCAAATTATGTTGGTCGTACATGTGCATGGTATGGTCCTAAAAAGTGACTTTTAAAAAGTGGTTTTTGTACAATCCTATATAAAATTAATTTGTATCATCTAAGTATTAAAATAAATTATATATTTGAAAACTAGATTCAAAATACTACATTTCATATTACTAGAATTTCTTAAGATTATATGTGTAAGTGCTTCAAATTTTGACTTCAACTATGACAAACTTTAATTTTCAGGGAAAACACTTCCACTTTTTAGCCAAAAAGTAGACCCAACTTCTTCCACTCAACCATTACTAATTTGATGGACAAACTTTGGCCAAAGCATCTTTTTCAATCGTATTTGGTACATGGATTGTAATTAGGAATCCACCATTCTCTGATGACCCATATTTGGCACCCTTCCAAAACTAAGTCTATTTCATTTTTAAAAATAAAGCATAATTTCATTCCTAAAGATCAAATTAGAAAAATATCACACCTGAAAGGAAGTTAATTGATCTCTTAATTTAAGATGTTATCGAATTTCAATATAGAAAAAAATAAATACATAAATATCTAAGATTTTGAAAGTCTATCTATAAATTCCCTAGATCAGTTTCATGTAAACTTATAGACTAATTTCATAACCTTGACTCAATCCCTAGTATATTACTCAATAATATAACATATTATTTACAATTTCTTTTATCCATACACTTAAATGCGATTATCCAGTATTAAATAAAATCGTACTATCAAATTCTTGATATTATAAGAAATCATTCTATCAAATATTTAATATAATATAAATCATATTATCACTAAATTTTAATTTACTAAATATCATATTTCTAAAAATTCGAACTCAACATTTATATTTTTCTCTTTAAACTTTAAAAAATCATAAAGGAGAATTTAAATAGGAATAAAGGCAGACTTTTTAAAACAATAAATTAATAGCATAGAGGTAAACTCCTATAGGCCATATGGCCTTTCTTGGGATATAAAATCCTTAAAAAAAAAATTTAAAGAATTAAAATCTTCCTTAAAACAAATCGCATTCCTTGATTTTTCTTAACTTGCAGTATATAAAGAATCTTTCCTAAATGTATGTTTAGGAAAAAGTAAGGCTCTAGTTAGCTAGTCATACGACCTTTATAGGATAGGTTAGTTATTTTTAGTATAGAAAACTTAATGTTTTAAGAATTAATCAGGCAATACAACGTCTATTGCTAATGCTTTGCATTACATCAACAATTTCATATGGATTTTAATATTTCGCTCAAGAAAAGAGCTGATAGGAAAGCATTGTAGGGTGCAAGAAAGTTAGAAGAATTCAACAGGAAAACTACTGAGATGTAAAGATTGTTTTTTGTGTAAAAATCTAATGCTGGCAGGAGTTACATAGCGGTAAATAAATTTAATAGAGAGAGAAAATAATATAGGGAATCTTACAAATTTATGAGTTTCGGAAAAAAAAAAAATCCTAGAAAGTTTATAGTTTAATCAATAATGTAGGATCATATTGTTGAACTTTTTTCAAGTAATTAGTGGCTGAACGAAATCATAAATTTTCTTATTTATATCTAGGAAGAATACAGTAAATGGGCTTCACTAAATAAAAAGAACATGGGAGTTAAACAGAGGTTGTTATCTTTGCAGATGCACACAGGTAGGTAATGTCTGATGAGATATTAAAAATGAAGAATTCAGACCCAAAAGATTGCTTCAGATAGTCACATGGCATTGCTAGACAAATCATAATGTTAAACCTAGATTAAGCAAAGGAATTACAGATGGAAAGCATATTGCAGATTGGAATGATTTAAAAATGATTTTGGTTCCATTTTACATAATGCTGAGGATAAGGCAAAGTCTTGCATATAGTTTAGTGGTTGATAAATTTTCAAGGACACAAAGAGAGCTATCCAAAAATGGGGTTTCATATAGAGGAAAAAAAAGCAAACTATAGTTGAGAATAAATTAAAAATCCTAGATGAGAAAGTCTTTTAATTTAAAAAGCTAAAAGGATCAAAATTTTCAATGAAAGGATTAATTTCTTCAAAATAGAGAACTTATATCACGTATGAATTCAATAGATGTTTCTACCTCTTTAATTCTAAAAAACTAATTTACAAATCAAATCAATTTCAAGTAAAATTCATACCCAGATTTAAGCTACTTCCCAATACCTGGTATTTCCCATGATTTTGTTCGTCTTCTTTAGGACTACTTTCATATCGCCCCAAATTTTCTTTTTCTTCATATTTAAATGCTCTATCGGCTTATTACTAACTTAGTAAAAATAATAAATTACAATATTGTGTCCACAAACATTTATTACTCCCTAATTGTAACCCCTCCCACTTCTTCTAAAACTTTCAAGCAAAAGTAATACAAGATTCTTTTAGTGATTCCATACAAGATAAGGATTAAGTATTTTATTTTAAATAAAAGAATTTCTCTTATTTTAACATTATCATTGTCTAATCATTTTCATATTAAAAATTAAATAAATAGCTTTTCCTTGAAAACACTAGAATTTAAAATGCACATGTATACACACAAATAAGAAAGGAATTAAGAGATATTATTTATTTCTATATGATAGTGTGTGCATCCCATTACAACTGTTCACTTTCAAAATGTTAGGGCCCCTCTCTTCAATGATGCACTCCTTATGATTGTGTCAACTTGTCTGTCACACTCATGAAAACAACATTAAAACATTATTTCATGTAAGTACATTAAATAAAATCAATAATATACTCATCAGAATACCTTGCACAATCCATAATAATGTTCTACTTAATTGCTTTCAAACCATCACATCCAAAATTTAAAGTTTTAAAGTAAATTATAAGTCTAAATAAAAAGGGGATGTGGCATATCTCCCCTCTAAGATGAGACATCATCCCAATGTATAGCACACCAAAACTAAAATATATCTCATGATATCAAATGTGGAAACAATTGTTGAATGTCTATAGAATTTTTCCAAGTAGCACTGTCTATAGAATATTGATCCCATTATACCTTATACTATACCAATTCTCTATTGCGCAACTTAATTTTGCACTCATAAAGGATTGTTGTGGGTTCCACCCAAACCACTCCTAGATCCTGTACTTGCAAGGATCGCCAGTCAAGAACATGAGTAGCATCAGGATGATATGGTTTGAGAAGTGAAACATGAGACACATTAGGGACTTGGGAAAGAGCGGGTGGTAAAACAAGTCTATAGGAAATTGGGTTGATCACTTCCAAGACTTCAAACCGTCCCTATGCAATCTAAAGTTAGTGAGCCATCATTAAGACTCCTAGGAATATAATGCACTACCTTGGTAAGTTTTTCAAAAACTACCAAGATAACATCATGCTTGTTTCTCAACATAGGCAAAACCTGAATAAAATCCATGCTTATTACTTGCCACTTGTGCTCATGTATATCATGTGGATATAAAAGTCCTGATGGGTGAGCATGCTCTACCTTGACTCTCTGACACTCTAAACATCGAGCTACGCACTCTATCACATCCTTCTTAAGATGAGACCAAAAATATAGAGGTCTTAAATCTTCCATCATTTTATTCACACCACTTGTACCAAATAAGGCACCTTATTTGCTTCCTCAAGTACCAATTTTATCAATTCTCCAAGATTTAGAACATACATCCTTCCTTGATATCTTAAAATCTCATATGTGTTAAGTAAATATCCATCAAAATGATGATCTGATGAATCCTTTTCTAGAGCTGATTTTACCATGAGATAAGGCTCATCTTCTTGAAGATTACTAAGTACCTATTGTCTAAAAGTAGACTGAGTTGTCACAACAATAGGAATATGTCTCCATCGACTGAGAGCATCTACAACCCTATTTTATTTTCCCTTAATATATTTAATCTCAAAATCATAGTCGTTGAGGAACTCCAACCATCATCTTTGTCGAGCATTTAGGTTTGGTTGGGTGAAAATGTATGTAAGCCCTAAGTGATCTATCTTCAACTCAAAAGGCTTCCCTAAGAGGTAATGTCTCCACATATGCAATACATATACAATCACTACCAACTCTATATTATAAGGGGCATAATTCTATTTATACTTTTTTAACTTTCTTGATTCATAAGCAACTATCTACCCATTTTGCATAAGCACCCCACCTAAGCCCTATCCAAACACATTGATTATGACTATGAATTGTACATTAGGATCTAGTATGATCAAGATAGGGGTCTAGCTGTAAGTGTTTTTTAGGGTTAAGAAAGCTTTCTTGCACTTTTTTGTCCATTCAAACCTCTTTCCTTTTCTTTGCAGAGAAGTGATAGGATTTCCAATCCTAGAAAACCCTTCAACAAATCTTATGTAATACTTGGCAAGTCCCATGAAACTTTGGGCATTTGAAACATTCCAAGGTGTAGGCCATTCCACTATTACCTTAATATTTTCTAGATCTATCGACAAAACTAATATGACCCAGATAGTGTACCTTCCTTTGATAAAAAGTACACTTGGACAACTTTCCATAAAGTTGATATTCTCTCAAATGCTATAAACCTATCTTCAAATGTTATTCATGCTCCTCAACTTTTTTGGAATAATCAAAATATCGTCAAGCAAAACTAGTACAAAATCATCTAAACAATCTCTAACCACATTATTCATTAGGTTCAAGAAAGTAGCAGGGGAATTGGTTAACCCAAAAAGAACAACAATAAATTCATGTGGTGTCGGTAATGGGTCTTGAAAGCTATTTTTGATACATCTTCAAGTCTTTAATTCTTAATTGATGGTATCCAAACTTAAAGTCAAATTTTGAAAACATTGTTGCTCCTTTCATTTGAACAAAGGAGTTATTGATTCTTGGAAGTGGGTATATGTTCTTTATAGTTGCCTTATTAAACATTATGTAATCAATACACATGAAAGGTTCCATCCTTCTTTTTAACAAAGATAATAGGCACTCTTTAAGGAGACACACTAGGCCTAATCATTCTCTTATCAAGTAGTTCCTGAAGCTAGATTTTCAACTCATAAAGCTTTGTAGTGTTCATTCTATAAGGCACCTTTGACACCAGCTCAGTTCTAGGCAAAAGTTCTATAGAAAAGTTAAACTCTCTTTTTGGTTGTAAACCTGGCAACTCTTCATGAAAAAATCCCTAAATTTCTAGAGAATAGGATAATATTCAATGGTTGGCTCTTATTTACTATCTAGATCATTAAAATGAATGGAATACAAAATCCATCCTTTCCTTTGGGCCTTTTTCAATTGCATAGCTGAAATTTGTCTAAGTTTAGAGGTTTTTGAGCACCTTGGATCTCAACTCGTCTTCCCAAATCATCAAGACAAGATATTATTTTATCTTGACAATTTACTATTGACTTGTGCTTGGAAAACCAATTAATTCCCAAAATCATGACATACAATCCTAGGGGGCCACATACAAATTGACTTGAGTAACAATGCTTGGAAGTTCCAACTCATTGCATGGAAGGCAATGATCCACCTTTATCTCTGCCCGATTCCTATACTAAACCATCCAAGAATTAGCCTTGAATCCTACTCTAACTAGTAACTTAGAAGTTATTCTAGGATCTATAAAACATCTAGTTGCTCCAATATCAATCAATATAATAATAGGATGTCCATAAAGCTTAAGATAAAATTGAATTGGTGTGGCCTGATAGTCTACTTGCTTGTTGTCAATAGTTGCATGAATGTGATGTTGTGTTGGCTAGTAATGGTCTCTTCCATTTATTCCTACTAATCACTGAGGGAAAGAACTGGCATAAGGGTCTCCTCCATAGACGCAACACCCATCACATGATCCTTTCTCCCCAGGGGGATTTTTTATTGAAATAATTTCTATTGCCATTATTCCCCTTATAATCTTCATTTTGATTCCCTGAGTTCCTTTCTCGATAATTCTTGTTTCTCTTGAAGTTTTTGTTTTGATAATGATTTCCCTTCAAAAATTTCCACTTTCTAAAGTTACCTGAGTTCCTATTCTATCTCAACCAATAATCTGCCATTTGTTAGAGTTTTTGTTCCTGTTTAGTATCCTTTTTTAAAAACTTCATCCTTGGTTAAAGGGTTCTGGATATCTACATCTATTCCAATTTGTGTTTTCAACACTAGAATTAACTTCCTAATTCAAAATTATTCATCATGATATGGAAAAGAGAAATAAAAACATCAAATAGTGTCTATTACTAATTTGATAGACAAGCTTTGACCAAAGCATCTTTTTTGTTTGTGCTCAGAAGATGGATTGCAATTAGGAATCCACCCTTCTCTGATGACCCATATTCGAGACCCGTACAAAACTAAGTCTATTTCATTTTTAAAAATAAATCATAATTTCATTCCTAATAATCAAATAAAAAAATTCACACCTAAAATGAAGTTAATTGATCTCTTAATTTAAGTTGTTAAATCAAATTTCAATACACAAAAAAATAAATACATAAATATCTAAGATTTTGAAAGTCTATCTATACATTCCCTAGATCAATTTCATTTAAACTTGGAGACTAATTTCCTAATCATGACTCAATCCCTAGCATATTACTCAATAATCTAACATATCATTTATAATTTCTTTTATCCATACACTTAAAAGCAATTATCCAATATTATATAAAATCTTACTATCAATGGAAGAAAATATTGCTATACCACAGCGCGATTTGAGAGTATCAATCCAATCCTATGGATGGGTTGTGATTCTGACTCATTGTTTTCCTATTGGATGAGGCATGTGAAGGGTGCTAAGACAAAGGAGATCAAACTCCTCCATGTTAGCAAAGGAAACTCTATAAATTGGAGAAGGGAGATCAAACTTCTCCATGTTAGTAATGGTGGGAAAGAAGTAGTTTGGTTTGAAGTGCAAATGTGAAGATGATAACATGGAGCAGTAGCTAAGCATGTTGTTCAAGTTAGAAGACATCGAGGTCAAGAAGGCGATCAAGAGCATAATCGGGCAAAAGGCCTTGCAAGATGTGCATACACATGATGGAGAGCTGCTTGAAATCTTCTGCACCAATGTGGCCCAAGCTATAGGAGCAATGAACTATGCCTCAAGATTTGTCAAATTTGTAGTGAGCGACTAGACTATTGATGAGGTAATGAAGTCTATCACAAAGATAAATATTAATCCAAAAAAGGGATTCTTTGTTGAAGTCTTTGATGCTAAAGTTGTTAGAAAGAAACATAATGTTGTAGAAGCACTAAAGATATTTCAAGATGGATTGGAGAATTGTGATATGATTTCCTTTGCTAACTATGTTAGAATTTTTGGTGATCATTTTTCCCTTCAATAGTTGGGGAGGGTCAATGTATTCGTGAATGGGATCAATACCATCTCGCTTGCAATGTAACTACTTTTCTTTTCAATAAAGGGAGCTACCCCCTCTGGTGGCACTTACCATAAGAAAAAAGTTGTACTCTATCAAATTCTTGATATTATAAGAAATCATTCTATCAATTACTCAATATAATATAAATCATATTATCATTGAATTTTAATCTACTAAATATCATATTTCTAAAATTTCAAACTTAACATTTATATTTTTCTCTTTACACTTAAAAAAATTCACAATGGAGAATTTAAATAAGAATAAAGGCATCCTTTTTAAAAGAATAAAATAATAGCATAGAGGTAAACTCCTACTTGAGCTATACGACCTTTCCTAGGATGTCAAATCCTTTAAAAAAATTAAAATAAACATAAAAATCTTCTTTAAAATGAATCGCACTCCTTGATATTTCTTAACGTGTAGTATATAAAGAAACCTTCATAAAAATATGTTTAAGAAAATCTAAGGCTCTAGTTAGCTAGCTATACGACCTTTATAGGATAGGTTACTCATTTTTAATACAAAAAACTTAATGTTTCAAGCATTACTCAGGCAATACGGCTTCAATTGGTAATGCTCTACATTACATCAATAATTTCATATGAATTTTAATATTTCACTCAAGAAAAGAGATGATAGAAAAGCATTGCAAATATATTTAATTGAGAGAGAGAAAAAATTAAATAGGGAAGCTTATAAATTTATGAGATTTGGAAAAAAAAAAAAAAAATCCCAGAAAGTTTACAGTTTAATCAATAATGTAGGATCATATTGTTTCTTCTGTTAGGTAATTTTTTATTTTTTACTAAAAGAGGGGTAAAAATTTATTCAAACCAAAAAATAGCAATACAAAGCAAGGGCATTACACTGCCCTATCAATCTACAAAAAATGGTCCAACTTTTGTAACAAATCTAGGGGTGACTGACCCCTTTCCACAATATTCCAATCATGCAAATGATCAGAAGCCCATTTAGCCAAATAATCCTCAACCCCATTCCATTCACGTGGAATATGACTGAAAGAAACAGAATCCAAAGAAGCACACAAATTAAGAATCTGTTTAATAATAGCAACCAACTACCAAGCCACATCCTCTAACTGCTACCTTTTTAGCAAAGTCATAACCACCTGAGAATCAGATTCACAAATGATCTATCTCCATCCAAGAGCACAACCACACTCCATGGCACATAAAATGGAAAGAGCCTCCATCACATTGTTAGTATACCAACCCTTATAAATAGAAAAGCTAAACTCAACAATCCCAGAACTAGTCCGTCCAACACCTCCAATACCAGCCTGGCTAGGATTTCCCCAAGAAGAACCATCTGTGTTGATTTTCAACACACCCTGAGGAGGAGGAGGACACCAACGCCCCTCCCTATTTATCTTCCGAAGCGGATGACGACATCTATTTCTCATAATCTAACTAGTGCTCTGAGCAGCCCCTCTTTGAAGGGGAAGATTGAGCCAAGAACAAAAAGAAACATCTCCAGGATCCACACCCTCAGCCAAGTCACACTTTGCTGCAATAGTTTCTCCCAAAGAAAAAAGAATCCTCCACCACAAGTGTTGGATAACCATCTTCACATCTTGAAAAATCCTGCAATTCCTCTCTAGCTCTGTCAAGTAATTAGTGGTTGAACGAAATCATAAATTTTCCTATTTTTATCAAGGATGGATACAATAAATAGGCTTCACTAAATAAGAACAAGGGAGTTGAATAGAGGCTATTAGGGTAGGCAATGTTTGATGAGATATTAAAAATGAAGACTTCAAACCCAAAAGATTACTTCAAATAATCATATGGTTTTAGTAGACACATCAATAAGTTAAACCTAGACTGAGCAAACGAATTGCAGAGGGAAATCATATTAAAGATTGGAATGATTTAAAAATGGTTATGGTTCCATTCTACATAATGTTGGGGATAAGGTAAAGCTTAGGATATAGTTTAGTGGTCGATAAATTTTCAAGGACATAGAGAGAGAGTCATCTAGATGAGGGGTTTCATATAGAGGAAACAAAACCAAGCTATAGTTGAGAATAAATTAAAAATCTTGGATGAGAAATTCTTTTAATTTGAAAAGTTAAAAGGATAAAAATTTTCAATGAAAGGATTAATTTCTTCATAATAGAGAACATATATCAAGAAGGAATTCAATAGAACTTTCTACCTTTTTAATTCTAAAAAAATTTTATAAAGCAAATCAATTTCAAGTAAAAATCATACCCATATTTAAGCTACTTCCCAATCCCTTTTATTTCCCCATGATTCCATTCATCTTCTTCAGGAATTCTTTCATCGATTCCCCCAAATTTTATTTTTCTTCAAATTTAAATGCCCTATCCCACTATTCCCAACTTAGTAAAAATAATAAAATACAATATTTTGTCTCCACTAGCATTTATTACTTCCTAATTTCAATCCCTCCCACTTCTTCTAAAAATTGCAAGAAAAATTAATAAAAGATTCATCTAGTGATTCCATGCAAGATAATGATTAAGCATTTTCTTTTAAATAAAATAATTTATCCTATTTCAATATTATCATTGTCCAAACAATTTCCTAATAAAACTTAAATAAATAGTTTTTACTTGAAAAAACTAGATTTTATGATACACACATACACACACAAATAAGCAAGGAATTAAGAGATATTATTTATTTCTATGTGATAGTGTGTGCATCACATCACAACCATTCACTTTCAAAATGCTAGGCACCCTCTCTCTGATGATGCTCTCCTTATAATTGTGTCGACTTGTTTGTCACACTCATGAAAACAACAATAAAACATTAGTCCATGTTAGTACCTAAAATAAAATCAATAATATACTCATCAAAATACTTTGCATAGTCCATAATAATGTTCCACTTAATTGTTTTCATATCATCACATTCAAAATTTAATGTTTTAAAATTAAATTATAAGCCTAAATAAAAAAGGGAGCTATTGTTGTTAGTTTTGGAGGGTTCATTTGAGGAGTGTTTGGCATGGTTATCTCCTTATGCATATGAGTTTGATTTATGATGATATTTATGAGAAGTTTAGGAGATGCTATTGGGTTATATCCTTTGGTTTGCAATAAATTTGAGTTTGATCTTCCGTGGTTGAAGGCACTTACATCCATGTTAGTTATTTGAGATACATATGTTTTTTTAATCTGAGATTGAATGGTTGGGTATTGAGAAGGCTTTTTAGTTGGTTTTGTGTGAAGGAGATATTACTTGTCATAAATTAGCACTAAGTGGTGTTTCTACAAGGACATGATAGGGTTTGCAGATTTTCTTTAATGGCCTTATATGTTTCTTCCTAGAGGTTCTTATTCATCTAGAGTGATCATTGTCCTTGTGGTCATTTGTTGTTGGTGTACTTCATTTTTTAGAAACAATATGCAAGCTCTTTTATGTATATCTTTTGTGATGTGGAGGACTTGGAGAACTAGGAGAGATCAGATGTGAGAAAGTGAGTAAAAAATTACCTATGGAATTATGCTCTTTTTTATAGTAGGATGGTTGTAGTTTGAAGATCATTGTGTTTGTTCTTTGATACATGTTTGATGACATAAACCACACCTTTTGAGTGAGTTTTGATTAGTATACTTAGAGTTTCTTTGGTTGGCACCAGACTTGACATTGCTCATGCAATGGGAATTCTAGGAGGTATATGTTGCTCATACAATTTTCATTGGACTACAGTATCAAGGGTCTTTAGTTTTTTTCACATTGTTGTGTTTGTTACCTTAGAAGGTAGTAGCCTTGAGTAGGATAGTGGATTATATAGGGATGTGAGTTGTAGTGTGATCTAGATATGTCATGAGAAGAAGGTATATCAATGGTTGGAGTTAGTTGGATGTGAAAAATTGGTTGGGGTTGTTGTTGTAACTAGTTTGGACTATGTGGTGCATACTCAATCTTGTTTTGGAGAAAGTTTAGACTTCTAAGTTATGTTCTAATAACAGGTTAAAGTTGGATACATTGGTGTGTCTATGTGACATTTAGTATTTCATCATGTTTTTGGAATTCTTATTTTTGTAATATGTTTGTTGTTGGAGATTAACACATTGGTTTGATGCTTTGGAGTGGGTTTTTTACCTAAAAGGCTTTTCTCCACATATATTGGTGTCTCTTCTCTTCTATCTATTTTCCTCTTCTTTCATGTTCTTAAAGTGTTAATTTACATGCCATTATTCTACTGAAATTTATTTGATATGAAAGTTGCTTTATTTTTCCTCTAATGATTAATGGTGGAAATTAACTATGTTTATCTCCGCTTTAAAGACATAGTAATATGTGCTTGTATCAAACTATATTGAATATCTAATTAAGAAAATTATAAGATATTGGAAGGTGCATATTGGGTATTTTTCCTTACATTGGTCATTGTCACATTTATCCACAATAGAATTCTATGCCCATTTAAGTGTCTAAATGGTTATTTAGTCCACAAAATTTAAGGATGGCTAATTTCTCCGGTAAATCATTCTACCGTGTATAGAAATTTTATAGAAAGCCGATACACAAGGTCGAGCCTGTAAACATGATAGCAGCCACATAAAAGAAGATAATTTCTATAATTTCTATAATTTGTACTTAGAAGTTACAATGCAGGACTGAAATTGAGAACTTATGTGCATTTGGATTAATCTACTTACTATATTTACAGAAATTGAGTACAGTCTAAACCAGTGAGCCAAATTTATTGTACTGTGGACAACTCCCACATATTTACATACTACATTTGGATTAATCTACTTATTATGTAACTTACAGGGAAAATGAGTACAGTCAAAACCACTGAGCCAAATTCGATTGCATTGTGGACAACTCCCACTTATTTACATACTCCCACGTCGTGGCTTTATACAAGACAAAGAAATGACTTGGGACAGATAATACAGTCGTTATACATGCACAAACCAGTAAAAAAAAATTACTGCAGTCAAATGACCATAAAAATTGATCATAATCATAGGCTGAAAATATAGAGGACCTTATATTGACTTGTGCCAGTGAATATAAAAATGTAGTGAAAATTTCACAAGGATGTGTTTCACGATGAGAGATATGAAAAGAAGTCAACCAACAAGCCAATCAAAATTAAAAGTTTGATTTCACAATTTTAACTCTAAGCTCTGAAATAGAAATGTTCTTGGTCCAAAACCACTGCTTCCCAATCATCTCATCACAGAGAACAACCTTCAGGAAACTTAGTTCACAAACAGTTGTAGGTAACCTCCCTCAATTTCTTGAGTTGTCCTATTTCCTTTGGAATTTCTTTCAAGCTCTTAGCATACTGAAATGTCTAGATATTCCAACTGTCGAAGTTTTCCAATTGATGACGGAAGCTCTTTCACGCCTGGTAATGCCGGCAACCTTAACATTCTTAGATAGCTCATATTTCCAAGATCATATAATAAATTCTGAAGCAGATGGAAGTTATTAAATAAACCATGTGAGATTGGAGGGATGTGGCAAATACTTGTAGCTTGGTGTTGATGAATGTGGACATATTTCCAAATCCTTCGCATAAGCTCAAAGATAGCTTCTCTAAGTTCTGTGGTGTTCTCTGTTTTTCATCAAGGGGTGCAATCAACTTCTCGAAGCGGACACTCTTGAGTTGAGTGAGTGAAGATAAGACATCTAGACCTTTCACTGCTCCATTCTTCGTACCGCAATTGAACACCATCAGAAATTTTGGTGTTTTCACGGATTTCAAGAATGGGGAAGAAAGTATTCTGTTGAAGTAGTAACAACAGATAATCTGTCTCGGTTAAATTCATACCATACCAGTGATTTTCCTCCATATGGCCTGCATATATAAATTACAAAGGAAATCCAATTTGAACATCGTGTATTAATAATGACTACTAGTTATATTGGTTAAATTCTCATCATATTGAAGTTGAATCGAGTAATGAAAATATCGAAGGGCAAAAGAGTGCCTAATGTTAACACCATGAGAAATTTGAGAATTGAAAACAGAAATGTTGCATTCAAAAAAATCTAGATATTTTGAATATTTTATGTAGGCTGTTGAGTTCACCAACTGAACAAGAAAAGAGAATATCAAAGACATTGTATTAGGTTTTCAATGTCAATTAGAAATAGATTTTTTGCAGGAAAGACATAAACCTTATATTATACAGAAAAACGTGCTTGAATTTCGATTATTTTCTAGAATTTGACATCAAAGGTGAACATTAAAAATAATGGCTAGTATTTCTAAAAAATATATATTTGTCCAAAATGCATCTGTAATAAACTCACCGGTGAAAATGGAGAGAATTTGAGTGCCAAATTCACCATCGTGCTAGCCCTTTACGCTCTTCCCTAACCAATTGCCATCTGCTTCAGAAGTTACCATATGATCTTGGAAATATGAGCCAATATCTAAGAATATTAAGGTTATCGACATTAGCAGGCCTGAAAGAGCTTCCAGTATCAATTGGAAAACTTGGACGGTTGAATGTCTAGGCATTTCAGTATGCGAGCGCTTGAAAGAACTTCCAAAGGAAATAGGACAACACAAAAAATTGAGGGAGTTTGATATGACAGAATGTTCCCGTTTGATGAGGTTACCTACATCTATTTGTGAACTAAGTTCCCTGAAGCTTCTTGTCCTATGTGATGAGAAACTTGGGAAGCAGTGGTCTCGGGGAATTCATACCACGCAAGTGTTTTTCCTCCATAGGGTCTGCATGTATAAATCACAAAGGAAATCCAATTAGAACATTTTGCATTAATTACGACTACTAGTTATACAGGATATATTCTCGTCATATTGAAGTTGAATCCAGGAACGGAAATATGTAAGGGGAAAAGAGTGCTTGTATTTGCGATACAAAAAAGAAGGGTGCTTAAAGTTACAGCATGAAAGAGATGAGAATTGAAAACAGTAGTGTTGCATATTGTGACTTAGTAGGTAGGACATTTAGAACACCCAAAAAGCTAGTTTACATAGGCTGTTGAGTTTATCCACTGAACAAGTGATTAGAATATCAAAGCTTTACAATAGGCTATTGAGTTTACTTAGAGCAGTGATGCAAACCTTATAATATACAGTTTGGCATCAAGGTGAGTTAAAAATAACTGTTGGTATTTCAAAAAAAAATTGGGGCCAAAATGCACGTGTAATAGTTTTTGAATAACTCACCGATAGGAATGGAGAGATTTTGAGTGTCAAATGCAAGATCATTACGCAACTCCCCTTTACACAACATCTTGCTGTTGATTACATCATGCTGAGAAAAATATAACTCCGAGGCATTTCCATATGGGATTGTTGTACTTCCCCTGTTAAGTGCTAGCAAGTCAGCTTAGTGTTGGAAAAATATGATAACAAAGGATCCAATATAAAAAAGGAATAACAAATTACTTGAGATTGCTAGTTAAATTTAACAGGTTTCCGCTTGCAAGTTCAGATAAGATAGAAAAAGCATCACACCTTTGCAGGTTTCGAACATAAACCCAGGTATCCAATAGTGCATCACCACAGATATTTTGTCCTCTGGAAATAACACCAAGTCTAAGAAACATTCCTTGTCTGCATCTAAGGAGTGAATACTGGTTTGTAGCAATCTAAATAACCCTTTTCTGTGATAATCTGATATGCAATCTCCTCTAGATATCTTGTTCTCTGTCCTTTACTATATTTGCATCTGTAGCGCTTAAAAGTGACTTCTGTCCAAAAGCCCAGAAGCAGAAAAGCAACAGAGCATCCTTTGGACCCAACAATGGTAATTGATAAGAGTTGTGTAGAGGGTGTTGTGGATTTCTCTTTGGTACTTATAAGAGTTTTGTATCCCCGACCTTCAAATAATAATTTTCCCATACATTTTCAGCTGAAAACATAACCAGTAAATCAACTACTAAAAGAAACACTTCTTATCAGCTACACAATACAACAAAACTAATAAATCAAGCCAAGGAAAGAAAACAATAAGAACACAGTGTCAGGCCAGGATTGGAGAGAGGAAGAATGGTAAATTGTATTAATTCAAAAGAAAGGAAAGATTACGACAAAATAGTTGAACTGTCCCAACTGAAAAGAAAACTAAAAATAAAACTAAATAACTAATTATAATACAACAGAAATGTGTAAACCTGAAATTGACACATTAACACACAGTTGGGTATGTGCTAACTCATCTATTTTCATACACATAGGACATTCAAAGAGATAATAACCCAGAATGAATTTTTTAATAAAGGCTTAAAACATTCAGGAAAAGATGAGCATAATTTAGAGGGGATATTACCTTTAATTTGGAGATGATTTCGCAGAGCCCATGCGAGAGTACTCTTCCCTATTAGAATATTCTGGTAATTTCTACCAGCTGTAGGTTTTAGGTTTTGTTGGCTATATTCAAGAAGTCTCTAGAAAGTTATTTTTAAGATAGCTATTGTCGGTGATTCTAGAATTTTTCATCTGTCGGCTAAATCATTCCAGAATACTCTTTATCCCTCTATATAAATGAGGTTATGTAATCCATTTCAAAATAGCAATGAAATTAATTTAGTGCAGCAGCACAGTTCGATATATCTTTTGTTTTGTTATTTTCTGTCTCTGCCCTCCTACAGGTGGTATCAGAGCCAGGTTGCTATGTTATCAGGCTGATTGTGTTCATTGATTCGCTGAAAGACATTGCCAAGTCTAAGCCGCAGCTGTTGAAGGAAATCAAGGTGTTGTCGAAGCAAATAAAAGGAGATATCTGCCAAAATTAGGGAGTGCAGGAAGATATTGTCAAATAGAGATCGCTGAAAAAGAAGTCCAAGGAGGAATCTCTGATGTAAAGTCAACATTGGAGAATGATCAAGGAGGCTGCATCATTTGTAGAAGATCAAGATCAGAGAAAATTGAGGGTTTAGTTGCCTGACAGAATCGAAGCCGACACCACAGGAGGAGTCGCCAGAATTATAAGAGGCCGCTCAAAATCTCAGAAGAGGTCGAAGTCATAGGAGGCCGCCAATCTTGGACGCATATTGTTGAACTGCCAGATGAAGTTTTTGAAGACAAATCGCAATGGGAATCGTTGTTTTTGAGACCGCCATTCATAGTTGCTGCCATTGAAGGAGCTGCAGACTGAAGCACTAGAAGTTGAAATCTTTTGCCGCTGCAGAAAGGTCAAAAAAGGATCTCTGCCAAAGAAGATCGAATCTAGGGTTTACAGATATTATTTGCAGACATGGCATCAGGTATTCTACAACCTATAATTCCAATATTTTCTGGCAAAAATTATGATAATTGGTCATACAGAATGAAATTGGTACTTTCTTCACAAGAGTTATTAGAAATAGTTGAAAAAGGTTTTACTAAACCACCAGATGAGTCTACATTGAGTCCAGATGAGAAGAAAAAGCTTGATGAAAATAAGCAAAAGACTCAAAGGGCTTTGCAGATCATTGCACAAGGATTGGATGATCTAATTCTTGGAAGAATTAAGCCAGCCACTACAGCCAAGCAAGCATGGGACATTCTAGAAACAACTTATCAAGGTACAAGTAGGGTAAAGCTTGCCAAATTACAAATGCTTAGGAGAGAATTTGAAAATTTGCAAATGAAAGATTCTGATTCAGTAGATCAACTTTCACCTCATGTCATGGATTTGGTTAATCAAATAAGGATGAATGGTGATGAACTAACAGATCAAAAGGTTGTAGAGAAGATTTTAAGAAGTTTGCCTACTAAATTTGATACTATTGTGGTGACGATTGAGGTGTAAGGACCCGACTCATCCTAAATCAAATAACATTAAACTCTGATTTCAAAAAAATACCGAGGAATAAAAATTTTGATCTGGTAGATGTAGGAAATGTGAAATTCTTCCAAAAGTGCTTAATGTATTCTATTGACATCCTGCATTCTTTTTCGATAGCTTGTTAACACAACTCAGTAATCACTACTCAGAGAATTAAGATCACGATGCTAATTGTAGAACACCCTACATCCAGGGGACCTGAGTACTGGGGGCATCCTTCGCCATCCAAACTGCCTACATACCTTGTATCCACGGGATCAAGGCTCCCTCCTTAGGATGTGACTAACGCGGGGAATGCGAACATGTAGTTCTATTTTGCACTATGTTTGGTGTAATTGTGAGCAGGTACCCAGCCCTTTCTAGGGTTATTCCCTGCCCAGATAGTTCTTCGTCGGCTGCCACCCACTCAGTGAAATAGGGACGGGAGTTAATCCACTACCACAGACACCTAAAGGGGTGTTTGTCAGTTAGTCCTAGTGTGGAGGAATCCCTATTAGGTATCTACCCATGATATCTAATTTGCTTCCCCAAGTCAAATTAGATAATTATCGTGATTAAGTCCGTTCCTGATCCCCTAGTACTTTCACCACGATCTACAAGGGCAAGGTGAAAGCATAAGATAGATAGTGTTTATGGATTGACCTAGTTGCCCTATCTGACATTTCATATGTCCTCCCTGACCTATACCCATGTGTCAATCAGCCTCATTTGAGCATCATGGTAACCATTGTTACAATATAATCATCCTTTCTTTTTAGTTAATCTTCTTAGTGGGATATCTGAGGAGATTTTCCCTTCCTGCGGATTTAGTTTCGACATGTTCCTTATTACTCCCTGATGATTTAGAGGGACGGTGCCCAGACATTGTTGTTGCAGCTATGTTAGGCATGAGGTACTTGGTTCAACACGACAGCATTACCCGTAAACGTGACCCAGAGGTACCGTAAATACCGAACACTACGATTTGTTTGAATTTGGACGTTTCTTTACAAGGTTTACCGATTGAGATGAAAAAAAAACTTTATGATAGCTTATAAGGAAATGAGAAGAATTAAACTTCTTAGCTTGCATGTAAAGAATTCAGCTAGATGTTTTGATCAATTCATAACTACATAAGGAAGAGTAAAGTAACAACATTCAAACAATTGTAAACATAATTTCAAAAGATCCTAATTCAATTATGTTAATCACATACATAAATTAGAAAAGATACTTAGTTAATTTGTCGTACATTAGTGATCTTTATTCAAGGTAAAACAATGATGTATAATCACATATCAAATTAATCTTAGTTCCAAGAGTAGAATACTAGATCATTTAAGTTGACTTCTAGGTCAAATGAGGATTCTTTGATCACATTTTGAGATTAGGAAAAATTGTTTTCAAAATGATTGTTTAAAGGATTATTGCAATCCATCCTTGATTTTCCGTTTAGGCTTCTGCTAAATATTGACCCAACCCTTTATGTCGAAATCTATTCCTCAAGGAAATTTGTTCATTATTGTTCATTCCACTTTGTCATAATACATAATCTACTTAAATAGTTAGGGTTGACGTAGGTAACACTATTACTAGACAAGATGCAAATATATAAGGTATTAAAAGAAAGAAGCAAGTTACAATATAAACTTTCAATTAAATCGATTGCCCAAAAGCTATGCAATAAACTACTAAACTTATCACTACACTACTACTAATCCTATCTAAAGGTTTGTAATGGTGGGTCAATGCCCATCAAACAAATTCAACAAGTTCCTGCGTGACTCTGGGAGTGCAAACAATGTCTTTTCTAGAGGAAACCTCCTCAAAATAGCCATAAAACTGAATAGAAAGGAGCGTGGATTTACAAAATTCAATAATTATTATTTCAACTATTGATCAGCTATCTAGTTTCATCTTGTACCTTCAAGTTAAAAGACCAAGAAACCATTTATTGAATCTCTGGCATTATCTTGATTCGGAAGATCAAGAAATGCCTACAAAAGTTTATTTAGGTGGTAACGTTGGGTTGTTTATGCTTACGTCGATACATTGTATGCGACAAATCCAAGTGAGTGTAACCACTCAATAACATTTGTTACCCCATCTATAAAACTCATTCGGACAAAACCATGCCAAGTGAACTAGGTCATGGTTGCAGTCTTATCCCATGTGTAGAACTTTCTAGGTCTTAACTGACACAAAATTCGAATCATTTATCTAATTCCAAATTTCCAATTTTTTTCTCCCTATTATATAATATCACAAAACTCAAAATTTACATCAAATTGATTTGAAAGTAAATCCTAATACTTTTAATTTGTATTTTAACACATATGTATTGTTGCACATGATTATTAAATAATTGTTGTGTTCTAAGGTGGCTTCAAAATTAAATCCACTTGGTGAATATGGACCCCATCACGATGGAAAGAGGGGACTTCTATGATTAATATATAACTATCATAAGTGTTATATATATATATTTTTAATATTGATAAACCTTAAATATGAGTGTCTTTGCACCTCCAAGGTTGATTTCTCTCAAAGTTTTAACAATATAATTAGCAACAAAATGTTGGTGTTTGGAGGCAATTTCATAATGTGATTAATGATATTATCTTAACTATCCTACTCAGCTCATGTTTAAATCAACTAAGGTACTTCTGCATTTACATTCTTCTTCTTGCTAACAAATCACACTCACAACATGGTAGTCAGGGTTTAATATTTATAGTCAGATGTATGACAGGAAAAGTTTTTGGTAAAAAAAATATGTACGGCATTATAGAATTTCAAGCACTGTTCCCATACCCTATTTTTTTTATAGTGCTTCAGTATGAATTTTTATTTATTTATTTTGGTTGCGGAATTGTCTGGCACTCATAATAAAAATATATTCTTCATACTATAAAAGGAGGCATATTAGAAGGTCTGATGAATGCAAGAAGGAAAAACATTAAAGAATCTCTGCTCTCTCTAGTGGAACATGGGACCCTAGAAGCACTAAGGCTAGTTTACAAAAGACTTCAAAGATGTGCTTCGTGGCATTTCAAATGGGTTTCTTTGATTTGTAAAGAGATAGTGATTTGTACAAGGAAATCATGGAAATCTACATTGATGCTACCATATCGAAGGCTCGACATTATTTGAAGACTTTATTACTTATGCACTGACTCAAAGAGTGAGCCTTGTCTAATATCTGACTCATACACTACTGCCGGAGATCAATCTAAAATATTTGAAGTCTTCCGTAAGTCTTGAGAGGAGTTACGGAAGCTATGCAGATGTGAAAGATATCATACAACAAAACATTTAGCCACTGATATCAGAGTTTGCTAATATCCATTGAATATAATTGCACTGGAGCAGCGATTCATTGAAGGTTAGTCATTATATCAGACACAACAATAAGGGAGTCTCAATTCAACATTTAGAGGCAACCAATATAGAAAAGGCACATGGCATTGTGGAAGCACAGACCAGACATGTGAACTGTTTGACAGAATGCCTCACAGAAGTGTTACTTAGATCTGCAACGATTTTCTAGATCGCGCAAAGTGGATTTGTTGAAAGGGCTTTAAAAACCTTTAAGCAAATGACGTTGGCAGATGTTAAGCCTTGGTCAACGTCCTCCTGACTGCCTAAAATAGATGCTAGGAACAGGGTAAGAACCTCTATTAAAGCATAACGGGAGGAGACAGGAAAATATACTCAGGTAGACATGTATTAAAAATGTGGAAGCACAGACAAGGTACGTCCACTGTTTGACAAAATGACTCACAGAGATGTCGACTCATAAGCTGCAATGCTTGCAAGATTTGCAAATAACACAACCTTTTCCAGCGTATGCAAAATGGGGCTATAGAAAAGGGCGTGGACAATCATCAAAGCATAAAGGAAATAAGAATTTCATCAGATGTAGCTCCTCTGCCCTGGTACTCATATATACAAAATGTAGAAATATGCACAGAGCACGTGAACTGTTTAACCAAATGCTAGAGAGATCTCATCTAATGAAAGATAATAATTGCAGGATTTGTTCAAAATGGGTTTGTTGAAAAGGCTTTAGAAACTATCAAGCAAATACAATGGCCAGGCATAAAGCTAAATTCCAAACCTTTGCCCACGTCTTCCCTGTCTGTGCCAAAATGGAAACTTCGATGCAGGGTATGGAGAAAATGGCTTGGAAGATGAAGGCAGTGGAGTATTTTCTAGATGTAATACATTTACTTTATGTTGTAGCAAAATTATTTCTCTACCATCATAGTGAAAATTTAACACTTGCATTTGGATTATGATTATCCATCTAATACTAATCCTCAATATTTCATTGAAAAATCAATTACTACTCATAGAAATATAAAAAAAACCTTTTTCAGACAATGATCTATTTGACAGAATTTCAAAAAAAAGGAATTAAGAGAGGAATTCCTCTTATAGGATCCTCTAGCCATCTAGCCCAAAACTCTCTCCCCTCCCTTTGATTTCTCCATCAAATTTATAGAAAACTCCACTCTTGTTTTTTAATGCTATTGCATCCTCCACTCCTTTAATTTATTGATAATGCATGTTCCACCTTCCTTGTTTAATGTTAATGCTTCATCTACTCTTCTTTGTTTAATGCTAATGCTTCATCCACTCTTCTTTGTTTAATAATAATCTTATCCTCAATTTTTTTAATGTGTCCACATTATTTGTATTTAAATTAATCTACATTTTATGTTTTATGTCTTCAAATTTCTAATATTCAAAATTCAAATGTTGTGACATTATTACAATAGTATTTAAATTTGAATTCAAAATGTGGGTTGTGACATGAGGAAACTAAAGATTTGTCAAAATATTCAATAGATGAGTTGTTTGGTGCCTTAAAAAATTATGAGTATAGGTTGAACAAGAATAATAATACCTCATTGGAGAATGCATTCAAAGCACAAATGTCATTTGGCAGAGGCAGAGGAAGAGGACATTCAAGATTCAGAAGAAGAGGAAGAGGAAGAAGTAATTACTAAAGAGAAGAAAGGAGGAGTCCAGATCCAGGAGGTAGGAAAAATCAAAGTTTCAATTCAAGGGGATGCAATAGTAATCTGGCATCACAAAGGTATGACAAATCAAATGTTCAATGTTATTATTGCAAGAAGTATGGTCACTTGGCAAATGAATGTCGAAAGAAACAAGCAGATATGGGAAAACAAAATGCAAATTTTTCTGAAAGTGGTTCTTAAACATTGTTTATTACATGCCATGTAGATCAAGAAAGTTCAAGTAACATTTGGTTTCTAGATAGTGGTTGCAGTAATCACATGACAGGAAATAAAGATTTATTTGAAAGTTTGAATACTTTAGTGAAATTAGAAATTAAATTGGGTAATGATAACATAGTTGAAGTCATGGACAAAGGTGCAATTAATGTGACAACAAAGCTTGGTAAGAAGACCATTCCTGATGTTTATTTTGTACCTGATTTGAAGCATAATCTCATAAGTATGGGACAACTTACTCAAAAGGGTTATAAAGTTATTTTAAAAAATAATGTGTGCACTATACTTGACATTCCTCCTAGTAATTTGGTGATTTCAAGAGTTGAAATGACAAATAATAGGATGTTCCCACTTCGCATGAAAAATGAAAAGATGGAGGAGATTGAAGCAAGTTTCAAGGCATCAAGTCAAGATCAAGCATGGGTATGGCACTTAAGGTATGGTCATCTAAATTTCAAAGGATTGTGTTTATTGAAAAGAAAGGAAATGGTAAGAGGTTTACCCCCTATTGAAGCACCCTTAAGTTCATGTGAAAGTTGTATTTTGGCTAAGCAACATAGAAAAAGTTTTCCAAAAGAAATGGCATATAGAGCATGGGCACCTTTAGAAATTGTGCATATAGATTTATGTGGTCCAATGCAAACACCATCATTAGGAGGGAGCATTTATTTTTTAACATTCATTGATGATTATAGTAGAAAAATATGGGTTTATTTTCTAAAATATAAATCTAAAACACTTGGAAAGTTTAAGGAGTACAAAGCATTGGTTGAGAAACAAAGTGGCCTATCCATCAAGGTATTGAGATTGGATAGAGGAGGAGAATACAAGTCAAATGAGTTTTTGGATTATTGCAGGTATCACGGAATAAAGAAATAGTTTACTACAAGTTACACACCACAGCAGAATGGTGTTGCTAAAAGAAAGAATTGAACAATAATGGAAATGGCAATGAGCATGTTAAAAGGTAAGAGTCTACCTAATGAGTATTGGGCTGAAGCTGTAGCTTGTGCAGTTTATATCTTGAACAGGTCTCCAACAAAGAGTGTAAGGGACAAGATTC
Organism: Cunninghamia lanceolata; assembly: GCA_027924645.1. Taxonomy (NCBI): domain Eukaryota; kingdom Viridiplantae; phylum Streptophyta; class Pinopsida; order Cupressales; family Cupressaceae; genus Cunninghamia; species Cunninghamia lanceolata. The sequence goes on along the minus strand of BSBN01000937.1, from coordinate 10,675,322 downwards.
CACAACAAGCATGGAGTGGTAAGCGTCATAGTGTTTCGCATTTTAGAATATTTGGTTGTATTGCATCTGCACATGTCCCTAAGGAAACAAGAAGTAACTTGGATGATAAAAGTGAAAAATGCATCTTTATTGGTTATGATGAACAATCTAAGGCTTATAGGTTGTTTAATCCTATAACCAAGAAAGTCATTGTAAGTAGAGATGTTATATTCAAAGATGAAGAATCTTGGGATGGCAATATAGACAAGACAATTACAAGTACAATAGCAATACCATTTGAAGAACAAGAAGAAAAAGGTGAAGGAGAACAAGGAGAACAATCAAATGAGCAAGGAGGAACACCATCAAAAAGTCCTCAAGGAGAAAACTCACAAAGGCAAGTTGAGCAAGGAGATTCATCAAGTCCACAAGTAAGTAATGACTCAAATCCTACACTTGCATCATTAAGACCAAGGCTTAAAAACAAGAAAACAAGAAGTTTGCAAGAAATTTATGATCAAGGAGATAGGATAGATTTGCAATCAAACTTTGCTTTATTTTCTCAAGATCCTATATATTTTGAAGAGGCAATTAAGGAAGAACATTGGATTAATACAATGAATGACGAAATAGAATCTATTGAGAAAAATGATACATGGGATTGAGTTGATTTGCCTAAGGACAAAGAGTGCATAGGTGTAAAATGGGTTTATAAAACTAAGTATAAGGCAAATGGAGAAGTTGACAAATATAAGGCAAGGCTAGTAGCTAAGGGATATGCACAAGAATATGGAATCGATTACAATGAAACATTTGCTCTTGTAGCAAGACTTGATACTATTAGAATGGTACTAGCTATTGCAGCTCAAAATAATTGGAAGGTTTACCAAATGGATGTTAAATCAGCCTTCTTGAATGGTTATCTAGAAGAAGAAGTTTATGTGCAGCAGCCACCAGGATTTGAAGTTAGAGGATATGAACACAAGGTTTATAGGTTGAAGAAGGCACTTTATGGATTAAAGCAAGCACCAAGAGCATGGTACAACAAGATAGATTCATACATGATAAAGAATGGATTTAGCAAAAGTACTAGTGAGCCTACTTTATACACCAAAGTCAATGAGCAAGGTCAGATTTTAATTGTTTGCTTGTATGTTGATGATTTGATCTTTACAGGAAATCTTTCTATAGACATGTTTAAATCTGCAATGACAAAAGAATTTGAGATGACAGATTTGGGATTGATGAAATATTTTCTTGGTATTGAAGTCATACAAAATGATAATGGGATTTTCATTTGTCAAAGTAAATATGCAAAAGATGTATTGAGAAGGTTTAGAATGTTAAACTGTAGTCTGATTTCTACTCCTGTAGCAATAGGAATAAAATTAAGTAGAGAAGATAATGAGATGGATTTTGACTCAATTATATTCAGAAAATTGGTAGGTAGTTTGATGTATCTTACAACAACTAGACCGGATATAGTGTATGGAGTTAGTTTGATTTCGAGATTCATGGATTCACCTAAGAATTCACATTGGCAAGCTGGAAAGAGAATACTAAGGTACATTGCAGGAACTATCAATTATGGCATATTGTATTCTACTTCAGATAATTTTCAGTTGATTGGATATACAGATAGTGACTTTGCAGGGAATATTGATGATAGAAAGAGTACATCTGGATATGTATTTCATCTTGGAACAGGTGTTGTAGCATGGGCATCAAAGAAACAACCTATAGTGACAATTTCTTTAGCAGAAGCAGAGTATGTTGTAGGTACATCAGCAGCATGTCAAGCTGTGTGGATGCGAAGAGTCTTGAAGGATCTATTACATGAGCAAGAGGAGTCTACTACAATCAATTGTGACACCAAGTCCACCATTGCACTATCAAAGAATCATGTTTTTCATAAGAGGACCAAACACATTGATACTAGATATCACTTTATTCAGGAGCTGGTAAACAATGGAGAAATCAGTCTACAATATTGCAGATCTGAAGAACAACTTGCAGACATATTTACAAAAGCATTAGTACAAGAACAATTTGAGTATTTAAGAGAAAATTTGGGTATTGTAAATATTGATGTAATCAATGGTAGAAATTAGGGGGGAGTGTTAGAATATTATGGTAATTTCTACCAGCTGTAGGTTTTAGGTTGTGTTGGCTATATTCAAGAAGTCTCTAGAAAGTTATTTTTAAGATAGCTATTGTCGGTGATTCTAGAATTTTTCATATGTCGGCTAAATCATTCCAGAATACTCTTGTATCCCTCTATATAAATGAGGTTATGTAATCCATTTCAAAATAGCAATGAAATTAATTTAATGCAGCAGCACAGTTCAATATATCTTTTTTTGTTATTTTCTGTCTCTGCCCTCCTACATTCCCACCACCGACACCGCGCTGTGGAACAATATTCCCTTCAAATCCCCAATACATTTCTCCAACCCATATAAATCTGAGATTTTCCAGGAACATTATCAACATAAAAATACGTGGAATCATCCACTATTTCAGAACTATCAATAAAATGAACCGAAGCCATTTGTTAAACTTTTTACGAATGGTTGATTTCTTTCCAATTTGAAGCTTATTGCTGCGTAATCCTAAGCGGCTTCTGCTTAAAATCTTTCTTTTATGTGATTTCTTACTCTTTTCAAGGCTATCATACATGTCTTCTTTATATTAGAAATAGAAGCCGCAGATATTAAACGACTCGATTTTATCGAAGTTGCAATGAAATCGGCATTCTCAGCATATACGCGCATTCTGTATAGAGTTTTTCCTTGCCACAGTTTCATATTGACTTGTCGCATTCATTTCATATTAAAAGTGATTACAAAAGGACAAATTGATAAAAAAATAGTTGTGTAGGTTGGGTTTGTTTACTTGTCAACTTCTTCCATCCGTGCTACCAGGAAGCTGATTTATTTATGGAAAATAATTTGTCAAAACCATATAAAAAACATAGAGAACCTCTTATGACAGCTGTTTCAAATTCTTCTAAGCTATTATTGCTATGTTTACTTGTTAAATAGGACAATCTTTTAAATATTTAAAATATAACATCTTAAAAATATTTGTCGTATTAAATTATAGATGGGTAATTATCTTATGTTCAAAGAGAATTGTATTTTTTTAGGTGTTATGTGAGATTTTCTTTTAATTAATTATAAGATTAAATTAGCTTCTAAATCAGTAAATAAAATCTTTTGCGATAAAAGTGAGGAAGGATAGATATATGTTGTTGATTGTGTTTAGGTGGTCGCAATAGTCCCAACAAGGGGTCTCAAATTAGTGTCCATAATACAAGTCATAACAATGGTGCAACTACTAAAGTCTTGGCACTTGTGGCACATTCTTGATTCAATGCTAATGATAAAGCAAGACAAATGGTGGTGGCTTTGTTAGAACCTGCTTGCTCTTTTAGTGAGCCCTCCAAAGAGGCTAGTAGACCTCATCACTCAAGAACACCACTCCTTAGAAGTGTTTTATCTTCTTCCATTTTAAGTAATGTCTTCATTTGTTGAAACCTCTTCTTCCCCTAAAGGAAATTCAGATTCTTATAACCCTCCTCGAGTTGTGGAAGAAGGGGAATTTGTTCCTAAGAAATGTCACTTTGAAAATTTCTCTCCATAGAACCAAAGTCACTTTTTTAGAATAATTATTCTAATTTTAAAGCATTGGACTTTGATTAAATATCATTAGACTTGTGTTTTTAATGAATTTCTTCTCATGGAAAGTCAAGGATTTAATAGACTCACATTGTAACTTTACTATGCAAGAATATCAAAAGAGATTTGCCTCTTTAGACATTCTTTATCTTTAAGGGATCAAGGTAGTTGGTTTCCTACTCCCTATCCTATATTAGGTCATATGGCCAAAGGGTTTTAGTTTCAGGCCATGAGTAAGGATATGGCAACTTGGTGACAATTGTGGTTGTGAAATGACAACCCTGTTATGTCATGCATGGTTGTGACTCTTCTAAGAAGGTTTTGTGGGTCGTACTCAAAATTAACAACAACCTTTAGGATTGTCAAATCTATGCCTTGAATGATGTATTTGAAAGGACTTTTCTTTGGCTATAGCTTGTATATGAATTGCTTGAGGCCTAGTGTGTCTTTAATGGTGATTTTAATATGGTTAAGATGGCATCTAACAAGTAATGTCACTTCTTAATGAGGTGGAGAGTTGATAAAGGAGAGGCAAGGTTCTACATGGTTAATAAATTTAGCCTTAACGATCTCATCTTGGCTTCCAAACTATTTCTTTGGCATGGTACACCTAATCCAACTTGTGTAGTGGAGTGGGAAGAATAATAAAGTGACTTAAGATCACAGTGATATTTGTGCAACTATTTTTTTCCATTGCATGTTTCTATATTATTCAAGTCAAACCTTTATTAGATATTGTTGTTTTTTACCACTCTCCAATACATTTCTTGGAGGAATGGGGTCTTCAATAGCCCATAATTGTGAAAACTCATTTTTCTTAAACATGTCATTGCTTCATCAAAGGCCCAATCTTGCTCATATATAACATGTTTGGAACTCTTTATAATATTTCCAATGTGGCATAGGTTGGATTGATAAGGGTTTAATGCCATAACTTGCACTACTAAGTTTTTGAGGATCTATGGCCACCATATAGCTAGGTTCCACCAAAAATCCTGCATGACCATGTTAGCAAATCTTAGCTAGCTTCTCCACTCGGCTCAAAGCAATTCCCTTACACAACCCTTGCATCTTTATATTCAAACTATGCTATTAGGTGCAAGTTGTGGATGTGTACACAACTAGAGCAGCTTAGATCAAATCCAAACTTCATTGGTTGAGGTTTGGTAACCAAACATCTAAGGAATTCTTTAAATGCTTTTGGGAATACAACTAATTGTAAAGATAAAATCCATAATAGGAGTAGATAAATTCTAAATAAACACATTGTCAAGTAAATTAACCCTAATTAAACACATTGTTGAGATTCAGTTAAAGTTTTAAACGTTTTTTCTTTAGCACACTAAAAATGTGTTCAAAGCCCAAGGCCCTTCACATGCTCATGAGGTGGATTTTGAATAGTTATTCGATGTGGTCATTATTGTCTCTTTTCCACTCAATAAATGGTTTATGATAAGCTCCTTTCTTAGGAGGACCTCCATTCTAATGTTTCTAACATGGCTAATTATAATGTGTTTGATTGTAATAGCTTCCCTTCTAAAATCCCCAAATTCTTTTGGGATATGATGGCCTTAATTTACACAAGGCATATGTTAAATATTTTGATTTAGTGTCTCTAGGATTTCTCATAAACAAAGGAAATGTTAAATTCATACCTAAAGTGGGTGATCTTAAGTTGATAGGCCCAACTAGAGACTAATCACTCTACTAAACTTATTCTATAAGATAATTACCAAAGATCTTTCACTTTATGTTGGATTCTCATAATGGCTATTCATGTGAAGTAAAATTTATTCATAAAGGGTAGATTTATCTTAGAAAATGTATAGAATGGGATAGGAAATTTAACCAGCAAGTAGTATTTACTAAAATTGACTTTGAGAAAGCTTGTGATATGGTTGAGTGGCCCTTCATTCTACCCATTCTCAATACACTTTTCTTTCAACCCAACTTTCTTTAGTTAGTTAGGATGTTATTTTTGGATGTTACTTCTTTCCTTATTGCTAATGGCAACTAATATGAACAATTTGGTATCATTAGATTTATCTATAAAGGATGAACTCTTGTACCATCACTTTGTGTGTTGATTGTTTAATGCTTTAGATACCTCATTGCTATTGCTATTTCACAAATATGATTCAAAGGAATTTTCCTCTCAAGTGGTGATTCCCATGAAAAAGTTCATAATTGTGTCACACTTTTGTACAGGAAATGACCAACAAAAACATAGTTTTTAATTTTGAACCACCTAAAATTGACATGTATGTTTCGAGTTTTAAAATGACATACCAATGAAATGTAGAACTCTTAATGTATTTTATGTTTATAATTTTTTTAATTTTTTAAAAATTAGTTAGATATTATTTTTTTTTACAAATTTAAGAGAATAATTTTAATTGCTAAAAAAACCTTTAAAACATGAGGTCAATGGGATGTCACAAAAAATATAGCAAATTTTTTTGTTTGATTTTTTCTCACTTATATAACTTAAAAATCTAGTACATGGAGAAAATAAATTAATTTTTGATGAGTATTTATTTGTTAATAATTTTTTAAGTCAGTTTACTCAAAATGTCATAGCTTTGATGAAACGTCATCTTTTGTCTAATATTTTTATCCCTAAAAAGAATTATACTATCTTGGAGAGGATTCTCTCCTCTAGAGTAATGTATGTTTTTTAAATTTTTAAATACAATTTATTTTTTAATTTCTAATTAGTCTCATGCTTGATTATAATAACCTACTTGCAATAAATTCAAAAAATTATAATGAAACTACTCAATATATATATATATATATATATATATATATATATATATATATATATATATATATATATATATTACATTCTAAACTCTACAAAAGACTATTTTCTAATTTTCATTGAAATATCCTTGGTTGGAGAAATCTAGAGTTGAAGTTATTTTTTTCGCAAAACATGGGTTAGGTTGCCACCTAGACATTTTTGGGCAAAAATGTTTCAACCAAAACTCTTTCATTCTAAACATTTTCTCCAAAAAAATTGTTTATAATTATTTTTTTCAAAGTTGAGATCAAATGATATAGATTCAATAATTTTGACCAAAACTCATTATGCCATGTAGGGGCCAAGTGATTTTGGGAAAAACTATTTTGCTTGAAACTATTTGGGCCGAAATTGTTTAATTTGAAACTATTTAGTTGGCCCAAAGTGTGACACAAATTTTAACTTTCACTCTCCTGCAAAATTGCCAATGGTCATGTTAGTGATCTAAATAAAATCTTGCAACCCTAAAGAGTACACTTGAGACCTAAACCAAAGACTTATATTGTTTTAGCATAACAAGGAAATATACATGATAAGATTGTAGGAAGTTGTGAGCCAATTCATGAGATTGGGAAACTCTTCTAAACCTTTGTCTCTAAAAGACCAAGGAGGGTATTTCGAGGGTATTCGTAGAGATCTTGACACAATAATTTAAGAGAAATAGAAAAATAAAGGAGGTCACACAATTTAGCCACACTCTGTGTTAGAATATCCTAATTATTTGTCACTAAATACCTCTTACACTAGCTTTATGGGACCTTGCAAAGCTAAATATCTCTTTTATAGTAGATTTACAATAGGTTACACATGCAACTAAATATATAAATATTATACCCCCTAAGATTAATCCCTTTACGATTTACTTCATTCATTTGTAACTTGGAAACGCAACATGCAAACTCTTTGAAGATATATAAGACATGAGCTCTCAAAAGATTCAATCAAAGTTCAAATAATTGAATCATATGGATTGGTAGAACCTAACTTATATTAGCCTACCAAGGGAACATGTTGAAGGTATATTTAGAAAGAATTTGATCATTCACCAAAGAGGACTAGTGCCTTAGTGTATTTGTCAATAGAGTCAAATTTTGAAGAAACATGAAAACACTCTTGTAAATCTAAAATCTCATCAACCTAGTTGGAATTTCATTTAGATGTAGTAAGACTCAAGAAACTTCACATAACTAGATCTACTTTAATAAACCTCAACTACTCAAAGAAAACTCATGTGCTATTTTAAAAGATATTTTTCAAACACTTTGAAAAGGTTTTATAGTTTCTATTATAATCAATTAATTAAGAATAATAAGTTAGCAAATTTAATCTAAGAGTTTCTTTTCATCATTGCCTAAAACTCCTAGTCAATTTTAGAGACATCTAGATCATGGAGAGGATTCTGTTAGACAATACCTTCTCTAGATTTTACAAATTATGAATGACAGAGAGACTCAAGACTACATAAATAGCATTTGATGCCAAAGATTATACATAACCATAGGACACCTATATAGATTTAGACAAAGGTCAAAATATTGTAGATAATCAAAAAATTTGCAAAAGATATTTTCTCCTAAGAGAAATTTATATTTACAATAGAAATGTCCATCTAGAGCTTCTATGCAACTACAACATGTAATCTAAAACATCCCAAGATACATGTTTCCGTTAAATTTGTTGCAACAACCTCTTTATTACTCCTATAAATTACACTATACACTTAGGTGGATCACATTTTATTCAAAGTCATAGGGGTGAAAGTACATAAGTGAGTCCCAATTTTAGATCAAAATGAAAAACATGGCCACAAGTTACACCTAAAATAGTCAAGATTCAATCATAGGGGGCTTTGATCCCCTTTGATCAAATCTAGTCAACACATTCATAGCATCTTGTAGTGGGACTAGGTTCAATCTAACCACTTGTTGATGGTTGGAAAGAAACACCAACTTTAGGAACAAATTTTTTTCTCTCAAGAAAGAGAAGTTCTTCTCCCAAGATTTATGCTACCAAGTATTAACTATATTAAAGCAACTACGACCTTTCTGTTATGTATTCTATTCAAGGGACTTTCAAGGAACTTTAGACAATTTTTAAAGGTTTTTTTTTTGGGTTAGCTTGATCCAACAAATGTTTTTGATTCTTTTATCAAGTACTAGATTTACAAAATAAAGGAAATTTCAGCAAAGTCATTACTTTCTTTTCAAGTTGTTTAGAAATCTATCTAATCATATCAAATTTCAAATATCTAGTTATTACTCCTATCCTATTCTAAGCTAAATAGTTTGAAAGGAAATATCAAAAGACAAATAAGTTAAAGAGACAAGAAAAAGAGCTTTAGCAGTGCCAAAGATAGAAATGAGGTTTACAAATTTTCATCATATTGAAGTTGAATCTAGGAATGGAAATATGTAAGGGAAAAAGAGTGCTTAGAGTGCGTGTATTTGTGATGTAGATAGGAAGAGTTCGTCTTGACGTTACACAGAAAAAGTTGAGAATTGACAATAGTAATGTTGCATATTGTTGCCTATTAGGTAGGAGGATATTTAGAGCATCCAGAAAATATATTTTGAATAGTTTACATAGTTTGTTGAGTTTATTCGCTCAGCAAGTGATCAGAATATCAAAGAAATAGTACAAGTTTTTCATTGTCAACTACAAATAGATTTCATGCACATATGGGTCAAGTTACTTAGAAAAGTGATGTAAACCTTATTCTATGCAGAAAATCATGTTTGAGTATGTGCACGCCCTAGCCTCAGGTCTATTTTTCAAAAACATATACATTGTTGACAGGTGGGAAATGGCGGTAGCTGCTTACAGCATGGAGCAGAGGGAGGCTCTAATTGGTGGGTTTTTCAACCTTTCTTCCCTACGTGCTTCTATTTCACAGCAAGCAATTTACCAAGCCTTGCAATCCAGCCTTAAATCTCTGAGAAGCTACGAAATTGACAATGTTTTGTGTTGTTATAGTTTTTTCATTACTAAGAAAAAAGCCCAAAGGATTAAGGATGTCTTCACGGCTATTCGTTTCTTAAGGGTTCATGCTCTAGACTTGGTGCCACGTATGCCCCGGTATGCCCTGGAGGACCCTGATGAAGGAGCCCAGCCAATTACAGATGTGGATCTGGACGCGCAGAACCTCCCTGTAGCTTCGGCAGTAGTGTGATGGGGTGGTGGCGGAACTCATTTTTCCTTTGTGCTCTGGTGTCAGTAGTGGTCTAGACAAGTTTGGTGTCTCCTCTAATGGCAGTTTGTGGTGATGTTTTTCTTGTCTTGTTTTGGCTAGCTCCCAGTGTTGAATAGTTTCTTTTCCTTCCTAGTGTTTTATGGCCTGATTGTCTGATGTAGAGGCTCTTGGGGATCTAATCAACTCTCAAACCTATTGGTTCACAACCCCATATCAATGACTCAAGTGAGATCTCATTCAAGTGACTCAATCATGGCAGGGAAGACATATACAAGGTCTTTTGGCAATTTGGACAACATGTCCCATCCATCTAACATAGTCTTGCAAGTCTACAAAACCCACTTCCTTCATAAGACTGCACTAGGCCTTGTATCCCTCAGTTTTGTCTCAATCAACTATAACTTTTGACACATGTCTACAACCAATGATCTATGACAATCTAGAGATACCCTTTTGGATTGCCTTCAACATATGTCAATTTGGGTTGACCTTGTTTTGGGCGATACAGTCTAACCTATAACTGCTCCCTTTGTAGCCTATGGCCAATTAGGCCCATTTTACAAAGAAACCACCCTTCCAAAGACTCAAAGAACTTCCTACACTAGTTAGACACCTCAATCTCATGCCCAAACCAAGGTTTTTTTAGGTTTTGAGGCCCCATCATCAACTGCAATAGATTTGGCTTAGACTGTTCTTCTTTGCACACTCCTAAAACATGGTTTTGCTAGGTTCTCAAGCAAACTTCACAAAATCCAGTTCATTGCCCAAAATTCTTGCATAACATGAAGTAACAAATAGCATTGAAGCCATTCCACTGATCTAGGAGGTTTGGAATTAGTGGAATGGTGAGGAAACCATAATTTTTTGTCAGAAACCCTAGATGAGGGTTTATCAAACTGTTTTCAGAAAGATGCAAATATTTATGCTATACAAACATTTCAAGAACTCAAACTACATTCATTTGAAAGGTTACTCATAGTACTTTTAGGCATTCATATCATGAAACCACCACTCATCCATACAATCATACTAGGCGGCCTGGAACAACGACTGAACAACAAAATGGGTAGAAAATAGAGTTTTTACTTCCTTATTTCTCCTTGAATCAATTGAATTGCTTACAACCATCACTTGGGAGGCTTAAAAGGAATCTGCCTTGACCAAGGGAAGTAGTTTCAAGTAGTCTAGATTGGTGGGAAGGTAGAAAACTACTCTGCAACCACCGATCTATTTACATTTTTTATTTTATTTTCCTCCTAACTACATGTTTTATCATATGCATCGGTGTTTTCAGACTTTACAAGGCTTTCAAACATTAGTACAAGATAAAGGAGCCTTTGACAAGGCATTGGACCTCTTGACACCTCCCTACATGCCTTAGAAAGGCTTACAAACATGAATCTTTATGATTGCCGCAACTATGACATCAACATGATGACTGTTGGACATGGTCCTTATTACAAACATGGGGATGGTCTTCCAAGACCTTATTACAACATCATGAACATCAAAACAAACATTAACAATGCCAGATTAATGGAGATCTCCTTAGGGCTCCTGCACCATACACCCGGGGTGGAAGAAGACTCAAGTCCCTTGAGGAACTAGATCAGCAATAGTGGTTCCATGTTTCAAAATGTCTTCTTCAGTCATCCAAGTGACATCCTCAGCAGGTAGGCCACTCCATTTGACAAGGACTGCTTTTAGATCTTCTTCCTAGTCTTCTTCAAGACTTTGGTATCCAAGATGCATTCCAATTGCAAAGGTTGATTGGGTGGAAGACCCTTAACCCATTCCTCATCTCTTGTTGTTGTCACATTTGCCTCTGAATCTACATAATTACCACCTCTAAAAGCAAACAAATCTGAGACATTAAAGATAGGAGATATGGCCAAGCCTTAAGGAAGCTCAATCTCATAGGCATTGGGCCCAAACTTGTGCACAATCTGACAAGGTCCTATCTTCTTCATGAGGAGTTTGGTTGGCTACCCCTTTGGAAGTCTTTCCTTCTTCGAATGTGCCATGACCAAATCCACAACCTTGTATTGCACATCTCTCCTTCTCTCATTGGCTTTCTCTCTGTACTTCTCATTGTTCCTTTGAAGAGTTTCTCTTACATTATCATGGATGTCCTTCATGGCCAAAGCAAAGTCTTGACCTTGAGCACTCTTCCTCTCCAATCCATGTAGATCCCTCAATTCAAGAATGTCTCTTGGATGAACACCATAGACAATCTCAAATGGACTCCTTCTTATGCTTCTATTGGTGGAGTCATTGTAATAAAATTCAGCTTGAGGGATGATCATATCCGATGCCTCTCTGTGCTACTTTGTAAGACGTCTAAGAAGATTTCCCAAGGACCTATTCACTACCTCAGTTTGGCCATAAGTGTGAGGGTGATAGGCTGAATTGAATGACAACTGACTGCCCAACTTCTTCCACAAAGTATGCCAAAAGTGGCCCACAAACTTAGGATCCCGGTCAGTCACAATGTTAAGAGGCAAACCATGGATTCTAACAATTTCTTTGACGAACAAACCAGCAATGTGTGAAGCATCATTAGTGCATTTACATGGTAAGAAATGAGCCATCTTACTGAATCTATCCACCACAACAAATATGCTATCAAAACCTCTTTGAGTCCTAGGAAGACCCAAGACAAAATCCATGCTAATACTTTCCCATGGCCTATGAGGAATAGGAAGTGGCTGATATAGACCAGAATTAGATGAAGTACCTTTTGCCCTTTGACAAATACTACAACTCTCAACAAATTTTCTAATGTCTGATTGCATTTTAGGTCAAAAATAAAATCTTTTCACCTGATCCAATGTTTTATCTAGCCCAAAGTGACCTCCTAGTCCACCACAATGTTTTTCCTTTATGATGTTCTCCCTCATGGAACACCTAGGAACACATAATTGGCTGCCTTTGAACAACAACCCCTGCTGCAACAAAAAACTCAGAAAAATTAGAATGATAAGTGCCCAAAAATTGAGAGAAAGCTCCATATACCTCCTTGAAATCTTCATTATCTTTGTACATATGATTGAGAGCATCAATCCTAACACTCTGCAACTAAATGTCTTGCACCATACACACCCTTCTAGTCAATGCATCTGCCACTTTATTGGCCTGCCCCTTCTTATACATCTGATGGAAAAGGTGTATGCTTGGAGTTGCTCAACCCATTTCATATGCCTATGATTGAGTTTCTCCTGTGAATTTAGAAAACTAAGTGCTTGTTTAGGTAAAAGATAGTGCCTCCATTTTTTCAAAGCTTGCACCATTGCATACAACTCCAAGTCATAAGTAGAATACTTTCTCTTAGTATTATTTAGTTTTTCACTAAAGAAGGCAACTGGTCTGCCCTCCTGACTCAAAATAGCCCCTATAGCAAGGTTACTAGCATCACACTCCACCACAAACAACTTATTAAAATTAGGCAAAACAAGAATGGGCTATTGTGCTACCTTTTGTTTTAGAATTTCAAAAGAATCATTGGCTACCTTTGTCCAAGAAAACTTACATTTCTGTCCCCCTTTAATGGTATCCAAAATAGGTGCACAAATATGACTAATACCCCTTATAAACTTCCTATAAAATGTTGCCAAACCATGAAATGTTTTCACATCACCTACTATTTTAGGTGTTGGCCATGACAAAATAGCCTCTACCTTTGCTGGATCCATCTTCAAATCGCCTTGGGAGATGATAAAACCAAGATAGGTGAGTTCTTCCTTCATGAAGACACTCTTCTCCATGTTGATCATCATCTGCTCATCATGCAGTTTCTTCAAAACCTAATCCAAATGTTGCAAATGCTCTTCCTTAGTCCTGCTGAAAACAAGAATGTCATCAAGGTACACCACAAAAAATTTGCCAATGAAATCCTTCAACACTTCATTCATGCGGCACATGAAAGCACTTGGGGCATTGGATAGGCCAAATGGCATCACCAACCACTCATAAAGACCTTCATTTATTTTGAATGATGTCTTCCATTCATCCCCTTACTTTATCCTAATTTGATGATACCCACTCTTAAGATCAATCTTGGAAAAGTATCTAGCCCCTCCCGAACAGTCCATGAAATCCTCAATCCTTGGCATAGGGAACCTATATCTTATAGTAATCTTATTAATAGCCCTAGAATCCGTACATAGTCTCCATTTACCATCCTTTTTAGGGGCTAGGACTGTTGGGACAGCACATGGGCTAAGGCTCTTTCTCACCAAACCCTTATCCAATAATCCTTGCACTTGCTTGGCAATCTCTTCATTTTGAGAAGGTGTCATCTTGTAGGCTGCTTTGACTGGCAAAGTAGACCCTGGTATGAAGTCAATTTGATGGCTTATGTCCCTAATAGGTGGCAATTCATTAGGCATCTCATCTACCATGATACCCTTGTACTTCTCTAACAATTGTTGCACCTCCTTGGGAACCTCTTCCTCACTAGGACCATGCAAATTAGGACTGTTTTTAGGCTTCAAAATCAAAGCATACCCTTGGGTTCCTTCCTCCTTTAGGGTGTTAAGAAACTCTTTACCACTCACAATCATGACACTTGACCCAACACTCCATTCTATACTTCCTACCATTCTTGGTTATGATGAAGGAGTTAGATTTACCATCATGTTGGGATTGAACATCATATGGCCATGGATGTCCTAATAGCACATTTATAACAAAATATGTAACTCTAGAGCTCAACTAAACTCGAAAATATGTATGAATGAGTTTGAAAAAGTAACTCCAAGTTGATGGGTGAGCACAAGTGAAAAGCCTAAAATTTAGGCCCCAAAACTCCTCCAAGATAAGCAAGAATAGCTCAAAACTCCAAGTCTCAAAGTCCTTGACCAAGAAACTACCAAAAATAGTCCTATCAAAAATAGAACTTCAAATATCCCTCCCTGCATGGCCCTTCCCTTCAGTTCGACTCATCTCCTATTTTTGTGTACCCTTAAAGACTTCTGATCAAGTTCAAAATGGTATTTTTGGGAAAATATTGAAAATATAATTTTTTTAATATTTTCTACATCTTAGTGAATTGCATTTTTAGAGGCCTCTTGAGTGGAATCAGAGAAAAATTGGCGTTAGCCTTAGCAACCTACAACTCGAACTAGATATTTGGTTTATCTTTCTAGCGAGTCCAAAAACATTGAATTCTAATAAAATAGTGAGGAGTTATGACCTTGCCAATTTTTTATTTTTTTTTTGTAAATAATTTTCACCTTCCATAGCTCTTTTTTGAACTCCAAGGGTAATGTGACCCTTCATATTATATGTAAGCCTTTATATTTCGAATGAAATGGCATAGATGAATGGTCTTCAGACACATGTATCTACACAGTGAACAAATATGTTACATAAAATGTAGAGGTTGATGCCTCTCTCTTGACTATTTTCATCTGATATTCTCTTCCTTCCTACTTCATATGAAGTCACTTGCTTCCTGAAAGAATTAGAAAACAACTCTTACAGCCCAGCCTAATTGGGTTGCCAAGCACAATTTGGTAACAAAACCCTCTTTGCCTCCAACAACATAAAGGATAAAATCCTTCTCATAATTAGGGTTAACTAATGTCAGAGATTGAGCAATAGCCTACTGAACAACTTCAAAACTATCCTTTCCCTCCTTAGACCAATTTAATGTAGAATTTTTCTTTAGCATGGAGGTCAGGGGCCTTACCATGGATGCAAAATTTTGGATGAACCTCCTTACAAAGTTGATTTTGTCCAAGGAGATTCACATACCTTTCTTATGACTAGGAAGCCACTCACTCTTCTAGGGTTAATGGCAAGCTCTTCCTTCAAAACTATGTGCCAATAATTTACCTTTAGGGACATCAAATACACACTTCTTAAGATTCAATGATATGTCATATTGTCTACATCTCTCAAATACTTTTCTTGAATGACCCAAATGGTCCTTTGAATTCTTGGAATAATAGTCAAATTATTTAAATACACCAGAATAATATCATTTATTAGGCCTTCAAAGGCCAAATCCATTACTCTCTGGAAGGTTGTACCATCATTGATCAACCTCAATGGCATTTTCTTATAGGCTAAATTGCCCCATTTAGTGGTGAAGGTAGTCTTATAATGGTTTGATTCTTTTACAAGAATTTGATTATACACTAAGGAACCATCTAGAAGGGAAAATCTCTCAACTCCAGCTATTGTTTGGAGGATCTGCTCCATGGAGAGAAGTGGATAGTGGTCTTTAAGGGAGGCCCTATTTAGGTCTCTAAAGTCCACACACAATCTATTTTCCCCATTCTTCTTCTTGACTGGAATAAGATTAGCTACCCAACAGAAGTGTTTGATTTGATAGATAATTTTGGCCTCTATGAGTTTGGATAGCTCCTTCCTCATTAATGGTTCTATTTTAAGGTTAACATGCCTATGATTCTACCTAATAGGCTTTGTGTCAGGGTCTAAATCTATGGTATGCTAGACTAAAATAGGATTAAAACATTTAATATCCTTATAATTTTGAGAAATAATATCATCAAATTTATTACAAAGACCAATGAAACCTAGCCTTTCATCTTGGTCACATACCTTTCCACCTTTTAGAACTTTGTTCAGTGTAATTGCCACCTCATCATAGTTTTTTTTACTGCCATGTTCATCTTCTCACCTTTGAGCGGATCATTAGTGTTGAAGATGTTCTCTAGGTTGATAAATCCCTTGGGAAATTTGGTCTTCAACTGAATGACCTCGTTGTACTAACCTTGAATCTTAGATTAATTCCTTGAAGAAAACTATGCTTCATCTTGTAGAAAGTTAATGATTTGTTGATCGTTCTCAAACACTTGCCAATTGACTACATTGTTAGGTACATTTGGTCTTACCATAATTTTTGTGTTCTATTCTAAGTCCTACACAATGTTCTTGGGGATGTCACACTAAGCACCCATGCCTGCAAGCCAATTTGCATCTCTATTTTCTATTCTAGGCATGGCTTGGATGTTGAATGCATCAAAATGCTCTACTAGATCTCAAACCCTATGTTCATAAGCCTTCAACAAATCTTTCTTAGATGTGCTTTGAGCTTTGACTTGGTGAACAACCATCTCACTATCACTAAAAACTTGCAACATTCTAATTCTTCTTGTCTATGCAAGCTAAATGCCCTAGATCAATGCTTCATATTTAGCTACATTATTAGTACAATTGAATTGAAGCGTAAAAGTAGAAAATTACTTCTCCTTTTAGGGAGAGATGAAAGTCATGCCAGTACCTACTCTCTTATTGCTTTTAGAGCCATCAAAATACATCTTCCATATTCCATCCAAATCTTCTTGTGGCTTGACAAAGTCAATGATGACTACACCTTGCTCATGTATACAATAGGTACTCAACCCTATTCTTTCCATATGAGTAAGAAGATCAAACTGGAAACCATTCCCCAACTCATCAAGTAAAATATCAGGAACTCTTCTACAGGGTTAGAAGATTCATGAACATTATTATCTTATTCTTGGTCATGAATTGAGTAGTTCATGTTAATGGGATTAGAGGTGTAAGGCTCAATATGATGTATTGCAATAGGTTTTTCATTGATAGTTACCTTTGTACCATATCTAGTCCTAAATAGCATATGAGACCAGTCAAAAGATAGATATCCCCCTATTTTGGCTATAAACTCCCTAGATAAACAAATGAAAAATAGTGTAAGGAGGTCAACAACTAAAATATCTTAAAGAATAGAGAAACCTGGGCATGCATGCATGGTTAATTTAACATCCTTGATTTCACCTATTGTCTTGACTGTAGTACCATCTAATTGTACTACCCCTTTACTCATAGGTTCATATTTAATTCCCAGTTGGTCATCTACCTTCTTTGGCATAACTTAAGTACTAGCCCCTAAATCTAGCATGCAATTATGTAACAAATTAGTACCAATAATCAAGGAGACATAAAAGGGGGAGGCTTATTGATTTTTCTTTTATTTCCTTACTACTTTGGTTGAATAAGATTGACTGGATCTATTGCACTCTCCTTTTTTACTTCATTTATAGGTTGACTTAATCCTTTCAAGGTCTCCTAGAGTAAATCCCTTTGACCTGGGACAGACAGAGCTTCCCACAGAGTAAAATTTAGGTTAATCTTTTTCATTTGGTCCACAACACTAAAAGGGATGTGACTGATCTTTGGAGGAAGATTTGTAGTAGCAGTGTCTAACTTTGTTTTCCAATTGGTAGGATGCTAACCTTGTGCTTGATTCACTCTACTGACTACCTAATTTACTTGTGTTGGAGGAGTTCTAACTATTGCACCTTATTTTGTATTCACTAGAGGTATGTAAGAGGTTGATGTTGGACCAACCATGAAAGTTGATGTATCCTTTGTTTTTCTACTTTGTGATCTTGTACTATGTTTTATTGGATTTGAATCTTGATTAACACCACAAAAATCATCTTCCATATTCATTAGCATGGATTGAAGCTGCATTTGTTGGACTATCCTCCTATAACCTCCTAACTAGGTCCAACTTACTATTCTAAGTACTAATGGATACTTTGGCATAAGTTTGGACTATGGGGCTAGTTTCAAGGGTAACACCAGTCATTATCCTGAGCCAAATTATTTTGTATGGGAATGAGGGCTCCTGATGAGATTACAACAGCTAGGTTTATAAAATTTAGGGGCCTAGCATAGATGGGTTGATTTTGTCTTTGCATATTGCCTTGGCAGGGCTGTATATTAGGCTGGTAGGCTTGGTTGAATAGTTGAATGGCCTACTAGGTTGTGCCTACTACCTTTTCATGGCCACCAATTCATTTCCAAAATTTTTTAGTAGAGTTTTTACCTCGTGTAGCTCATTAGAAGGTGTAGCCAAGGGAATTGATGGGCTAACTACTATAGGAATAGGTGCTAACCTTAGCTGGATGACTGGAACCTCTTGGAATAAGGGAATTAGAGGTTTGGGAGCAATTTTCTAGCTTGAATCATATTGTTTTCAGCCCTTATGGCTATTTCATATGCATGAGGTAATATAATATCGCCCATGGATTGGATCATAACAACAATATCACTATTTAAAGACATTAAATAATATAAGAATGCTATTTTAGGGGAAGGTTTCACTAGGGGTGGGATTCTAGCCCATCTTTTCTAAAATCTAAAATTGAAATCCACCATGAATTCATTATGATCTCTTTTAATTGAAGGCAATTGCTCCATAAGAGACAAATGGTCACTTTTATCCTTAAAATGCTAACATAATTTCTCCCCTAGCTCATCCCAGTTATGGATAGAATTGGGTTTTAGTCCCCTATACCACTGTAATGCTTTTTCTTTTAGGGCAGAACCAAGAAGCGTCACTGCTACATTATCCTATGTGAGATTATGAACAAAGCTTATATTGGCAATATCTTGTATGTGTTCTACATGTGTAGTAGAATTTTCACTAGTAAAACATGGGATGGTCTTCAAGCTTGAGGTTGGAATATCATCATATGGAGCTAAAGTTCAAGAGGGCTACCTCCATTAAAAGTCACAAATATTTGATTTCTTAGTTGAGCCATAATGGGGATATGGAAGTTTATGATAGGTATGTGGAAGCGTATTCTTGGTGGAGGGAATCTACGAAAAGGAGGAATGGATTGAGCTCTTAGAGGAGGTGATACAATGCTCCTTGTTCCTCTTCAAGAGATCTAGACAATCTATCTCTCCTTCATATTGAAGTAGATGAAGATAACTCAACAAATTGAAAATCCTTACCTCTTGAAGAAGATCTTGTCTCCACTCTTGGCATGAAATTTTGGACTACTTTGGAATCAGGAGTGCAAAGTTACTAGGTTTTTGTAAAATCTCATCTAGATTGCAATATACTGAGAGTAACACCAAGTATCATAGTTGAATCTCTTAACTCTAGGTTGATTGTCCCATCAGGCATGCTAGAAACAGTTTTCACTTGGATTTGCACCCTTTCTTGAATCCTATGCTGCAACAATCCAGTGAAACATTAGACTGATCTCAAGGTGTGGGACCTTGTAGATGAGATTAGACCTCCAGTGAAGGTTGGTTCCTCTTTCTGAGCTTAAGGCTAATAGAATAAACTAAAACTAAACCTATTCTAATAATCACCAAGGAAAAGGGAGAATGAGGAATGGGGTGAGTGTGAGATCATGATGGGCCAAACAGTGGCAATGGAGAAAAAACTTGCTAGATGAAAAAGTGCAAACATTTAGACTAATATTTAGATTTGGATGGAAATAGTGTTAATATTTATAGCTCAAATATGGATTCCCTCTAAAAATACCTTGGGATTACCTCATATGTAGGCAAGTGGAAGTCCCAAAACTTGCCAAAGAAACTTGTAAAACCACACATTTAGTGATCCTAAAATTTTTCACAATTTCATCCTTGAAGCTGACAGACTTTTTTGTAACTAAATTTAATCAAATGAAAAGGGTTTATAGAGGAAGCTATTAAGATTCTAAAAATATAACATATGCCTCATAATAATTTTAATAGGTAATTATTATTAATTTTCTACATACACTATGTCTGATTTTCTAATAGATATACATATTGAAAAACATCCATAGCTTTCAACATATTAATCCTTTTTTAAATCCAAAAGTTGTGTCACATTCTAGGATTTATTGGGTATACATTAAAATTTAATTTTTTTCATTTTCATATATTTTTGACCTAGTTAGGTTGGCTGGAAAATTAATTTTTAATATTTTAAAAAAGTCACAGTAAAAAAATCATAAATAATTATTTGTTTACTTAAAAAATTCAAAAAAATATGTGTCAGATCCGCTCATGTGTCCTTTACTTAAATCAAATAATGGAGGAAAAATATTATCTTTTTCTCATAATTAGGTTGGCTAGAATGACACATACTTTTACGTTTTTCTAAAAATTTTAGTAGTGCTTCATTGAAATATCTAATTTTCACCAAACTATTTTTAAAATTTTCAAAAAAAATATAGTAGCCCTTAAACTACATTCAATTTTTTACAACTTTTATTACTATCTTTTTTCTAGATTGTGTAGATAACTCATTCAATTTTTGACATGAATTTACTTAAGTCTATTTTTCACATTTACATTACCACTTAGGGGTAGTGTTTGGCCCATCATGATCCTACACTAACCCAATGTTTGAAATGTAAAAGGGAGTGATGCACCATATTTAGTTTGTTAACTACAATATCAACCTTGCATGCATAGAATTATCTCAAACAAATGATATACACACACAACTCATAAACCCCTACAAAGGTAATGAAATGAGACGAATACTAGGAGGAATATATCATTCACATATAGCAATTCAGACATCTAATATTACACAAGTTAAAGGAAATGAGAGGATACAAAACCAGTGTTATATTGATTAAAGTGGAAAAATGTTACAATTTATATAGAGTTGTAGTTGTTGAAAGAACAATAACTGAATACATCTTTTATAGATACATATATTGTATTTTTCAAATCATTATTGTAGCCCTTAGCATGGGAAACTTGTTCAACACATTTTTTCAGTCACCCAAACGTGCAAACCTCATGCCCAAATGGGGAATGACAAAATATCTATAGAAGAGTGTTCACCCATACTTCTGGTATAAAGATTTAAAGTGGAAGGATCCCTAGTCAAATTTATCACTGGAAAATCCATCTACCTCAGGTACCTATAGCATTAAATCCATACACTATTCCACATACTTGAATATCTACTCCAATTTACAATAATGGAACCTCAAGTTATTGATTAGGTGCCTTCATACATTGAACACATGAAAAAAACACGTTTTCCCACCTTACAAAACTTAAAATTTTGATTTTTGCATTTTCTGGTGCTTGAAAAGTCATTGAGAACTTTTTTCATGAAATTGGAGGTTCACAAACTAGGGAAATATCTAAAACATTATTTCATTTTCTCATTATTGTCTTTGTTTCAGCATTTCAGAATATTTTGAAACCTATGAACTTGTCCATCCTTTGCTTTCAGTGTTCAAGTAAGTTTGCAAACTTGTGAACTTGCTAAAATCTATTCATTCTCTTGCTTCTTTTCTTTATCTTATTTCTTTTCTTTCGGAAAAATGGTGAACCATTAAAAAAAAATTATGTTTCAGTGAGTTTGCAAACTTGCGAACTCACCAAAAGCCAAGTCATTTCTCTCTGTCTTTACCTCTTCACCCCTTTCTTTTCAGCCTCTTGATGAAAACTTGAACTTGTTAGGAATTATATGTAGAAGATATCAATTAAATGCAAATAAAGATTAAATAGAGGAATGAAAATACATAGAAATAATAACAGCGAGAGACAAATTATAATGTGGTTCACCCAAAATCGGGCTACATCCATCAACAAAGAGTCCAATATTATTATCCAGTAAATCAAACCAATTACAACTAGCAATCCTTGCAACTCATTACCACTGCAAATGCTACAATACAATATCAACAGAAAACCCTAACCCTTAGCCATTTTTATCAAGACTTATTTCAAATACAAAATAGGTTTTTTTATGTCAACCAATAGAAAACATAACTCCCAATGCCTTTATAAAATAATAGGTAATTTTTGCTTCAGGGGCGCAGTCCTCGCTAGGGATATTGCCCCTAGACCCTGACCATGGGCTCTGCCCTTGGGCCCCCACTGGGCATGAACCCCCTAGGCCCAAAAGGAGGGGCTCTACCCCCTGCACTCCCCTGTTAAATAATTTGGGGGGAAACCACGCTGATAAAAGGAGAAAATTTAACCTCTAAGTCTGATTAGGCTTCATATAACAACAATCTCCCACTTGGAGACTGATCACACTCCTCAC
Source organism: Cunninghamia lanceolata (assembly GCA_027924645.1). Lineage (NCBI taxonomy): Eukaryota > Viridiplantae > Streptophyta > Pinopsida > Cupressales > Cupressaceae > Cunninghamia > Cunninghamia lanceolata. The sequence continues at coordinate 10,652,862 of BSBN01000937.1, read as the reverse complement.
CTTATCATCTCCCACTTGGAGACTGATCATAACACCACTGACCCTATAGCTCTCACTGGAAATAAGCACCCTGGACTCTACTATTCTGATTTTATTATTTTCAGTCTTGAAGACCAACTGAAGCTGAAGAGGAGCTCAACTTCTCCCTTGTCATTGCCTTTGTAAACACATCCAATAGATTTTCATCTGTATGTATCTTTTCCAACCATAACTATCCATCATCCAATATCGACCGGATGAAGTGATACCTTAGTCATATGTGTTTGGTCTTTGAATGCAAGGCAAAATTCTTTGCAAGATGTATGGCACTCTGACTATCAGTAAATAAATAATTGTTAACATGTTATTTTCCTAATTCTTCCATGAAAGATTGCAGCAAGATCATTTCCTTGCTTGCCTCTATTGCAACTACATACTCTACCTTCGTGGTGGATAGAGCAACCACCTTTTGCAACCTAGAGATCCAACTCACCATTGTCCCACCTACAGTAAAGACATAACCTTTAGTACTCCACCTGGTATCAATATCTCCAACCAAATCTGAGTCCACATAGCCTGCTAAATTAGTATTAGAGACCCCAAAATATAAGTGTTTAGTGGATGTACCTCTCAAATATCTGAGAATCTATTTTACTGCATTCCAATGCTCCAATACGGGATTACTCATATACCTGCTTACGACTCCTACAACATGTGCAATATCTAGTCTCATGCATACCATGGCATACATTAAAGTTCCTATCGCTGAAGCATATGGTACCTTGGACATTTTTTCTTCCTCCTCTTGTGTCTTAGGACACATCTCTTTAGTCAATTTCAAATGACTAGGCAAAGGTGTGTTGACAATTTTTGCGTTCTCCATATGGAATCTCTGCAACGCCTTTTCAACATAATCAACCTCAGATAGAGTCAATTTTCTATTTTTTCTATCTCTGTAAATTTTCATACCAAGGATTTGTTTTGTTTCCCCCAAATCCTTCATAACAAATGATTATGCTAACTACTATTTTAACTCTCTTATGTGATCCATGTTAGACCTTGCTACGAACATGTCATCAACATATAAACATAAAATAATGTAGTTGTCATTATCCAACCACTTAAAGTAAACACAATGGTCAAAATTACACTAGATGTAGCCTTGCTCAACCATAAAACTATTAAATTTTAAATACCATTGCCGAGGTGCTTGTTTCAAGCCATATAAACTCTTCTTCAATTTGCACACCAATTTCTCCTTACCTTTGACCTCAAATCCCTGTGGTTGTTCCATATATATCTCCTCCTCCAAATCACCATGGAGAAAGGCAGTTTTCACATCTAGCTATTCTAAATGTAAATCTTCAGTAGCCACAATACTTAAAATAGTACGAATAGAAGTCATCTTAACAATCGAAGAAAAAATCTCATCAAAATAAATACATCTTTTATGTAAATCCTTTTACAACTAACCTGGCTTTAAATCTTTCCTTAGATCCATCTTCCTCTTTCAGCCTATAAACCTATTTATTTGGTAAAGCCTTTTTACCTATAGGCAACTTACATAATTCCCAAGTCTGATTTTTCAACAAGGAGTCTAGTTCTTCTTTCATTGCAAGCTCCCACTAAACCTTTGTATCCACCTACATAGTTTCATCATAACCTTCTGGTTCACCAGCATCTGTTAACAAAATAGAATACAAAGAGGGAGAAAACCTTTCAGGAGGCCTACTTAGCCTTGTTGATTGTCTAACATTCATTAGAGTTTTTAGTATTTCCTGTTGCTGTTGTGCAACATGAGGAACCACTAGAACATCACTATCTAGAGTATCATCCAACACCACATAATCTTTTTATATGTTGCTGCAACTGATCTTTGTACAACACCTTCTCATTGAATACAACATCCATGTTTCTCACAATTTTTAGATTTTCAACATCCCAAATCCTATAACCAAATTCATCAATACTATATCCAATGAAGATACACTTTTTTTATTTTACATCTGGCTTGGTTCTATTTTCAGAATCTATATGTGCAAATGCTTCACATCTGAAGGTTTCGACAAAAGAATAATTTCCTTTCTTACCTATTGATGCTTCCTCTGGAATACCACAACCCAAAAGAACTGAAGGACCTCTATTAATTAAATATACAATAGTATTGACAACCTTTGTCCACATGTTTAAAGGTAGCCCAACATGCAATTTCATGCTCCTTGCACACTCTATTATTGTCTTTCTCATGCGCTCAGCCACTCTATTTTCTTGTGGATTCCCTAGAACTATTTTCTGCCTATGAATTCTATTAAAAGAATAATAATCCTCAATTCTTTGCTGCAATACTCACCACCATTGTCAGATCTGAGACATTTTAATCTTTTACCCGTCTCATTCTCAACCAATCTTCTCCATTTCTTAAATGTTTCAAATACATCAGATTTATGCCTAAGGAAATAAATCCAAATCTTCTTAGCTGGATCATCTATGAATGTAACATAATACTAAGAGCCACTAAGAGATGATATATAAGCTGGTCCCCATACGTCTGTATGTACAAGCTCCAACTTTTCATCTTTCTTTTTCTTCCCATCCTTGAGAAAACTAACTCTCTTTTGTTTTCTATACACATAACTTTCTTAGAATGAAGTACCTTCATATCTTTTTCACTCATATGCCCAATTCTGTTATGCCACAATGTTGTCTCAGAACCTGTAACAATTGTTTCAGTCTCTTCCTGCAAACCCACAACAACTGTTCCTAAACCTATTTGTTTTTTCTCTGCAACAACTAAAGTAGAAGGAATAATATGACCTGTACAAAGATATAAGGTGCCTAATTTCACACATTTTTTTACTATTAAGGCACCTCTTGAAACCTTCCAATTTTATCATTAAAAGTAACTATGAAACCTTCATCACCTAGCTGCCATACTGAAATTAAATTCCTACTTAACCTTGGAATGTGCCTTAGCTCTTGTAATAGCCAATGATTCCCATTATGCAACTTAATCTTAATTCTTCCCTTTCTAACAATTTGATAGGGTTCATTATCTCCCAAATAAACTAGCCCAAAATCTCCTTGGACATAATTAAGAAAATAACCTCTATGGGGTGTAGCATGAAATGAGGCCCATGAATCTAAAGCCCATGAATCATCAACATTATCTAGGGAAAGAATCAAAGCATCATCTTCAAATTTATTACTTACAACATTTGCCTCCTTATTTCCTTCTTGTTTGTCTCCTTTATTCTTTCGAGACTAGCAATCTTTCTTCAGATGACTTGGTTTCCCATAGTACCCAATCTATCAATCCAGTTGAACAAATACACTTGCCAATCAGAATTTTATGTTGTCAGCATGCGTGATATGGATGTTGTGTTGGGTATGAAGTGGTTGCATGATATTGGGGAGTTCACACTCAATTTGAGGATAATAGAAATGAAGTTTGAGGTGGACAGAGTTAGACATGTGCTTAGAGGCATTTCATATGGTGGGCTGAGAGGTATTATTCTCAAGCAGATGGAGCGATTGATTCGTCATGATCAGGTGGAGTGGGTAGTAGAAATTATGGTGATGCCAGTAGTAGATTAGTAGAATCATACATATCCTCCTAACATACAGTCTTTACTTACTAAAAATACCAAAGTGTTTAGTGATATTCCACCAAGTAAACCTCCTGATAGAGGGTTTAAGCATGCGATCGAGTTGGAGGAGGGTGCCAAGTTAGTAATAACTACACCATACAGGTACCCAAAGAGGTATAAGGATGAGATTGAGAAGGCTATCAAAGAGCTTCTTGAGATGAGTCACATTAGACCTAGTAAGAGTCCATTTGCATCATCTGTGGTCCTGGTAAAGAAGAAGGATGGGACTCTTAGAATGCATATTGACTATAGAGAGCTCAACAAGAAGACCATCAAGAACAGGTATCCTATACCCAGGATAGATGAACTAGTTGATGAGTTGCATGGGGTTTGTTACTTCTCCAAGATTGATTTGAGATCCAGTTACCATTAGATTTAGGTCAGAGACAAGCATGTGGAGAATATAGCATTTAGGTGTCACTATGGGCACTTTGAGTTCCTAGTCATGCCATTTGGTTTGACCAATACACCAGCTACCTTCCAGTCCTGTATGAACAAGGTGTTCAGAGAGAAATTGAGGAGATTTGTGCTGATTTTCTTTGATGATATATTGATTTATAGTAGGACATGGGAATAGCATCTAAAACACATTGACATTGTTCTGAGCATCTTGGAGAGGGAGTCATTGTATGCCAAAATGTCAAAGTGTGAGTTTGGGATGACCGAGTTGCTGTACTTGGGTCATATCATCAGTGCTAGCAGTGTGAAGGTAGACCCAAAAAAGATTCAGACAATTGTGGAATGGCCAACACCAAAGAATCTCTCATATCTTAAGGGATTTCTTAGCCTTTATGGGTATTATCACAGGTTTGTGAATGGGTTCTCTTAGTCGGCTGCTCCCCTTACAAATTTGACTCGTAAGGATGCCTTCAGTTGGTCAGATAGGGCACATGAGTGCTTTGAAAAATTCAAATAGATCATGAGTACATGCCTTGTGTTAGCTATACCTGATTCCAGCAAACCTTTTGAGCTACAGTGTGATGCCTCAGGTGAAGGCATTGGTGCAGTGATTATGCAGGATAAGCACCCCATAGCATTTGAATGTAGGAATTTGAGGGGTGTGGAGAGGAGTTACAACATTTATGACAAGGAGATGTTAGCCATCATGCATGCGTGGGCTAAGTTCAGACAGTACCTTGTGGGTAGCAAATTTATGGTTAAGATAGATCACAATAGTCTAAAGCATTTCCTTGGGCAGAAGGATTTGAATGAGAGGCAACAAAAGTGGGTCAGCAAGCTACAGGCCTACAACTTTGATATTATTTATGTCAAGGGGAAGAAAAATGTTGTTGCCGATGCTCTATCTAGGATGCCCCATTTGTGTGCACTTGGTACTATTATAGATGGCTGGAGAGAATTGATTTTAGTAGAGAATGCCAAAGATAAGTGGGCTACTAGAATGATTGATTGCACCATCAAAGATGGTAGGTACACTGTGGTAAATGATTTATTCATTTACAAGGACAGGATCTTCTTGGTGTCAGGTTTTCAGATGAAGCAAAAAGTTTTGAGGGCATTCCATGATTTGCTTATGGCAGAGCATCAAGGATACTTCAAAACTTACAGGCAAGTCAAAGAGAGGTTCACCTGGAAGGGCCTCAAGACTGAGGTGATGCAGTATGTAAGAGAGTGCCCAATATGTCAGTAGAACAAATAGGAGTACTCACTTCCAGGAGGTTTATTGCAGCCCCTACCAATTCCTAAGAGGAAGTGGGATAACATTTCTATGGACTTTATCACAGGATTACCTAGAGTCCAAGGCAGGGATTGTATTTATGTGGTGGACAGATTGATGAAGTATGCATACTTCTTTTCTATTCCTACCACCTACACTGCAGCTCGAGTTACAGAGTTGTTCTTTCAAGAGGTATTTTGACTCCATGGGTTGCCTCAGAATATTGTCAGTGATAGAGACAATAGGGTCCTCAGTAATTTTTTTGTAGGAGCTCTTTAGCTTGTCGGGGATAGAGCTCACACCCAGTACAAGTTACCACCCCCAGACTGATGCTCAGACGGAGATAGTTAATACGTGGTTGGAAGGATACCTCTGAAACTATATTTTAGGGCAGCAAAAGGCATGGGTTAAGTGGCTTCACATGGGGGAGTATTGCTACAATTCCACTTACCACATGTCCATTCATATGTCACCCTCTATGGCATTGTATGGTTATGAGACACTAAGCTTTGTTGATTTACTGTTTGGTGATAGTAGGGTGCCAAAGGCCAAAGACTTCCCTTAGGAGAGTCAGGATATCATGAGGTCATTGAAAGAGAACATACAAAAGGCTCAGAATCAGCAGAAGCAGTATGCAGATTAGCAGGGAACTAAGTGATCATTTGAGGTTAGTGACATGGTTTACCTCATGCTGCAACCTTATAGGCAGTCTACTCTCAAGAAGAGTGGAGCAGAGAAGTTGAATCCACGGTATTATGGGCCTTGCAGGGTCTCCAAGAAGATTGGAGAGGTGGCTTATGAGTTGGAGTTACCAGCAGGGAGCAGGGTACATAATGTGTTCCATGTTTCTTGCCTCAAGAAGGCACTGGGGCACAATGTGATACCATCAGTTGAGTTGCCTCCTTTTGATGAAGAAGGGAAGTTGATATTAGTACCCAAAGCAATTATCAACACCAGGGAAAGGGTATGTGTAGGATCATCGCGGGCCAAACAGTGGCAATAGGAAAAAAATCACATTTTTACTTAGCCAAATTTGTGACTTGGCAAAGTTTAACTTTGAAACGGATATCTGTTTTGGTTTGGATACCAAACCAAAATAGATATCCCTTTTGAAAACGGATATCCATTATCAAAATGGATATCCGTTTTCTTTTTCTCTATTGTTTTCATTATTTTTTATTCTATTATTTTAGCATTTTTAGCATTTTACTATTTAGGCATTTTAGCTATAAAATACAATCCAAATTTTAGAAAGACTGTATGATATGAAAGGGGCAACCTTGTCATCTTTTGGAATGCATGATTTCTTTTAGTTCCAACCATTTTGGCATCATTTATTCTTGTGATTGAGAGTTCTCCCCACCCCTGATTGAACCATTACTTCCCCTAACTAATTCTCCTATCCTCTTGACTCTCAATCAATTCTTTAGTCCACTCCCAATAAGTCTTCTATAATCTCTCAATCAATTATTTAGTCCACTCCCAATTAGTCTTCTATAATCTCTCAATCAATTCTTTAGTCCACTCCCAACCAACCCCACCATTCGTGTTGCTTCGTCTACTATTAATACATCTCTCGCCATCATTTTTAGGGGAGACTATCCATTTCTTCCATTTATGTCAAATTCTTGTTAATATCTCTTATTCCATTTTCCATTGATCCCAACACATCATGGATAGTGAGTCACCTCAAAAGAGTTAAGCCATATTTTTATTACAACCCCCACAATAATTATTATACTTTTACAGTCCTAACTTTGTGAGCCTTTTCCATTTCAATTTTAAGGATTTGAAGGTTCTTACACTCTTCATAAAATCTCCAAGTTCTCAAGGCATCCTTATTCTTCCCATTGTCATCAAGAGGATGTTATAATTTCTACAAAGGAGGATACCAAAATGTTGGATCCTTAAGGACAAAAGCTAGCACAGGTGACATAACAAGATTCCTTGAAGCTTCGCATGTTCTTTACATTATTTTAAAAAGATTTCAGTAGTAATTAGAAAACTTAAATTTGCCTAAGAAAAGTAACAATTTGTTGCCTCTTGTTGCCTCTTCTTGGTTATTTTAAAAAGCAACAAGGTGAAGTGACACATCCTTATGACCAGCATCAAGAAGAACAATAGGAAGTGTATTTGGATCTTGGAAAAGATCAAGAAATAGAGGAATATCTAGTTGATGAGAATAAAGAGTGAGATAAAGAACAACTGGATGACTGAGATAAAGAGCTCGATGTGGAACATTATATGACATAGAACCAACAAGATGAACATCAAGTTGAACAACATGAGGAATAAGAAGTTCCTAAAAAGAACTAAGGTGAGCAACTGGATTAGGACATTCCTGAATGGTTGGCTTCTTGAAAACGGATATCCATTTTGAAAATGGATATCTGTTTTCTTTTTCTCTATTGTTTTCGTTGTTTTTTATTTTATTATTTTAGCATTTTTAGCATTTTACTATTTAGGCATTTTAGCTATAAAATACAATCCAAATTTTAGAAAGACTGTATCATATGAAAGGAGAGATTTTGGACAAACTATCAAAATTTATATAGGATTATGATGATATATATATTTGATTTTTATATGATTTACTTATACTAAGGTATCTCATAGTATTTTAAAGGCACTTTTGAATAGATAATTGTTATAAAAAAATTGTAAAAGCAAGCAGTTTTGACCAATAAATTCTAACAAATCATTTCATGTTTAACTTACATATTAGATGATATTTGTGTCAACAATTGAGACACTCAGGATTAGGGCCATTATTTAGGGTTTATGGATTTAGAGAGAGAGAGACTACTTTTGACATGCAATCGTAAACCCTAAATAATGCCCCTAAACCCTAAACCCAAGTAACCCTAAATAATTCTTCCAAATCCTAAACTCTAATCCCTAAACCATAAACCCTAAATAATTTCCCTAAGCCCTAAGCCCTAAACCCTAAACCTGAGAAAGGGAGTCCTAGTTTTCTTATTTCCATTTGCTTTGTCGATAAGGGAGAGGGAAAGATAGAGGGGAGAGATAGGATATATAGGAATGATAGGGGAATGACTGGGATGCATGATTAAACCTAACCCCTAACCCCTAACCCCTATTTCCTAACCCCTAAACCCTAAACTTGAGAAACCATAAACCCCTAAATCCTAAACACTAAACCCAAGAAACCCTAAACCTCTATCTCTCTATCTCCCTATCTCACTATCTCCCCATCACTATCATTCCTCTACCTCTCAATCTCTCTCCCTATGCTTTAGCCATGTCCCTCACTCTATATCTCCCTATTGGTCCTCTCTCTCTAAACACTAAACCCTAAACCTCTAAACCTTAACCCCTAAACCCTAAACACGAGCAACCCTAAACCCTATCTCCTATCTCTCCCTTATCTCCCTATCTCTATCATCCTTCTACCTCTCAATCCTTCTCCCTATTTCTCTAGACATATCACTCACTCTCTATCTCCCTATCTCTCCCTATCTGTCTCCTCTCTCTTTCTATCTAGCTATCTCCAAAACTGAGAAACCCTAAACCCATGTACACCCTAAATCCAATCAACTCTAAACCTATATCTCCCTATCTCTCCCCTATCTCCCTATCTCTATCATCCCTCTACCTCTCTTGATCTCTCTCCCTATGTCCCTCGCCATGTGCCTCACTCTCTATCTCCTTATCTCTCTCCTCCGTCTCCTCTCTCTATCTCCCTATAATTCCTCTCTCTCTACAAGTAAATCCAAAACCCTAAACCTCTTAACCTAACCCCTAACCCCTAAACAATTTAAATCCTAAACCCTAAATAATGTTTCGAAACCCTAACCCATGACCCCTAAACCTGAGAAACCCTAAACCCCTAAACCTTAAACCCCAAACCCCTAAACCCTAAACCCAAGTAACCCTAAACCACTATCTCCCTATCTCTCCCTTATCTCCCTACCACCTTTGTCCCTCTACCTCTCAATCTCTCTCCCTGTGTCTCTAGCCATGTCCCTCACTCTCTATCTCCCTATCTCTCCCCTCAGACTCCTCTATATCTCCCTATCATTCCTCTCTCTCTATAAACCCTAAATCCAAAACCCTAAACCTCTAAACTTAACTCCTAACCCCTAAACAATAAATCCTAAACCCTAAATTATAATGCCCCTAAACCCTAACCCCTAACCCCTAAACCTGAGAAACCCTAAACCCCAAACCCCTAAACCCTAAACCCAAGTAACCATAAACCACTATCTCCCTATCTCTCCCCTATCTCCCTATCACCTTTGTCCCTCTACCTCTCAATCTCTCTCCCTATGTCTCTTACCATGTCCCTCACTCTTTATATCCCTATCTCTCCCCTCATACTCCTCTATATCTCCCTATTGGTCCTTTATCTCTCTCTAAACCCTAAACCCTAAACCTCTAAACCTTAACCCCTAACCCCAAAACCATAAACCCTAAACCCTAAATAATGCCCCTAAACCCAAGCAACCCTAAACCTCTATCTCCCTATCTCTATCATCCCTCTACCTCTCAATCTCTCTCTCTCTAGATGTCTTTGGACATGTCTCTCACTCTCTATCTCCTATCTCTCCCCTTTGTCTCCTCTATCTCTCCCAAACTCTATCAGTCCCCTCTCTCTATCTCTCTTTAAACTGTAAACCCTAAACCCCTAAACCCGAGCAACCCTAAACCTCTATACCCTAAATAATTCCCCTAAGCCCTAAACCCTAAACCTGAGAAAGGGATTCCTAGTTTTCTTGTTTCCATTTGCTTCATCAATAAGTGAGAGGGAAAGATAGAGGGGAGAGATAGGATATATAGGAATGATAGGGGAATGACTGGGATGCATGATTAAACCTAACCCCTAACCCCTATTTCCTAACCCCTAAACCCTAAACTTGAGAAACCATAAACCCCTAAATCCTGAACACTAAACCCAAGAAACCCTAAACCTCTATCTCTCTATCTCCCTATCTCACTATCTCCCCATCACTATCATTCATCTACCTCTCAATCTCTCTCCCTATGCTTTAGCCATGTCCCTCACTCTATATCTCCCTATTGGTCCTCTCTTTCTAAACACTAAACCCTAAACCTCTAAACCTTAACCCCTAAACCCTAAACGTGAGCAACCCTAAACCCTATCTCCTATCTCTCCCTTATCTCCCTATCTCTATTGTCATTCTACCTCTCGATCCTTCTCCCTATTTCTATAGACATATCACTCACTCTTTATCTCCCTATCTCTCCCCTTTGTCACCTCTATCTCTCTCTATCTGTCTCCTCTCTCTTTCTATCTAGCTATCTCCAAAACTAAGAAACCCTAAACCCAGGTACACCCTAAATCCAATCAACTCTAAACCTATATCTCCCTATCTCTCCCCTATCTCCCTATCTATATCATCCCTCTACCTCTCTTGATCTCTCTCCCTATGTTCCTGGCCATGTGCCTCACTCTCTATCTCCTTATCTCTCTCCTCCATCTCCTCTCTCTATCTCCCTATAATTCCTCTCTCTATAAACCCTAAATCCAAAACCGTAAACCTCTAAACCTAACCCCTAACCCCTAAAAAATTTAAATCCTAAACCCTAAATAATGCCCCTAAACCCTAACCCCTGACCCCTAAACCTGAGAAACCCTAAACCCCTAAACCTTAAACCCCAAACCCCTAAACCCTAAACCCAAGTAACCCTAAACCACTATGTCCCTATCTCTCCCCTATCTCCCTACCACCTTTATCCCTCTACCTCTCAATCTCTCTCCAACGCGTCAGGGTGGGCAGCTAAATGCTAGTGGAGGTCTCATTTTGTGCGCCAAGCATCCTAGTCATTCTGGGCAAGAGGCTACCGGTAAAGTCCCTTAAGATCCCTGAGACCAAAAAACTACCAAACTCTGATGGGGTAGTTTTTGAAATTCATGATAGTTGGGAATGTTTTGTTTGGACCTACAGGTGCACGTGGCATCCGTCCACAATAACCTCTCATTTTTGGTCAACTCTGTTTCGTTTGACCGTGCCGAAATTAAATGCATTGTTGCAAAATGCTTCAATTTGATGTAGTGGAAAGGTGCTAGGTGCGACATTTTTCATTTCATAGCTCGTGGGGTCGAACTGACTACGCCAATGCATTGGGGTGGTTGGGTAAATGCTAGTGGAGGTCTCATTTTGTGTGCCAAGCGTCCCAGTCATTCCGGGCAAGAGGCTACCGACAAACTCCCTTAAGATCCATGAGACCAAAAAACTGCCAAACTCTGACGGGGCAGTTCTTAGAATTTGTGATAGTTCAGAATGTTCTGTTTGGACCTACAGGTGCATGTGGAATCCGTTCACAATAACCTCTCTCATTTTTGGTCAACTCCGTTTCGTTTGACCATGCCGAAATTAAACGCATTGTTGCAAAATGCTTCAATTTGATGTAGTGGAAAGGTGCTAGGTGCGACATTTTTCATTCCATAGCTTGTGGGGTCGAACAAACTGCACCAACGTGTCGGGGTAAGCAGGAAAATGCTAGTGGAGGTCTCATTTTGTGCGCCAAGCATCCCAGTCATTGCGGGCAAGACGCTACCGGCAAAGTCCCTTAAGATCCCTGAGACCAAAAAACTGACAAACTTTGATAGGGCAGTTCTCAGAATTTGTGACAGTTGGGAATGTTTTGTTTGGACTGACAGGTGCATGTGGCATCCATCCACAATAACCTCTCTCATTTTTTGTCAACTCCATTCCATTTGACCGTGCTGAAATTAAACGCATTGTTGCAAAATGCTTCAATTTGATGCAGTGGAAAGGTGCTAGGTGTGACATTTTTCATTCCATAGCTCGTGGGGTTGAACAGACTACACCAACGCGTCGGGGTGGGTGGGTAAATGCTAGTGGAGGTCTTGTTTTGTGTGCCAAGCGTACCAGTCATTGCGGGCAAGAGGCTACCGGCAAAGTCCCTTAAGATCCCTGAGACCAAAAAACTGCCAAACTCTGACGAAGTAGTTCTCAGAATTTGTGATAGTTGGGAATGTTTTGTTTAGACGTACAGGTGTACATGGCATCCATCCACAATAACCTCTCTCATTTTTGGTCAACTCCATTCCGTTTGACCATGCTGAAATTAAACGCATTGTTGCAAAATGCTTCAATTTGATGCAGTGGAAAGGTGCTAGGTGCGACATTTTTTATTCCATAGCTCGTGGGGTCAAACGGACTATGCCAACTCATTGGGGTGGGTGGGTAAATGTTAGTGAAGGTCTCATTTTGTGTGCCAAGCGTCCCAGTCATTGCGGGCAAGAGGCTACCGGCAAAGTCCCTTAAGATCCCTGAGACCAAAAAACTACCAAACTTTGACGGAGTAGTTCTGGGAATTCATGATAGTTGGGAATGTTTTGTTTGGACCTACAGGTGCATGTAGCATCCATCCACAATAACCTCTCTTATTTTTTATCAACTCCAGTCCGTTTGACCGTGCCGAAATCAAACGCATTGTTGCAAAATGCTTCAATTTGATGGAGTGGAAAGGTGCTAGGTGTGACATTTTTTATTCCATAGCTCGTGGGGTCAAACGGACTGTGCCAACGCGTTGGGGTGGATGGGTAAATGCCATTGGAGGTTTCCTTTCGTGTGCCAAGCATCCTAGTCGTTCCAAGCTGTAAGCTACCGACAAAGTCAAAAGTTGCTAGGATTGAAATTTTGCATTCCATAGGTCCTGGGACCGAACGGTTTGTGCCAACACATTGGGGTGGGCAAGTAAATGCTAGGGGAGGTCTCATTTTGTGTGCAAAGCATCCCAGTCCTTCCGAGCTGTAAGCTACCGGCAAGTCACTTTATCGGTAGCTTACAGCTCAGAAGGACTAGATGCTTTACACACAAAACGAGACCTCTCCTAGCATTTACTCACCTACCCTGACGTGTTGGCGCAAACCGTTCAGCCCCAGGACTTGTGGAATGCAAAATTTCAATCCTAGCAACTTTTGACTTTGCTGGTAGCTTACAGCTCAGAAGGACTGGGATGCTTTGCATACAAAATGAGACCTCCCCTAGCATTTACTCACCCACCCCGATGTGTTGGCGCAAACCGTTCAGCCCCAGGACCTGTGGAATGCAAAATTGTAATCCTAACAACTTTTGACTTTGCCGGTAGCTTACAGCTCGAAAGGACTGGGATGCTTTGCACACAAAACAAGACCTCCCCTAGCATTTACTTGCCCACCCTAACATGTTGGAGCAAACAGTTCGGCCCCAAGACCTGTCAAATGCAAAATTTCAATCCTAGCAACTTTTGACTTTGTCGGTAGCTTACAGCTCAGAACGACTGGGACACTTGGCACACGAAATGAAACCTCCAATGGAATTTACCCATCCACCCCAACATGTTGGCTCAGTCCATTCGACCCCACAAGCTATGGACTGAAAAATGTCACACCTAGCACCTTTCCACTGCATCAAATTGAAGCATTTTGCAACAATGCGGTTGATTTCGACATAGTCAAATGGAATGGAGTTGACCAAAAATGAGAGAGGTTATTGTGGATAGACGCCACATGCACCTGTAGGTTGAAACAAAACATTCCCAGCTATAATGAATTCTGAGAACTACTCCGTCAAAGTTTGGTAGTTTTTTGGTCTCAGGGATCTTAAGGGACTTTGTCAGTAGCCTCTTGCCCGCAATGACTGGGATGCTTGGTGCACAAAATGAGACCTCCACTAGCATTTACCCGCCCACCCTAACGTATTGGCATAGTCTGTTTGACCCCATGAGCTATGGAATGAAAAATATCGCACCTAGCACCTTTCCACTGCATCAAATTGAAGCATTTTGCAACAATGCATTTAATTTCGGCACGGTCAAATGGAATGGAGTTGACCAAAAATGAGAGAGGTTATTTTGGACGGATGCCATATACACCTGTAGGTCCAAACAAAACATTCCCAACTATCACGAATTCTGAGAACTACTCTGTCAGAGTTTAGCAATTTTTTGGTCTCAGGGATCTTAAGGGACTTTGCCGGTAGCCTCTTGCCTGCAATGACTGGGATGCTTGGCGCACAAAACAAGACCTCCACTAGCATTTACCTACCCACCCTGATGCGTTAGCATAGTCCATTTGACTCTGTGAGCTATGGAATGAAAAATGTCGCACCTAGCACCTTTCCACTGCATCAAATTGAAGCATTTTGCAACAATGCATTTAATTTCGGCACGGTCAAACGGAATGGAGTTGATAAAAAATGAGAGAGGTTATTGTGGATGGATGCCACGTACATCTGTAGGTCAAAATAGAACATTCCCAACTATCACAAATTCTGAAAACTACCCCGTCATAGTTTGGCAGTTTTTTGGTCTCAGGGATCTTAAGGGACTTTACCGATAGCCTCTTGCCCTAAATGATTGGGATGCTTGGCACACAAAATGAGACCTCCACTAGTATTTACCTACCCACCCCGATGTGTTGACATGGTATGTTCAACCCCACAATGAGCAGAACAAAAAATATTGTTCCAGTTGACACATTCTCAATCATTGACATGGATGATATCTCAGTACCATTCCTTTAGGCCCAATATGAGCTTCCAATGGAAGGTGCAACTATGAGGTTAGAGATGATGAAAAGTGTGCCTCATTCATAGCCATGTTTTATTTGTCTTTAATGATGATTCCTTGATTCAACTTAATCCTTTGATAATACATTTTAACCTCCTTGTGAAAGTGCACTTTCAAGGTTGCTTGAGCAAGAGCTAGCACCTCAACATCGAGGCACACTTTTGGTGTTCTAGAAGCATGAACTAGCACCTCAAATAGTAAGGTACTCATTCTAGGTTGTTTATTCAATAATTGGTACTAGTCACATATGGTGTAGAGAGGTAGATGTGCGCCCAAGTCATCATTTGATGCCTTCAATAACTATAAACTCCTTTGATGATGTATTTTATCCTTCCAATTCACTATCTAGCCTTAGGCACACATTTTAGGTTGATCAATCATAATCTAATGCCCTAAGTACCAAGGTGCACTTTTAGGTTAGTTTGATCAAGGATTAGCGCCTTCATTTCTAGGCGGAAGTTTGGAGTTGAAATACATCAAAATAACAAGTTTCTTCATCACTTCAAACATGTTTAACACTTTGAAAATCTCCAATGCATGATTGAATATCAAGAAACCAATGTATCATTTCATGAAGGTCTTAAGTATTGTAAATATGCATCTTCTTATTTAATCATGTGTTGTAAATGAAGGAATGCAATGATTGCAATATGTGCACAAAACAGAATTTTTGATAAGGATTGAAAGGAAATGTTAAGAAAATGCAATTGGCAGGTGTAAATCCAAAGTGTGGAAACATAGACAAGGCATGTGAATAGTTTGGCATGACACCTCAAAGAGATGTTATCTCATGGAATGCAATGATTGCAAGATATGCACAAAATGGATTTTTTGAAAAGGCTTTAGAAACTTTGAAGCAAATACAATTGGAACATTTAAAACCAAATTCCATAACCTGTGCAAGCATTCTCCCTACTTGTGCCAAATTAGGATCTTATATATACATATATGCACATAATGTCATGAAAATAATGTATAGTGTATATATCAAGCCATATAGGGATGTACAAATAAAACCATATGGGTATATACAATGATATACATCGATAACATACAAAAGTATGTTTACAAAGCCAAATACGCATATGTAACAAAATGTCCCAAAATCAAATCTCCTATGGATTGCTATCAAATAATCTATGGCTCTTGCTAGGCCATGAAGATGGTGAACCAATCAATGACTCATCTTCTATTGCTCATCGACTAGACCTCCTTGATAGAGATTTTTGAATTTCCACCTATTAATACAATCAAACAACGTGCACATTAATATAGAATTTAATATTCAAAATATATAATATGACATAAGTAATCAATCACTTACCACCAATTGGTGATCCCTTTTGATCATTTGTTGTCTCTCTTCTTCTATAGAGCTGGATGGGTAGGGGAGGTGACGTCTTGTGAGAAGCATGAACAAGCAGATTTAAAAGTAAACATGAATATCATAAATATGTACATTAAATGCTGCACTTATTATAGGACTGTTCTAGTACTATTTTAGGACTGTTGTAGTTAAAACTATCCTAGTAGACATGTATAGGACTGTTATAGGACTGTCATCTCATGGAATACAATGATGGCAAGATTACTATCAAGATTAGTATGAAGATTAATTATGACTATTATAGGACTTTTATAAGAATGCAAAGTAAGGAAGCATAGGCAAGGCACATGAACTGTTTGGTGGAATACCTCAAAGAAATGAGAGTTTTGTTAGAGGTTGTAGTTGCAATTGCCATGTGACACATGTATGTAATATGTGAAAGCATAGACAAGGCACATGAACTATTCGGCAAAAGACATCAAATACATGTCATCTCATGGAATGTAGAAAAAGGTACAAATGTGCAATATTAAGAAATACAAATGAGAACTAAAAATCATACCTCAAGTATAGTCAAAATAACCTACGATGCCATACAAAATAATTTACGATGCCATGGAAAATAATCTACGATGCCATGTAAAATAACTTTATTCGCAGTCCTGTATAGTCAAAAGCATGCATTATAGTTAAAGTAACAAGATTTTTAATAAAACAATTCTAAAAAATAGAAAAAACAAGAACAAGTTACAATAAAAAATGTCATACCTATCCATCTGGAAGTTTAAATCCTAGTCAAGCGTACCTGAGGGGTCATCTCTTACCTTCAAAGTATCCAATATTGCTTCATGATTAGCATTACTAATTGTCCATAGTTCTTTTGATTTTGGTTTTCCACGATGCTTTAGTAACTTGACATTTGTTGCTACAACTAGGTGAGAATACATCAATATGGTTTTATGCTTCTTAAAGTCTTCAAAGGCCAGGATGCCATTCTTTTTAATCATATATGTTCGTAACCAAGTCCCAGCAATAACAACTGATCCTGTAGGATATGTGAACCCATCATCATCTGTCATAGGTTGTGTTAGCTTTTATTTTCCCTGTACACATCGTGCCAGCCAATAGTCTGACCTCTCTTCATTTCCATGCGGTGCAACAATTGCATAAACATGACATGGCTGTACAAGGTCTGAAAGATGTTCATAGTCAAATGAGCTCTCCATGTCATTGACGGAAGGTGATTGACCTTCATATAGAGGGATTAAATATTGTGGAATCCATGCATCTACCCACTCACTTGACTCACAATTGTTCCAATCACATTTAATACAACTCTGACAAAAACAAGCTAATTCTCATGTCCAAATAGTCCATGTACTTGCATCTAAACTTTGAAATGAATGCATCTTTGATGATTCACTGATTCTCTGACATTCCAATTTCTCTATCGCTATCCCATCGTCAACCAACCAAAAGAACCTGCACACTTCAGAATCAAGAGCCACTCCTCATGACAATGCATAGTTACACCACTTAACAATGGAATCTGCATCACTGAATGTAGCACCACCTCTAATCTTTAGTTGTTCTTTAAAAGGAGCTCTCTTCATGCATGCACCTGCTCCATCATGTTCACCTTTTCCGTGCCTGGCTTCAAAAAAATTCCAAATATGAGGTATACCCTTCTCTACATGCATTTTTCTCAACCAATAGAAATTACGAGCATTCTTGAATTGACCAGTGCAATTATCTGACCAAATGAGATGTTGATCTATTCTAATATCTTTTTCGTGCAAGAACCCATAAAATTGTTGAAAACAATATTGCACAAACTCTGCTGAATGAGATCGATCATCACTCATGTAAAAATGGTATTCTTTGACAATCTTCATGTTCTCTTCTATACTCTCGGGGGCATGTCTGTATGTGATGTGAACAAAAATAGCAATCTGAATAGAATTGTAGTACTGGGATTGAACTTCATTTTGGGGTTGCAATGTATAGTTTTCTACAAAATCAACTACAGAGACAATAGTTCCAATCGCGAAAGAGTCTTTACACATCCTAAACTATTGATCTAACCATCGAGACCTGTGGCTATGTTTGAAATACTTGTAGAAAAGATTTTTCTTAAAATCATCAATAAAATCAGCAATACTTACCTCTCTTACAATCAACTCACATCTAGAACCTTCACCTCCACTTTTCAAATTGTATTTCACTGTCCCATATCTCTTTTTCTCAACCATTCTCTTTCCAAAATCATGCTCGTTGCCCTCATGAAAACATGATACAAACTTTGATAACCCACCACATTGTAAACACTTTTCATTTAAACAATCATTCTTGTAGAACATGCAACCATCATCTCTAATACATCGAAATAAATCCAATAAGTCCCTAGATGACTTTGGTAGTTGAATTGCACCACACTCCTATAACATTTCATTAGTGTGCAAAGTAGAACGAATATTGCATAATAATTCATGGTACATAGAAAATTCTACATGGTATTTGCAACAACATGTATTACGAACTTTAAGAGGAACACAATAAAATGGCTTAAGAGATTCAAATGCTCTTTGTGAGATTGTCATACCTGGGTGAGTTTCACAATATTCTTTGTACAATGTTGTTTGGCTACATTCCAAGTAATGTTTAGGATGTGGTGTGAGGTCTTTATCACCAATTCTCAACTTTACAACATCTTTTGCATTTGGTGATACCCTAGAGTTAGTGTGCCAAAATCATTCAATTTCTTCCTTTGTGCTATCAATTAGCTTCTTGTCAACTCATGGAAGCCTACCACTAAAAGCCCAAGTATCATTGGCAACAGGACTATCTAGCCTTGATCTTAATGCTAGTGCTTTTGACAATGTTGTACGATTCAATCTTAAGTCAACACAAGTTTGCCTCATTAATCAAGTATTTCTTAATTGTTTGCTTACTATTGAGGTTGTTATTACTCTACGGGCAGCTCTTTTATTTTTCTCCTTGCTAGTCTTTCTAATAGAATTGAGTGCATTGAAAAGGCTTCTTACAATAATTTTATTCCGATCGGACACTTTGTTTAACCGAATCTTTAATTTCTTTAGTAAAGGTCTCATTTTGTACATCTTTAATAATTGCACAAAAAGTTGGCATTGTTCAGTTAATGTTTTCTTCTTAAAGTATTCATTGAAGAGTTTTGTAGCCCACAACTGAACTGTTTGTGATGACCTCTTGCCTTCAAGTTTTTCCATTATGTTCTCATCAATTTCAAGTAACCATTTTGGGGTTTTTGGGTGTTTTCCAATTTCATCATGGTTATTCTCTTCTTGACAAATGTCCTCTCTTATGAAATTTGGAGATACATTGATTGTTCTTGTTTTATCCATGTTATCAACCTCATCAATTTTATCAACAAATGGATTATGGAGTGCAATTTCAACATCATGATGTTCATATCCACTTTCTTCAAGTGCACGTCTTCATTTTTCTTCTTCTTCTTTGTCCATGGTACTGCTATTATGAATAGGTGTTTCATAACATTTTTCAATATTTTCATTTGCAATATCATGGTGAATTTCATTCTTATCTGACATTTCATTATAATCAAAATTAACATCTTCAATTTGCATGTCATTAGATGGTAAAGAAGAAGATTCACCTTGATGAGCATCCGCCAAACCCACCCTTCCAATCCTCTTCCTTTCCCTATCTTTTTCCCTAATTGCTTCAATTTCCTCTAATGTAACTTTCCTCCTCCTTTTTTCTTTATGACGACTGTTGCTCCCCATTAGGGGAACAAAAATATCACCCTTATGATTGTAACAAGAAAATTGTGTCTCCAAAAGTGTATAAAAATATTCCTTTCACTGTCATAGCTAGAAATCATGAGTATTTCGACAACAGATGGTCTCTGGTTGCGAAAGTCGGGCCCAACAATATTCCTTTTGTCTTTTTTCTGCTTTTACAAAATGGATATCTATTTTTAAAAGCCCAATTCTTTGCAATGGACACTCTGCAACATCCATATCGTTACTACAAAATAGATATCTATTTTATTATGTACATTTAGATTCTAGACTAGGGATTCATTTTATTATTCTATAAACTTGTGAATTACCATCTAATTTCAATGTTTACACACTAATCCACCTAGGTATCAACTTAATAAAGCTCTGGATATAAGCCATTATTTGATTTTAGGCTATCATCAAATGAGGAGCTTCTAAAGGCAAAAATGTTGGCCCAAAAGAAGGCTCAATGTTATTCCTAAAGACATTAGATTGTTAAAATACAAATTCAAGGTTAGATATTCCTTGGGCTATTTTAGTATAGAGAAGCAAAATTGCAATATATGACTATCCTAGAAATTAGAATGGTTGATCATAGGATATTCATGGCATTTTGATAATAATGGATGCATTGATGGATGTTTAGGGAGTTTAAGTTTAAATGTAATGTATGAGAATTCTTATTTATGAAGGATCTAATATGTCTTATGTCTTATTTGCAGGGCATTCAAGAAAGAAATGAAAAGATACCAAGGACTATCATAACACCTATTATAATTAGGTGCATCAAAGGATTGTCATCCAGGACCTTACCTTGATATGGGAAGTTATCAAAACCATGTCATGTTTAAAATTAAAGGCTTTATCACCTCTTTGTCCCTATAGGCCTATTAGAACAATAGGTCACATTTTATTCATATACCGGGGTTGAGAATAAACACTAAGCATTCGTAG
Organism: Cunninghamia lanceolata; assembly: GCA_027924645.1. NCBI lineage: Eukaryota > Viridiplantae > Streptophyta > Pinopsida > Cupressales > Cupressaceae > Cunninghamia > Cunninghamia lanceolata. Next base: position 10,631,934 of record BSBN01000937.1, on the reverse strand, counting down.
TTATGGCAAGTGTAAATGGAAATAGATCACAACTTTAGACAATCTATCCTCTCCTAGATTGCACTGACTGAGTGGAAATTAAAAATTCCCTATTAATGTCCTTTATATACTAAATGTATGGGTGAGAAAGGTAAACTTTGTATGTTGTAGACAAGGCCTCAAATGTAGAATATATTATGACAATAATGATAAGGACTATTAGGCATGAATGCTATCACTATTATAGATTGTCAAACCAACCATAGGCTGCCATAATAGTACACTGCTGACTATCATACCTTTAGGCATGGTGCCATGAACCTTATGAGTAGAATGCATTGGTATTTGTGAGAAATGTATTGCTTACATTAAGAATAAGTATTTATATTGTTTGAACATCATCAAAAGGTGGACTACAAATACGACTTTGTTAAAGGAAAACTTAAGTGGCAAAAATCTAACTATGAACTATTGTGCCATCCAAGCACAATCATGACCAACATCAAGGTATAGTCAAGGCATGGGTGTCTTAAGAAACACAATTGAAATTGTCCATGGATATTTGAAGTAATTTGCAATATTCATGATCAAGAATCAATATTTGAAGTAATTCACAATTTTTCATAGATCAAGGAAATAGATATCCATTTTCAAGGTTAGATATTCCTTGGGCTATTTTAATATAAAGAAGCAAAATTGCAATATATGACTATCTAGGGAATTAGAATGGTTGATCATAGGATATTCATGGCATTTTGATATTAATGGATGGATTGGTGGATGTTTAGTGAGTTTAAGTTTAAATGTAATGTATGAGAATTCTTATTTATGAAGGATCTAATATGTCTTATGTCTTATTTGCAGGCCATTCAAGAAAGAAATGAAAAGATACCAAGGACTATCATAACACCTATTATAATTAGGTGCATCAAAGGATTGTCATCCAGGACCTTACCAATATGGGAAGTTATCAAAACCATGTCATGTTTAAAATTAAAGGCTTTATCACCTCTTTGTCCCTATAGGCCTATTAGAACAATAGGTCACATTTTATTCATATACTGGGGTTGAGAATAAACACTAAGCATTTGTAGTTATGGCAAGTGTAAATGGAAATAGATCACAACTTTAGACAATCTATCCTCTCCTAGATTGCACTGACTAAGTGGAAATAAAAAATTCTCTATTAATGTCCTTTATATACTGAAGGTATGGGTGAGAAAGGTAAACTTTGTATGTTGTAGACAAGGCCTCAAATGTAGAATATATTATGACAATAATGATAAGGACTGTTAGGCATGAATGCTATCACTATTATAGATTGTCAAACCAACCATAGGCTGCCATAATAGTACACTGCTGACTATCATACCTTTAGGCATGGTGCCATGAACCTTATGAGTAGAATGCATTGGTATTTGTGAGAAATGTATTGCTTATGTTAAGAATAAGTATTTATATTGTTTGAACATCATCAAAAGGTGGACTACAAATATGACTTTGTCAAAGGAAAACTTTAGTGGCAAAAATCTAACTATGAACTATTGTGCCATCCAAGCACAATCATGACCAACATCAAGGTATAGTCAAGGCATGGGTGTCTTAAGAAACACAATTGAAATTGTCCATGGATATTTGAAGTAATTCGCAATATTCATGATCAAGAATCAATATTTGAAGTAATTCGCAATTTTTCATAGATCAAGGAAACGGATATCCATTTTCAAAATGGATATCCATTTTTAGAATAGATATCCGTTTTTAGAACGGATATCTGTTTTGAGTTGCTTTTACCAAAGAAAAATGGATATCCATCTTGCTTTGGTACAAAGCAAGATGGATATCCATTTTGATTGTTAACTTTTTATGGATTCTAACATGTTTTAATGTTTCAGTCTCTTCTTCGAACTTCACCCCACGTGCTGACGACTTTTTTTTAATGCAAAATTGATAAAACGAAAAGGGTTTATAGAAAAAATTTATTTCTAAAAATATAAGATTTATTTGGTTATCATTTTATTAAATAATTATTAATAATTTTCTATATACCGTGTCTTTGAAATCCTGATGGACACACTGATTGAAAAACATCCATAACTTTCAAACCATTTCACCTTTTTGAGATCCAAAACCTGTGTCACACTCTATGCTTTTCTGGCTATAGGTTAAAAAAAAAAATTGAATTTTGATTTTTTGTATCGAGTTAGGTTGGCTGGAAAATTACTTTTTATTTTTTTTTAAAAGTCACAGTTAAAAAATCATAACTAATTGTTTTATTAGAAAATTTTTTTAAATAAACATGCATCACATCCAGACATGAGTCCTCTACTTATTTTGAAAGTTTCAAAAAAATATATATATTTTTACTCATAGTTAGGTTGGCTAGACAGACACCCACTTTTTATTTTTTCTGAAAAATTTAATAGTTGTTCATTGAAATATTGAATTTTCACTAAGTAAATTTAGTTTTTTTTTTTTTTTTAATTAGTAGCCTATAAACTAGATTCAATTCTCTACAAATTTCATTCTTACATCTTTTTCAAATTGTATAGATAATCCATTCAAAATTTCACATGAACTTAATAAAGTCTGATTTTTTGTATTTTCATTGCCACTTAGAGGTATAGTTTGGCCCATCATGATCCTGCACAGCCCAAAAGCAATTTGAGGAGGATTATGAGAGAGTACCTAGTCAAATGGAAGAACTTACCGGTTGAGGATGCTACGTGGGAGACCGAGCGGATATTGGAACATCCTAATCTAAGATTGCTTGAGGCAAGAAATCTTACAGAGGGCGGACTGTAATGTCCCCTTCTAGACACTTGGTTAGTCCATCATGGAGTTCCCATGGGTTAGCAATTTAATTAGGGAACTATGGTTAGTTTGGCTTTGGAGGTCTTTGTCGCTGTTGGAGTTGTGGTTCATATTCAGTGGATCTAATTGGCACCTTCTTGTTTGGCTTAGTGGGATCTTGGTCATTACTTACTATTTTTAGTAAGTTCAGGTTTTGTGTCAGTTTGAGATTTTCAGAGTTGGATCAGATGCGTTTCATCGAGACCTTTCTAGCAACATATAGATCATTTATTTCTGACACCGTCTTCATATTTATTTTAAAGTCCAAAGATTTATTAATGTTATATTAATATGGACTTTATTATATTTTGCGAGAAAACTGACTTTATAGAAAATAGGGACTTAATGCAAGTTGTGACCTTGGGCACCCATCCCTAGGCAAGTAAAAGATGTTTTTAAAAGACAAAGTCCCCTCTTGAAATCCAACGCCCATCTTGGAGGGAGAATATAAGGAGTTTTGTGAGCTCATTTCATTTAGGCTATGTTTATGATGTTTTTGAGTTTGAGCTCTGCTAGTGTTTTTATATTGTTTGGGGTTTGAGGATTTGAACGAGAGGCTCTTGGAGATAGTAACCTCCCTAAATAATGGTATCCCACAGGTGTAAAAGATCACCCAACAGTGCCATTGAGGGTAGATGTATTCAACATTCACAAATGTGCTTGCAATGGAGTTATTCAAAGTTTTGTTTGGAGCTAATTGATATATCTCTCTTCATTGTTGATGTATACTGATAAGAAAAGGATTAGAAGGTAGATTTTAGTGTGTTAGAGAAGGTTGTTTTCTGTTGTTAGCACTTCTAGCCATGGTCGTACTTGCTCTAGCCATGACGTGGGTCCTTTAGAGGACTTTCTTCTTGTCTTTCCTTGGACTGTGGAGTGACTTTCAGCCATACCCTTGGCTAGTCTGGCAATAGAAAAAAACTAAAGTTTTAGATCTACATATGGGTATGATTTGATAATTGTTTATTAGCCATTCTGCTATTTGAGTAGTTGATAGTTTCCTTATATATGTTGTAGATTTTCTGGGTTTCTATATTATGCAATATATTGTGTGCTCCAACACCACATCTGCAGGAAAACATAAAACCCCTTCTATCTGAAAGACCACAAAAAATAATAATAAAATATCACACATAAAAGTTTTTAAGAATATACCAATAGGTACGGCACATTACATTTGCAAATGTGCGGTGAGTGCTTTGATAGTGATTTGTTCAGCTCCATTGATATTAAGTACATTAATCTTCTGCTTGGGAGCTTCATGATAATGCAGTATTGCATTTGGATTTTTGTATGGAATGATAAATTGAAGGTTCTCATGGATACTTGGAGACTTGGGTGAGGTTAGAGATCTCTTGTATTAGGGATCATATGTTGGAACAATGTCTCTTTGATGAGGTTTCAATACAAAGATCAAAGAGCCTTCACCTAGAGTTAGACGTCAGTTTAGCATGGCCCTGATGAGGAGATTGTTCATAAAGAGAGTCTATGAGGCTTGGTGCATCTTAGAAAAGCAATTTTATTCCCCACTCTTAGTTCACTTGATAGAAAATTATTTGATAGTTATTGCCCATTTTATTTTTAAATGAATTTTGTTCTATGTTGTGTCTTCTCATGGATATGTATAAGACCCCTCTAAAAGAGACATGATAAAATAATAATTAAATGAACTGACCTGTCCACTATAATAAACAAAGATTGAATTCCATATGCTCAAAATGTTTTCCATTGTTACAAAAAGTTAACACACATGTTTTCTCAAAAGGAACTATTGCCTTTACAACAAGACTATAGGTTGATTTACATCTTTGACAAAGAAGATACAATGTTTAAGTCAAATATCAACTTTTGACAATGAATATACAATATTATAACTATCTCAATTCTTCCTCACACTATGTTTATAAGAGTTGAAACATCACTTGAGTGTTTCTCAACCTAACCATGAAGCTTTCGCTTCCTCAGTTTCCTTTGACAAAAGAAATCCTAAACCTACACGAAGGGCCTAGTAAATTAAAACTAGTTGGAGTGATGGGATCTGGTGTAGCATGATATATCTCTCATCTCTATAACATGTGTCAAATGCATATACTAATTTAATATCATGATATAGTAGAGAGAAATTAAAACGTCAAATAGTGTCTATTAGGGTTCCTACAAGAAGTTGGCTCCACATATAAGAGAAGTCATAGGCAAAGAAAAAATCCTGGTGGGAATGGGTACCCATTTTAAAAGAAATAGGTACCCGTTTAGGAATGGGTGCCCGAGCTGAAATGGTTACCAGTTTCTAAACATGTATTTGAATTTTAAATAATCCCTACATGCTTATTTTTTCCACAAAAAAGGAGCAGATACCTATTTTAAAATGGGTACCCATTCCTAAAAGCTTAGGATCAAGAAAGTCATGATAGGCCAACCCCTATCCTTGGACCTACACGTACAAGTCCATGTTCAGAGCAAGAGAAAATACCAAATTTACCAATATGGATGACGATGTTTTTTTCTCAATTGTTTTATGAAATTAAAACATGTTATATACAATCATGTCTAGTTTTCAAATATGTAATTTATTTTTCTATTCAACTTGTTTTTCTATTTATTAATTAATTTATGAGCAAACTAGTCCATAAACTTGAAATGACGAGTGTTTGCATTTTTAATAACTTTTAATTTTAATTTTTAAAAAAATTATATGTCATCAATCTACACATGATTCTTTAGACAATGATTTTTATTTATTTTATGATTAATTTAGCTCAAATTATGTTGGTTGTACATGAAGGGTTCTCAAAAACAACAATTAGGGTCAATAAAATATTAATAAAAGATATATTTAGAAAAAAATTATAAAAAAATATCATCATCAAACTTCACTATAACACACATCTTTCACCAAAAGGATTTATGAAAATACATTTATTTAGGTCAAATTATGTTGGTCATACATGTGCATGGTATGGTCCTAAAAAGTGACTTTTAAAATGTGGTTTTTGTACAATCCTATATAAAATTAATTTGTATCATCTAGGTATTAGAATAAATTATATATTTGGAAACTAGATTCAAAATACTACATTTCATAGTACTAGAATTTCTTAAGATTATATGTGTAAGTGCTTCAAATTTTTACTTCAACTATGACAAACTTTATTTTCAGGGAAAACACTTCCACTTTTAACCCAAAAAGTAGACTTAACTTCTTCCACTCAACCATTACTAATTTGACGGACAAGCTTTGGCGAAAGCATCTTTTTCAATCATGTTTGGTAGATGGATTGTAATTAGGAATCCACCTTTCTCTAATGATCCATATTTGGCACCCTTCCAAAACTAAGTCTATTTCATTTTTAAAAATAAAGCATAATTTCATTCCTAAAGATCAAATTAGAAAAATATAACACCTGAAAGGAAGTTAATTGATCTCTTAATTTAAGATGTTATCAAATTTCAATATAGAAAAAAATAAATACATAAATATCTAAGATTTTGAAAGTCTATCTATACATTCCCTAGATCAGTTTCATGTAAATGTAGAGACTAACTTCATAACCTTGACGCAATCCCTAGTATATTACTCAATAATATAACATATTATTTACAATTTCTTTTATCCATACACTTAAAATAAAATCGTACTATCAAATTGTTAATATTATAAGAAATCATTCTATCAAATATTTAATATAATATAAATCATATTATCACTAAATTTTAATTTACTAAATATCATATTTATAAAAATTTGAACTCAACATTTATATTTTTCTCTTTAAACTTTAAAAAATCATAAAGGAGAATTTAAATAGGAATAAACGCAGACTTTTTAAAACAACAAATTAATAGCATAGAGATAAACTCCTATAGGCCATATGGCCTTTCTTGGGATATAAAATCCTTAAAAAAAAAAATTAAAAAAAAAAAATCTTCCTTAAAACAAATCGCATTCCTTGATTTTTCTTAACTTGCAGTATATAAAGAAACTTTCCTAAATGTATGTTTAGGAAAAAGTAAGGCTCTAGTTAGCTAGTCATACGGCCTTTATAGGATAGGTTAGTTATTTTTAGTATAGAAAACTTAATGTTTTAAGAATTAATCAGGCAATACAAATTCTATTGCTAATGCTTTGCATTACATCAACAATTTCATATGGATTTTAATATTTCACTCAAGAAAAGAGCTGATAGGAAAGCATTATAGGGCGCAAGAAAGTTAGAAGAATTCAACAGGAAAACTACTGAGATGTAATGATTGTTTTCAGTGTAAAAATCCAATGCTGGTAGGAGTTACATATCGGTAAATAAATTTAATAGAGAGAGAAAATTAAATAGGGAATATATATCCTAGAAAGTTTATAGTTTAATCAATAATGTAGGATCATATTGTTGAACTTTTTTCAAGTAATTAGTGGCTGAACGAAATCATAAATTTTCTTATTTATATCGAGGAAGAATACAGTGAATGGGCTTCACTAAATAAGAAGAACATGGGAGTTGAACAGAGGTTGTTATCTTTGCAGATGCACACAGGTAGGTAATGTCTGATGAGATATTAAAAATGAAGAATTCAGACCCAAAAGATTGCTTCAGATCCAAAAGATTGCTTCAGATAGTCACATGGCATTACTAGACAAATCAATATGTTAAACCTAGATTAAGCAAAGGAATTACAGATGGAAAGCATATTACAGATTGGAATGATTTAAAAATGGTTTTGGTTCCATTTTACATAATGCTTAGGATAAGGCAAAGTCTTGCATATAGTTTAGTGGTTGATAAATTTTCAAGGACACAAAGAGGGCTATCCAAAAATGGGGTTTCATATAGAGGAAAAAAAACCAAACTATAGTTGAGAATAAATTAAAAATCCTAGATGAGAAAGTCTTTTAATTTAAAAACTTAAAAGGATCAAAATTTTCAATGAAAGGATTATTTTCTTCAAAATAGAGAACTTATATCACGTATGAATTCAATAGATGTTTCTACCTCTTTAATTCTAAAAAACTAATTAAATCAATTTCAAGTAAAATTCATACCCAGATTTAAGCTACTTCCCAATCCCTGGTATTTCCGCATGATTTTGTTCATCTTCTTTAAGACTGCTTTCAGATCTCCCCAAATTTTCTTTTTCTTCAAATTTAAATGCTTTATCCGCTTATTACTAACTTAGAAAAAATAATAAATTACAATATTTTGTCTCCACAAACATTTATTACTCCCTAATCGTAACCCCTCCCACTTCTTCTAAAACTTTCAAGCAAAAGTAATACAAGATTCTTTTAGTGATTCCATACAAGATAAGGATTAACTATTTTATTTTAAATAAAAGAATTTCTCCTATTTTAATATTATCATTGTCTAATCATTTTCATATTAAAACTTAAATAAATAGCTTTTCTTTGAAAACACTAGAATTTAAAATGCACACCTACACACACAAATAAGAAAGGAATTAAGAGATATTATTTATTTCTATATGATAGTGTGCACATCCCATTACAACTGTTCACTTTCAAAATGTTAGGCCCCTCTCTTCGATGATGCTCTCCTTCTTATGATTGTGTCGACTTGTCTATCACACTCATGAAAACAACATTAAAACATTATTCCATGTAGTACCTTAAATAAAATCAATAATATACTCATCAAAATACCTTGCACAATCCATAATAATGTTCTACTTAATTGTTTTCAAACCATCACATCCAAAATTTAAAGTTTTAAAGTAAATTATAAGTCTAAATAAAAAGGGGATGTGGCATCTCTCCCCTCTAGGATGAGACATCATCCTAATGTCTAGCACACCAAAACTAAAATATATCTCATGATATCAAATGTGGAAACAATTGTTGAATGTCTTTAGAATTTTCCCAAGTAGCATTGTCTATAGAATATTGATCCCATTATACCTTATACTATACCAATTCTCTATTGCACAACTTAATTTTGCACTCATCAAGGATTTGTGTGGGTTCCACCCAAACCACTCCTGGATCCTGTACCTGCAAGGATCGCCAGTCAAGAACATGAGTAGCATCAGGATGATATGGTTTGAGAAATGAAACATGAGACACATTAGGGACTTGGACAAGAGCAGGTAATAAAACAAGTCTATAGGAAATTAGGTTGATTACTTCCAAGACCTCAAACGGCCCCACAAATCTAGGTGCAAGCTTGGCTGATTTGCCAAAAGAAATTGAACTTTTTAAAGGTTTGACTTCGAGAAAGACCTTATCTCCAATAGTAAACTACCTCTGAGTTCTGTTCTTATTGGCATAATTTTTTTATCTGTTAGTTGCTTCTTTTAATATATCTTTGTTTGTTTTCATTTAATCTTCTATTTCTCTAAGTATATCCGGTCCAATCACAACTCTTTCTTCATCTCTATCCCAACTGGTAGGAGTATGACACTTATAGCCATGGAAAGCCTCAAAAGGAGCCATCCCCAAAGAAGGTCTAATGTGAGTTGTTATATGCAAACTCTATTGAAGGAAGATACTCTTCCCATTTGTATTATTGATCCATACAATACATTTTGGGTAAGTCCTCTACTACCTAATTCACCCACTCTATCTGACCATATATTTGAGGATGGTATGTTGTGATAAAATTTAGTCAATTTCCCAAGGCGACATTCAAAGTTCTCCAAAATCTAGATGTCATGTGGGTATCCTGATTTGACATAATTATTTTGGGAACCCTATGCAATCTAAAGATTTCCTTTATTGGCTAAAGTTAGTGAGCCATCATTAAGACTACTAGGAATATAATGCACTACCTTGGTAAGTTTTTCAAAAACTACCAAGATAACATCATGCTTGTTTCTTGACATAGGCAAAACCTGAATAAAATCCATACTTATTACTTGCCACTTGTGCTCATGTATATCATGTGGATATAAAAGTCCTGATGGGTGAGCATGCTCTACCTTGACTCTCTGACACTCTAAACATCGAGCTACACACTCTATCACATCCATCTTAAGATGAGACCAAAAATATAGAGGTCTTAAATCTTCCATCATTTTATTCACACCACTTCTACCAAATAAGGCACATTATTTGCTTCCTCAAGTACCAATTTTATCAATTCTCTAGGATTCAGAACATACATCCTTCCTTGATATCTTAAAATCTCATATGTGTTACGTAAATATCCATCAAAATGATGATCTGATGAATCCTTTTCTAGAGCTGATTTTACCATGAGATAACGCTCATCTTCTTGAAGATTACTAAGTACCTGTTGTCTAAAAGTAGACTGAGTTGTCACAACAATAGGAATATGTCTATGTCGACTGAGAGCATCTGCAACCCTATTTTATTTTCCCTTAATATACTCAATCTCAAAATCATAGTCGTTAAGGAACTCCAACCATCATCTTGTTGAGCATTTAGGTTTGGTTGGGTGAAAATGTACTTAAGCCCTAAGTGATCTATCTTCAACTCAAAAGGCTTCCCTAAGAGGTAGTGTCTCCACATATGCAATACATATACAATCACTACTAAATCTATATTATGAGGGGCATAATTCTATTTATACTTTTTTAACTTTCTTGATTCACAAGCAACTATCTACCCATTTTGGCTAAGCACCCCACCTAAGCCCTCTCCAAACACATCGATTATGAGTATGAATTGTACATTAGGATCTGGTATGATCAAGATAGGGGTCTAGCTGAAAGTGTTTTTTAGGGTTAAGAAAGCTTGCTTGCACTTTTTTGTCCATTCAAACCTCTTTTCTTTTCCTTGTAGAGAAGTGATAGGATTTCCAATCCTAGAAAACCCTTCAACAAATCTTATGTAATACCCGGTAAGTCCCATGAAACTGTGGATTTTTTAAACATTCCAAGGTGTAGACCATTCCACTATTACCTTAATATTTTCTAGATCTATTGCGAAAATAATATGACCCAAATAGTGTACCTTCCTTTGATAAAAAGAGCACTTGGACAACTTTCCATAAAGTTGATATTCTCTCAAATGCTATAAACCTATCTTTAAATGTTATTCATGCTCCTCAACTTTTTTGGAATAATCAAGATATCGTCAAGCAAAACTAGTACAAAATCATATAAATAATCTATAACCACACTATTCATTAGGTTCAAGAAAGTAGTAGGGGAATTGGTCAACCCAAAAGGAACAACAATAAATTCATGTAGTGTCGGTAATGGGTCTTGAAAGCTATTTTTGATACATCTTCAAGTCTTTAATTCTTAATTGATGGTATCCAAACATAAAGTCAATTTTTGAAAACATTGGTGCTCCTTTCATTTGAATAGAGGGGTTACTGAATCTTGGAAGTGGGTATATGTTCTTTATGGTTGCCTTATTAAGAATTATGTAATCAATACATAAGTGAAAGGTTCCATCCTTCTTTTTAACAAATATAATAGGCACTACTTAAGGAGACACACTAGGCCTAATCATTCACTTATCAAGTAGTTCCTAAAACTAGATTTTCAACTCATAAAGCTTTGTAGTGTTCATTCTATAAGGAGCCTTTGACACTGGCTCAATTCTAATTAAAAGTTCTATAGAAAAGTCAAACTCTCTTTTTGGTTGTAGACCTGGCAACTCTTAAGGAAAAAATCCCTAAATTTCTGGAGAATAGGATAATCTTCAATGATTGGCTCTTGTTTACTATCTAGATCATTAAAATGAATGGAATAGAAAATGCATCCTTTCCTTTGGGCCTTTTTCAGTTGCATATCTGAAATTTGTCTAAGTTTTAGAGGTTTTTGAGCACCTTGGATCTCAACTCGTCTTCCCAAATCATCGAGACAAGATATTATTTTATCTTGACAATTTAGTATTGACTTGTGCTTGGAAAACCAATTAATTCCCAAAATCATGACATATAATCCTAGGGGGCCACATACAAATTGACTTAAGTCACAATGCTTGGAAGTTCAAACTCATTGCATGGAAGACAATGATCCACCCTTATCTTTGCCCAACTCCGATACTAAACCATCTAAGAATTAGCCTTAAATCCTACTCTAACTAGTAACTTAGAAGTTATTCTAGGATCTATATAACATCTAGTTGCTCTAATATCAATCAATATATTAACACGATGTCCATAAAGCTTACCATAAAATTGAATTGCTGTGGCCTAATAATCTGCTTGCTTGTTGTCAACAGTTGCATGAATGTGATGTTGTGTTGGTTGGTAATGGTTTCTTCCATTTATTCCTACTGATCACTGAGGGCAAGAACTAGCATAAGGGTCTCCTCCATAGATGCAACACCCATCACATGATCCTTTCTGTCCAGGGAGAGTTTTTATTGAAATAATTTCTATTGCCATTGTTCCCCTTATAATCTTCATTTTGATTCCCTGAGTTCCTTTCTCGATAATTCTTGTTTCTCTTGAAGCTTTTGTTTTGATAATGATTTCCCTTCAGAAATTTCCTCTTTCTAAAGTTACCTGAGTTCCTATTCTGTCTCAACTGATAATCTGCCATTTGTCAAAGTTTTTGTTCCTATTTAAAGTATCCTTTTTCAAAAACTTCATCCTTGGTTAAAGGGTTATGGATATCTACATCTATTCCAATTTGTGGTTACAACACTAGAATTAACTTCCTAATTCAGAATTATTCATCATGATATGGCAAAGAGAAATAAAAACATCAAATAGTGTTTATTACTAATTTGATAGACAAGCTTTGACCAAAGCATATTTTTGTTCATGCTTAGAAGATGGATTGCAATTAGGAATCTATCCTTCTCTGATGACCCATATTAGAGACCCCTACAAAACTAAGTCTATTTTATTTTTAAAAATAAACCATTATTTCATTCCTAATGATAAAATAAAAAAATTTCACACCTAAAATGAAGTTAATTGATCTCTTAATTTAAGTTGTTAAATCAAATTTCAATACATGAAAAAATAAATACATAAATATCTAAGATTTTGAAAGTCTATCTATACATTCCCTAGATCAATTTCATTTAAACTTGGAGACTAATTTCATAATCATGACTCAATCCCTAGCATATTACTCAATAATCTAACATATCATTTATAATTTCTTTTATCCATACACTTAAATGCAATTATCCAATATTATATAAAATCGTACTATCAATTGAAGAAAAGATTACTATACCACAGCGCGATCTGAGAGTATCAATCCAATCCTATGGATGGATTGTGATTCTGACTAATCGTTTTCCCATTGGACAAGGCATGTGAATGGTGCTAATACATGAAACTCTATAAATTGGAAAAGGGAGATCAAACTGCTCCATCTTTGTAATGGTGGGAAAGAAGTAGTTTGGTTTTGAAGTGCAAATCTGAAGATGATAACATGGAGCAGCAGCTAAGCATGTTGTTCAAGTCAGAAGATGTTGAGGTCAAGAAGGTGATCAAGAGCATAATTGGGTAAAAGGCCTTGCAAGATGTTCATACACATGATGGAGAGCTGCTTGAAATCTTTTGCACCAATGTGGCCCAAGCTATAGGAGCAATGAACCATGCCTCAAGATTTGTCAGATTTGTAGTGAGTGACTAGACTATTGATGAGGTAATGAAGTCCATCACAAAGATTAATATTAATCCAAAAAAGGAATTCTTTGTTGAAGTCTTTGATACTGAAGTTGTTTGGAAGAAACATAATCTTGTAGAAGCACTTAAGATATTTCGAGATGGATTGGAGAATTGTGAGATGATTGCCTTTGCTAACTATGTTAGAATTTTTGGTGATCCTTTTTCCCTTCAATAGCTAGGGAGGGTCAATGTATTCGCGAATGGGATCAATACCATCTCATTTGCAACGTAACTACTTTTCTTTTCAATAAAGGGAGCTGCCCCCTCTGGTAACACTTACCATAGGAAAAAAGTTGTACTCTATCAAATTCTCAATATTATAAGAAAGCATTCTATCAATTACTCAATATAATATAAATCATATTATCACTAAATTTTAATCTACTAAATATCATATTTCTAAAATTTCAAACTTAACATTTATATTTTTCTCTCTACACTAAAAAATTCATAAAGGAGAATTTAAATAAGAATAAAGGCATCCTTTTTAAAAGAATAAAATAATAGCATAGAGGTAAACTCCTACTTGAGCTATACGACCTTTCCTCAGATGTCAAATCCTTTAAAAAAATTAAAATAAACATAAAAATCTTCTTTAAAATGAATCGCACTCCTTGGTTTTTCTTAACATGTAGTATATAAAGAAACTTTCATAAAAATATATTTAAGAAAATCTAAGGCTCTAGTTAGCTAGCTGTACGACCTTTATAGGATAGGTTACTCATTTTTAATACAAAAAACTTAATGTTTTAAGCATTACTCAGGCAATACGGCTTCAATTGGTAATGCTCTACATTACATCAATAATTTCATATGAATTTTAATATTTCATTCAATAAAAGAGATGATAGAAAAGCATTGTAGGGTGCTAGGAAGTTTGAAGAATTCAATAGGAAAACTACTAAGATGCAAAGATTGTTTTTAGTATAAAATCCAATGTTAGCAGGAGTTACATACAGGTAAATATATTTAATTGAGAGAGAGAAAAAATTAAATAGGGAAGCTTACAAATTTATGAGATTTGGAAAAAAGAAAAATATTCTAGAAAGTTTATAGTTTAATCAATAATGTAGGATCATATGGTTTCTTCTGTCAGGTAATTTTTTTTTTTACTAAAAGAGGGGTAAAAATTTATTCAAACCAAAAAATAGCAATACAAAGCAAAGGCATTACACTACCCTATCAATCTACAAAAGATGGTCCAACTTTTGTAACAAATCCAGGGGTAACTGACCCCTTTCCACAATATTCCAATCATGCAAATGATCAGAAATCCATTTAGCCAAACAATCTGCAACCCCATTCCATCAACACAGAATATGACAAAAAGAAATAGAATCCAAAGAAGCACATAGATTAAGAATTTGTTTAATAATAACAGCCAACTACCAAGCCACATCCTCTAACTATTGCCTCTTTAGCAAAGTCACAACCACCTAAGAATCAGATTCACAAATGATCTGTCTCCACCCAAGAGCACAACCATGCTCCACAACACATAAAATGGCAAGAGCCACAATCACATTGTTAGTATACCAACCCTTATAAACAAAAAAGATAAACTCAATAATCCCAGAACTAGTCCGTCCAACACCTCCAATACTAGTATGGCTAGGATTTCCCTGAGAAGAACCATTTGTGTTGATTTTCAACACACCCTAAGGAGGAGGAGGACACCAACGCCCCTCCCTATTTATCTTCCCAAGTGGATGAGGACATCTATTTCTCATAATCTAACCAGTACTCTTAGCAGCCCCTCTCTGAAGGGAAGATTGAGCCGAGAACAAAAAACATCTCCAAGATCCACACCCTCAGCCAAGTCACACTTCACCACAATAGTTTCTCCCAAAGAAAAAATAATCCTCCACCACAAGTGTTGGATAACCATCTTCACATCTTGAAAAATCCTGCGATTCCTCTCTAGCTCTATCAGGTAATTAGTGGCTGAATGAAATCATAAATTTTCCTATTTTTTTTATCAAGGATGGATACAATAAATAGGCTTCACTAAATAAGAATAGGGGAGTTGAATAGAGGCTATTAGGGTAGGCAATGTCTGATGAGATATTAAAAATGAAGACTTCAAACCCAAAAGATTACTTCAAGTAATCACATGGTTTTGCTAGACACATCAATAAGTTAAACCTAGATTGAGCAAAGGAATTGTAGAGGGAAAGCATATTACAGATTGGAATAATTTAAAAATGGTTATGGTTCCATTCTACATAATGTGGGGGATATGCTAAAGCTGAGGATATAGTTTAGTGGTCGATAAATTTTCAAGGACATAGAGAGAGGGTCATCTAGATGAGGGGTTTCATATAGAGGAAATAGAACCAGGCTATAGTTGAGAATAAATTAAAAATCTTGGATGAGAAATTCTTTTAATTTGAGAAGTTAAAAGGATAAAAATTTTCAATGAAAGGATTAATTTCTTCATAATAGAGAACTTATATCAAGCAGGAATTCAACAGAACTTTCTACCTTTTTAATTCTAAAAACAAATTTATGGATCAAATCAATTTCAAGTAAAAATCATACCCATATTTTAATCTACTTCCCAATCCCTTTTGTTTCCCCACGATTCCATTCATCTTCTTTAGGACTTCTTTCATCGATTCCCCCAAATTTTATTTTTCTTCAAATTTAAATACTCTATCCCACTATTCCCAACTTAGTAAAAATAATAAAATACAATATTTTGTCTCCTCTAACATTTATTACTTCTAATTTCAACCCCTCCCACTTCTTCTAAAAATTGCAAGCAAAATTAATACAAGATTCATCTAGTGATTCCATGCAAGATAATGATTAAGCATTTTCTTTTAAATAAAAGAATTTCTCCTATTTCAATATTATCATTGTCTAATCAATTTCCTAATAAAACTTAAATAAATAGTTTTTACTTGAAAACACTAGATTTTATGATGCACACATACACACACAAAAAAGCAAGGAATTAAAATATATTAATTATTTCTATGTGATAGTGTGTGCATCACATCACAACCATTCACTTTCAAAATGCTAGGCACCCTCTCTCTGATGATGCTCTCCTTATAATTGTGTCGACTTGTCTATCACACTCATGAAAACAACAATAAAACATTAGTCCATGTTTGTACCTAAAATAAAATCAATAATATACTCATCAAAATACTTTGCATAGTCCATAATAATGTTCTACTTAATTATTTTCAAACCATCACATTCAAAATTTAATGTTTTAAAATTAAATTATAAGTCTAAATAAAAAGGGGATGTGACAATATGGATCTTGAGCTATTGTTGTTAGTTTTGGAGGGTTCATTTGAGGAGTGTTTGGCATTGTTACCTCCTTATGCATATGAGTTTGATTTATGATGATATTTGTGAGAAGTTTAGGAGATGCTATTGGGTTAAATCCTTTGTTTTGCAATAAATTTGAGTTTGATCTTCCTTGGTTAAAGGCACATACATCGATGTTGGTTATTTGAGATGCATATTTTTTTAATCTAAGATTGAATGGTTGAGTATTGAGAAGGTTCTTTAGTTCGTGTTGTGTGAAGGAGATATTACTTGTCATAGATTAGCACTAAGTGGTGTTGCTACAAGGACATGATAGGGTTTACAGATTTCTTTAATGGCCTTATATGTTTCTTCCTAGAGGTTCTTATTCATCTAGAGTGATCATTGTTCTTGTGGTCATTTGTTGTTGGTGTACATTTTTTAGAAACAATATGCATGTTCTTTTATGTATATCTTTTGTGATGTGGAGGACTTGGAGAACTAGGAGAGATCAGATGTGAGAAAGTGATTAAAAAATTACCTATGGAATTATGCTCTTTTTTTATAGTAGGATGGTTGTAGTTTGAAGATCAATGTGTTTGTTCTTTGATACAGGTTTGATGATATAAACCACACCTTTTGTGTGAGTTTTGATTAGTATACTTAGAGTTGCTTTGGTTGGCACCAGACTTGACATTGCTCATGCAATGGGAGTTCTAGGAGGTATATGTTGCTCATACAATTTTCATTGGACTATAGCATCAAGGGTCTTTAGGTTTTCTTCACATTGGTGTGTTTGTTACCTTAGAAGGTAGTAGCCTTGAGTAGGATAGTGGAATATATAGGGATGTGAGTTGTAGTGTGATCTAGATATGTCATGAGAAGAAAGTATATGTAAGGCCCGCCCTTGTCCGACTGGTGTGTATCCTATTATTCACCTAGCTCTAGATTAAAATGATAAAATGATTGATTATTATATAATATGGTTGCCAGATGGATATAGGTAGTGATTGGTTATACATCCTCATTAATATGTTTAATTTTCTTCAGCTATGATATGTATATGTGGAATTAACTTTGAGATTGAGTGTGCAGGTATTTCTTACAAAACCATAGATACTGGAGATCATTCCGCACTTTATGTTGTAATCCCTTGTGAAGCTGATCTAGTTCCATGAGGAACCAAGATCAACTCTGTGTTTGGTGCAATATTGTAATGTTGTAATATTGTCTTGCATGAGGTTGAATGGGTTAGGTCTACCCTTTTGTAAAATTGAATTATGATTTGTGTTGTAAGAATTGTATTTGAATTTCATATTTTAAATTTAAATTTTTGAGACCCTTTTCTTGTGTCTTAACTTGACCCTTTGTGTCCTAACTAAGTTTAAATTGACCCTGGGTTATACCCCATGGGTCTAGGGTCACTTTTGAATTGGGTAACCCTTGGTTAACCTCTGTATGGTCATCTTAATTTCATAGTGAAGTTAAGTGACGAATTTGGAGGCATGGGAATGATAGAATGAGTGGGATCAACAGTCAAGCCCATCCTTTCTCCATTTTCAAGGCTTGAAATAACTCCATGGTCCACCAATAATGGAGGGGCTTATCTTCTTGTTCCCTCACTTTTGGTGAGAGTCCCCATGAAGTGGTGTGGTCCTTCATGAGTGGGGTTATTTTTTTAATCCCACTTGGGATAGTGGAGATATTTTTTAATTCCACTTGGGATAGTGGGGATATTTTATTAATTCCACTTGGGATAGTGGGGTTATCTAAATATTACAATCTTAAAAAAATAAATTTTTAATTCATCCACTATGAATTTAAAATTTACAAATAATGAGAGCCCTTGATCTCAACTTTTGATCCTCACCCTCCATCATCTTTTCAAAAATCTATAAATAAGACCCTTCTCTAAGCAATTAGAGAAGACTGGATTTTGTAGGAGAACTTGATTCTTGTAGGGGAACTTCATTCTTGCAGGGGGACTTCATTCTTGCATTCTTATCATGCCTAATTTCCTCTAGGAAATCTTCTTCTGGCATCCTCATAATGCCCAATTCCTTCTCTATTCTCCTCTTCATAGCCTCATAATGCGAAAATTATTCTAGCCATCCTATATCCTCCATTCATTATCCCTTGCTTGTGATCATAGAGAGATTGTTTTTTTTTTTAGAAGGGAGATTTGGAGAGGAGGCTGGAGAGGAACTCTACATCAACTTCATCCATTAAAGGGCTTTTTAAGGTTGTATTTCAAGGCCTTTCCTTTGCATTTTCTATTTCTTGCATGATGGATTTGTGAAATAAAATTTGATTTGTTGTGTTGTAAATTATGTAATTGTGGGAAAATTTATTTGGGTGTTGACAAAGTTTCTTCCACTTGGGAGAAATACTCATCAAGTGTGGGGTAGGGGAGGAGTGATCCTCCTCAAGTACATGCCTTGTTTCTTTTGAGATGTTGAAAACCTTGAGGACATTTGTGTGACTTTGAGAAATTATGTTATTTGGCTTGAGAGTCAAAATATGAACTCCTTGGAATCTTTGTTGGCAAGTTGGTTTGAGGCCATGAGAAGGAAACTATGTTGAAATTTAATTGAAGGGTGACACTCTAGAGTTGAGCGTGTCCACTCTCCTACCCCTCTTTAAACTCATAGTGGATGAGTTTTGTGTTGTGTAAATATCTATGGGTGTATTTGTGTTTTGGTGTGTTATTTTTATTTTGTTGTGAAGTGGTATTGAATCCCCTAGGTGTGTGGATGATCTCCCTAGCTCAGGGGTGACCCTCTTGCGGGTCTACGGTAGGGAGGAGAGCAGCTTGTGTGGTGTTTCTTCTCTTGTGTGATATGCAAGTTTTCTGGGAGCTTATGGTGAAGCTTGGAGAAGATTATTGGATCTTAAAAAATATTTTATTTTCTTTTACTCTTAAGGGAATTTGGTCTTTTAATAGCTTCATCCTTGTTGATTTTACAAGAGGAGAACATTCTCTCTCTTTCGTTGTATAATTTGGTATTTTGGAGTTGTGAGGAAATTACTTCCTTATTGTATTGATAGTTGTAGTTTTATTGTTCGTTTAGTTTTGCCATTTGGAAAGGAAATTAAATTGGATTAAAGTTGTGTAATTGAGTTAAATAGAAACTAATCTCATATTAAAAGTTTGCCTTAATATGAATAGTGAATAGTAACAGAATAGTAAATAGTGAATAGTAAAAGTGAATAGTGAATAGTAAAAATGGGATTTATGTATGCATATTGTATAATACAAATTGAATAGATGCTTAAACATAGAGTTGCAATTCGGAAATACAATATTTATATTTGTTAAAAAAAAATTAACTCTTTGCTCTGTTTTTAATGATTTATTGGATAGTAATTTGTTTTAACAAATTATATATATATATATTTATTATATATATATATTCTATACTTTCTTTATAGTTAAGGAACTTATTAATGAAATTGTGAGTTAAAGTGAACTGAGTTAATGGCAGTATATATACATATATATATATTTAAATTAAATTTTATAGAAACGGAAGAGAGGGCAAATGATCATGCTCTGTTGAAAAATGATCTATCACCTAAAACAACTGCTATACAAATGTAAATCGTGAGTGTAATACCTCACTAACAACTACTTTGTTTACTCCTTAAGCATACGCCACTGAGCACGCTTACGTGTGCGAGGGGGTTTTCAGAGTAGTAAGAGAAAATTTTTGATAGTTCGTATCATGAACACATGACGCATGTGGACATGACATGCGTGAATATGTGTTGTGACCACATGGGAAATGTGGGCATGACATTTGGTATCAGAGCCCATGTTTCAACATTGGGATCTCTGGGGTTTACGTGTTGTTTAGGCCAACATGGAGTGGGTTGAGCATGATTTGACCCTTGTTCTACTACATGTAGCTGCGAGAGAGTGAGGTTGTGGTTTGTTGACTAACCTTCACCTTGGAGGAATACCCATCCTCTTGTGTTATCATCGTAATGGCCTTGTCACACGATTATCGAAGTCTTCCTCTTGTGTTTTGTGATGTTTGTGATCCTCTTAGTCGATTGTTCTCTCGAGACAGTTGGTCTAGGTGGTGAGAGATTGCGTTGGACCCTTCCTCGCCCTTGTGTATTTTTGTGGAGAGTAGTGACATCTTAATACCCATTTGATTTATTCTTGCCTTGTGAACTTGACGCGTGTTTATCATAGGGTTGAATGACATAATTTTTTGAATTCCTAACCCTTTATATCATTGGAAATTGGAAATGTCTCCTTTGGATTGATAACTAGAAAAGATTGCATGAAGTGTATCTTGCTTTAAATTTTATGAGTGTAATTTGTTACGTGTGTGATTTCATTAGATTACCTTGTAAAAATACTAAGAAAGAAAGAAGTGAAAATTAGTTTTATGCATGGCAAATTGTTAAGAATTAACATATGTCCTTAAATTGTTCAATAAGACATTTGTGTGGTTGGCGATTTTTTTGTAAAGCACTTCTACAAAATAAAATTTTGCATTTTATAACCTTGTTTTTGTGTGAAATTGATATCATGTTATGCATACCTTGTGTGGAAAAGATGTTTAGGCTCCATATAGTAGAATAGTAAAATTAGAGACGTGATCTTCCTATTAGATTCTTCTTGTGATATGCCTCTACTTTATGAACCTTGTGTTAGATAAATGTGTGGTGGTTTCATAGTGCATATGTAGTGTTATATGGGTTATCGTTAACTCCATGATATGTGATGTGTTGTGAGTCACCATCTTGTGAGTTGAAATAATGTTGTTTGGGTTTGATTATGATCTATCAAGCATAGCTAGTAAATTAGTGTACTTACTTGAGGGTGCTACCTTATCTCTCAATGTGAAGTCATGGTTGGATTCCAATATGCTCTAGATGGATTAATTTGAGTTGATGTTTGAGTAAATTTCTTAAAGAATCTTTATGGTAATTACTATGTGACTTTGGGGTATGAAAGTTGTCCTTCTTCACTAAGTAATGAACATTAAAGGAGAATTGTGTTATGTGTTACCTTGTGGATGTAAATACCTGTTATGAACATGTTTGCTGTGTTGTGATTATCCCGTACATGCTTAGTGTACTCATGAGCTTGCAATACTAGGTATCCATCCATGGGTTGAGTGTATAACTACAAGTATGATGGACTCATGCTTGTGTGGTTGTTTGTATGTACACCCTATAAGGTCCAATCTTGGAGTTGGAGACCTTCCATGTGTGGAGTTAAGTAGTGGAGAGGAAGAGCTTAGGAAGCTATGGCAACGTGTTGTGCCATGGGTTGGGAATACCCAACCAACCATACCTTCCTATGCTAGAGTACCCCCTACTTCTCCTTAGTGAATGGACCTTTGAGAGGCCCATAGTGTTATCCTATCATGCACTGTTTCCTTGATGGTACTATTGACATCTGACATGGGATTTTGGTTATGTTTTGGTATGGGCATGTGATTTGCTCGAGGCCATGCTACTTGTGCAGGTTTATTCTTACCTTGATATCTTACGTGTACCTTTGAGAAGGGCACAATGTACTATATTGATGACGTGTACCTTTGAAAAGGGCACGGTGTACTATATTGATGACGTGTTGCCTTTGAGAAGGGCACGATTCCACGTAAGAGTACGTGAAGGTGCATTGATAATACTTACCTACATGATATTATTGCATTGGTTGTGTTTGCATAACACATGTAGTGACCGTGTTTCCCTCCTTCCTTATTGGTGACTTTATATTAGTCACATAGTGATGTAATGTGCACTTTCTTGGATTGTGATTATTTCTTTCGGTTGTTTGGTGACCTTTTTATATCTTGGTTATGTGGATCAGCCATGTTATTTTATCTTGTCTAAAAGTAGCTTAGCCACAACCTTTGATTCTTCTTTTTTCATGTGACTCCTATGGTTACGTTGTTTTAATGTTGAAATTGCGTGCATTTATTCATTTATTTATTTATTCTAAATTGGGTTTTGGAGACTTCTCCTCTTGGCTTTTCTAGATATTTGTATTGGCTAAGCTAAGTTTTTTTTTGTTTTATTTTTCTAGTACTGGTCTTGTGTTGTGATGTTCTTCTCGCCATGTCAATGGAGTGACCTCTAGTGGAGTGTATATAAGGAAGTAGACGTGGGAAACTTTTGAGGATGGGGGTAGGTGTGGACTAGTATGGGCTGGTTATTATCCACTTACCTTCCTAGTGATCTTGTTCTTATGTTGGCTATCTCTTGGAGACTAAACCCCTTATACAAACAAGAGGTAGGCCATTGTGGGAATGTATGGTGAGGCCCCTGAGCGCGTGGCCCTGAGACCATCATTCTACCTGGTTCTTGGATCTTTGGTTACTTGGCACTGGTTATTGGTTACTTGCTTCTATGAGGAGACTATGACATTCCCCTAAACCTTTATCTGAGCCTTGTAAAGTTAATTCCTGTAATGTGGATGAATGAAAATGTTTGTTTGTGTTAGATCTGTATTTGATGTGATTGCATATGAATTGGTATTTTCTCTATAAACTTGTAATGTGATGTGTGAAGATTCTCTATACATGTGTATAGAAGATTGATGATCCTAAGATTAGATGTAGTGAATTTCAACCCATAGAGTGTATTTTGTGAAAGGAAATTAAGCCTTTATAACATTTAGTTACCATGCTTTATTTTCTTGAGAAGAGTTCTTTATTGCATATGTTATCTTCTATACTTACCTTGTCTAGTGCAAAGAAGTTCAGGAAAATACTTCCAACCTCCTCTTGATGACTTTCGGGAGTAAGTCATTTCCTAGGGGGGTAGTATGTAAGGCCCACCCTTGTCTGACTGGTGTGTATCCTATTATTCACCTAGCTCTAGATTAAAATGATAAAATAATTGATTATTATATAATATGGTTGCCAGATGGATATAGGTAGTGATTGGTTATACATCCTCATTAATATGTTTAATTTGCTTTGGTTATGATATGTATATGTGGAATTAACTTTAAGATTTAGTGTGCAGGTATTTCTAACAAAACCATAGATAGTAGAGATCATTCCGCACCTTGTGTTGTAATCCTTTGTGAAGCCAATCTAGTTCCACGAGGAACCAAGATCAACTCTGTATTTGGTGCAATGTTGTAATGTTATAATATTATTTTGCATGAGGTTGAATGGGTTAGGTCTACCATTTTGTAAAATTGAATTATGATATATGTTGTAAGAATTGTATTTGAATTTCATGTTTTAAATTTAAATTTTTGAGACCCTTTTCTCGTGTCTTAACTTGACCCTAGGTGTCCTAACTAAGTCTAAATTGACCTTGGGTTATACCCCATGGGTCTTGGGTCACTTTTGACTTAGGTAACCCTTGGTTAACCTCCGTATGGTCACCTTAACTTCACAGTGAAGTTAAGTGACGAATTTGGAGGCATGGGAAGGATAGGATGAGTGGGACCAACACTTAAGCCCATCCTTTCTCTATTTTCAAGGCTTGAAATGATTCCATGGTCCATCAATAATGGAGGGGCTTATCTTCTTGTTCCTTCACTTTTGGTGAGAGTCCCCATGAAGTGGTGTGGTCCTTCATGAGTGGGGTTATTTTTTTAATCCCACTTGAGATAGTGGGTATATTTTTTAATTCCACTTGAGATAGTGGAGATATTTTATTAATTCCACTTGGGATAATGGGGATTTTTTTTAATTCCACTTGGGATAGTGGAGTTATTTAAATATTACAATCTTAAAAAAATAAATTTTTAATTCATCCACTATGAATTTAAAATTCACAAATAATGAGATCTCTTGATCTCAACTTTTGATCCTCACCCTCCATCATCTTTTCAAAAATTATAAATAAGACCCTTCTCTAAGCAATTAGAGAAGACTGGATTTTGCAGGGGAACTTGATTCTTGTAGTGAAACTTTATTCATGTAGGGGGACTTCATTCTTGCATTCTTATCATGCCTAATTTCCTTTAGGAAATCTTCTTCTGGCATCCTCATAATGCCCAATTCCTTCTCTATTCTCCTCTTCATAGCCTCATAATGCTGAAATTATTCTAGCCATCCTATATCCTCCATTCATTATACCTTAATTGTGATCATAGAGAGATTATTTTTTTTAGAAGGGAGATTTGGAGAGGAGGCTAGAGAGGAACTCTACATCAACTTCATCCATTAAAGAGCTTTTTAAGGTTGTATTTCAAGGCCTTTCCTTTGCATTTTCTATTTCTTGCATGATGGATTTGTGAAATAAAATTTGATTTGTTGTGTTGTAAATTATGTAATTGTGGAGAAATTTATTTGGGTGTTGACAGAGCTTCTTCCACTTGGGAGAAATACTCATCAAGTGTGGGGTAGGGGAGGAGTGATCCTCCTCGAGTACATGCCTTGTTTCTTTTGAGATGTTGAAAGCCTCGAGGATATTTGTGTGACTTTGAAAAATTGTGTTATTTGGCTTGAGAGTCAAAATATGAACTCCTTGGAATCTTTGTTGGCAAGTTGGATTGAGGCCATGAGAAGGAAACTGTGTTGAAATTTAATTGAAGGGTGACACTCTAGAGTTGAGTGTGTCCACTCTCCTATGCCTCTTTAAACTCACAATGGATGAGTTTTGTGTTGTGTAAATATCTATGGGTGTATTTGTGTTTTGGTGTGTTGTTTTTATTTTGTTGTGAAGTGGTATTGAATCCCCTAGGTGTGTGGATGATCTCCCTAGCTCGAGGGTGACCCTCTTACGGGTCTACGGTAGGGAAGAAAGCAGCTTGTGTGGTGTTTCTTCCCTTGTGTGATATACAAGTTTTCTGGGAGCTTATGGTGAAGCTTAGAGAAAATTATTGGATCTTAGAAAATATTTTATTTTCTTTTACTCTTAAGGGAGCTTGGTCTTTTAATAGCTTCATCCTTGTTGATTTTACAAGAGGAGAACATTCTCTCTCTTTCGTTGTATAATTTGGTATTTTAGAGTTGTGAGGAAATTACTTCCTTATTGTATTGATAGTTGTAGTTTTATTGTTCGTTTAGTTTTGCCATTTGGAAAGGAAATAAAATTGGATTAAAGTTGTGTAATTGAGTTAAATAGAAACTAATCTCATATTAAAAGTTTGCCTTAATATGAATAGTGAATAGTAACAGAATAGTGAATAGTGAATAGTGAAGTGTGCATAGTGAATAGTAAAAGTGAATAGTGAATAGTAAAAGTGAGATATATTTATGCATATTGTATAATACAAATTGAATAGATGCTTAATCTTAGAGTTGCAATTCGGAAATACAATGTTTATATTTGTTAAAAATAAATAAATTAACTCTTTGCTCTATTTTTAATGATTTATTGGATAGTAGTTTGTTTTAACAAATTATATATATATATATATATATATATATATATATATATATATATATTATATATATTCTATACTTTATTTACAGTTAAGGAACTTATTAATGAAATTGTGAGTTAAAGTGAACTGAAATAATGGCAGTATATATACATATATATATGTATATATATAAATTAAATTTTAGAGAAACAGAAGAAAGGGCAAATGATTGTGCTTTGTTGAAAAATGATCTCACCTAAAACAACTGCTGTACAAATGTAATTCATGAGTGTAATACCCCACTAACAACTGCTTTGTTTACTCTTTAAGCATACACCACTGAGCACGCTTACGCGTGTGAGGGGGTTTTCAGAGTAGTAAGAGAAAATTTTTGATAGTTCGTATCATGACCATATGACGCATGTGGACATGACACACGTGAATACATGTTGTGACCACATGGGAAATGTGGGCATGACAGTATATCAATGGTTGGAGTTAGTTGGATGTGAAAAATTGGTTGGGGTTGTTGTTGTAACTAGTTTGGACTATGTGGTACATACTCAATCTTGTTTTGGAGAAAGTTTAGACTTCTGAGTTATGTTCTCATAACGGGTTGAAGTTAGACATATTGGTGTGTCTATGTGACATTTAGTATTTCATCATATCTTTGGAATTCTTATTTTTTTAATATGTTTGTTGTTGGAGATTAATACATTGGTTTGATGCTTTGAAGTGGGTTTTTTACCTAAAAGGCTTTTCTCCACATATATTGGTGTCTCTTCTCTTCTGTCTATTTTCCTCTTCTTTCATGTTCTAAAGTGTTAATTTACATACCATTATTCTACTGAAATTTATTTGATATGAAAGTTGCTTTATTTTTCCTCTAATGATTAATGGTGGAAATTAACTATGTTTATCTCTGCTTTAAAGACATAGTAATATGTGCTTGTATCAAACTATATTGATTATCTAATTAAGAAAATCATAAGATATTAGAAGGTGCATATTGGGTATTTTTCCTTACATTGGTCATTGTCACATTTATCCACAATAGAATTCTATGCCCATTTAAGTGTCTAAATGGTTATTTAGTCCACAAAATTTAAGGATGGCTAATTTCTCCGGTAAATCATTCTACCGTCTATAGAAATTTTATAGAAAGCTGATACACAAGGTCGAGCCTGTAAACATGATAGCAGCCACATAAAAGAAGATAATTTCTATAATTTCTATAATTTGTACTTAGAAGTTACAATGCAGGACTGAAATTGAGAACTTATGTGCATTTGGATTAATCTACTTACTATATTTACAGAAAATGAGTACAGTCTAAACCAGTGAGCCAAATTTAATTGTACTGTGGACAACTCCCGCGTATTTACATACTACATTTGGATTAATCTACTTATTATGTAACTTACAGGGAAAATGAGTACAGTCAAAACCACTGAGCCAAATTCAATTGCATTGTGGACAACTCCCACTTATTTACATACTCCCACGTCATGGCTTTATACAAGACAAAGAAATGACTTGGGACAGATAATACAGTCGTTATACATGCACAAACCAGTAAAAAAAAATTACTGCAGTCAACTGACCATAAAAATTGATCATAATCATAGGCTGAAGATATAGAGGACCTTATATTGACTTGTGCCAGTGAATATAAAAATGTAGTGAAAATTTCACAAGGATGTGTTTCACGATGAGAGTTATGAAAAGAAGTCAACCAACAAGCCAATCAAAATTAAAAGTTTGATTTCACAATTTTAACTCTAAGCTCTGAAATAGAAATGTTCTTGGTCCACAACCACTGCTTCCCAATCATCTCGTCACAGAGAACAACCTTTAGGAAACTTAGTTCACAAACAGTTGTAGGTAACCTCCCTCAATTTCTTGAGTTGTCCTATTTCCTTTGGAATTTCTTTCAAGCTCTTAGCATACTGAAATGTCTAGATATTCCAACTGTCAAAGTTTTCCAATTGATGATGGAAGCTCTTTCACGCCTGGTAATGCCGGCAACCTTAACATTCTTAGATAGCTCATATTTCCAAGATCATATGATAAATTCTGAAGCAGATGGAAGTTATTAAATAAACCATGTGAGATTGGAGGGATGTGGCAAATACCAAGATGTAACTCCGAATCATTGCAGTGATTAAAATCTTGTAGCTTGGTGTTGATGAATGTGGACATATTTCCAAATCCTTCGCATAAGCTCAAAGATAGCTTCTCTAAGTTCTGTGGTGTTCTCTGTTTTTCATCAAGGGGTGCAATCAACTTCTCGAAGTGGACATTTTTGAGTTGAGTGAGTGAAGATAAGACATCTAGACCTTTCACTGCTCCATTCTTTGTACCGCAATTGAACACCATCAGAAATTTTGGTGTTTTCACGGATTTCAAGAATGGGGAAGAAAGTATTCTGTTGAAGTAGTAACAACAAATAATCTGTCTCGGTTAAATTCATACCATACCAGTGATTTTCCTCCATATGGCCTGCATATATAAATTACAAAGGAAATCCAATTTGAACATCGTGCATTTATAATGACTACTAGTTATATTGGTTAAATTCTCATCATATTGAATTTGAATCGAGTAATGGAAATATCAAAGGGCAAAAGAGTGCCTAATGTTAACACCATGAGAAATTTGAGAATTGAAAACAGAAATGTTGCATACAAAAAAATCTAGATATTTTGAATATTTTATGTAGGCTGTTGAGTTCACCAACTGAACAAGAAAAGAGAATATCAAAGACATTGTATTAAGTTTTCAATGTCAATTAGAAATAGATTTTTTGCAGGAAAGACATACACCTTATATTATACAGAAAAACGTGCTTGAATTTCAATTTTTTTCTAGAATTTGACATCAAAGGTGAACATTAAAAATAATGGCTAGTATTTCTAAAAAATATATATTTGTCCAAAATGCATCTGTAATAAACTCACCGGTGAAAATGGAGAGAATTTAAGTGCCAAATTCACCATCGTGCTAGCCCTTTACGCTCTTCCCTAACCAATTGCCATCTGCTTCAGAAGTTACCATATGATCTTGGAAATATGAGCCAATATCTAAGAATATTAAGGTTATCGACATTAGCAGGCCTGAAAGAGCTTCCAGTATCAATTGGAAACCTTAGACGGTTGAATGTCTAGACATTTCAGTATGCGAGCGCTTGAAAGAACTTCCAAAGCAAATAGGACAACACAAAAAATTGAGGGAGTTTGATATGACAGAATGTTCCCATTTGACGAGGTTACCTACATCTATTTGTGAACTAAGTTCCCTGAAGCTTCTTGTCCTATGTGATGAGAAACTTGGGAAGCAGTGGTCTCGGGGAATTCATAACACGCCAGTGTTTTTCCTCCATAGGGTCTGCATGTATAAATCACAAAGGAAATCCAATTAGAACATTTTGCATTAATTACGACTACTAGTTATATAGGATATATTCTCGTCATATTGAAGTTGAATCCAGGAACGCAAATATGTAAGGGGAAAAGAGTGCTTGTATTTGCGATACAAAAAAGAAGGGTGCTTAAAGTTACAGCATGAAAGAGATGAGAATTGAAAATAGTAGTGTTGCATATTGTGACTTGGTAGGACATTTAGAGCATCCAAAAAGCTAGTTTACATAGGCTGTTGAGTTTATCCACTGAACAAGTGATTAGAATATCAAAGCTTTACAATAGGCTATTGAGTTTACTTAGAGCAGTGATGCAAACCTTATAATATACAGTTTGACATCAAAGATGAACGTTAAAAATAAATGTTGGTATTTCAAAAAAAATTGGGGCCAAAATGCATGTGTAATAGTTTTTGAATAACTCACCGATGGGAATGGAGAGATTTTGAGTGTCAAATGTGTTGATTTTGGTAGCTAGGTCGGATCCCTTCTAGAGACTGACCTAGTCATGAAATGTTGAATGGCCTACCGGTCTTAGCATTTCGAGATCTCAGATTGTATTATCTGATTAAGGCAAGCCCCAATTGGACGAACTCACCATTCTATGTATCATGAAATTATAAACAGGTCAGGACCTATTTCAAATATGTAATTTGGCACCAAAATGTTTGTGCAATCTCATATAAATGAAGAGTGACTAGTAGTCACAATGCATAGCAATCACTTACCAAATTCTGCCTTGCAAAATCTAATTGATCAGCGATCTACTACAAGCAACAGTGAAGGGCTCTGCCGATCGTTGAACTAGTTCAACGGTTCGACGGGTTCAAAGGTTCGACAGTGCAAGGGTTCTGCTGACAGTTGAACTGGTTCAACGGTTTGACGGGTTCAAAGGTTCAACAGTGAAGAGCTCTACTGATGGTTGAATTGGTTCAACGGTTCAATGGTTTGACGGGTTCAAAGGTTCGACAGTGCAAGGGTTCTGTCGATAGTTGAACAGGTTCAACTGGTTCAATGGCTCGACAGTTCGACAGTTCAACTAATTCAAGAAGTTCAAGGGTTCGATAATTCAAGAAGAGGCCATGTTGTATTTTGATATCTATGTTTCGTGCCTTAGTTGGGAAAAGTTGTAATCTATTTTTGCTCTTAATATAAATTAGATTTGAGATTTTCTTGCTGGGTTTTTCACCTCCAAGAGGGAGGTTTTCCCAGGGTATATGTGTGTTATGTAAGCATTTATGTTTTATTGTTTCTTACTATCAATCTGAATATTAAAATTAACATGGTATCAGAGCCAAGTTCAAATTAGTATAATCAGATTTGTAGTATTCAGTTATTTATATTCTGCTCTTATCATTAAAGATTAGATAAAATGGCTCACAGTCTCAAGGTTGAAGACAGATTGGATGGGGTTTCCAATTTCACATCATGGAGAGTCCGCATCATGCTTGCATTGAATGAAAATGACCTTGCAGACCTTGTGACCAAAGAACCTTTTAAGCCTGAGGCAGAAGGAGAAAAGACCCAATGGAGGAAGAAAGATCTTCAAGCTCAGAAGATCTTAATTGATTCAGTAAAAGATCACATTGGTCTCATCATCTCCAAGTTGAATACAGCAAGCAAAATGTTGAGAACCTTGGAGGAGATGTATGAAATCAACAACACTAGTCATGTTCTAGCTTTGAAACAGCAGCTTCATCACATCAAGATGGCTAAAGGTGAATCCTTCATGGCTTACTTCATGAGGATTTCTGATATGAGAGATCAACTCTCATCTATCGGAAAGATTGTTGATGAAAATGATTTAACTATGCTAGCCTTCAATGGTCTTCCAGCATCTTGGGAATCCTACATTCAAGGAATTAGTGCAAGGGCTGATCTGCCCAAGTTTGACAGATTAAGGGCTGACTGTATTCAAGAAGAGTCTCGACTGGCTGCTAGAGGAGTTATCAAAAATACTCATGAAGACAGTCATGTCCTTGCTGCCCAATCTTTCAAGAAGAAAGGAGGCTATTGGAAGAAGAACAATTTCAAGAGAAATAGAGATCAAAGGTCTAATCCACCTCATGATTCAAAGAAAAAGAAAAAGAAAAAGGACCTATCTCACATCAAGTGTTTCAGATGTGACAAATTCAGTCACTATGCAAGGGACTGTTTATCCCAGCCTAAGCAACAAGGAGAAAACTTAAATGAAGTCTCAATTCAGTCTAATACTGAAGATTTTCTTTTCATTTCTGCTCTGTCAAGCAATGTACCCTCAGACAGTGATACTTGGCTGATTGATAGTGGTGCATCTAGACACATCACCGGCTATCGAGAGCACCTCTCAGATTTAGTGGAGAAAGAGTCTAATCTTCATGTGGTCATTGGTGATGATGCTCACTATTCTGTGAGAGATTTTGGTACCACTTCCCTTAATTTAAATTTTGAAATTTCTCTTCACCTCAGTGATATTTTGTTTGTGCCAGGAATCAAAAGAAACCTTATCTCCATATCAGTACTAGAAGATAAAGGTTATCAGATTGCATTTTTTGAGGGAAGGGTTCTTGCATGGCCTAAGAAGTCCAACATCAAATCAGCTCGTGTCATTGGGAATAGGTATGAGAGCCTATATAAGCTTTCAGCACATCCAGTTCAAGCTCTCATTCATGAAGCACTTGAATCAAGCGAGCTATGGCATAGAAGACTTGGACATCTTCATTTCTGAGCCCTCCCCACTCTTGAGAAGATAGTTAAAGGTATGCCTAAACTTAGTCATATTCATGATAATACATGCAAAGGTTGTGCTATGGGTAAGAACACTAAGAGTTCATTCCATCAAACTGAAAGTAGGACTAAAGAGAAATTAGCTCTTGTGCATTCTGATTTATGTGGACCTATGTCTGTTGCTTCCCCCAGTGGATTCTTGTATTATGTAATCTTTATAGATGACTATTCTAGGAAAACTTGGATTTACTTTCTCAAATCAAAAGAATCTGATGAAGTCCTGAGTAGATTCAAAGAATTTAGAGCTTCAGCTGAAAATCTATATGAGAAAAGAATTAAAGTTTTAAGGTATGACAACGGAGGTGAATACACCTCAGGTAGCTTTCATGATTTTTGTGTTGAGGCAGGGATCAAGAGAGAGTTTTGTGTTCCCTACAATCCTCAGCAAAATGGGGTTGCAGAAAGAAAGAACAAATCCATAGTCGAGGCAGCAAAATCTATGATTCATGACCAGGATTTGCAAACTTTCCTATGGGCTAAAGCATCTAGGACTACTGTCTACATTTAGAATAGATGCCCTCACAGTGTATTGAAAGATATGACTCCAGAAGAAGCATTTTCAGGGATCAAACCTGATATCAATCATTTGAGGATCTTTGGGAGTCCAATATATATCCATGTACCCAAACAGAAGAAAACCAAGTTGGAACCTTCTGGCAAAAGAGGCATTCTTGTGGGCTACAACGAAACATCCAAAGCATTCAGAATTTACATTCTAGGTCAGAAGTTTATTAAGGTTAGTAGAGATGTCACTTTTGAAGAAAATATTGCACTCAAAAGATCTAAAGGCTCAAGTATAGAGATTGACAATGAAGACCATGACAACCCTCAAGACATGGATATTGAGCGTGATACTGAGATTCAGAGAGAGTCTACAAAATCTGAAAATCATGATGATCCAAGTGAGCCTTTGGATCCTACCGATGGGCCTAGGGACATTACTGTGAGCAAGAAGAGACCTCTCTGGATTCAAGAGGCAGAAAAGTTTGCAGCTCCAAGTGGCACATCCAGAAAAAGTAGGAGGCCTCAGAAATTCTCCGACTATGTTACATTGATGTGCAATCTCATTGAGATTGAACCTTCCAGTGTTGAAGAGGCCATGAAACAACAAGAATGGAAGAATGCTATGGATGACCAATATCAGTCCATCATCAAGAATGATGTTTGGGATATTGTGCCTACACCCAAAGGTAAGTCTGTCGTATCTTCCAAATGGTTGTTTAAAATTAAACATGTTGCTGATGGAAGTATTGAGAAATACAAAGCTAGATTTGTGGCTCGTGGCTTCTCTCAGAAAGAAGGCATAGATTATGAGGAAACCTTTGCCCCTGTTGCTCGATAAACTTCTATCAGGACTATCATTGCTATTGCTGCAGCTAAGGGATGGAAGTTGCATCAGATGGATGTAAAGACAACCTTTCTCAATGGTGTTATTGAAGAAGAGGTCTACATTGAGCAACCTAAAAGCTTTGTGATCCATAAGAAATAATCTCATGTATGCAAATTAAAGAAAACATTATGTGGCCTTAAGCAGGCCCCCCGTGCTTGGTATGAAAGAATTGACATGTAATTGGTAAGCCTAGGATTCTGTAAGAATGATGCTGATCCTAACCTTTACTTCAAAGTATTCAATGGTGAAATGTTGATTTTGGTTTTATATGTTGATGACTTATTCCTAACTGGAGAAGATCATCTCATTCTTAGATGTAAGGAAGAATTGACTTTAGAATTTGAAATGAAAGATCTAGGTCTCATGTATTTCTTTCTTGGGTTAGAAGTATGGCAAAGACCAAATGAAATTATTTTAAGTCAAGGAAAATATACCATTGATATTTTGAAGAGATTTGGAATGTTAGATTGTAAACCTATGCCTACTCCTATGGAAACTAACTTAAAGAAGTTGAGTGAATCTGTAGCTAGGTCTGATCTTGTGGATCCCATGGAATACAGGCAGCTGATTGGATCCTTGATGTATCTAGTTAACACTAGACTTGACATTTGCTATGCAGTGAGTGCCCTCAGCTAGTTTATGTGTGAACCAAGGTAGATTCATCTTGTTGCAGCCAAGCATATCTTGAGATATTTGCGTGGTACAATTGGATATGGATTGAAGTACTCTTCCAACACAGTCATTACCTTGGAAGGCTATTCTGATTCTGATTGGGCAGGAAGTGTCACTGATAGAAAGAGCACTTCTGGAGTTTACTTTAGCTTGGGATCCACTATGATATCCTAGTGCAGCAGAAAATAGTCTTCAGTAGCATTGAGTACTGCTGAAGCAGAATATATTGCAGCCTATGTGGCATCTTGAGAAGCAGTGTGGCTTCAAAAACTCCTTGCATGTTTGTTTGGACAAACCTGGGAGCCTACAGTTATTCACAGTGATAACCAGAGCTATGTGAAACTCTTTGCCAATCCTATGTTTCATGACAGATCAAAGCATGTGGAAACTCAGTATCACTATATCCGGGATATGGTGCAAAGGAATGCTATTCAGCTAAAGTACATTAGCACTGATGAGCAAACAATAGATGTTCTCACCAAACCTCTTGCTCAAGTGAAGCTTGCATATTTTTGAGACAAGCTTGGAGTTGTGGAGGATGAAGCTCTAGCTGAGAGGGAGTCTCAGCATCAGTGATACATTATACTATATCCTCCACCCTTTGCGAGTAGGCATGGTGGATCCATCCTCTACGAGTAGGCATAGTGGTAATGCACTCTTCTCTGGGAGAAGTTTGAGGTGAAATCCCTCTTCCACCCTCTACGAGTAGGCATGGTGGAGCCACCCTCTGCAAGTAGGTATGGTGGATATCATGGGAGAAATTCCATGATGTGCTTGTTCACCCATTGGGAGTATCTATGGTAAATGTCATGAGGAGATGACAATAAGCACCTATGTTTTCATCCATGGGAGTAGCCATGATGTTAGTCACTATGTGACTTGATCCTTATGAAGGAATCCTCCCTAGCTAAGAGGGAGTGTTGATTTTGGTAGCTAGGTTAGATCCCTTCTAGAGACTGACCTAGTCATGAAATGCTGAATGGCCTACCGACCTTAGCATTTCGAGATCTCAGATTGTATCATCCGATTAGGTGGGGCCAATTGGACGAACTCACCATTCTATGTATCTTGAAATTACAAATAGGTCAGGACCTATTTCAAATATGTAATTTGGTGCCAAAATGTTTGTACAATCTCATATAAATGAAGAGTGACTGGTAGTCACAATGCATAGCAATCACTTACCAAATTCTACCTTGCGAAATCTAATTGATCAAAGATCTACTACAAGCAACAGTGAAGGGCTCTGTCGATGGTTGAACTGGTTCAACGGTTCAATGGTTCGATGGGTTCAAAGGTTTGACAGTGTAAGGGTTCTACCGACAGTTGAACTGGTTCAACGGTTCAACGTGTTCAAAGGTTCAACAGTGAAGAGCTTTGCTGATGGTTGAACTGGTTCAATGGTTCAAAGGTTCGATGGGTTTAAAGGTTCAACAGTGCAAGGGTTCCACCGATAGTTGAACTGGTTCAACGGTTCGACGGTTCAACTAATTCAAGAAGTTCAAGGGTTTGATAATTCAAGAAGAGGCCATGTTGTATTTTGATATCTATGTTTCATGCCTTAGTTAGGAAAAGTTGTAATTTGTTTCTGCTCTTAATATAAATCGGATCTGAGATTTTCTTGCTGGGTTTTTCACCTCCAAGAGGGAGGTTTTCCCAGGGTATATGTGTGTTATGTGAGCATTTATGTTTTATTGTTTCTTACTGTCAATCTGAATATTAAAATTAACATAATGCATGATCATTAAGCAACTCCCCTTTACACAACATCTTGCTATTGATTACATCATGCTGAGAAAAATATAACTCTGAGGCATTTCCATATGGGATTGTTGTAATTCCCTGTTAAGTGCTAGCAAGTTAGCTTAGTGTTGGAAAAATATGATAACAAAAGATCCAATATAAAAAAGGAATAACATATTACCTGAGATTGCTAGTTAAATTTAACAGGTTTCCGCTTGCAAGTTCAGATAAGATAGCAAAAGCATCACCAATTTGCAGGTTTCGAATATAAACCCAAGTATCCAATAGTGCATCACCTCAGATATTTTGTCCTCTGGAAATAACACCAAGTCTAAGAAACATTCCTTGTCTACATCTAAGAAGTGAATACTAGTTTGCAACAATCTAAACAACCATTTTCTGTGATAATCTTATATGCAATCTCCTCTAGAAATCTTGTTCTTTGTCCTTTTCGAAACCTCTTGGGGTTCCCCATGCAAAACTCCCAATCACCTTCAGAGCAAGTGGCAGACCATCACATTCTGCTTGCACCTGCACATCATAAAATATAAAGAAAATTAGAAGCAGACCGTGTAGGACAACAGAATCTAATTAATATTTTTTTCTTATCAAATATTTATGAGACTCAGAAGACAACAATTATTTTAGAAAAATCCATACCTCCTTTACTATATTTGCATCTGTAGCGCTTGAAAGTGACTTCTGTCCAAAAGCCCAGAAGCAAAATAGCAACAGAGAACCCTTTGAACCCAACAATGGTAACTGATAGAGTTGTTAGAGGGGGTTGTGGATTTCTCTTTGGTAGTTATAAGAGTTTTGTATCCCCGACCTTCAAATAATAATTTTCCCACATAACCAGTAAATCAACTATAAAAGAAACACTTCTTATCAACTACACAATACAACAAAAGAGTTGAACTGTCCCAACTGAAAAGAAAACTAAATAACTAATTATAATACAACAGAAATGTGTAAACCCAAATATTAACACATTAGCACACAGTTGGATATGTGCTAACTCATCTATTTTCATACACATATGACATTCAAAGAGATAATAACCCAGAATGCGTTTATTAATAAAGCCTCAAAGCATTCAGGAAAACATAAACATAATTTAGAGGGGATATCACCTTTAATTTGGAAATGATTGCGCACAGCCAATGCGAGAGTACTCTTCCCACCACCGACACCGGGCTGTGGAACAAAAACCCCTTCAAATCGCCAATACATTTCTCCAACCCATATAAATCTAAGATTTTCCAGGAACATTATCATCATAAAAGTATGTGGATTCATCCACCATTTCAGAACTGTCAATAAAATGATCCGAAGCCATTTGTTAAACTTTTTACAAACGGTTGATTTCTTTCCAACTTGAAGCTTACTGCTGCGTAATCATACATGTCTTCCTTATATAAAAAATAGAAGCGGTAGATATTAAACGACTCGATTGCAATGGAATCGGCATTCTCAGCGTATACGCGCATGAAGCTGTAGAGAATTTTTCCTTGCCACAGTTTCATATTGACTTGTCGCATTCGTTTCATATTAAAAGTGATTACAGAAGGACAAATTGATAAAAAACAGTCCTGTAGGTTGGGTTTATTTGCTTGTCAACTTCTTCCATCCGCGCTGCCAGGAAGCTAATTTATTTATGGAAAATAATTTTTCATAACCATATAAAAAACATAGAGAACCTTTTATGATAGCTATTTCAAATTCTTTTAAGTTATTATTGCTACGTTTACTTGTTAAATAGGACAATCTTTTAAATATTTAAAATATAGTATCTTAAAAATATTTGTCGTATTAAATTATAGATGGGTAATTATCTTATGTTCAAAGAGAGATTTTCTTTTAATTAATTATAAGATTAAATTAGCTTCTAAATCAGTAAATAAAATCTCTCAGGATAAAAGTGAGAAAGGATAGTTATATGTTGTTAATCATATTTAGGTGGTCACAATAGTTCCAACAAGGGGTCTCAAATTAGCATCCATAATATAGGTCATAACAATGGTGCAAAGCTTCTAAAGCCTTGGCACTTGTCATGGCATGTTCTTGATTCAATGCTAATGATAAAGTAAGACAAATTGTGGTGGCTTTGTTAGAACCTGCTTGCTCTTTTAGTGAGCCCTCCAAGGAGGCTAGTAGACCTCATCACTCAAGAACAACGCTCCTTAGAAATGTTTTATCTTCTTCCATTTTTAGTAATGTCTTCATTTGTTGAAACCTCTTCTTCCCCTAAGGGAAATTCGTATTCTATAACCTTCCTCGAGTTGCAGAAGAAGGGGAATTTGTCCCTAAGAAATGTCATATGTAGTTTGAAAAGTTCTCTCCATAGAACCAAAGTCACTTTTTTAGAATAATTATTCTAATTTGAAAGCATTGGACTTTGATGAAATATCATTAGACTTGTCTTTTTAATAAATTTCTTCTCATGGAAAGTCAAGGATTTAATAGACTCATATTTTAACTTTACAATGCAAGAATATCAAAAGAGATTTGCCTCTTTAGACATTCTTTATCTTTAAGGGATCAAGGTAGTTGGTTTTCTACTCCTTGTCTTGTATTAGGTCTTATGGCCAAAGAGTTTTAGTTTCAGGTCACGAGTAATGACATGGCAACTTGGTGACAACTATGGTTGTGAAATGACAACTCGGTTATGTTTATGCATGGTTGTGACTCTTCTAAGAAGGTTTTGTGGGTCATGCTCAACATTAACAACAAAGCCTTTAGGATTGTCAAATCTATGTCTTGAATGATGTATTTGAAAGGGCTTTTCTTTGGTTATAACTTGTATATGAACTGCTTGGGGCCTATTGTTTCTCTAATGGTGATTTTAATATGGTTATGATGGCATCTAACAAGTAATGGGACTTCCAAATGAGGTGGAGAGTTGATGAAGGAGAGACAAGGTTCTACATGGTTAATAAATTTAGCCTTAACGATCCCATCTTGGCTTCCAAACTATTTCTTTGGCATGGTACACCTAGTCCAACTTGTGTAGTGGAGTGGGAAGAATAATAATGTGACTTAAGATCACACTATGATATTTGTGCAACTATATATTTTTTCATTGCATGTTACTATATTCTTCAAGTCAAACCTTTATTAGATATAATTTTTTTTACCACTCTCCAATATATTTCTTGGAGGAATGGGGTCTTCAAAAGCCCATAATTGTGAAAACACATTTTTCTTAAACATGTCATTACTTCATCAAAGGCCAAATCTTGCTCATATATAACATGTTTGGAACTCTCTATTATATTTCCAATGTGACATAGGTTGGATTGATATGGGTTTAATACCATAACTTGCACTGGTAATTTTTTGAGGATATATGGCCACCATCTAGCTAGGTTCCACCAAAAATCCTACATGACCATGTAAGCAAAGCTTAGCTAGCTCTCCACTCAGCTCAAGACAATTCCCTTACACAAACCCTTGCATCTTTATATTCAAACTATGCTATTAGGTGCAAGTTGTGGATGTGTACACAACTAGAGAACCTTAGATCAAATCCAAACTTCACTGGTTGAGGTTTGGCAACCAAACATCTGAGGAATTCTTTGAATACTTTTGGGAATACAACTAATTGAAAAGATAAAATCCATAGATCGATAATGAGTGGAATGTCTTATGTTTCCTCTCTACTGTATGAGTGATCGATAATGAGAGGAGATGAGATTGATACTTGGTGATCGATGCCCTAAGATAATGCCCAACAACTTCCTTTAATATCCTTGATTGGCTGTTTCTACCAATAGTCGCTTCTTTTGAGGATCGTCACCTTTAATTATTGTTAATATGATCGATGCTCCTTCTTAATCGTTGTTTGTCATATACGATCTTTGTTTTGGTCTTCATTTTCATAGTCGGTATTTTGTCCTTTATACAATAGTTATCTTTTCTTGTTGACTTGGGATCTTTAACGCGATTCCTCAATATCATTTATCTTTGCTTTGTTTATACCGCGGACTTAGCAATATGAAACTACCTTCAAAGGTTGCGCCACCGATAGATGGAATTGGTCAGTTACGTTGGATTAGTGACTTGTCTTATACTATTCACTGCCTATCCCTTTTATTAGATACTTATTAGAGTTTAGACAAAATTCACAATTCGATGCTGACCATTTGCTTATCCAATCGCTGCCTTATATTTTCCCCACCACAATTTATGTTAATGCACTTTATTACATATACAATATTTATAAATATATTCATTTTTATATATAATTATAATTATAATTAAAATATATTTATAGTATTAATAATATATATTATATTATAATGATTACAATTATAATAATATTTTAATATCAATATTTATATTATATTTTAGTCATCAAAAGTGATTTATCTATCTTATCATGATGTTTAAATCTTTAATTTAAACAATGTCTTAATACTAGGACATGATAGCATGTTGAGGATTTGGGAAATTTAGTCCAAACCAAAGTACAACAGTTTCTTCAGCTTCTTTATGATGACCAAGAGGATTAGGCCTAGTTTGTTGGATAGGAAGGGTGGCATTTTGGATAGTGGTTTATGTTTGAATGTTTGTAATTGTGGGTGGTATTGTAGGCACCTTCATTGCATCTCTCTTTTAGTGTATGTTTTGATGTCTGTTGCTATCTAGAAGTCTTCTTCGTGTATTTGTAAGTAATTTTCCTTGAATAAAGTTTTTATTATATATATATATATATCATAGTTCCATGGGGTTTCGGGGACAGGGACAGGGGGACGGCAAGGGACGCGTTTCGGGGATGGGTGGTGGGGGGTCTAAGTTTGGGGGTGGCGGGGGGGCGTTGCCCTAAAATACATATAGTACTTGAAAAATTAGTTATAAAAAGATGTATAACTATAGAAGCCTAAGAAATAACTTAATAAGAAAAGTTTAGAGTTTAAACATATTGGGCTGAAATGCAACCTTTAGCAACATCCTCCCTATCTATGTCAAAATGGGAGCTTTGGAATTGGGTAGACATCCATCGAAACATAAAGGATAGAGGAATTTTGTCAGATGTTGTAGTTGCAACTTCCCTATTAGACAGGTATGCAAAATGTGGAAGCACAGACAAGGCATGTGAACTTTTTGATAGAATGCCTTAAAGAAATGTCATCTCATGGACTGCAATGATTGCAGGATATGCACAAAATGGACTTGTTGAAAAGGATTTAGAAATTTTAAAGAAAATGCAATTGGCTAGTGTAAAGCCAAGTTCCACAACCTTTGTCAGCATCCTCCCTGCCTGTGTCAAAATGGGAACTTTGGAATAGGGTATGGACATCCATCAAAACATAAAGGATAGAGGAATTTTGTCAAATGTTGTAAGTTGCAACTACCCTGTTAGACATGTATGCAAAATGTGGAAGCATAGACAAGGCACATGAATTGTTTGACATAATGCCTCAAAGAAATGCAACGGGGGGATGATGGGGGGATAGCGGGGGACGTTTCCCTGATGTCTCCCCATCCCAAAAATGTCTCCATCTCAAGGATGGTTGTTTTCCAGGGGGGATGCGTCCCCGTGGAAGTATATATATATCTTATCATCAAATGGTTTATGAATGAAAACGAGCGATTGAAAATTAGATCAAACCAATTGTATCAATAGGTTAATGGGGATCATTCCCAATTTGAGGTTAAGGTGAAGTTCAAAGAGGATAACTGGAATGAGTTTAAGGATATTTGTGAGTTTAGGATTGCTATAGAAGGGTTTGACTCTTGATTGAGTAGGCTTGAAAGAAACTATGAGGATTTGAAGGCATCTTTGAATAAGATCATCCTTCTCAGCTGGACCACCATTAAAAACTCAGCAACCAGCATATCAATGCTTCAAGAGAATATGTTGAAATGAAAGACACTAGGAGCCATATCAAGTAAGAGGGCACAATTATTGACTTGGATAGTGAAATGTTGGAGGACCATTTGGAATGCTTGAGGGAGGAATAGAATGTAGTTAACTCCTTGAAGGATCTCCCTTTGGCTCAGCTGTAATCTTGGTGGGGTTGCTATTTTTACATGTTAGTTTGTTGTTGACTAGTTTCTCATTGTTGTCTTTCAACTTTGTTTCCTTTTTCTCCTAATGGACTATTGTGTTCTTTTGTTGTACGTAAATCTCTAATGTTTATATTTTGGCCATTGTAAAAGGGTTTGGGCCCTTTCAAAAACCCACTTTTACCTAATAATAATTAAAAAAATCTTATGGAAGTTATAATTAAAAATATTAATAGAATGTTCTCAAAAATTGCTATGAAATTAATAAATATTATGTATTCATAATAATGATAATTTAATACTCTATATGATAAATATTAGGACAATTCAAATTGAAATATTCCTATCTAAGAACAATATAACAAATAATATAGGAAAGATGAATAACAGAATACTTTATTAATTATTTTGACAACTATTATAGTTTGTAGGAAAAAGAACCATTCACATAACTCGCTGGACATCCTAGCATATAGATTGGTTCCTAGGATGAAGCTAGGTGTAGGTTGGATCCTAGATGCCTAGATTTTATTTTGTTGTCACTTGTTGGTAATGGTTGCTAATGAAAATTTGTGTTCCCCTTTATATACTGCTGGCAACTCCTGTATCTTCTCCACATCTAACTTTTATTAATGCTACTTCTTTGTAACTAAATGATGATGGTTGCTGGAGGGTTTCTTCCCCAAAACTTGTTGACTATACCTGTGGGTTTTCGTCCTAGGCACTAAGAAAATTCTATAGCTAAGAAACTCACATAAAGAAGGTTTTTGATTTCAAAATAAAATGATGCTCTACTATTCCCAACGTTGCAAATAAAACCCTCAGTTTGGGTAATCCAAGAATTTTGGGAATTAATCCCACATTTATTATTAATTAACTAATCAATCACTCACAAGATTTCAGGGATTTAATTGACTACATGACTCCTAATTTATCTTAATGTAACCAAAGGAGCATACAACCAAAAAGATGGGTATAACTGTAGTACCCCCCTATTTAAGGATATTTTATCATTAATTGGCTGAGCCATGTCCCCACTATCCAACTTAACTACTTCTAACTATTGACAATGGACCTGGTCAACACCCATTCCATGTCAGTTGTAATGA
The DNA here is from genome assembly GCA_027924645.1 of Cunninghamia lanceolata. Lineage (NCBI taxonomy): Eukaryota > Viridiplantae > Streptophyta > Pinopsida > Cupressales > Cupressaceae > Cunninghamia > Cunninghamia lanceolata. The sequence continues at coordinate 10,588,871 of BSBN01000937.1, read as the reverse complement.
CATAGTGTTGGTGGTCAAAAAGGGGACATTACATGTCCTCCCACCCCAAAATTTGCTTGTCCACAAGCAAGAAAATGCTAGATGGTCGACTATTGACAAACTCCCAAGTGACATCTTCCCATGGACAACCTTTCCATCATACCAAAACTTTAGTCTAAACATGGTTTTGCAGTTGTTTCTCTTGAGTACTAAGTGTTTGTAGTAACAACTTTCCCTCATCATCTAATGGTGGAAGCTTAGCTGAACGTGTGACTTGCTGCCCCACTACTTCCTTCAAATAGAACACGTGAATGACATCGTGAATTCAACTAGAAGTGGGTAACTCCAACTTGTAAGTCACCTCACCCACATGTACAATTTTTGTAGGGTTTGTAGAAATGGGGTTTTAACTTTTTCAGCCCCATTTCTTTTTAAGGTAGATTGCTTGTAGGGCTATAGTTGAAGGAAAACCATGTCTTCGACTTCAAAAAATCTTTCAGTGTGAAGCTTATCAACATAAATCTTTTCCTAATTTTATGCACTGGAGCTGATCACGTAAACTTGTCAAAACATGTCTTCTTTGTTCAACAAAGTCTCTTGCTGCAGGAACTCATCTCTCTAGAATTGTCAACTCTGCAAAATTTGGTGAATCATAACCACACAATGCCATGAAAGGGGACATCCCAATTGACATGTGATAGGTATTGTACAACAATACTCTCAAAGCTATAACCAATGCACCCAAGCTAAGTCACAATCAGTCATGAAGCATGCATCTATCACTAACCACATTGTGGGGTAAACCATGCAAGTGAAAGACCTCCTTGAAGAAAAGATCTACGACCTGTGGAGCCTTGAATTCACTGGGAATGGAGAAGAAGTGGGTAAACTTTGGCAATCGATCAATAACTACAAAGATGCAATTCTTTCCTCCTACAATAGGCAAACAGACAACAAAATCCATTGATATGGATGCCCATTTTTGCTAAGGAATGGGGAGGGGTTCAAGTAGACTTGTAGGGAAATGAAAAGACCTCCTCAATTCTGCCTTGAATTTTCTCTAATTTCTAATGGTTTGACATTTCGTCAAACACTTTGCATACTGCTGGTTTTCAATGATTTTTTGAGCTTAATTATGAGTGGAATGTCTTATGTTTCCTCTCTGCTGTATGAGTGATCGATAATGAGAGGAGATGAGATTGATACTTGGTGATCGATGCCCCAAGATAATGCCCAATGACTTCCTTTAATATCTTTGATTGGCCATTTCTACCAATAGTCGCTTCTTTTGAGGATCGTCACCTTTACTTATTGTTAATATGATCAGTGCTCCTTCTTAATCGTTGTTTGTCTTTTCTCGCATGGTCATTGTTTACATAATCGTTGTTTGTCATATACGATCCTTGATTTGGTCTTCATTTTCATAATTGATATTTTGTCCTTTATACAATAGTTGTCTTGCTAACTTGGGATCTCTAACCCGATTCCTTAATATCGTTTATCTTTGCTTTGTTTATACTGCTGACTTAGTAATATGAAATTACTTTCAAAGGTAGCACCAACGATAGATGGAATTGGTCAGTTATGTTGGATTAGTGACTTGTCTTATACTATTCAATGCATATCCCTTTTATTAGATACTTATTAGAGTTTAGACAAAATTCATAATTCAATGCTGACCATTTGCTTCTCCAATCGCTGTCTTATATTTTCCCCGCCACAACTTATGTTAATGCACTTTATTACATATACAATATTTATAAATATATTCATTTTTATATATAATTATAATTATAATTATAATATATTTATAGTATTATTAATATAAGTTATATTATAATGATTACAATTATAATAATACTTTAATATCAATATTTATATTATATTTTAGTCATCAAAAGTGACTTCTCTATCTTATCATGATGTTTAAATCTTTAATTTAAACAATGTCTTAATACTGGGACATGACAGCATGTTGAGGATTTGAGAAATTTAGCCCAAACCAAAGTACAATAGTCTCTTCAGCTTCTTCATGATGACCAAGAGGATTAGGCCTAGTTTGTTGGATAGGAAGGGTCACATTTTGGATAGTAGCTTATGTTTGAATGTTTGTAATTGTGGGTGGTATTGTAGGTGCCCTCATTAGATCTCTCTTTTAGTGTATGTTTTGATGTCTGTTGCTATCTAGAAGTCTTCTTAGTGTTGTTTCAAATTCTTTTAAGTTATTATTGCTACGTTTACTTGTTAAATAGGACTATCTTTTAAATATTTAAAATATAGTATCTTAAAACTATTTGTCATATTAAATTATAGATGGGTAATTATCTTATGTTCAAAGAGAGATTTTATTTTAATTAATTATAAGATTAAATTAGCTTCTAAACTAGTAAATAAAATCTCTCAGGATAAAAGTGAGGAATGATAGATATATGTTGTTGATCATATTTAGGTGGTCACAATAGCTCCAACAAGGGGTCTCAAATTAGCATCCATAATATAGGGCATAACAATGGTGCAAAGCTACTAAAGCCTTGGCACTTGTCATGGTACATTCTTGATTCAATGCTAATGATAAAGCAAGACAAATGGTGGTGGCTTTGTTAGAACCTGCTTACTCTTTTAGTGAGCCCTCCAAGGAGGCTAGTAGACCTCATCACTCAAGAACAACACTCCTTAGAAGTGTTTTATCTTCTTCCATTTTCAGTAATGTCTTCATTTGTTGAAACCTCTTCTTCCCCTAAGGGAAATTCGTATTCTATAACCCTCCTCGAGTTGCGGAAGAGGGGGAATTTGTCCCTAAGAAATATCATATGTAGTTTGAAAAGTTCTCTCCATAGAACCAAAGTCACTTTTTTAGAATAATTATTCTAATTTAAAAGCATTGGAATTTGATGAAATATCATTAGACTTGTCTTTTTAATGAATTTCTTCTCATGGAAAGTCAAGAATTTAATAGACTCATATTTTAACTTTACAATGCAAGAATATCAAAAGAGATTTGCCTCTTTAAAAATTCTATATCTTTAAGGGATCAAGGTAGGTAGTTTTCTACTCCTTGTCCTGTATTAGGTCTTATGGCCAAAGAGTTTTAGTTTCATGTCATAAGTAATGACATGGCAACTTGGTGACAATTGTGGTTGTGAAATGACAACCCTGTTATGTTATGCATGGTTGTGACTCTTCAAAGAAGGTTTTGTGGGTCGTGCTCAACATTAACAACAAATCCTTTAGGATTGTCAAATCTATGCCTTGAATTATGTATTTAAAAGGGCTTTTTCTTTGGTTACAGCTTGTATATGAACTGCTTGAGGCCTAGTGTTTCTTTAATGGTGATTTTAATATGGGTATGATGGCATCTAACAAGTAATGGCACTTCTGAATGAGGTGGAGAGTTGATGAAGGAGAGGCAAGGTTCTACATGGTTAATAAATTTAGCCTTAACGACCCCATCTTGGCTTCCAAACTATTTCTTTGGCATGGTACACCTAGTCCAACTTGTGTAGTGGAGTGGGAAGAATAATAATGTGACTTAAGATCACACTATGATATTTGTGCAACTATATATTTTTTCATTGCATGTTGCTATATTCTTCAAGTGAAACCTTTATTAGATATTATTTTTTTTACCACTCTCCAATACATTTCTTGGAGGAATGGTGTCTTCAAAAGCCCATAATTGTGAAAACACATTTTTCTTAAACATGTCATTACTTCATCAAAGGCCAAATCTTGCTCATATATAACATGTTTGGAACTCTCTATTATGTTTCCAATGTGACATAGGTTGGATTGATAGGGGTTTAATGCCATAACTTGTACTGCTAATTTTTTGAGGATCTATGGCCACCATCTAGATAGGTTCCACCAAAAATCCTACATGATCATGTAAGCAAAGCTTAGCTAGCTCTACACTCAGCTCAAGACAGTTTCCTTACACAAACCCTTGCATCTTTATATTAAAACTATGCTATTAGGTGCAAGTTGTGGATGTGTACACAACTAGAGAACCTTAGATCAAATCCAAACTTCACTGGTTGAGGTTTGGCAACCAAACATCTGAGGAATTCTTTGAATACTTTTGGGAATACAACTAATTGAAAACATAAAATCCATAATAGGAGTAGATAAATTATAAATAAACAAATTGTTGAGTAAATAAACCCAAAGTAAACACATTATTGAGATTCAGTTAAAGTTTTACAAGATTTTCTTTAGTACACTAAAAATGTGTTCAAAGCCCAAGGCCCATCACATGCTGATGAGGTGGCTTTTGAATAGTTATGGGATGTGGTCCATTATTGTCTCTTTTCCCCTCAATCAATGGTTTATGGTAAGCTCCAGGTTTCTTAGGAGAACCTCCATTCTAATGTTGCTAACATGGCTAACTATAATGCATTTGATTGTAATAGATTTCCTTGTAAAATCTCCAAATTCTCTTGGGTTATGTTGACCTTAATTTACACAAAGCATATATTAAAGCTTTTGATTTAGTATCTCTAGGGTTTGCCATAAACAAAGGAAATGTTAAATCCATACATAAAGTGGGTGATCTTAAGCTGATAGGCAATTAGAGACTAATCGCTCTACTAAACTTCTTTTATAAGATAATTACCAAAGATCTTTCACTTTATGTTCAATTCTCATATTGTCTATCCATGTGAAATAAAATTTATTCATATAGGGTAGATTTATCTTAGACAAGGTATGGAATGGGATAGGAAATTTAACTAGAAAGCAATCTTTACTAAAATTGACTTTGAGAAATCTTGTGATATGATTGAATGGCCCTTCATTCTACCCATGCTCAAAATAGTTTTCTTTCAACCAAACTTTCTCTAGTTAGTTAGAATGTTATTTGTGGATGTTTCTACTTTCCTTATTGCTAATGGAAACTAATATGGATAATTTGATCTCATAAGATTTATCTATAAAGGATGAGTTCTTGTACCATCACTTTGTGTGTTGATTGTTTAATGCTTTAGATACCTCATTTCTATTGCTATTTTAAAAATATGATTTAAAGGAATTTTCCTCTCAAGTAGTGATTCCCACAAAAATGTTCATAATTGTGTCACACTTTTATAAAGGAAATGGCCAACAAAAACATAGTTTTTAAACTTGAACCACCTAAAATTGACATGTATGTTTTGTAACAACCCTCCCCATTGGACTTTATCAAAAGTCAGTAAATTCATTGCTTTCAATTTCTTTGCCCGTGCCATACGATGGATTTTGGGGAGAAGTGGGTGTATGAGTTTAAAGCTATAGCCAGAAATATCTTGAGACGGGTGAGCAATTTATGTTCTAGAAAAGAATGGGGCAGAGTTTTGGGTGGATAATGTCTCTCCCTTTCTTGGGTTGTGCGGGCACTAGAAGAGGTGAGAGTTGAAAATTTTAGGAAAACAAAGCAATTCTCCCCTAACAGTGGCGGCGGGGGCCATCTAACAAGATACATATGAGGGATCTTCTTCCTGATGGTCCTCTAGCGATCCGCTCCTCCAGCCCAAGTCATTCTCCTCTATTTGTAGTGGTGTTTGATGGAAAGAGCCCGCTGGGGATTTCTGCATAGGTATTTTCAAAAGGGAAGTTTGCTACTAGTGCTAGAGGAGAGGGCCACCACAAATCCTCTTCTTTACTAAAAGATGGCGTCGTATATTTTGATGGCTTTCCTTCTGACTTCTTCTCCAATTTTTTTGGTCCATTCTAGTTTCCCTTAAAACTGATGTGCACTCTCTTTCTTTGGAAAAAAATCTCTCTGTGATTGGTGGGGTAGAGCCTTCAGGGATTAATATTCAATGTAGCAAAAGGGTTGAGATCTCTTGCCTCATGTTGATTAGTTATTTCCCTCTGGTATGGATGGAGCTTTGTCTCTTCTTCCAATGTTGTTAAATCTAGAGCCCATTGTAGAAGGAGAGGCCGAGCCTATGCAAATTATGACTCTGGAATTTAGGGAGGAAGTGGCTGGGAGTGAAGATTGGTTGAAGTGAAAAAATACATAGCTATTTTCCCTTGTGTGAAGGGTTGGTTTTGGATAACTTATAAATCCCCTTCAGAAAAAGATCGAGTCTCCAATGCAGGTAGATTGAGTAGTGAATGTCAGCAACCATGGTGTGGAAAACCCATAAATGAGCGAGGACAATTAAAGGCTTGAAGGGTGAATTGGAGGGAATCGATTTGTAGAGTCGAACCCCACGATACTTGATCTACATATCTAGTCTTTGAAGCAATGGGAGTCTAGACATGAGGTTAAAGGTCCAACTTGGGCATGGAACCCCTGCCTAATCTAGGTACTTGGACTTGTATCGGAAAGCATCTAAAAGCCACTGAATCAGAGCAATCACTCAAGCAAGCATTTGATTTGTAAGAAAGTGGTGCAATCAGAAGGGGAGTGCGTTGAAAGGGAGTGAGATCTGTTTGGAGGTAGGTTCTTTAGTTCTTTGTTTTTCCAGCACATAAACTATACTTTGTTTGATGCAACTTTATCCACCGCAGAAGAACTGAAACCCCATCTCTGCATTTTTAAAGTATGCCAAAATTATTTCATTTTCCTTGGGCATATTCCTTTAAACATGCTGAATGATTTCCTCATTTTGTAGATCAAGAAGGGTTTTCAAAGAAAAATATGTCTTTTGATTTTTAATTTTAGGGAAAACAAGGGTTGATCATATAGACAATATAATGAGGGCAGCCTCACAGAAAAACTAGGATGTAATGGTAGAGAGTGAAGAGATCTAGTTCCATGGAAACCTTTTGTTATATGTCAATTTTATTTCTGCAGATTTATTTTCATTTTAACTCTTCTTATGAATCTTGGGCGGCTTTTTGGTTCTAGTCATTACAGTCTTTTCCTGCTAAACGGAGAGCCTTGTGGAAACTAGTCTTTGGGTTAAAGAATGTTATGGCACCAATACCTTAGATATATCTATCCATTTATTTGCATTGAAAATTAGTCACAAAATCTTTAATTTGGAAATCTGTTCCACAACACAAGGATCTAAGGGAACTACTGTAGGAGAAAATGATTAAGATTTCCTTTTTGTAAGTTTTTTAACATTTCACTTTGCTATGTTAAATATGGTAGACAATATGCAAATTCAGGCTATGAGTAGACTTGCAACACCATTTTCTGTGTTTTTTCTTATAATATCCTTGCTTTCCTTTGTGAAGAGTGATCAAATTGGGGTCACTGGAGTTATTACACAATTGATCTAATTGTCAAAGACCATTTTCAATAAAATTACATTGTCATTGAAAACTTTTAGCTAGTAGATCACATTTTTTTAATTTTTGTATTTAATATTTAAAAATAACATATTGTGTTTCTATTGAGTTAGATGTGGTGTCCTTGGGACACGTTCCCTGCCGTCTGTGGCTATTCTAAATACTTTGGGGATGTAGATGGGATAATCACCATCTGACCTATTTTTATTGGATTGTTTTAATTAGGTTTTGTATGCCTCGTTTGGTTAAACGAGAGCAGCTTATGTCTAGGATATTGAGTCCTCGTGCATGGCCTTGAGCACTTGTAAAGGATAAGGATGCATACGATGAGGCTGATCCGTCTGCAGGGCATCGAGTTATCGATCTGTTGGGCATTGATTCGAGCATGATTAAGTCTCCTCATCTGTATGAGAGGTGCACTTGAGTCCATGTGGTGCCATCCCTTCGAGCACACATGATGACACTCCATCTAATTTACACCCTAGTGTCTTGTACCTTTGTAGTCGTGAGTAGTACCTAACATTATATTGATGAGTATCTCTATGTTTTGACATTGTCTTTATGCAAGGTTTTCCGTGTTTGCTTTATGATTGATGTGACTGTTGGCCATCATGTATACCCTTACTTTGTTACTTCTATTTGGGCCTTGTGACTACCTCCGATCATGGTGGGGTGGTCTCTTATGAGTCCACATGGTTGGGAGGTGTTGTCACTGCCATTGGGGACCGATATACAAGTTTTGGAGTACCTGTTGGAGATGTTCTTTCTCTCTGTTAGTTTACTAGTTATTGTACTCTTTTAGTTATTGTACTTGTATGTCATACACATGGATATGCCATTGCACTATATATTCTTTTAGGTCATTGTACTCTCTTAAGAGATAAAATGTAATCATGTAATTTAATGAGAAGAAATGAGTTGTTTCCTATTTGGTTTGTGAATTCTCGTGTGGGTATCAGATCCATTTGTACTAGATGCTTTGGATTCATGTTTATAATCTGGAATGGTTTATAGGAACATTTAGGTTGGTGCTTAAAATGACTGTAGTTTGGTTAATGTTTCTCTAGAGAGTGATTTAGTCCTCTCCCATGGGTTGTGCATTCAACCATATTTGGCCATAAATGCTGTCGATCTATTGAATTGGCAACCATATATGTTTATGTTATCTATTTGTGTCAAAAAATAATTTATCTTGTCCTCTTTTAGCCCTTACCATTTGGGGTTGCAGGGCGAGATGTTACATCTGGTATCAGAGCCCATGTTCACACACTGGGAGCTCTAATGTACTTGAGCCTTCTATGTTTTGTTGTATTTGGTGTGTATGACATGAGCTTGTTATATTGTGTGTATAGTGTTGATTGCTTTCATGCCTTAGCATGGCATTAATGGGTTAAATTTCAACCCCATGCTTAGAATCATGGTGGAAATAGCTTCCTTAGCCTTACCTTACTCAATGGGACTTGAGTGTTGACCTTGGTTGAGAGTCTCCCATGGTTAAGAGTGATCACTCTCCCATGTTATAAGACGAGGGTAGGAATGTTCTACCTTATGTGTTTGTGGGTTGAAGGTAACTTGGGTTTCCTAATTACCCTTCCTTGAATAGACTCTTCTTGTGTTTTCCCTTATGTTTCTAGTGAATGAAATGACCCTAATTTGTCATGAATTGCTCTTGTAATTCCTTCTTGTATTATAGATGTAAAGGATGATAGGATGTAGTTGTCTATATGGAACAATTAGTTTGATTGCTCCATGCTCTATTGTAAGTGTTGGATGATTGCTGATTTTTATTATAACCTCTTAATGTGCTTGAGTTGCTACCATTTATCACCCTTGATAACATATTGAAGTCATTGGAATACCAATGGTGCCTTAAACTTTCCCTTAGTAGAATTTGCATGTTTGTATGATGAATATTGAATGGCATGTAATGTCTTGACTTGAGATGAAATCTATCTTTCTCTCATCTTCTTAATTGTCAATAGCTAACAAGATGTTAGATTGATGGCTTATGGATTTAATTAGCATGTGAACAATGAAATAATTAAAAGAATTAGTGAAGAATAACTTATGTTTGTTATGGTTATGCAATTGAAAGTGGTTACATATTTATTAGTGCCTCCTTACTTAATGAGTTTACATGAGAATGATAATTGCTCGTGGATATATTTTGTTGATGAAAGATAATCTTCTCAATTGCATTGTGATTTGAATGAGATCATATAGGTGAACACTTATACTTTAATGCAAATTGAAAATACTTAATGTAGGGTAATGAATGTTGCATATCTTGTTGATGAGCAATTGCATGCCCTTGACACGACCATGGTTACTTAAGCTAATATGTATGGAAGTGAATGTCGAGAAATGATTAGAGTTCCTCAAACAAAACTCATTTCATTTTGTTATTAGCATTCAATTGTCTTGTGAATGAATGGTATTCCTGTGACTTGTAACATGATGTCACATTATGTGTTATTATGAGATGTATATCATTATGTGATTATAGAAGTGACTGTAATAATGATTGTGAAAAATATTACTTATGTTTATGAATTGATGTAAAAGTGATAGTGATGATGCTATACATGTTCATGCACTATTGTGTTATGTTGATAGAATTGCAAAGTGAATTTATGATGTTACGGGTAGTGAGTTGCCCCTGTGAAAAGAGGAAAATTGGTATGGCTATTTGCGAGTACCTATTGTTTGGTAAAGTTGTGTATCTTGCATTATGTTGCATAGTCATAGGTGAATGATGGTCTTGCCTGGGTAAGAGAAATTGTGATTGTATTCCCCATTATGTGATTATCCATTGATGTATTCCTATTGAGTGTTGTGATTAACCAGTACTTGAGATGTGTGCCCATGGGATGGTGATACTGCATACCCATCCATGGAGGATATGTTTGGATTAGGTGTATGTGAGGAGACCATACCATCTATGTGTTTTCATGTTGTCAGCCTATTGACTACCAACCTGAGGGTTGTGGATAGGTCAATATGTGGAGGGTAGTAGCAGCAACAAAGTTCCTTGGGAGGGAATTGCATGGAGTACGTATAATGCCAACGCGAAATGATGATGATCGTTTCAACCTCCTGGGAAAGTAGTCACTACTTCCCCTTATTAATGGACCAAATACTTGGTTCATACAGTGTTAGCCTAATCCCTTCAGTTCTTGAGGATGATATTAGTTTATGGTATGAGCACCCGTGACAGCTATGATCTTACCCTGATGTAATTGTTTTAGATATGATGCCACCCCCCACTGGTGTTCTAACACAATACTGGTGAGGATGGCATGTTATTGATGGTAGCGAGCTAAGCTCAAGGACACGATGCCATGTACCTAGATACGTGATGGCATAGCATATATGTTTTGTTCTTACTTTTTCTTAGAAGAGTGGTTCTTCGCACAAAGTAGAGGGTTTGCTCAAGAGGGCCTCGATTCTGATCAGTTGGCATGCAAGTGGAACCTAGCCATGTGTACCTCTAGCTCGGTGTGTAGCCACACATGCTTTCTTCATGGGTACACACTATGTGAGATGTTCCTATGAGTAGGACATTGCCATGTAGTATTTAGCCATTGCATGCTTTCTCCGCTTGGCGTATACTATGCACGGTCATGCCTTATGAGGTATGTGACCTAGGAGTTCCAGCACAATACCTTTCCATGTGAGATTTGCATGAGTTGGCTGCACCCACGTGAAGGACCATGGAGACAGTCATGCTTGTTTTCCTCCTTCCTCGTGTGGTGACTAGCAATAGTCATGTAGTGTTGTGATGTGTATATTTCAAAGATTATGAATCTTCTTTTCAGTTATTGGTGACTTTTACTTGGCTTGTGTGGACCAGCACCTTGGTTATCTTGCTTGAAATGGTTTGGCCATGGATGATTTTCTTGGCATGTAACTCTTGCGGTTACATTTGATTTAATGTTGAAACTATGTGCATTTTCTTATCTTATTGTTGGAATTGAGATTTATTTCTCCTTATTTACATTCTTGGTGGCTAAACTAATTGACCTTTTCTATTTTGGAATGTTGGTCTTTTGTCATGATGTGATTCCTCATTGGGTATGGTGAGATCCACCCGTTTGAGAGTATATGAGGAAGTAGACACAAGAAAACCCTAGAGGATGGGGGTATGTGTGAGCTGTTCTAAGCTCTAATTCACTACCTTCCTATTGTTTGACTATCTCTTGGAGGCTAAAACCCTTGCAAAAACAAGAGATATGTCATTGTGGCTTGTATGGAAGGGCTCACTAGGTGGGTCATTGTTATCAAGACACATGGATATGGTTATTGGACATGGTTATTGGTTATGGACTCATGGATATGTTGGATTTGGATGGTATGACAACATCCACGTGAACCCCTATTGTAGCCTTGTGATGTGAATGAGTGTGTATGCATATGTAGGTGGTGCAATTGTCATGTATGTAGTTGCATATTAAAATATAGAAGAGAACAAAATTTGCATCATTATGCCTTGAAAAGTGACAAACTATTGCATTATATGTAAAGAGAGGTCATGCATGCTATGAAATCAGAAGTTGAGATTATGTATATGTGTGTTTTTGTGCTCCATTTTATAGATAGCTGCATATAAAAGTTAGAGAATTAAAAAATTTATGTCTTAAAAGTGCATTTTGCTGCAATTTATTAGAAAATTGTGTGGTTTATGATCGTATATATGTAGAAATTGATGGTCCTTGCTTTTCCTTGATGGATTGTGATATTATTATGATATTGACATGATCGGTTATCATGCCAGATTACATGCTTATTGTTGCTTCGACTATTATGTATATTAAATGCACATGTGCTTTGATGTGTGATAGGAATAATGTAGGTATTGGGTATCAACTCCGCTTGGACTCACAGGCCTAAGCATACTCTTATTATCCCCGATGGTAGTTACTGGAGATAGTCACAGGCCTTGTTCCCTACCCTAGCCACTGTACCCTGCTAGTGTAGTGTTCCCGTGTTGTTGTCTCATCATCTGGTTACCTAACAGTAATGTTTGAATTGCCCCTTATGGTCATATGTAGTTTGTTAGTGTAGTGGTTGAGGCTTTTCTCATTGGTGTCCATTGATTGTTCAATGTGGCTTCTTTGGCATCATTCTTTATTTTGATTGGAGAAAATTATGTTATGCTAATGTATAATTTTGTAGGAATAAGTGTGTTGCCTATTCCTTACCCTTATACTGGTATTGATTGCATATAATTGTGCATGTGATAACCTAGTTTTTATAATTGTATCAAGTTTCATGGACTAGTGTGTGCTTTGGCTACATCTTAGCATTTGCAAGCTTCCAAGAGTAAGCCTAGTCCTAGGGGGTAGGATGTAACAACGCTCTCCATTGGACTTTATTAAAAGTTAGTTTTCATTGTTTTTAATTTCTTTCCCCATGCTATACTATGGTTTTTGGGGAGAATTGGGTGTATGAGTTTAATGCTACATCTAGAAATATCTTGAGATAGGTGAGCAATTTATGTTCTGGTAGAGAATGGGGCAGAGTTTTAGGTGGAGAACGTCTCTACCTTTCTTAGGTTGCACGGGCACTAGAAGAGGTGAGAGCTGAAAATTTTAGGGATCTTCTTCCTAATGGTCCTATGGTGATCCACTCCTCCTACTCAAGTCGTTCTCTTCTATTTGTAGCGGTGTTTGATGCAAAGAGCCCACTGGGGATTTTTACACAAGTATTTTCAAAAGGGAAGTTTGCTACCAGTGCTAGAGGAGAGGGCCACCACAAATCCTCTTCTCTAATAAAAGATGGTGTTGCATATTTTGAGGGCTTTCCTTCTGACTTCTTCTCTAAGTTTTTTTGGCAATTGTTGGGGCAAAGCCTTCAGGGATTAATCTTCAATGTAGCAAAAGGTTTGAGATCTATTGCCTCATGTTGATTAGTTAGTTCCTTCTAGTGTGGATGGAGCTTTGTCTCTTCTTCTAATGTTGTTAAATCTAGAGCCCATTGTAGAAGGAGAGGCCACACCTATGCGAATTATGACTATGGAATTCAGGGAGGAAGTGGCCAGGAGTGAAGATTGGTTGAAGTGAAAGAATGCATAGCCATTTTCCCTTGTGCGAAGGGTTGGTTTTTGATAATTTGTAAATCCCCTTCCGATAAAGATCGAGTCTCCAATGAAGGTAGATCGAGTAGTGAAGGTCAGCATCCATGGTGTGGAAAACCCATAAATGAGCAAGGATAATCAAAAGCTTGAAGGGCAATTTGGAGGGCATCAATTTGCAGAGTCGAACCCCATGATACTTGATCTGTATATCTAGTCTTTGAAGCAATGGGAGTCTGGACCTGAGGTTAAAGGTCCAACCTGGGCATGAAACCCCTGCCTGATCTGGGTACTTGGAACTATATCAAAAAGCATCTAAAAGCCTCTAACTCAGACAAATCACTTAGGCAAGCATATGATTTGCAAGAAAGTGGTGCGATCAAAAGGGGAGTGTGCTGAAAGGGAGTGCGATCTGTTTGCAGGTAGGTACTTCAGTTCTTTGTTTTTCTAGCACATAAACTATACTTTGTTTTCTGCAACTTTATCCACTACAGAAGAACTGAAACCCCATCTCTTCATTTTTAAAGTATGCCAAAATTATTTCAGTGCAAGATATTTACATTGTCCTTTTTCCTTGAGCTTATTCCTTAAAACATCTGAACGATTTCATCATTTTGTAGATCAAGAATGGTTTTCAAAGAAAGATCTTAGTCTTTTAATTTTTAATTTTAGGGAAAACAAGGGTCGATCTTATAGAAAATATAATGAGTGCAGCCTTACAGAAAAATTGGAATGCAATGATAGAGAGTGAGGAGATCGAGTTCCATGGAAACCTTTTGTTATACGTCAATTTTATTTCTGCAGAGTTATTTTTGTTTCAACTCTTCTTATGAAACTTGGGCAGCTTTTTGGTTCTAGTCATTACGGTCTTTTCCTGCTAAATGGCTAGCCTTGTGGAAACTGTAGTCTTTGGGTTAAAGAATGTTATGGCCCACCAATACCTTAGATATATCGATCTATTTATTTGCATTGAAAATTAGTCACAAAATCCTTAATTCAGAAATCTATTCCGCAACACAAGGATCTAAGGGAACTACTATAGGAGAAAATGATTAAGATTTCATTTTTGTAAGTTTTTTTAACATTTCACTCCGCTATGTTAAATATGGTAAACAATATACAAATTCGGGCTATGAGTAGACTTGCAACACCATTTTCTATGTTTTTTCTTATAATATACATGCATTCCTTTGTGAAGAGTGATCAAATTGGGGTCACTGGAGTTATTACACAACTAATCTAATTGTCAAAGACCATTTTCAATAAAATTACACTGTTATTGAAAACTTTTGACTAGTAGATCACATTTTTGCAATTTTTGTATCTAATATTTAAAAAAAAACATATTGTGTTTCTACTGAATTAGATATGGTGTCCTTGGGACATGTCCCCTGCCCTCTATCGCTATTCCAAATACTTTGGGAATGTAGATGGGACAATCACCATATGACCTATTTTTATTGTATTGTTTTAATTGGGTTTTGTATGCCCTGTTTGGTTAAACGAGAGGAGCTTAGGTCTAGGATATTGAGTCCTCGTGCATGGCCTTGAGTTCTTGTAAAGGATAAGGATGCATATGAGGAGGCTGATCCATCTGTAGGGCATTGAGTTATCCATCTATGGGACGTTGATTCGGGCATGATTAAGTTTCCTCATCTGTATGAGAGGTGCACTTGAGTCCATGTGGTGCCATCACTTCGAGCACACATGATGACACTCCATTTGATTTACACTCTAGTATCTTGTACATTTGTAGTTGTGAGTAGCACCCAAAATTATATTGATGAGTATCTCTATGTTTTGACTTTGTCTTTTATGCATGGTTTTCTGTGTCTGCTTTGTGATTGATGTGAGTGTTGGCTATCATGTATACCCTTACTTTGTTACTTGTATCTAGGCCTTATGACTACCTCTGAGCATGGTGGGGTGGTCTCTTATGAGTCCACATGGTTGGGAGGTGTTGCCACTGCCATTGGGGACTGATGTACATGTTTTGGAGTACTAGTTGGAGATGTTCTTTCTCTCTATTACTTTACCTGTTATTGTACTCTTTTAGTTATTGTTCTTGTATATCATATGCATGGCTATAACATTGCATTGTATATTCTTTTATGTAATTGTACTTTCTTAGACAGAAAATGTAATCATATAGTTTAATGAGAAGAAACGAGTTGTTTAGTATTTGGTTTACGGATTCTGGTGTGGGTATTGCATCCGTTTGTACTATGATGCTTTGGATTCATGTTTATAATCTTGAATGGGTTATAGGAACATTTGGGTTGGTGCTAAAAAAGAATGTAGTTTGGTTAATGTTTCTCTGGAGAGTGATTTAGTCCTCTCCCGTGGGTTGTGCATTCAATCATATTTGACCATGGATGTTGTTGATCTATCAAATCAGCAACCATATATGTGTATATTATCTATTTGTGTCAAAAGCTAATTTATCTTGTCCTCTTTTAGCCCTTACCCTTCGGGGTTGCAGGGCGGGATGTTATATGTTTTGAATTTTAAAATGATATACTAATGAAATGTAGAACTCTTAATGTAGTTTATGTTTATAATTTTTTAAATTTTTTAAAAATTAGTAAATATATTTTTTTCATAAATTTAAGACAATAATTTTACTTGCTAAAAAAACATTAAAAAATTAGGTCAATGGGATGTCACAAAATATATAGTAATTTTTTTTCTTTGATTTTTTCTCACTTAGATAACTTAAAAATCTAGTGCATGGAGAAAATAAATTAATTTTTGATGAGTATTTATTTGTCAATAATTTTTTAAGTCAATTTACTCAAAATGTCATAGCTTTGATGGGACTCTAGTTTTTGTCTAATTTTTTTATCCTTAAAAAGAATTATACCACCCTGGAGAGGATTCTCTCCTCTAAGTGTAATGTATATTTTTAAAATTTTTAAATTCAATTTATTTTTTAATTTCTAATCAGTCTCATGCTTGATTATAATAATCTACTTGCAATAAATTAAAAAATATATAATTGATTATAATAATCTACTTGCAATAAATTAAAAAAATTATAATGAAACTACTCAAAATATTAAAAAAAAAATTCTGTATTCTAAACTGTACAAAAGGGTATTTTCTAATTTTCTTGAAAATACCCTTGGTTGGAGAAATCTAGAGTTGAAGTTATTTTTTTCTCAAAAAATGGGTTAGGTTGCCACCTAGACATTTTTGGACAAAAATGTTTCAACCAAAACTCTTTCACTCTAAACCTTTTCTCCAAAAATTTTGTTTATAATTATATTTTTCAAAGTTGAGCTCAAATGATATAGATTCAATAGTTTCAACCAAAATTCATTATGCCATGTAGGGGCTAGGTGATTTTGGGAAAAACTATTTCGCTTAAAGCTATTTGGGCGAAATTGTTTAATTTGAAACTATTTAGTTGGTCCAAAGTGTGACACAACTTTTAACTTTCACTCTCCTAGTAAATTTTCAATGGTCATGTTATTGATCTCTAAATAAAATCTTGCAACCCTAAAGAGTACACTTGACACCTAAACCAAACACCTATATTGGTTTAGCATAACAAGGAAAGATTCATGATAAGATTGGAGGAAGTTGTGGGCCAATTCATAATAGTGGGAAACTCTTCTACACCTTTGGCTCTAAAAGACCAAAGGGTATTTAGAAGGTATTCCTAGAGATCTTGATACAAAAATTAAAGAGAAATGGAAAATAAAGTAGTTCACACAATTTAGCCACTCTTTGTGTTAGAATATCCTAATTATTTGTGACTAAATACCCCTTACACTTGCTTTATGGCCTTACAAAGCTAAGTGTCTCTTTTTATAGTAGATTTACAATACAGTACACATGCAACTAAAGATATAAATATTATAACCCCTAAGATTAATCCCCTTATAATTTACTTAGTTCATGTGTAACTTGGAAACCCAACATGCATAACTCTCTAAAGATATATAAGACATGAGCTCTCAAAAGATTAAATAAAAGTTTAAAGAATTGAATCATATGGATTGGTAGAACCTAGCCTATATTAACTTACCAAAGGAACATACTAAAGATATTTTAAGAAATAATTTGACCTTTCACCAAAGAGGACTGGTGCCTTAGAGTATTTGTTGATTGAGTCAAATTTTGAAGAAACATGCAAACACTCTTGTAAATCTAAAATCCCATCAACCTAGTTGTAATTTCATTTAGATGTAGTAAGACTCAAGAAATATCATATAACTAGATCTAATTTAATAAACCACAACTACTCAAAGAAATCTCATGTGCTATTTTAAAAGATGTTTTTCAAACACTTTGGAAAGGTTTTATAGTTGCTATGATAATCAATTAATTAAGAATACGAAGTTAGAAAATTTAATCTAAGAGTTGCTTTTCATCATTGCCAAAAACTCTTAGTCAATTTTATAGAGACATCTAGACCATGGAGAGGATTTTGTGAGACAATACCTTCTTTAGATTTTACAAATAATAAATGACACAGAGACTCAAGACTACATAAAGAGTATTTGATGCCAAAGATTATACATCACCATAGGACACCTATATAGATTTAGATAAAGGTCCAAATATTGTAGATAATCAAAAATTTCACAAAAGATCTTTTCTCCTAAGAGAAATTTATATTTATTATAGAAATGTCCATCTAGAGCTTCTATGTAGCTACATGTTGTAATCTAAAACATCCCAAGATATGTTTTCATTAAATTTGTTGCAACAATCTCTTTATTACTCCTGTAAATCATACTATATACTTAGGTGGATCACATTTTATAAAGTCTAAGGGGTGAAAGTACATAAGTGAGTCCCAATTCTAGGTTAAAATGAAAAACATGGCCATAAATTACACCTAAAAGAGTGAAGGTTCAATCACAGGGGGCTTTGATCCCCTTTGATCAAATCTAGTTAACACATGCATAGCATTCAGTTGTGGGACTAGGTTCAACCTAACCACTTGTTGATGTTTGGAAAGAAACGCCAACTTTAGGAACAAAATTTCTTCTCTCAAAAAAGAGAATTTCTTCTCCCAAGGTTTATGCTAACCAAGTCTTAACTATATTAAAGCAACTAAGAAGTTTATATTATGTATTCTATTCAAAGGACTACAAGATTTATAATTTTTAGTTAGCTTAATCCAAAAAATGTTTTTGAATCTTTTATCAAAATGAAGAAGATGTCACCAAAGTCATTACTTTCTTTTCAAGTTCTTTAGAAATCTATCTAATCATATCAAATTTCAAATATCTAGTTATTACTCCTATCCTATTCTAAGCTAAATAGTTTGAAAAGAAATATCAAAAGACAAATAAGTTAAAGAGACAAGAAAAAGAGCTTATAGAATTCCCAAGGATAGAAATGAGGTTCGCAAATTTTCATCATATTGAAGTTGAATCCAGGAATGGAAATATGTAAGGGAGAAATAGTGCTTAGAGTGCGTGTATTTGCGATACAGATAGGAAGAGTTCTTCTTGACGTTACACTCAAAAAGTTGAGAATTGGCAATAGTAATGTTGCGTATTGCTGCTTATTAGGCAGGAGGATATTTAGAACATCCAACAAGTATATTTTGAATAGTTTACATAGTTTGTCGAGTTTATTCACTCAGCAAGTGATCAGAATATCAAAGACAGTACAAGTTTTTCATTGTCAATTACAAATAGATTTCATGCACATACCAGTAAAGTTACTTAGAAAAGTAATGTAAACTTTATTCTGTGCAGAAAATTATGTTTGAAATTCAATTCTAATCTATAATTTGGCATCAAAGATGAACATTAAAAATAATGGTTACCATTTCAAAGTTTAAAAAAAAAAAAATCAAAATGCATTTGTAAAACATTTTACAAACGGTTAATTCCATTCCAATTTGAATAGTGTCTTTTTTGTGATTTCTTGTCTAGCAAGGCTAATATTCATGTCTTCTTTATATAAGAAACAGACGCGGCAAATATATTAAAAGGGATTACAGGAGGACATTTGTTGAACTGCTAAAACAAATTAATAAAAAGGTTGCTTAGGTTGTGTTTGGTTGCTAGTCAACTGCTTCCATCCGTGCTCTTACGAAGCTGACTTTTCAATCGGTGTGTTTTATTTAATGGATAGAAAATATTTTTTCACAAACATATAAAAACATGAGTAACCTTTAATGATAGTGTTTCAATTCTTTGAGCTATTATTGCTAAGTTTACTTGCTAAATATGGCCTTCCTTTAAATATTTAAAATATAGTATCTCAAAAATATATTGTCGTGATAAATTATAGATTGGTGATATATCTTATGTTCAAAGAATATAATATTGTATATTAATTTATTAAAAATTTGTTTTAGGTGTTAAAATTTTTAAGCATAAAATCAGATATTATATTTTAATTATTTGTAAGATAAAACTAGTTTTTAAATTTACAAGTAAAATTTCTCAGGTCAAGAGTAAGGATAGATTGATGTCAACAATCAGGTTGAGGTTGTTGTAATAGCCCCAACAAAGGGTCTTAAATTAGCATCCATAATATGGGTCATAACAATAGTGCAATTGCTAAAGCCTCAACACTTGTGGCACATTCTCAATCTAGTACTTATGATAAAGCAAGACAAGTGGTGGGGTCTTTGTAAAAACTTGCTTGTTCTTTTGGTGAGCCTTTCATGTAGGTTGGTAAACATCATTACTCAAGAACACTATTACCTACAAGTGTTTTATCTTCTTTGATTTTAAGAAACATCTTGTTTATTGAAACCTCTTCTTCCTCTAAGGGAATTGGCATTTTCACAACCCTTCTCGAGTTGTGGAAGAAGGGGAATTCATTCTTAAGAAAAGTAATATGCAATCTGGAGAGTTCTCTACATAGAACCAAAGTCAAATTTTCTAAAATAATTGTTTTGATTTAAAAGGGTTGGACTTTGAGGAAATATCATTAGACTTGTGTTTTTAATAGAACTGCTTCTCATGGAATGATAGGGATTTGATAGACTAGCCCCATTCATTTAGAGCGACAACTATAGTGTTTACTATGCGAGAGTATCAAATAGAGATTTGTTTCTTTACACATTCTTTATTTTTAAGAGATTAAGGTAATTGGTTTGCTACTCCTTGCCATGTATCAAGTCATATGGGCAAATATATTTGGTTTCAAATCATGTGCAAGGATGTAGTGACGTGGCGACAATTGTGGCTATGAAATGGTAGCCTTGTTATGTTACACATGGTTGTGATTCTTCTAACAAGGCTTTGTGGCTCATGTTCAACATTAATAACAAAGCCTTTGGGATTATCAAATCTATGCCTCAAATGATGCAGTTGAAAGGACCCTTCTTTGATGGTAGCTTGCATATGAATTGTTTGAGGCCTAATGTGTCTTTAATGGTGATTTTAATATGGTTATGGTGGCATCTAACTAGTAATTGCACCTCCTAATGAGATAAAGAGATAATGAAAGAGAGGCAGGGTTCTACATGGTCAATAAATTTAGCCTTAATGATCCCATGTTGAATTCCAAACTACTTTGGCATGGTACACCTAGGACTCCAACATGTGCAGTGGAGTGGGATGAATAAAAAAGTGACTTAAGATCGTGCTATGAATTATGTGTAAATATATTTTTTGATTGTAAATTTTTTATATTTTTTGTTCAAAAATTTATCAAATATTATTATTACCACTCTCTAATACATTTTTTCATGGAATGGGGCCTTCAAAAGCTGAAAATTGAGAAAACTCATTTTTTTCTTGAACACATCATTGCTTCATCACAAGCATAGTCTTTCTCATAGGTAGCATGTTTGGAACCTTGTGTCAGATCTCTAAAGTGGCATAGATTCAATTGCATGGAGGTCTAATGACACAACTTGCACAAACCATTTTTGAGGATCTATGGCCACCAATTAGCTAGGATCCAATACAAGTCCTATATGACCATCTCATAAAAATCAACTAGCTCTATGCTTAGTTCTAGGAAATGCCCTTCCACAAACCCTTGTATCTTTACCTAGCCAAACTATGCTACTAGGTGCGAGTTGTGGATGTGTACATAGCTAGAGAAGCTTAGATCGAATCCAAACTTCATTGGATTAGTACCTTGTATGATTTTTAGAAGTGGCAGTTACATTCCTACTTGAGAATAATGGTTCAAAATATTTTTGAAAGCATTTTGTTAATTGAAAGAACATTTTTCCTTTGTGATACATGAGTTAGTTTCAATCTATTTGACCTATTTTGTTGAACAATTGTAGTCAATGAATGTAATAACATTCTCCATCAAGGAGGGAGTAATAATATTGACAACCCAATGGTATTTTCAAAGTCTCGATGCCCAAGCATGTCTAGGTTTTGATAAACAACATCATTCCTTGGTGGAGACATGACAGGAGATACCACTCATTTGCATTATGGAGTTCTCTCTTTTCTGATCCATCAAACATAAATTCATCATGATTGTTGCTAGTTGATTTTTAAGGTGTGAAATCAACATGTTATGCATGGTAGGTACCAACCATGCCACTCCAATAACTAACAATCTCTTTCCTACATAACCCACATTTTTCTAGAATATTACGAATAGGTAAGTACAATAGAATCTCACCTCAAAAAAATGACTCAAACATGTTAGTGTCTTTAGAAGGAATAGTTGTGAAAACAAAGCGAGACCTGAATAGTGTTTTGGAATTTCTTTGACTATGTGGGACTTGAAACAATTACAATTTCTCCTTATTTCACTCAATGACAATGATTATGATGTTAGAGGTTGACCCAAAGATGAAGTAATTACTTTACATTCTTGAGTTTAAAGTATATGCCACATGATTATCCTATTTACATTTAAAGAAAAGAAAGAACGATTGTAAATTTTAAATGGGAATTTTAACAAGTGGTAGGACTCTTGTGTACTAATATCACAATTTTACAAACATTCAAAATATAGTAGAAGTTGACCTTCTTGGGTCAACATTTCCCAAGATGCTTTTCAAAAGTTAGAAATTGCTTTTAGCCTGACAGTGCACTTAGGCATCTTAAAAACTTTATCAATTATAGATGATGCAAAAAACAAGTAATTTATACCTAAAAAATTTAAAGTACATATTTACATTTTCTATTTATAAATTCATACTTATTTCTTTTAGTAAATAGAAAAGACAAACATGGTTAACATGCCACAATGAGAACTCCCAATCTTTGCAAACTATAGATTAAAGTTGTGAATTTTTTACCCATGATGCTCCCAATACATGTCTCCAATTTTCCATGTTCATATAATATCATCTTAAAGTGAAAATCACATTCTAAAATAATCAAAACCTCCCTTTTAAGATAATTGTGAAATATGATAAGAAAAATGATGCCTATATCTCTCATTTTTTCAAATGCTTGTCAATATTTAATGGCATATTGGTTTGAGTCAGTAGGTTTCATCAAAATGTATCCTAATAGGAGACAACATAAAGAATAAAAGCATGGACCTTTTTATATACTAGCAATCATACCTTGGTGTACAATGGGTATGCCAAAGAGTTGTGGAAGTTCAATTGTCATGTTTTTAAGTGAATCGTGATTGTCTTGTATCCTTATGGCCCATGTCATTTTTGTTTTCTTGAGTGTTGTGAATTAATCTATATAATCATAATGGATTTCAAGATCCCTATATTTTTCTTAGTAGCTACTTTAAATTTGTGAGCTTTCTTGTTCATGCATTGCACTTGGGTTGACTTGCATTCTATTAGTCTTCACCTAGGCATACTATATATAAGCTAG
Source organism: Cunninghamia lanceolata (assembly GCA_027924645.1). Taxonomy (NCBI): domain Eukaryota; kingdom Viridiplantae; phylum Streptophyta; class Pinopsida; order Cupressales; family Cupressaceae; genus Cunninghamia; species Cunninghamia lanceolata. Next base: position 10,565,858 of record BSBN01000937.1, on the reverse strand, counting down.
GTTGAAGTGGAGATATCCAAATGTAGGTTGCTAATTATCCCATGCATTTGATTATAGAAGAATTTGATAAACTCATACATCACAAACAAGGTAAGCTTAAAACAATGATATTAGATATTTCGAGTCCTATTCTCAACCTTTATCATGAGGCTTTCTTTTTTCATGTTATTTTGATACTGTGTATCATTTTAAATTAAAATCAAGTGATGTGTATGCAATACTAAAATATAAGCTTCTGCAAATTACCACTACCTTCTTCCTTCTCCAACCAATTGTTCATCCCCATTGTGCACAACCAGAAGCCAAAGCTAAATTCATGGTGGCATCTCTTATGAATTGACCTACCTAGAGAGGTCTGAACATTTTTGCATTTTTTTTTCTTATTATTTTTTTTCTTAGATTTATTATTTTTGTCTAAATAAAATTGCTATTTAATCCTCTCTACATTTTTGTAATTTTATTTTTTAGTTTATTTTCTTCTCTCCTTTTTGTGTACTGATTTATTTTATTTTTGTAATTGATCATTTTTATTTCTTCTTTGATTTTAATTATATGTAATAGAACCATTATTATATATAATTATCCATTATTTTCACTTCATTTATCTTTAGTTTTATCTTTATCTTTCTTTTTTATTGATCTTTCTTTTCTTCCTCTCCTTTTCATGATTCCTATTTTTGTTTTTATTGGTAAATAGTTTGTATTTATATAAACTATTATTGTTATTTTTTATGCACATTTCTTGCTTTGTTTAGAGATTAGGACCACTAGCGTATAGTTTATATCTCAACATGTTTTTTTGGACAATTGTCCCACTTGGACTAGAGAATTCCAAATTTTAGTTTCATGATTTCTTTTCAAAAGTAAAATGATTTTTTTTTAATTATAGAAATTTAAGAACATATTTTTAGAATTATTACAATAAAAAGTGGACTAATTAACAATTTACAGTCTAAATAAAAGTGATTTTTTATGAAGTGCATTTTCATTATTAAACAATGGTCTTTATAATTTGTTAATATGATTTAATGTTTTCTTGATACATTTTTAATGATAAAATGATAAAAATACTTTTTTTATTTGGTAGTCCATTTTTTTCACACATCTTGTAACTGCCAAAAATTTGGTAGTCCAAAAAATTAATCTTTTTGATTGTCTAAAAATTTTAAAAAAATTGGTCATCCCTCCATAAAACTTGGTAATTGCTCTTGAGGTGGATGTTAAATTAGTTTTTTTTTTTAAATAGTTTTAAAAAATTATAGAGAGTGTGCTAAAAGTTTGGTTTTGCTAAAAGTTTGGTTTTGGGTTCTTGCATTCATTAGTTTTCAATATCCAGCTAATAAAATTTTAAAAACTACAGAGCGCTTCATGGAGTATGCTAAAAGTTTGGTTTTGGGTTCTTGCATCCCTTAGTTTTCAATATCCAACTAATAAAATTTAATCATGTTGCAGGAAATCTATTTCAGGATAATAAATTGGATTGTAAACACACTCAAAGTGGGTAATTTCAATAGGCTTTTTTTATTCGATTTCATATTTCAATATGATTTGAAGAGCATTGGTGTATTCACTTGGTCATTTCATTTTCCTATAATAATATTGGTGTATGCCCCTAATTGGGCGCCCTCGCTTCCCATTGATTTATTTGAAGCTCTAACTAGCAGACCATTTGGATTAGGGGGATGAAGCTACGAGTGTCAAGGAACCAATTGTTGCGGTTGTGATTCCAAGCATTGGGGTAGCAAACGGCGAAGGGGTGAATGGTAGTGATGACTTGAGCGGTGATGCGGTGGGTGTGTCCTCTTAATCTGGTTTGTTTGTTACAATTTTTTGGTCTCAGCTCTTAATACTGTATCTACTATTCTGGCTAGTCTTTGGGTCCATTTTTTTTAATGCGGCTCATTTTTGTGGAGATCTTAAACTCTGTATTGGACTATCATCATATATTTTAATATATCTATGGCTGGCTCCCCCACCTTTTTCTTCAAAAAAATATTGGTAATTTGTTTCTCATAATTGATTTATGAAATGACCCTTACGACACAAGGACCTCAGTATGTTGATTGTTTCTTCTTAAACTGGAAAATGCAATATATTTGCTTGAAAGATATATACAATTGGCAGAAGTACAAAAGTTCTTGTAGTATAACTGACTGTTATACATAAATCGTCAATAATAATTAGAAACTTCTAAAAACTTTTGTTTCATCTCTGAATTAGCTGAACAAGATTGCTTTATGCTCATTTTTAATCCTATTAGGGGAATTAGTAAAATCTAGTTTTCTTTCAAAATCCTTGGGCTCTACTTCCAACACAATACCTACTTTAGATCTTAGTTTGTAGGTATATGGGTTTCTTTGTTTGAACTACTCAGCCAGTAGATAATCGGGTGATTAAACAACATTAGGCATCATCAAGCAAGTATGTGAGTTTCTTTGTTTGCATCATTTTTATGTGAAGTTGATTCACTAGGTCCATGTGATTAATAAATCCCCATTGATGTCTATGTGGATGTGGAGCTACTGAGGCCTGAGTCTATAGCATGATTGTGGAACATATTACATCTTGGAAACTACCTTTGTAAAATTGCATTGGCAATTCAGAAGGCAATTTGAACCCAAGACATCGGCATTGGAATTTTAAGGTATGTCAAAGGAAGAAATCTATGTCGCCCTTTGCAATTCAATTCAGATAGAAGTGGGTAAAAAGGTAATATGCATGAGATCTAATCTTTCTTTTCCATCAATACTTGGTGCAACGACAATAAAAACAGAGGAGTCTAGGATAGGCACAAATTTATAGCAAAGGTGGAAAAGATTGAGTCTAAAAACCAGAACCGTTTGACAATATGGGTACATTGGTAATACCAGACGGAGGAAACAATTAGAGGGAAAAGGTAGTTCCATGACTTCAAGGAGAACTTTCTCAAAGCACTGATACAATTGAGGGAAAATGTAGTTCAATTTCACAGTTTGTTTTCCTGAAAATCTGATTTGTTAATGGCATGAAGATCCATTTGAGTTTTCAAAGAAGTAGTTATTTTGGGTGGTTCTATTTAGGGAGTGATGTTGGGTTGGTAAATTTTGGGAAATTTGGGTAGTAAATTAAGGGAGTTACCATTTATAATTCTTGTTATATTGCTGCACATGGGAGTGATGCTGGGATGAGTAAATTTTAAGAAATTTGGGTGGTTAAATTTTTCTTTCCTTGGGTAAATTTGCTATTTTATAGTTTGATTTGCTTTTCAATTAAAAAAAAAAACCCTTATTATAACTGGATATGTCATTTAAAACTCCGGTTTATATTCATCATGTTTACCTTATCCTTTCATGATAGCTTTTTCTTGATAATCTATAACATGAAGTACATAAACCAATTACTGATATTTCTGAATTATTTCATTTGGGGGTGGTCAATACTCCATTTTATTATATAGAAAGTTTAATATAGGTTATTATATGTTTAATGAGTGGCATTTTAGTTTGTGAGAGAGATTGTACATGATTGGATGTATGATTCAGGTCTATGTCAAGATGAGGATCTAGATGAAAGGGAACAATCATGGTACACTTTATTGCATGTAAAATCAAAATGTAAACATCTTAAGTTGTTATGAAACTCATGGATGGTTTCAACCATCAACATTCCTAGGGTCTTTAGATCAGTTTGCACCATAAAACAAAGCCTGGAAATTTTATTTCTTATCTCTTATGTTTTAGATCTTTGGCACATTTACCTTCTCTTTACATGAGATTTTTTTCTGATTATCTAAATCATCAAGTGCACATATCACTTTTATTGTTTCATCTCAGTGGGATGATACTCCAACATTTGAGTATATAGAAAGTTGAATTTTGGCTCATTCCGTCTTTAATACACAACTTTCTAGTTTGTTAGAGAAGCTAAACATGATCAACTGTATATGTTTGGTTCTATGTCCAGATAATAATCTAGATGAAAAGGTAAAAGCAAGGTGCAATTTATTACTGATTGAGTGTAAAAGTGGTTAAGTTGTGTTGTAGCTCATGGATGGTTGTGACGGCTAGTAGTGTTAGTCTATCTTTAGGTGAGATCTCCATATTAGGTTTACACCATAAAATAGAGTCCTTGGAATTCATTTTTTACAACTAATGTTATGATGCATTTTTCATAGGGATATCATTTAGTACTTAAGATCTTTGTCATGTTTACCTTGACTTTTCATGACAAGTTTTACCCTTGAGAAATACATGTTTATAACCTGTTGTCAGTGTGTATGATTTACTTCATCTTAATGGAAAAGGTAAATAATTCTTGATTTGATAAAATTGACCGTACAACATCAGTTGTATGGATTTAGGTCTATGTTAGTATAATGATCTACTTGAAGAGGAATATGGTGATCTTTAATACTGGTCAAAGGTGAAAGTTATAAAATTTAAAAATTATGATGAAACTTATGGATGGGGAGAATTACCAGCATCATAATATGCTAATAGCTTTCACATCATGCAACCACAATGGCAAAAGAGATAAGAGCTAATGAACTTCTCTTTATTGAGTGAAACTTTGGAGTAAAATGAACAGTAGTAACATCATGGTGCACTTTATTACTGATCAAATGGAATGTGGTAAAGTTATGTTCTACCTAATGGATTGTTGTAGTTATTGCATTGTTGTTCTATCTTTTAGTGGGATCTTTAGATGAGGATTGCTCTATAAAAAAATCCTCAAAATTTATTTATTATAGCTCATTCTCGGATGTACTCTTTGGTGGAGATATCACTCAATATTTTAGACCTTTGTCATGTTCTTGAGTTTGGTAATCTTTGGTAAAGTGCAATTGATTATTGACCCATGCTTTCTAGATTTATAGTTAATACTAAAAAGTTGTTAGCATGACTAAATATTATACATAGTAGTTATAGTGATTGCATCGAGTAGTGTCTACCTGTGTAGGATAAAGTTGGCTGAACACAATCTATTTGAGACATCTATTCTAGACATATAATGAATTTGTTATGCCATAGCTTGATTGGGAAATCAATAACTAAAATATAGTACTTTTGAGAACATTTCGAGCTCTTACAGGGAGTACTGTCATATATTTCAAAATTAAATGATCTCTCCATGCAGTGGAGTATATATCTGACTCTGGTATGACCAAATCAGATTCTTATTGAATGCATGTAAGTATCTCTTTAAAGAGCAAGTGATTATAAATATTCAAACACCAATAACTCTTGTTGCAGAGAATCTCAGCCACACGCCACCCCATCTTACCATTTCCTTCCTATAAATTTATAGCCTCTGTCATCCTTGCTCACAGCCTATTCTCTGAGATTAAAAGTGAAAAGAAAAAAGAGGACTTAGTGGAATTCTCCCGCTTCATACATTCTAAGCCAATATGAGGTTTGTTTTAGGAGTTACAATTGCATTGGCATTGGTCTTTTTTGTGTTTAATTCTAGTTATGCACAAGTGATATGCCCTACAATAACAAGTGCTCTTACTCCATGTCTGGGATAAATAGTTAATGGAGGTCAGGTTCCACCCAAGTGTTGTGATGGTGTGAGGAAGATGAATGGCATGGAAAAAACTACTACAGAGAAGAAGACTGCATGCCAATGCATCAAAATAGCAGCTGGTTCAATCAAGCCTCTCCCTTCTTCCCTCACTAACTTGCCCAGAGCCTGTGGTGTTAATATTGGGATTCTTATCAACCTCGCTACTGGCTTCTCAAAGTAATATAAATTGCACTTTAAACCTTTTGAATATACTATTCTTCATATCTTTTCTAAGACTTGTAGAACTCTTGTAGTTTATTATATAACTAATCAGCCTATCATTTTCCATATTGTAGGGTTCACTAAGTTGATAATATATAGAAAAAGAAAATATCTAGGTGGCTTTTAATGACTAATGGAGTCTCTATTGGGGTTGATTTTGAAGTAGATAGTTGATGTGTTGAGAAAAGTATTGCAAGTTCTATGTAAGGTCTTTTTAGTAGTTTCCAAGCACACTATATATCTGCATTGTGGACTTAAGTTTAATAAAATGTGTAACAACCATGCGTTGACCAAGTTTCTTTTGTTTTGTGAGGGGGTCGTAGCATCATAGATGGCAAGAAAATATCTTTTTCTTGGTAGAGAATTGATGGCCTTACAGGGAGCGACTGCAGAGGCAGTTATTACGAGAGAAAAAAATATCTTTGGGGTGGGTGAACGATGAAGGAAGGAGAAGAAAAATATCTGATCGGATAGAAAAAGGCAAAAAATGCGTTGTTTTGAGAAAAAAAAGTCAAAAAAAAGAAAGGAGGAGGATCACGTGAAAGGGGAGGAGTGAGTCTCTCTGTTGGGTAGGAAGAACAAAAAAGAAGAAGTAGAAAAGAATAGAGGGACAAGTATATTAGAAGAGGTGAGGAAACAGTTTAAGGAGAGATCATGATAGATTAGGGAAAATAAAAGAGCCAGGGAATGATCTGCAAGTTGAGGGAGTACGAGTGCTAAAGAGGTATTTACCTCAATCTTGGACCTTTCTAGTAATTACTCTTAATGTTACAGCTACTCTGTCTAATGATTTTGATTACTGTCAGTGAGGATTTTATTGAAATTGTGTTTGAATTTGGTGGGTAGTTTAAACTGGAGTTGAATTTTATTTTTTGAACATATGGATGAATGCCTTTTATCAGATAAGCATATAAGACAAATTTACCCAAGACAATTTGGGTCATGAAAAAAAGAAAAAAAAAGGGGGGATACAAGCACAGAAAACATTGAAACCCCATTACTGCCTATTAAACAAAAAAAAATGTTTGATGAAATTTCATTAAGCACAGAAAAAAACAAAACCCATCTGTTGTTTTTAACAATATAACAAATTTATTTTAATGAAAGGAATTTTCATTGCCCTTTCCTGGAATTTAATTCTTTCAAGCAGAACGATTTCTTATCTTTGGCAAATGGGATTCTAAAAAAAAGTCATGTGGTTTTTGAGTTATAATTTTACTGAAATAAAACAAGGGATTTCACTATTATGGAGAATGTAATGAAAGGAAGCCATATAGAAAACACAAAACTATGATGCATGATAGAAAATGAATAGATCTAGTTCCATGGAAACCTTTTGCTTTACGTTGATCTTCTCTCTACAGAGATATTTTTCAGTTCAACTCTTCTTAAGAAAATTGAGTGGTTTGGTTTTGGCCATTACAGTCTTTTTCTACTAAACAGCCATCCTTGTGAAAACTATGATTTTGAGTTAAAGAATGTCATGACACAAAAATATCGTAGAGGCAGCGATATGTGTTTGTGCATTGAGCTTTAGTCACATAATTTCTCTTTAAGAAAACTAGTCACATAACACAAGGATATGAGGGAACTACTGTAGGAGGGAAAATTAAGGTTTCCATTTTGTAAGTCTTTGTAATATTTTATTTTGTTATGTTAAATATAGCAGTCTGTATGTAATATTAGTCTATGAGAAGGCTTGGAATGCCATTTGTCGTGCTTATTCTTATTTTTATCCATTCATACCTTTGCTAATCGTGACCAAATTGGGGTCACTGGAGTTATTATACAACTGATCTAACTGGCATAGGGTTGTTTTCAATAAGACTACACTGCCTATGGAAGCTTTTGTCTTGTAGACCACATTTCTCTATTTCTATTTTCTACACCAGTGTTTTATTCTTTTCGGATTCCTCATTTAGTCAAACGAGATGAACAAGGTCTAGGCATTAGAGTGGTCTGTTAGAGTGGCTCTCTATGGGCTTGAGGCCCGTAAGTGGCTGCCAAGGGAACTAGTAGTAGAGTTATAGTAACAAGTGATAACTAAAACTAAAACATTGGGGTAAAACACTAATAAGATAATTAAACCTTGTGCATGGCCTTGAGCACTTGTAAAGGCTAAGGATGCAATGAGAAGGCCTATCCATCTGCGGGGCATTGAGTCATCCATCTGCGGGATGTGGATTCAGGCACAATTGAGTCTCCTCATCTGTATGAGAGGTACTTGGTCCCGTGTGTGCCATCCCTTCAAGCACATATGATGACACTCCATATGATTACACTCTAGTATCTAACACCTTAGGAGTCATGAGTAGTCCCTGACCTATGACTTCGATGAGTACACCTGTGTTATGACTTCGACTGTAAGTATTGTTCTCTGTGTCTACTCTGTGTCTGACATGAGTGTTGGCCATCTTGTATCCCCTTGTTGTTGTTCATCCGTTTGGGCCTTGTGACTATCTCCGAGCACGGTGGGGTGGTCTCTTAGGAGTCCACATAGTTGGGAGGCATTGCCACCACCATTGGGGACCAGCGAATAGGTTTTGGAGCACCAGTTTGAGATGATCTCTCTCTCCATCACTTCATTCAGTTATTGTACCTATTCAGTCTTTATTTCATATTTAGGACTATGTTGTGTACTTGTATCATATTTTAGAATATATCATTGTAATTGTATATGCAGTTATGTAATTGAACTCTCTTAGAAGAGAAGTTGTAATCATTGTATTTAATGAGAAGAAATGTGATGTTCTTTTATTTCTTTATGGATTCCGGTGTGGGTATCAGATCCGCCTATATTTTATGCTTATGGATTCATGTTTTTTTATTAGATGGGATTAGGAACATTTGCTTTGGTGTTTAAAATAAATGGTATCAATCTATTGATTTGACAACAGAACCTGTGTATGTTATTTACTTATGTCAAAAAAAAATTATCTTGCCCCCTTTTGGCTCTTACCCTTCGGGGTTACGTAGTGGGATGTTACATCTGGTATCAGAGCCCATGTTCATACACTGGGAGCTCTAGCGTACTTGAGCCTTCTATATTTTTCTATGTTTGGTGTGTGTGGCATGAGCTTGTTATATTGTTCTATAGTCATGTTGTTATTCTTTCATGCCTTAGGATGGTGCTTAGGTCATCTTTGTGATGATCTATTTTGATGTGTTATTTGTTCCTTTAGGATGCCTTCTAGGGGTAGAGCTAGATGTAGAATTAGAGGTATAGCCACTATTCTTCGACGTAGCACCCGATATAATGCTAATTAGAGTAATTCGAGCAATCAGGGCAATTAGGGTAATCAAGGTAATCTAGGCAATCAGGGCAATCAGGGCAATCAGGGGTGCTCATGTTTTAGCTATTTTACAGCAGATTTTGGACCGATTAGGACCTCGCCAGGAGGTATCTCATGAGGCAGAGTCACACCCTTCTCGTCAGGATGGTCAAGATGCTGGAGCTAAGCGTGAGCGTTCTCGTAGTCTGTATCATTCAAGAGTAGTTGTTGTGAGGGATAGGGTGGATGGAGATAGTGTTACTGCAGGTCACATGAGGGATCTTCTTAGGGTTCATCCCCCTACTTTTGATGGTACTAGTACAGGTACCGAGGTAGAGACTTGGTTGATTGATCTCGATCGATGCTTTGCTATGCATCCTTATAGTAGCAATACTAGAGCTTAATGTGCCATTATGCATCTCAGAGGTTTTGCATCTACATGGTGGAGAGTAGAGAAGCAGAAGCTTCACCTAGATATTTCTTCCGTGTCATGGGGACTATTCTTAGAGAGATTCCATGTACGATTTCTTTCAGATTACTATTGACAGAGATGTGCTGATGAGTTCCGTGAACTTCGTCAGTTGACTATGATAGTAGATCAGTATGAGCACCGCTTCTTTGAGCTAAAGCAATATGCTAGCATTTCTGATGATGAGCCAATGTTAGTACAACATTTCATCAGGGGCTTGAATGCCCATATTAGTGGTGGTGTCTATGTGTTTGAGCCGAAGACCTTAGAGGTTACCGTGGAGAAGATGAGGTTGATAGAGGAGAATTTGACTAGGGGTTTTGGTGGTCAGGCAAGTGTTCAGATTGGTAATGCCCCTCCTTTAGGATCAGTTGCTCAGGGTAGATAGTCTCAGGGAGCTGGACCATCTAGATCACATTCTACACCTCCTAGACATGGTCAGCGACAGAGGCAAAGGCCTGCTCAGTCTCAGCAGAGTGGGCAGAATCCTGGTACTCTGTTTGCTAGAGATCATTCATGTCATTGCTCTTAGAGTAGGTAGTAGAGTGGTCCATCATAGAGTTTTCAGAGTGCTTAGCAAAGTTCTAGGGGTGGTGGAACACAGCAGTCACATGCACCATTTTCAGGCTGAGGTTTTGGTAGGGGTGGTTGTTATGCTTGTGGGCAGCATGGTTATATAGCTACTCAGTGTCCTCAGAGATCAGTGGCTAGAGGTAGTTAGAGACAGGCTACTTCAAAGCCTATAGTAGGTGAGGCTGGCAGATCACATAGAGTTTTTGTAGTAGCTGATAACCGTCAAGCTGAGCATTAGGGCACCATAGTCGAGTATTCAGGTGTGTTATGTGGGATTACCACATCTATCTTGTTTGATTTAGGAGATTCAGATTCTTTCATTTCTCCTTCTCTTGTGGAGTGTTGTGGACTCGTGGTGGCAAGGAAAGACATTGGTTGGCAGGTTGAGTTAGCTACTGGATCCAAGGTGGCTGTAGACTCCCTTGTTTGTAGTTGTGTGTTGGATTTGGGCACCTTCACTACCACAGTGGATCTCCGTGTGTTGTCTTTGGGGTCCTATGAGATTGTTTTAGGCATGGATTGGTTAGAGACCCACCTAGCTAGTATAGATTGTTGGCGTAAGTCAGTTCAGTGTGTTGACGATGTTGGAGAGCGTGTTGAGTTAGTTGGGGTTCAGAGACCCATTTCTCTCCGTGTGATTTCAGCTATGCAGCTGAAGCGTGCCATGCAGAAAGGTTATCAAATGTTCACTATTTCAGTTAGTGATCTTGCTGAGGGTGGGATTCAGGAGGTATCTCTTGATGATCATCCTATTCTTTAGGAGTTTCCAAATGTTTTTCTGAGTGATATTCTAGGTATGCCACCTAAGCGTGACATAGACTTCCATATCGATCTCATTCCCGGTGCAGAGCTTATTTCTCGGGCACCGTATCACATGACTACTCAGGAGTTAGGTGAGTTGTGGTTACAGTTAGAGTTACTAGAAAAGAGTTTCATTCATCCTAGTGTATCTCCTTGGGGAGCACCTGTCATCTTCATGAAGAAGAAAGACAGATCTCTTCACTTGTACATTGATTATCGCCAGTTGAACAAAGTGACGATAAAGAATCGATACCTGTTGCCTCGGATAGATGATTTATTCGATCAGATGAGGGCAGCCAAGGTGTTCTCCAAGATAGATCTAAAGTTAGGATACCGTTAGCTTCACATTCATGAGGCAGACATTCATCAGACAACATTTCATACACGCTATGGGCATTATGAGTTCATGGTTGTCCCTTTTGGGTTGACCAATGCTCCATCAGTTTTCATGAGTTTGATGAATGGGGTGTTTCACACCTATCTTGATCAATCTGTTCTCATGTTCCTTGATGATATTTTGATTAATTCAGGGACTATGGAGGAGTATGAAGGCCATTTGTGGCAAGTGTTGCAGTGCTTGCGGGATAGTCAGTTGTTTGGCAATTTGGCCACATCATCTCAGGAGAGGGTATCTCAGTGGACCCTTCTAAGATTCAGGCTATTGTGGATTGGCCAACACCAATGAATGTGACCGAGGTTCACAATTTCATGGGATTGGTAGGTTACTATCACTGATTTGTGAGAGATTTCTCTCGGGTAGCCCATCCCATCACTTCTCTTCAGTGGAAAGGGAAGAAGTTTGTGTGGTCAGATCAGTGTGAGTTAGCATTTCAGGCTCTTAAGGAGTGGCTGACTAGTGCACCTATCTTGGGAGTACCAGATCCTACAGGTGATTTTGTAGTGTGCACTAATGCTTCATTGGAGGGTGTGGGGGCAATTCTCATGCAGGAGGGACGAGTGATTGCATATGAGTCCCGTAAGCTCAAGGATCATGAGTTGAACTACCCCACCCATGATTTGGAGTTAGCAACTATCATCCATGCACTTATGCATTGAACACATTTCCTTTTGGGACATCAGTTTGAGTTGCATAGTGATCATCGTAGTTTGCAGTATATCTTCACTCAGCTAAATTTGAATGCTCGGCAGCACTGTTGGATGGAGTTCCTCTGTGAGTATGACTTCAAAGTTCACTACATTCAGGGTAAGGAGAATGTTGTTGCAGATGCCTTGAGAAAGAGGAGACATGAGATTTTAGTTTTGTCTCTTGGAGTGGATTTGCAGAGCCGTATTTTGTAGTCACTTCCTAGTGATACTTGGTATCAGGAGGTGAGAGCAGAGATTGAGTCTGGGAGAGTCCTTGAGGGCAAGTTTGCAAGTTTCTCACTTGAGCTTGATGGACTTTTGTGACATCTTGGTCATATGTATGTTCCAGATTCTAGTGATCTTCATTCCTTGGTTTTATCAGAAGCCCATCGTGCACCCTATTCAGCTCATCCGGGTGTCACGAAGATGCATGCCGATCTTTGATAGTTGTATCATTGGGCAAGTTTGTGATGAGATATTGCTGACTTTGTGGCTCGATGTCTTGAGTGTTAGTGGGTGAAGGAAGAGCACCAGCACCCAGCAGGATTATTGCAACCTCATTCCATCCATGGATGGAAGTGGGATATGATATCTCTGGATTTTATAGTGGGGCTACCTATGTCTTCGCATCATCATGATGCTATTATGGTTACAATGGACAAGTTGTCCAAGGTGGCACACTTCTCACCCATTAGATCTTCCTACACTGCAGCGTCTGTAGCTCGAGTGTTTATGGAGGATATTGTGCATCTACATGGTATTCCTCGTAGGATCATTTCTGATTGTAATCTAGTGTTCACTTCAACTTTGTGGACTTCTCTTCAGCATGCTTTGGGAGCTCAGCTTAATTTCAACTCTGCATACCATCCCGAGATTGACGGACAGACAGAGGGGGTTAATCAATTCTTAAAGGATATGCTTCGAATGTATGTTATGGATCGACAGTCTTGTTGGGAGGACTATTTGTACCTAGTTGAGTTTTCTTATAACAATGGGTATCACAGTTCTCTCGGTATGTCTCCCTTCCAGGCCTTGTATGGTAGGCCATGTCACACTCCGTTGAGTTGGGATCGCTTAGAGGATTAAGTTATTTTGGGTCTAGAGATGCTTCACGATATGGAGCAGCAGGTAGTGTGGATCAAAGAGCACTTAGCTACAACTTAGGATCGACAGAGGAAGTATGTCGATGCTCGTAGGTTGGATTGCCACTTCTCGGTAGGTGACCGTGTGTTTTTGAGAGTTTGTCTATGGAAGAGCCCCATCCATTATGGGAAGGACTCGAAGCTAGCACCTCATTTTGTTGGACCTTTTGAGATCCTTGAGAGGATTGGTCCTATTGCCAATTGCCTTGCATTACCACCGAGTCTATCATGCATCCAGGATGTGTTCCATGTTTCAGTTCTTAGATAGTATATTCTTGATGTGACCCATGTTCTTGATTGTACTGCTTTGCAGGTCGAGGTAGATGGGCAGCTTTCTTTGGAACCCATACACATCCTTCAGCATCAGAGGTTGACCCTCAGGGGTCGAGACATAGAGCAGGTAAGAGTCCAATGGGATCTTGATGGCGAGTCCTCAACATCTTGGAAAGATGCGGCGAGGATGAGAGACCTTTATCCATATCTTTTTCCATACTTCTAGGGGATGTAATGACCCTTGTGTTCATATTATGTTTTTCTTATCTTGATGGACTTGGATGACTGTATACTTTATTTTTAGATTACGTGTCGTATTATTATTTTGTATTGGCACCGGTGATGTGCAATCTCGATACTATTATGATGTGGACATTGTTATTACTTATGATGGATTTCATGCTTACATGATTCATGTTGCTTCGGCTATATGATGTATATATATGCATAGGTACCTTGACATGTGCTTGGAGTGTTGCAGGTACTGAGTATCAACTCCGCCTAGATTCACAGGCCTGAGCATACTCTTATTATCCCCGATGGTGGTTACTAGAGATAGTCACATGCCCTATTCCCTATAACCTACCCTAGCCCACTACACTCGGTTAGTGCAGTGTTCCCATGTTGTGGTCTTACCGTCCAGATTACCGTATGGTCATGTGTAGTTTTCTAGTCCATTTGTTGAGACTTTTCTCCTTGGCCTCCTTTGATTGTATTGAGTTTCTTGGTCTAGTGTGTGCTTTGGATGCATCTTTGCATTCGTAGGCTTCCAGGACTAAGCCTAGTCCTAGGAGGGTAGGATGTAACAACCATGTGTTGACCAAGTTTCTTTTGTTTTGTGAGGGGGTCGTAGCATCATAGGTGGCAAGAAAATATCTTTTTCTTGGTAGAGAATTGATGGCCTTGCAAGGAGCGACTGCAGAGGCAGTTATTATGAGAGAAAAAAATATCTTTGGGGTGGGTAACCGATGAAGCAAGGAGAAGAAAAATATCTGATCAGATAGAAAAAGCCAGAAAACGTGTTGTTTTGAGAAACAAAAAGTCAAAAAAAAGAAAGGAGGAGGATCACGTGAAAGGGGAGGAGTGAGTCTCTTTGTTGGGCAGGAAGAACAAAAAAGAAGAAGTAGAAAAGAATAGAGGGATGAGTAGATTAGAAGAGGCAAGGAAATAGTTTAAGGAGAGATCGTGACAAATTAGGGAAAATAAAAGAGCCAGGCAATGATCTGCCAGTTGAGGAAGGGAGTACGAGTTCTAAAGAGGTATTTACCTCAGTCTTGGACCTTTCCAGTAATTACTCTTAATGTTACAGCTACTTTGTCTAATGATTTTGATTACTGTCAGTGAGGAGTTTATTGAAATTGTGTTTGAATTTGGTGGGTAGTTTAAACCGGAGTTGAATTTTATTTTTTGAACGTATGGATGAATGCCTTTTATCAGACAAGCATATAAGACAAATATACCCGAGACAATTTGGGTCATGAAAAAAAGAAAAAAAAGGGGGATACAAGCACAGAAAACACTGAAACCCCATTCCTATTAAACAAAATAAAAAATATATGTTTGATGAAATTTCATTAAGTACAGAAAAAAACTAAACCTATCTGCTATTTTGAACAATATAACAAATTTATTTTAATGAAAGGAATTTTCATTGCCCTTTCCTGGAATTTAATTCTTTCAGGCAGAACGATTTCTTATCTTTGGCAAATGGGATTCTAAAAAGAAGGTCATGTGGTTTTTGAGGTATAATTTTACTAAAATAAAATAGGGGATTTGACTGTTATGGAGAATGTAATGAGAGAAGCCATATAGAAAACACAAAACTGTGATGCATGATAGAAAATGAAGAGATCTAGTTCCATGTAAACCTTTTTCTTTACATTGATCTTCTCTCTACAGATATATTTTTCAGTTCAACTCTTCTTAAGAAAACTGAGTGGTTTGGTTTTGGCCATTACAATCTTTTTCTACTAAATGGCCATCCTTGTGAAAACTATGATTTTGAGTTAAAGAATGTCATGACACTAAAATACCGTAGAGGCAGTGATCTGTGTTTGTGCATTGATCTTTAGTCACATAATTTCTCTTTAAGAAAACCAGTCACACAACACATGGATATGAGGGAACTACTATAGGAGGGAAAATTAAGGTTTCCATTTTGTAAGTCTTTGTAATATTTTATTTTGTTATGTTAAATATGACAGTCTGTATGTAATATTAGTCTGTGAGAAGGCTTGGAATGTCATTTGTCGTGCTTATTCTTATTTTTATCCATTCATACCTTTGCTAATCATGACCAAATTGGGGGCGCTAGAGTTATTATATAACTAATCTAGGGTTGTTTTCAATAAGACTACACTGCCTATGGAAGCTTTTGTCTTGTAGACCACATTCCTCTATTTCTAATTTTTGCACCAGTGTTTTATTCTTTTCAGATTCCTCGTTTAGTCAAAGGAGATGAACACCATCTAGGCATTAGAGTGGTCTATTGGAGTGGCTCTCTATGGGCCCGAGGCCTGTAAGTGGCTGTCAGGGGAACTAATAGTAGAGTTATAGTAACAAGTGATAACTAAAACTAAAACATTGGAGTAAAAATAGTAATAAGATAATTAAACCTCGTGCATCGCCTTAAGCACTTGTAAAGGCTAAGGATGCAACGAGAAGGCCTATCCATCTACGAGGCGTTGAGTCATCCATCTGCGAGATGTGGATTCGGGCACGATTGAGTCTCCTTGTTTGTATGAGAGGTACTTGGTCCCATGTGTGACATCCCTTCGAGCACATATGATGACACTCCATATGATTACATTCTAGTATCTAGCACCTTAGGAGTCATGAGTAGTACTTGACCTATAACTTGGATGAGTACACCTGTGTTATGACTTTGACTATAAGCACTGTTCTCCGTGTCTGCTCTGTGTCTGACGTGAGTGTTGGCCATCTTGTATCCCCTTGTTGTTGTTCATCCGTTTGGGCCTTGTGACTATCTTCGAGCACGGTGGGGTGGTCTCTTAGGAGTCCACATGGTTGGGAGGCATTGCCACCACCATTGGGGACCGGTGAATAGGTTTTGGAGCACCAGTTTGAGATGATCTCTCTCTCCATCACTTCATTTAGTTATTGTACCTATTCAGTCTTTGTATCACACTCAGGACTATGTTATGTACTTGTATCATATTTTGGAATATATCATTGTAATTGTATATGCAGTTATGTAATTAAACTCTCTTAGAAGCGAAGTTGTAATCATTGTATTTAATGAGAAGAAATGTGATGTTCCTTTATTTCTTTACGGATTTTGGTGTGGGTATTGGATCCGCCTATATTTTATGCTTATGGATTCATATTTTTTTATCAGATGGGATTAGGAACATTTGCTTTGGTGTCTAAAATAAATGGTATCAATCTATCAATTTGATAACAGAAACTGTGTATGTTGTTTACTTATGTCAAAAAAAACTTTATCTTGCCCCCTTTTGGCTCTTACCCTTCAGGGTTACGTTGTAGGATGTTACAAAATGAGTGACATTTCATGACATGTGTGGTCTCAAAGTGGATCTTTTGTTTTCTTTTAATGACTAATAGGCCATTCTTTTGCTCACATATTGTAAAGGTCTTGTGGACATTAAGAGGTTAGCTTAAATCTCAAAGTAGGGCTTGTAGAGAAAATGGGGCTGGAATTGGGTTTGTAATATGGCAACCTAATTCTATTGTATTACAAAAAGTGTGAACTCTATATTTTTCATCAAAGGATTGTTAGGACACAGTAACTGTCAGTGAGTTTTTTTTATTGCACTAGTGCACCCATAACCCAATTTTTGGGAGTTTGCAGTGGGTGCCACATAACTAACCCTTGTGTACCCCTGCACCTTGTGTAAATCTACGCACTTGTTCACCCTGCACACCTCAGCACCTACACACCCTACATATCTCTGCACTTGCACACCTTGCATACCCCCTACTTGTGTACCCATGGACCTTGCCATACATGTTTTATAAAGATTTAAAACTTATGATCCCACGTTCTTTGAAATAAATATCTTGTAAAATGTAAATATTTTCCAATTGTAATTAATTTTTCAACTTATATAGTTTTTACTGATTGTGGAATCACTTTAAAAGAAAAATGTCTAAGAATGAGGCTTTTAGATGTGAGAATGTTTCATAAGGGCTATGTGGTGAGTTACTATGGTTTGCTTCTAAGTGAATTCTCATGACATCTTCATGTGCCTATTTGCCTTTATGTTGGATATAAAGGATAGGGATAACAAGATTCATAGTTACCAAAAGGTATTGAGATCATTTAGGTTCAATATAAGTTATATTTTAAATAAGAATATGTTGTTCTAAGAAAAGATGATATTTTTTTGTTCAACTACTAGGGATTCATGATAATGTTTTGGTCAAATATTTTAAAAATAATTTTAAGGACACTTCTAATTAGACATGTTGATGTGGTGAGTTGTAAAATGTAAATATTTTCCAAGTTTAGTTGCATGTATCTAAACTTTATTTTCTTCCAACTACTGCTATAAAAATAGGATTATTTTTAATTAAATTTTCCACATAAAAGCCAAGTGAATGACAATATAAAACAATAATACAATTGTTATATGGAAAACATATTGTCAAAAGGTAAAAACTAGGCATCATGAAAATTGACATTTTAAATAAAATTTTTACCAAGTTGCTTTATACATGTCAATACACTCTTCACACAAATTGAATGTGAAAGTTCACACACAAAAAGTGAATCCTAAAGTTGAAACACATTATTCACACAAAGTTAATTCAATCATTCCACACATAGTTTGTTAAAAAATGTACACTTCATATATATATATATATATATAAGTAAACACTAAAGTTCAAGCATACCAAAATTCAAGCATGTAGTGAATTCCAAAGTTAGTACACTCTTTACACAGTGAATGTGAAAGTTCACACATACACAAAAAGAATAAGAAAATCAAATCTAAGTGAAAGGTAAAATTCAAACACACTTCATACAAAGTGAAAGCCAAATTTATCTCAAACACTCACATACACAAAAAGTTAGTTCTAAAGTTCAAGCACACACTTTACACACACACAAAAGTTCAACATTCCAATTTTCAATTCACACTAAGTGAATATGAAAGTTCAAACATACCTCAACACACAAATAATAAATAGATTTAATAAGTGAATGACAAAGGTAGTTCACTTACATTTCATACCAAAAAACGGATTCCACAATTAACTCAAACAAATTAAGGGGATGTCAAAGCTCAAATGTATGCTTCACAAATCAAAGTGGATGTCAATACACAAACAATAGGTGGCTCAGAGAAGTGAATGTCAAAGTTAGCTCACTCACACACACATAAAATAAATATAAAAGTTACTTCATACACATTTCATACACACAAAGTGAATGTCAAAAGTTCACTCAAATAATAAAGGTATGTCAAAGTTCAAATACATACCTAACACAAACAATAAGTGGCAGCAAAGTGTACACACTAAACAAAGTGAACTCCAAAGTTCATGTAAATAATTGGATGGCAAAGTTCAAACACACATAGAATGTGAATGCCAAAAGTTCAAACAATAAGTGCACACAAAGTAATGTCTAAAGTTCAAAGACACATCAAACAAACAGATTTCAAAGACACTTCAATTAAACAATAAATGAATGTCAAAATTTGAACACACACACAAAGTAAATGTCAAAACACAAGCATACACTTCACACAAGCAATAAATGCAAACAAAGTGAATTCAATTTTAAACATACAAATTGAAACACATATAAGTCAATGCTAAAGTTCAAACCCATGCTTTACACAAAAAATAAGTATATCAAATTAGAGTGACAAAGTGAATTCAATTTTAAAAATACAAAGTGAAATAAATATAAGTCAATGTCAAAGTTTCAACCCATAATTCACACAAACAAAAAGTATATCAAACTAAAGTGAATGCCAAAGTTGCACTCCACATAAACAATAATTAGATTCCAAAGTGAAACATGTTAAATAAATGTGTTTAAAATAGAACTCACTAATAGTATAACACTAATTATGACAATGTTAATAGATTGCATTGTGGTTGAATGGGAGGCCATAGTTCTCTAATGGTTTCTTTATGAAAGTGAATGCCAAAGTTGCACTCCACATAAACAATAATTAGATTCCAAAGTGAAACATGCTAAACATGTTTAAAATATAACTCACTAATAGTATAACACTAATTATGACAAATGTTAATAGATTGCATTGTGGTTGAATGGGAGGCCATAGTTCTCTAATAGTTTATTTATGATTTGGCTCTCTAATGGTTCATTCACGATTTAGTTCATGTTTTTATTTATTTAATATCATTCCATTAGTTTCATTTGCCAAAAAATAATTGAATTTATTATAATGATTATAGTCTTGTCCACCAACTACAAATATAAATATAAACTATCTAGTGATAGGCCTGTAAATATGTGTGCCTATCAACCATTGATAGCACCTTTGGTGCTTTTACTAGTTAATAAAAGTTCACAATAATCAGAAAGTTATCAGTATGTCCATTGAACCTATGGATCCAATTGCTAGTCTACAAGAAAATGATGAATTCTAATTTAATTGCACTGCGGACAACTCCCACCTGTTTACATACACCCACATCCTGGCTTTATACATTCGTTATGCATGCACAATCCGGTAAAGATTGATTACTGCGCCAAACTGCCATAAAATTGATCATAATCATAGACTGAAAATATCATGCACCTTATGTTGATTTGTACCAGTGAACATGAAAATGTATTGAAAATAAAAATAATGTCAAGATCCTTGAATCTTGTAAAGAAATCAATCATGAAGCCAATCCAAACTAAAGCGTGTATCCACAATTTCAACTGTAAGCTCGGGAATAGAAATTTTCCTGGCCCGCAACCACTGGTTCCCAATCTTCTCATCACAGCTAACAAGCTTCAGGGATCTTAGTTCACAGACAGTTGTAGGTAACGTCGTCAAACGGCAGCACTCTCTCATATCAAACTCCCTCAATTTCTTGAGTTGTCCTATTTCCTTTGGAAGTTCTTTCAAGCCCTTGCATGCTGAAATGTCTAGAGATTCCAACTGTCCAAGTTTTCCAATTGACGCAGGAAGCTCTTTGAGGCGTGGTAATGCCGATAACCTTAACATTCTTAGATAGCTCATATTTCCAAAATCATATGGTAAATTCTGAAGCTGATGGCAGTTGGTAATAGACCACGACAGAGTGGAGTGCATATTACAGATACCAAGGGGTAACTCCTCCAAATCACTGTTGTGGTCGAGGTTAAAATCTTGTAGCTTGGTGAATGTGGATATATTTCCAAATCCTTCACATAAGCTCAAAGATAGCTTCTCTAAGTTCTGCAGTGCTTCAGTGCTCTGTTTTTCAACAAGTGGTGAAATCAACCCTTCCAAGCGGACACTATTGAGTTGAGTGAGTGACGATAAGACATCCAGACCTTTCACTGTTGCTTTCTTTGTACCACAATTGGATACCATCAGAAATTTTAGTTCTTTCATGGATTTCAGAAATGGGGGAAGGAAGTATTCTGTCGAAGTAAAGAGTAACAACAGAGCCTCTGTTTCGGGGAAATTCATATCATACCAGTGATTTTCCTCCATAGGGCCTGCATGCATTAATTACAAAGTAAATTCAGTTAGAAATTTGTACAGTAATTATGACTACTACTTATACATGTTAAGTTCTCATCATATTGAAGTTGAATGCAGGAATAAGAATATGTAAGGCAAAAGAGTGCCTGTATTTGCAATGCAGACTAGAAGAGTTCTTAATGTTACACTGTGAAAATTTTGAGAATTGAAAACAGTAATGTTGCATATTGCTGCTTATTAGGGAGGAGGACATCTAGAGCATTCAAAAAAAGATATTTTGGATAGTTTACAGTCTCTTGAGTTTTTCACTCAGCAAGTGATCCGAATATCAAACACATAGTACTAGTCTTTCAATGTCGATTACAAATAGATTTCATGAACACGCCCGCCAATTACTTACAAAAATGAGGTAAACCTTATTCTATACAGAAAATCATGTCTGAAATTCAATTCTATTCTATAATTTGACATCAAAGATGAACACTAAAAATAATGGTTACCATTTCAAAAAAAAAAGTTTAACCAAAATACATGTGTAAGAGTTTTGAATAACTCACCGGTGAAAATGGAGAGAATTTGAGTATCAAGTGCTCTATCACTAAGCAACTCCCATTTCCCTGACAAACTACCGTTCTTCCTTGCTATGACCAACCTCTTGCGGTGGACTATATTGTCATGCTGTCCCAAATAGAGGGCCAGCTCTGAGGCATTTCCATATGGGATGGTTGTACTTCCTCTGTTAAGTGCAAGCATGTCAGTTAGGTGTTGAAAAACATGATTAAAAGAAATCCAATATATAAAAGGAAAGACAATTACCTTGGATTGCTACTTTAACAGATTGCTGCTTGCAAATTCTGATAAGATGGCAAAAGCATCATGCCTTTGTAGCTTTCGAACATAAACCCAAATGTCCAACAGTGCATCAGCACAGATTCTCTTGTCCCCAGGAAATAATCCCAAGTCTAAGAAACATTCCTTGGCTACATCATCTAGGGAGTCAATACCGGTCTGCAGCAATCTAAATAGCCCTTGTCTGTAATAATCTAATATATATTCTCCTTTACAAATCTTGTTCTTTGCCCTCTTCCAAACTTTGTGCTGTTCCCCATGCAAAGAGCTTGCAATCACCGAAGCCATTTGTTAAACTTAGTACAAACTGTTGGTTTCTTTCCAATTTGAAGCTTATTGTTGCGTGATCCTAAGCGGCTTGTTCTTACAATGTTTCTTTTCTGTGATTTCTTTTCATTGCAAGGCTAATATTCATGTCTTATTTATATAAGCTATAGACGCGGCAATTACACGACTCGGTTTTATTGAAGTTAAATTGGAACCTGCATGACTATGTAGAGAGTTTTTCCTCGCAATGGTTTCATATTGCCTTGTCACATTCGTTATCATATTAAAAGTAGTTACAGGGCATTGTCGAATAACAAAGTCGCGTAGTCTAGGTTTGCTTCCAGGGGAACTTCCATTCGAGCACATAGGAAGCTGACTTTTCACGAGGTTTGTTTTATCTAACGTGTGGAAAATATTTTTTCATATAAGAGCACGGGGAGCCTTTTATGATAGCGTTTCATGTCTCCCAAGTTATCATTGCTAAGAAGTTTACTTGTTAAACAAATATAATTTACTAAATGCATTTATATAAAACCATTATATTTAAATGAATATGTTTTAAATTTTGAATTTAAATCGTGATTCGTAATATTGATGTTTGGTATCACTAAACTTGAATATAATATTGAGGTTCAATACATAAATACAAATTTGATACCATTTAATGTAGCCAGTCCACCACTTGAATTAAAGATTTCAACAAAATTATATTGGCCCTCTCAGATAGTTTGACCAGGAAGACATGTTTTTAAAAGTCTGTGATAACAAAAACTCTAATTATGAGTGCTTATAACAAATATAACTCTGCAAGAACAAAGAAATGGAGGCCGCGACAATAAAAACGTTTGCGACATAAACATACATAATTTAATTGGATACCACAATTAACACGCATATACGGAGAAGCGTGCTGCGTTCATCGCAACTTCATGGAAGCGAATGCCTCGATTACTGTTTGCCGAGTCTCTTTCTTATATAAATGAAGCAATGTCGATGGAAAGACAAGAAATATATAGAAGAAACTTTGTAAGGAGAAGAATAAGCAGTATCAAGTTTCAAATTGCAGAAGAAATTACCTGTTTGCAATCAGTTCATTAAATGGCTTCAGCTCATTTTATTGACAGTATTGAAATGGAGGAGGATTCCGCATATAGTGTTTCGAGTAAATCGCAGTTTTATGTGGGGTTGGAGAAATGTATTGAGGATTTAAAGGGACTGTTGATTCAGAGCGAGGTATCGGTTGTTGGGGTGCAATGCACGGGGGTGGGGAAAAACTACCCTGGCATTGGCTCTCTGCAATGATCCTCAAGTCAAAGGTATAATTCCCATCTCTATACTGGCTGTCGGTATGGCGCTCTGGTTTAGGTTTTATTACATCTCTTGGATTATGCTAAGGGACTTAGTCTAAAACATAATTGTTTTTCATGGATATCAGGATACTTCAGCGATAATGTGATTTTCATCACTATCTTATGTTGAGACATGTACCAGCTAGGACCTTGGACCAGTCCATCGTCGGTCCGGGTGTGGCTTATTTCCAACACCAACACCCCCCCTTAAGCCACACCTCTCGTGTGCTTGGGGTTCCTAGCTTGGGCCTAGCTCTGATACCATGTTGAGACATGGACCAGTTAGGACTCGAACCTAGGACCTTCCATTCGCTACTGGAGTGCTCTACCACTGAGCTACTAGCCCCTCTTGGACTAATCCATCGTCGGTCCGAGTGTGGCTTATTTCCAACACCAACATCTCACGGTGCCCAAAGCTGAAAAGAATTTATAGAGACGATAATGTGATGTCTTACCTTCACTCACTCAGCTCAAGAGTGTCCGCATGGAGAGGTTGATTGCACTCCTTGTTTAAAAAGAAAGCCAAGCACTATCGAGCATAGAGAAGTTATCTTTAAGCTTATGCGAAGGGTTTGAATATACATCCACATTCAACAACATCAAGCTGCGAGATTTTAACTTGGATCATTCTGGCAATTTGGAGGAGGTACCACTTAGTTTCTGTTATATGCCCTCCGCTCAGATGTGATCTATTACCAACTGCCACCTGGTTCAGAAGTTACCTTATGATCTGAGCTCTCTGAGAATGTTAAGGTTATCGGCATTACCCAGCCTAAAAGAGCTTCCACCATCAATTGGAAAACTTGGGCAGTTGGAATATCTAGACATTTCATTATGTGAGGGACTGAGAGAACTTCCAGAGGAAATTGGGCAACTAAAGAAAGGCTCTACTTAAACATCATCCACTTCAATGGTCAAACAGTCAATAGCAATTTTACACCTCATCCATAACAAAAGTGGTAAATATTTGTCTTATTTGTATTGGCCAAAATTGACATTTGACTGTTGAAGTGGATGATGTTTAAAAACAACCCTAAAGAAACTGAGTGAGTTTGATATTAGAGAATGTTCTCATTTGACGAAGTTACCAAGAGCTGTCTGTGAACTGAGTTCCCTGAAGCTTGTTATATGTGATGAGAGGATTGGGAAGCAGTGGTTGTGGGCCAAGAACATTTCTATTCTAGAGCTTAGAGTTGAAATTGTGGAAGCACACTTTAATTTGGATTGGATTGGCTTGACGTTTGACTTCTTTTCTTATCTCTCACCATGAAGCACAATCCCATATAACTTCTTGATGGTATTGGAGGAACAAATAAACTTATAATGATCTACATACCATCTACCAGAAAAAACAATATGCAAATAAAATTCTCTGATTTGTATTGATTGATTTGTGAAAAGGAATGTACATATATACAATAAAAATACAACTGAATTTTACAACTAACCACAAACAAATAACTAATCACTATTTAACAAAACAATGTTCATTATTCAGGTACATTTTCTCCTATAATGAACATTGGGAAAAGAAGTGTTCATTATTCTATCATTTCTCCTCCATAATGAACATTAGGAAGAACACAAAGAAAATCTTGAAGTGCCTAAAATCAATCATAAGAAAGAGGTTTTATGAAAATATCAGCAAATGTGTCTTTGTAGGACAATATATAGGTTTAACCAAGCCTTGTTGAACCAACTCGCAGATGTAGTGGTGTTGAATGTCAATATGCTTAGTCATACTATGAAACACTAGATTCTTACTCATCTGAATAATACTCCGATTATCACAATAAAAAACTATGGGACCATTCTAGATTTGCTACATTTCCTATAACAATCTCCTCAACCAAACTACCTAGTAAGCAACAAAAGAAGTAGCTTTGTATTCAACCTCTGTAGTAGAAAGAGATACGGTAGTTGTTTCTTGGATTTCCAAGAAAAGACTATAGAACCAATATTGAATGTATATCTAGAAGTACACCTGTGATCATCTATAGAACCTGCCCAATCTGAATTAGTATATAAAACCAACCTACTCTCCTTTAAACACTAAAAATGAGACCATAATGCAATGTCTCTCGAAGATATTTGAGAATTCTCTTAGTAGCACTCCAATGTGTCTTCTTAGAATTTGACATGAACCTCAATACCAAGCTCATGTCATATGTGATATTTGGTTTGGTAGTAGCCAAATAACTCAAATAACCAATCAACTATCTATAGAGAGTGAGATTTATGTAAGCAGAGTCACTAAAAGTGGACAACTTAAGTCCAAATTCAAGAGGTATGACCACAAGATTGCAATATTTCATATGAAACCTCTAGAGAAGATCTAAAGCATACTTTTCTTGAGATAGAAATATAACATTTGCATGCTGCCAAACTTCAAGACCAAGAAAATAATGCATTTATCATAAATCAATCATTTCAAAATTTGAAACCATAAGGGCTCTAAATTCTACAAACAAAAAAGAATTCTTCCCAGTGTAAATAAAATCATCCATATAGAGAATAATAATAAGAATATCCTCACTAGAATACCTGATATAAATATTAAGATCTTACCAATTCTTTACAAAACCTTTCTATTGGAGGTAGGAGACAATTCTAGAATGCCATGCTCTATTTAAGGCCATACAAGGCCTTTTTTAACATGTAAACAAAATGTTCTTTAGAAGGTATTTCAAAACCTTAAAGTTGAGTGACATAAACCTCTTCATCAATTTAACCATTCAAAAATACACATTTAACATCCATTTGATAAATAGTCTAACCATTTTTAGTAGCTAAAGACAAAACCAATCTAATAGTATCCATTCATGCT
The DNA here is from genome assembly GCA_027924645.1 of Cunninghamia lanceolata. Lineage (NCBI taxonomy): Eukaryota > Viridiplantae > Streptophyta > Pinopsida > Cupressales > Cupressaceae > Cunninghamia > Cunninghamia lanceolata. Next base: position 10,539,538 of record BSBN01000937.1, on the reverse strand, counting down.
ATAAGAGAAAATGTTTTAGTATAATCAATACCTTCATGTTGAGTGTACCCTTTTGCAACCAACTTAGCCTTATTTTTTGCAATGCTCCAATTAGATTTATACTTAGTTTTATTTATTCATGGTGTACCGACAAACTCCTTACTAGGGGGAAACTCAACCAACTCCCAAGTATCATTTCTTTCAATGGATTCCATTTCACTATTCATGGTTGCAACCCATTTTTGTTCTTCACTAGCTTCAACAACATTTCTTGGCTCATTACTCTGCATGACTTGATTCATTAGGGCATAGTTACCTTTAACATGGGACTTTTTTGTCATCTTATCAAAATTAGTGTCCAACATGAGATTTAGAGGATGATTTTTTCTAGTTCTTCTTTGATATTTTTGATATCTTCTTGTCCTTACAATTGAGGATTCATGTTCTACAACTTCAACTACTTATGATTCATTAGACATAAATGTATGATAGTCTACTTATTGTTAGGAAATGTGTCTCAACCTTGGAAATACAAAAAGTGTAATTTTTTGGTTATAAAATTTAAAAAACTTAATTTCTAGGCTATAGTGTTGGTTTTTAGACAAAATAAATTTTTTTGAGTTGTTCAACACCACCATAGGGGGTGCCCGGTGCAAATATCTCTTAAAGTTCTTTAATTTAAGAAAATAATAGGTCCAATCGGCCTCCTAGATCAAAAGTTATGACGTCCAAAAGTTGGGCCTCCTGTATTAGAAAATGTGTTGAACATAGAAAAAAGCTATTGGTGTATACCTTTAATCCTAGGCATATACACATGTGTTTTAATCACACTTAGGCATTTTACCATATGTTACTTTGAACATGTCAAAGTAGTTGGTTGTTTTGTAGAGGTGTCAACTTACATCAACACCTCATGTTATCTTTGTGGGTGGTTACTCGCCACAACTTCATGTAGAGGAGTCCTATCCTCGTTTTGTGGAGATTTGGGTACCCACACTCACCTATTTATATTCGCATCTTTGTTAATACAATCAGGTTGATTCATTGCAAACTTGTATTCTTTTTGTTTATTCCATGATCTTGTTTTCTACATTGTATCAAAGCATGGTGGATTAGCTTCAAGCCACGTTTTCTCAGTTGTGTGAGTTGCCCCTATCCGGTAGGAATCGTGCTCCATTCAGTGAGGCATTCTTTTGATCTTGTTGCTTGGTTTTCTAGTTTTTTAACCTTGATTGTTTCTTTGTTGCATTGGTGGTTTCAAACACCCATAGAGGGCATTATCGACAGATTTGAAAGGCCACACAGGGCCAAGTCTATGGCAAGCTAGTGGTGCATTGATGCAGGAGCATCCGGGTGAATTAACAATCTTGCATTAACCAAAAAAATAATTTTTTTTCTTTTACCCTTTTGTTTGTCTTGCAGATTTGTAATCAACATCATAAACAAACTTTGGGGAAATAAAATAAATATTTTAATTCTCCAACACTCCAAGGAAAAGTCAAGGCAAGTTGCATATGGAGAAAATCCTAGTCACCTACATGCTAGAAGACAAAGATTGGACAATGAAGAGTTTTCAAGCACCCAAGTCATGAAAGAAAGCAATAAAAGAATCCTAAGCATCATTTTTCTCTAAGTTGGATGCCACCAAGCAAGAAGAGGAATACCAAGAGTCATTGGAGCCCAAAATGAGGAAGATGAAACTATGCAAAGGATATCTTATAAATAGATTGAAGTTTGGCTCCAAAGAGGTATTGAAAAAGAAGAGAAAAACCCAAATTTATTTCTAATTTTTGCAGGTCATCAAGAGGACGTCCATAGGTGATGTTGAAGAGAATTCTCCAAGGGAAATACATCCATTTTGATGAGGCAAAGAAAGTGAACGACCATGGTGACTTGTTAGGTGAAAAAAATTCTGAATTTGTAAGATTGTGGAGGAGGATAGTTAGAAAGTTTGATAGAGATATTTCATAGTTGGATTTATTGAGGTTATGTAGGTGTGTTTCTACCTTAATGGGCTGCATAAAAATATTTGGGTTGTAAGTATTTGTTGTTGTTCATATTTTATGAAATTCCTAAGATATGGTGTTACTTCATAGCTGAAATTGTTGGTACAACATTCACAAAATTTATTCACTTAAGGGTTGCAAGTTTAAGAGATTAATATATGTTTATTTTTCTACAACTAAAGGAATCAAAGGGACAAACAAAAAATCCATAATGGCTGGAATTTATCAAAGTTAATTTTCATCTAAGAGAAAAGGAGTAATCTTGGCAAACAACAATCTTAAGGATGAAATTTAACAAGGTTATGTTGGCATATACAATTTGTTTCAATCTTTGAAGTTTTGAGCACATGATTATAATAATTTGAAAGCATGAATATTGTTGTTATTTCAATATATGTCATAGAAGTTGATTGGGCTTCATGACGGGACAATCCTTCATTTGATTCTCTTGTCATGACTTCATCAAATGGTATCAAAGCAGGTTATCTTAAGTGTGGAAAGTATCCACCAAGACCGTGGGTGAAGAGTTTGTGAGGAGTGAAGAAGCCTTGAGAGGCCATTGGTTCCATGGGAATCATGTTGACTATCCTCCAACAAAGATGAGGTTGGGTAGAAGGTTAGCAAATCTCTTCCACTGAGAGGAAGTGGGTAGAAGAGATCGTGAGGGTGCATCTTCCAGAATCCTGTTGGGTAGAAGATAATGGTGAGATTTTGTTGTAGGAGGAGCCTGTAGAGATAGTGAGTGTTGATTTGTTGGTGGTTGCAAAATGTCGAAGAGGAAAAGTATGAGGTTGGTCTTGAGAAGACCTTTAGGAATTTCATTCTTTCTGAGGAGAGAAAGACTGATGATGGTAGAATTAGAGAATCAACTACAAGATTTGTGACAAGAGACATGACATATTGCATGAGAAACTATAGCGAAGATGACGATGGAAAAGAAAATGGGTAAGGAGAAGTCCCATATTTCTTCTAATGATGTTTTGTATGCATGTAGATTTGTCTGTGCAGGAAATGAAGAAAAAGATGGAGATTCAAGAAAATAGATTGAAGTAGAAGAAGTTGTAGTGGTTGAAGATGAATTGGGCAAAGAGGATGAGATTAAAGGTGCAACGATAGAACATGAAGAGATTGCAATGAAAGATAAGGATGAAGATGATTTGATGTTGTAGATTTTGGTGGTGGAAGAAGAGTGGTTCAAGCAGCTTGCCAGTGTGGATGAGAAAATGGATGTTGCAGTAGAAAAGGAAGAGGTAAATTTTAATTCTTTTGAATTTAGTGATGGAAAAAAAGTTGATATAAAATTGCATATTATTGAGATGAATAAGGAGTTAGTGAAAATAAATAGAAAGAGAGATCATATAGTTGCAGATTTGAATGTAGATGCTGCATATTTGTATATGGAGATTTTGGAAGATGATGTAGGTGGATTTTGGTAGAGAGGGTTAGTTTGTGGTGGGTTGGATCCCACGAAGGAGGAGAGGAGAGTAGAGAGTATTTGGCAGAGGAGGATGGTAGATGGTGGATGTGAATCCATGAGAGGAGGGAAGAGTGGTGACAAGAGTTGTTGGAGGAAGATGGCAAATATTCCAACTAGATGCTAGAAGAGGAGGAAAAAGAAATGGCCTTTGTGCACATGACTCAGTGATGAAGTACATTGTAGGTTGGTTACAACCTAAAAGGGTAGTTTGACTACTCAACTCCAATTTTGTGAGCATATGCTCACAAAATTTTTACCCGGCATGTCTAATGCAGGAGCATCTGGGTGAATAAGCAATATTGCATCAACCAAAAAATATTTTATTTCTTTTACCTTTTTGTTTGTCTTGCAAATTTGTAATCAACATCGTAAACAAACTTTGGGGAAATAAAATAAATATTTTAATTCTCCAACACTCCAAGGAAACGACAAGGCAAGTTGCATATGAACAAAATCCTAGTCACCTACATGCTAGAAGACAAAGATTGGACAATGAAGAGTTTTCAAGCACCCAAGTCATGAAAGAAGACAATAAAAGAATCCTAAGAGTCACCTTTAACCAAGTTGGATGCCACCAAGAAAGAAGAGGAATACCAAGAGTCATTGGAGCCCAAAATGAGGAAGATGAAACTATGCAAAGGAGATATTATAAATAAATTAAAGTTTGGCTCCAAAGAGATATTGAAAAAGAAGAGAAGAGCCCAAATTTATTTCTGATTTTTGCAGGTTATCAAGAGGATGTCCATGGGTGATGTTGAAGAGAATTCTTCAAGGGAAATACGTCCATTTTAATGAGGCAATGAAAGTGAACGACCATGGTGACTTGTTACGTGAAAAAATTTCTAAATTTGTAAGATTGTGGAGGTAGATAGTTGGAAAGTTTGATAGAGATATTTCATAGTTAGATTTGTGGAGGTTATGTAGGTGTGTTGTTACCTTGATGGGCTGCATAAAAATATTTGGGTTGTAAGTATTTGTTGTTGTTCATGTTTTATGAAATTCTCAAGATATGGTGTTACTTCATAGCTGAAATTGTTGGTACAACATTCACAAATTTTATTCACTTAAGGGCCGCAAGTTTAAGAGATTAATATATGTTTATTTTGCTTCAACTAAAGGAATCAAAGGGACAAACAAAAAATCCTTAATGGCTGGAATTTATCAAAGTTAATTTTCATCTAAGAAGAGGAGTAATCTTGGCAAAGAACAATCTTAAGGCTGAAATTTAACAAGCTTCAATCTTTGAAGTTTTGAGCACATGATTATAATAATTTGAAAGCATGAATATTGTTGTTATTTCAATGTATGTAATAGAAGTTGATTGGGCTGCATGACAGGACAATCCTTCATTGGATTCTCTTGTCATGACTTCGTCATGCATACTTCCACCACCCTCACCTCACATAGGAGGCTCCATCGTTCGGCCATCACCACACAAAGGGTGACAACAGCCCCTATTTAAATGCCCTTGCAAGGGAAGTTTCAATGACGTCTTGGTGGCATCCATTTGTTGTAAAAGCAACATGTAGTCTAAGTGCCCTCACAATGCCTTTTCTTGCCCTCAACTGGCCCTCATTCCTGTTGGTGATTATTTTGATGCAATCATAATAATAAGTTAAAATTCACATATAATGAACTAAAACTACACTTGAAAGATAAGAAGGAATCGTTTAAGATTCACTTAATCCCAAGTCTACAGTGGTCAGGTCTTGACCTGTTGGTCAAATTCAGTTGGTCAATGTGAAGTTGTAATGTTCAAGGCGCCTTACGTAGTTTAGGGTTTCTTTTTGGTTTACTGGGCTCAAACTATGCAAAAAGATCATGAGATATGTCAATACTTTTTCATTCCTTTGCATAAAAGTGTTACTGTACTGCAAAGCTTTAGATGGTTGTCTTGAATTATTGCAGCCTTCCTCTTTATATATTTATGAAAACTTGTCTACTTTTAACTCTGTTGTTCATGCTTCTTCAAATATGAGACAAATTTCCATCAAATTTCTATGTTTTAAGCTAAATATTTCATATGGGTTGGGAAAAGTTAGAAAGATCTAATCTAAACCTCATTTACTCTACCGAAGGATCTAATTGTTCTATTATGCACTATGTAAATCATATAGCAATTTGATCAAATCCACAGTAAAAACCTTAAATGTAAGTTCTGAGCATTTTCACAAACATACATTTAAAATTGCAAGCTCTCAAAGAAAATATTTCAAAACACAAAGAAGAGTAGGAGAACACTCAGAAGATAGATGTAGAAGTCCAGATTCTATTGTATTAGAAACAAACAATCATACGTGATTTACAATGTTGGAATGACTCTTAGTTTCATTGATCAAACTACAGAGAACTTACAAGCTTTACAGATACAATAAGGAAGCCAGATGTTCCATGCACTACTTACTACAGACACAGGCGACCTCCTTCTTCTACTTCTAAACTAAAAGGTCCCTCTATTCTAAATGTTACTTCTACAAATTTCTGCTGCTACAAATCTCTATGTAGCCCCTGTGTAAGTATTACAATGTATTAAGGCACAATATATAGACTTTCTGATTGTCCTCAATACAGCCCAAAACCCTAGTGGTTGAGCAATGGTTCAAACCCTAGGTTACAGCATTGAATGCAGGTGAACCAATTTCCCAAAAATATCTCTAAATATGTGTCAAATCTAGGTGAAAATATGCCCCTTTCTAAAACCCTAGTAGTTCAGAAGTAAATTCTGCAACCTACCATCATCATGTTTTATCTGCATTTTGGGTCTTCTCATTGATGTCTCTTGACTTTCTGTACTTCATCCTCATCTTCTCTTGGCTTCTGCAATCTGATCTTCTTCTCAGACGTCACTACCATTAAGTTTCAGCTCCCTCCTCAGCTGCAAACCTGCAAAAATAGACTAGCAATAAGTACATTGATTATTAAATGACCTTTTTCAAAACACCTGTTAGATCCAAGTGGGGCTGAGCAAAAATTGTGGCTATCGGGTCAAAATCTACAAAAAATGCATTCATACTGCGCATACTGTGTCAAAAAACTTACTGGGTCAACCATCGCAGACCAGAAATGATGCATATGCAGGGTCAAAGTGTTCGAAAACCCTAAAAAACCCTATCGCTAAATGCCTGTCACCTATTGGCGCCAAAAAACCACATCGGCGGGCCCTAAAGATTGCCCACTAACTTCCTATGTCTGGCCAAAAAACAGCCCCTTATCTGCCTTTTAATAGAAACGGTGCCCGCAGAGAGTGACACGTGGCATGTTCCGCACAAGGGGCTATGAAACTATTGCTTTGTGACACCCTCGTGGAAAGTGACACTTTTCGTGCTCCACGGGCATTTGAAACTACCTCGAAACCTATGAAAAACTTTTAGATTCATGCGGGAGAAGACACATGTCGCCTTCCGCGTCATTGTTAGAGGCTACTGAGAGCAAGCGGAAGCTCTCCCAAAAATTTTGAGACTCTCGTGGAAAGTGACACTTGTCACTCTCCGCACGACTGTTGCAACCTTTAAGAAACTTTATGGAAACATTTGGAGACTATGGCAGAAGGTGCCACGTGGCATCTTCCATGCAACCATTGAAACTGTTTGGAAACCATGCGGAAACTGTTGAAGGACCTGCAGAGAGTGACAAGTGTCACACTCTGCGCTTCTGTTGAAACTTTTAAGAAACCACTGCGGGGCTCTACGGAGAGTGACACATGGCATGCTCCGCACTGCTCTTGCAACTGTTAGAAACTTTAAGGAAACTTTAAGGAAACTTGCGGAGAGTGACAAGTGTCACTTTCCGCGTTGCTTGTTTGAGACACATGGGACTCTCCGCGTGGCTGCTGAAACTTTTAAGGGACTACTGTGGAAGGCGCCATGTGGTGTCTTCTGCACAACCATTAAAACTGTTTGAAAACCATGCGAAAACTGTTGAAGGACCTGCGGAGAGTTTTAAATCTTTAAAGGGGCTTGCTATGGAAGGTGACAAGTGGCGCACTCCGTGCGACTCTGGAAACTTTAGGAAACGATAAGAAACTACTGGGGGCTCAACGTTGGTCTTTTTGCAGCGCTATTGAGACTCATGCGGAGTGTGCCACTTAGCGTGCTCCGCATAGCTGTTTGAAACATTTAGGAATTTTTTAATGAAAATATTTGAAACCTTGCACCATTTAAACCCTGTAGTGCATTTTACCAAAATGGGCATAACTTGCAAAATATGGCAAATTTTTAGATGATTCAAAAAGCAACCCTAGCTCATTTTTGACAAGGAATCCAACTATACCATGTATTGGCACTCAAAATACATTTTCTCACTAATTTTATCAAGGTTTGCAAATTTCACTCTCTTTTCCCTTACCACCAAGGACAGACCCACAAAAATAGAAGCAAAAAGCCAAGCCACAATAGGGGTCCCTATTTTGCTAAGGAGTAAAATGGGGCGTGTTGTGAACATCACAACAACTAGCCACCAAACAAAACAACTAAATTCAAGGCATTCAAGAAAACTAAATGAGATAAATGCATAACTTCTGACTATCCATCTTATAAATTATTATTCAACTTGAGACCTAAGGCATTCAATAAGGGTGCATGAATCTTCATTTTCAGTTTAATTGTGTGCACATGATTAATAAGCCTCATCTTGAAGATCGGTTGAACAAACCAGTGACTGACATTAGCCTACGTAGATGAGGATATTCCCTCATAGCCGACCTGATAGAGCCTTGCTGTCAGCGAGTGTCTATAGCCCTGGCAAGGTTATCGTTACAATTCTCCTAAGTAGAGCCCCATTGCCAGCGAGCGTCTATAGCCCCGGTAGAGTTACTTAGATGGCTTAATCTGGATTTTCAGTATAATCCGCTTTATTTATTTATTTTTTATTATTATTATTTTTATTTTCTGATTTTGAAAGAGATTTCACAAGATATAGCAATTTGTAGCTTCATGATGCAAGGAGTGGACACTTGTTGAAATTAGGCTGAGAATTGTAATGGTAGCAAGGGTGACCTCTAATTTTTCACCTAATATCTACATTGGTAGGTTCAACAAACCCAAGGATTTTAGGTGTGTCATCGTGAGAAACTTGCGTCAAATTCTCAATCACATTTATTGAATACAAAATTTCAGAAGATAAATAACTCTCTACATTCATGACAGTCACAACAAGTTATGTGTAAATTGCAAATGATTAACTTGAATATCCTAAATTTATACTATTTTGGATGGTTGCTAGTTTGCTCCTTAATATTCTAAAGTAAAATAAAGATCCCTGCTGAGGAGACAACAAACAAACCAACCATATAGACTATACAAAAAGCAAAAAATAGAAAAAAACTGTACAAACAGAAACAAAACAACAAACAGAAAACAAAACCATACAAATAGCCAACCCCAAAAAGAAAATAGCAAAAGAAGAACCGGACATTACTTACACTATATACAAGCCTCTACAAGGCAAACAAAACCCAGGAAAAGATCCAAGAACACCCCTACTTGCATATTTCTTTAGATTGTGCAGGAGTAATAGGGTATTAGTTATGGTTCTTAACTTAGCAAATTTATCTTTAAATTCTGAAAAAAAATCTTGTATTCTAAATTCATTGTGTTTATCAGAATAGCTCTCAACTATCAGCAATTGGCGCAGCCCATCGTTTTCATGATTAATCCATATGCATGTCCTTGCTCTTAAATTTCCATAATCAAAGCAGTATTTATCATGGTTTACTAAGGAAAGGAAAGAGACAACCTGATGTATTTTTAGCTTTGTAGGACATGTTTGTTCATTAATAGCTGGTCCTCCTTTTAACCTTGTACTTTCATTATTTGGATCCATGTCTGGTCTTACTTTTTCAAATTGAAAGATGAATGACTCAAGATGTATCATTTCTTCATCTTTATCCATCTTTGTCCCTTCACTCCGGATGTTTAGTTTATCCTCAAATTCAGCACACCTCCCAATGTTCTCATTAGTTTCTTGCACATCAACACTTAAATGAGTATCTTGATCATCATAATCTGATATACAGAAATTAATCATTTCTAAATCACTTGAGAGTAAAGGTGGAACAACATCTCTAGATTGACAAGAATAATCCCCTGTTTCATTTTCAACATGGCATTGGGGTGATGTCTGATTATGCACAGTAACTCCAAAATCTTCTGTATTTTCAATTCTTAAGAATTGGTCATCATATGACTCACTTTTATCATCCAGTGTGGAGTCTACTTCTATTGACCTGCAACAATCTTGAACTTGGTCATTTAATTTAAATAAGCTAGTCATGGGATTAGGATTTACTTTCTCCTCTATGACTTCACTAGTTTCTATAGTAAGGATCTCATCAATTTTAGTGCACTTTAATTTTTTCATTTGTCCACATTTCTCCTTTCCATAAAATGACTCAAGGAAAGACGTTTTACTGTCTTTACCAAAAGCATTAGGGTCAGCAATAAAGACCTTATCCGGACAAATGGTTTCCTCTCTACAAGATTTAAAAGATTTATACCTACACTCCCCTTTACCTGTATTAGGAAGTAGAGACCTACTATCAATCCCACCATAATTTGACCTAAGAAAAGATGATCTGTTATCATTCCCTTCTAGAATTGATTTATCTATTGTATTTTCTAACCACCTATTAGTTCCTAGTGTTGTATCAGCTTGTTGCTCCAAAATTTCTTTTTTCTGCCAGTCTTCAGCCCTGAACATATCTGAAAAAATAATTAGTCCTTTCAAATATGAATCTATCCTAGTGAGGAATGTTAAACATTTAAGTTCACTATGTTCAATAGTCTGGTGTATCCTGCAACAACTGGACAAACCAAAATTAGATAAACTTTGAGAATAAAGCTGTTCATTCAAAGCTCCCTGAAATAAAGGACTGTTAATTTGAAAACTATCCCCATATGAGTCCACTAAAATAGGACCTATTTTCAACTTTTTAGGTTTTTTGGAATTTTATGAGATTTGGCATATCTCATAGTATAGCATTTAAACTCAGAATTTTAACCCTAAACCAAATCAGGCCCTCCTTCTAGCACCAGAAAACTGTTGGTGATTGTTATGATGCAATCATAACAATAAGTTAAATTTCACATATAATGAATTGAAACTATACTTGAAAGATAAGAAGGAATCGTTTAAGATTCACTTAATCCCAAGTCTACAGTGGTCAGGTCTTGACCTGTTGGTGAAATTCAGTTAGTCAATGTGAAGCTGTAATGTTCAAGGGGCCTTACGTAGTTTAGGGTTTCTTTTTGGTTTACTGGGCTCAAACTATGCAAAAAGATCATGAGATATGTCAATACTTTTTCATTCCTTTGCATAAAAGTGTTACTATGGTGCAAAGCTTTAGATGGTTGTCTTGAATTATTGCAGCCTTCCTCTTTATATATTTATGAAAACTTGTCTACTTTTTAACTCTGTTGTTCATGCTTCTTCAAATATGAGACAAATTTCCTTCAAATTTCTACGTTTTAAGCTAAATATTTCAGATGGGTTAGGAAAAGTTAGAAGATCTAATCTAAACCTCATTTACTCTACCGAAGGATCTAATTGTTCTGTTATGCACTATGTAAATCATACAACAATTTGATCAAACCCACAGTAAAAACCTTAAATGTAAGTTCTGAGTATTTTCACAAACATACATTTAAAATTGCAAGCTCTCAAAGAAAATATTTCAAAACACAAAGAAGAGCAGAAGAACACTCAGAAGATAGATGCAGAACTCCAGATTCTATTGTATTAGAAACAAACAATCATACATGATTTACAATGTTGGAATGACTCTTAGTTTCATCGAACAAACTACAGAGAACTTACAAGCTTTACAGTTACAATAAGGAAGCCAGATGTTCCATGCACTCCTTACTGCAAACACAGGTGACCTCCTTCTTCTACTTCTAAACTAAAAGGTCCCTCTATTCTAAATGTTACTTCTACAAATTCCTACTACTACAAATCTCTATGTAGCCCCTGTGTAAGTATTACAATGTATTAAAACACAATATATAGACTTTTTGATTGTCCTCAATACAGCCCAAAACCCTAGTGGTTAAGTAATGGTTCAAACCCTAGGTTACAGCATTGAATGCAAGTGAACCAATTTCCCAAAAATATCTCTAAATATGTGTCAAATCTGGGTGAAAATATGCCCCTTTCTGAAACCCTAGCAGTTTAGAAGTAAATTCTGTAACCTACCGTCATCATGTTTTATCTGCATTTTGGGTCTTCTCATTGATGTCCCTTGACTTTCTGCACTTCATCCTCATCTTCTCTTAGCTTCTGCAATCTAATCTTCTTCTCGGACATCACTGCCATTAAGTTTCAGCTCCCTCCTTAGCTGCAAACCTACAAAAATAGACTAGCAATAAGTACCATTGATTATTAAATAACATTTTTTGAAACACCTATTAGATCCAAGTGGGGCTAAGCAAAAATCGTGGCTATCGGGTCAAAATCTGCAAAAAATGCATTCATACTGCGCATACTATGTCAAAAAACTTACCGAGTCAACCATCACAGACCAGAAATGATACATACGCAGGGTCAAAGTGTTCGAAAACCTTAAAAAACCCTATCGCTAAACGCCTGTCGCCTATCGGTGCCAAAAAACCACATCAGCGGGCCCTAAAGATTGCCCACCGACTTCCTGTGTCTGGCTGAAAAACGGTGCCTTATCTGCCTTTTAATAGAAACGGTGCCCGCAGAGAGTGACGCGTGGCGCGTTCCACACGAGGGGCTATGAAACTGTTGCTTTGTGACACCCTCGCAGAAAGTGACACTTGTTGCGCTCTGTGGGCGTTTGAAACTACCTCGAAACCTATGAAAAACTTTTAGATTCATGCGGGAGAAGACACGTGTCGCCTTCCGCGTCATTGTTAGGGGCTACTGAGAGCAAGCAGAAGCTCTCCCAAAAATTTTGAGACTCTCGCGAAAAGTGACACTTGTCACTCTCCGCACAACTATTGCAACCTTTAAGAAACTTTATGGAAACTTTTGGAGACTATGGCGGAAGGTGCCACGTGGCGTCTTCTGCGCAACCATTGAAACTGTTTGGAAACCATGCGGTAACTATTGAAGGACCTGTGGAGAGTGACAAGTGTCGCACTCCGCGCTTCTGTTGAAACTTTTAAGAAACCACTGTGGGGCTCTATGGAGAGTGACACATGGCACGCTCCGCGCTGCTCTTGCAACTGTTAGAAACTTTAAGGAAACTTTAAGGAAACTTGCAGAGAGTGACAAGTGTCACTTTTCGCGTTGCTTGTTTGAGACACATGGGACTCTCCGTGCGGCTGCTGAAACTTTTAAGGGACTACTGCGGAAGGCGCCACATGGCGTCTTCCGCACAACCATTGAAATTGTTTGGAAACCATGTGGAAACTGTTGAAGGACCTGCGGAGAGTTTTAAATCTTTAAAGGGGCTTGTTGCGGAAGGCGACAAGTGGCGCACTCCGTGTGACTCTGGAAACTTTAGGAAACTATAAGAAACTACTCGGGGCTCAACATTGGTCTTTTTGCAATGCTATTGAGACTCATGTGGAGTGTGCCACTTGGCACACTCCACGTAGCTGTTTGAAACATTTAGGAAGTTTTTAACAAAAATATTTGAAACCTTGCACCATTTAAACCCTGTAGTGCATTTTACCAAAATGGGCATAACTTGCAAAATATGGCAAATTTTCAGATGATTCAAAAAGTAACCCTAGCTCATTTCTGACAAGGAATCCAACCATACCATGTACTGGCACTCAAAATGCATTTTCTCACTAATTTTATCAAGGTTTGCAAATTTCACTCTCTTTTCCCTTACCACCAAGGACAGACCCATAAAAATAGAAGCAAAAAGCCAAGCCACAGCAGGGGTCCCTATTTTGCTAAGGAGTAAAATGGAGCAAGTTTTGAACATCACAAAAATTCTAATAGCCATAGCTCACCCCTATTTAGCCTACACAGGCCATGTTTGCAATAGCAAAAAATGAGCGATACTCGTCAAGTTTTATGTAGTGAATAGTATTGCTATTTAGTTGACATAAGAAACTTGTGGGGGTTGATGTCAGCAAGGAGGAGGGACAAAATCTCAAAAATTTAAGCCCTTGGTCACATGGGGTTTTAGTCCCTGGTCATGCACACCCCAAGGGGGCTTAATTTCTCTCCTCTTTTCATTTTTTTTTCTCCAACAAATTTGCATGCAAATTTATTTTCGAAAAATTAGAAATTTCTTTCACTGAAGAAGGATTTTTTTTTGTAAATGCAAAAATTGCAAGTCCTGTAACTTTTACAAATTAACTCGAAAAGTGATTTTTTTTGCAAAAGTGGACGGTTTTTCATCACCAATCTAACTAGCCTAAAATTGTACTAAAATTATAAAGTGCATGTTTATGCTATTTTAGGGTGATCTAACACACTCCTTCTATAAAGTGCCAAATTTGGGGGAAAACAAAATAATCAAGGGGAGTAATAGTGTTCACAACACACTAAATTTATAAAGTGCCACTTCAAAGGGGGTATTAAGCAAGAGTAATCAAGCACTCAAACTTATAAAGTGCCACCTTAAAAATTGAGTTCAAATAGGAGTCTAATTCACAAAACAACTTCACTTCATAACTTGAGGGTAAAAAGAGAATTTTATGGCACCTTCAAAATCAAAAGTCAACAAATGGATTCTCAGTTCATGTGCAATGGATCACATGTCACCTTACAAAGAGGTGTTTGTGAGAATCAAACCATGCAATAACTTCAAAATACTGATGGATGATATCTATTATAATGTTTCTGGTAAGGGAACTGTAAAGTTAGGAAATGGATTTGTACACAATGTGTTTTTCATTCCTGACCTATTAAGGAATCATCTCTCCATATATCAACTCAACTGTTCTAACAAAATAGTTGAGTTCACAGCCACAACAACCCTAATCAGAGAATCACAATGTCAAAAACTTGTAGCAATAGAGAAGGTTTGTCACTTCAACTGCAGCTTCATTTTTTCACACTTTAAATCAGGTAAAGAGGAACCTCATAATGTGACTTCAAAGCCTAGTTTTAATTCACATCTCAGCTCAGTTGGTTCTACATAGTAGGTTGATTGAACTCCACTAGCATATTTTTTTGTAAATACACTCATGAAGGTTCATGTAATTGAATGTGTATTACACATAAAGGGAACTTGGGAAAATTGTACTCACACTGATATATAAAGTGTAATGGGGGGTTGTAATAATCATAGCATGAATCACATAGATTCTCTTCTCATTTGTATGTGCCATTAATGCACATCTTTTTTTAGATTTGTACATTTCTTGGACCTACATCATGGTCTTCATCTCTTGCACACTACTAATTTCAATTAGTTTGCTAAATTCTCTTAGAATTAAGGGAAGGGCAAAATTTACAACTATTTCATGCTCCAAGAGTTCTTCATCTCTACATCAAAATTGGCATCAGCTTCATCTTTTGAGGAGGATTTATAAGCCTTTCTTTCTTCTTTTTTTGGAGGATAGTTTTTTCCCACTAGGTTTTCTATCTTTCTTTGTTTTTAAAGAGTTTGCATTGTAATTGAGTACCTTATCAGGCTTCATGGCTAGGACTCATTTTTCTTTTACATTGTACATGGGTACCTCACTAGGCTCATAGTCGGGACCCATTTTTCATAAAACTCACCATAGCTATGCTTAAGGGGATGTGTTGGTGTATACCTTTAATCCTAGGTGTATACACATGTGTTTTAATCACATTTAGTGTTTTACCACATTTTACTTTGAACATGTCAAAGTAGTTGGTCATTTTGTAGACGTGTCAACTTACATCGACACCTCGTGCTATCTTTGTGGGTGGTTACTCACCACAACTTCATGTAGAGGAGTCTTATCCTCGTTTTGTGGAGATTCGTGTACCCACACTCACCTATTTATATTTGCATCTTTGTCAATACAATTGGGTCGATTCATTGCAAACTTGTGTGCTTTTTGTTTATTCCATAATCTTGTATTCTACAAAAGCTATAAGGAGGAGTTACACATGTTGATGCATGTTTTGACACATCATAACACATCTTTGATTGGAGATAATGAAACACTAATAATTTGGGTGCAATTTTTGAGTGGTTTTGGCTCATGGTTTTCTAATTAGCATTTGATAATTTCATGTATTGTATGTCTTATATATTAGGTTCTTGAGATGGAGGTTGTGTGAGAAAGTCTTATAAACGTTGTTAAGTTGCCTCTAGATCTTTGGTTGGTGACACTCCTATGAAAGATTTCTCTGTGAGTATATTGTAATCTTGTTGATTTCTAAATAATATATTGAGCTACTTTTGGAGTGTGGGGTTTTTTTCTCCCAAAAGGGTTTTCCCCATGTAAATCAATGTATTGTGATATGATTTCTATTTGTGTTTATTTTTGTATAATTTATGTAAACATTTTAAAGATTTGAAAAGTTTTACATAACCCTCCTCTCAAGATTAGTGTAGGAAGTTGTTCCACTACCTTAGCTTCCTTACAAGTGGTATCAGAGCTTGATCAACTTTGGTTTTAGTTGTGGGTTGTTAGATTTTTTAGACTAATCTAGTTTTGAGTGGGATCTTGTGCAAAAGATAATTTATGATCTTGTTGCAAGAAATTTTAGATGGCATGCACATCAGGGAGAATAGAGGTAGATAATTTTTTTGGTAACAATTTTTAGATGTGGAAGCTAAAGATGGAAGATCCGTTAATTGATCGAGATCTATGGAAAGCTATTGATGAGTATGTTTCAAGGCCTACAAATGCTACTTTGGCTACTCAATATGATGTTATGGACCATAAATCCAAGGGCCTAATTATATTATTCTTGTGTTGACCTCATTTTGACACTACCAAATTTAAACTTTTCATGTTGAAACAACATGTCATCATGCCTCAAATGCCTCTATTAAGTCTCCTTTTTATTGCAAATTGATAGTGTTGCATGTTTTCCACGCCAGTTGTTGTGATCACCCATTGTTGAAATGTCATGCTTGATCTATTCCATATCCATTTCCTACATTAAATCCTAGTACAGGTATGCCCAGTTGAGGAGGAAAGTCAATCATTTCAACTAGGACCATGGAGGTAGCTATCTAGTTTGAGGCTACTTACAAAAATAATTAATTTTGAAAATATATAAAATCTAGGAAGAAATCCTTTCATGGGGGTGTTTGTGACTCCATTTTAGCAAATGTGGTAAGTTTATATATCCATATGCCTTACGGTTTGGGAGATTTTAAAACTGCGGATAATTTGTGGAAATAATTAAATCAGGGTTTCTGTAAGGGTTGGAGAAAAATGATATGACATGGGATCTCATGATGTCATCATTGGAAAGGTAACCAGATTTTATAAGAAAATATTGATCAAGGAAAAAGTTATGCATCTTTCACCTTCACCATGTTTACGCATCTGTTAGGCGTTCTACGTAGCAAGTTTGTGAGTGTTATAATTTGTCAAAATCTTCATGTTCGATTACTACAGCATTTCTCTGGTTCAAAAAATTTAATGGCAGAAGCCATGACACTAATTGGGTTTTAAGAATCTTTAAAAGTTTCATGTTGCCAATACGTTACAATTTTTTAAAACTCCTTAGTATTCTTACTATTCCTCTTTAGTGTTTTAAAATCGAAGTGTTTAATTAAATCAACATTTTACATCCTTCCACTTTATTTACCATTTTTAAATTTCAAAAGCTCATTGAAATATATTAAGTTCTTCATACCCACCAAACCCCGCAAAAGTTCTTAATTACTCACTTAGCCCTGACAAGTTCTCCTTGACATTTTGCTTCCATTCACTTTTTTTTTTACTTTTAAGAGGTTTTAAATTAATTAAAAACTTTTTTGAAGGTTAGATTGGTTGTGAAAAACCCCTTAACCTCCAAAAACTAATAAAATGTGTTTGAAAAACATTTCAATGCTGTTAGTGGTTGTGAAAATCCCCCAAAACTCTTGACACACTCCTATAGGCTATTTTAAAGTCATGTTGACACACTCCTATAAGCTATTTTAAAGTCATGTTTTCAGAGCTTTTAGGGTTACTGGTAACTAATCTAGATTTCAAAACTAGTTAAACCTTTGGAAACTCTTATAAAAATATGTTCAAATCATATTTTAGAACTTTTAAGATTAGTCAAAAAATTTTGAAGGTCACCTTAGTTTCCACAACTTCCTTTTCCTCATAAAACTTTTAATTCTCTCTCACTTACCTCCCAGCCTCCAAAAAACCCTATTTCAATTCTTCTTCACACCCTCCTCAGTTCATAGGCCTATTGTTATATGGAGCCTAATCGGACTCAGAGGTTAAATTTACCCCACTTTTATCGGTGTGGTTTCTCCCCAAATTATTTTACGGGGTCAAGGGGCAGCGTCCCCTGCGGGGTCTAGGGGTAGTGCCCTTGGCATGCTCCCTGTTGAAATACAGGGTGGTGTCGAGGGGCAGTGCCTCCGAAACCTCACACGATTTTTATTATTTTATAAAGGTATTGAGAGTTATTTTTCTATTGAATGACATAAAAAACCCTATTTTGTAACTGACATAAGGCTTGATAAAAATAGCTAAGGGTTAGGGTTTTCATTCATGTATTGTAGCATTTTGTAGCGGTATTGAGTTACAAGGATTGCTGGTTGTAATCGGTTTGATTTACTGGATAATAATATTGGATTCTCTGTTGGTGGATGTAGCCTGAGTTTGGGTGAACCATGTTCAAACTTGTCTCTCCCTGTTATTATTTTTATGTATTTTCATTCCTCTATTTAATCTTTATTTGCATTTAATTGATATCCTCTGCTGGCTAACCCTAACAAGTGGTATCAGAGCAGGTTGTGTTTGATTATCGTCTACAGGAAGGTCTCACGGTTGAGTGGGAGCAATGGCAGACGGGGGTAAATTGAAGGTAGATAAATTCAATGGGCAGAACTATCAATTATGGAAGATGAAGATGGAGGATTATCTCTATTAGAAGGATTTATGGAGGCAGTTGGAAGGAATAGCCAAGAAATCGACAGCAATGACTAATGACGATTGGAATCTTCTAGACAGAAAGGCATTGGGAACCATCCGGTTGTGCCTGGCACCATCTGTGGTGTTCAATATAACAAAAGCGATGACAACAAGTGAACTGATGAAAGCTTTGGCTAAATTGTGTGAAAAAACCTCAGCCTCAAAAAGGTATTTCTCATGAAGTGTTTCTTTAATCTGAAAATGATTTAAGGTGGATCTGTGACAGATCATTTAAATGAGTTTAATATGATTACCAGTTAGTTAACTTCTGTAAAAGTAAAATTTGATGAATAAGTGAGGGCTCTCTTGGTTTTATGTTCTTTTCTAGAAAGCTAGAATAGCTTGGTAATGGTTGTAAGTAACTCTGTCTCTGGTTAAAATACTTTGAAATTTGATGATGTTGTTGGTGTTATCCTTAGCGAGGAAATGTGATGAAAAAGCTCAGGAGGGTCCACATCAAGTAGTGTTTTGAATGTAGAAAGTAGGCGCAGATCAAAGGAGAGAGGAAAAGATTCTGGAGGTCATGGGAAGTCACAAGGAAAATCAAAGGACAAGAGGTCCCAATCTAGAGGATAGAAGGATTGCTGGTACTATGCGAAACCAGGTCATCTGAAGAAAGATTGCTAGTCTCAAAAGAATAAAGGAGACAAACAAGAAGGCAATAAGGAGGCAAATGTGGTAAGTAGTAAATCTAAAGATGATGCTTTGATTCTTTCTGTAGATAATGCTGATGATTCATGGGTTTTAGATACAGGGGCCTCATTTCATACTACACCCCATAGAATTTATTTTCTTGATTATGTCCGAGGGGATTTTGGGCTGGTTTATTTGGGAGATAATGAACCTTGTCAGATTGTTGGAAAGGGAAGAATCAAGATTAAGTTGCAGAATGTGAATCACTGGCTACTACAAGAGGTAAGGCATGTTTCAAGACTGAGTAGGAATTTATTTTCAGCAGGGCAACTAGCTGATGAAGGTTGCATAGTTACTTTCAGTGATAAAATTTGGAAGGTTTCAAGAGGTGACTTAATAGTAGCATAAGGTGTGAAAGTAGGCACCTTATATCTTTGTATAAGTCATATTGTTCCTTCTACTTTAGCTGTTGCAGAGAAAAAATAAACAGGTTCAGGAATAGTTGCTACAAGTTCGTAGGAAAAGACAAACAATTGCTACATGTTCTGAGACAACACTGTGGCATAACAGTCTTGGGCATATGAGTGAAAAAGGTATGAAGATACTTCATTCTAAGAAAGTTTTACCAGGTCTGAAATGTATTAATATGGATTTCTGTGAAAGTTGTGTGTATGGAAAACAAAAGAGAGTCAGTTTTCTCAAGGATGGGAAGCAAAAGAAAGATGAAAAGTTGAAGCTTGTGCATACAGATGTATGGGGACCAGCTCAGGTATCTTCTCTCGGTGGCTCTCAGTATTATGTTACATTCATAGATGATGCAACTAGGAAGGTTTGGATTTATTTTCTTAGGCAAAAATATGATGTATTTGAAACATTTAAGAAATGGAGAAGCTTGGTTGAAAATGAGATGGGTAAAATATTAAAATGTCTCAGATCTGATAATGGTGGTGAGTATTGCAGAAAATAATTTGAGGATTATTGTTTCTTTAATGGAATTTGTAGGTAGAAAATGGTTCTAGTGACTCCACAGGAAAATGGAGTGGTTGAACGCATGAATAGGACAATAATGGAGCATGCAAGGACCATGAGATTGCATGCTGGGTTGCTTTTAAACATGTGGATAGAGGCTGTCAATACCATTGTATATTTAATTAATAGTGGTCCTTCAGTTCCTTTGGGCTATGGTATTCCAGAGGAAGCATAGACATGTAAGAAGGTGAGTTATTCTTTTCTTAAAACCTTCGGATGTGAAGTATTTACACATGTAGATTTTGAAAATAGAACCAAGCTGGATGCAAAATCAAAAGAGTGTACCTTCGTTGGATATGGCATTGATGAATTTGGTTATAGGCTCTGGGATTTTGAAAATCAAAAAATTGTGAGAAGTAGGGATGTTGTATTCAATGAGAAGGTGTTGTACAAAGATCAGTTGTAGCAGCATGAGAGGAAAGAAAAGGATTATGTGGTGCTGGATGATAATCTAGATAATGATATTCTAGTGGTTCCTCATGCTCCAAAACAACAACAAGAAATACCACAAACTCCAATGAATGTTAGATGGTCAACAAGGCTAAGTAGACCTCCTGAAAAGTTTTCTCCATCTTTGTATTCTATTTTGATAACAGATGCTGGTGAACCAAAAGGGTATGATGAAGCTATGTAGGTGGATACAAAGGTTCAGTGGGAGCTTGCAATGAAAAAAGAAATGGACTCCTTGCTGAAAAATGAGACTTGGAAATTATGTAGGTTGCCTGCAGGTAAAAAGGCTTTACCAAACAAATGTGTTTATAGGCTGAGAGAGGAAGATGGAGGTAAGAAAATATTTAAATCCAGGTTAGTTATAAAAGGATTTACACAGAAAAAAGGTATTGATTTTGATGAGATATTTTCTCTAGTTGTCAAGATGACTTCTATTCATACTGTTTTAAGTATTGTGGTTGTCGAAGATTTGCATTTAGAATAGCTAGATGTGAAAACTGCCTTTCTCTATGGTAATTTGGAGGAGATATATATGGAATAGCTGCAAGGATTTGAGGTCACGGGTAAGGAGAAATTGGTGTGCAGATTAAAGAAGAGTTTGTATGGCTTGAAACAAGGACCTTGGTAATGGTATTTGAAATTTGATAGTTTTATGGCTGAGCAAGGCTACAGTCGGTGTAATGCTAACCATTGTGTTTATTTTAAGAGGTTAGATAATGACAACTACATTAATTTATGTTTATATGTTGATGACATGCTTGTAGCAGGGTCTAACATGGATCACATAAGAGAGTTAAAATAACAGTTAGCACAATCATTTGCTATGAAGGATTTGGGGGAAGCAAAATAAATCCTTAGTATGAAAATTTGCAGAGATAGGCAGAATAGAAAATTGACTCTATCTTAGGCTGATTAGGTTGAAAAGGTGTTGCAAAGATTCCATATGGAGAATGCAAAAGATGTCAGCACACCTTTGCCTATTCATTTGAAATTGACTAAGGAGATGTTAATTAAGACACAAAAGGAGGAGGAAAAAATGTCCAAGGTACCATATGCTTCAGTTGTAGGAAGTTTAATGTTTGCCATGGTATGCATGAAACTGAATATTGCACATGTTGTAGGAGTCATAAGTAGGTATATGAGTCATCCCGGATTGGAGCATTGGAATGCAATAAAATGGATTCTCAGATATTTGAGAGGTACATCCAATAAATATTTGTATTTGGGGGGCTCTAATACTAATTTAGCAGGCTATGTGGACTCAGATTTGGTAGGGGATATTGATATCAGATGGAGTACTATAGGTTATGTCTTTACTATAGGTGGGACAACGGTGAGTTGGATCTCTAGGTTGCAAAAGGTGGTTGCTTTATCCACCACGGAGGCAGAGTATGTAGCTGCAATAGAAGCAAGCAAAGAGATGATATGGCTGTAATTTTTCATGGAAAGATTGGGCAAACAATAGGCTAATAGTTATTTGTTTATGGACAACCAGAGTGCCATATATCTTGCAAAGAATTTTGCCTTGCATTTAAAGACCAAACACATATAGTTGAGGTATCACTTCATTCGGTCGGTGTTGGATGATAGACAATTACAGCTGGAAAAGATACATACAGATGAAAATCCAGTGGATATGTTTACAAAGGTAGTGACAAGGGAGAAGTTGAGCTCCTCTTCAGCTTCAGTTGGTCTTCAAGATTGAAAATGAAAAATTAGAACAGCAGAGTCCAGGTTGCTTATTCCCAGTGGGAGCTACAGCATCAGTGGTGTTATGATCAGTCTCCAAGTGGGAGATGATATGGTGTAGAGTCTAATCAGTCTCAGTGTGCAAGATTGTTGTTATATGGAACCTAATCAGACTCAAAGGTTAAATTTACCCCAGTTTTATTGGTGCAGTTTCCACCCAAATTATTTTACGAGGTCAAGGGGCAGCACCCCTTGTGGGGGTTTGGGAGTAGCACCCCCAAGATGGGGTCAAGGGGTAGTTCCCCTTGCAGGGTTTAGGGGCAGGGCCCCTGGCACGTTCCTTGTCGCAATACAGGGCCGGGTTGAGGGGCAGTGCCCCCGAAACCTCACGATTTTTATTATTTTATAAAGGTGTCGAGAGTTATTTTTCTATTGGCTGACATAAAAAAATAGTATTTTGTAACCGACATAAGGCTTGATAAAAGTGGCTAAGGGTTAGGGTTTCCATTGATGTATTGTAGCATTTTGCAGCGATATTGAGTTACAAGGATTGCTGGTTGTAATCGATTTGATTTACTAGATAATAATATTGGACTCTCTGTTGGTGGATGTAGCCTGATTTTGGGTGAACCATGTTAAAACTTGTCTCTCACTATTAATATTTCTGTGTATTTTCATTCCTCTATTTAATCTTTATTTGCATTTAATTGATATCTTATGTCGGCTAACCCTAATAAGGCCACCATGGATGGAAATATGAGAGCATAGATAGGGAAAGTGAACTATTTGGTAAAATGCCTAAAATAAGTATGGTCTCACAAATGGAACTAACAAAGGATACACATAAAATGGATTCATTGAAAGGACTCTTAACAACTTTCAAGCAAAAGCAATTGACAGGGATTCAACTTTTTCCAGTAGTCGTTGTGGTAGATATACATACAAAATGTGGAATCATTCATGAGGTACGTGAAGTTTTTGGAAAAATCCCTTAAAGAGATGTGCCCCATGGAACGCAATGGTTGTAGGAAATGTACAAAATGCATTCATTGAAAAGGCTTTATGACCTTTCAAGAAAATCAAATGGGCAATTACAAAACTAGAAAACATAATGGAAGAGGGATTTTGATCAAATATTATAGTTGGAAATACCTTGGCAGACCTACATGTGAAATGTGGACACATAGACAAAGCGTTGAACTATTTGATAGGTTGCCTCAAAGAAACATGGTCCATCGATTGCAATGATTACAAGATGGGTACACAATGGATTCATTGGAAAGGCTTTAGAAACTTTCAATCAAATCCATTTGATAGGAGTAAAACTAGATGCTTCAACCCTTGCCAGCATACTCCATCTTTCACAAAAATGGGAGTATGGGGATTTTGCATCAGATGTTATTGTTGGAAATGTTCTGGGTGACATGCCTACAAAATGTTGAAGTTTAGGCAAGGCATATGAACTATTTGATAGAATACATCAGAGAAATGTGATCATAGGGTCTCCATGGGTTGTCATGTTTATAGTATATGTAAAAAATGGTTCTTCGAGCAAATGCATCTGGCAGGCGTAAAACTAGACTTTTCAACCTTTACCAAAATGCTTCCTAATGGCACGTAGATTAGCATATGGATATCTATCAAAGCATAACATAATGGAAATATTTGTCAGATATTATTGTTGGAAAAACTCTGGCAGTCTTGTATTGAAGCATGGAAATATAAAATAGGGCACAAGAAATCTTTGACAAAACGTCTCAAACAAATGCATGATTGATAGTGGATTTTTGTCACATATTGTAGTTACAAGTGCACTGGTAGACATATCTACAAGATGTGGCAAACATATGCAAGGTGTGTTAGCCTCTTTGATAGCATACCTCAAGGAAATATATTTCATGAAAAGCAATGATTGCAAGATATGCTCAAAATGAATATGTAATACCATGCAGGGATGGTTTAAATGAGAGCAAATTGATGGATTTCCTTCATAATTCATAATATATGCTTATGTATGAGGACAAGGATGGAGACTGGATGATCTACAGAGATGTCTCATGAGATGTTCATTGATTTTTGTAAAAAATTATGTATCAATGAATAGATCATAAACAATTGGCCTAGCTCCTAGGGCCATTGAAAAATGCAAAATAGGAATTAGAACTTGTGCATGACATGCTATCTCATTTTTGTGAGAAATGACTTGGGTTGAGATTGGAGATTGGGAATAATATAAGAAGTATATAATGCATATGTTTGATTGTCTAAAGACTTACATATATATTAAGCATTATGTTTTGCCTATCCAAATGGTTACTATTAGTTAGAGTGGCTTAGAAAAGTTGTACCATTGAAAGCTAGCTAAATTCTGAAATAAATAGAATACATGGATATTGTGACATGGAATACAGAGATCAAGAAGTAGGTCAACTTTAGTTCAAAATCAAAATTATCAGAGAGGGTATAAAATTAGGGTAGTGTGCTTATTTTCTTGCTTGGGTAGAAATGAAATGCTAGGTTTGATAAGATAATTCTATAGGGAAAATTTTGTATCTACACATCTCCAGAGTATTATCATTTTAGTTCTTTCAGGAAGAGGTAGTCATGCCTTGCCTTTAAGGCATTGGTCCCCTGTGCAAGATCATGAGTCTCCAAATCTACAAAAACATCCCCGTTATAATGATGTCAACACATGATTCTATGGGAATTGTTTTTAAATGCCTATCAAATCCCTGAGCTCAATTTAAGGAGACCCCATCCAAATGGAGAAGAAGATGGGGAAGCTGAAGGGAGGTATGTTTTGAGACAATCTAGTGGGTCAACATTTTCATGGTATAACACAAGTGGCACTCAGTTTTCTCATCCATCTACAGATTCATTTCAACACCAATTACAAGCATATCTAGAGAATTCTCAGTTACAATGATACTTGAATTTATGATGTTCAAGGTGAAGAATAGGGAAAGGAACAAATTCAATTCACCCATTATATCATTTTGAAAAGTATCTAACAAAATGCTTCAGTGAATTATTACCTACAGTTGGTGTATACAAACTATTTGACATAATGCCATGATAGGCATAGGCCCATGAAATTTGCACAAGGACCTGACATTTAATTATAAAGTTAATTGTATTAATGTTATTAAAACATTTATTTTGAGTTGGATACATGCTCATAAAAAAGACTTTGAATATTTTAAAATGTCTTGAAAAGTCTAAAAAGAAATTGGTTGCAAATTAGTTATAAATTAGTTATGGCTGGAAAATTACAAAAGCCATGTTTTTGAATGTAAAGGGGTTCTAGTTCCATTTTCTAGAAGTTCTTTTTCTAGTATTGGAAAAGAGCTGAGAGAAAACAAAGGGTTTTTAATTCACATTCCATATAGAAAGTTATTGTAGTTGTGTGACTTCAATACACAGATATATGAAGCATTTGATTCTCGTGTCTTATATGTTTTCTATATTACTTTTACCTATTTTTTGTAGGTTGAATAGGTAATAGTTTTGTATTATTCTGGAAATACATTGATCATCTACTAGAATATTTATGCGTTGTCTAATGTATGTGCGAAAATGCAGTTACAAGCTTGGTATCTTGATTTAACATTGTTCATGCAAACCCATTTCATCATATGTTAAAATTTGTGTGATATTTTTCCATTATTGCCACAACTTATCATATGTTTGTTGTGAAAACCTATCATATGAATATAGGAATGTAGTTTCCAATTTTGTGATATTTTCAAATAAATCTGTGAAACCCCAGGTAGTGTTTGTGTGTTCACAGCTAGGGTTTTTGTGTGTTATTTTCCATCAGCTTTTCCTTTTCTTCACCTTTTGGTATTTCTGGTTAAAATACCACAAAACCCCCAAATTTAATCATACAAGGGAGTTTCCCCTCTCAAACATAGATGAAGATTGCTACTCCATAGTGATCTCTCCAACTATTGTCTAGTTTGTCACTTCTTCTCGGGCACACAATGTTACTTTTCAAGGCAAAAGTTGTAGCGACAGATCTATTTACAAATAGATTTTTGGTGACTCTAATGGGGAAATGAAGTGCTAGTACATTTTAATCCTC
Organism: Cunninghamia lanceolata; assembly: GCA_027924645.1. Taxonomy (NCBI): domain Eukaryota; kingdom Viridiplantae; phylum Streptophyta; class Pinopsida; order Cupressales; family Cupressaceae; genus Cunninghamia; species Cunninghamia lanceolata. The sequence goes on along the minus strand of BSBN01000937.1, from coordinate 10,513,195 downwards.
TAAAAAATTAAAGATACCTCCCCTAGAATGGAGGTTGGAAACTTTGCGGAAGTAAGTTACCTATTGCCAATCTTTTCAGACATGCACCATGGCATCAAATCCATCTTAGCCATGGGGAAATCACTTTGGCCCATTAGGCTTGTCTTAATATGCAGCCCTACCTACTGGATCATGGAAGCACTTTTTGAAATTCACCAGAGAAAACTCACTGGATGTTGATAGTCACATTCTAGCATTCATCGCTGCTTGTGGAATTCTAAGAGTTACCGAAGAAAATGTGTTTGTGTCATTATTTGTTGAAAGTCTTGTTGGACATGTTGTAGAATGGTTTCAACATTTGAAAGATGGGTGCATTATAGACTAAGATAGATTGAAGGTAAAATTTCTTGCAACATTTAAACCAGTGGTTGATATATGTGCACTTTTATCTCAAATTTTCAAAATTTAGAAGGAAAATGAACCCATAAGGGAGTTTGTTGAATGGTTTAACCAGTGTTTAAATAAGATTCCTCAAATAGACCAACCAACTGAAAAATATCCGTTAAGTACTTTCATTGCTTGGTTACATCTAGAAGTTAAGTTTCTTTTGAAGTGGAATAAGGTACATAGTATAGATAGTGCACAAAAGGAAGCTATTGAGATTGAAGATGACTTAATTTTGTCTGGGTTGTTGAAAGAAAAATGTGTTAAGAAATTTACTACGGAAGTTTTAAGAAATGAGTCAATAAAAAGATCTTGCATGCAAAATCAAAATTGTCAACTTGAAGACCATGCTTATACATGCCTTAGTCTCAATGAAAAGTGGGTAAAGTTGACACCTCCACTAAATGGTTGTTTGAATCTCACTATTTTGGGTAAAGAGGATTGGTTTAAGGAGGATTTAATTCCTTCAACAATTGAAACCTATGTTGCACAACCTATAGAAATTTATCATTTATATGTTGAGGACATCAACTATGAATCAAAAATCTCTCTTAAAAATCAAACAGATAACACTTCTTTTGTCCCTAAGGGAAATGTTGACAATCATTGCATTAATCTAGAAGGTGTAGGAACTTGTTCCAATTCAAATCCAACAAATATTGGACAATCTTTCGCTACCATGAATAGTAGAGAGGCAAACACAAGTTAGTCTTTGCATATGCTTTCTCTTTATTTAGAAATGGATGTATTTACCTTTGAGTGTAGTGAAAAACACCCACTAATTTGTGAAGATGAAAAGGAAGTTAAAGGTCAACTCAAGGTGGAGGAAAATGAAAAGTCAAATCTCTATATTCTCCCCTATATGCAATCTGATTATGAGGCATTCAAGTTTCTTGATGAAGATTACAAAGATAAAATCCCATGAGGAAAGTGTCATGTCCCCATTTCTGGGGTAAGTCATCAGGAGCTCCTTGGGTTAGCCTATTATCCATTCCCGCAGGCTAATAGGGTGTTAAGGGAATAATATTGGTGCTACATTTCCATCATCGAGCTTCTCAGGCTTTGCATTTCACCAAATTGATGGAGATTCTAGATAATTTTACATGAGTTTCCCTTGTCTAATTTCATACTTTCCTCATGATGGCTAATTTGGACTCCTTTCTATTCATATTCATCTTGAGATACATTCCTCAATGGCTGACTTCCCTAATATCTTGGCCTCCACCATTGGTAAAGTACTCTCCTTTGTGGCCGACCTCATTAAGTGTATGGTGCACTCCAAAAGAAGGAATGTTGGTGCCAAAATTATAAAAGAAAACATAATGTGTGATGGTAGACTTCCTTAAGGCAAGCACTTGGGAAGGAGAAAGGTCTAGAAGAAGCAAGGTATAAAAACAAGGCGAGGAGCTACCATTTGCATCATCACATCGTCAAGTGTTCTTGGTATCTTTCCTATCCTATTGACTTAGAATTTTAGTTCTAATGTCCATAGTCAAGGATATGACACCTTGGCAATGAATGGAGATGACCCCTTTCATCTAATATCAAGCTTTCTTGTAGATCTGATTCAAAGTAGCCAACGAAGACTTCATTTCTAAGTTATCACAGCAAGAGGAAGCCAGAAGACTAGCCCTAGAAGAGTAGCGAACTACTTGGAGAGCATCATAGAGGGCAGAAAATATACCTAGAAGGCTAGTGAACCCAATTAGAAGGCAAGCAAACCACTTTGAGGGTAGGCAAACTAGTCTAGAAGGTAGGCGAACTGGTCTAAAGGGTAGCAGATTAGATTTAGAAGGCAACGAACCTGACTGGAGGACAATAAATCATCTTTTGAAGGGCAAGAATTGGTCCATGAAGGCAGCGACCACTCCTTAGAGGACATTGAAGACCTTGGAGCCATCACACCATATCCTCTTTGAGCATAATTGGTTTTGTATCTGCCCTAGGGCCTCAAAACATACAATTATCCATGCCTAACTAATGTAATCTAATTGATATCAGCATTGTATTCATCTCATTGAAGATCATTATACATCTATCTTAGTATATTTAAGTTTATGTGCCTTTACTTCATTGTGCAATCTTGTGGTGCTTGATCATTGTGTTGCAATTGTGGTGAAAATCTAAGTTAGGAACATCACAGTATTATCAGAGATGAAGACCCTACCAGCCTATGGGTTATGGAAGTTCACGTTAGTCTATTTCCTCATCACTACCGGAGAAGAGCTGAAGACATGGGAGATAGAAGACAAGGCAACCCTTCCAAAGGAGATATGGAGCAATTGCTGCAAGAGATGATTAACAATCAGAGGAGGATGGTTGAATAACAACAGAATGCCCAAAGTGATATTTAGAGGATGTTCCAAGCTCTAATGAACAATGCAAATAATGGAGGCAACAATCAAGGCAACACTCAAGGCAATACAAGGAGTACAAGTGCTGGCAGTGTAGCAAAATCACCTCAAAGGTCTCATACACTTATAGTGGACAAGCCTATGCACCCTATTTTCCTTCCTAGAGAAGAAGAAGAAGTGGAGGAGCCCCAAGCGGAGGAAGAAGAAGAGGTACCCTTCGGAGACAACTTGACAGCTTTGGTTGATGAGTATGATGCCCTTCCTGAATGTGTCTGAAATAGAATCAAATTCAACAACTACATAAGCCAAAAGAAAGAAAGAAAAAAAGGAAGAAGAGATCACCAAAGACCAAGAAGAGCACAACAGCCCAATCAGCCTAAGGAGTACAAAGATGCATTGAACAAGATACCCCTTCTGAACTTCGATGGCAGCGGAGCAATGAGCGTGAGGGCTTGGGTCAACAAGATGGACACATTCCTTACCCTCAAGCCGATGAGTGAGGAGAAGGTGATTCACTTCGCTACTATGCACTTGGAGGGATTAGCATACGAATGGTGGTACCATGGACTTATATCACAGCACCACAACAAGACAACATCATATGATAAGTTCATCAACAAGTTGATCAACCAGTTCGACTGCAAGGCTGTGGAGGTCTACTACTAGGAGCTCGCATAGCTAAAACAAGATGGGAGAGTGGAGGCCTATGTGAATGAGTTCCAACGAATTGCGGTCATGGTTCCCGATATGACAGATAGAAGGATCACTATGCTCTTTGTGGAGGGACTCAGTGACAAAATCAGAGGATTGATGAAAGTGCATAAACCCACTACACTAGAGTAGGCTATTGGCCCAAACTTGGACTTGGACACTACTCTGGCATACACTCTATCGAAGAAGAACATCTTCAAAGGTTTGAGTTCCAATCTGAAGAAGACATATCAGCCACACAAGGTTAGTCCTACTTCACTAGAGAGAGATGAGTTAAGGAGGAAGAAGCTATGTTTCAATTGCAAATAGCCTTGGGAGCTAGGACATAGATGCCTTGGGAAAGGCAAAGCTCATCTCATAAAGGTGATGTCCGACGATGAGGATGATGATGCACATAGTACAAGATCTGAGCATGATGGAGAGCATACAGAGCATCCCACATTAGAGTTCGATACAGGAGGTTTGGGTAATGTCACTTTTGCATCTATCTCTAGAGTTCCTAGGTACCATTCCTTTCAACTAAGGGTAATACTAAAGGGACAACAAGTCACTTGCTTGGTGGACAATGGAGCTACTCACAACTTCATTGATGAGAAGTTGGTGAAAAGGAAATGCTAGAAGTAGAAGACTTCCTAGGCTTCATAGTCACAGTTTTTGATGGATACACCATGGATTGCTGACAGATGATCTCACAACTTGATATCTAGATGGGAGACTACACACTCACTGATGACTTCTACATTATTGGATTGTTAGGCATGGATGTGGTACTGGGAATGCAATGGCTACATTCACTTGGTTGGTACATCTAGGATGTATAGAAGATGGATATTGAGTTCATACACAAGGGAAACAAGATCATCCTGAAGGCACTTTTTGACGGCGAAGTTAGAATAGTATTAGTGAGGTGCATGGAGGCCTTGTTCTGACATGATGACATAGAATGGGCGGCCTAGGTTGCTATAACTTTTACACCCTCTCCCAAAGGTGAGTATAATGTTGACATACAATTAGTTCTAGATAAACATGGCAAGGTTTTTGGTGAGATTCCTCCTGGCAAGCCACCAAACAGAGGCTTTGAGCACGTGATTGAGCTAGAGGAGGGGATGAAGCCAATCAATATCCCTCCATATGGCCATCCATGACATTTTAGAGTGGAGATCGAGAAGACTATAAAGGAGCTAATTGACATGGGGCACATTAGACCTTCTTCAAGTCGATTTGCTTCTTCAGTGGTCCTGGTGAAGAAGAAAGATGGTACAATGATGATGTGCATTGACTAAAGGACTTTGAATAAGAGGACCATCAAAAATAGGTATACCCAGGATTGATGAGCTTCTTGATTAGTTACATGGGGCTGTGTACTTCTTGAAGATTGATCTTCGTTCGGGCTATCATCAGATCAGGGTACAAGAGGAAGACATTCCCAAGACATATTTTTGATGTCACTATGGCCACTATGAGTTTCTTGTCATGCCTTTGGACTCACTAATGCACCTACTACTTTCCAGTCATGTATGAATCATGTCTTCAACAAGCAGTTGTGTAAGTTCTTGTTGGTGTTCTTTGATGACATCCTGATCTACAACAAATCTTGGGAGGATCACCTAGAGCATCTCGATGAGATCCTTGGGATCATGGAGGCACACTCACTATACGCCAAGGCTTCTAAGTGTGAGTTTGGGATGAAGGAGATCTTGTACGTGGGACATGTGATTAGTTTTGATGGTGTGAGAGTCCACAAGGAGACGATCAGGGCAATCTAGGAGTGGCCTACACCATGGAACATCTCTAAGTTGAGAGGCTTTGTTGGGCTTTGCATCTATTACAAGAGATTTGTCAAAGGCTTCTCATAGTTGGCAGCACCACTAATGAACCTTACCAAGAAGGGTTTGTTCCATTGGTCCATTAAGGCACAGGCGACATTTGATCAGCTTAAGGAGGCCATGAGAACTACACCAGTCTTGTCACTACCAAATTTCACTAAGTCTTTTGTACTTGAGTGTGATGCATTTGGAGATGGCATTGGAGCAGTTTTGATGCAGGACAAGCACCCCATTGCATTTGAGAGCCGAAAAACTGAGGGATCCTGAGTGCCTCTACTCCACCTATGATAAGGGATGTTAACCATCATGCATGCCTTGGCTAAGTTCAAATAGTACTTGGTGGGATCTAAATTTGTGGTGAGGACTGACCACAATAGCTTGTAGTACTTCTTGGAGCATAAGGATTTGAATGAAAGGTAGCAGAAGTGGGTCTCGAAGATACAGACGTATGATTTTGACATCGAGTATGTCAAAGGGAAGAAGAATGTGGTGGCTAATGCACTCTCTAGGAGACCTACCCTTTGTTCTCTGAGTGAGATTTCTGCTGATTAGAAGTCTCAATTGTTAGTGGAGTACTTCAAGTCTACATTTGCTTGTGAGCTCATGGACGTCATAATACAGGATGACAGATACAAGGTGGTAGATGATGTGATCTATTACAAGGACATGATCTTCCTGGTGCCTAAGTCCAAGCTCAAGAAGTAGATCTTGAGAGTGGTACATGATTCACCTACATTAGGACACCCTGGATTCCTCAAGACTTACAGACAGGTGTGAGAGAGATTCACTTGGAAGGGTCTTAAGGATGATGTGTTACAGCATGTTTGAGAGTGTATGACTTGTCAGTAGAACAAGTCTGAGCACACACTTCCTGCTGGTTTGCTTTAGCCGTTGCCTATTCTAAGCATAGATGGGAAAGCATTTCCATGGACTTCATCACAAGGCTGCCTAAGGTCCATGGTAGAGACTACATCTATGTAGTGGTGGATTGGCTCACTAAGTATGCACACTTCTATCCCATTGCAGTAGACTCTTCCATGTTACAGGTGGCAGAGCTATTTTTAGAGAGGTGTTCCGCTTGTATGGTCTTCCCAAGACCATTGTGAGTGATCAAGATAGCAGGTTCATTAGCACATTTTGGAGAGAGCTATTCTACCTTGCTGGTACCAAATTGACTCTGAGACGAGTTATCACCCTCAAACTGATGGGCAGATGGAGATTGTGAATAAGTGGATTGTGGGATACCTCTGAAACTATGTGGTAGGCCATCAGTGTGCATGGGTCAAGTGGTTGCACCTCAGAGAGTATTGCTACAATACTACCTACCACATGTCCATTAGCATGACACCATTTAGGGCGTTGTATGGGTATGATGCACCATCCTTTGTGGCTTTGGCTTTTGGTGATAGTAGAGCTCCTTGGGCTAAGGAGATGATATATGAGACACATGACATCCTCAAGGCATTGAAGGAGAACATGCAATGTGCATAGAATCAGCACAAGATATATGCAGAAAGGCATCACAGTTAGAGGACCTTTGAGGTGGATGACTTGGTTTTTCTGTGGCTATAGCCATATAGACAGAGCACTCTAAAAAAGAGTGGTGCGAATAAAGGTTAACCCAAGGTTCTATGGCCCATACATGATTGTGAGGAGGATAGGTGAGGTAGCTTATGAGCTTGATTTGTCACTAGGGAGCAGGATTCACAATGTGTTTCATGTCTCTTGCCTCAAGAAGGCCCTAGGACAACATGTGACATCTTCACTTGATCTTCCACCTCTTGATGAAGAGCGCATGTTGATACTAGAGCCCGACAGCATTGTGGATATGAGGGAGTGCCAGTTGCATAGCCATGTCACCAAAGAGTACTTTATATGTTGGAGAGGATTACCTTTGGATGATTCAACTTGGGAAGGAGAGCTCATTCTAGAGCATTCCAATCTTCGTTTGCTTGAGGACAAGCAATCATGGGAAGGGAGGACTATCATGTCCCCATTTTTGGGGTAAGTCATCAGGAGCTCCTTGGGTTAGCCTATTATCTATTCCTGTAGGTTAACAGGGTGTTAAGGAAATGATATTGGTGCTACATTTCCATTATCTGGCTTCTCAGTCTTTGCATTTCACTTTTGACATCTCTGAGACTGACTTGATGGAGATCTTGGTTCATTTTCCATGAGTTTTCCTTGTCCAATTTCATACTTTCCTCATGATGGCCAACTTGGACTCCTTTCTATGCATATTCATCTTGAGATACATTCCTCTGTGGCTGACTTAACTAATATCTTGGCCACTACCCTTTGCAAAGTACTCTTCTCTATGGTCGACCTCATTAAGTGTATGGTGCACTCCAAAAGAAGGAATGTTGGCGCCAAAATTATAAAAGAAAACATAATGTGTATTGGCCGACTTCCTTAAGGCAAGCGCTTGGGAAGGAGAAAGGTCTAGAAGAAGCAAGGTATAAAAACAAGGTGAGGAGCTGCCATTTGCATCATCACATCGTCAAGTGTTCTTGGTATCTTTCCTATCCTATTGACTTAGAATTTCAGTTCTAATGTCCATAGTCAAGGAGATGACCCCTTGGCAATGAATGGAGATGACCCCATTCATCTAATATCAATTTTTCTTCCAGATTTGATTCAGAGCAGCTAATGGAGACTTCATTTCTGAGTTATGATAGCAAGAGAAGAACAGCCCTAAAAGATTAGCGAATCACTTGGAGAGCATCATAAAGGGTATCGAATACACCTAGAAGGCCAGCGAACCTAATAGAAGGCAAGTGAACCACTTTGAGGGCAGGCAAACTGGTCTAGAAGGTAGGTGAACTGGTCTAGAGGGCAATATATTAGATTTAGAAGGGAGTGAACCTAACTAGAGGACATCAAATCATCATTTGGAGGGTAGGAATTGGTCCATGAAGGCAGCGACCACTCCTTAGAGGACATTGAAGACCTTGGAGCCATCATACCATATCCTCTTTGAGTATAATTAGTTTTGTATTTGCCTTAGGGCCTCAAATCATACAAGTATCTGTGCCTAACTGATATAATCTGATTGATATCAGCATTGTATTCATCTCATTGAAGATCATTATACATCTATCTTAGTATATTTCAGTGTATGTGCCTTTACTTCATTATGCAATCTTGTGGTGCTTGATCATTGTGTTGCAATTGTGGTGCAAATCTATGTTAGGAACATCACAAAAAGGTAATAGATCATCCTACTTATGAATCTTTCTGTTTTGCAGATATTATTGTTCAAACTCTTGTAGATTCATCTCTGCCTCCTATTTCTTGTCATGCTAATTCATTATGTGAAATACATAATGATGAAGAAGTACATGAAAAATTAGACAACCTAATGGTTGAATTTGATGAAACTGATAGTGATTTCCATCCTCCTATTGTCTGTATTCTAAGTTGGTGTTTAGAAGCTTTAGATGATGATTTCCTTTGTGGTAAAGGTGTCTGTTTTAATCCTCTAATAGTTTCATATGAAAGCAATTTAATAGATATTTTCAAAATACAAACTCATTGTCTTCTTCTCCTCTTTTATCTTCTTTGGATAAAGAATTTTCTTAATTCATCATAGCAAAAGAAGAAGAGAATATTATACTCAGAAATGACTCTATGCTCCTAGAATTTGACATCCACAAACTAGATTTAACATCAACAGGTATAGGGGTTCCTTTATCTTGCAGTCTGCAAGAGAAATGTCTAATTTTTGGTTTGATCTCTTCATAATCAAGTATTCAAGAAAACATAGAGATGTGTGATATTAGAATGCTTGATGATATACATGAGGATCCTACTTATATTATATACCTGGAAATGTCAATACAATCTAGTAGTATTCAGAAGTCTATGATGGAGAATAGTTGTTTGGGTGTAACATGTTATTCAAAGTGTTTTTACATTCTATTATCACAATAATTGCAAGATGGCAACTAGGTTTACTGGCACTCCTTGTTTGTTGTACATTTTTTCACACAGGCACATATTTCTCATATCTTGTTAATGGTTTTGCATAACCATCCTAGAGCTATTTGAGGTAGGAGTCACCTACCTTGTAAATAAATTAATTAGGTGTTGTTGTTTTGTTAATGTTTTCCCTCTCATTTGTGTGTCTTTTGTTGTTTGTCTCAATTGTGTTTTTCTAGTCTCTATGTTTTCCCTATGTACTATCATTTCCCCTTGACTCTATTGCCCAATGGTAAAAGCACTAGTTCCTAACCATAAATCATGGGTTCTTGCTACATCCTTTGCATTCCTTGTCCCCAGTTAGAGCCAAATGTTGACCTCATTTCGACACTATTAAATTTATACTTTCATGTCAAAATGACAGGTGTCGTCATGTGTGAAACGCCTCTATTAAGTCTCTTTTTTGTCACAAATTGACAATGTTGCATGTTTCTTGCACCAGTTGTTGTGATCACCCATTGTTGAAATGTCATGCTTGATCTATTCCATATCCATTTATTGCATTAAATCATAGTACATGTATCCCATTTGAGGAGGAAAGTCAACCATTTCAACTGGAGCCATGGAGGCAGCTATCTAGTTTGAGGCAATTTATGAAAATAATTAAATTTGAAAATCTATAAAAGACGGTAAGAAATACTTTTATGGGGGTGTTCATGATTCCATTTTGCCAAATGTGGCAAGTTTTTATGTCCGTATACCTTACTATTTGGGAGATTTTAAAACTTCAAGTTTTCAGCAAGCAGTTTACAGAAATGATTAAATCAGGGTTTCTGTAACGATTGGAGAACAATGACTTGACAAGGTGTCTCATGATGTTATTATTGGAAACGTGGCGAGATTTCATAAGAAAATATTGATCCAGGAAAAAGTTATATGTCTTTTGCCTTCACCATGTTTAAACATCTGTCAGGGATTCTACAAAGCAAGTTCACAAGTGTTATAATTTGTCAAAATCTTCATATTCAACTCATGTCGCATTTCTTTGGTTCAAAAAATTTAATAAAGACGTTGTGGCATTGATTGGGCTTTAAGAATCTTTAAAAGTTTCATGTTGTTGGTACTTTACATTTTTTTAAACTCCTTATCATTCATACTCTTCCCCTTCACACTATTTTAAAATCCAAATATTTAATTAAATTCTCAAAATTTTACATCCTTCCACTTTATTTACCCTTTTAAAATTTCAAAAGCTCGTTGAAATATTTTAAATTCTTCATACCCAACAAACCTCCAAAAAGCTCTTAATTACTCACTTACCCTCCACAAGTTCTTACCGTACTCCAAAACCTGACATTTGGCTTCCATTCAGTTTTTTTTAACTTTTCGGAGGGTAGTTTGGTTGGGATTAGCATTCTTACTATTCCCCTTCAAACCCCGTAACCTCAGAAAACTTATAAAATATGTTTGAAAAACATTTAGGAGCTTTTAGTTGTTGTGAGAACTCCCAAAACTCCCTACACACTCCTATAAGGTATTTTAAAGTCCTATTTTCAGAGCTTTTAGGTTTACGGGTAACTAAACTAGTTTTCAAAACTAGTAAAACCTCCAACAACTCTTATAAAAATAAGTTTTAAAACATATTTCCGAGCTTTTATGGTTAGTCAAAACTTTTCGGAGGTTATCTTAGTTCAAACAACCTCCTTTTCCTTCGCAAACTTTTAATTCGCTCTCACTTCCCTCTTAGCCTCCGAAAAACCCTATTTCAATGCTTCTTCACACCCTCCTCAATCACAGGCCGCCATGGATGGAAATACGAGAGCATAGACAAGGCAAGTGAACAATTTGGCAGAATGCCTGAAAGAAGTATGGCCTCACGAATGGAATGAACACAGGATACACACAACATGGATTCGTTGAAAGGACCCTTAACAACTTTGAAGAAAATGCAATTGACAGGCATTCAACTTTTTCCAGCAGCCTCCCTGGTAGATATACATGCAAAATGTGGAAGCATTCATGAGGCACACGAAGTTTTCTGGAAAAAGCCTTAAACAGATGTGCCCCATGGAACACAATGGTTGCGGGAAATATACAAAATGCATTCTTTGAAAAGGCTCTAGGAACTTTCAAGCAAATCAAATGGGTCGTTGTAAAACCAGCAAACATAACAGAAGAGGGATTTTTATCAGATATTATAGCTGGAAATACCTTGGCAGGCCTGCGTGTGAAATGTGGACGCATAGACAAAGCGTTCAATTGTTTGACAGGTTGCCTCAAAGAAACACGGTCCATGGATTGCAATGATTACAGAATGGGCACAAAATAGATTCGTTGGAGAGGCTTTAGGAGCTTTCAATCAAATGCATCTGACAAGAGTAAAACTAGACTCTTCAACCCTTGCCAACATACTCCAGCCTGTGCCAAAAGGCATAACTTAAATATCATCCACATCAATGGTCAAACAGTCTAACAATTTTATACCTCATCCATATTAAAAAAGTAAATATTTGTCTTATTTTTATTGGACAAAATTGACTTTTTGACTGTTGAAGTGGATGATGTTTAAAAACAGCCATGACAAAATGGGAGCATGGAGATTTTTCGTCAGATGTTATTGTTGGAAACGTTCTGGGCGACATTCCTACAAAATGTGGAAGTTTAGGCAAGACATATGAACTGTTTGACAGAATACATCAGAGAAATATGATCTCAGGGTTGCCATGGATTGCCATGTTTACAGTATATGTACAAAATGGTGCTTTGAGCAAATGCATCTGGCAGGCGTAAAACTAGACTTTTCAACCTTTGCCAAAATCCTCCCTAATGGCGCGTAGAACAGCATATGGATATCTATCAAAGCATAACGTAATGGAAATATTTGTCAGATATTATTGTTGGAAAAGCTTTGGTAGACTTGTATTGAAGCATGGAAACATATAACAGGGCGTATGAAATCTTTGACAAAACGTCTCAAACAAATACATGATTGATAATGGATTTTGGTCACATATTGTAGCTGCAAGTGCACTGTTAGACATATCTATAAGATGTGGCCTAATGAGTTATTTGTCTCTATAATTGTCTATGCTGCAGATGATGCTCAAAATAATTCATGTGCCAAACATAGTGAAAACTAGAAAGTGTGTTGCAGCTACACTATATGGCCTCGAAATTGGATAATTTAGGATGATTGCACCCATAAGTAACCTAAAAGTGTGCTAAAACATGCATTAAATGACTTGACTTTCTGTCAAGCTAGAAATGTGAACCACTTGTCCACAATGCTCTCAAATGAAGACACATGTCGACATAAAAAATTGCTCACTATGGCCAAAAGAATTATGTAAAAAGTGAAGGCATATGATGATCTCACTACATGCATGTAGTCATAAAACACCAATGTAGTGTATAATCTCAAGTATTTAGGTGCTAAATTGAACATTACTTACTAAGATAAACTATAGTGATAAGTGGAAATATTCTATAATTTACAATATGCCACAATCATAAATCCTCAATGCACAAAGTGAGAAGTCTCCAAGTATCATGTTCGAAGAACTCAAAATCTAAATCTTGATGTTCATTCCTATAAGTGGAGAGCTACTACAAAGGTCCCTTTGAAAAGGGAACAACAAATATGAACTTGTGTATAGTGATACACAACTCAATGATGCTCTCTTAGATTTTCCTCATAAGTCTCTATCAAGCCACCGTTTTGGGTTTTCAACTTAATGGGAAGAGTTTGTAAACTACCCTTTCAAGTTTCCAATTTACAACTCAAGTGTAAAAGTATAATCAACAAGAGGAAATATCATAAATCCATAGCCTCAAATAATCTATATCGAGTGGTATTAGCCTGCTCATTAATCAATATCCTAATCAAAATGGGAAATCATAGATTAAACAAGTCACTGCTCTTGTCAACACCATAGGAAGTAAGTGCATAACTATACTCTCTGGGAATTGATTGCAACTCTACAATTTTCCTGGATGTTGCCCAACAACACAAGTATCAATATCAAAGGTATAATCTGTAAGAAGCTCAATAATATCTATAATGCTAAGCTCATCAATTCCAAACTAATAGAACCAAATGCATCATGAGTAGATGCGCTTAACAAGCTCTCGCAATAATGCTCAAAAATATCTATAGTGCTAAGCTTATTATCAGTTGGATTGACAACAACATTTGCATCATGATTAAAGGAGCCATCATCTAAAATGGTGGATTTGGCAAGCATTAGTTTTCCATATAGAGTGATCATCCATCCAAAATGTATATGCATCATTGATTTTGTAGGCAAATTTGTGAATAACAATTTTTTGTAGGTGTATGTTGACCACATGATAACCAAGGATGTAGATGAAAAAAATCATTGGAGGTATGGCCTTGATGTTCACAATGACAACATGTTTGGAATTGATGTTTTTTTAGTGGAAATTGATTTTGATTGACTTGGCAACTTGTCAATTTCACATGGCTAAATAGGTCAAGAATCAATAGTCGTTTAGAATACCTCTAGACATAAATTTGATAGGTTTGGAATATTTTGGTATATGAGAATTTACAATGCTTGTATACCCTAGACCAATACAATGTTTGTTGGGTTTTATTGTCTCTCAGATTCACATAGTAGAAAGAGATTCAGCAATAAGAGTACTAACAAGTATTCTGTCTATGATAGGTTTTGACTATGTTACAATAATCCTAGGTTTTGAGACAATAAACTTAACAACCTTGGGCTTGCTATCACTGGTAAATGGTTTGATTACATTTTCTACAACAGGTATACTAATGGGAATGTTGACTAGAGGATGAGGCTTGTGAGAATTAATCTAATTCTACAAAATTATATAAACATTGACTTAAACTACCTCTAACATCCTAAAATCAAATCTGCCTTCTGATTTGTGCATAGATGATGTTACAAAGATCTGAATAAAGTGTGCTCATTATAGATGATGTGTGCAAGAGAATGTAAAATGACAAGTTCTAAGTTGGGTAACATAAAAAAAATGTTAATATAAAATAAATAAATAAATAAATTTGACACAAAAATGTCAATTTAGGAAAATTATTGAACAAATAACTGAATGTAGGAAGCTTATCTTGCTTCCAGCAATGTGGCAGCCTTCTCTTACTTCCAAAAGGTTGCGGCAGTCTTTTCTTTCTTTTAAAGGTCATTATAACAGTAAAAATGCCTTATAACAGAAAAATAATGACTTATAATAGTTTTTAAAACTGCCTTTAAAATTTAATCAGCAGAAATGCCTTCTAACAGGGGAAAAAATGCTTTTAGAAATACCTTCTAACAGAAAAAACCCCTGACTAGTGTCTTCTACTTCTAAAGATGCCTTGAATAGTGCTTTCTATTTATAAAAATGCATTCAGCAGTGCTGTTTGGGAAGCATATGAAAAGAAGAAGCCTGAGAGTTATTGTGTGAGCTTGGAAATGAAACTTAAGCCAAAGAGGAATAATAGAAGATGGAAAATAAATGGAAAAAGCTTGAGCTCTACTATCAATGTAGATTTGGTAATGAATGCAAAAAGGAAAGATTGACAAAATGAAATAGACATAAAATTGAAAATTAGACCAGAAGCAATTATTCAATAAGCTCATATTCCATTATTGATGCACATATGCATAGGAGCATAAATAACTACAAGGGAGACTCTTCGGTTCCTTGGTGACCATTCAACTTCCCTTGTGTGTACATTATTTATAATAAAATACAACCAGTGCTAATTATTAAACTTAGGATTAGAAATAGGAATTTAGGAGAATTAAATTAATCCTTACATAGACAACCTTATATTTATTTGTGCCAGTGAATATGAGAAAGTTTTGAAAATTTGACTATCTTGTGCTTCACGATGAGAGATAAGAAAATAAATCAATCATTAAGCCAATCCAAACTAAAGTGTGCTTCCACAATTTCTACTCTAAGATCCGGAATAGAAATGTTCTTGGCCTGCAACCACTGCTTGCCAATCTTCTCATCACAGATAACAAGCTTCAGGGAACTTAGTTCACAAACAGTTGTAGGTAACCTCGTCAAACGAGAACACTCTCTCATATCAAACACTCTCAATTTCTTGAGTTGTCCTATTTCCTTTGGAAGTTCTTTCAAGCCCTCGCATACTGAAATGTCTAGATATTCCAACTGTCCAAGTTTTCCAATTGATCCCGGAAGCTCTTTCAGGCCTGGTAATGCCGATAATCTTAACATTCTTAGGTAGTTCATATTTCCAAAGTCATATGATAAATTTTGCAGCAGATGGCAGTTGGTAATTGAGCATGAGAGAATGGAGGGCATATTGCAGATACCAAGGGGTAACTCCTCCAAATCACTGCTGTGGTCCATGTTAAAATCTTGTAACTTAGTGAAAGTGGATATATTTCCAAATCCTTCACATAAGCTCAAAGATAGCTTCTCTATGTTCTGTAGTGCTTCAATGCTCTGTTTTTCAACAAGGGGTGAAATCAACCTCTCCAAACGGACACTCTTGAGTTGAGTGAGTGAAGATAAGACATCTAGACCTTTCACTGTTGCCTTCTTTGTACCGCAATTGGATACCATCAGAAATTTTAGTTTTTTCATGGATTTCAGAAATGGGGGAAGAAAGTAATCTGTCGAAGAAAAGATTAACAACAGAGCCTCTGTCTCGGGGAAATCCATATCATACCAGTGACTTTCTTCCATAGGGCCTGCATGTATAAATTACAAAGGAAATCCAATTAGAACATTGTTCATTAATTATGACTACTAGTTATATCTGTTAAATTCTCATTATATTGAATTAGAATCCGGGAATGGAAATATATAAGGGAAAAGAGTGTTTGTATTTACGATGCAGACAGGAAGAGTTCTTAATGTTACACTATGAAAAAGTTGAATTTGAAAACAATACTGTTGTAGGTTGCTGCTAATTGGGGAGGAGGACATTTACAGCATCCAAAGACTAAGATATTTTGAATGGTTTACAGTCTCTTGATTTTATTCGCTGAATAAGTGATTAGAATATGAAAGACATAGTAATAGTTTTCCAATGCCAATTAGAAATAGATTTCATGCACATGTCAGCCAAGTAAGTTAGTTACATGGAATATTGATGTAAACCTTAATTCTATTAAGAAAATCATGTTTGAAATTCGATTCTATTCTACAATTTGACATTAAAGATGAACATTAAAATTATTTCTTAGGATTTAAAAGAAATATTTTTGACCAAAATGCATGTCTAAGAATTTTTGAATAACTCACCAGTGAGAATGGAGAGAATTTGAGTATCAAATGCTCTATCATTAAGCAACTTCCATTTCCCTAACAAATTACAGTCATTCCTCGCCATGACCAACCTCTTGCTGTGGATTATATTCTCTTGGTGTCCCAAATTCAAGGCCAGATCTCGAATTACGTCATGCTGTGAAAAGTATAGTTCTGAGGCATTTCCAAATTGGATTGTTGTACTTCCTCTGTTATATGCATGTATGTCACCTTAGTGTTGAAAAACAATATAACATGAAATCCAATATATAAAAGGAAAGGCAATTACCTTGGATTGCTTGTTGAATTTAACAGATTTCTGCTTGCAAGTTCTGATAACATGCCAAAAGCATCATGCCTTTGTAGGTTTCTAACATAGACCCAAATGTCCAATAGTGTATCAGCGCAAATTTTCCTGTCCGCTGGAAATAACCCTAAGTCTAAGAAACATTCCTTGGCTACATCGCTGTGGAACAAAAACCCCTTCAAATCCCCAATACATTTGTCCAACCCAACGTAAAACTGAGATTTTCGAGGAACATTATCATCATAAGAGTACGTGGAATCCTCCACCATTTCAGAACTGTCGATAAAGTGAACCGAAGCCATCTGTTAAACTTTTCACAAATGTTTAATTTCTTTCCAATTTGAAGCTTACTGCTGCGTAATCCTAAGTGGCTTCTCCTTACAATGTTTCTCTTATGTGATTTCTTTTCTTTGTAAGGCTATCATACCTGTCTTCTTTATAGAAGAAACAAACGCGGCATATATTGAATGAGTCAGTGTTATTGAAGTTGTAATGAAATCGCGTTTTTTGCGTATACGCTCATGAATCTGTATAGTTTTTTCCCTCGTTTCTTATTTAAAATGATTACGAAGGACATTTTCCACGTTCATATTAATTTCGAAGTCGCGTAGGTGGGGTTTGCTAGGTAACAAACTTCTTCCTTCCACGCTACTAGAAAGCTGACTTTTCAAATGGACGGAAAATAACTTTTCATGAAAAATATAAAAACATAGAGGAACCTTTTACGACATGGTTTCAATTCTTTTAAGCTATCATTCCTAAGTTTGCTTGTTAAATCAGACAATCTTGTAAATATTTAAAATAGACAATCTTCAAAATATATTGTTGGGTTAAATCACATATTGGTTATGTGTCATGCTCAACAAAAGCTGTATATAATTTATTAAATTATCCAACTTTTGTTTATAATTTATTAAATTTTCAAACATTTGTTTTATGTGTTAATTTTCTAAATATTAAATGAAAGATTATTTCTTAACCATCTATATAAGACTAAATTAGTGAACACAACTCTAGGCCAAGAGTGAGTAAAAATGGATTAATGTTGATAATCGTATTTTAGGTGTTTGCAATAGTCCTGACAAGAGGTCTCAAGTTGACATCCATAATATAAGACATAACAATAATGCAATTGCTAAAGCCTCAACACCTGCAACACACTCTCAATTCAATGCTAATGATAAAGTGAGACAAGTGATGGTGGCTCTATCAGAAACTGCTTGCCATTTTGGTGAGCCCTCTAAGAAGGCTAGTAATTCTCCTTGCTCAAGAACACCACTTCCTACAATTTATCTTCTTTGAATTTAATTAATGTCTCAATTTTCTGAAATCTCATTTGGCCTTGAGGGCAATAGGCATTCTCTCAACCCTCCTTGAGTTGTGGAAGAAGGGGAATTTTCTCCTAAAAAATGCCATATGCAATTTGCAGATTTCTCTCCATAGAACCAAAGTCAATTTTCCAATACAATCATTTTGATTTAAAAGGCTTAAACTTTGAGGAAATGTCAGTAGACTCATTTTTTTAATGAAATGCTTCTCATGGAATGTTAGGGATCTAATAGAATCACACGACAAGTTTAGTGTGTGAGAATATCAATAGAGATTTGCTTCTTTGGACGTTCTTTATCTTTAAGAGATAAAGGTAGTTAGTTTTCTACTCTTTGTTGTGTGTCATGTGGCTAGATATTTTTAGTTTCATATTATGGTTGTGACTTCTAACAAGGCTTTGTGGGTCATGGTCAACATTGACAAAAAAGCCTTTGGCATTGCTACTATCTATGCCTCAAATGATGTAGTTGAAAGGATCATGAATTCTAGTGGGGGTCTAGCAATAATTTGCAAATGAATTACCTAAGGCCTAGTGTATCTTTGATGATGATTTGAATATGGTTGAGGTGGCATCTAACAAGTAATGGCATCTGCCAATGAGATGGAGAACTAGCAAAAGAGAGGCAAGCTTCTACATGGAAAATAAATTTAGCTTTAATGATCCCTTCTTGGCTTCCAAACTACTTCTTTGGCATGGCACACTTAGTCCAACTTGTATAGTGAGTGGAAAGAGTAATTAAGTGACTTAATCATGCTATGAGTTCTATGCAACTATATTTTTGAATTGCAAGTTGCTATATTCTTTAGGTCAAATCTTTGTTAGATATTGCACTTTCTAACCACTCTCCAATATGTTTCCTAGCGGAACAAAATTTCAAGAAAACTCAAATTTTCTTAAGCACATCACTACTTCATCACAAGCCCACTTTTACTCATATATAATGTGTTTGGAACCATGTGCCACATCTCCAAAGTGACATGGGTTGGATTGCATGGGGGTTTAGTGCCACAACTTGCACTACCCATTTTTGAGGTTCTATGGCCATCAACTAGCTAGGATCCACCACAAGTACTATGTCATCTTATCATTAGATCTTATCTAGCTCCTTACTCAACTTGAGGTGATGTCCTTCCACAAACCCAAGTGTGTATTGAGATAGCCACACTATGCTACTAGGAGTAAATTGTAGATGTGCACACAACCATAGGAAGTTAGATCAAATCCAAACTTCACTAGCTAAGGGTTGGTAATTGAGCTTCCAAGGAATTCTTTCCAATCCTTCTTAGAATACAACTTAATTCAAAAGATAAAATCCATAAAACAAGTTAATAAGCCCTTGATAAAACATTTTCATCCTTCTGATAAAATTTTAAAGGCTTTTGTTTGGCACTACAAAATGTGTTTAAAGGCCAAGACCCTTCACGTGCTCATGAGGTGGATTTCAAACAATGCTTGGATGTAGTCCTTTGTTATCTTTCTTTCACTCTATCAGTGGCTTTTGACAAACTCCTTTCTTAGGACCTCCATTTTGATTTTTCTAACATGGTTAATGAAAATACATTTGGTTGTAATGTCTTCCCTTTCCAATCCTATTAAATTCTCTTGGATAATTTTGTCTTTGTTTTACATAAGGCATATCTTGAAGCATTTGATTTTGAATCCCTAGGGTCTCTAATAAATAAAAGCAATATTAAATCTATACCTAAAGCTAGCAATCTTAAGCTAATATCCAAATAGGGATTGATCACTCTATTAAACACCTTCTACAAGATAATTTCCAAGGCCTTTATATTGTATGTTCAACATATTATCCCATGTTGGTTATTTGCATGGAGCAAACTTGATTCATAAAAAGTAGATTTATCTTAGACAACATTAGGTTGTTTTCTAGGAAGGTATGGAATGGGATAAGAAATTCAACTAGATATCCATCTTTATAAAAATTGAATTTGAGAAATCTTATGATGGAATTGAATGGCCCTTCATTTTATCCATGCTTAGTACATATATTTTTGGACACAAATTTCTCAAGCTCTAAGTTAAGATATTACTTGTTGATGCTTATGTTTTACTTATTGTTAGTGACTCCCAATATGATCAATTTGATCTCTTTAGTTCAGTTTATAAAGGATGAGCTCTTGTTCCATCACTTTATGTGTCAATTTTTGAAAGATTTAGATATCTCATTGCTAATGTTATGTCACAAAGATAGTTTAAAGGAGATTTCCTCTTAGGTAGCAATTTCCACTAGCTTATTTGTGATCATGTTGGATATTTCAAATTGAATCCTACAACCCTAGAGAGAAAACTTAAGACGTACAACTAGGGACCTATATTGGTTCAAAATAATAGGGAAAGTCTCCTGATAATAATGTAGGAAATTATGGAGTAATTATCAAGAGAAGACAACTTTTTTGTATGCCTTTATCTCTACAAGACCAAGGAGGGTATTCCTAGATATCTTAATAAAACAATTATAGACAGATGAGAGAATAGACTAGGTCACATAGCATAGCCACATCCTTTATGTAAGAATGTCCCAATTATTTGTCACTAAATATCCCTTATACTAGCTTATTTGTCTTGCATAACTAAAGATCTCTTTTATAGTAAATCAACAATATGTTACACATGCAACTAAAGATGTAAAGAAAATTATATCCCCTAAGATCAATCCCATTATCCTTTTCTTAATTCATGTACAACTTGGAAACCCACCATGCATAATTCTCTGAAGATATATTAGACATGAGCTCTCAAATTTTTTTACAAAAGTTCAAATTATTGAATCATAGAGAATGGTAGAACCAAACCTATATTAATATACCAAGGGGACATTATGAAGGTAGTTTCTAAGAGAATTTGATCATTCACCAATGAGGACTCACACTATAGTTTATTAGGTGATAGAACAAAAGTTTGAAGAAACATGAAAATGCTTAAGTGTAGATTTGAAACACAAAATCCATAGTACATCTTAAATCTTATGAATCTAGTTGCAATTTTATCAAGATGTAATACAAGTCTCACCAAAATTCACATAACCATATCCACTTTAATAATCCATAACAACTCAAATAAATCCCATTCAAAAAATAGATTTTCAAAGACTTTGAAAAGGTTTTACAATTACTATGAAAAGCATATAATCATAAATAACATGCTAGCAAATTTGTAACCCTAGATATGCTTTTCACTATCCCATAAAACTCTATACCAATTATGGAGACATCTAGATCATGGATTGAATAGACAACACTTTCTCTCAATTTTACAAATAACAAATTAAATAAAGGATTAAGACTAGATATATAGAATTTGATGAGAAAGAATGCACTTAACCATGGACACAGATACATCATTGGCCTAATATCCAAATAATGTAGACAAGATAGAGTTTGGGAAAATATCTTTTCTCCTAAGAGAAACATATATTTATAACAAAGATGACTTAGCTAGGCCTTCTATACAACTAATAGATGTTGGAATATTAGACATCTTAGTATATCTTCTCATTGAATTTGTTGTAACAACCTCTTAGTTACTCAGATAAGATTTTATGAAGACATGTGAAAATCTTTAAATCTTCATGCAAGGTGCTTCTAGGCATTTAAATTCATTATTATCTAACATTATTTCTCAACTAGAAAGTTTTTGATGCTATTAGGACATGAAACCAATTATTAATTTTACAAACAAGCATGGGAACTGTCAAATGCTCATTCACTTTCCAACTGTCATCCCCCGTGAATAGCAACATGACTTTATTGAGTCATATTTATTTCTACAAAAAGTCTTGTCTATGATTGAGTAATAAATGAATTCAACAATCATATCCTAGGCACAATCAATTTTTATCAAGATAAATATTATCTCAAGTTCTAAACTAGAATAATGGGATAAACCACTACCCATTAAATTTGTTATTGCAAGTAGTTGTGGGCTCCAAAATTGTACTTAGTTTCATAAACTCTCCTACAACCAACTAAGCATACCATGCATATGTTTTTGCTCCCCATAATCTAATTCTTGCACTCATTGAGTACACTTATTAGAAATCTCCACATGGTGAGCTCTGAGAGAGCTTACACCCGAAGTAGTATAATGTCTTAAACCAAAATTTGATTATATGCTACCATATAAATTTCTCAAATATATGAGTTTCAAAATACAAGCTTATGAATTAAAACATTTCTTGTGGATGTGAAAATTGATTTACATATCATTGGATAAATCCCATATGTCCATCAGTTTCACTAGGAGACTTACAAATTGAACTTGAGAATCCAAATCCCTAAAGAACACTACCAAGGAAATATTGTGAGTCCATTGGACATTGGGCTGCTTAGACTTGAAAATAATGAACAATCCCTTTAGGTGGTGGATGCAAGGCATAGATTAAACTTTGACATAAAATAGTTTCATGTTTTCTGGACTACCTCGGTCTAGGACACTTTGGGCCCTCCAAAATTTAAAATTTTCACTATAGACGAACCCAAATTTGAAAGAAGAATATGCTAGAACTAAATTTGACTTTAGGTATACTCAAGCAATTAAGAAACTTGGACCTCAAACTTTAGGTGCCAAACCAAAAGTTTAGAGATAAAACAAAACCCATAGGAAAACTTAACAATTTGAAAAAAAAGGTTGACACAAAGGCAGTAAAATATGTCACTATGAATAAAATAAAGAGTTTGACACAAACATACTTAGATTTTGATAGAAGAACATGAAGCCTAATTTAAATTTCTCAAATCAGTTAGCAACAAGAAGGAAAATAAGGAAATTAAAGAGCCATGAATGGGATAATATTAGATTGGATGTCAATAATGGCTCTAGTTGGGGATGTACAACTATTGCAAGTGTAGTGAGAATTAATATTTTTTTGTAAGAGTAGGCCAAGGAAAGGAAATAGGGGAAAATGAAATGGAGGACAAAAAATCAAACACACAATATATATGGACAAAAAAATAAACAAAAACAAGGAAAGAGACAAAATAGTAGCATGAAAATAGGAAAATCAACTAAAACCTAAAACACTAAACAAAAATAAATATAAATATAAAATTAAGATGTAGACCTTCCTTTACAAAAAAATCATGGCCCAAAGGAAAAGCAAAGCATGACGCCACTACTTGCCTCTATCAAACTTTGCATTCTCTAATGAGTCCTTCCAATTTTTTTTGACAATGTAGATAATACCCATTTAAAAGATAACCAAACATTTACTTGCCTAAGCTTACTACTACTAAAGGAATAAAAATACAATTGAACCTTGCACCCTTCCTCTAGACCAAACAAATCATCATATAACATTTACAAAACACAAATGTTCACATTATCATGCTTGCATTCAACATCTAGGCCCATATCACATGATTCATCGTTATATTGGCCAACAAACTTATCCCAATGGATTATAAAATGAAAACCATGGATAGAGGCTAAGAACAATGGACTATATGAGAATACATATAAAAGATGTGTTAATGAAACATAAATAAGGGTGAGTGCATAGGTAAAAGATAAAACAATGTGAATCCAAATCATAATATAAATAAATTAATGACAAGCACATAATGATAGATTCAAACCTTAATTAGATTTGAGATCAAGGATAGATAATTAGAAAAAATAGATCTAAAAATTGAAACCTAGTGGTGAATCCAAGGGTGAGAAGGGTGGGGAAAGATAAGATCTATCAATAGGCCACAAACCCTAAATAAAGATATAGCTATGTAGTACAAATCCAAAAGAGAAATAAAACCACAATCACAAATGAAAATTGGATGTATCAAGCAAAAGATTATAGATATGAAAAATAATTAATTATGATATAGAGAAACCCTAATGGGAAAATTAGGTCATGTAAGAGCATACATGTTCACCAAAGTATAAACAAATAAATGGATTCCTTTACCAAAACAAGGTTTAAATAATATGACAATTAATTAGGGCCTCCTAATTTAGAGCTAGGAAAATCATGTAGCATAACATTGAGATCTAGAAATAACTAAAATAAGATCACATAGCTAATTCTAGTGGTTGATAGATAGTAGTTCATTATTCCAAACATAAATTTTGAATTGTAATTTACAATCACAACTTCTTCTATGTAGTTTGGAAGTAGAATGTTGAAATCTAAACTAGGTTGCTCTCAAAATTTGACAATTTGATCCTTTGCACTACAAGATTGATTCCAAGTGTTGCAAATTTGACCTTTTGTATAAATTTGACCTATGACGTGCATAACTGAACTTGGTGACTATGGACTCCTTCAACCCATGTCATCTAAAACTCTAATGTATGCTCTAACATAAGGATTGATGATATTGAAAAATACCTTAGGGAAATCATTGGATTGCAAGGGCTGATTTCTCCTATAGGTTTGACCCCTTGATTATATCAACTTTACAGTCATGCAAATGATTGAAGACAACATTCCTTAATCATGCAAATTTCCTAGAATGATTTGATGTAGAATGAGGTTCCTTGTAATTCTTCAAAGGGAACTGTTCCTAGAATGATTCTCCCCTCAATGCATATGAATTTTGAATATTAATTGGATATAAATGAATGCATATTGAATGGCTTTAAATACCAAGACAAAGTCACTAATCACACAAACATTTAAAGAAATTATGAAGAATCTCATTTGAATTTTGAATTTTTGAATTTTAGATCAATTTTGAGTGATGTGAGATCAATCATGCATGTTATAGGATTAACCTAGGACAATAAAGTGATAATATGAAGGTGGGAAGAAATGCATTAGAATGGTGACAATAATAGACATAGTAAATGTCAAATGCATAGGAACATATGCAAATATAGATAATATATAGTTTGACATGTAGAAATGTGTGTAGATTGGAAAGATGAATGATTGGGAAGTGAATGGATATTGAATGGCTTTAAATACCAAGATAAAGTCACTGATCACACAAACATTTAAAGAAATTTTGAGGAATCTCATTTGAATTTTCAATTTTTGAAATTTAGATCAATTTTGAGTGGTGTGAGATCAATCATGCATGCCATAGGATTAAACTAGGACAATAAAGTGATAATATGAAGGTGGGGAAGAAATGCATTAGAATGGTGACAATAATAGACATAGTAAATGTCAAATGCATAGGAACATGTGCAAATATAGATAATATATAGTCTAACATGTAGAAATGTGTGTAGATCAGAATGGTGAAGGATTGGGAAGTGAATCCAACTTTACATAAGAGTGGGACATTTGTCTATGTATAATTCTATTAAGTCATTCCATCAAATGAACCCAAAAATAAATGGAAATCGACATGAATATGCAAATTTCACTATTAGAATATTATTCATAATGAAAAATAATAAAGAAGATTTTTAACATTCTTAAGAAAAATTAAAATATATAAATGTGGTTTTAAAAATATTTATAGTTCATATTTTTTAAATATGATCCCTATGCCTTAGGGTTAGAAAATTGAGTCTTGCATAAAAAATTCTTTATGCTTTATAAAAATTTATTAAATTTTATAGACATAATTTTTCAAATAATACATTAAATAAAACATTTTTTTGAAAAGGTGATTTTCATCAAAGAGTTTTAGTTTAAATGGTTGAATACAATTGGTGATGATGATAGTATGTACTTCGATTTTCTTATCCACCAAAGTTCAAACCTTGGGAGGTATAATATAAGGGATGAGGGTGGGAAAGAGGTATCAACTTATCTCACGCCCCCAATATCAACAAATTCAACCAAATAGATATCAACATACACTCATACTTCCAATACCAATAAATTACAAAAACAATCTAAATTTATTATACAATCCCAAAAATATAATCTTCTAAAAAAACACAGGTATTGACCAACCTCGCCAACTTTGAATGAAAAATAGTCTTCTTTACAATCTCTTTACTTCGTAAGAAACGCCCTCCTACACAGAACTCACGACGCAACGCACAACGAACATGGGCGTTTCATTAATTCCCTTCTAAGTCAAGACCGGCCTAAAAAACGTGTCTTAGACCGTTATTCTCAGTAAATCCTCATATTCAATTCTCGACTAAACCCTCGTATCTTCATTGTACTTTCATTACAAACTTCATGGAAACCAACGCGAATATTTCATGACGCGTCTAGTAGTTATATAAAAAGGCCATGTCTAATAACCTTGGAAATAGAAGAAATTTTGTAGGAGCAGCCGCCTAAGAATTGGCAGTATCAAGTTCCAAATTGCAGAAGAAATTAACAGTTTGTAAAAAGTTCAACAAATGGCTTTGATTCATTTTATCGACAGTTCTGAAATGGTAGACGATCGCGCATATGGTGTTTCCGAAAAATCTCAGTTCTATGTGGAATTGGTAAAATGTATTCGAGATTTGAGGGGACTATTGGTCCAGAGCGAGGTGTCAGTCGTTGGGGTGCGGGGGAAAACTAATCTGGCGTTGGCTCTATGCAGTGATCCTCAAATCAAAGGCATAATTCCTATATCTATAATGGCGGTTAAGTATAGTGCCCTGGTTTAGGTTTTATTACATCTGTTGGTGCATGATAAGGTACTTAGTCTAAAACATGTATTCATATTCGGAAAACATGGAAAAAAAAAGTGGTGTATGATGCACTATTGGAGATATGGGTTTATGTTCGGAAGCTACAGTGGCATGACACTTTTTCCATCTGTTCATAACTTACATGTTTAAACCTATGCATTTTGACTAGCACTCTAGTGTAATTGTCTTTCTTTTCCCATATTGGGACTTTTGTTATCATTTTTAAATCATAAGTTAACATAGTAGCACTTATCAAGAGCAAAGTAGAAATTTCAATTTGAAATGCCTCAAATCCATACTTTTCTTAGAATAATGCAATGCAAGAATTGGCCTTGTATTTTCCATGCTAGGATGTCATAGTCCATAGGAAGAGGTTTCTTGATGCCTACGTACAAGCATAGTTTGGTAGCAAAATGAGAGTTTCTTAATCATAGAGCATTTGATGTTTAATTACACTCCATTTACATAGGTAGGTTAATCCAAAAATCTCTTGCTAATTTAGTTCCTACCTTCTGGCCATAATTTCTTTGAAATATTTGAGAGAAATGATAATTAAATGGCTCTTACACTATAGTGGAAAATGAGAAATATTTATAGTAGACTTGAGAGATAAAAATTAAAAACATTAACAATAATATTTAGCTCTATTTATTCATTTCATATATTAATAGATTGTTTATCCCTAAATATATAAGCTTTCTACTTCATTGCTATGGTTACAAAACAACTAAGAAAACATTGAAAGAAATAGTAGAAACAAGGATAACATACATAAAGAATGAACATACAAAAAACATAGCAATATCCAAAATGCAAAACATAATAAATACTAATAAAAAACACTAAATGCTATCTTTTACACTTGGATTAGCAAGATCTTCATTCTCCCCCTTATGATCAATGGGGTGATCCCTAACTAAGTTTATCAAATCTTTCACATCTCATTATTAATTAAATATTTTAGATATACTTTTAATGACTAAATTTTAATTCAAGGTGAACAAAATCAATATTTTAAATGTTGCATGATATTGTAACAATGAATATTCTTTATTCTCTGCAAAATCTTGATTTTCTATCTTAATTAATATTTATTATCAGACTAATTGTTGTTTGTATTGATCTAAGGTGGATGTAGGATAATGTTTCCCCTTTGAAATGCTAAAGGAGAATATCATCCTCATGGCGACAATACAATACTTGAACCAAGTTAGTCTAGAACCCCACACACCCACATGAGTTGGTAATTGGTTGTGTTGATGCATGCTAGTCACATAGGAATGTGTTAGGAGTTATAAAAATACATACACAATAAGTTTATTCTATTATTCAATTTAATATAAATAAATATTAATTATTATTAGTGCTAATGTAGTCACAATTGGAAATAATTGTGCAAGTAGTCACTTGCAAATTAGTGTCATATTCATCAGTTCAAATATTTAATATGGGTTTTATAATTTGGTTTTAATGCCAGTCTAATAATTGAATTTGTACAATTATAATTGTATTGCATAGAAAATGAACACAAGAAACAAGCTAAAATACATTAACATAATTCATTCATAATCTAAGCAACCTCTGATAAAGCAAAACGAATGCAAAACATAAAATGAAGCTAAGTAGTTAACCACATGTGTAAACCTTGATTATTTTGGATGTTCTCTTGATGTTTTGATATGTTGATTTCTCCTAAAACTAGTAGTATAACTTTATATAACTTGGAGACTTACAAATGACTAGCATGAGGTTGAATTTATAGATTTTTGGATGGGGATTGGATGGATATGATTGACTTGGGAGATCAAGGGTGGAGAATGATCTTGGAAGAATGGGATGGATGAGATTGAAAAGTGACAAAAGGATGTGCAAAGCACTTTCCCATCCCTTTGTAAGAGACCCATGTGGTCATGTGTAAAAAGGACCCATGCCTTTGTAGATTTTGAGGAATTGGAGGAGTTTGAATGGGTTAATAATGGGTTAGGATTGTGCAAGTGAGATATTAAGTTGATTAATTGGTTTTAACCAACTTAACCAAAAGTACACAAAATAGGAATTCAATAAATATGAGAATATCTATTAGTTTTTGGGATGAGGATGTGGACTTAGGTAAATAAATATTTTGATTTATTTACCTAAAGTGGATTATAGAGGAATGATGATAAATAATTAATTAATCATTTATGCTAGCAAGAGGTATGGATGAATAGTGATGAATTGTAATTTTAATAATAAAATATTATTTAATCATTGTCAAAAGGGAAATTAGATAAGTAATTGTCTAAATAAAGATTTATCTAATTAATTATAGGAGAAAGTTGTCTAGTGATGTCCTAATTATGGCTAGAATGATAATGAGGTGATGAGTGGTGGATTTTATGTGTCTGCATTTTGCCCCTCTTTGAGATGGTATTATGAAGCAACATCATTTCAAAGAATGATAAAACATAGCACTAGTTTGGATTAGAAGAAGATTTGGGGAAAATGGTTAGACTAGGGATGATGATGAACCAACCACTCGAAGTGGGAGTGATGCGGAGGAATAGTGATAGGTAGTATGATTCCCCCATAAGAGGGTAGGTAGGTTTGAAGGATATGGGTGTGCTCTCAAAATGGATGAAGATAGGTGGATCTTTAGAAAGATGAGAGTAGAATTTAAAGAAAAATAAATTTGGGAGATGGAAGATATTACATGTAAAGCATTAGAGGAAATGGATGATGGAAGATAAATAATTGGACAAATTAATGAAAGGATAAAAAGTGAGGGTAGATTGATTGGGATGGGAAGATTGACAGAGAAGGATGGTGGGATACAAATGGAGGGGCGTAGTGATGCATTATGTTGTATTAGATTTGAGAAATCTTATATGATATGGCATGAGATAGTATGCATCAAGACCTATAATGAACTAGGGTGATGATGTGTGACATACGTAACAAATAAAAGGATGTCCTAACGCATCATAAGGTGTTTAATGACCTTGGCGGGAATTGTGATGAGCCAAACAACAAGGTCTCAAAAAAACCTATGCCATATAGCACCATGATATGGAAGACCATGATACTGCTATGGTAGGTAGGCTACATAGATAGATATAGATACAAGACAAAATGATAACACACATATAAGAAAGCAAGAATGCGCACAAAGATACAAAGACAAACATGATGTTTCCCCTAGTCAAGAATAAAATACAAAGATTATTGATGTATAGATTGATAGAGGATAGTATTGTTGATGATAAGAACAACATGTGGATTGGGAATGATATATCCTAATGTTGATGATGGAAGAAGACCAAGGCTTGAAGTAAGGCTAGGAAGAAGACTAATAGATGAAATTGGATGATTTTACATAGAGTGCTTAGCTCAATATGTATGGATTAGGATTTTCTTATGATATTTGGATTGTGGGGAAATTTGGATTTTGGGAGGGATTGCATTGGGTCACATGTGGGTATGTGTAGCTAGATACCAATGACAAGGTAAAAACTAATTCTACGGACAAGAGATTGTAAGATGAGATGATTGAGTGAGTGGGAGTGTTACACCCTATTTTTAAAGTAATGTATTTATTTTCATTATTTTCAAGAGGATAGATAGTTAGTCAGAGAAAATATTATAATTGTTGTAATGATGGGAAATGTTTTTATTTATATTAAATTATATGCAAGAAATAGTTGTTTATGACATCAATATTGAACATGTGGTTAAAATGATGGAATGGACTAACTACCATCATGTCGCTGGGGTGGATGTAGGAATAGTGTTATTTTTCCTTCAATAAGAGGATAGAGTATCACCACGGAGAGGATGGTAGATTGCAAGAATGCAGCAAACCTTATGCCATCTAGAAACACACACACTATCATGCCCACCCTTATGATTACCATGAGAGTGAACATGAACACACAAAAGGCTAAAATTTTGTTTTCTAAAACTAACTTTTTACAAAAAATAACTTGATGAACATTTTTTTTAATAGAAAGGTGATAGATCACCTATATTGTATTAAAAAACATAATTACATTGTCCATAAGGAGGAGAACTATGGATATATTATCTAGTTTAATGTTAACAAAACACACCCACATACATTAGGGAGAAGAGTAAGATAAACCAAAAAGAACAAACATAGAGTGGGACATCACCATAGCAATCCAATCGACTCCAAATTGGATTCATGGTGCTCTTTTGGAGGTGGTAGAGGAAAAGGGAGGGCATATAAAGGAGTACACAGAGCTCATGGGGGCCTGGAGCTAGTTAGAAGCATGATGATGTAGAAAATAGACTACATTAAACACCTCTTTTTCCCTATTTGTGAGCCAATCAAGGAGTTGGAATCTATGAGCATTGAGAGGATGGTTGAATGCATTGGTTCAATCCACCCTTAGGCCTCTTTGTAGGACCATGTACACATAAGCAGTGTGGTGCAAAGTTTACAAAAGTCGATGATCAAATACCCCTCCAATAGGTGCTAAGCCCTCCCAGTAATCATAGACCATCAGAACTAAATGTAATCTATCTCCATTGAAAAAGGAAGGGTGAACCAGATAAAATCTAATCAAATGAGTGTATTCATGATCCCATGTTAGGTCAAATACGTTAGAAATAAAAGTGGAAGTAATTTATGATCCCTTGGTTTGCCTATCCTATAGCTAGAATAAATAGTAGCAAAGCACACAATGGACAACAAATTCAATGCTATCATAGTTGACTTCAAAGACCTATCGATGAAAGGCAATATTCATGGATCCTTGATAAGTGGGTTCGCCATCCAAAGGGGTAAGGAAAACTTGAAGATTTAGAATCTAAAGAGACATTAATTAAATAGAGAGAAATGATAGTGCCAACAGAATAGAAAAGTAGATAAAATGAAATTAAATATAAGAGGACTTCAATATATAATGTGAAAAAAATGCATCACTTGAAAAAAAGAGTGGCTGGAAGTGTATGCCCAGAAACTAAGGAGGTAACATGACTGGAGACATGGTAACTCTCATGAAAGCAACCCAACACTAGCCTGGAGGTCAAGTTTGAGCATGTAAAACAAGATCTTTAGATGTAAATGCACATGAGTGTTACCACTGCCTAAAGATCCCAATGAAGTCCTTGAGAGCTAAAAGTAATGAGGTTGCATGCAAACTACTGAGAAAGACATTAAGGAAGATATATAGAAGCCAACAACAAGTTGAATATCATTGGCTTGAAATTAATCCCACCAAACCAATTTAAAGCAAGGGTCCTAGAGATTGGACATTCTTTAGTGGATGTTGAGACCACTCGAGCCTGCCAAATATGCTGTAAATGGCAAGATTTACCTCTTTAAGTATTTCTAGTTGTATACACCGGACCATCCTCCTCTATTAATTGTTACATATGCACTGATATTTCAAGCTGATGGGGGTGTAAAGGTGAAATCTAACTCCTCCAGGTCTATTTCCAAGTTGGCAAGGAAGTTTGCAACTCTTTTACCCTCCTGACAACAATGCCCTATTTGAAAGCTAAAATCCAATCATAACAACTCAATTGCTTGTTGTAAGATATAGTCTATGTACCAATTTTGATTTCCCCCTCATTTAAGGCCATCAATAATGATCAATGAATCCCCCTCTATCTAAATGTTGGACACTTTGTAAGATAACACCAGTTTAATACCATTTAGTAGAGAAAAAGAATTTGCCTGATTGTTGGAACCTAGAGGAATTTTTTAAGCCTGTGCCCCTACTAGATGACCTTCTACATCCCTAATAATGCATCCAATACCTAACGGGCCCAGGTTGCCTCTACATGCACCATCAAAATTTAGTTTGAAATCTAGGTCTCTTGGGGTGGAAACCATTTTATCAAAGATGTGTCCACCTTTGTAGAAGTTGTTGAGTGCATGATATGGGAGTCTAACAAATTCAAAGAGTTCCAATTATTTAATAGCTAATACACATGATGAGTTTGCCATATCACTGACAAGGGAACAAGCTTAGTTGGTACACATGGGTACATTAAAGTTTCCTAGACCTCAAGCACTTTTTGCTAATCAAGGTACAAAGGATCAAAAGACTTCAACTAGCAAAGGCAAGAAACAAAAAAAAAGGATTCCAAGAACAATGAGCAAGAAAAGGAGTCAAATAATTCACCTACGTCCTCATCCTCTCCCAAAGAGGAATCATCTAAGAAGGAGAGACCAAAGTGTGCATATTGCAAGAAAATAGGATATGATGAGCATAAGTGTTATGAGAAACAAATGATGAGTTGACTCACATTCTTGAAAAAAATAATATCAAATTGCAATCATCCATGTCATCCAGTACATCCTCTTGTACAACACCATCATCATCTACATAGTCAGGGAAAACGTGCTTTTCTAATGGGACAAAAAAAGGAAAAGGAAAAGAAATATTTTCTTGTACAAGTCTTCAATCAAAGAGATGGCTTCTTGATTTTGGAGCTTCTCATCATATGGAATCTTTACAAGGGATGTTCTCTTCATTTGAGTATTGCATTTTACCACCTATTTTGATGGTTAACAATACATACATGCATGTAACTAGTAAAGGGACTACTGATATTGGTGAGGGTACTTTCAATAGGGTAAATGCAAGAAGTTGTGTCCACTTAAGGTGGAAGTTTCGGAGTTAGAAAAAAAATCCGAAATCAAATAACTAAAAATGGGATCTTGTTTCTACAAAATGGGATCCCATTTTAGATTGGGACCCTGAGCCTAAAATCTAGAACGAGATCTCGTTTCTTAGTGGGCTCCCAAACCTAGGACCAAAAAATGGGATCCAGTTTCACAAAACGCGATCCCATTTAGAATAGGATCCCGTTTTGTGAAAATATAATTTTTTTAAAAAAATGGCTGCAACCCCATTTTTTCTAGTGACAGGCGACAGTTGAGAATAGGATCTCGAGTTGAGGAAGAGGATTTTCAGCATCAAAAGATCAAGTAAGTGGATTTTTCCACTTAACAATTTGCCAATGAATCTTTTGAAGTTTTCCTTTCTTTTTTTGGTGTAAAATACAATCAAAATTTAAAATGTAGATTGTTATTTAGGGTTTCTATTTATGAATTCAATAGCTGTATTTTTACATTTTAGTTGTAAAATACAATTGAAATTTTGAAAGACTGTATCATATAAAAGGATAGAATTTGAACAAACTATGAAAATTTTGTTTAAATTTAAGAATTGAATAGTTGTATTTAGACATTTTAGTTGTAAAATACAATTGAAAATTTGAAAATACTGTATCATATGAAAGGAGAGATTTTGAACAAACTGTCAAAATTTGATTTCAATTTGAGTGTTGAATAGCTGTATTTAGACATTTTAGCTGTAAAATACAATTAAAATTTTGAAATGACTGTATCATATGAAAGGAGAGATTTTGAACAAACTGTTAAATTTAATATAGCATTGGGATGATATATATATTTGGTTTTTATAAAATTTACTTATATTAATGTATGTCATTGTATTTTAAAGGCATTATTGAATAGGTAACTGTCATGTAAAAAAATTACAACAAACCATAATAAAACCTTTATCACTTCCTTCATAATCAAACCTTTAGAGACAACCAACTAATCAAGAATTGAGAAGATTTTATAGTTTTTGTGATAGCCAACTAATCAAGAATAAAATCAAGCCAACAAATGTAACTTTAGAGACACATATAATATCTGTTGAAACATTTGAGTTAGACATGGAGACACCTAGATTATGGAGAGTTCTATGTAAGAAAGCACCTCCTATAGACTCAACACAAACTTATCCCTCAACCCTTTAAATTGTGACTTACATCATTTGATTACCCTAGAACACACTATAGACAACTCTATACAAAATTGGCAAAAGATATTTTCTCCTAACAGAAACTTATATATGTAGAAGTAGACTACTACATAAGATCCTCGAGGATAATAACACTTGTTGTGATCTCCAACACTATGATCTATATGTACTCTTGAATTTGTTGATACTTGACTCTTGATGAAAATGCATCGAATTAACTTCTTGAAATTTTGTGCATATAATTAGATTTGATATACTTCTTAAGGAAAGAGTTGGGACTAACAACTAAATAGAAAACAATAATTTTGCAAATAGGAAATAGAAAACAAAATGGAGCTAAAAGCATCTTAACTAATATCTTTTTCTAGCTAGATTGAATCCCTACAATCAC
Source organism: Cunninghamia lanceolata (assembly GCA_027924645.1). Classification (NCBI taxonomy): domain Eukaryota; kingdom Viridiplantae; phylum Streptophyta; class Pinopsida; order Cupressales; family Cupressaceae; genus Cunninghamia; species Cunninghamia lanceolata. The sequence continues at coordinate 10,478,323 of BSBN01000937.1, read as the reverse complement.
AAGCTAAAAACAAAGTATAAAATTCTTCATTAAATTTAAATTACAAATCATCAGAATATATTCATCTTCATATTCAGATTAGTCAGGTGGGCAACTAGTAGTCAATCCTATCTCTATTATCAAATTTGGTTGCCATAGGCAACTTCACCAAATTTAGGTTTTCAGATCATGTGGCATGCACAAGATATCCACCTCAAGGTAGTTTTCCAAGTCTAGTTATAGTCTTGCAGATGTTTATTATAATTCTACCTAGGTGGTATGATAGTCCTATTACCGCCTGCATGAGCAGTCTAGTTTCAAGCATTTAAATATGTAGGCACCTTCCCAAAAATCCAAAGTTCTAATACTTTCGGCCTCTGCAGTGCTAAAAAATGCAAAAAATCAGTTAAAACGCATGTCTTTGTATATACAAAGGTGTCTGTATATACATGCTGGTGAAATATGCATTGGCGGGTGTAAAATCTCCATCGCCCTTTGAAAAAATCAGTTAGATGCATTTCTGAGTGCATATCGGGCTCTAAATGTGCATATACAAAGGGGGAATATTTCGCAGATTCTTGAGAATATTCCCGCTTTGTATATCGGGTTGTATGTAATGGTGCATTGAAAAATATACAAGGGCATGCTAATATACAATTGCTACAGTGGCAAGTGGAAGATACATTCCCAGAATATTCTGTTGAAGATACCGTAGTTGTATATTAGAGGTTTGTATATGCTGATATACAAGCAAAACATACAAGAGTTGGCGCAGCTACATTTGCTACAGTGGCAAGGGGGAGATACATTTGGTGGGCCCCACAAGGTTGTATATGCATTCTCTTGTAGGTTTGCATATACAAAGGGGATATGTAAAAGTGATATACAACCCGGACGTGGTGGAGGAATGAAATGCAATGAATAAATATTTGAGCTTCAGCTTGTATATAAGGTGCTTGTATATGCTTTTGCATATACAAAGCGACAGGTGCAATGAAACATGTACATTCCGGACCCAAAGGAAAAGTCAAAGTTGGCAGATAAAGCACTGGCATCCATGGCATGTATATTGGATGCTTGTATACATGTCGATATACAATGCGAGATACAAATGAAAGAGATACAACCCGAACTTCAAAAGGAGGTACATTCTGATGCATAAAAGTTTCAGGTCCGCCTTGTATGTTGAACAGTGGCGATTGTATATGCATATGTTTTTTGCATATACAGGGGCGAAAGTGGCAAAATGGTGATTGGAAAAGTCAGCGATAGGAGCATGAAGTGCCTGCGTGGCATGTTTTCACTAGTTGGCAACTTTTCAACATTTTGGGTGCTATGGATTTCAGCGACGGGAAGTAGATCGACGGCCATGTTTTGGACCCGCAGCGAAGGTTTTTCCTGTGTATTTGCAATCATTTTTTGAGTGGGAAGATAGCATATGCGTCCACTGTTACATTTCAAAGGGGTTGCGGGTAGTTGAGCCATTTATGGTAGAATTACAAACAGGCATGGGCCGATGGTTAAAAGGCCAAGTACTAGGTTTATGACGAAAACCTTCCAATGGTGGCACAGGGCTCGAGCTCAACTACTCCTCGCCCTTCTCTTGCTTCTTCCTATTGTGTCCCCTGCTGTTGCATTTATTATTTTGAGCACCATTTCTCACGATGCATTGTATCTGGCAATTTTTGAGTTGACCATTGTAATTTTGGCTGAGTACATAGTTTTGCTAAAAAATGCAAATTGTGTTACTCATTGTGGTTGTTGAAGACTTGGACATTTTTGTGTAAATAATGAAGAACAGGGCATGATCCTGGGCTGTCTTATCTCATTCTGGAGTTGATCAGTTACATCATGAATGTATTCTGCATGTATGTTCAATTTCATGTTGATATAGATGAAAAATGCTCTTATGCATGTGTTTATCTGTTTGTCTCCTTCACTGCATGTATTTCCTTCTTTTGAATCTGGCTGCTAAGGGTTTCTCAGATTCTAGGGTATAAGTTTCTGTATCACATGCGTCATCTCTAACTTCCATTCAAGGAGTGGATTAAATTATTTTAGGTTAAGCATGGAGAAGGTTGTTTGTCAGCAGGGATATCTGTAAGTAGAGGCAGCTAAATACCCATTCTTGGGTGATGTTTGTAAGGCAAGCATCAATCTAACCCCTTGAAACTTGAATGCTAGTTGTAAACCAGCTGTTGCATACGTCTAGTTGACTCCTTGCCCTGAGATAGGCACTGGTCTACTCTTGGGTTAGTAATTATGACCCAAAACCCTTTGTCTTGCATCCAAATCATCATATCCACCTTTTCATAACTTCCACCTGTTAGTTGTAGGAGTAGGATTAGGAACCCTTGCATACTCTCATCCTTAACTAGACACATATGTCCAAGAATGTTGCCAACCTTGTGATGTATCATCCACATCTTGGTCCACACATGAGAGTATTCCACCTGTTATCACAAAGCTAAATCTTCCTATCATAGGGCAAGTCAATGTCACATCTTTAGCAAATAGGGACACTCCCCTTGGTGCGACAGAACCAGAAGTGAAGGGGAGGCCGCTCACGCAACCTCCCGTATCTGTTGAACGAATCTGCCCATGCATTTGGAACTGGAAAACCCTCTACTGATCTGAGTAACCAATAGAAATTGGTGACTCTGCTGGGGAGTGAACTCAGAAACATATTTGATGAGCTTTCAATTGTTTGAAAATTTTGTCCTCTCTAGGGAGGTGGCGACTCTGCATAAGATTTAAGTGCACATGAAAGGTTGATGTATGTTGTTGTGATAAAAGAATGTTCTGTTCAGATTGCAGCATCTGGATGAGACAAAGTACTTGGTTTCCTCCCACTTGTATTTGTTGTTTTATTGCATAAGTTAGATGCTAGAGGAAGCCTTAGATCTTAGGCAGATATAAGATGTCTAAGAGTGAGATTTATATGAATCCAAATATGTATTCACCCATACTCAGTCAAGAGGGGGATGATGTATTGAGTAAAAAAATTGAAGAGATAAAGAATAGATTGATATCCTTAGAGGCCCGACAGGCCCAGTTAAATAGCAGTAACCCTATTGTGTCTGCTAGTCAGAAGGCTAAACCTCTTGTCAGCCATTTTGATCCTTTGTATGACCAACTAGATTTGTCATGCGTTGACTATAAAATTGAAAGTATGCCTACCCAAGTGTACAATCAGATGCCTAGATTTAGTGGACACAGTGTGTGTGATGGGGGTGCACATATCCAAAATTTTCACAGTTTTATGGAAAGACATTCATTTAGAGATGAGGATATGTGGATGAGGTTTTTTGTTAGATCCTTTGATGCAAAAGCTAGAGATTGGTATTGGAGCTTTCCAAAGAGATCCTTTGCCTATTGGGATGATCTTGCTGACTGTTTCAAAGAAAAATTTGCAAGAGAACCTGCTAATCTTGTTGCAAGATTAATGGAAATCAAAAAACAAGATAAAGAGCCCTGTATTGATTTCAGTCATAGATTTCTAGTAGCCCTTTCACAAATCCTTGAAAACTTCAAACCTGATATTTCAGCCTGTGTTGGCATATATTTTGAAGCTTTTGAGGAGGGCTCCAGTGCATTATTAAGGGAATTCAAGATAACAAGTATGCAGATGGCATACAAGTTTGTAGAAAATATAGAAAAAATGAGAAATGAGTACATGCAGAATTCTTTGTCCACAGGGTTTGGTGTGAATAACAATTGTGTAGCTGCAAATGACCAAGTGATCATGGCATCAGTTGAAGATAAATATGAAAATGAAAGCATAAAAGTTGAGACTGTTGTATTCGAACATAATGTTGATAACAATGCTCAACTGGATTATTCACTAGTTGAGGATGCCAATGAAAGGATCATTGATAACCCCCATTGCAAGGTTGAGGTGTCTGATTTTGAAAATAATGATGTGGTTATGGACAGCAATGATCATCTATTTGAATGGGTTTGTGGAGATAATTGTGAGTATTGTGCTTAGGATAGAGAAGAAATAAGCAAACAGAGCAGCACTTCCATGTGTGAATCAATGCCTTCTTTTCAGACACATGGAGATGATGAAGAGCAGGTAGAGATTGAAACAAGTGCTAGTGTCGAGCATGATTGATCTTCATTTGATTATAGTTTTGCTTATGCCACACAGGTTGATACTCCTCCACAAAGGGAATCCATTGGTAATGAAGATGCATATTCTGCTGCCCATGAACTAGCAGCATACCATGATGAAGTTGAAACACCTGGATCACCCATTTTTGACACGTATGGTGATGAGGATTTGTCTGAGTATGATGAAGATTTGAGCCCTGCTATTGATTTGGATTTTGTTTCTCATCTTGATGAAAGAGAGGCCAACATACATCATGAAGGTTACTGCAAAGAGATGCCAGAGCCTGATCTTTTCCAGTTTGGTGTTGCTATTGGTTGTGTTCATGATGTACACAATTATGAATCTAAAAGCTTTTTCTTTGATATGCCAGCTTGTGTTAAGATGAGCCTTGATGCTCCTAGATGCATGGTGGACTTTGAGTGCTTTCAGTTTTTAGTCTAGCTAGGAGATCATTTTGCAATGCATAATGCTGATATAGATGATGACAAGTGCTATATGCCATATGAATGTGCATTGCTTGATGAATATGGCATTCACATGTTTCCTAATGATGAAGGTTGTTTACATAGGGGTGACGGTAACAAGCTAAATCAGAGGGTTAAATATGCAAATGATGAAGTTTGTTTGTGGGTAGATCATGGCAGTATCTCCAGGCTTGATCTAATGTATGCAGATGAAAACAAGATGTTTGACAAGGGGAGATACAGGTTTTTCTTTTCTTGGTGGCCTTAGGCCATCAAGTGTGTTTTGGTGATGTAGGTTGGTGCAAGTTTGATTCTGTAGCCCAATGGATAAGGGACTGGTCTGCATCCTAGAGATCTGAGGTTCTCACCATGCCTGCAAGAGGCACGCATCCCAAATCGGAGCCTATGTTACCGCCTGCATGAGCAGTTCAGTTTCAAGCATTTAAATATGCAAGCACCTTCCCAAAAATCCAAAGTTCTAACACTTTCGGCCTCTACAGGGCTAAAAATTACAAAAAATTAGTTAAAATGCATGTCTTTGTATATACAAAGGTGTCTGTATATACATGCTGGTGAAATATGCATTGGCGGGTGTAAAATCTCCATCGCCCTTTGAAAAAATCAGTTAGATGCATTTCTGAGTGCATATCGGGCTCTAAATGTGCATATACAAAGGGGGAATCTTTCGCAGATTCTGAAGAATATTCCTGCTTTGTATATAGAGTTGTATGTAATGGTGCATTGAAAAATATACAAGGGCGTGCTAATATACAATTGCTACAGTGGCGAGCAGAAGATACATTCCTAAAATATTCTGTTGAAGATACCGCAGTTGTATATTAGAGGTTTGTATATGCTGATATACAAGCGAAACATACAAGAGTTGGTGCAGATGCATTTGCTACAGTGGCAAGGGGGAGATACATTTGGTGGGCCCCACAAGGTTGTATATGCATTCGCTTGTAGGTTTACATATACAAAGGAGATATGCAAAAGTGATATACAACCCGGACGCGATGGAGGAATGAAATGCAACGAATAAATATTTGAGCTCCGGCTTGTATATAAGGTGCTTGTATATGCATTTGCATATACAAAGTGACAGGTGCAATGAAACATGTACATTCCAGACCCAAAGGAAAAGTCAAAGTTGGCAGATAAAGCACTGACGTCCGTGGCATGTATATTGGATGCTTGTACACATGCTAATATACAATGTGAGATACAAATGAAAGAGATACAAGCCAGACTTCAAAAGGAGGTACATTCTGATGCATAAAAGTTTTAGGTCCGCCTTGTATGTTGAACAATGGTGATTGTATATGCATATATTTTTTGCATATACAGGGGCAAAAGTAGCAAAATGGTGATTGGAAAAGTCAGCGATAGGAGCATGAAGTGCCTACGTGGCATGTTTTCACTAGTTGGTGACTTTTCAACATTTTGGGTGTCGTGGATCTCAGCGATAGGAAGTAGATCAATGGCCATGTTTTGGACCTGCAGCGAAGGTTTTTCCTATGTATTTGCAATCATTTTTTGAGCAGGAAGACAGCATATGCATCCACTATTACATTTCAAAGGGGCTGCGGATAGTTGAGCCATTTATGGCAGAATTACAAACAGGCATGGGTTGATGGTTGAATGGCCAAGTACCAGGTTTATGATGAAAATCTTCTAGTGGCAGCACAAGGCTCGAGCTCAACTACTCCTGGCCCTTCTCTTGCTTCTTCCTGTTGTGTCCCCTGCTACTGCATTTATTATTTTGAGCGCCATTTCTCACGATGCATTGTATCTGGTGATTTTTGAGTTGACCATTGTAATTTTGGCTGAGTACACAATTTTGCTAAAAAATGCAAACTGTGTTACTCATTGTGGTTGTTGAAGACTTGGGCATTTTTGTGTAAATAATGAAGAATAGGGCATGATCCTGGGTTGTCTTATCTCATTCTGGAGTTTATGAGTTGCATCATGAATGTATTTTGCATGTATGTTCAATTTCATGTTGATATAGATGAAAAATGCTCGTATGCATGTGTTTATCTGTTTGTATCCTTCGCTGCATGTATTTCCTTCTTTTGAATCTGGCTGCTAAGGGTTTCTTAGATTCTAGGGTATAAGTTTCGGTATCACATGCTTCATCTCTAACTTCCATTCAAGGAGTGGATTAAATTGTTTTAGGTTAAGCATGGAGAAGGTTGTTTGTCAGTAGGGATATTTGTAAGTAGAGGCAGCTAAATACCCATTCTTGGGTGATGTTTGTAAGGCAAGCATCAATCTAACCCCTTGAAACTTGAATGCTAGTTGTAAACCATCTGTTGCATATGTCTAGTTGACTCCTTGCCCTGAGATAGGAACCAGTTTGCTCCTGGGTTAGTAATTATGACCCAAAACCCTTTGTCTTGCATCCAAATCATCATATCCACCTTTTCATAACTTCCACCTGTTAGTTGTAGGTGTAGGATTAGGAACCCCTACATACTCTCATCCTTAACTAGACACATATGTCCAAGAACGTTGCCAACCTTGTGATGTATCATCCACATCTTGGTCCACACATGAGAGTATTCTACTTGTTATCACAAAGCTAAATCTTCCTATCATAGGGCAAGTCAATGTCACATCTTTAGCAAATAGGGACACCCCCCTTGGTGTGACAGAACCAGAAGTGAAGGGGAGGCCGCTCATGCAACCTCCCATATCTATTGACCGAATCTGCCTGTGCATTGGAACTGGCAAACCCTCTGCTGATTTGGGAGGTAACAAGTCCATTGGTTTCTACGACATCATTCAAATAGCATAGATGCATCTAAAAATTCACCCTTCATTGATATATATTGATAGTAAAATAGAGTTTTAAATTGTTCTTAAGGTTTGAGACAATCATAGTGTTAAGATAGTACAAATTAAGACTATTTAGACTAATTAAATGGGCTTAGTCTAAAGCTAAATAACACACATAAGAGTCGGGACTAACAACTAAATAGAAAACAATAATTTTGCAAATACGAAATAGGAAACAAAATCAAACTAGACCCATCAACTAATATCTTTTCCTAGCTAGATTGAATCCCTATAGTCACAAGTTAAACAAAGCATCAAGTTCTTCATTAAATTTAAATCACAATTCATCAGAATATATTCATATTCATACTCAGATTAGTCCTAGGAAACTAGTAGTCAATCCTAGATCTCCATTATCAAATTTGGTTGCCATAGGCAACTTCACCAAATTTAGGTTTTCAAATCATGTGGCATGCACAAGATATCCACCTCAAGGTAGTTTTCCAAATCTAGTTATAGTCTTGCATATGTTCATTATGATTCTACCTAAGTGGTATGATAGTCCATTGCTTTCTATGACATCATTCAATAGCATAGATGCATCTGAACATTCACCCTTCATTGATATATATTGATAGTAAAATAGAGTTTTAAATTGTTCTTAAGGTTTGGGACAATCATCTAGTGTTAAGATAGTGCAAATTAAGACTATTTAGACTAATTAAATGGGATTAGTCTGAAGCTAAATAACACACATAAGAGTCAAGTGACTAACAACTAAGTAGAAAACAACAATTGCAAATAGGAAATAGGAAACAAAATCAAGCTAGTTCACCATCAACTAATATTTTTTTTCTAGCTAGATCATCCCTACAATCACAAGTTAAACAAAGCATCCTAACCTTCTTACCTCATTATCTATCTTAAAAGTGGAAGATTTAATCATTACCACATGGTTATGCCTCTTTGATTATCTAGATAATGCAATTGAATCTCTAGAGGAGTCTTACATCTTAACAACAATTTCATTGTCCTTTTGTAGTTCATTGTCCCTCATGGCAAGTCTGTTATTGGTTTAAAGCTATCTTAAAGGTCCATATAACAATATAGGAATTTAATAACAATTAATGTTCAGTCCTTAATGGTCATGACAACATTATACAAGATACTAAAGTTCACATGATGATTTCCTCTTTCCTATCAAATGGTAAGGATTCACTCAAATTTTCACATACTCAAACACATCTCCAAGTTATGAATTCATGATTGATCCAATGCTCAAAGCAATGCAAGCATGACTAATGTTTGTTGACCAAGCTTATTGATAGTCATAAAGTTAGAGAAATTCATCCAAAACCATTACAAACTATTTGTAGCTTTGCCATAGGAAATATTGGATCTCCTAGAATGAGTACTTAACATCAAACCAATAGCCAACTCCATAGAAAAATTAACAAAATTGAAACCTTGGACCTAACATATGATAACAAACCTTGACAACACATTCATTATGGTAGTCCTAATAGCCCTACTACTATAGTCTAACTACTGTGACAATACAATGCTTGGCTAGAATGATCTCTCTGAGTCCTTAAGAGGCATCTTTTGATATGGCAGTCCTGCATATTGAAATATAATCTTGATACCAAACACCCTATGATCAAACACCATAATGATAGTCATATATAACAAAATCAATTATAGGGTCTAGTCCTATTGAGATGGTTTTGATGTAAGATGAATGAGAGGATATCTCATAAGCATAACATGTGACCTTGATAATATATATGCATGCAAATCCTTTTTTACAAACCTATAGTCTTGAAACAAAGATGCCCAAGTTTATGCCCATGACTGTCTTAGTATTTGATTGAACCTTTAACATGATTGTCTATATAGTATTAAATTGATCTTTCTTGTCTCCCTCACTATAAGAATCAAAATTTAGGTCTTGAATGAAAATCCCTTGACTTCAATTTGAAAATTACATCTAGTTCACTATAATAGCTCTTACATTTTGAAATTTGTACATGCACATGTATCTGTATGTTTAATTTAAATTTATTTCAAGTGTAATTTCTTGAAACATACATATAATTTATCTAGTTTAAATTTATAATTTATAATTTTTGAACATGTACATTATATGTTTATTTATAATTTATATATATTTTTTCTTGAGTTAATTAAATTTGTACTCAAGTTTGTATGTTTATATGTATATATGCAGTTTCATATAGTTTTTATATATATATATATCATGAATCTGGATGATATTAACTTTGATGTTGAGGACTTCCTCAATGCACAAGATGATCGGGCACCACCCCCATCCCTAGCTCTAGATGTCCACCTCCACCCCCACCTCCAGCCCACCTAGAACTGACCAAGCTCACTTGCGAGCCATAATTAATGAAAATGTGGATTCCATACAAGAAAAATTGAATTTCATTCACAATGAACAATTCATGCCACCTCACATGGTACGTTTTGTAGCTTTGATGCAAAATACTGTAGATTTTGTGAGGTCTATTGACTTAGACTTTGATGGATTCTAGCAATGGAGAGAGGAGAGGTACCAATTTTATGCTGATGGCCTCTCCTATAAGGATATTTTGGATCTTAAAATCACAATAGGTCATTTAGCGCAATATTTTAGACATCCCATTACAAATGAACCTATTCCTGCAAATAAGAAAAGAATATCAATTAGGTGGTGTAGGCATGAAGGAATGTCTACCAATTTTTGGGACAGATGGTGGATGGTGTTTGATTATCCACCTAATGCTAATTGTGAGGTTCCTTTATATTTCTTGAGAAAATTATATGCAGAGTTTGTTATGAATAAGAAACCCAACTACTTTGATTTTAGATCATTCCAGGGTATTGGTGGTGGCATGCCACAACAAAGGTTGGGGGCACAGGTTGATCCCCAATGACCTGTGCTTGTTCAACCTCTTATTGACCCTCATGTTTCTTTCATTCCTTCACCTTCCATCATCGTGCAGTGGCATCCACACTAGGCACATTGAGTGAACTCTTAGGTAGCCTAGATGAGCAGACTTCTATGATGGTAGCTCGGGTTAGAGACCATGGTGGAGTTGATGATGGAAGTGGTCCTAGTACCACTCCACATGTGTCGATGCCTCATACATGTATGAGTTGAAATCAGTTGTGTTATGGACCTTATCAGGAAGCTGCACCCACTTCAACTACACATGCATCATCTAATAATATGGATGAATCATTTGTTGATTATCTATTTGCTAAGGATCATCCCACTAATCATTTGACATAGGTATATATAGATTACACACATGTTGAATTTATAACAATTTTAAGCACATGTTTTTAATCAACATATAGATCAATTAAATTGTAATATTTTAACAATCGAATTGTTTGGTGTAGATGATGGCAACAAGGATCATTGATCGATTTAATTTTTCGTCGACACCTGTTCATCTCTGGCACCCAATTGGGGTATTTTGAATGATTTATATTTTAAATAATATTATTTACTTGATTTTAATTTGTAATTCAATCTTGAACATGTACATTAAATATTTATGTTGGTTTAGGGTTCTTCCACATTGAATCCTCCATCTGAGGGTGTCTCGAGTGCTCCTCCATCATTGGACATCTCACATAACACTTTTACAGTATGTATATTGTTTTAAAAAACTATATATACTAGGATTTTTCTATTTTGATTTCACTATATCTAAAAACATGCATGTACTATTTAATGTATATTAAAAATATATATCTATGCAGGTTGACACAATAATGAGGATGGGCATTTCAGCACACTTGGATAATCCAAGTTTATATCAGGAGTCGACTACATTTTAGGGTGTTCAAAAATTTATATCTATGTCTATGTGTAATATATGTACAAGTCTTTTAAATAGATTAAAATAAAAACTGAGTACCTATGTACACAAGTCAATATATATATGTTTTAACCTAATTTGTACACACATGGGCTAAGTTATAAATGACCTTGTAGGAGCTTGTCAGTGACACGTTTCATCAACACACAACACATGCAGAGTAGGAGAATAGAGGAGATGGGCAGCCTAATACGGTATAATTTAAAATTTAGATTATATTTAAAGTCAATTAAAATATACATTGTGAACTTAAAGTAAATTTCTTGATAGATATATATGTTGACATGTGTTCAAAATTTTTTTTCTTTTATAGCTTGAGACATGTCATGTAGCTAAGCCTGTAGAGACAGGTCCTGGAATAGAGGATGCACAACAACCTCTTACGGTATAATAATTTAAATATGATAAATTATAAATTAAATTGAATTAAATCATTTTAAAAATTGTCTTACATCTAATTTCAACTTGAACTTTCTCTTGTATTAAATAGATTGATTCAGAGCATGTAGAGATAGGTCCAGGTGCACCAGAGCATGTCTCTCAACCTCACACGGTAATTTAATTTTATGATAAATTATAAATTTAAAAATTGTCATTATATTATTTTAATCATCTTACATCTGATTTCATCTAAATCTTTCTCTTCTACAGAGTGATTCAGGTCATCTAAGTAGTCCGCATGGTGTGAAGAGGACTCTTGATTACAGAGATAGTATGTGATAGGTTATTTCATGGGCTACATAATTTGACTATTTCATGGACTATGTTATATATTGTTTGTCATGGACTTTATATATATTGTTGAACATGGACTTTATATTTTGAACATGGGTTGTATTGTCATGGACTTTATATATTTTTTGAACACGGATAGACTTTATTTCATTTCACTATTTTATGGTCTCTAGAATAAAAAACTTTATTTCATTGTTGTATGTGTTTTACACTTCAAATATGCAAGTACTTTAACTATATAAAAATGCACAACATGACTTTGAACATATATATTCCACTAGTATTAAAAATGTGCTAAAATGGTAATAGCAAGCTCTAAATTTAAAATTAACAAGGGTAAAACACTATAACTCAAAAGTGACTTTAATAGTGAGATTTATAATAATATTTTTTTGTCAAGAGTCAGTTGGTCTATTCGTGAAGTTACTAGGTTCACAAAAAAAGGTATTAGAAATCAATTTTTGTTGAGTACAAGGCCCAACACCCTAAGAGTTAAGTTTGGGGTTGAGTCCCAATGAATAGTCTACAAAAGCTTTACATATTTGACAAAAAAATATAATATCATGTCAGTCTTCAACTAATATTAGTACATGGATTGGTAAAGCTTTGAAAAAATACAATTGATTGATATTATCAAAATCACTTTTACAAATAAAATGTTTGATATTATTAGGATCATAATAATCATACATAAAGGGTTAATTAGATGATAAAGATGACTAATACTCTGCTCATAAAAGGCCATGCATAGTATTCTTAGACATATTAGTAGTCCTATACTTCATGGTCTAGTGGAAAATTTAACATTTTTGCTAGGTTTATTCATATGAAACAAATTGTCTTCCTATATGATCCCCCACTATTAGACAAAACATTTCTTAACTAATTCATATGCAAAAGTCATTATATGACATGGGAAAACTAGTATGAGGATAATATATTACATTTTAATCAAGATGACAAATAATGAATCTAAAAGACCCTTTCTTTGAGAACCACACTTAGAAAATAAAATGTCTATCAATTTCAAATTGTTGATGTTACAATTTTCTTTGATGTTACAATTCTATGGTAGGACATTTAATGGTAACAAATTTATGAGTAACTATTGAGATAAGTGATACTTAGCATACAACTTGCCTTGAAATTTGATCATTGCACAACACAATAATATAATTTAGCAAGACCCAATTCCTTTGACATGCTTTCATTAAGTTTATCTTTAAATTTTCTATTTTTAGTTTGTGTAGATAAGATTTGCTTAGGCTTGGGAATCAATCTCACAACCTTCACTAGAGAACTTGTAGATGCCTTTGTTCAAATCCACAGTCATAGACCTAATCGAGATTAGGTCCACACTTGTGTGTTTGACCTAAAGAGGGAATTTATAAACTATTTATGGAATGGAGTAAAATCTTGAGATGTGTGATCATGATGTTTTTTTAGGAATGATTTTAAGACTTGATCACACCATATACATTATAGTCCTTTTGAGCTCTCATTCATAAAAGAGTTTTCCCTAGGCCCAAAACATAAGGTAAAATGACATAGGTATGTACAGTTTTCCCTATTACAATGTTACAATTAAAATATATCAAGTATTATTGTGAAAGCATTATCCTTCCACAAGAAAGAGTGAACTTGGAGAGTGCTAATTTCCATCACTATATCATTAGGCAAGCACTTAATATCCTAAAGGGATGCCTCATTTTGATTTTAGAAAGGCTCATGAAGTGTAGGGTAGATGGGTCAAAGGATCTAGACCAAAGAGTGATAGACCAAGGAGTGATACTAACACCCTCAACATCATGTTTAACCCTAGCATAAATCATAGATCTACCCAAAGATTCAACCAATAGAATGAAACTTTGGAATCTATTAACTAAACATCTAGACCAATCATTTATTCTTAATCCATATGAAACCATTGTTATATCCTAGGTTTGTAGCTACCCATGATCATTATCCAAATAAAAACCAAATCTCAAATGTGTAATTTGAATCACAACAAAATTTGTATGTTAAGGTGCACTTGGGTCTCAACATAAATAATGTATATTTACCAAGCCATGTGGGAAAAGTGCATGGTAGGGTATGTGATAGAGACACATATGATCATCATTAAGGATGATATTTTCCTCAACCTAGATATTTTATTGGTGAAAGGATGCATACATTTACCCTAGGTTTTAAGTATATTGGTGACATTGTGGTTATTTATTACCAAAGGAAAGCAATTGAGGACTGATACTAATTAATTACATCATTCTAGATATGATGTATATTATTAGACTTGATGAAGGTATGTTAGGTGATATCCATGTAGTTTTGAGTCCCTCTCTTAGATGTAGTGACATATGTTAATTTCATATCATTGCTAACATAGAGAGGACATATACATGCATGATTCACACCATGGTAGTGATCAGGTGATAATTTATGTATATTGTTACATTAGATTAACAATGTGTTATAATTTTATTATAATGCTCATGTTCTAATGTATGTGTATATTTTTGTAGGGATCCATTCATCATTCTCGGCACAATAGTTGTCACTTTGAGGGTCACTTAGCAAGGAGATAGGATTCACCCATATTATGATGTATTTTGAGTATTTCAATGCCAAGGGTCCATGGTGCCTAGGTATATTAAGTTAGTGTGGTTGCTATTATTCACCCCTTAAGGGGCAACACATGAAGGTTGACTCATCCTACAACACTTTTACCTAGGGATATCCACTTATACATACCAAAGAGAGAGACATGTATCAATATGGTTAGACTAATTAGTTATAGCTCCCATTGATTAATAGAACTGAACTCGTTTCTTTAGCATATCTCATCCTAATACCGAGCTTGCAAACACTTACCCATCCTTAAATACAACCCAATTGGAAGGAAATGAGTACCATGCGTTCCATACTCCATCAAGGGTCCATACTTTTCCTAGATTACTACTAGTTAGGAAGGCTAGCAAGCATCCCATAATACTTACCACCATCACTAGTTGGGGAAATTGTACAATCAGAACACTATTGGCAACAAAGAACTTCATAATTCATTGAACCTTTTGAGTCAAAGGATCTAGACATCTTTCACCTCCTTGCCACTAGTGAAGTCTAACCATCCTAGTATGGTTTAGCACCTAGCACTATCACCTGCATGGAAATAGTGAAGGCGCTAGACCTTATCATACAAAGGGTAGCTCTTGGCACCTATCACCTTCGTATTTTTGGTGACAACCAACTACTCCTAGCATATATCACATGTACGATACTTGTGACAACTAGCTAACCCACTCTTGTAATTTGAATCAGAACAAATTCTCAAATGTGTAATTTGAATCACAACAAAATTTGTATGTCAAGGTGCACTTGGGTCTCAACATAAATAATGTATATTTACCAAGCCATGTGGGAAAAGTGCATGTTAGGGTATGTGATAGAGACACATATGATCATCACTGAGGATGATATTTTCCTCAACCTAGATATTTTATTGGTGAAAGGATGCATACATTTACCCCAGTTTTAAGTATATCGGTGACATTGTGGTTATTTCTTACCAAAGTAAAGCAATTGAGGACCAATACTAATCAATTACATCATTCTAGATATGATGTATATTATTAGACTTGACGAAGGTATATTAGGTGATATCCATGTAGTTTTGAGTCCCTCTCTTAGATGTAGTGGCATATGTTAATTTCATAGCTTTGCTAACATAGAGAGGAGATATACATGCATGATTCACATCATGGTAGTGATCAGGAGATAATTTATTTATATTGTTACATTAGATTAACTATGTGTTCTAATTTTATTATAATGCTCATGTTCTAATGTATGTGCATATTTTTGTAGGGATCCATTCATCATTCTTAGCACAATAGTTGTCACTTTGAGGGTCACTTAGCAAGGAGATAGGATTCACCCATATTATGATGTATTTTGAGTAGTTCATGTACTTTGATAGATAGGACATTTGTATACATGTTTTTAGATCCATGGTATTTATATACTTTAATCTACCTCACATTTGCATACTTTAATTAGATACATTATATTTATTTAATTAATTAGGATTAGCCTTTTAAATGCCTTCCATCATCAAATTAATTAAATACATCATATTTATTTAATTAAACTAATTTCCTACACCTTCCCCACTAATTAATTGAATAATCTTACTATTTGATTAATGAACTTCTAATCTCCACTAATAAAATAATTCCAATCTTAAATCATGTCTTGAACTCACAAATAAATAAATTCAAAAACTCACATGACTAGCTAAAAGGAAAAATTCAAACTAATCTTACATCTCCACCATACATTTCCATAGTTTTAGATAAAGTAAGATTCCAAGCCTTGTTGATGCAAACCCATTCAATAGCTCTAAAACATCCATGCAATGAACCATTAACTAGAATCTAGAAGGGAGAAATTACAAATTCCAAAGAGATAGCATTAAGGCATGGAGTTGTATCTATGTATTGAAAATTACTAACCTAATCTATAATACTAAGTACTAGTTTATCTTCATTATTGAGCATGTAAAATAAAGAAGAAATTTTAAGGATAGAATGAAGATGATAGTGTAATGGTTGGATTGAGAGAGGACTCTAATACTAGTTTATGGAGAATAAAGAGAGAGATATATGGTTATTGAAGCATAGAAGTAACATAACTCTATAGGATACTGTGTTCCATTAACAACTTCAAATTGGCCATTAATTAACCTACAAAGATGCTAACTTTTTGGATGTCTTAAGGGGTCCTAATACAATGTATTAAGGGGACATCTTAAGTTCTCAAAATTTGGTGAAGTTGCCCAAGGCAACCAAATTTAACAATATAATAAAATCAAATTTAAAGTAAATTCAAAGTAGAAAAACATGTGCATTTAACAAATAAAATATATAGAATAATAATTTTGATATATAAAAGTGTAGAGTATAATTATGTACATACACATGTATACAAAATGTGTAATAATGTAATTGTGTATGTACATATATGCCAACTCAAAATAATGTGTATAAAATATGGTTATGACATCTCAAGAAAATCCAAAACTTGTGGGGAATGTAGCAGGTCTTCATGCCACCTGATATAAAAATAATACAAGAAATTTATCAATATATCATCAAAACATGTATTTTAATTTCTATAAAACTATCTAGACATACACAATTTGTACCTGTATTTACAAGTGGCTCACACATGTGTAGATATAGGTTTAATCTGCATCCCCTCAATTTTTTGTTTCAAAGTATGTGATGAATTTGTGATGATGGCCTAAGGATATAAAAGGACAATTTAAATCAATTTCAACTAATAATGCACAAGAAATATCAAAACATGTATTTAATGTATTTAAAAGAACAATATAAAACTATTTAACTATATTTACCTATATTTACTTACTCCATTGTACCATCTCCATCCTCTCTTTTTTCCAACTCATCGATGATTATTTCATGGTCTTCCATAGAAATTATCCATAGCTCTTTATTTGCAGGTTTTCTATGATACCTCTCTAGTTTTATATTTTTTGCCAACACCAAATGTGATTAGTGTATAATCTTCTTATGTGTTTCATAATCTTCAAATGCAAACAAACCATTCTTCCTTATTAGGTATTTCCGTAGCCAAGTGCTAACAACCACCACCGAACCTATTGGATAATGATAGCCATCATCAAAGAAGTTCTTAAAATTTACTTAAGGGGATCAAAGACTTGTTATCAAAATTTGCTTAAGGGGATGTCTTAAGGGGATCACCAAACCTGTTGGATAAAGAAAGCCATCATCATCTTCTCAAGGTGCTATTAACTTATGTTTAGTCTCCACACAACGAGCCAACCAATATTCTATTTCCTCTTCATTCTTCTTTGGTGCAACAACAGCATACACATATCCTACAAACAATTTTTGATTCAATAACTTGCACATGTCCATAAAATTTGACCAATCAACATACATGCATTCATATGTACACATATAAATAAATAAAAGCACTATAAATTAGTAATGAAGTGAAATAAAATGAAATAATTTGAATTAAATTACCTTCTTGTACAAGGTCTGAAACATGGTCATAATCGTCTGATGCAAAAAATTGATCATTGTCTTCAATTGTTGTTTCACTTTGATCGTGTGCTTGTGCAAGTGGCAATGGTCTTTGCTTCCACTCTTCAACCCATTCTATATTCTCACATGCTTCCCAATCTTCTGAAATACAAAACTAACAAAAACATGCAAGCTCCCTTGTCCAGATAGTCCATATACTTGCATTTGAACTCCTAAATGAATGCCATTTAGTAGATCCATTGATTGTCTGGCAATCAAGTCTAGGTAGAATATTTTCTTTTTCAACCAACCAAAAGAATCAACAAACTATAGAGTACTCGCTTGATCTAGGTGTACATAATCTTGTATTGCACCAATCTACAATCCCACGTGCATCTTTAAATTTTACTACATCCTCAAATTTCAATTGTTGTCTAGCAAGAATTCTTTTAACACATGCACTAGCTCCATAATGTTTTCCTTTACCATGTCCAACTTCAATAAAATTCCACATATGTTGGATATTATTCTCCTTGTGAACCCTACGTAACCAATAGAACATTCGAGCATTCTTGAACTGCCTCGTACAATTATCTGACCATATAAGATGTTCATTCATCTATATTCCTCTTTCTCATAAATTTGTATAAAATATATTGAAACAATATTGAACAAACTTTGATGAGTGTAACCAGTTGTCACTCAAATAGAAATGATACTCCCTCAAAACTTTTCTATCATTCTCTATGCTATCATTTGCATGTCTATAAACAATATGAACAAACATAGCAACATGCACTGAATTATAATATTGTGATTGAATTTCCTCTTGCAGAGCTAAAGTATAGTTTTCCACAAAATCAACCATTGATAGTATAGTATCAACTGGAAATATTTTTCTACATTCACGAAACTATCCATCAAGCCATCAAGCTTGTTGAGAGTGCTTGACATATTTTGGTATAATTTTACTCTATAATTATAATATGAATGCATACACACTAACCTTTTCTGTAATTAAATCACAATGCTTTCTAAATTTTCTATCTTTTAAAGAATATTCAACATTCTTAAATCTTTTAACATCCACTAATTGTTGTCCAAAATCATTTTCAACACTCTCATGCATACAAACTCTTAACAAAGAAAGATTGTCACAACCAGTGCATTGTCCAAAAATACATGAACTTAAATAAAATAATTTTTCATTAGATCTTTGACAGAACAAACTTAATATAAACTCTTTTATTGCTTTAGGTGGCATATTAATATCACATTCCTATATAATTATGTTACTGTGTAAAGTACAATGTATATTTCAAAACACATCATAATAATAACAAAATTGAACATGCGTTTTACAACAACAAGATATTCATTGCTTATTAATCTTTACATACCATGGTTTGCATTTTTTAAAAGTTCTTTGACTTACTCTAATATTACCAGGTAACACTAATTCACCACAATATTTTTTATAAAATTCAGTTTGAGTTGTATCTAATAGGTGTTTTGGATGAGGATCGTGAACTTTGGACCCCACTCTTAATTTTAAAACATCTCTAGCATTAGATGATACCGTAGTATTATCATGCCAATATTTTTCGATCAAAGATTTAATTTCAACATCCAGTTTCATGTCAGATCTCGGGAGTCGACCACTAAAACTCTAACATTGGTTAATTGGATCATTTTCTATACTTTCTCTTCTTTTGCTGCTCTTACCAATGTTTTAGGGTGTATTTTTAGAATTCCACTAATATTGCTTACCATTCTTCTATTCAAAGTTGTTTTATTCACTATAGCAGTTGTTATAGCTCGTCTTGTTGCATTCTTATCTTTGGATCGACTATTATTTCTAATAGACTCAATAGCACTGGCAACCGTACACATAGCATGTTTTAGTGATTGATCTTTTCTTCTTGGTTTAACAAAAATGCCCAACATTTTCATTACTTTTCTCATTTTCCACATTCTCATTAATTGCATCATTTGTTGACATTGAAATGATAGTTTTTTACGATAAAAAAATTCCTTGTATAATCTATTGGCATGTGTTCTTATTTGTCTCCAAGAAATTTTACCAAGAAGATTATCCAAAACATCTCTTTCAATTTTGAAATTTTTTTTCTCATTTTCAACATCACATCCCGGATTTTCATTTTCATTTTCAACTTCAAAATGATTTTCATTTTCAACAACAAAACGGTTTTCATTTTCATTTCAACAAAAGGATTTTCATTTTCATTTTCAACAACAAAATGGTTTTCATTTTCATTTTCAACAAAAGGATTTTTGTTTTCATTTTCAACAACAAAACGATTTTTATTTTCATTTTCAACAAAAGTATTTTTATTTTCATTTTCAACAACAAAATGGTTTTCATTTTCATTTTCAACAAAATGATTTTCCTTTTTATTTTCAACAACAAAATAGTTTTATTTTCATTTTCAACAAAAAGATTTTTATTTTCATTTTCAACAACAATTTGTTTCAAATTTTGATCTCTACAAATATTATCAATCTCAACATTGTTATATCTAGCTTGTTTTAAATCTCCTATCAACACCATTTCCATTTCATTCAAAAGTAGATTTGAAGAAGTACTTGGATTTGTGTCTATTGAAACATTCTCCATAGCATTGACAGAGGGATTTGAAGACATACCAGGAGTAGTTTGTATAATTGTATTAGTTTCCACATTCACCTCTTGTAAATTTGCATCGTCTACATCCATGGTCTCCTCAATGTTTTTATCTTCAATAGTTGTGGAATTGGATGCTTCAGCATTATTCATTGATTGAATCTTTATTCTTCTATCTCTTTGTCTTTTTGCCTCCTTCTCTCTCTTTCCTTCAATATCTTTAGGGGTTAATAATTTCCTCTCTTTCCTCTTATTACGACTTTGTGATCCCATGATTAAATAATTTATGAAGTATGTACAAATGGATGTTAAAAACTTGAAATCCTTCCTTCTTTGTTCAAGTCCTTCAAACAAGTAGAAATTCAACAAATTTTCACTCAAACAGTATCTCAAAGATGGCTTCTATCAAAATTCAAACAATATTCCAAGTTGATTGACCTGCAGAAGAAAAAAGATGGTAGAGAATGTTGCAAATGTCACTGTCGGCCGTACTGTAGAGCAAGTTGCAAGGCTGACAGTCATAGTCATAGTCTTATTAAAAAAATAGATAAATACTAAATGGGATCCCATTTTCTTTTGTACTGATAGAGTAAGAAATGAGATCTTGTTTAGTAAATGGGATCCCATTATTTAAAATTTGAATTTTAAGCTCAGGTTTTGCTTTGTAACCTAGTTTGGGAAATGATTTGGGGACCCAAACCTGACCTCTGGACCTGGTTTGACCTGCAACTTGAAGGTCCTGTCAATGTCACAACAAAATAGCGACTTTGGGTATATATCTGAAGGTCTATTTTGTAGAATGTTTTGATGAAATTAAAACCCATTATAGATGAGACAATGTAGATTCTAAATATGTAATTTTTTTTACAATTAGATTGTTTTTTCTATTTTCTAATCAATTTCTGATGAAATAGGTCCATAAACTTGAATTATCAGGGTTTTAAAGTATTTTAATAACTTTTTATTAAAATATTTTTTTGTAAAAAAAATTGTACAAAAACATACTTTAGACAATTTTTTTCAATTTAACAAAAAAATTTAAACAATGTTAAGTTTAGGTCATCTTATGCGTGATGTACATGATGATTTTTTAAAAGACCAAAAATGGCCAATAAAAAATTAATTTAAAAAATATATATTTAATAAAAAATATGGAAAATGTGCTTCAGTGAGTTACAAATCTTTTCCCAAAAGGATTTAGAAAAATATGATTGTTCAGGTCAAAATATAGATAACATACATGTACATGGTATAGTAAAAAAAAGTGACTTTTAAACAGTAGTTTTTAGAAACGCCTATTCAAAATCATATTCTATCATCTGAGTATTGAAAAGAATTACATATTTGAAAACTAGACTCCGAGTACTACATTTCATATTTAGTGACTTTTTTCAAGATTCCACCTTTAAGTGCTTCAATTTTTTAGGTCAAATGTGACAACTTCTGAAAATCAGGGAAAACACTTCCACTTTTTGGCCAAAAAGTGGACTCAACTTCTTGCACACACCCAATAATGTATTGTGTGTACCTTGTCATCCAATCTCCTTTCTATCTACCAGATTACTCATTGTGGTGTGGGGAAGAGAGTTGAGTTCACTCTTGATACAATAATCATAAGGGACTTGTAGAGTAGAGATATCATTGCTATTGTGATGGCTGATCATGCATCTCACTTATAATATACATTCTCCCTTTTTTCTCATTATGATGTTGTAGATCCATTGATTGATATTCACACTCATGCATCAAGTGTGAACCATGCAGAGAAGTTTTTTCACTTGAACCTTGGTGTTCTTTCATCCACTTTGGTTCTTGAGACTAGTGCTAAGCTACCATCTCCTCAACCTCCTGTTTCTTTAGAGATCGACATTGACATGACTCCATCTACTTCAGTTGAGTAGGATCACTCCAATATTTTAGATACAACTTTGTGGGATACTTTCTTGGTAGGTATATCAGACTTATTTTGTGAGTCTCATATTGCAAATTTGGAGGACACACTTGAGAGGTTATCTCTCCTCTTTGATGACAATTATAGTACAAATGTTATCCCATCTACTTCATCTTTGGAGGTTGTTCTTCATGAGGGTGAAAGCACAAAGATGAGTATACATTTCGTGGAAGTCTCCTGTGGATGAAAAATGTCGCTTGGGACGGGTACCCATTTTGAAAAAAATGGGTACCTGTTTAGGATCGAGCTCCTGAAGCAAAACGGGTACCCATTTTTAAAAAAATAAGAAAAATAGCCATATGCATATAAAAACAATTTTTTTAAAAAAGAAATTTAACATGCCTATTGCTAATTTTTTTATTTTTTAGAAACGGGTACCCGTTATTTTTAAAATGGGCACCCATTTATAACGGGCACCCATTTATAACGGGCACCCGTTTATAATGGGTACCTGTTTCTAAAATTTTAAAATTTTAAACCCACCAATTTGCATTGGTTTTAGGCTTGGAAACCCAAGCCTTAGCTTTGGACCTGCAATGAGGAGACCATGAAAACAATAAGAGAAAAAACTAGTTTTACCACTATGGCTAACGATTTTTTTTTAAAAATATTTTAACGAAATTAAAACCCATTATAGACCTCAAAGTCTAGTTTTCAAATATGTAATTTTTTTTGTTATTGAACATAATTTTCTATTTATTATTTATTTTCCAAACAAACTAATTCATAAACTTGAAATAACACATGTTACTATTTTTTTATAACTTTTGATTTTGAAAGTTTCTTGAAAAAAAAATTATGTCTGACCAAACTAGACATCATTTTCTACATGATGAATTTTTTTTTTAGTGAATTGATTAGTTTATCTCAAATTATGTTGTCCATACACAAGGGGTTTTAAAAAACACTAATTAGGGCCATTAAAAAATTAATAAAAAAATATTTATCAAAAAATTACAAAAAAATATCCTGACCAAAATTCAACATCCTGAGAATCTTTCCACAAAAGGAAATAGAAAAATACATTAATTTAGGTCAAATTATGTTGGTTGTACACATGCATGCTTTTGCATAAAATAGAGGAGTTTTAAAAAGCCACTTTTTGTACATCCAATAAAAAACCAACTTGCATCATCTGGGTATTAGAAAAAATTACATATTTGAAAAATAGAATCAAAATTCTACATTTATTATTTTTACATCATCTTAATATTTTATGTGCAAGTGCTTCAAATTATCACTCCAAGCACAACAAAATTTGAAAAACAGAGAAAACACTTCCACTTTTTGGCCAAAAAGTGAACTCATCAGATTCTTGCACTTACCCATGAGTCTACCAAGATTTTTGGATTGATCATACCTTATTTCATAGTGTCATCCTTTGATTTTGACATGTGGACATTTGATCAGTTTTCTAAGGTACCCATCATTAGACTTCTTCCCTCATCTATCTTCTTGGAGACGAAGTGTCTTCTAAATCAGCCATTGGATTGGTTTCTTCCAAAGAGGAGATATGTTGTTTTCATGTACAGGACACTTTCCAGCATTGATCTTTAGACATTCACCATTGGCATAGTAGTTAGTCCTTTGTGGGGCGGCCTATAGTATCACTCTTGCTCTCCTATGAGGGGTATTTGATTGTATATATGTGATAGAATTAGTCCTTGCAGGATCATGTTGAGTCCTACTATCACTTCTTCTTTCACTTTCATGTTTTTCTCTCTTTTGGATAAGGGTTTTTTCCTATGAGTTTTTCTTAATTACTCAATTTGTGAGAGATTGTTTGTACATGGGTACCTAACATGGCCTAGTAGCTAGGAGCCATCATCATCCATCTTTTCATCTTTGCATTTGTCTACTTCTCTTTAATTTGTACTTAAGGGGGTGTTGGTTTGAACATGGTTATTACCTATCCAATTTACCCTTGTAGTGTGAACTAGGCACACTATCTAACTAGTCATTAATTAGTACTATTCACATATGTTCACATTTTAAGTTACTTAGGATAAGTCTAGATAATTTTAGGTTGCCATGTGATCTTATCAACTAGTTGACATCTTATCCTCTAGTTGTCCCATGTCATAGTAGTAAGACACTTGTCATATGATTATTACATCCTACATTTCATCCCTGTCCTTATAAGCAATCATGTACATTGTAACAATTTTTTTCGCATTCATTGATAGAATATAATTATTCTCTCATTTGAACTCTCTTGTCCTTTCATGATGTCCTAGATCTTGGGTGGCTACCTTCATAGCCAACTCTTACATGGTATCAAAGTACATCAATCAACTCTTACACAAGCTTGGCTAACCTGCCAAATGAGAGAGATTTATTGAGGCTTGACTCTCAACAAAATTTTGTCTCCAATAGAAATTGCCTAAAGCTTCTATTTTTATCTTCACAATTTTGTTGTCTATTAGAAGCTTCCTTTAGTATTCCCTTGATCACCCTCATCTACTGATCCATATCATTAAGTATATTAGGGTCGATGACCACTCTGTCTTTGAGATTCTCTCAATTAATACAAGTACAACATTTCTACCATAAAAAGCCTCGAAAGGTGTCATTTTTAGAGAGAAGATTGGAAATAATTATTATAGGAAAAATCAACTAAGAGAAGGTACTCTTCTCATTTGTATTACTGATCCACGCAATACATTCTAAACATATCCTCTACAATATGATTCACTTGATTTGTTTGCCCAACTATTTAGGGATGATATGATGAAGTAAAGCTTAGACATGTTCCAAAAGTATCATGCAAAGTTTTTCAAAATATAGAAGTCATCCGAGCATCACAATTAGAACTGATCATCTCAGATACCCTGTGAATTCTAAATATCTCCTAGACAAGTTTATTTTCTAATGTCAATGATCCATCTGTGAAGTTCCCAGGAATAAAGTGGGCTACCTTAGTGAGCTTGTCTATCACAACTAAAATAACATCATGTTTAGCCTTAGACATCGGTAGTCCCTGAATGAAATCCATGCTTATTATTTGCCATTTATACTTAGCAATGTCATGAGGGTACAAAAGTCCTACAATATATACATGCTTAGCCTTGACTCACTAGCATTCCAAATATCTAGCCACAAATTTTGTTAGCTCCCTTTATAGTCCAAGCCAAGTATATAATGGTCTTAAGTCAACCATAAGTTTAGCCACACCTAGATACCTAGAATAAGGAGGATTATGTGCCTCCTCAAGGATCTTTGTCCTTAGTTCACCTTGATCTAGTACATACATCCTACCCTAAAATCCTAGTAGACCATCTTGCTTAAGGTTATATCCCTCAAACCAAGGGTTAGAGGCATTTTCCTCTATGACTGATTTAACTTTGGTGTAATGCTCATCTACCTAAAGTTGATCAAGTACTTGTTGCTAAAAGGTTGAGTGAAGAGTTTTGATAATAGAAATATTCCTTCTTCTGCTAAGTGCATCAACAAATCTATTTTCCTTCACTTTGATATAATCAATATCAAAGTCATATAAAAGCTCAATCCACCATCTTTGTCAATCATTAAGATTGGGTTGGGTAAAGATATATTTGAGACCCAAGTGATTCTTCTTGAGTTCAAATGGTTTACCAATGAGATAGTGCCTTCACATTTGTAGTGCATGAACAATAGATGCTATTTGTAAGTTATGGGGTGCATAGTTTAGCTCATACTATTTCAATTTTAGGGAGTCATATACCACCACTTGATTTTTTTTATTAGAACCACACCCAATCCTTCACTAATGCATATGTTATAACATAAAATCTTCCATTCGGATCAACTACAATTAGAATTGGTGCAGTGGTGATCTTATGTTTGAAAGACTGAAAGGATTTCTCACATTTATCTATCCACTCAAACCTTTTACCATTTTTCCACATAGTGGTAATAAGGTTCACAATATTAGAAAATCCTTCTATGAACCTTTTATAATATCCTGCTAAGCCCATGAAACTATAGACTTTCTGGACATTAGTTGGATCTGGCCATTCCATGATGGCTTTGATTCTAGTTGGGTCTACAATTTCTACATATATTGGATACTAGGGCATCTTATCCCACAAACATATATTATATTGTGTGTGATCTCTATTCTACATTACATTTTCAATTATTCTTTGTATGGATCTTAATAATTCTACTCTTGTCATTTCTTAACCTCTTAGGGCCTTGGATTAAGATTGTTAAATGTAAATTTCTTTTACTTTTTGGTTACTAGCCATTTTTTTGTTTTTGAATCCACTATCATCACCTCCCAAGTGGTTTCTTTTTTCCTAATTTGACCTATTTATGATAATTTCATAAAATTGAAAGGGTGCATATTTTAAAATATATTGGACTAAATATGCATTTCCACTTGACTCAATCATCTATTTTTTAATTTATGAGTTTATTTTCTTAAGATAGATCAAATTTTATGCCACATGGTACACAAATTTAACTATTGATTAGTTTGCAAACTAATGAAGTACTAGGCATCAATGACCAATCTTCATAGTCAAGTCCACATTACATTCATATTACTTTCATCAATTGCCTCTTAGGTCCTATTTCCATAATTGAGTTGCTCATCACATAGACTTACAACATATATCACTAGTGTCCCATTAAACCAACCTTATGAAAAATTTGATTCTAGCAAGTCTTTAATTATTGAAGAAAACAAACAAAAGTTTCTAGACTCTAAAGTGTAGAGTCATACAATAGATATCCCATTCTGAATATATGGCTATGTCAATAATTATTAAGATAGCTAGACATCACCAATAAGAGTGCACCAAAAATTATGGGTCTTTCAAAAAATGCTACACATTCAACCATGTATCCTCTAGTTCTCTACAATTTAAGATCATAATCATTCATGTTTATACTATAATGGGGATTCTTGATACTATTAAATATGTAGTGAAAAATTTATTACATAATAATGTGTAGATTCAAATTCAACAATTGATTCCATAAGGTAAAATGGGGAAATGATAATCATCCAATGGTGCCAAGTTTCTCTTGCACGCTCTAATTTTACTTCATAATTCATATATCAAAATTTCCTTATCCCCAATTTAGGTATTTTTGTTTAGGACTAGCCAACCATTGTCACAGGATTAAAAGTCTTTAAGAAATTAAAGGTTAATGTATTCATATTGAGTGACCAATTTTGTTATATCAAGCTAATAGTCCAAGATCATCTACTTTATCTAGAGTCTAGTGAGCTTTATAGATTCATTATTTTAACCATGCTCATATAATAATGTACTAACCATACTTTGTTAGTACCATTTTAAAAAAAAATTGATTCCATAACATCTCAAGAACCATCCTATTCAACCAAGCAACCCCTTCCTAATTTAGACATGCTAGTTTCAACCATACCAAAATATGATCATAGAAAAGATTTATGCCACAATCTTACATTCTTTCCTTAAAAAGGATAATCTCATATAACATGGCAAATCCCTAGCCCCAAACCTATTCCTATAGGGTTAATTCGACATGTCCCTACCTACATGTCCCTTTTTTGGGAATTAGAGCCTCCATAGTTCAAACACAAAACATAGAAAGAATTCATACACATAGCTAGGATGAGATGTCTAAAATATATTCTAAATCATAACCATTAATTGAGCTAATGCTTCCAATTCAATCTATATACAATAGTATCATGTGAGGCATTTCCCTAAAAGATGTTAGTACAATGTCATCAACAAGCAAGGACATAAAACCACATAATGTCCAACTTATACATCCAACACATGTACACATAGTGACTAGCTCATACATACATCAAATATTCACCTAGACCCTTGTATTAAGTTGACAATAGTGAACAAGTGCATGACATACTATACCATGGGTTCATCTTATCATGTTTCCTAACTAGCTATGATTATGAGACAAGCATCTCATACTAATTATCATCACCATTGGCAAGAGCATAAGAGTAAAAACACACAACACATGTGACCTATAATAATATTTTCATATCCTACTAAACATTTGAGTTTATCTCATCTAAAACTAGTGCATGTGCTATCAATCACCTAAATTGATTTAACAACTAAAACCATGTGAACTATACATCAAGAAAGAAATGACACTAGAATTACATGCATATATTTTGATACACAAATGCCTATACTAAACTATTGAGATGAGTAGATCATAGACCATCCATCACCTGCATGCCACTGGTTAAATCCTATGAAAGTGGGTAGCTCCTTGAATTTTGTCATGTCATTACAACAGTAAGTTTATCTATGAGTGGGTCATAGGTTTATGGTTCTTGTGATCACCTTAGGGTGAGTGGGATAAGCTATGGTTAAGAGAATAATTATCCTCTACCTATACCCTTGTAGAGTCCCTTTCTCAACCCTAGTTGTGATGCAAAGAAGTTAGCTGCTATATCATTCTTAGTTCAACATACTAACATTTAAAAGGTACAAAAACAATCATCTAATACATACTATACCAAGGGTTTAAACCTTCAACTAGTTAATCTATTTACAATACCACATAGGGGGGTCCATTATCCTATAGACATTAGGACATTCTGAACCAACTTCCATCAAAACACATATACATAAACAAGTACATACTCATAAAGTAAGTGTTGTCACGAAGGATTGCACCCTGAATGTTAAGTGTTTGCAAGCTTAGCAATCCCTTACAACATGGGAATGTTCTTAGATGTGGGTCTATATATTTCAAGAATGAACCTTCAGAAGAGCTATCTCCCTTTAAAATCCCTTTTGATCTAATAATTGATGAGGAAAAGACATAGGAGAAACTTGAATAACTAAAAACTACACTAAAATTCTATCCTAAAGGGGGTGATGCACCAATGTATAACTTGACATACAATCTAAATCACAACTAATCTTCAATAACCTATTCATACAACTTAGATTGATAGATTTCACCACATAAGTGCTTCACCGATAAGCATGAAATAACTTGCACAATTTGTGACCTGTAATTAAACCTGAACTTTGTATACATGCATTCAGTAAAATGAAACAAAAGAACCCAAATATTTCACAAGGAAACATAGACAATCCTTTATCAAATCACTAAAATGAAGTAAGATACCTGAATTTGATAAGATAAACCTCTAATTATATTTAAAACTGAAGGAATCACTGCAAAATGACCATAAAATGATATGAAATAACTTGCAATCTGCTATTGAATATCAAATAACTGTAAAAAATCTGAGTTAAAATTTTGAGAGCTTCTTTGCAATAAGCAAAAGAAAGACAAAAATAAAGAAATGAGGAGAAAAAGATAAGTCTTTTCCCTCTAATACATCAAAATCTGTCTCTAAAAGACCTAGAAAAATCAACTCTAGTCAACTACACTAAAAAAAATCCACGAACAAAACTAAAAAGCCTTGAAGAGAAGGCTCATAATTGCTCCAAATTGAGCTAAAATAGCTCTAAACTCCCTCTCTCAATCAGTTTGACCAAAGAGAACTCAAAAATAACTATAGTTTGACTAAAAGTCAAGGATAAACTCAAAATAACTCCAAATGCATGAAACAGTCTCAGCTCCACTCCCCTTCTGTTTCTGCATGATTATGCCCTAAATGCTAAGCCTTTGCAAACTTGGCAATCCCATGCAACATGGGAATGTTCTTAGATGTGGGTCTATCTATTTCAAGAACAAATCTTTGGAAGAGTCGGTTTCCTTTAAAAGCCCCTTTAGATCTAATAACTGATGAGGAAAATAGATAGGAGAAACTTGAATAACTAAAAACTGCACTAAAATTCTATTTGAAAGGGGGTGATGTGCTAATGTATAACTTGACATGCTTTCTGACTCACAACTAATCTTCAATAACCTATTCATACAACTCAGATTGATAGATTTCACCACATAAGTGTTTCACAGAAAATCATGAAATAACTTGGACAATCTATGACTTGTAATTAACCCTAAACTTTGTATACATGCATTCAATAAAATGAGACAAAAGAACCTAATGGTTTCACAAGGAAACACGTACAATCCTTTATCAAATCACTAAAATGGAGCAAGATACTTGAATCTGATAAGATAAACCTCTGATTATATTAAAAATTGAAGGAATCACTACAAAATGACCATAAAATGATATGAAATAACATGTAATATGCTGCTGAATATCAAATAACTATGAAAAAATCTAAGTTACAAAACTGAGAGCTTCTTTACAGTATGCAAAAGAAAGCCAAAAATCAAGAACTAAGGAGAAAATGCTAAGTCTTTTCCCTCTAATACTTCAAAATATGTCTCCAAAAGACCTAGAAAAGTCAATTCTAGTCAACTGCACTCAAAAAATCTCCTCCAAAAGTGATCCACGAGCAAAACTAAAAAGCCTTGAAAAGAAGGCCCATAACTACTCCAAATTGAGGTAAAATAGCTCTAAACTCCCTCTCTCAATCAATTTCACCAAAGAGAACTCAAAAAGCACTATAGTTTGACCAAAAGTCAAGGATAAACTTGAAATAACTCCAAATGCATGACATAATCTCAGTTCCACTCCCCTTCTATTTCCTCATGATTTTGGGACAAGG
The DNA here is from genome assembly GCA_027924645.1 of Cunninghamia lanceolata. Taxonomy (NCBI): domain Eukaryota; kingdom Viridiplantae; phylum Streptophyta; class Pinopsida; order Cupressales; family Cupressaceae; genus Cunninghamia; species Cunninghamia lanceolata. The sequence goes on along the minus strand of BSBN01000937.1, from coordinate 10,447,121 downwards.
ATAAACAATTTGAACAAATATTAAAGTAATCAGTTATGACTTTACTTTAATAGGTGTTATGTGATTTCTCAATTTTGCATTTTCATGACAAATATTAAAGTAATTTATAAATCATTACTTTAATACTTGTTTACATATTTGTCTTTGTTTCAATTTCTTACAAAAATATCAAGGGCTAATTGTTTTTTTGTTTCAAACTCATGCATAAATTCAAGGGATTAGTTTAACCCATATTAGCCTTTAGGGCAAAAAAAAACCTTCTTACCTCCTTCGTACAAAAATAATGCCCTATTCATAACCTTCCTTTTGTTGACTCTAATGTTTAACACATTTATAAAAAAAACTCGCAAAAAACCATCATTTTAATCCTTATGCCTCCCGTGGCCTCCATATTTCCTTAGGCATTATGACTTTTCAAGTCTTGAGCATGGGCACCATTTTAATTTTCAATTTTCTTTACTTAAATCAAAGTAAAAAATGAACCTCAAGGGTATGAGCTAAGGCAACATTCTAAACAAAAGCTTTTGCAAAACCCTAAAAGCATTCATTTGATCGCTTCACATCTACCACCTTAGCTCCTCTGCCTCCAACGCTGCCAAGGGGTTTGAAGGCTCTGGTGAAGGTTTCTCCTGCCATTTCTCTCCAATCTAGCATTGGTAAGTCTGTTCTCTTCTGTATATACTTCCATTTACTAAAAATGCAATCAAAGAAATGCTTATATGCTATTGGATATATTTTTATCACGAAGGGAATAATGGAAAACTATGACTAGTGCTAGCTTCTTTCATCTTCTAGATTTTTTTTAATATTTGTCTCATACCCTACTATAAAAACTATGTAAAACTATGTTGTTTCTTTTTCCGGCTCTATTCCCTATACTTTGTGATAGTCACATTTATCTTTTTAAGCTCTTATCCTTTTCAAAATTTTACAAGTGTTTCTCTAATGTGCCTCTGGAAAAAAAGGTGCTCTCTTGGTGACTGCTCTGTTGGAGAAAAGATGAAAAATGACCGCCTTGTTGTTTCTCTGGCTTGTCCTTATTACAAAAGTGCGATGAGTGAAAAATTGCAGGTTCCTTTCTTCTTCATGATGAAAATGTGTAAATATTTGACACCTTAGAAAAATGCCTACCATCAATATTTACGGTTGCCTATAAAGTGGAAAATGGTTGTTCTAGTTTCTACTTGCATAAAACAGTGAGAAGACTCCTTATTTTCTATTGCTTGCCCTTTTCATGACTGCTATGGATAAATCATTCTAAGTCTTCAATGTTTTCTGTATGTAGACTCTTTATTTTCTTAGAATAAAATGGAACAAAACATCCTTATCTTTCCAAAACCTTGCCAAGGTTTGCATCTTCTGCATATTGAAACTATTCTTTAAGTGTTGTTCCTTCATTGACTATTATGAGGACTGTGAAGATTCTTCCATGGCTATTCCTTCTAATCATCTCTTAGATCTCTTCACTGGTTTAACAAAACCTCCAAACGTGGACAAGTTATACTAGATGTTTTACAAGCCCATGAATGTTGTTGTGCCTCTTAGACTAGACTGATATCCTTGGACTCTGATATATTAGAGATGAAAATATTCCAATGCTAAAGTAGCAACATAAACTTCAATGCTTTGTCTCTATATGGAAGGCTAATCCATGGCACATTTTCACAGTATTCTTAGAAGGGTTCAATGTATATGTAACTTTGAAATAGCAAAACCCTCTGCCCTCTTTTTTCTTTCATTAGCACTGTGCCCACAGTTTTCGCAGTCCCTACCTTATATGTTGACAAGATCCTTCATCATAGATATCTATCTATGGTTTGCTTTCCTCAAAATATTGCTATATCACTATCAAGCTATTGCTCCTTCTTGACTACTATCTTTTGACATCTTACTTTTCTTGGGATTCTTTTAAATCAATCTACTGACTTCTTCATTATTTCTATGATACCCTTGCTGTGATGGACTACTCCTTATTGTTTCTAAACAAACTTTGCAGTTCTCTAAAGACCTATTCTCCTTTTAAATGTAATAATATAGTCCCAAAGTGAACTATACAGTGCATGAAGATGGCTCTCTGGATGCTTTGAACATTGATTTGATCTCTCCTTTTGTCTGTTGCACCCTCTTTTTCTTTGTACTATCAATCTCTATTCCTTGACATAAGTAGTGATTGCCTTGACACATATACTCACTCATGTATGGAGGCTCCTTTAAACTTGATGCACAAACTATTCACCACATTTCATATTATTTTGGGTAGGCTAATAGAAACCACCCAACTCAAATACTATCCATTTCAATAGTCAAGCATTCACTAGTAATTTTACACCTCATTCACAACAAAAGTGGTAAATATTTGTCTTATTTTATTGTCTAGATTGAGCTTCTAGTTGTTAGAATGGATGATATTTGAGAATAGTCCTTGGGACAGTCATCTCCTCCTTGTTGCTCCTCTATTGTGAATTGTTGCTTAAATTTTATGACTATCCCTTCTCTTCCTTTAGCACTTGTACAATTTGCATGACAGTTTTTACCTCTGAAACTGGTTTGCATTCATTTATTCTCTACGTCTTATGACTGTCCTTTATTATTTTAGGTGACTGTCTTCATGAATGTATAACTACCTTTGTTCTGCATACTCAGATCTCTATTTGTTGTACCTTTTGTGTATCATATATTGCAATGATCAACACTTCACTTCCTACTATTTACTGATCTAGACAGTGGTACTCAGGACTGCATTTTACTTTATCTGTGTAGTAAATAATGCATATTCAAGTCTTTTATGCTCTAACTATGAGTGGTTACTACTTTTGATATGGCAGCTATGGTTTTCTCCTATTGTGCAAAAGAATATAGAAAAGATTCATTTTTTACTCCTGTCGAGGTTTTAAAAGATATCTTTGGCTTTATATACTCCTACCTCATTTCTATCCTCATACTTATTTAGGCTATTAGATGACTATCATATATGATCCTTGAGCTGTTTCTTCTTGTTTGTTATGGCTTCTTCTATTTCCCTTTTTCCTAAAGTTGTCCAGCCTTGGAACTGTAACTAGCCCCTTCTCTCAATGACTTCCAGCATTGTCATAATGTCCATGACTTTGAACTCACCTTCACAACATAGAAAACTAATGCAGAGGTATAGGACAATGGTTTAAATCAATCTTCAATCACCCACAAGGATCCTCTGACCTGCAACCTTCAAACCTTCCTTTTCTAGCTATCCTTAGCATAGTAGCCCTTCAATTGCAGCAAATCAGACCTTTTTGGTTATAATTTCGTTCAAGTACCTTCTAAAGGGAATGTGAAAACTATTTTAGATACCCTTTTGGCCTTTATCTGACATATATCAAAATGGGACATGTTTTCTTTGTATGGAATGTGGCAAAAACAAGATTATTCATGTGCCAATTAGGCCTAAACCCTTAAAAATGTATTAGGATTTGCAAAGATTAACCTTGTCTAAGACTTCCTAGGCTCTTTTAGCCTTCAACATACATTGTAGAGTCTTATCAAACTTAAAACCTATTGGGAAAGTCAAAATGAAAAGAGATTTTCACAAAACCCTCAAATTGTTAAGGTTCCTACAAGCATGTCAGGCAAGAAATGAACTTAGTCTTCAATAACTCTCACAAACAAGTGAGTTTCAAGCTCTCCTCTCATGTGTATGCTTCTATGGGCTCCATGCCTCTTTTATCTTCTTCATGGAATCCATTATCCTTCCCTTATGGTCACTATTTGTTACCATTTGGATAGTTTATTGTTGTACATGTTATGACTGTCCCTGACCACTTCAGCTGCATATAATCTCAGTGCTTTGTTGACAATGCATTGTGTCTTCACTCTCACTATCAAACCTATTTCGATGATTTCTGAATCAAGTTGACTATTGCTCTTTTTAATAGGTGGGACTACTCCTATGCATGCCTTCAAGAGGCCTAACAACTGCTCTTTCTCGTCTATGATGGCTGGTTCTTCTCATTTATCAACTGTTAACAAGACTGCTCATTGAACTTTGTTGTTGCATTGAACTCTATTCTTTCAATAGTTGTTGCTTGACTGTCTTAATTTCCATGATAAAATTATACCTATACCTTGGCTTGGACCTATCCTATTCCAGTGTAATTGTGATCTTTAAAGCACCTCTCAACTAGTATAGTCACTGATGACTGTCCTATCCTGACATTAGTACAATCATTAATGACTATACCTTTAATTGTTGCTACAGGTTACTATAACCTTTATGACTGTCCTTTCTTGTTTGTGAATTCTCTTTTGGTAGATAAACTGTGTTGTCTATGATATTCAAACATCAACAACTTTGTCATTTTTAGCATGCTGGGCTCAACCCTTGTGGGAGCCACACTTTCTCCACATACTGTAATTTCGATATGTTATCATGGATGTATCTTGCAATGGAACTTGACTTGTACCTGCACATTCAACAAAATGCTAGAAAAATTAAGAAGCCTAAAGCTTCCTATGATGATTGAAAGATCCTTCACTTTTTTGATCTTCATGATACTGGTGTATTTTGATCTTGTGATGCTCTTATCTTTAAATTTCTAATCTGATGATCAATAAGAAATAGGTTGAATGCCTAACAGTTTGCATGTAAGAGTTTTGGAATCTCGAGCTCTAACACACTCTTCTCTTGACCCTTATAGGTATCTCTTGTGGACAATAACAAAGCTTCAAGGAGGGATTGAAGATGTAGCTGATCAACTGTGGGGTTCATCATTCAAGCAATGGCGGAACCCTCCTCTCTTATGTCCTTTTTTTCTTTCAGATATTCAATCTCTTTTTTATTGCATCATATCAGTTATTTCCATGGCTTGTGTGGGACTAAACAAACATTTCTCTTTTGAATATATCAATTATTTTCATCTTATGTAATGACTTATGTGTAACTTATTTTGTGAACCAATTCTATAACAAGAACTGAACATTATTTGAAATATATGTTTATAATCATGAAGAATTGACGAGTTATAAGTACCTTTTTCTGAACTACACTGAATTGCACTGAATGAACTACAATAACACATTTGAAAACATGAACTGCAATGACTAGTTTAGCTTCAATCACTTGTCATCCTTTAAATGTCTCCTACCTTGCTAAGGCATTTTTACTTATCTAGATTGTGTTACAGCTCAATTCGAGCTGTTACATGATCCTGATAACATGATCTTGAAATAATTCTTCACCAAGATGGTAGATGTTGATTGGATGACCCATGTATTCAAGTTTTTTCTTACCCCTTTTGATAACTGTTGTCATAGCCCAACCTAATTGGGATGCAATCATAATTTGGTAACATTTTTAGCGACCTCTTAGGGGTGTTTGCCTACTAAACAAGCATGATGAATAGCCTTGTATATCGATTGGGCATATGAGTCTTTTCTTAGCTTGAAACACTTTGAAAACTATCTGTAACTCAGCTGCTAGAAACATAACAACAACTGAAACTAAACTAAAAACAAATCAATGCTGGCTCCAAACAAGACCTGTAAATTGTGCAACTGCACTTCTTGGAAAGTAAAACTGAACTGAAATGCCTACCTACCTACAACTAACAAATGAAATAGGCTGGCTAAATAAAGTCATTAACTAGTTCCATGAATAGCTACCTTTTCTTTACAACTTGCAATATTTTACATGCTTCTGATAGCCAAAAGGAGGTGAAAATGACAAATTTCCAACCAATTGTTACAAAACCTCTTGGATAGAGAAAACAAATCCACTTACCCACTTATGATTACCATTTATGTTTCTATTCTAAAGTGGATAGGTTAGTTGGATGTACCTCCTTTCATTAGAATCCTCATGCATGTGTGCAAAAATGACATGTGATGCATTGCTATCTTCCATCCTAGCTTGATGCATGATAGGACACCCTCTCGAAAGCTTTGGACTGAACTGTTGCTCCTGTGTGACAAGAAGGTGATTTGGAACTTCATGGTCTTCCTCTTGTTCCTTCAAAGAACCGAAGAGCCCTAATATAATGTTGTCATGGCCGCATTCTTCAAACTTTTCTTCTTGTTGTTCATGGTTGTTTTGTTTCAAAGCTAAGTTTGGACAAGTCAGAAGATAATTTGATTGATTAGAATTAATATCATTACTTCGACCTTGCATGATAAATTGTCATGTCAACTCCTCATCCATAGTCAATGGATCATCTTCTTCCATTATGTCAGCTAATAACTCATCAAAGCTATCAGCTCTATGAAGGTTCTTAAGAACAACTGATCCAAGCTCCAAGCTCCAAATGTCTTGATGTATATCAATCTCTCCATTCTCCAAAATAAGATTGTCCTCATTCTTCTCTTGGTAAACCAACACCCTATCATAATTATTTGCATCCTCTACTATCCAAAAATTGTTGCTGCCGTTTGTATGAGCATTCTTTCCTCATCTCGCTCAACAAAACCAGGTAGTTGATTAAACAAAGAAACCAATTCTTCCTCTTCATGTGGTGCCTCCTCCAATGAAACTTGGGCATCTTGTCTTTGCAATTGGATACCTTCACCTTGTGACCTCTATATTTTGCTTCCATTCATCTTATAAATAGTATTAGAAAATATTTCAAATGAATCAAAATGCAAAAGATTCAGTGCCATGCCTGAACCAACATCCTCTTTACATGCATTATGCTCATATTTAGCCGGGAACACAACACAAACAACAACCTTTTGTTCCACATGTAAAAGAGTTTCATTTGCATACTTACCTCCTTGTAAGAGGTCTAATTTCTCATCTTGTATATCATATGGAGGCTTGTAGAGAGCAGATGAATCCCTTTTTGACTTCATTGACTCTTCTTTTTTCCCACCACACCAACTTGGAATCTTAGTTGGTTTAGATTCTACTACTCCTTCTTCTTCTTATTTTTGAATTGGTATGGAAGGAGTAGACTTAACAAGGTTTGGCATTTTAAAATTAGGATGCTTAGTCTAAGAAGGCTGCCATGGTTGTTCAAAACTTTGGTGACTTGGTTTAGGCTCTTGATATGACTGAAACTAAGGATTAATGGACTAGTTTTGGATAGCTTCATCTTGTAACCAAGTACGAACTTGGGCCAGAAGTTGTGTCATTTGTTCCTCATCAACAACAATTTGCCCATTTAGAGATTCTTCTTGAGAGATCTTTTCTTGTTTGATCTGTTTCTGCTCTAACCTATACTTCCCCATAGTTTTATGCACAAATTTATATTCCTATCTTCCTTCATGGTGAGTGAGTTATCTTGAAAGACAATAGGTCCACCCTTATAAAGGCATATAGTGATAGGACAATCAAATTCATCTGGTAGGGAAACTTTGCGAGTTTCTTGAGTTTCTTGGAGGGAAAAAGGCTCTTCAAGTGGCTAGTTTTGAAGCATAACAAATTTAGATTGTGCCAACTTAGGCTCTTGCAATGGTAAAGGATTTCTAAAAGTTGGAATCTTGGTTTTAAGAGGGTTAAGTGTCTCATTTTGCTTGAAACTTGAAAACTTATACTTACGAACCTCCTCTTGAATAAGCTAATTTGGGCTAATCTGGGATGAATAGCAAGCAAAAACTTGATCTGCTCCTCTTTTATAGCTATCTCCCTCTTAATATTTTCTTCAAACTATAACCTTTGTGCCTCCAACTCCTCATGAAGATAGGCTTGATAATCCAGTTCCTCCCGATGCATGTTATATTCTTGTTCTATGTCAATATCATCTAACTATCTTTGAAAACTCAAAGCAAAATTCTGAATGATCATTCTATCATCATACTGAGGCTTATTAGTAGAAAAAGTATGCTAATTGGGAACAAAATTGTCATTCTAGGGCTGATTTTGAGCATAGTCATACTACCATGAAAGTTGAGCAAGGGTGGGTGGGAGGTAATCATACTGTGCATGCTGGTTTCTTTAGAAATCATAGGAATTAGGTGTAAAACCAACATCATGATTAGCTTGGTAAGGCTAGAAGGAGGGTACTCTAACATCTGTTTCATGAAATGGAGCATGATGAATCTTTTCTCCATGAAATGGATACATTTTCCAACATTTATATAAGATGGAAACTCATTGAAATACCTAAAAATTAGAATAATTAAAATTTATTTTTATCAAAACATAAGAATCATACCAACATTTTGTCCACCTTGAAACTAGTAGATTTGAGCTCAGAGTCACTAGATGTGTGTAGATTTTGCCTCCAAATCTAGATCTTACTAATATACACAACTAATATCAATAATATTTTGATATAAAGAGTATCACAATATGCACTAGATCTACTTGAAAATCAAAGAATTGAATCACCAGTATGCTGCTTTCACCTCAAAAGGATGAAACTCTGCTATGCATACCAAAACAACAAAGAAAAATTATGTTTAAGTAGCTTGAACCTTAGTTCAAAGTCCCACTGAGCGTGCCATAAATTATTATCACAAAGGGTTGCGCCCCAAATGCTAAGCCTTGGCAAGCTTGGCAATCCCATACAGCATGGGGACATTCTCAGATGTGGGTCTATCTGTTTCAAGAACAAACCTCTGGAAGAGCCAACTCCCTTTAAGAGCCCCTTTAGATCTGACAACTGATGAGGAAAAGAGGTAGGAGAAACTTGAATAACTAAAAGTTGCACTAAAATTCTATCCTAAAGGGGGTGATGCACCAATATATAACTTGACATGCAATCTAATTCACAACTAATCTTCAATAACCTATTCATACAACTCAGATTGATAGATTTCACCACATAAGTGTTTTATAGAAAAGCTTGAAATAACTTGCAAAATCTATGACTTGTAATTAAACCAAAACTTTGGATAAATGCATTCAGTAAAGTGAGACAAAAGAACCCAATGGTTTCACAAGGAAACACAGACAATCCTTTATCAAATCACTAAAATGAAGAAAGATACTTGAATCTGAAAAGATAAACCTCCAATTATATTGAAAACTAAAGGAATCACTACAAAATGACCCTAAAATGATATGAAATAACCTGTAATCTACTGTTGAATATCAAATAACTGTGAAAAAATCTAATTACAAAACTAAGAGCTTCTTTGCAAAATGCAAAAGAAATCCAAAAATCAAGAACTAAGGAGAAAAGGCTACGTCTTTTCCCTCGAATACATCAAAATCTATCTCCAAAAGACCTAGAAAAGTCAACTCCAATCAACTGCACTCAAAAAATCTCCTCCAAAAGTGATCCATGAGCAAAACTAAAAAGCTTTGAAAAGAAGGTCCATAACTACACCAAATTGAGCTAAAATAGCTCTAAACTCCCTCTCTCAATCAATTTGACCAAAGAGAACTCAAAAAGCACTATAGTTTGACCAAAAGTCAAGGATAAACTCAAAATAACTCCAAATGTATGAAATAGTCCCAGTTCCACTCCCTTTATGTTTCTACATGATTTTGGGACAAGGATAAACAATTTGAACAAATATTAATGTAATCAGTTATGACTTACTTTAATAGGTGTTATGTGATTGCTCAATTTTGCATTTTCATGACAAATATTAAAGTAATTTATAAATCATTACTTTAATACTTGTTTACATATTTGTCTTTGTTTCAATTTCTTGCAAAAATATCAAGGGGTAATTGTTTTTTATTTCAAACTCATGCAAGAATGTAAGGGATTAGTTAAACCCATATTAGCCTTTAGGACAAAAAAACCTTCTTACCTCCTTCATGCAAAAATAATGCCCTATTCATAACCTTCCTTTTGTTGACTCTAGTGTTTAAAACATTTATCTAAAAAATCACAAAAGCCATCATTGTAACCCTTATGCCTCCCGTGGCCTATAACATCCTGCTACGTAACCCCGAAGGGTAAAAGCCAAAAAGAGCAAGTTAAATTTTTTTTTTTTTTACATAAGTAAACAACATACACAAATTTAGCTGTCAATTCGATAGATTGATACCATTCATTTTAAACATCAAAAGAAATGTTCCTAATCTCATCTGATAAAAACATGAATCCATAAGCATAAAATACAAGTGGATCCAATACCCACACTAAAATCCATAAAGCAATAAAGGAACATCACATTTCTTCTCATTAAATACAATGATTACAACTTCTCTTCTAAGAGAGTTCAATTACATAACTACATATACAATTACAATGATATATTCCAAAATATGATACAAGTACATAACATAGTCCTGAGTATGATACAGAGACTAAATAGGTACAATAACTGAATGAAGTGATGGAGAAAGAGATCATCTCAAACTGGCACTCTAAAACCCTTTCACCAGTCACCAATGGTGGTGGCAACGCCTCCCACCCATGTGGACTTCTAAGAGACCACCCCACCGTTCTTGGAGATAGTCACGAGGCCCAAACGGATGAATAATAGTACGGGGACACAAAATGGCCAACACTCACATCAGACATAGAGCAAACATGGAGAACAGTGCATACAACCAAAGTCATAATATAGGTGTACTCATCTAAGTCATAAGTTAGGTACTACTCACGACCGCTAAGGTGCTAGATACTAGAGTGTAATCATATGGAGTGTCATCATATGTGCTCGAAGGGATGGCACACACGGGACCAAGTACCTCTCATACAGACGAGGAGACTCAATCGTGCCCGAATCCACGTCCCGTAGATGGATGACCCAATGCCCCGCAGATAGATAGGCCTTCTCGTTGCATCTTTAGCCTTTACAAGCACTCAAGGCTATGCATGAGGTTTAATTATCTTATTAGTGTTTTTACCCAAATGTTTCAGTTTTAGTTATCACTTATTAATGTAACTCTGCTACTAGTTCCCCTGGCAGCCACTTGCGGGCCCTGGGCCCATAGAGAGCCACTCCAGACAACCACTCTAATGCCTAGACCTTGTTCATCTCATTTGACTAAACGAGGAATCTGAAAAGAATAAAACACTGGTGTAGAAATTAGAAATAGAGGAATGTGGTCAACTAGACAAAAGCTTCCATAGGCAGTGTAGTGTTATTGAAAACAACCCTATGCCAGTTACATCAGTTGTATAATAACTCCAGTGACCCCAATGTGGTCATGATTGGCAAAGGTATGAATGGATAAAAATAAGATTAAGCATGACAAATGGCATTCCAAGCCTTCTCACAGACTAATATTACATACAGACTGCCATATTTAACATAACAAAATAAAATATTACAAAGACTTACAAAATGGAAACCTTAATTTCCCTTCCTACAGTAGTTCCCTCATATCCTTGTGTTGCATGACAGGTTCTCTTAAACAGAATTTATGTGACTAAATCTCAATGCACAAACACAGTTTGTTGCCTCTAAGGTATTTGGTGCCATGACATTCTTTAACTCAAGGTCAATGGTTTCCATAAGGCTAGAGATTTAGCAGAGAATGACTATAATGACCAAACAAGAGGCTGCCTATTTCTTTTAAGAAGAGTTGAAATGAAAAGTAAATCAGAGAAGTCTTCAATCTGTATCATACATCCTAGTTTTCATTTTTATAAGGTTACACCCCCTTATGTTCTCTATAAATTGAACCCCTCTATTTTTATTTAGAAATATAAACCAGAAAGCACGTGGTCTATCATGGAAAATCCCCTTTTTTTTGAATTATAAATCAGAAACCCTATGATCTTTGAAAAACCCATATATCTAAAGAAATATAAACCCCTCTGTTTTACAAGAAATTATAAATCAGACAATGCATGATCTTTCTCTGAAAACCCATTTCCTAAAGAATATGAAATGGTTCTGCAAATACTAAAATGAATTCAAGAATAGGGGAAATGTAATTATCTTGCATCAAAATAAATTTTGGCATGCTATTTAAAATGACAGTAATGAGGTTTCAGTTTCTCTATGCTTAAAGAAACAGCAGCAAACATGATTTAGTTTTTTCTTTGGTGCTGAAAGAACAAAGACAGAGGTAAATACCTCTTTTACTTCGCACTCCCCTTCACTTCACCTCAAAACTTGCAATGATATGCTTGCCTGAGAGATTTGCTTAATTTTTCCTGTGTTGCCTTGCTATGTTTCCTCTCTTCTTTCCTTCTTTCTGCGTTTTTCTCCCCCGTTTTGTCTGTGTGGTCTCCTTTCTTTTTGTTTTAAAACACCCCCTTTTACTCACTTCTATCGGATCAGATACTATTTCCTACCCACATTACCACTAGAGTCTTCAACGACTTAAAGACTTTGAGACTCCAGTCTTCACAGGGTTTCACCATCCTTAAAAAAAATAGTCTTTTTTTTCTTTTTCCTGTCTCTTCTCTCTCTCTAAGGCGTAGTATTCTCCCCTGTTTTCTGAATGATATGTGTCTTTCTTTTAAAACCATCTCCCTTTAGAATTTCTACATCCTCTTCCCAACTGCCCAGGAGATATTTCCTTTGAGCATTAACTCTATTTTATATCTTCCCCAAAATGTGTTGACTCACCTCTGGCAGATCAGATATTTCCTCAGATCCTTATCCTCCCTCCATCGGTCACCCACTCGACAGATATTTGTTCCTTTTGCATTAACTAACTCTACAGTCGCTCCCTGCAAGGCCTTTAATTTTCCACCAAATTAGATATTTTCTTTCCATCTCATATGCCACGACCCCCTCACAAAACATAGATTTGGTCAATGCACAGTCGTTACATGGCCTCCATATTTCCTTAGGCATTATGACTTTTCAAGTCTTTGAGCATGGGCACCATTTTGATTTTCAATTTTCTTTACTTAAATCAAAATAAAAAATGAACCCCAAAGGGATAAGCTAGGGCAACATTCTAAACAATAACTTTTACAAAACCCTAAAAGAATTCATTTGATCGCTTCACATCTCCCACTTTAACTGCTCTACCTCCAGCACCACCAAGGGGTTTGAAGGCTTTGGTGAAAGTTTTCCCTGCCATTTCTCTCTAATCCAACACTGGTAAGTCAGTTCTCTTCTGTATATACTCCCATTTGCTAAAAATGCAATCAATGAAATGATTTTATGCTACTAGATATGTTTTTATCATGAAGGGAATAATGGAAAACTATGACTATTGCTAGCTTTTTTCATCTTCTGGATTTTTTTTATATTTTCCTTATACTCTGCTATAAAAATTGTGTAAAACTATGTTGTGTCTTTTGTTGGTTCTATTCCCTATACTTTGTGATAGTCACAATTGTCTTTTAAGCTCTTACCCTTTTCAAAACTTTACAAGTGTTTCTCTGTTGTGCCTCTAAAAAAAATGTGCTCTCTTGGTGACTGCTCTATTGGAGAAAAGATGAAAAATGACCTCCTTGTTGTTTCTCTACCTTCTCCTTATTACAAAAGTGCGCTAAGTGAAAATTTGCAAGTTCCTTTCTTCTTGTTGAAGAAAATGAGTAAATATTTGACACCTTAGCAAAATACCTACCATTAGTATTTATGGTTGCCTGTAAAGTGGAAAATGGTTGTTTTGGTTTCTACTTGCATAAAATAGTGAGAAGAGTCCTTATTTTCTACTGCTTGCCCTTTTCATGACTACTATGGATAAATTGTTCTGCGTCTTCAATGTTTTCTATATGTACTCTTTGTTTGCTAAGAATAAAATGAAACAAAACATCCTTACCTTTCCAAAACCTTGCTAAGGTTTACTTCTTCTACATATTGAAACTATTCTTTAAGTGTTGTTCCTTCATTGATTGTTATGAGGACTATGAAGATTCTTCCATGGCTATTCCTTCTAATAATCTCTTAGATCTCTTCAATGGTTTAATGGACCCTCCAAATGTGGACAAGTTAAACTAGACATTTTACAAGCCCATGAATGTTGTTGTGCCTCTTAGACTCGAGCGATATCCTTGGACTCTGGTATAATAGAGATGAAACTATTCCAATGCTAAAGTAGCAACATAAACTTCAATGCTTTCTCTTTGTATGGAAGGCTAATCCATGGCACATTTTCATAGTATTCTTAGAAGGGTTCAAGATATATTTGTCTTTGAAATAACAAAACCCTCTACCCTCTTTTTTCTTTCATTAGCACTGTGCCCACAAGTTTCACAGTCCCTACCTTATGTTTACAAGATCCTTCATCATAGATATCTATCTATGGCTTGCTTTTCTCAAAATATTGCTATATCATTTTCAAGCTACTGCTCCTTGACTACTATCTTTTGACATCTTGCTTTTATTGGGATGCTTTTAAATTAGTCTGCTAACTATCTTCATTCTTTCTATGATGCCCCTGCTATGATGGACTACTCCTTACTATTTCTAAACAAACTTTGTAGTTCTATGAAGACCTATTCTCCTTTTCAATGTAATAATACATTCCCAAAGTGAACTATGTCGTGCATGAAGATGGCTCTCTGGATGCTTTGAACATTGATTTGATGGCTCCTTCTATCTACCGCACCCTCTTCTTTTTTGTATTATCAATCTCTATTACTTGACGTAGGTAGTGACTACCTTGACACATATACTCACACTCATGTATGGAGGCTCCTTTAAACTTGATGCACAAACTATTCACCTTATTTCATATTATTTTGGGTAGGCTAATAGAAACCACCCAACTCAAATATCATTCATTTTAATAGTCAGGCATTCACTAGTAATTTTACACCTCATTCACAACAAAAGTGATAAATATTTATCTTATTTTATTGTCTAGACTGAGCTTATTTCTATTGGAGTGGATGATATTTAAGAATAGTCCTTGGGATAGTCATCTCCTTCTTGTTGCTCCTTTATTGTGAACTCCTACTTAAACTTTATGACTTTCCCTTCTCTTCCTTCAACACTTGTACAATGTGCATGACTGTTTTTACCTCTAAAACTAGTTTGCCTTTGTTTATTCCATCTATCTAATGACTGTCCTTTATTATTTTAGGTAAATATCTTCATGAATGTATAACTGTCTTTGTTTTGCATACTTAGATCTTTATTTACTGTACCTTTTGTGTATCATATATTGCAATGGTCAACACTTCACTTCCTACTATTTACTGATTTGGATAGTGGTACTTAGGATTGCATTTTACTTTCTATGTGTAGTCAATAATGCATATTCAAGTCCTTTATGCTCTAAATGTTCATGGTTACTACTTTTGATATGGCAACTATGGTTTTCTCCTATGATGCAATAGAATATAGAAAAGATTAATTTTTTACTCTTAAGGTTTTAAAAGACTTTCTTTGGCTTTATATACTCCTACCTCATTTATGTCCTCATAGTTATTTAGACTATTAGATGACTGTCATATATGATCCTTGAGTTGTTTCTTCATGTTTGTCACGACTTCTATTTCCCTTTTTACTGAAGTTGTCCAGCCTTGGAACTGTACCTAACCCCTTCTCTCAATGACTTCCAACATTGTCATAATGTCCATGACTATGAACTAACCTTCACAATTTAGAAAAATGATGCTGAGGTCTAGGACAATGATTTAAATCAATCTTTAGTCACCCACAAGGATCCTCTCACCTGCCACCTTCAAACCTTCCTTTTCTAGCTATCCTTAGCCTAGTAGTCCTTCAAGTGCAGCAAATCAGACCTTTTTTGTCATAATTTCCTTCAGGTACCTACTAAAGGGAATGTGAAAACTATTTTGGATAGCCTTTTGGCCCTTATTTGACATATATCAAAATGGGATAGGGTTTCTTTGTACGAAATGGGGCAAAAACAAGACTTTTCTTGTGCCAATTAGGCCTAAACCCTTAAAAATGTATTAGGATTTGCAAAGATTAACCTTGTCTAAGACTTCCTATGCTCTTTTAACCTTCAACATACCTTGTAGAGTCTTATCAAACTCAAAACCTATTGGAAAAGTCAAAATGAAAAAATATTTTCACAAAACCCTCAAGTTGTTAAGGTTCCTATAGGCCTGTCAGGTAGGAAATGAACTCAGTCTTCAATAACTCTCAGAAACAAGTGACTTTTAGGCTCTCCTATCATGTGTATGCTTCTATGGGCTCCATTCCTCTTTTATCTTCTTCATGGCATCCATTATCCTTCCCTTATGGTCACTATTTGTTGCCATTTTGATAGTTTACTACTGTACGTGTTATGACTGTCCCTGACCACTTCAGCTGCATATAATCTCAGTGCTTTGTTCACAATGTATTGTGTCTTCACTTTCACTATCAAATTTATTTTAATGATTTCTGAAGCAAGTTGATTGTTGCTCTTTTGGATAGGTGGGACTGCTCCTATGCATGCCTTCAAGAGGCCTAACAACTGCTCTTTCTAGTCTATGATGGCTGCTTCTTGTCATTTATCAATAGTTAATAGGACTGCTCATTGAACTCTGTTATTACATTGAACTCTTCTCTTTCAATAGTTGTTTGACTGTCTTGATTTCCTGGATAAGATTAAACATTTACATTGGCTTGGAGCTATCCTATTCTAGTGTAATTGTGTTCTTTAAACCACCTCTCAACTAGTACAGTCACTAATGATTGTCCTATCCTGACATTAGTATAGTCATTAATGACTGTACCTTTCATTACTGCTATAGGTGACTATAACCTTTATGACTATCCTTTCTTGTTTGTGAATTCTCTTTTGGTAGATAAAGTGTGTTGCTTATGATATTCAAACATCAATGACTTTGTCATTTTTAGCATACTGTGCTCAACCCTTGTGGGAGCCACATTTTCTCCACATACTATAATTTTGAAATGTTATCATACATGTATCTTGCAATGGCACTTGACCTATACTTGTACATTCAACAAAATGTTAGAAAAATTAAGAAGCCTAAAGCTTCCTATGATTATTGAAGGATCCTTCACTTTTTTGATCTTCTGATGCTCTTATCTTTGAATTTCTGATCTAATGCTCAATAAGAAATGGGTTGAATGCCTAACAATTTGGCATGTAAGAGTTTTGGAATCTCAAGCTCTAACACTCTCTTCTCTTGCCCCTTACAGGTATCTCTTGCAGACAACAACAAAGCTTCAAGGAGGGACTGAAGATGCATCTAATCAACTGTGGGGTTCATCATTCAAGCAATGATGGATCCCTCCTCTCTTATGTGTCATTTTTCCTTTCAGAAATTTAATATCTTTTTTATTGCATCATATCAATTATTCCCACAGCTTGTGTGGGACTAAACAAACATTTCTCTTTTGAATATATCAGTTAGTTCCATCTTATGTAATGACTTATGTGTAACTTCTTTTGTGAATCAATTACATAACATGAACTAAACAGTATTTGAAATATATGTTTATAATCATGAAGAATTGACAAGTTATAAGTACCTTTTTCTAAACTACACTGAATTGCACTGAATGAACTACAATAACACATTTGAAAACATGAACTGCAATGACTAGTTTAGCTTCAATAACCTATCATCCTTTGAATGTCTCCTACCTTGCTGAGGCATTTTCACTTATCTAGATTGTGTAATAGTTCAATTTGAGCTGTTACATGATCCTGAAACAATTCTTCACCAAGATAGTAGATGTTGACTACTAACCCATGTATTCAAGTTTTTTCTTACCCCTTTTGATAATTGTTGTCATAGCCCAACCTAATTGGGATGCAAGCACAATTTGGTAATAGTAAGAAAATCTCAAGACCATCCACTCTATTCACTTGCTCATAACTCCATAAAAAAATTAACTCAAGAAAGGAAGATGGAACTATATAATGGTCAAAATGATATTGTGGCTATCAATGTTCATTATGGATAAAATAGGAAGACTCTATTGTTTTAATTTGTGCCTCAATAGATTGTGGGCTATTTTGGACCACACATTAACATACATTCAAATCAGAGATAGACCATGATGATGAGTCTAAAAGGTCATCCAAGGTTGGAGTAGAAATAGAAATCCAAACACGTCAAAGGTTGGAGTATATAACTTTGATGATGATATATTACATTTTATTAGCTTGGACCTATATAGTTGGGACATATAAATTGGAATAGTGAGTTCACAATCATTAGGTGCAAATTTTAGCCTCAAGTTGAAGCATTCTAAACATGAAGGGTTAATCATGTTTAGGAACAACTCCAAAAGTTAGAGCTATTCTCTAAACACCTCCTTTACTAACTTGGGTTACATGGGAATCCTTCATTCAATTACTACCTACATGTACTTTCTTCCAAACAAGATCAAAGTCACATGTAGTTTTCCTCACACATTACTCTCTAAGAGAACAAGTACACTCTATTTTAGATACCCCAAAATAAAATGTTTCAACCATACTCCTTGAAACTAGAGAACTTCCAACAAAGGACATCAAGATATCAAATTAGTCCTCACCATCATCATATTCAAGATTTAGCATAAACATCCTAAATCCTTTACAATCTTATCACATTAACATAGAGTCTAGGTTGCTTACATACCAAGAAGAAATTATCTTTGTTTGCATAGTCATATAGTGATCATTATCATATAACTCATAATACTTAAAAAAAAATAAAGTAATCACTAGTTCAAGTCTTCATATAGACCAATAACGATGGATAAATACTTAGATTAGTTCTTTACATCACCATTTAGATTTTATAGAAGGTATATAATATTGTATTTATTAATTCCAACATACAGGGTAAAATTTTAAAGTTGTGTCACACTTTGGGCCAACTTATCAGCATAAACAAATTTAAGTATTTCCAACTAAAAGTCAATTTTGGTGAAACTTATGTTCTATCTAGATTCATTCTGGCTAAATTAGATCTAGGCCACAACTTTCCCAATTGGAACTGTCCACTAAAAACATATGTAACATCACTTTGAGGCTAATTTACCAAAAAAATAAAATTATTTTAAAAACTTGGTGTTCTAACAAATCCTACTCGTGCAAATAATCATTTTAAAAGAATCTAAAAATACCCTTTTATAGATCTATAAGTCTACTTTGTAAAAATATATTTTTTAAAAAAATTCAATTAATGTTTATTTTTTATTTTGTATTTCTACTAAAAGTAGGTCATCAGCACCAAAATATGGTGTTGATTGTCCTCTAAAGAAAAAATAGTAAAGTTTATCAAAAAAAAATTGAAAAAACTATGATGCACTAGAAGAGAGATTCTTTGTCAAGATGATATAATTTTTTTTTCTATTTTGAATAAATAATCAAGATAAAAGTTGGCGTCCCATCGAAACAATTGTGTTTTCATTACACACAACTTCCAAGATTTATTTAAAAATATATATTTATCAAATTGGGGAAAAAATTAGTCCATGAACTAAATTTTTGAGTTATGAATATATATAAAAAAATATAGAAGGAAAACAAATTAAATTTACTATATAAAGTGTGACATCCCATTCAATCTTATTTTTAACATTTTATCAACAACTAAATTATAGTGTCAATTTTATAAAAACTACATTTAAATAACTTTTTTCTAATTTTTTAAAAAATACAAACATAAAATATACTAAAAATATACATTTTATTAGTTTACATCATTTTAAAATTCAAAACATATACATCACTTTGTAGTGATTCAAGTTAAAAAGTTAGATCATTGTTGGTCATTTCCTTTATAAAAGTGGGAGATAGTTTTGAACTTTCACCCTACAGGATAATTATCTTATTATCTCATGATGTTAATAAGATATAGAGTCCTATATATTTAGCTCAAAAGGCATTAATACCCACTTGTGATAGAAAAATCTTCCAAATGAAAGTAAAGTTTCACTGCCACCCAAGTTCAAACCAACAATTACTAACAATGTCAAAATCAAATGCATATAGAGCATAGCAATCTAATCAATATAAAATAAATCTAGTCATATCAAAGCATAGGGCAACAACATTCAAAATATCTTCACAATGCAACAATTATGCAAAACCTTGATATGGCTCCAAGTGATGTCCTACTATTATCTAATTCCATGATATCAAGTATCACAATCATATTATATTACAACATCCTTCTTAATTGGAAACACAACATGCATCACAAGGCCACATAAAAACTATCTAAAACTTTGAAGGACTTACAACAATTATAAACTTTCTTTGGCATAAGTAATACCCAAGATAGTATATATATATATATATATATATATATATATATATATATATATATATATATATATATATATATATATATATATATATATATATATATCATGCAATGTTTCATATCCTGATGATAACACCATACATATATCTATGATATGCATCATAGATCATGAAGACATCACCTTGTGATTAAGTATTTGATACATAGTGTTGATTATAACTAAGGTGATATCATAACATCTCCTCCTATTTTGTAGTGACCTCATGAATCTTACTAGAAAAGAGCACATAATCATATAGCATAGCTCCATGTATGATTTCAATATAACGTATCATGAGAAAAGGAAATCAGATTATTCAACTATCCAAAACAACTATCTATATTAAATATTACATTGATCATAATATTTTAGTAAAAGGAACATGACCATGATCAATCATTACATATGTTTCGATATAAAAAACATTCAATTACCTAATCTAAATTATTTATACCAAAATCACTACCCTTGCAACATTTTTAAGGAGCACTAAGCTATACAATTATGTTGTTTAATCTAATAAAATTTGGTTTTAGTGATATCATGTTTTTCATAACTAATCTGAGTGAAAATATGAATATTACTCTTCATATATAGTAATATTATGTGTATCATCTTTCCTAATTATCATAGGTTCCTATGGCCTAATAGCACCTACCAATGTCGGTCTTTCTTTTGCTCACGCAAATCATGGTATTCTTCTCTTATCTTCTTACAATGTACAGCTATTCTAATTTATTTGTGATTATGCAAGATAAAGGAATAGAGACAATTGCCACAGTATTCCACCTCACATCTCTTTGTCTGCTGCCAACCGAGCTTTGTTCTCATTAATTTTTCTTCCTTGTTCCATGCCATGCTTTGACTGGGTGTTTACTTAAGCATTCTGATGTCCAATGTGTAAGCTGCAGACTCAAGCTCTTTAATCACGACCTGCCTACAAGGGTATGTGACACTTGCCCTCACCCAAACCTAATGGGGTTCCCCATGGAAAGAGCTTCCAATCACCTTTAGAGCAAGTGACAGGTCGTGACATTCTGCTTGCATCTGTAAACCAAGGAATGTAAAGAAAATTTATCAGAAGACCTTAGAAGAAAAAAGTAAAATCTTTTGTATATTTTAAGCCATAATATCAATAGACAGCCTATTTCCAGATTCAGAATTATTTAAAATCCTAATTTCTCTAGTCAATAACATATTAGATCTAACTATTTAGTTGCTTGGCAGACAATATTTTAAAATGATTATTCATTGTTCATAGTTGAATATTTTAATCTTAAAAATTCCTTATCTGATCAAGCATAATAAAAGCACGACAGAATTTTCATCCTCCCACTTTAACTTTGCTATATAGCATATGCGGATATTAAAGTAGCCCAGTGGCTATCATCATATGCCAAAAAAGTCAAATTCCCCACCAAAAATCCCTTGTTGATTATTAGACGCAAGAAAGTCTCCTGTAATTCCAGTAGTTTTGGAATCATACACGCCTTGTTTTTTCCGTCTTTTTCGAATAAGAACGCATGCTTCTCCCACTAGACTAAGTTTTATCCGCTATATATTCCGAATTATTTATCGTGTACCGGATATTCCAAAAAGATAGGAATAGAGTATTAGACAATAAAAAAATAACAAAATAGCAATTGTTCGTGGAAAAGAAAAACTACACATGATTTACTAGATTTTCATCTGCTTGCATCTGCAGTGCTTGGAATTGATGTCTGCCCAAAACCCCAGAAACACAAAAGTGATAGTGCATGGTCTTGGCACAACAAGGGCAATCGATACGGTTGACTAGTCAAGGTTGTGGGGATAGGGGAATTGTCTCCTTCTCTTACATGAGTTTTTAATCCTGGCACTTAAAATAGTAAGTTTCTAAATTTGATCTGGAGCAAGCATCATCCAAAATCACTAGAGTTAGCTTGGCTGGCCTCAAAATCAATTGCTGCAGCTGCAGCTTCCCATCTTCAAAATTCTGAAATTCTTCTCCGTCATAGCCTCTAAAATTCCCTTTAAGTTTGGAGACTCTGAGACGGTAATGAAAATCACATTGTTGCCGAAGTATCCTGATATCCGTGAAAAATCAATTGTGTTTTAGACCAAGTACCTTACCATGCACCAACAGATGTAATTAATCTTAAACCAGAGCGCTATACCGGCCACCATTATAGAGATGGGAATTATACCTTTGATTTGAGGATCATTGCAAGAGCCAATGCCAGAGTAGTTTTCCCCCCACCCACATGCATCGCACTCCAACAACTTACACCTCACTCTGGAACAGCAGTCCCTTCAAATCTCCATTGAATTTCTCTAACCCCATTCTCGTGTCGGCTGTTTACAAAATTTTCGATTCTAATTCAATTTAAAACACTTATTCGATTTGATCTGTTGATGATGGTGGACTGATTCAAATTACTTGTTTCTGATGATTATGGTCGATTTATCTCGACGCATCTGCAAATTTACGCGCCGGCTGTTTAAGCTCTTCCCATAAAACTGGGATTTACTAGAAAACACTATATGCAGAATCTTCCTCCAACTGAAGCCATTGAATGAACTGATTGCAAACCACTCTATTTAAACAACATCCATTTCAATGGTCAAACAATCAATAACAATTTTACACATCATCCATATGAAAAAGTGGTAAATATTTGTCATATTTTTATTGACCAAAATTGACAATTGACTGTTGAAATGAATGATGTTTAAGAATAACCATTACAAACAGATAATTTTTTCTGCAATTTGAATCTTGACACTGCCTATTCTTGTCCTGAGGAAGTTTCTTTTATATATTCCTTGTCCTTTTATCAGACTTTGCTTTATTCATATAAGTAATAGACGCGGCCAGCAGTAATCGAACATTTGCTTCCATGAAGTTGCAATGAGCATGCTTCTCAGTGTATACGCGTTAGCTGTGTTATCCGTTTAAATTCCGTATGTTTGCGTCGCAGATGCTTTGCTGTTGCGTCGTCCATTCCTTTGTGCTTGCAGAGTTATATTTGTTATCACACATTTTAACAGAGGACGTGTTTGCGTCGCAGATGCTTTACTGTTGCGTCGTCCATTCCTTTGTCCTTCATATTTGTCATCACACATTATTAAAAACACGTCTTCTGTTCAAACTTGGCGGGTCACTGTAGTTTCGTTGAAACGTACAATTCAAATGGTATATTTGTTTGAAACGTTCAACGTTCAAGAGATGTCTACTTTAAGTTGGCTATTCTTAAATATCATCTATTACAATAGTCAAAGGTCAATTTTGGTCAATAAAAAATAGAACAAACATTTACCACTTTTTGTTGTGAATGAGGTGTAAAATTACTATTGATTGTTTGACTATTGAAATGGATGATATTTAAGTAGAATGTTTTAAATCACATCAAATACATATTTATAATGTGGTTAATATTGAACCAAAAAAATATTATATTAAAATTTAGTAATACAAATAAAATTATACATGTGGTTTTTAAAATAAAGGCTTAAAGCATTTAGGAAAACATGAACAGAATTTACATGGATATAACCTTTAATTTGGAGATGACTGCATAGAGCCAATGCAAGAATAGTCTTGCCACCATCTCCCATCCAAGGCACACCAATGACCAACACCTCCCTTGCAACAAAAACCCCTTCAAATCCCCAACACATTTCTCCAAACCCACATAAAACTAGATTTTCTAGGAATATTATCATCATAAGAGTGTGTGGAATCATCCTCAATTTCAGAAGTGTCAATAAAATGAATTGAAGCTATTTGTTACTTTCCAATTTGAAGCTTACTATTGAGTAATCATAAGCAGCTTGTTCCAATTTAAGTAATGTCCCATTTGATGAAACGTCTTCTCCTCTTGTGGGAAATAGGTATTCTCACAAGTTGCAACCCTCCTTGACTTGTCAAAGAAGGGGAATTCGTTCCTAAAAAATGCCATATGCATTTGGAGAGTTCTCTCTATAGAACTAGAGTTCAATTTTCTAAAACAATTATTTTGATTTAAAATGGTTGGACATCGAGGAAATGTCATTAGACCTACATTTTTTGTGAACTGCTTCTCATAGAATGTTAGGGCTCTAATAGACCCACAGTGCAAGTTTACTGTGCAAGCATTTTGATAGAGATTTGCTTCTTTGGACATTATTTATACTCTATCAATCAAGGTATTTGGTTTTCTAGTATCTGTTATCTATCATGTCCTATGGCTAGAGATTTTTAGTTTCAAAACATGAGCAATGATGTGGAGGCATAGTGAAATTTTTGGTGATCCAATTATATTACACATGGTTGTGACCCTTCCAACAAGACTTTGTGGGTCATGCTTAACATTAACAATAAAGCCGGATTTATCAATATTTATGTCTTGAATAATGTAGTTGAAAGAACTCTTCTCTAGTGGTGAGTTGTGGATGAACTAGCAAAGGCCTAGTGTCTCTTTAATGGTGATTTTAATATTGTTAAGGTAACAAATGACAAGAAATGAAACCTCTTGATGAGATAGAGAGACAATGAAAGAAAGCCATGGTTCTACATGGGTAATACATTTGTCCTTTATGAGATGGAGAGAGAGTGAAAGAGAGGCATGGTTCTATTTGGGCATTCTTTTGCAATATCTCTCTTATCTCTCCTGAATTTTTTAGTTTCTTTTCTTTCATATTTAATTCCATTGCCAATTCAATCTCTTCCCTAATTTATCTTTGCTTTTTGTTATCTCCTTTTGCCATGGGTGTTTGTTGGTTTGGTATTTCATTAATACTTTTATCTATTTCTAATAGCTTATCCACATTCTTAATCTAGTGGTTGCATGTCTTCAAAGACCCATTTAAGACTCCCCTTTCCATTTGTCATCCCCTAGGTGCCTAACACTCTCTCATAATGCTAGAACCTAGAAGGTCCTATGCAAACCTTAAAATGTCATTTCTCCTTATCTGTATCACCTCCTTATTAACTCCTTCACCATTGCAAATGATATATCTATTGTTTGCATCTCTCCTTTATCACTTTACCAAGGTCTCGACAATGGAACCAAAATGTTAGCAAGAATGAGAAAAGATCAAAGATATAAGTCTAAGTTACTTGAGTGTTGTATTTATACCCTAGTATGAGTAACAAGAGGAAGATTAGAGCTTATGCGGTGAGTTATAGAAGGTTGTAGTAGGAATGAACAAATAAAATTAACAATACACATACATTCACATACACATTATATCTTATAACACATTAGACATCCATTAGATCTCATCATTCATTATATTATATTTATCATATAAATAGCTTTGATACAAAGTTTGTTCATACATCAATCCTCATCTTTTCCTTATTCATTCCTATTACATTACTAATTATGTCATATTAGAAATATATCTTATTGTTGTCATATATTCTATCTATGTTCCTTTCTATTACATATCATATCTTTGAGACCTACTTATACCTAAGTATACATATATCAAGGACCATGTCTTTTGTACATGTTATGACCTTTGGATCTGTTGGTGGTTAGCTAAGTGTGTGACATCTCCTTTGTGGTAGATATGACTTGCTATAAAGTCATCTCTGTCCTATAGACAATGTGGATTAGTGAACTCTCTTGTACTATTTGTAACATGGTGGAAGTATCTAATCAGCCTATAGGACCTCTGTTGTCATTTCAAGTTTGTTTGATCATTTTCCACATGTTCTTCACTTCTCACCTCTTTGATCTTTGATGTTTCCCTTTGAATGGTTTTAATCTCATTTACAATCTATTTAGAGTAGATGATTAGTGGGTAGAGTAGTTGATTAGATTAGTTTAGTTATTGAACTTCTATAGGATTGTAACACTTTGTTGCAACTATTTGGATTTATGATAGACTAGTATTATTTTAGTAGATTAGATTCAAATTCAATTTTTTTTCCGATACAATTTCTATCAAAACAATAATATTATTCATCATACATGATGGA
Organism: Cunninghamia lanceolata; assembly: GCA_027924645.1. Classification (NCBI taxonomy): domain Eukaryota; kingdom Viridiplantae; phylum Streptophyta; class Pinopsida; order Cupressales; family Cupressaceae; genus Cunninghamia; species Cunninghamia lanceolata. The sequence goes on along the minus strand of BSBN01000937.1, from coordinate 10,421,209 downwards.
AACAATAAAAACATATCTAGCAATAAGTTAAAAATGATCAAACAAGCAATCTCATCCAACAACAAACATTGAAATTTGGAAACAAATCCCATTATGCACAAATAATCAACATTTAAATTTAAAAATTAAAGAAGGAAATTAATTCATTTAAGAATCATTTGCATGAACATGCACTTTCTGTTTACTTTTTTTTGCATAATCACAATTAATTGTTAAGAGGGAAAGAACCTTTTCTTGTTAGTTTGTGTATTGCATTTTCATGAAATACAAGTAGCATGCATGCACTTTTAAATATAGGAAAAGCACAAAAATACTAAAACACAATTAAAGCAAACTAAAAAACACAAAAAATCATAAAAAGCAAAATAATAGGACCTTTCACATTTGAGCTAAGGAGATACACAACATGTCATCTTGAACAACATAATGATTGAAACAAACAAAAAAAATAGTGTAAAGAAACACATACAAGTCACCAACTTTTGAACAAAATTGAACTCGCATGCACACTAAGACACTAAACAAACTCTTACATATATTTTCTTCACTCTTGATTACACTTTGGAATTTCATTCCCACATGTGTCTAGGTAGAGATAACTCTAAGTGAATTGAGAGAACAATTATTGGTCATTATAGCCATAAAAGACTTGGAACAAGAAAAGACATTAGAAAGGATTTGGCAAGAGAATGAATGCCAACTAGCCATTGAAATAAAATACCTAGAAAATCTCCTTAAACATGAAACTATATGTGTAAAAATTGCCCTTGAAAATTCTCATTGAGAGTTTCATACTTTATGAACAAAAAATATTCAATTCCCACACCACAACTTATCTTAGCAAAACCACCATATGTAGGGAGATTTCTCTTCATAAAGAGAGCAATCTTGCCAAAGTGGTTACAACACAAGTCAATATCATTGCCACCCACCAAGTAGTTCTTCCATGTGAATAGGGTAGTCCTTCAAATTCTCTACCACTCCACCTTATTTACATATGTGAGAAAGAGTGATCCATTAGAAATTCAATCAAATATGTGCAACACATGTGTACATTCCCATTTGTAATTTACAAACAATAGTGACAAGTCACATTTGAAGTGTACAAGTCCATAGGAGCCTCCAAATACAAGATTATTAATTTGGACCTTCCTTGTGGAATATTGATTTAGATCCCACTTGATAAATTCCATGTGTTTACTAGTTATGCCATGAGACTTACAAATTAAACTTTGCACTTGAAAATTATAAAAAACATTACTAAGGAAATATTTCATGTCCATTACCTAGACTGAAAGCAATGAACATTCCCTCTAGGTGGTGGATGAAAGGCATAGATTAAACTTTGACATAAAATTGTTTTGGGTCTACCACAACTCAGGGCTCTTAGACAATTTGGGCCATTTTGAAATTATTGTTTTCACTATAGATATATCTAGACACTGAAGGAAAATAAACAACTAGATCTAACTTTGAGTTCACTTAGGCAATTAAGAAACTCTAGTATTATATTTTAGGTGCTAGACATAAAGTTTAGAGACAAAATAAAATCACACAAGAAAACTTAACACATAGAAAATAAAGGTAGGAATAAAGGAATTAAATATGCCACTATGAATAAAATAAAATGTTTGATCCATGCATAGAGTTGAGAGAAGAGAATGAAGTATAATTTAAGTACCTCGTATCAATTATTAGCAAGAAGGGAAATAAGGTAATTTAGGAGTAAAAGAGGGATAATATCAGAGTGGATGTCAACAATGACCCTAGTTGGGGATGTGTAGCTCTTGTAAGTGCATCAAGAATCCACAAAATCTCTATGAGAGTAGACTAGACAAAGGAAATGGGGCAAAAGAAAATAGAGACCAAAAAATAAAACACATGATATTTACAAACAAAACTAGTACAAATGCAAAACAAGGAAACACACAAAACAACAACATAAAAATAGGACAAACACCCAAAACCTAAAACGCTAAACCAAAATAGAGAAACATACAAAATTAATATATAGATCTTCATCTACAGAATTCCCTTATGGCCCAATGCAATGGGAAAACATGATTTCACTACTTGCCTCTATCAAGCCTTGCATTCTCTCATGAGTGCTTCCACTCTATTTTGATAATGAAAATAATGTCCATCTAAAAGACGAAAATACCCCCACAATGAAACATGTTCTTAAGTATACTACTACTTTAGAAATAAGAATACAAGGGATAATGCAAAAATTTGAGGATCGATTAAGAGGAAATGTGTTTGTGTTGAAAATATTTGACACCCAAGCCTCAATACTAAAGGGTTGATACCCAAGGAAGATATATTTGGTCTACATTAACACCCAAGCCTTGCCATATATTTGGTAGTGTCGAATGCCCAAAAAATCTAGATATCTAATCATAACGGGTTAGATATATGGTTGGTATTAAAAGTTTCACTTGATTGATATGGTTGACAACTTTATATTGTTAATTTTTTAACAAATTTAATGGGTTTTATAGACGAAAATGTTTGGTTTCAAATATAATATTTTTAAAAGATTTCAACCTGCTTAATAATTTCTTATCATTTTGCAAAAAAAATTCCTAATAAAATAAAAAAGTATACTTCCATGTCTTTTTAATAACTTTTAAAGTTAAAATTTATTTTTAAAAATATTATAAGAGAGAAAACTAGACATCATGTTCTAAATAATTAATTAAAATAAATGATAAAAAAGTTAAAAAATATCCATCCCAAGCCTCAATGTCAATTGTGCACTTTTCCACAAAAGGATGTTGAAAAATACTCTCATCTACTAGTTTTTAGGTGGGTTATACACATACATGTTTTTACCTATCAAAGTTGAAAAGAAAAGGCCACTTTTATACATCCTTTATTTCACTAAATTTTGTCATTTGGATATTAGAATAAATCATATATCTGAAAACTAAAAATAAAATTTGACATTTAATATCTTTACACCATATAAATATTCTATCTAGAAGTGTTGGTGTATACCTTTAATCCTAGGCTTATACACATTTGGTTTAACCATAGTTATGTGTATTTTCCACATATACTTTAAACTTGTCAAAGTAGCTAGTAGTTTTGGAGAGGTGTCGACTTGCATCGACACCTCACACTATCTTTGTGGGTGGTTACTCGCCACCACTTCATGTAGAGGAGTCCTATCCTTGTTTTGTGGAGAATCAGGTACCCACACTTGCCTATTTATATTTGTCTCTTTTGTGAATACAATTGGTCGATTCATTTGCAATCTCGTATGTTTATTTGTCTAATCCATGATCTTGGTTTTCTACATGGTACCAGAGAGTTGTGGATAGCTTCATGCCGTGTTTTCTGTGCTGTGTGGTTCATCCCCTTACACGTCAACCTTCATACTATGAGACATCATTTTTGTTTGGTTTTTTTATATTAATATTGTGTTCATTTGTGTGTGCAAGAGGAAGGAGATATGACGTTGAATGGCCTTTGAAGGGCTCTACAAAGGAAATATTGTGAAGTACCTCACACAAGCACTTTTATCTCTGTGAAACAGCATAAGGGGCTTCCATACAACAGTGTCCACACTACCTCTAGTAAGCCACGCCATGAACTTCAAAGGGGTCCTTAGTTGGGCCTTTGAACGCCCATTCACAGGGCCACAAAGAAGCCAGCGATGCCCATAGTCACCCTCAAGGGGCATCGACCATGTTCACAGAGGCACCTTCACTGTGCTCTCCCATGCAGAACCTCACACTACTTGTTCATTCTCCAACAAGCCCTCATTGGAACAATGAAGCTTGTTTTTGTTTAGCCTATACAAGCCCTATTTTCAATAGCAAAAAGTAGCAATGCCCATCAAGTTTTTTTTGTAGCAAATAAGAGCACTATTTAGCTGACATAAGAAAATAGGGGGTGATGTCAGCAAAGAGGAGGGGGCACAATTTCAAATATTAAGCCCTTGGTCACATGGGGTTTTAGCCCCTGGTCGTGTATAGCCCAAGGGGGCTTATTTTTCTCCTCTTTTCATTTTTTTCTCCAACAAATTTGCATGCAAATTTAATTTTTTCAAAAATTGAATTTGTTTTGCTGAGGAAGGATTTTTTTTGTGAATGCAAAAATTGCAAGTCCTATAACTTTTGCAAATCAACTCGAAATTGAGTGATTCTTTTTGAAAAAGTGGATTTTTTTTGTCACCGATCTAACTAGCCTAAAATCATACTAAAAATATAAAGTGCATGTTTATGTTATTTTAGGGTGACCTAACTTACTCCTTCTATAAAGTGTCAAATTAGGGGGGGACACATAATTAAGGGGGTCTCTTGTGTGTTCATCTTTCACACTTCCTAGAGAAGTGTTTTTTGTGTGTCCTTTCACTTCTTCACTTGCGCTTCTTTAGCTCTTGCTTTACGTATTTCTACAACTTCTATCTAAAGACTAAGGATCATGGAGTCTATTATCCCTATACCACCCCTAACTCCATTCAATTATCATGATTGGAAGATTACAGTTAGCCTTGTGCTAAAAAACAAAGGTTTATATAGGATAACTATGGGAACAGAAAAAGAACCTTATGAAGCCAAAGAGAAAGAAATTTTTTTCAACAAGTGTGACCAATCATTTGGTTTTCTTTGTTTAAATCTATCTCCTAAATTGTTGTTTCATGTTGAGAATTTGACTACACCCAATGAAGTTGGGGATGTTTTAAACAAATTATTCAAGAAAATTGATGAACTTAGAAGTCATGAATTAGAAAATCAACTCTTAGGTCTTGGTCCTAGAAGTTTCTCAACTTTAGAAGATTTCTTCACAAAATTTAAATCTTTGAAGTTGTAGTTAAAAGATTATGGAATTGACAAGAAAGAGGATCAATTAATCCTTTCTGTACTTTCCAAACTAGGTCCAAAATTCTTTGTGTTTGTCTTAGCTTTGTATTCTACCAAAAGTGCTCTGGGAGCATCATGGAAAATGCCCACTCTAGATAACTTTATTTCTGATCTCACAAGGGAGCAAGAAAAATTAATTCAGATGGGTTCTTTCAAGTCTACTAAGCTGCAAGATCCAATTGTAGGGAACAAAAATCCTCAAACTTCAAAAGGAAAGAAAAATAACACTAAAAAGGACAAGGATAGTAAAAAAAATGATAAAATTGACAACTTCAAAAATGATAACTTTTCTCAACAAAGTAATCCAGTTACTGAGAAAGTTACTTGTGCCTTTTGTAAAGAACTAGGGAATGATGAACATCAATACATGAAGAAACAAATTGAAAATCTCTCTCATATTCTTAAAAAGAATAATATTGGGCTACCTGATTCTATCGAAGCATCTTCATCAACTCAGGATAATACTAAAGACAAAGAGAAATTGAAAGGCATGACCTTAGTTACTACTAAATCTTCATCTCCATCATGGATTACTGATTCTAGTGCAACCCATCATATGGGTTCTTCTTAGGTTGTTTTTTCATCTTTAGAGCCATCCAGAATGTCTACAATCACCTTATGATACTCAATCATTGGTTAAAGGGAGAGGGTCTATTGAAGTTGGAGGAACATTTTCAAATGTTCTAATTGTGCCGTCACCATCAACTAATCTCCTTTTAGTGTATCAAATAACACACTTAGGAAAGGGCATGAGAGTACATTTCTCTCCAAATTTAGTTGAGATAAGAGACATACAAAGTAACAATTTCATTGCTATAGGGGAGGAAAATCACCAATCTAGATTATATACCTTCTCCAATTTTGCTACTAATATTTCTCCAAAGGCACTACTAACTCATTCAGAAGAAATTAGTAAACTATGGCATGAGTGATTTGGCCACCTTAACTACCGCTATCTTGAACAACTACATCAACAAAAAATGGTTAATTAATTACCAAAAGTTAAGTTTTCTAAAGGACTTTGTGAAGGTTGTACACTTGGTAAACATCCTGAAGTAAAGTTTGACAAGGAAAAAACATGGAGGGAAAAACAAGTCTTAGAACTTATTCATAGTGATGTTTCAGGGGCTTTTCCCCATCCATCTTTTACAAAGGCTAGATATGCTCTCACCTTTATTGATTATTTGTCTCATTTTACATGAGTCTACTTCCTTAGGCAAAAATATGAAGTGTTTGAATCTTTTCAAGATTTCAAAGCTCTAGCCAAAAAATAGTTAGGGAAAGTCACTAAAATTCTTCGAACTGATAATGGTAGAGAGTATGTCAATAATCATTTTGAGCAATATTACATAACAGAGGGGATAGATTTGCAATCCACATTTCCCTATACTCAACAAAATGGTGTTGTTGAACACAAAAATACATCTTTAAAAGATATGGGTAATTGTATGATTCATTCTAAAGGTTTAACACCATCTTACTGGGATTAAGCAATCAACTATGCATGTTACATTCAAAATAGAGTCCCTCATAAATCCTTGAAGGGAATGACTCCTTTTCAAGATTGGAAAGGGTGGAAACCAACAGTCGATCATCTCAGAGTCTTTGGTTCTCCAGCTATGGCACACATTCCTAAAGAGCATCACAAGGCTATGGATCCTCAATCTAAACCTTGCATCTTTGTTGGATATTCATATGGTGTAAAATGCTATCGCCTACTTCACCCAACCACACATGAGTTGTTCATTGAGAGAAGTGTAAAGTTTCAAGAAACACCTCTTGAAACTATTCTTGGCATTCATCAACATACTATTGATTCTGTAGATCATGATAATACCTCTAATGATTCAGATAATTCACAGTAGATTCCTAGTGTAGAAAATAGTTCTTCTTCTTCTGCTAGTTCACAAATTGATGATAGTACTGAGAATTCATCTTTATCAAGTTCAGGGATCACATTAGAAGTTGATATTTGTACACCCAACTCACCCTCATCTAGAAATCTCCACTCACTTCACAAAGTAGATTCATGGGTATAGACTATAGCAGATGATAGACAGATTCAAACAGACTTTTAGGGGAGATCACATGTCTTCTTTTCTTCAGTGTCTGATCTATAGACATTTAAAGAAGCATTAGGCATACCTAAGTGGGATATTGTTGTAAATGCGGAATATGATTCCTTGATTAGAAATCACACTTGGGTTTTGACTTCTCTTCCTAAGGGAAGGAAGATAGTTCAATGTAGATAGATATATCAAACTAAATTTGTAGCAGATGGGTCAATTAATAAGTACAAAGCATGTTTGATCACCAAAGGCTTTTCACAAGTTGCAAGCATTGACTATATAGAAACATTTGCACCAGTTGCCAAGATGACTTCGATTTGACTCACACTAGCTGTAGCCATAGCAAATGGATGGGATGTACATTAGATGGATGTGAAGAGTGCATTTCTTCATGGAGACCTTGAGGAGGAGATCTACATGGAACAACCACTAGGGTTTGTTCAGGATTCATCCTTAGAGTGTAGACTAAGGAAATCTATCTATGGTCTCAACTAAGCCCCTAGGGCCTGGTATGCCAAGATGGATTCTTACCTTCTATCTTTAGGATTTGCTAGATGTCATTCAAATCCTAATGTGTATCTTTGGCAGAGGGATAATTCACTTTTGATATTGGTTCTATATGTTGATGATCTTTTGATTACTGGGAGTACTTCATCTGCCATTGCAGCAATGAAGTCAACACTTTAGGACATATTTGACATAACAGACTTGGGTTTATTTCTCTACTTCCTTGGTATTGAGATATCATAGTCAGATTCAAGGATTGCTCTTGCTCAACCTAAGTATATACTCTTGATTTACTTGCACGTTTTCATATGACAACTTGTAAACCTTCTCCAACTCCCTTCCTATATGGAGTAAAGCTTGAGACTTCTTGCCCTACACCTTTAGTTGATGCTACATTGTATCGGCAACTTGTAGGTAGTCTTATATACTTAACACATACTAAGCCTAACATATCATATGCAATTGGCATGGTTTGTAGATTTATGTAGGAACCTCATGAGTTGCACTAGAAAGTAGCTAAGAGGATCCTTCACTACCTTCATGGTACACTTGCATTCAAGATTCACTATAGAGTTGGTTCATCATTTGACTTGGTTAGATTTACAGATTTAGATTTCACTGGTGATACTGAGTATCACAAGTCCACTTCTGGTTAGAGTTTTTCACTTGGTTTAGGTCCTATCAGCTGGTCTAGAAAGAAGCAGAATGCTATTACTATATCTTCTATAGATGTAGAGTTCAGGGGGGCTATTAACTCAGCTACTGAGGCCATATGGCTTCAAGGCATTCTTTCTGAGTTTAGTATTCCTTTTAGTCGGCCTACAGTTATCTTTTGTGATAACCAAAGCACTATATAGATATGCAGGAATCTGGTTCAACATCAATGAACCAAACACATAGAGATTCATATACATTATATTCGAGAGCTTATTCATGGTCAGATCATCAACTTAGTCTTTTGCCAATCTTTAGAGCAGGTTGCTGACATTTTCACCAAACCCTTTACTGAGAGGAAGTTCACTCATCTATGAGCTCTTCTTGGCATGTGGTCTACATCAGTAACATCATCTTTTGGGGGGCTATCTAAGCCTTTCTTTCTTTATTCTCTCTTTTGGAGGATAGTTTTTTTCCCACAGGGTTTTCTATCTTTCTCCATTTTTTAGAGTTTGCATTATACTTGAGTACCTTATCAGGCTCCATGGTTGGGACTCATTTTTCTTTTACATTGTGCATGGGTACCTCACCGAGCTTATAGCTGGGACCCATTTTTCATAAACTTACATAAGCTATGCTTAAGGGGGGGTGTTGGTGTATACCTTTAATCGTAGGCATATACACATTTGCTTTAACTATAGTTAGGTGTATTTTCCACATGTTCTTTGAACTTGTCAAAGTAGTTAGTCATTTTGGAGAGGTGTCGACTTGCATCGACACCTCATGCTATCTTTGTGGGTGGTTACTTGCCACCACTTCATGTAGAGGAGTCCTATCATCATTTCATGGAGAAATGGGTACCCACACTTGCCTATTTATATCTGTCTCTTTTGTGAATGTGTTTGGCCGATTCATTTGCAATCTCATGTGCTTGTTGGTCTAATCCACGATCTTGGTTTTCTACAAAAAGTGCTTTGAATCTTTAGCCCAACTACACTTAACTTATATTTTCAAGAAACAAATTTTCATTTTTTGGTATTTTTGGCCCTCATTACCTTGCACTCACCCATAATTGAAACTTTGAATCTCTTTCTAGACAAAGCAACTCATCAAATAGCATGCACAAACTAGATATGTTCACATTATCATGCTTGTATTCAACAATTGCTACCATACCACATGATTCATCACTATGTACTTGTTAGCAAACTTATCCCAATGAACAAGAAAATGAAAAGCATGGATAGAGGCTAATGATAATGAACTATATGAGAATCCATGATAAAATGAGTTAATGAAGCACAAACAAGGGTCAGTGGGCAGATAAAAGATAAAAAAATATGAATCCAAATCTTAGTATGAATAAATTAATGGCAAGTAGACAAGGATGGCTCCAAATTCTAATTATATCTAAGATGAAGGATAAGCAAATAGAAAAATCAGATCAAAAAATTGAACCCTAGAGGCAAATCCATGGGTGAGTAGGGTGGGGAGAGAAAATAGATATCAATAAGCCACAAATCCTAAATAAAGAAATCGATGTGGAGTACACTTATTTGAAAGAAAAATCAAACCATGATCAAACTTAGAAATAAGATGCATCAATTAATAAATTATAGATACATAAAATACTTGATGAGGGAGAAACCCTAAGGGGAATACTAAGTCACGTAAGAGTTGATGACTTCATCAAAATGTTAAAAAAAATGGATTCCTTTACCAAAATTAGGTTTAATGAATATGACAATTAATTAACCTAATTTAGAGAGGTGATAAATCATGTAATAAAGCATTGAAATAAGGAAGGAACATTTAGTTGATTCTAGTGGCTAATAGATAGAATTCCATTGTTTTGATCATAACTTTAAATTATAAGTTAGACTCACAACCTCTTATAGCCATTCTAGAAGTAGATGTTGAAATTTGAATTGGGTTGCTTTTAGAACTTGATGAATTGATCATTTGTGTTGCAAGATTGATCACAAGTACCATAAATTTGACCTTCCATATAGATTTGACCTATGACATGTGGATCTTGTGTTGCCTAAAACTCTAATGTATTCTTTAATATAAGGACTAGAGATACTTTTAGGGAAATCATTGGATTGCAAGGGGCAAGTTCTTCCATGTTGACCCCCTTGATCATATCAACTTTACAATCTATGAAATGATTAAATACAACATTATTTAGTCATACAAATGTCCTAGAATGATTTAATGCATAATTAGATTCATTTTAGTGCTTCAAACCTAAAAGTGTTCCTAGAATGGCTATCCTCTCAATACATAGGAATTTTGAATATCAATTGGATATAAGTGAATGCACATTAAATGCCTTTAAATACAAAGACATAGTGACTAATCACATGAACATTTTAAAGCAAGGTAGCTCATAATGGCTAGCAAAATAGGTGGGAAGTGGTAAAAATTTGAATTTTAAATTTTTGAATTTTGGGTCAATTCTGAATGGGACAAGATTGATCCTATTTGCCGCAAGATTAACTTGGCACAACAAAGTGCTACTATCAATGTGAAGAAGAAATGTATAGGAATGAGGCCAATAACAAGCATAATAAATATCAAATGCATAGGAACATGTACCTGGATGTAGATAATATACAGTCTAATATGTAGGAATATGTGTTAGCGGGTATGGATGAAGGATTGAGAAATGAGCCCAACTTTACACAAGAATGTGACATTTATCTATATGTAATTATATTAAGTAATTCCATCAAAATAGGCCCAAAACTAAACAGGAATCGACATAGGTATGCAAATTTCACCCTTAGAATATTATTTATAATGAGAAAAAATAATAACAATGAAGATATTTAATATTCTTAAACAAAAGTTAAATACATAATTATAGTTGCAAAAATATTTATATTACATATTTTGAAATATGATCCCTATGCCCTAAGCTTAGAAAATTGAGAGTCTTCCATTAAGGATTCTTAATGCTTTATAAAATTTACAAAATAAATTTTCAGTAATAATGTATTAAATAAATAAAACAAACTCCAGGAAAAGTAATATTCTTAGGAGCACATATTAAGGAACTTGAGTAAACAAACCCACCAATGACAAATATTCTTCTTCGTGGTCATTAATTTTCCATAATCCATAATGTAGTATTGAGTGCTTCTGGATGTGATTGTGATAGAGTTTTTTCCCTCAACGTTTCGGATCACACTCCGTGATCCATCATCACGAGAAAGAAAATAAGAGAAGAGAGAACAATTGTCACAAATATTCTTCTTTACAAATTTTTATTTATTTATTTATTTTTAGATCAAAAGGGTGGAAAACCCAAACCAAAAAAAGGGTGGAGAACCACCTAGACCAGATAATATATTAAAGAAAACACCAAATACAAAGAGAGAAGAGGGGAGACAAAGGCCTCAACTCCCACAGTCATACAAGAGAACGATGAGCTAAAAAGTAGGCCCCAAGACTAGTCGTTTCTCCAAAAAGGTCCATCAACGGACACAGGCTGACACAATCAGCAAGGAGAAAACGGACACAAAGAACAATAAAGCCTTAAGCTGCCCGTTAGAAAAACTATCCGTTGAGGTCGAAGCTAGCCGTTCAATGTCTGAAGTACAGTGGCCATACATCGACATAAAGGAGATCTGAAAGAATCTGCCCAGCTCCCTCGCGTGACGCCAGAGGAAGACCAAAAACCATCTTACACAACTCACAATGATACGAACACGAGTGTTCCGCGATGCAACGAACTAGTGCTCCATTAACTCCCTTCAAGTGAAGAAAAGTCTGAATCTTCGTGAGTGGAATTTGATTCTAGGACTAAATTATCGTCTCTTGGAATTTGGTTCTTAGGATTAGATCCTCATATCCTAGCGTACGCGAGCCCCCCGGTGAGAAATTATGACGCGCACTCTGTCACTTGTAAGTTAATTATTGTATTGAAGTTAATTATGACGCGCAGATCCCCCTTCCAAGTGCTGTGAAGGTGCTCTCCTAATGCCATCGGCCTTCCTGGTCATATCCGACGCGTCTCATGGTATATAAAAAAGCCACGTCTAATAGCAAGAAATATAAGAAATTTCGCAAGTAAGAAAGAGGCCTACCAACACGCTGTTTCAAGTTTCAAATTTTAGTAGTTAAACGTTTGTAAGAAGTTCAACAAATGGCTTTAGTTCGTTTTACTGACAATTCTGAGATGGTGGACGATTCCGCATATGGTGTTCCTGGGAAATCTCAGTTTTATGTGGGATTGGAGAAATGTATTGGGGATTTGAGGGGACTGTTGTTCCAGAAAGAGGTGTCAGTTGTTGGAGTGCAATGCATAGGGGGCGGGGGGAAAACTACTCTGGCATTGGCTCTCTGCAATGATCCTCAAATCAAAGGTATAATTCCCATCTCTATAATAGTGGTTGGTACAGTGTTTTGATTTAGGTTTTATTATTTCTGTTATTTACTACCTTTTGTTGTGAATGAAGTATAAAATTGTTATTGACTGTTTGACTAATGAAATGGATGATATTTAAGTAGAGTGATCTGTTAGTTCATGCTAAAACAAATTTATTTTTTCATGGATAACAGGATACTTCCACGATAATGTGATTTTCATCACTGTCTCACAGTCACCAAACCTGAAAGGAATTTTAGAGACTATGTGGGAGAAGATTGCTGGAAGGAAGAAACCAGAATTTCAGAATTTGGAAGATGGACACATGCAGCTGCAGCAATTGATTTTGAGTGAACCAAAGCCAACTCTAGTGATTTTGGATGATATTTGGTCTAGAGCAAATTTGGAAAATTTACTATTTGAAGGGCCTGGATACAAAACTGTTGTAACAACCAGAGACAATTCTACTATCCCTGCGACCCGGACTACCCAACTGTATCAGTTGCCATTGTTGTGCCGAGAGGATGCACTGTCACTTTTTTGCTTCTGGGCCTTTGGACGGACATCAATTCCAAGCACTGCAGATGCGAATCTAGTAAAGGAGGTATACTTTTTATGCTCCATTAATTGTTGTTTTGTGAGTGAACGATTCTACTACCTCTTTTATTCTCTAATACTCTACTCTTTATCTTTATTCTCGAATACTCTAATCTTTATCTTTTGAAATTTATGAAAAGTAACTTGGAATACACAGCGCATAAAACTGTGTATATTTTTTTAATTCTCTAATATTGATATTCGAGAAACATGGAAAAAAATTTGCGTATGATACCCGAACTCCTAGAATTACAGGATAGTTTATTTTGTCTAATTAACAAAGGATTTTTGTGGTGGGGAATTTGATTTTATTGACACATGATGATTGACACTGGGCTTTAATAATATAAGAAACAGTTTAAAATATCTTTCTTCCCAGTAACTAAATAGTTGTTGGCTGAAGAATAGAAATCTAAATAATTCTGAAGTCTAAAGTAGGTTACCTGTTAAATATTATGGCATCAATTAAATGCAATAAATTTATTTTATTTAAATATCATTTATTTCAATAGTCAAATAATCAATAGTAATTTTATATCTCATCCACATAAAAGTGGTGAATATTTGTCCTATTTTTATTAACCAAAATTGACCATTGACTGTTAAAGTAGATAATGTTTAAGAATAATCTAAAAAATTTCTTACCTTCCAATTGATCTGATAAATTTTCTCTACATTTCTTGGATTATAGGTGCAAGCTGAATGTGGCGGCCTACCACTTGCTCTAAAGGTGATCGGAAGCTGTTTACATGGGGAACCACATGAGGTCTGGGAGAGGGCAAAGACAAAGATTTCTAAAGGAGAATCCATATCAGATTATCACAAGAACGGGCTAATTAGGTTGTTGGCGATCAGTATCGATCCCTTAGATGATGTAGCCAAGGAATGCTTCCTAGACTTGGGTTTATTTCCAGAGGACAGGAAAATATGTGCTGATGCACTATTGGACATATGGGTTTATGTTCGGAAGCTACAGTCGCATGAAGCATTTTCCATCTTATCAGAACTTGCAAGCAGAAACCTGTTGAATTTGACTAGCACTCGAGGGTAATTAGCTTTCTTTCCCATATTGGATTTTTTGCTGTCATTGTTAAACAATATGCTGATGTAGTACCACTTAGCAGGAGCGGAGTAGCAATCTCACATGGAAATGCCTCGGAGCTATACTTTTCTCAGCATAATGTAATGCGAGAACTGGCCCTGTATTTGGGATGCCAAGACGGCGTAGCCCACAGGAAGAGATTTCTGATGCCTAAGAAGGAGCATAGTTTGCCAGCAAAGTGGGAGTTGCTTAATCATAGAGCATTTGATGCTCAACTGCTTTCCATTCACACAGGTAGGTTAATCCGGAAATCTCTTCCTATTTTAGTTCCAACCTTTGGGCCAAAATTTCTTTGAAATATTAGCTATAATTTTTAGTATATACATCATTTCTCTCGGCAACTTAGTTGCCATGTGTATCAAACTATTTCTGTTTGACATGAAAATCTAGTAGTATGATTTTGATAATCTAGTCACTAGTTTAGGGTGTAGGCTAAACAGCTCATGCAAAGTATTGGGCGTTTTTGTCATACTATCTCATTAGTAGGATTATGAAACCCTACTGCACTCAATTGCAGTGCAACATTAATCACTCGTTCCCAATTACATTTTTTTTGGATTCAACATCCAAATGACGAGAATTAAACCCAAATAACTAGCATTCATAACCAGCATGCACAATGATCTGATTCCATTGCCGTTCTGATTTATTCATGCAGGCCCCATGGAGGCAAACTACTGGTATGAGATGAATTTCCCTGAGACAGAGGCTCTGTTGTTGTTCTTTACTTCAAGTGAGTACTTTCTTCCACCATTTCTGAAGTCTATGAAGAATCTAAAATTTTTCATGGTAGTCAATTATGGTACAGCAAGGGCAACAATAAAAGGTCTAGATGTTTTGTCTTCACTCACTCAACTCAAGAGTGTCCGCTTGGAGAGGTTGATTGCATCCCCTGTTCAGAAACAAAGTAAAGAACTATCTAGCTTAGAGAAGCTATCTTTAAGCTTATGCGAAGGGTTTGAATATGCATCCACATTCAACACTATCAAGCTGCGATATTTTAACCTTGATCACTCGAGCAACTTGGAGGAGGTGCCCCCTAGTTTCTCTTATATGCCTTGTGCTCAGATCTGGTCTATTAGCCACTGCCACCTGGTTCAGAAGCTACCTTATGACCTTGGGAATATGAGCTCTCTGAGAATGTTAATGTTATCAGCATTACCTGGCCTAAAAGAGCTTCCACCATCAATTGGGAAACTTGGGCGATTGGAATGTCTAGACATTTCATTATGTGAGGGGCTGAGAGAGCTTCCAGAGGAAATAGGGCAACTAAAGAAACTGAGAGAGTTTGACATGAGAGAATGTTCTCGTTTGACGAGGTTACCAAGAGCTGTTTGTGAAATGAGTTCCCTCAAGCTTGTTATCTGTGATGAGAGGATTGGAAAGCAGTGGTTGCGGGCCAAGAACATTTCTATTCCAGAGCTTAGAGTTGAAATTGTGGAAGCACAGTTTAGTCTAGATTGGCTCGATGATTGACTTCTTTTTCTTACCTCTCATCGTGGAGCGCAAGTTTCATGTAACTTGACAGGTACAATCCCATATAAGCTCCTCTATATTTTCAGCCTATACTTATGATCAATTTTCATCGCATTTTGAGGACAATAAACACTATTTACTATATTGTGCGTGCAGACCAACTTATTCTCCATCCGAAGGCATTTCTTTGTTTTGTATAAAGCCAGAAGTGGGTCTCTTGTAAATTTGTGGGAGGTGTCTGTCCTGCAATTATATTTGTCTCAGTACCTTAGACTCTGCAAATAATGCAAATGCAGAGTAGATTAATCTAAATAAACATAAGTTTCGATTTTCAGTCTGTGTTGTAGGCACAAATTTGCTACGAATTGCAATTCTTATGAGAAACATTTAACGTGCTACAAGAAAATGATTGAAACGTCAGACATGTAAAAGAAATCTAAAAAGCATAAGCCTAATCTTTTAATCCATATGAATAATGAAAGAATTTTCAAAATGAATAAACTCCTAAGCATTCTATCTACGCATAATAAATGTAAAGCTTTTTACGCACGAATAATAAACATGACCACTTAATTGCATGGGTTAAGAAAAGTCATCGATGTGGGTCGCAATTAAATAAATAAATAAATATGTAATAATATTAAAAAATAAAATAGTATATTAGCACCATTCCATGAACGGGGAAAAGTCGTCGATGTAAAGAGTCTTTAATTAATTAAAGATATCTACGAATGAGTCGCAATTCAATAAAAAAATAAATATGTAATAATATTAAAATATAAAATAGTATATTTATACCATTCCATGAACGAGGGTCTTTATATTTTTACAACCTAGATTACTTATAGTATGTGGGGTATCTTGAAGGAAATATAAAATCTTGTAGAGGATGGCAACCTATTGGGGCTTAACCACACCAACATAGAATTCCAAATAGGAGTTACAAATAAAACATGTAAATAATATTAGTTGTGTATCATCTTGTTAAATGTTGAACTATGAACCATTATTTGATGTTAAAGTTGAAGGCTTCTCCAAATGTGAAGCTTCAATTCATCTCTCTTGAATGAATTAGGCTAGCAACAAATTTGACAGTTGTAAATGCTTTATTTTGCATGTTGATGCAATCCTTGTTAACCCCATCACCTTTTTAGATAAGGAAGGGAACCCTAATACTCATTAAGGAGTCAATAATTATAGAGGAAACATGGGAAACTATGTCAAAATGGTGCATAGAAACTATGGGGATGGCTCCATCTAGAGTCTCCTCCAAACCGCTAAAAAACCCTTTCTTAATGATTCATAAATATTAACAAATAAAAGAAAATATTTATTAAAAAATACCACTTTCCTAGATACAAGATAACTACTATATATGGGTGTAATGTTGAAAATCACATACCAATGGTCATCTCCCTTATCTTTTGAGCCTACTTCAAGTAGACTACCCTAATTGTAATAATTAATTTACAAGTGGCATATTTTTGCATAAATTTAGCTTATGACATCACACATCTCAATCCCTCTCATGATTGATCTTTAGAGTTTCATATTTTATCCTTGGGTTTCCTGTTTGCCACCTTCAATAAGATTCATGGGCATAAACTTGATTCAAGTCATTTCCATAGTCTTGGGTCTATTATAAAATTGAAATTTTAAATTCACACCTTAGAAACCATTTTGCTAATGGTTGTGAGACAACCTATTAAAAGGTGTTTTGATACACTCTTCAACTTAAGATGAAATACTAAGTATACCACCTGTCATAAAATGAATCACCCTTATTAAAGAAGATCAATTACCCCAAGGTCTCTATAACCAAGTTTTGGCAACATAGGATAACTTAGTGAGTCATTGTAATCCTATTCTCATCAAGGGGCTTACAAAAACTTAACACTTTGTTGGAACTTGATTCTAGGTTAGGATTAAATACTTTAACATCTCATACAAACTTAACCCAAGAATACATTACTTTCAAAATTTCAAGAACTGAAAGTTATATCAATGAAAGCACATTTACTATCATCAAATTTTCAATTTATTTCCAATGCCCTTAAGGACTCACAAATCAAATTCTATTCTAATACTAATCTAATTATTTTATAGAGAAAATGCAAAAGATATGTAAGAGACATAGAGAGAGAGAGAGAGAGAGAGAGAGAGAGAGAGAGAGAGAGAGAGAGAGAGAGAGAGAGAGAAGATTTAAGTTAGGATTTCCATTTCCATGCAACATCAAATGAATATACAAATCTATAATTAACCAATCCTTGCTTTGCCAAAAGTATCACAACTCGACAAAGAATAGTGCAATATTTAGTGGAATTTATCAATTGTTAGAATAATCTATATTAAACAACCATTTAAGGTGTTTGAGTCATTTATTGTTCCAACCCTTTTGAATTGGTTATAGGGTGTCTCCCATGAGTTTCCAATAGTCATTGCCTCATGTACATCCAGGAGTTATGGTCGAAGCAAGTGAGTTAATGGAGCAGGAAGTAGTAGTTGCGATGGAAAAAGACAAGATTGAAAAAGGAGGTGGAATAGAACAAAAGAAAACCTATAGAGGGATTGCAGGTGTCCGTTGATGCTAGGTTCAAGGTGCAGGAGATAAAGAATAGAAGAGTTAGAATTTTGCAAGTTGGAGGAGAAGAAGGTAAGATTTCCCCTCCTTGAATGTTCTCCTGGTGGAGCCAAATACTGATATGAGTTTGGCTATGGAACATGAAGAAAATAGATTGAAAATGTTGCAAATTTTTTTTTCTTGCCATGGATTGTAACTCTCTTCCATCGAGGAAATTCTTTGATGAATGGGTTCTAATTATGTGGGGGAAAAATTAGGGTTATGTTGGTTCCCAAAACCACAAATCCACTTCCTAGGATGGAATCACACTCACAAGGCTAGGGTTTTCATCAACTAAGAATAATTAGTCTAGCAACAAAACATGGAAGGTTAAAGGCCAACTCTACGGGAGTGGGTTTCATCCCCTGCACTTTGAGCTTGGCTTAGACTTTGGAGGGATATTCCAAGTGGTATACCTTAATAGGTATTGAGTTCAAACTAAATGAAAAACTAAAAATAAATAGATAACCAAACCTAACTTGTTGTCTTGGTCCCATATATAGTCACTAAACCAAGAAAAACTAGTTGTCACAAAGCCCCTATATACATGTAGAGGAAGGATACTTTTTTTCCCTAAACCACAGGTGAATGATTTTGTTTGTTTAAAAGATGTGAGATTGATCCATCCCCAATATGGATTAGTGCCCAATCCATTGGGCAACTGAGTCATAAGCAATAAAGAGGAAGGAAATAGACTAAACCAGCATCAATAGAAAACAAAAATGTATTCACATACATTTCTCATATTATACTTCATACATTGGACATACTTAATTATCTAGAGCCAAACTATAATGACCCATTTGCAACAAAGAGATGACTCAAAACAAAACTTGTATTGATTTAAATGTTGACACACATTATCAAATCCCTATTACAATCACACCAGTAATTGTGGTGAAGGAAAAATACAAAGTTACAACTATGTATTCCCCTGCATCATTACAAATAGCCATGGAGACATACCACTGCATGAAATATGTGTTAAAATTCATTCCTATGCTGCATCAAACATATTCCTCCATTCAATGCTCTGATTGGCTTGATTTGAAGCCCTAAAATTATCCTGAGGCACTGCAGACCAGACAATTGGTTCAGCGACCAACCCTAAAAACATCTTTGAATCATGTATATATAGCATTTTAATTCACTGTGCATCCCAAGGCGTTGAAAACTAGTCAACAAGAAATGTGTGTTGCATTAAATTTTGCCCACTATAATGTTGGAAAATTTGCATGTTTGGAAG
Organism: Cunninghamia lanceolata; assembly: GCA_027924645.1. Taxonomy (NCBI): domain Eukaryota; kingdom Viridiplantae; phylum Streptophyta; class Pinopsida; order Cupressales; family Cupressaceae; genus Cunninghamia; species Cunninghamia lanceolata. The sequence goes on along the minus strand of BSBN01000937.1, from coordinate 10,401,692 downwards.
CTTGTCCATTCTCTGACAACACTAAAAAAATGGTAGAAGAAGATTTCTTACACTCTTTGTGTACTTGGAAAAATAAAAGGGAAGGTTCGAGCCTTTTCCTTAACACCTACAACACCTGACCTATCCACTTTGTCCCCCAAGTGTACCTGTGCATTGAAGAATTTTACTGTGCCAACCACTTGCATGGCACTGTTCTACAAAATCATTAAATTATGGGTAGAAATCTGCCTGCACAATCCTACAATCATGGCATGTTCTTAAGAAATCACCATTTTTTAAAGCATTTACAACATGTTAAATGTGTTGTCTAAATTTTCTTTTTGGGCCACTTTATCTTTTTGCATACTGGGCATCTTCCATTTCCCTTTAGTTGGTGAAATTCTCTCAGCATGAACTTTGAAATTGTCCTTTGTTTCTTCCTTCCTATCCTCGTCTTCTCTATAAACCTCTTTTTGCTTTATTGGTGAATCTTCAAATTGGCAAACTATGGAAGAAACTCCCCTTTCTCTCTTTATTTACCCATCCTTGGCACCTTTTACCTTATTGACGAAATGTGCTAGTGGCAAACTACCTTATCTAAGAACCTAATGGTTCATGAACCAATCTCTTTTCCACCTCAGTCTTGTTTCTTCTTTTTCTTTCTTCACCAGCTTCGTCCTTCCTCTATCAAAAAATTTGCCCCACAGTGAACCAGGTTATCAGTGAACCAAATGGTTTAGGAACCTAGCCATTCACTAATAGATACATGCCTTATCCATTGCTTTCTTTGTCTATCTTTGTTGTCAGAGAAATTCTCTTTTCACAAACTATCACTTGCCGCATCTTACTTGTCTTTTCTCTCCTTTGTGTTTTCTTTTTCTATCAACAAATTTTTGTGGTGGTGAACTTGGTTGTCAGTGAACCAAGCAGTTCATTAACCAAGTCTTTCGCCAATAAAGACTTGCCCAGGCTTCATCTTCCCTTTTTCCTTTATGCCTTAGACAAGTTTTCTTTTCTTTTGGTCCCTTTACTGTCAGCAAAGTTGTCATTGGAAAAACCTTCAATCAATGAACTCGGGGGTTCCTGAATTTCCAAATTCACCGATGTACACTTCTCTTTCTTTTCCTTACGAAAATTTCCCTTTCGCTGCGGTCTTGTCTCCTTTTCATTAGTCGATGAATCTTCCATCGAGAAAACCCAGGTCGGTGAACATTATGGTTGCGAACCACAAATTTTCTCGACAAGCATTTGTCTTCTTCCTTTCATGCCTTAGAAACTTTTCTCTTCCTTGTTTCCCTTCTATTGTTGGTGAAGTCACTGTCGGCAAAACCTTCCATTGACGAACTTCCAAGTTTGCAAATTGAAATTTTCATCAACAAAGGCTAGCCTTCTTCCTTTTCTACCATCATTTACATTGTCCTTCCTATTGCCTTATCGGCAAATCACGGAATTGGAAAAAAGGTAAACTCGTGAACTAGTTCGCCAATTCGTGATTTTTTCTGATTTACCGACCAAGGCCTTAAACAAACTATTTTTTCAAAGGGAAGAAACAATGACAAGGGGAAACATTATACTTAGAATTTTTTGGAATAAAACCCCTACAAAATGTCTCAGATTAGATCTAAATGAGGGATTTTGACTGCAAAGGCAAAAACAAGAAATTTAATGTATTTTTTGGGATAAAATAAGGCATTTTGGGAGCTGGTATTTTAGGTTCCAACACTGGCTTTGGTTGGGGATGTGTGGAAAACTTTGGCACAACAAGAATCTAGAATATCTCTAGGTAGACCAAAAAAACAAAAAAACACAAGGGAAAAACCACACCAAACATATTTACATGGAAACATATAGCCAAAGGTCCATGGGCACAAAAGGGAAAATTGACTGTATCTAAAATTTTGAGACACTGCAGGCCAACCTTATAGAAAACTAGTGAATCTACTTCCTCTATCAAAGACAACCCTACTGAAGGAGTTTAACTCCCTCAACCCTTTGGTGCATAAATCACCCAATATTAGCAATAAAAATACCTTGCATGCATGCACATACAAGCTGCAACTATTCATACCGTTATGTTGAAGATGGAAATGACTTTCACCAAGATGTTGTAGCCATATAAAATATGGCTCATCATCATGCTGACTCACATAGCAATACTCCCCTTCAAGATCCTTGTTAGCATGATGCATATCCAAACCTGCATGAATATCAACATGAAGAAAACAATCCTCTTAAAAATCAAGATGAAATGCATCCAGCTCAAATGTGGCCTCAAGCTGGGCTATGTCATATGACTGTTCAAGTTCTTGCAACCCAGCTGCACCACATATGCTAGTGTATTCCTCCATGATTGAATCAAAGACTTGATTCAAATCCAATTCTGCACTATCATCATACAGATCATAAATTTGAGGCACTTCAAGTGAAGACTCACAATCTTCAAGTTGCCTCTCCATTTTGTACTCCTTGACACACTATGATGTGTCATACTAGCTACTATAAACAAAATGTGGACACATATCTTCTTCCACATTCATTTCTTCATCATTTCCTTGTGGCTGATGCGAATCAAAATCTATAGGAGGAAGAGAACATACCTTGCACCACAAAAATAGGTTCTCATATATGCATCCACATGATCACCATCTTGATAATCTAGGGAAAGCTCTTCACATTGAAACTCCATGGCTGCACCAACAACTATCTCTGATTGGTTATCATCAAATGCAACCACCTCCATATCTACCTTGTGTAGACAAGCACTAATTGCTTCCTCATCACAAATAGGAACAAAGGAGGGCAATACACCAAACAAGAAACAAGTTCCTTGCTCACTATCTTTTCATTTACTTGTGCACAATCTTCATAATCAACATTACAAGTTGATTCAACTTGTTGCTCACTCTTGCACATAGTACCCTCATTATTCATTGGACCACATACATTAGCATTAGGTTGGGAGTCACCAATGGTTTCATCATTTTTTATTTCACTTGATGAAATGTCCAACCGAAGGTAGGTACTGATACAAGAACATCCGGGTCCACGAGTAATCAGATCAACCAAAAAAATTTTGGGTTTGTGTTTAGTTTTGTTTTTGTTTGTTTTTGGGCAGTTTGCTTTAGGAAGATTTTAAGTCTCAAATTGGGCAAGTGAAGAGCATCATCATGTAGAAGAGACAATTGGGTATCCCCTATTTCAATTTTGTAAAATTTGGCTAAGTTAAGTAGCCATTCAGTGATTTCTTCGATTCGCGAATTGCTTAGTTCACCGACTCGACAATTCACTGATTTAATAGTTTATTGATGGGCGATTTCTCTGACAAATCCTTCAAGGGATGTTTAAATTTTTCTAAGTCTTCTTCCATTAGCTGTTTGGAACTTTTGCTGATTACACACTAATGAATTTGAATGAAGTTTCTTTGTTATCAGTGAAATTGAAAGATTGCAAACTTAATTGGAAAATTTACTAGTTTGCGAACCCTTAGGTTCGCCAATGACTCACTTCACCGATAAATCCTGAGGATTCAAGTTCAAAGTCTCTTTAGTTTGTAGATTGGAAACTTGGCTATGTTAAGTCTTTGGTTGGTTCGTGGTTGCTACAAGTTGCCTATTTGCCGACAAGGGTTTAATGCAGCTTTCAATAAGTTTGTGCAGTTGGAGTTTTGCTGATAAAAGGAGATTAAAGGCTTGTGACTTTGTATCGGCAAACCTTTTGGTTTGCAAACCAACTTTTTCGCCAATAGTTTGTGTCAGAAAAACCTTTCAGCTTGTGAAGTACAATTTTTACCAATAAACTCTTCCTAATGGTGTGTTGTGAACACCTAAGCTCCCAACTCCTAAAGAACACCGATGAAGACATTTTGACCTAGTTTGAGGAGAGTATGTTTTTCTAATAAAGGGGATGAATGACTAAAGGCTTTATACTGGCAAACCTTTTAGTTTACGAAAGGCCTAATTTGCCGATAAGTAGTGACATCAAACTTCAAGCTTGAAAAAAGCTACATTTACCAATAATTCCTTGGTTTGTGGAGGAGATATTTTGCTTATAGACAAAACAAGGAATTTAAAGTTCAAAAAGGCCCAAGATTGTTGATGTATGGGACTTTATTAAAATATGATTTTTTTAATCAAATAGTGTTATTAATCTATTTGGCAACCATCAAGTGGTTGTTGAAAACTTGTTTATTTAGTTCTATAACAAAATATTTTCGTAACTTTTTAACTTCCGCAAAGGAAGAATAAAAAGGCAATTGTCATTTTGTTTAGGTTGACTTCCTCTCAGAACAAAGGTGAGACAATAGTAGATTGGAGGGGGGGGATTTCCTTGGTGAAGGAAGATGAGGTGGAGCATTATGTCAAGGGGGCTGATGTTGATGGCCTAGTGACACCCAGAATAACGAAAGGAGAATAGTTGAAGGAGTTTTGCTAGAGGAGAAGGAAAAAAAAATAGGTCAAAGTTTTGTAAAGAAGAGTAGGTTGATTTTGTACTCCTATAGAAGTTGCATAATTAAATAAAATTGTTATTTTTTCATGATTGTGGATATTACTATGGCATAGAGCTGTAAGTTGGAGATTTGAATAATTCAAATGAAATATGTGTTATTTATGAGTTTATACTTTTGTAGTGTTGTTTGGATATGTGATTCAGCTGCCTGATAAGGTTTCCTGATCACAACTGCACCAAGTGGTATCGGAGCTATGGTCTTGAGTGTGTAGACAGAGTGTCGAATGTGAGGTAGTCTATACCAAGACTTGCAGGTGGAGAGTGAAGTGGATGTATTGTCTAAGGAGCTTGAGCGAATTCTTGCAAGTGTGCAAGGAGTCCTAAGCAATTAAGAGATGAGAGAGGATATTGAGGCTATGAGAGAGAGTTCGTTGTGAGTGTGATTTTGTTGTAGGGAGGACCTATAACTAGAAAGAGTTTTATGAGTTGATGTGCTCTTTTAACTGTGTGCAGGTTGCAGAGAGTTGGTTTTGTGAGTGTAGAGGAGAGTGTTGGGAAGAATGTCTTGAAAGCTAGGAGAATGTTTTATGATGAAGAAAGAATTTATGAATCCATAAAAAGAGAAGCAAGAGTCAGTCTAGAGGAACAATGTGTTTCAAACTGTCTACAAGTCAGGTGGAAAGTGCTACAGAGTGGTTGTGGATAGAAGTAGAATAGATAATTTGGTGTCATTGGAGATGGTCGACAAGCTGAAATTGAGGAGAAGAAAGCATCCTAACCCTTACAATATTTGTTTGTTTCAAGGAGATCGTCAAATATGGGTAAGTGAACAATGTATTATTGATTTTCAAATTCGTAGATATAAGGATGAAGTTGTATGTGATATAGTACCTATGGATATATGTCACATTTTGTTGGGTCAACCTTGGCTTTGGGATAAAGAAGTTGTGCATGATGATAGGAAGAATACATATAGCATATTAAAGGATGGGGAAGAATATGTTTTGAGTCCGTTGTAGGATAAGCAAAAAGAGTTGGCGAAACAAGTTGAGGATGTGAAGACCAAAGAGGAAAATATGGGTATGAAGGAGTCCTATTATTTTTTTGATAGAGTTGTGTTTGCAAGTGATGTTGTATATGCAGGTAAAGAGGGTCAAGAAGAAAGAAGTAGTGAAGGGATTGCAACAGTATGCCATGATGAAGGCATGGACAAAGAGAGTGAGAAAGAGGAAAGTGCAGCAGTAAGAAGAGAAGTTGTAGAAAAGATTGTAGAGAATGAGAAGAAAGAGTATGCAGTTGTGATTCCTTCAGAGGGCATGAAAGTAGTGATAGCAGTGGATGGTGAAAATGAAAACATTGCAACAAATGGTGAAGAAAGAAAAGTTGTAGCAGCAAAGAAGGATGAGGTAATTTTTGATTCTGAATTTAGTTATGATGATTTACCTTCTATGGTGGGAGTAGAAGAGGATGAAGTATCCATAGAAGATTTGTATGCTGTATGTTTGTGTGTAGAGGTTGTGGAAGATGATGCAGGTGGAACTTGGTGGAGGAGGTCAGTTTGTGGTGGGTTGGATCCCATGAAAGAGGAGAGAAGAGGAGACAATATTTGGAGGAGAAGAAGAGAGAGCCTTTGGCAGAGGAGGATGGTCTCTAGTGGATTTGAGCTCATGAGAGGAAGGAGGAAGGAGGTTCACACTTGGTGGAGGAGGATGGCAAGTGTCCCAGCCAAATGCCGGAAGAGGCAAAGGAAGAAAGTTTCTGATGAACCTATTACTATGATAGAGATTGTTGTAGGTTGTTTGCAACTTGGAAGGGTAATTCTACTATTCATCTCCATTTTGTGAGCACATGCTCACAAATGTTTTACATGGCATGTCTGATGCAAGAGTATCTAGGTTCACGAGCAGTCGACATCAACCAAGAAAATTTTGGGTTTGTTTCAGTTCTATTTTTGTTTATTTTTGGGCAATTTGCTTCAGGAAGATTTTCAGTCTCAAATTGGGCAAGTGAAGAGCATCATCATGTAGAATAAATAATTGGGTATCCCCTATTTCAATTTGGTGAAATTTGGCTAAATTTTGGCTAAGTTATAGCCAGTCATCGATTTCCTCAGTTCGAGAACTGCTCAGTTCACCGACTCAACAATTTGTTGATTTGACAGTTTGCTGATAGGTAATTTCTTTGGCAAAGCCTTTAAGGGAAGTTTAAATTTTTCTAAGTCTTCTTCCATTAGTTGTTTGGAACTTTTGTCGATTACACTTTAGTGAATTTGAATGAAGTTTCTTTGTTATTAGTGAAATTACAAGATTGTGAAATTAGTTGGCAAATTACTAGTTCGCAAACCCTTAGGTTCACTGATGACTCACTTCACTGATAAATCTTGAGGATTGGAGCTCAAAGTTTCTTTAGTTCATAGATTGGAAACTTTCCCAATAAGAGGATAATGTTAATTCTTCGGTTGGTTCGTGGTTTCAACAAGTTGTCGATTTGCCGACAAGGGTTTAACGAAGCTTTTGGTAAGTTTGTGCAGTTGGAGTTTTGCCAATAAAAGGAGATTAAAGGCTTGTGATTTTGTATGGGAAAACCTTTTGGTTAGGAAACCAACTTTTTTGTCGATAGTTTGTATCAGCAAAACCTTTAAGTTTGTGAAGTACAATTTTTACCAATAAACTCTTCCTAGTAGTGTGTTGTGAACGCCTAAGTTTCCAACTCCTAAAGAACACCGATGAAGACATTTTGACCTTGTTCAAGGAGAGTATAATTTGCCGGTAAAGGAGATGGATGACTAAAGGATTTATACTGACAAAGCTTTAGTTTGTGAAAGGCTTAATTTGCCGATAAGTAGTGACAATGAACTTTAAGTTTTTGAAAAGATAGATTTGCTGATAATTCCTTGGTTTGTGAAAGAGATATTTTTCCAATAGTCGATACAAGGATATTTAAACTTTGAAAAGGCCCAACATTGTTGATGTATGGGACTTTATTAAAATATGCTTAGTTTAATCAAGAAGTGCTATTAGTTTGTTTGGCAACCATCAAGTGGTTGTTGAAAACTTATCTATTTAGTTCTATAACAAAATATTTCCATAACTATTTAACTTCCGTGTAGGAAGAATAAAAAAATGATTGTCATTTTGTTTAGGGGTATTTCCTCTCAGAACAAAGGCGAGATTATAGTAGATTGGAGGGGGTGATTTCCCTAGTGAAGGAAGATGAGGCAGAACATTATGTCAAGGGGGTTGTTGTTGATGGGCTGGTGACACCCAGAATAATGGAAGGAGAATAGCTGAAGGAGTTTTGCTGGAGGAGATGGCAAAAAAATAAATAGGTCAAAGTTTTGTAAAGAAGAGTAGATTGATTTTGTACTCTTGTAGAAGTTGCATAATTAAATAAAATTGTTATTTTGTTGTGATTGTGGATATTACTATGGCATAGAGATATAAGTTAGAGATTTGAATAAATTCAAATGAAATATGTGTTATTTATGAGTTTATACTTTTGTTTTTTTGTTTGCATGTGTGATTGGGTTGCCTGATAAAATTTCCTGATCACAACTACACCAGGTACACACACTACTTTCATCATCTACATTGCTATCATATGATGTACTAGCACCTTCATCTACTCTTTTACACACAATCATCACCTAACATTGTGTTTGAATCACATGAAGCCTCCATCTGTTTGCTTCCTATAATAAGCTGTTCATTATCAGCTACCTCTGCATCTGAGGGTAAAGACTTTGCAATCATATCTCATTTCAAACCATGAATGAAATCAAGGCATTTGTATGCCTGCTGCATGTTCATTATAATGAAAACCAAACTATTATCATAAACTATGAATAACATGTCAATACAAGCAAGCAAGTCAAGTCTAAAGACTTCTGGTATTTTTGCCAAGACAATTGCAAACCTGTGACTAAACTCCATGCTAGACTCTCCCTCCTGCCATCTAATATCTTCTAGTTCTTGGACAAAAAATGCAGGGTCTAAACCATTTGCAAATTCCTCAAACACAACCACCAAGTCATTTCAAGAACCAAAGTGATGGTTAGGGAAACCAACAAGCAATTTCTATGTCATTCCACATAAAGATCTAACAAAAAATCTCATCCACATATCTTCATCTTCAAATTGAAACTTGTCCATGAAGTCTGAAAATACCAGAATATGTGTCTTCCCATCATAAAATTCACACCGTCAAATAAAGGTATTTGATAATATATTTTCATGGGTATGGACTGCTTCTCATAATTGACCCATGAGAGGTCCAATTGTTTGTATGTGTTTTCATCAACAATGGGTGGAGGTCAAATAAATGAGCTACTGGAAACAACAGGAAAGACATTGGATTGCAACTTGGACTGATGTAGCATGATTTGATTTTCTAATTCTTTTTTTATTACTGCAAAGACTCTAACAACTATTTGGTTTTATCAATTTTACATTGCTACATTGCTAGGTCACTTTGGTTTTGCATGGGTGCATATAAATTTTGGTTTGTATAACATGCAAGGCCATGACTATAATATGTATTGCGAGGATGGTCATGGGATTCCACTCCAATATAGTTTCTAGGGTCTGATATATATGAAGACTCACATGACGGAACATCCCTAGGGTAGTCATATCCATACCAACCTTCCATGACTAAAGCATCCTATAATGCAGGGTAGAAAATTGAAGCATAGAAATTTGTTCCTTCAACATGAGAGGAACAAAAAACTCTAAAGGTTAGGAAGAAAACCATGTACCTTTATTTCACCAGTTGCTACATAATGAGATGGAGCATTCAAATCACCAACAACAACCAAGGTACAATAGAAATTTGATCAAGGCTGTAAAACTGATTCTAGGTTGCTCTCACCAACATAGTCCATACATCTTTCTAACCCAACACTTTACTCTTCCCTGAAAATAGTGCCATTCTATATGCATAAGTTGACGGGTTGCCAAGCTTACCCAGATAAATGCACAACTGCAAATCACTATTATAGGGGCCCTCAAAATAATTCAACCTTTTTATCCTTCCTCGGTAATGACACCATAATGTTGGTTCCCAAAAACACAACTCCACTTCCTAGGACAAATCACACTGACAAGGCTAGGGTTGTCGTCATGTAAACATAATCAACCCATTAACAGAACATGGAGGTTTAAAGGCCAACTCTATGGGAGTGGGTTTCATGCCTTGCACTTTGATCTCAAATTAAACCCTAGAGGGATATTCCAAGGGGTATACCTTAATAGGTATTGAGTTCAAACTAGATGAACAACTAAAAACAAATAGACAACCAAACCCAACTCATTATTTTGGTCCCAAAAACTGTCATTGAACCAAGAACAACTAGTTGTCCTAAAACCCCTATATAGATAATTCAATTGTGAGAATATACATGCACAACAAGGATGTTTTTCCCCTAAACCAAAGGTGAATGATTTTATTTGTTTAAAATATGTGAGATTGATCCATCCCCAATATGGACCGATGTCTACTCTATTGGGCAACTAAGTCATAAGCAATAAAGAGGAAGAAAATAGACTAAACTAGCATCAACAGAAAATAAAAATGTATTCACATACATTTCTCATATTATACTTCATATATTGGACATACTTCATTATCCAGAGCCAAACTATAATGACCCAATTACAACAAAGAGATGACTCAAAACAAAACTTGTATTGATTTAAATGTTGTCACACATTATCAAATCCCTATTACAATCGTACCAACAAATGTGGTGAAGGAAAAATACAAAATTGCGACTATGTATTCCCCTGAATCATTACAACTAGACATGGAGACATACCACTACACGAAATATGCCTTACAATTCATTCCTATGTCACATCAAACACATTCTTCCATTCAATGCCATGACTGGCTTGATTTGAAGCCCTACAATTATCCTAAGGCACTACAGACCAGATAATTAGTTCAACGACCAACCCTAAAACATATTTGAATCATGTATATATATAGAAATTTCATTCACTGTGCAACCCAAGGCATTGAAAACTAGTCAACAAGCAACCCGTGCTACATTAAATTCAGCCCACTACAATGTTAGAAAATCTGCACATTTGGAAGCCTGCCCATTCTTTGACAACACTGAAAATGATAGAAGAAGATTGCTTGCACTCATTGTGTACTTGGAACAATAAAGAGGGAAGGTTCTAACCCTTTCCTTGACACCTACAACACCTAACCTATCCACTTTGTGCCCCAAGTGTACCTATGCATTGAAGAATTTTACTTTGCCAACCACCTGCATGGCACTGTTCTATAGAATCATTAAATTATGGGTGCAAATCTGCCTACACAATCCTACAATCATGGCATGTTCTTAGGTAATCACCCCTTTTTAAAGCATTTACAACACATTAAATATGTTGTCCAAATTTCCTTTCTGGGCCACTTTATCTTTTTGCATACTGGGCATCTTCAATTTCCCTTCTATCGGCAAAATTCTCTCATCATGAACTTTGGATTTGTCCTTTGTTTCTTCCTTCCCTGCCTTGTCTTCTCTATTAGCCTCCTTTTGCTTTATGGAAGAAATTATGGAAGAAACTCCCCTTTTTCTCTTTGTTTATTGATCCTTGGCACTTTTTGCCTTATCGATGAAATGTGCTGGCGGCAAACTACCTTATCGGCAAACCTAATGATTTGTGAACCAATCTCTTTGCCACCTCACTCTTGTTTCTTCTTTTTCTTTCTTCGTCGGCTTCATCCTTCCTTTATTGGCAAATTTTCCCCATGGCGAACCAAGTTATCAGTGAACCAAACAATTCACAAACCTAGCCATTCTGATAAATATTTAGCTTATCCATTGCTTTCTTTGTCTATCATCGCTGTCAGCAAAGTTCTCTTTTCACAAACTATCACTTTCCACATCTTACTTTTCATTTCCTTTTCTATTGACAAATTTTTGTGGCAGCGAACTTGGTTGTCAATGAACCAAGCAGTTTGCACCCCAAGTCTTTCACTGATAAAGACTTGCGTGGGCTTCATCTTCCCTTTTTCCTTTATGCCTTAGACAATTTTTCTTTTCTTTCAGTGCCTTTACTATCGCTGAAGTTTCTGTTGGTAAAACCTTCAATCAATGAACTTGGGGGTTTGTGAACCTCCAACTTTGCCAATGCACACTTCTCTTTCTTTTCCTTAGGAAATTTTCCCTTTCACTATGGCCTTCTCTCCTTTTGTTCAGCCAAATAATCTGCATCAGTATAACCCCAGTTGGTGAACCTTATGGTTTGCAAACCACAAATTTTCTTGACAAGCATTTGTCTTCTTCCTTTGATGCTTTAGAAAATTTTCTCTTCCCTATTTCCCTTCTACTATTAGCAAAGTCGCTGTCACCAAAACCTTCCATCAGTGAACTTCCAAGTTCACAAACTACAAATTTCACAAACAAAGGCTAGCCTTCTTCCTTTACTGCCATCTTTTGCCTTGTCCTTCCTATTGCCTTATCAACTTTTATGTATGAAAATGAGATTGAAGGAAAGTGGCATAAGGTGTATAGTTAATTAGATTCAATCAAACCCTTCTTTCACACATACATTCAAGGACATAGATTGGGCTAAGTCACGACTATGATAGAGGACTCAACTATAGGTCTGATGCCACTATGATATGAGTGGAAAGATAGAATAGATTGATATTTTGTTAAAACCCTAATCCTATTAGGCCTAAAACCTTAATTATGCAAAATCGTAAACAAATGAACAAAACCTGACAAATGCTCACATAGGAAGGCACTAAATGTTGATTAGAAACATACCAAGATTTCAATTTTGAAAAGTAGAAAATTCAGGGACAAAAGATTGGCTTCTTGTGTCAAGTGTAATACTTTTCCTGAGGGATTTGGATCAAAATATGCTTCAGACTGTAACCTTCTTAGAGATTTCTAGAAATTTCAAATTGGAGGACAAAAGAGAGGGCACATGTGTCTAATCAAGGATCTTTTCTGTCATTTTCTTCATATTTGGAATATTTATGCTATGCTCTAATATCCTGCAACTCCTCTCTGTAAGATCCAACACTTGTAATTTGTAATCACAAGAGAGGGGTTGGGGTTTTTAGTGTTTAGGAGCTTGCCTCGGTTAAGCCCTGGAATGGCGTTCAAGCCTTCCAACACCATTATTAGAGAGAGTGTGTGTCCTTGGTGGATAGAGGTGAAAGCAAATGATATGATAAATTTATTGAAACACAAAATAGATGTCACCTCAGAGGTGAAGTTCTCATGTGGAGATGAAGATTTTTCATGCCATGAGGAGATGGATTGATGAAGATAAATCTACAACAAACAAGCAGACACACAACACAATACTGCTCTACAACATAATGAAAGCCTTGAATATCCTAAGCACAAGATCCCAAGTTTGTATTATCCATCTAGGTGTAAAATGAAGTCCTAAACATGTTTATATATGCATTCCCACTAAACATTTGTAATTCAAATTGAATATGCTGACAAAGGGAAATGGTCACTTTGCTGACATTTAAAATTTGGGGTTTGACAAAATAGGTCTGGACTAGGGTGTGGGCGCCCAAGTCCAAGGTCCTATTTTGGGAATAGATTAAGCTCAAGAGTGGCCCTTAAGTCCCATTTGACATGGGTTTCAGGGGATTTTTCTTTGGGATTCATTTTAACATACATGACTAAATCTAAGGGACCTAGGAGCTAAAATTAGGAGATAAAAGTCCTAGGTGGACATTTTCTGACATAACATTCATCCCCCACTTTAATGTATGTATTATCTTATGACCCATACATGCATTAAAGTATGGTCAAAAACACATCAAACACACCAGTCACTTGAAGCTAAGGCATACACAAAGATTAATGAACTATTTCTAGCCTTCGATATCAGGTAAGCACTAGAAGACACATCATAGAAATGCAAAACACAATGAAGACATTAGGAAGCACGTAAGACATAGAGAAGACAGTATTGAAGACACGTAAAAAATGATGAATACATGAGAGCAGTCATGCAAAACACGATGAATACAATGATATAACATTTTCATATGCATTTGCATGGAAATAAAATTGTAACACAAAACCCCAAAATATAGGAGGAGTTCATCGCTACACCCTTAAGACTACACCAGGGGGGAAAACATGCCATACAAAACCTAAGTGTGGGAGGAGCTCATACTACACCCTTGAAAACACACATGGGGGAAAACATGCCATACAAAACCCAAATTGTAGGAGGAGCTCATCACTATAACCTTGATACTACACCTGGAGGAAGACACGCCATACAAAAGTCGAGTGTGGGAGGATCTCATTGCTACACCCTTGAAACCACACACTGGGGAAAACAAACGGAAGACACACAGAATACACAAGCACCATATAACATGCCATAGACATACTACACATCTTATACACGGTAAACACGGGCAATGGAAGGAGCTTATTGCTAAGTCCTGCCAACTCAAACACATTACAAACACACCTGACGGTTGGTCTTATGCCACAACAACTGCCAAAAACATGCTTAAGGGAGGATAGTCTCAAGATCCAACCCCACCTCCATAAAGGACTTTTGTAATAAAAGGATGTGCACTAGCTCAAGAGATACACCATCCTACCTCGTGATGAGGGCTTTTGAATAAAATGATATGCACTAGCTCAAGAGATATGTTATCCCACCTCATGCAGAAGGCTTCTTTGATTGCAATATAAATAAAGATGTGTACTCATGCTGGAGATACAACATCCCACCTCATGGAGAGGGCTTACAAACAAGATTCGTTAGTACCAAGATTATTAGACAAATATAATTATATATACCCCCACCTTAAGGTGGTTGATGTTGAGTACTGATATCTAACACATTAAGGTAGAGAGAAAACACGCAAGCAAACATTGAGCTCTTGCAAAGCCCATGCCCCCAAGGTGACATGTGCTTATGATCGCTAAATGTTTTGACAAACACATTTATATGATTTGCTAAGATAAGATAACAAGAGAGGTTAGAAATCTTACTCTAAGATAATAACCAAAGCAATCCATTAAAGCCATGAATGAAATAGTCACATCAAGCACCAAGGCTATACTACAGGTTCAGAGTCAAGTATAACTGTTGGGCTATATTGCATGTACCTTGGAACTGAGTGTAGCAACAATGTGATATACCAATCAAAGTGTACAAGAGCAGATTGAGTGGATTGTAAAATTTTAGTTACAAGAAATGCCATAAGATGATACATCACACAGAGTGATTCTACTAGTCAATCGTCAGATATATATATATGTATCAACCCCGTCATCATGTATGGACTAGGTCCATTTTTTCTTTGCTTGCTGAAGGGACACATGGTCCGTATCATTATTTGTTTGTTTTCATCATCCGCCAACTAGGTAGAACCACTAGAAGAAGGTAAACAATAAAATGAGAGAGGAGAACAAGTGCCTTAGGAACACCATGTAGGAGGATGCCCCCAAAACACCCTCTATAATTCTATGCCCCTAAGGCACAACACAAAAAAATAAAATAGAGGAGAGACAAGATAGAAGAATGATGATACAAATAGAAGAATGGTCACAACATAGGTGGTCTCCTAGTATCCTTGACCTTACAAGAGTATCAAACATCATCCAAGGTGACCTAAACAACACATAGCACATCACGGGGGAGCACAACACAAAGAGAGGGTCACATAAGTGAGTAAAAGAATGCTATGACAAAGGTGACCACAACGGGTTAGAAATACTTACCTATTATCTTTGATCTTGATCTTTACCTTTATTATCAAAACTTTGTCCCTTGTTCTTCCTTCTCATTGAATTATGTTATCCAATTGTCCTGAGGGTTTTCTCTTGCAATATTCAAGGATGATAGAGAAGGAGCGTCACATATTCCCATTTTAGTCAAGTGAGGTAATGAGGGAGTCTGGAAAATACCCATTTTAACTGGTTTGTATGGTGTTGGAATATCTTGGTTGTTAGGAACAATATGTTGTTTTATGTTCTTCAACTGTTAGCAGTTTCCAAGGTATGTAAGTCTTCAGGTAAGGGTGTGTGATCGATTTCCTTGTTTAAGATGTAGTTAAGAAGTGTTTGAAGATCGGTTGATGAATTTTTAGTGTCAATGGGTTGAAGAAGTTGTTCACAAAGAGAGTCTGCATCAGCCAATGCTTCATCCTAGCCAGGGAGAGCATGTAGAGATGGTAGAGTAGTGTTAAGGAATGTCTCAATGATTTCTTCTTCTTGTGCCAAAATGTCCTCACAAGTTGAGTTTATGTTAGGAGAAGGCTCCAAATCTTTAGATGATTCACCTAGGGCTATGTCATCCTCATATGTCTTAGAAATAATGTCCATTATATCATCATGAAATATAGGGAGAGAAGGAGGAGTGTACTCATCATTACCCTCTTCGTTATCTTTCCTGGAGATGAAATAAGTGAGATTTTCCAAGATCGAAGGGTAGATTACCATGAGAGTGATGAAACTTTCAAAATTAGATATGTAACATAGAATTTCATATATAGAGCTCATGGAAATGTCAATATTATAGATGTGTGCTATTTATTGTAGGACTTGAGGATACTTTTCAATGAATTTATAGAAATTGTCAACATCTATGATGTATACAAAAAAAGCTTCCAAAGATGAATAACAAGATGCATCCATGATGAATAGACTATTTCGCACTAACACACTTGTTTGAGGGAAATGGGTACTAAAAGACACAGAGTCCACAACAAACATAGTGGACAAGAGGAAAGAATGCTACACAACAAGGCCCAATTGATGATTTTAAAGGTTTTGATCAAAAGATGTGAATGAGGTGTGTGAACAACTAGTGTTGAAATACACACTATGTAATTAAGAATATGCCAATTTTCACACAATGATATGAAATTATGCAAAATCTTCAAATGAAAAATGAATATATCCTTGAATATGAGTGCAAGATCTAAAATTCAAGATATCTACGATGAATGCAATGAAACAACACCAATCTATGTTTGTTTATGCACCTAAAATGCTCAATTTTTTTACTTTTTTCAATGCAAATGCACAAAATATGTAATGAAAATTAGGAGAATGATGAGGGGTAGAAAATTAAAACCTTTTAACTAGTCCAATAATGTAACAAAATTTTTCACATCACACCAATATTGCAATGCTAGATGAAAGATTAGCCAAAAATGTAGTAGAAATGCCAGGATTTTCAAAACCCTAATAGTGAAATTAAGGCATGAAGGTATGGAAAATGATGAATGGATGGAATCTAATCAAGTTTAATATGTAAAATAACTCATATCAGATTTGAAAATGATGTGAAAAACCTAAAATTTCCAATGCAAGTCAAATTTTAAGGAAAGATGAATGAATATGCCTCTTTTTTGTTGAAATACACAATGTGTAAATGTAAAATTTGAAATGTGGATGCAGAAACACACAATGATGAAATGCTACTATCCAAAATAAGATTTGAATGAGTGTTAAAAATGAGTAGTAAAATATAAAAGGAGATTTTAACTACAAACCCTAGCTTTTGGAATTACTAAGTTATATGAAAAATGCAATTTTTCAAGCAAACCCTAGCAAATATAGTATGTAAATGCAAGGTAACTGATTATGAAATGATGTATTTCTGTAATTTATCTTAGATCTGATGTAAATATCAAAGATTTAAATGATCTAAATGATATGAAATGAAAATAGTGCAAACTATGCCTTAATGCAAGCCTAGGATGCTTTATTTTTTTAATTCTTTCAAATTTATGCAAGATTTTTGAATGTAGAATGATAAATATGATATGTATGAATACAAATATGATCTACAATACTTAGCAAGATGCAATGTTCAGCAAAGCATAGGTTCACCAAAATGTTATGTATGAAAATGTGTCTGAAATAAAAAGGTAAAGTGTATAATTAATTAGATTCAATCAAACCCTTCTTTCACACATACATTCAAGGACATAGATCGAGCTAAGTCACAACTATGATAGAGGACTGAACTATAGGTCTGATGCTACTATGAGATGATTGGAAAGATATAATAGATTGATATTTTGTTAAAACCCTAGTCTAATTAGGCCTAAAACCTTAATTATGCAAAATCATAAATAAACAGACAAATCTGACAAATGCTCACACAGGAAGGCACTAAATGCATATTAGAAACTTACCAAGATTTGAATTTTAGAAAGTAGAAACTTTGGGGATGAAAGAGCGGGCACTTGTGTTCAATGTAGTACTTTTTTTGAGGGCTTTGGATCAAAATATGCTTTAGACTGTAAACTTCTCAGATATTTCCAGCACTGCCAAACTATAGGAAAAAAGAGTAGGTGCTTGTGTCTAATCAGGGATCTTTCCTATCATTTTGTTCAGATCTAGAATCTTTATGCTTTTCTCTAATCTCCCACAACTCCTCTCCACAAGATCCAACACCTGTAACCTGTAATCACAAGAGAGGGGTTGGGGGTTGTGGTGTTTAGGAGCTTGCCTTGATCAAGCCCTGGAATGACATTCAAGCCTTCCAACACCATTGTTAGAGAAAGAGTGTGTGTCCTTGGTGGATAGAGGCAAAAGCAAATGATATGATAAATTGATTGAAACATAAAGTAGATGTCACCTCGGAGGTGAAGTTCTCACGGGGAGATGAAGATCTTCACACCATGAGGAGATGGATTGATGAAGACAAATATACAACAAACAAGTACAAACACAACATAATAGTACTCTGCAACACAATGAAAGCCTTGAATATCCTTAGCACAAGATCCCAAGTTTGCATTATCCATCTAGGTTTAAGATGAAGTCCTAAACATGTTTATATATGCATTCCAGCTAAACATTCGTAATTCAAATTGAATAGGCTGACAAAGGGAAACCTTTTAACAGTCACTTTACTGACATTAAAGATTTCAGTTTGGACAAAATAGGTCTTGACTAGGGTGTGGGCGCCCAAGTCTAGGGTCCTATTTTGGGACTAGATTAAGAGTGGTCGCTAAGTTTCATTTGACATGGGTTTTGGGGGATTTTGCTTTGGGATTCATTTTTAACATGCATTATTAAATCTAAGGGAATTAGGAGCTAAACTTAGGAGGTAAAAGTCCTAAGTGGACATTTTACAACATAACATCAACAAATCAGGGAATTGGGAAAAAGGTGAACTCATGAACTAGTTCGCCAGTTCCTGATTTTTTTCAATTTGTTGACCAAGGCCTCAAACAAACAAATTTTCAAAGGGAAGAAATAATGACAAGGGGAAACATTATACTTAGAAATTTTTGGAATAAAAACCCCTAAAAAATGTCTCAAATCAGATCTAAATGAGGGATTTTGACTTCAAAGGCAAAAATAGGAAATTTAATGGATTTTTTGGGGCAAAATAAGGCATTTTGGGAGCTAGTTTTCTCAGGTCCAAAAAGTTATATTTTTCATTTTGTAGAATGGTGTAGAAAAGTTTACTCATTGTTTTTTCAAAAATCATAACATGCAAAAGAAGGCTTTGAACAAACAATTTTGGAATTTTGTAAAATCTATGTTTAAATATATGGCTTGGGCTCTAGACATATTAAATGAAGAGGTTATGATGTTTACCATTCCTAGGTGGGTGAAAATAAAGAACCTCCCCCAACAATTTTGGGCCTTCATTCCATAGTTAATGCATCCCTTGGGTAAGGTTCTGCAATTGGAAGAGACCAGAGCCTCACTACCACATTTAGATGTAAGATTTTTAATCTCCCTTAACTGATAAAATTAGGATTAACAAGGGGGATTACATTATATATTGTAGTATTGAATTGATGGGTGGGTTGAGTGCTTGTTTTCTCTATAAAAAAGAAGGCCATCATCCTAAAATAAAAAAGAATTAATAATAGATTTAATCCTAAATTCAAACAAAAATCTAATGAAAAAGCAAGTATGGATGATAAAATAAAAAAAGAGAAAGAAATGTCAAACGTGATTTATAAAGAAAAATCAATAAATGTTGATAAAAATGAGAGTCACATAGGGGACCCTCAAAATATTGCAGAACCCAATAATATTTCAGAATCTATGGATGAAGGGTCGTAAAAGAAACTTGATGATATTAAAAACTTCAGTAGTGACACTTTAAACTTGGAAGGGACTAACAATATGGCTAAGGTACCTGATGATAATAAAAAACTCAAAGAGAATGGTTAAGAACTTTTAATGGATAAAATTAGAGAATAAATATTGGCTGATAAGAATTAAAAGGAGGACACTCAAAAATTGTTGATATAGGTAGTCCTAGTGCACTAGAGCTAAAGGAGGATTCTAAGAATTTAACAAAGATTTACAACATTGGGGAGGAAGAAGAACATAAAAATGATGATGCCTCTCCCCTACTTAGCAAAGATGAGAAGATGATGGATGTTGACAAAATCTACAACAAGATTGATGAAAAAAGATGTAACAAATTAGTAGAGAAGATAGTGGGCAAAAAAATAAAAAGAAAAGGAAAGAAGAGAAGATCCTTAATTTTTTTTGGTAGACTACAGAAATCAAAAGATCCCTAGTACCCCTCAGATTGTAGATGATAATAAAATGCACTAGTTGGAATATTAGGGAATTGGAATCCCCTGATAAAAAGTATACCATTAGGGATTTTTTAATAAAAGGAAAGATGTTTATTTTCTGCTTCTTCAAGAAGTAAAAGATATTGGTTTCCAATTGGAAACTAATTTAAAATTTATCTCGAAAGATACAAAACAATTTGCTAGTAAGCATGATAAAGGGAGGGGTGTTGTAATTTCGATGAATAGTAAGTGGGCCAACATGGTTAAGGACTATGGTTGTCCTAAATGTAATAGAAGTGTCTAGGAAATTCTTGGAGTAGATAATTTAGTTTTTGGCATATGTGTATCTTATGCAACCAATAACTACATGGATAGAATAGAAATGTGGAGATGGTTAGAAACACTGTCAAGAAATCCTTAGATCATGGGTGGTGACTTCAATATGGTAGAATATATGGAGGATAAAATTTGGAGGTTTAGATATGAGTTGGAAAGGAAATGAGAAGTATCTTTGGAACAAAATGAAAAAGAACTTGAAGCTCTTTGATCCCCTGGAAAGAAGTAAAAAAGATAGTAAGGATATATGTCTTACTTGGTGTAATTCACAAAAGGAGGGACGAGAATTCATCATAGGCTTGATAGGTTCTATGCTAATGAAAATTATTTTAGTTTTGAACCAAGTGATAGTGGGAATAGAGTAAAAGTTCACCCTAATACCATTTCTGATCACCATTCTATTAAGGTCAAGATAGCTTTGCCTAAATATGGTAAGGAGGATAAGATCAAGAGATATAGTGTCATCAAGCTCAATATAGATTTTCTTAAATTTCAAGATTACAATGATGGGATTTTTACTTCAAGAGAGATTAACATAAATATTCTTCAGAATTTATCATAGATTGAATTATGGAATGTTAACACTAAAGGCCAGAGAACCATTTTTAGACAATTAGTAAGAAACTAGAAATGGATAGGAGAAAAGTGGAAGATAAACTTCAAGAGAATCTTTATAACATGGAGAGTCTTTTGTAGAGGGGTTCTAGTAATGACTCTCTTGTGACTATGATGGAAGATACTAAACATAAGTTGAGATGTTTACAAACTAAGAAGGCACAAGGTATGAAGGTGAGAGCCAAAATGAATTTTCTTAAGGCAGGAGATAAGGGAACTTTTTTTAATTTAATTTTTCAAGATCTAGAATATTAAAAAAGAAATTGGACCCATTTGAGTTGATAATGTGCAGACAATTGATATTAATAGTATAAAGTAGGAATTTACAAAATTTTGCCAAGGGCTCTTCACTACCAATGATAAAAATATGGCTTGTCAGAATGCTCAGAATATTTGTAGACAATTGATTCCAAGGAAAATGAGTGAGGAGGATACCAAAAGCCTAAATAGTGGCATTAATAAAGAGGAGATTATAAGAGCTATAGACAATTTTAAGAATGACATATCACCTAGTTTTGATGGTTTGCCAGATGAGTTCTATAACAAGAATATTGACTAGATTGTGGATGATCTATGGTTGGTTTATAAAGCCATTAACAAAGGCTCATTGGGGAGTAATATTAATAGGGGCATCATCAAGCTCTTGCCTATGGAAGGTGATAAAGGTCTGATTAGAAATTGGAGACCAATTAATCACCTTAATATTTCTTATAAGGTTATGGCTAAAGTATTGGCATTGAGATTGACATCTATATTTTACCAAAGTTTGTCAATGCTTCATAAGCTGGTTTTATTAAGGGAAGGTATATCTTGGAAAATCTAATAACCAATTGGGAAGCTAGGAATTGGGCTAATGTTACTAATCAAAATGCTTGCATGCTTCTATTAGATTTTGAGAAGGCTTATAACAGAGTTGAATGGTCTTTTATCATTATGACTCTTGACACTTTTGGTTTTCCTTTGAAATTTTGTGATATGGTTAATGTCTTATTTAGATATGTTATCACACATATTGATGTCAATGGGTTATTAATAGATCTTTTTTGTCTTCAAAGATTTATTAGACATGGATGACCACTTTCTCAGGTGTCGTTTTTGTCATAGCCTCTGAAGCCTAACACTTCGTTCTAACATTTTCTAGTAATGGTGAGAAACTAAATAGATTGACTTTACCAAATGGTGAAGAACTTATCAACATCCAATTTATAGATGACACTGCAATCTTTGTAGATATGGAGGAAAATAATTTTGGTAATCTAATGGGGAAACTTAAAATTTTCTATAATGGCTCTGGTGCTAAAATATCTGTTAGTAAATCTATCCTTCTTAGTTAGGTTGAAAATCCTCCTAAATGGTTCAATAAACATGGGCTTTTGTGGGGAGAGCCTAATAAGAAACTAAGATATCTTAGTATACCCTTTTCTATTAGCCTATCCTTAAAAGATATGTGGAATTGGGTTCATGATTAAATTGATAGAAGGCTAACTAAATGGAATAAACAATATCTCTTAATGGCTAGGAGAGTGCAAATATGTTAGAAGATCCTTTCCTCATACAATATCTATTACTCTTCTATTTGTTTTTTCAATAGTAGCCACATTAATGAAATTTAGAAGAAGATTAGGAAATTTCTTTGGTCTAATGGTAAAGGAAAAAAAAGGAGTTGATATTAAGTGGGAATGGTGTTGTTTGAATAAATAAATTAGTGGCTAGGGATTAAAATATTTGAAGATCCAAGGGATAGCTCTGGCTATCAAATGAATAATCAAATTGTTTGATGGTGATGAGCCATGGAAAATTTTGGTGAGAAACAACATTCAGTTGGTTGTACCAAAGAATGCTAGACATTGGAAGGGTCTTCACCTAGATGATGTATTATTTGGTAGATTCTTTGTTTCCTCCTTTGGCTCTAGAGTGTTTAGAATGTCTGTAGAAGACCTAGGAAATGGTGAGAATGTACATAAAGGAATGTAATGCATGGAACCAAACTGGGAGACAAGTCTGCAGTTTCAGATCCATTTGGTGGAGTCTTTAATGGAAGAATAAACCTTTAGACCTCTTACAGGAGTGTTCAACTAGAAAATGGAACAATAGAGGGATAAGTACTTTTAATCATATTTTGAATGATGGGTATTTGAAAGATTGTAATGATATTAGTAATGCATTTGGTCCCCCTCATTTTTAGACATTTTCTATCCTTAAAAAAGAATGTTTTGAATTACAATTTCCCATCAAACTCAAGTTTAACACTGAAGTTTATGATAATATAAAATGGGATGATGGTTCTTCCTTGCTCAAAATTGGTCCTAGAAAGATATATGATACGATGACTAACTTCTAGGATGTCACCAATTTTGTCAATGATTGTTGGAACTTAAAGTTAAGCCATAACCAGTGGTGCAAAATTTTTAAGTTCTATTGATCTAATGTCTTAGAGCCTAAAAAATCTTGTTTTAGGTGGTTATTGTTGGTCAAAAATCTTGTTGTTGGAACTAACTATTTCATTTCTAACCCAGTTAAAAAGATTTGTACCTTCTACAAGCTCCCTAAATTTGTTGAGTGCCTATTTTTTATTGTGATTTTTCCAAAAGTATTTGGTGCTTGTGTTTTTTCTAGTCTTGAAGGTTTGGGTAGAAAGAGTAGCATTACATGGAAAGAAATTTTATTTGGCTATGTGGAGGGGTTGAAATTTGTTTACAACCAATTTTGGCTTATTTTGACCATTGATATTTTTAGGGATTTGTGGAAATTAAGAAACGAAGAGAAGTTTCAGGGCAAGAGGAGAGATCTTACTGAGTCTTCAAGAAGACTCATTTTTCATAATGTTACTATGCGAGTTCTAATGATGCTTGAGATTTATAAAGACATGTTTCTTGAATTAATGGATGAAGGAAAAACTTGCTTGGAGAGGTCTAAGATTATAACTACCAAGTTTTAGCCCCATGATGCCAGGAAGATAGATGACCAGTTTCTTAAGCATTATATGAAATTTCACGAGAGATACAATAAAAACTTTACATTCAGCATGTTGCTAGAGGACATAGGATTGAAGTATAAAGAGACACCACTAGGGGCTGAGCTAGAAGTAGTAAGAGACAATGATGCTATCTCTACTATCACTCCTCTGATTGGTACATTTGGAGAACTAGACAGATACAACAAAAGCTGGAACAAATGAAAATTTTGCACAAGGCAAGATTAATGGAAGACCTAGTTCACATTGATATACTATGTTTGTTGATGTAATGAATCCATTTTTGAAAGGAATAAAGGTATGTAGAAAACACTTCCTACACTGATCTACTGAGAAAAGATTTATGCAAATTTTTACTTTTATAGTTATAGATTAAGATGCACATTAATAGAAAGGTAATAACAATATTCAAATACAAAACTCACAACACAAGATATACATGGGGAAAAACCTTTCAGGTAAAAAACCCCACACTCCAAAGCCACCCAATATATTATTCAGGAATCAAGAAGATTACAATATACTTGCAGAACAAGCTTTCATAGGAGTATTAATCAACTAGAGATCTAGAGGTAACTAAACATCTATAAGACTCTTACACACAACCTCCATCTCAAGCTCCTGATACATAGGAGATACAATATAGTAAACTATCAATGGTAATTATAAAACCATGAGCCAAAACCACTCAAAAGTGGAACCCAAATTATCTCCAATCAAAGATGCCTTGTGATGTGCCAAATAACACACCAACACATGTAACTCTCCCCTTTACAACTCTTTTAAGTGTCCAACACATTTTTACATTTCCCAGAAATTGGAGGTCCAACTTCTAGAGGCTATAACTTTTGATTCGAGTGTCTGATTGACAAACCATTTAATGCGTTGGAAAGCTCGTGAAGATATATATTGAGCTATAACCTATTTTTCTGGTTATGACAACTTTTGATACATTTAGGTACCTCTAAGTGCCTCAAAAATAAGTTTGAAACTTTTTCCAGCAGTTTCAAAAAATAGAAACTTTAATATCTATCGATCTAGGTATGATCATGTGTCGAAACTCACTCGAGATATTTAATTAGTAATTCCACACCTTTTGGTAAAATTTTGGGTCGATCCAAGATCAAATGTAGAGTTACTAAAAATAGTAAGTCCCACCATTTTTAGCCCTTTTGGAAACTTTGAAAGTTCTAAACCATTCTTCAAGATAAAGGGTATTCGAAATGAGCAAAACTAGGAAGAATAGTAACCTTTCATAGTTGCAAGGTTGGGACACTTTTCCTAACATTTTTCCACTTGTCAAACACCTTACAAGAGCAAAGGGTGTATCAACACACTGATTTAATTGCTAGGGGCTGAGAGGCCCATAGACTCTGAACACCATCTAAACTTCTCTATGCTCACAGGTTTTATCAAGGAATCTGCAACATTCGTCAAAGTGTCAACTTTCTCCAAGTTTACCTTCCCATCCTCTACTATGTCACAAACAAAATGGTATTGGATATCAATATGCTTAGTCCTCACATGGAATGTAGGATTCTTTGCCAAACATATGTGATGCAGAGGCATCCACACTATAACCTTACAATACAGCATGGATGTCTGCAGCCCATCATCATCATCATCATCACCATCATCATCATATTTTGCTTAACACTGTCAGCATCATCATCATATTTCCTGTGCCGACCGATATCCTCCTGATGACAAGCCTTCGCCCTTTCGCATGTCAACAACATCACCTTACTCGATTATCGACAGCATCATCATGTTCGACCAGCGCGAACATCCTCCTGACGTCCACTGTTCACTTCAGCGACAACTTCGACCTTCACTATCTTCAGCATCATGATATTCAACATCATGAAAATCAACAGGATAAAGAACATCCGGTTCCTCCCATTTATCCTGATGATGACCAACCTTCACTTCTCGCACCGTCCCTTTGATGCTGACGTCACCCGATATCCTGATGACGTATATCCTGATGATGATGACGTCACCCGCAGCTCCTTAATATCCTGCTGCTCCGAAATATCCTGATGATGTATATCCTGATGATGATGACATCATATCCTGCTGTTGGCCAAACTTAGCTTTTTCAGCCCGCGATCAAGCCGATCTTCAACCTGATGCCGATACGCTCCTCCTCGGCTCCTCCTGATGATGTCGTTTTAACAACTTTTCAACCTTAGCGGATTTTCACTGTTCTGATCCGCCAAACTTCCTGGGATGACTCGATCCACTCTCAGGGTGATCTTCCAACTCAAACTTATCAGCTCGACCTAGCACATGCCCATGCTAGGGTCTTCAACACCTTTCAACCGCGATCCTGCACACCTGCATGCAAACAAACAAACTAACACCTACCCTACTGTACATAACCATTCCACCGATCAGACGAATCAACCGGTGGAATGGATCAGTGAATCCATACAGCCACCAAACCAGCAAATCGATCAAGCAATGGAATTCAACAGAGGATGAACACAAACATGAACACTTTATTTGATTTCAAAAGATGCAACTACAATGACCAGTTTCTCTCTCAGTCTCACTCCCTGCAACCTAGCTCGATCGATGATCTATAGTCAACCGATCCTCATGCTTAAATAGGTTTTCCTTCGAGTACTACTGACCCGACTCCAAGCGGCTGGGAACTCTCCAGGCGGCTGGGAGATCCAACCAGTCCTACAGCATGACAGCTGTTCTAACAAACTACCTAAAAATAGTAAAAGCATGGTCAGCATGATCTTATCATGATCAGCATGACCTTATTACATGCATTTGGTCTTATCAGACCTTCTTGGAAACATAAACAAGACTCAAACTAACTAACTGCCTCATGAAGGCCAGCTGTCAGGTAGGTGCTCCTGCACCAATATGGCACTCTAGCTATCACAACAAATAGTAATCTTCCTTGAATCAAACCCAACATCGAAACACAAACTCTTAAGCCAAATATCTTATTTACAAGCATGAGTTGCTACCATGTACATAGATTTAGTAGTGAACAAAATGACCACAGGTTGCCACTTACTCTCCCAACTAATAGCACCACTAAACATAGTGAACACATAAGCATTGGTGGATCTCCTGCTGTCAAAGTCACCTGCCCAATCTGAATCCACAAATCCATGAATACTTACAAAATGCTGAGATCTAGTATGATAAACATGATAGCATAAGGAATACTCAGAAGTACCCTGCAAATATCTGAATACTCTCTTCATTGCATCTCAACGTACTCGTCCAGGATTAGCCATAAATGGACTAAGGACTCCCACTTCTTGGGCAATGTCTAGTTTTGTACAGATCATCACATACATCAAACTGTCAACCGCACTAGCATAAGCAACTTTGTTGATATCATGCATCTCCAAAGGAGACTTTGGACAATCTGTAATATATAACTTTGTCCCAATCATAATAGGAATAGTCAAAGGTCTGCAATCTACCATGTTGAATCTCTCCAACATAGTGTTAACATACTTACTGTAGCCTAACCAAATTTTTCTATTTGCTCTATCTCTTCTTATCTCCATCCCTATAATTACCGAGTTGCCCCTAGATTTTTCATCTCAAACTGTTCTGACAACTGAGA
Source organism: Cunninghamia lanceolata (assembly GCA_027924645.1). Classification (NCBI taxonomy): domain Eukaryota; kingdom Viridiplantae; phylum Streptophyta; class Pinopsida; order Cupressales; family Cupressaceae; genus Cunninghamia; species Cunninghamia lanceolata. The sequence continues at coordinate 10,374,210 of BSBN01000937.1, read as the reverse complement.
CTTCAAATTAGAAATCAAGATTTTACCATTCTGAATGAGTAACATATCATCATGTTGGGTGACTATTTTATCTTCAACTAACTGAAGGCAAAATGGGTATATCAACCACAGTACAACAAGATAAATCTCTCCTCTCAACAAGGGGAGGTTCCCTATCAATTATTATAACTTTATTTTAAACTACAACTAACTTGGGGGTGTGATCATACCATCCATTTCTCTTTTTTCAGAAATGATGTTTACAATATATTATGATTTCAACAAAACTGATATAAGGCCAAGAACTATGAATTACAACAAAATCCACAGAAACACAAAGTCTTCCGTTACTTTGTTCACCAACGAGAAATAAAATGATTCAGAGTAAAGTGCAGCCCAAAGTCTTCACTATATGCCAAAATGAGATAAATAGATTAGAGATAACAACTTGCAGCACAAAGTCTTCAAGCTATTTCTCATTCACGAACACCACACAATTCTCACAAATGATTTTATAACTCAAAGTTTATTAAAATCAGATTTAGAATACTCCTTAATCACTTGAAATAAACCCTCACACTTCAATTACTTATCAAAGATAATATGATAGCAAAGACATAAGAACAATTCTATCATAAAACAAATCGCTCCAAGACAAAGATTGGAATTCAACTTGCTCTCTTGTATTGATAAATATCTAAAAATTGATTTACACAAATAAGCAGAAAGTCTCAACTTGCTTCTCAATTCAGCAGAGTTTTGCTACAATAGATAAAAGATAATATTTACAAAAGAGGCCCTCTTTATTTATAGGGAGAGGCCTTGGGAAAATTTAGGAAAAACCTAACTACTTTGACTTATTCAAAAATAGGAGTCCTTATTGACTTGGGACTTTCTATATTTTTACATGTAATTACATATGAAAAATGTACATGTAAAAATGTCCAAAATTGGTTTGAAAGTACATGTGAAAAACAGAAAATAGACTAGGGAAAAAAACAACTACTTCAATTTGTGTCACCACTTTCCTCATGTGATGATCATACATAGTGAAAGACGCTTGCATCTCAATGCTATCTGGGTTGAATGCGTTCCTGAAGATCATCCTGGCTCTCACTATGGCATCCCTTACTGTAGTGATTGATTTTGCATGACCAGTTAACCTAGTTTTCAGATTATCCAAAGTTAACTGGTTGTCTAAAATATTGTCCACAAAAGTCATTGAAAATGCTTTATCCTCGAATTCTTTCTGGAACATGTCTTCAAATTCCTGAACCATTTCTTCTATAGAAAGAAATTGGTTGTCCTGTGATACCAGCTTACAAGGTAACTCCTCCAACTTATGCAAAAGGTTGACATCATTTTGTTCACTGATTTCCTTTGCAGCTTCAACACCTCTGTAGCAGGAGGGCACATAAACACCTTGTCAATGAACTTAGGATCCAACCTGATTATCACATTACCACTGGCGTCCACCACATCTCTAGTGTCTTTGTTATAGAAATGGGCACACTGAAGAATAAATTATGTGTTGTGAGCTGCCACTGGAGAAGATGACACCAGATGAATATTACTTTCAATTATCTTCTTCATCATAGCACTGGGGTTGCTTGACTTGGTTCTCTCTACAAACTCAGCCATATCCACATGGCCAATCTTTGTATCTCTAATGTCATCAACATTAGAAGTGACTGAGGTGATTGGGAAAACACCTTGATATTTATACTTCATCGCTTTTGATTTCTTCAGGGACAACTCAATCATTTAGATGAGCTTTCACCAAGAAGAAGTTTGATGTAGAATGAAGCTCCACAGAAGAAACTACAGCAAAAAGTCATGATCATGCAATTAGGGAAAATACTGGCAATCTAGGAAAATTGCATGTTGATGATCACTACTATGGGAACGCACTTGAAAAAGGGCTATAGAGTGAGCTAGCCAAAAATCAGAGGAAAAGTGGGCTTAGAAAATCAAAACTAGAAATTTTCCAGAGTTAGGAAAATTTGGGATAGTTTTTGCATGGGCAGAAAAATTTGCTGCGTTTACATATGAGGGTTTTGCTTATATGTGCATTGGCGGTAAAATTCACCACCACTGCATGTGAGAAGGGTTTGAAGTTGGTATGAGTGGTAAATTTTGCAGCTACCGTAGGTAATAGATTTTGGAATTGATGTCAAAGCAGTAAAAACTACCGCTTCCGTATGAGGTATGAATCGAAAAGTCTTCGTGTAAGGGCGGCGAAATCTGCCACCCATACACCATACAAAAATTTGTGAACATACACCCGCGGTGAATTTTGCCGACTCCGTATGAGGTTGGATCGCAAGGTCTTCAGTGTTTGATCGACAAACTTCGGCGACGATGCATAATAGTAGGAATTGATCTTCTCAGTGTTCGATCGGTGAAAATGGCTGACACTGCACAATGGTATATGGCAAAGGTTTTAATGGTATAAGTGGTGAAACTGCCGACCTACCTAGGGCACAACTGGTCAGGTTTTAAGGAAAAACAAATCTGATTCATAAACGAACCAGGACAAGTAGAAAAACAAGCGCAAAACCACAATAACAACAAACAAACACAAAACAAAAACCTAACAAAACAATATTTAGAAAATGCACCGATAGTTATATCAAACTAAACATTTGAGAAGAGAAACGGGAGCAAAAGAGAGGTTTACCTGTAGCGCCGGCGACAAACCCTAACTGTGATGATGAATTCGATTGAGCGAATGGCGCGAGGGAAGGCTTACAGACCGGCGAGGCAGGAGGAAAAATGATAAAAAGAATGATCAAATAAGTATTTAAAACCCAAAAACTGATATTAAATGAATGGCATGAGTGGCCATTAATGGTACTCAGTGTCAAAGATTTCAAAAATCTTGCTCGAGTGGGAGTTTCGGCCGCTCCGGCACGAAGGTCAACAAACATGAGATGGCGGCAAAATTCACCGACCATGCAAGAAAATGGAGGAAAATATGTAATGGCAGTTGCCGCATTTACATATTTAATGAAAAACACATGCAAGAGCGGCAAAAAATGCTGCTATTGCATATAATAAAACAAGTTAAAAAAAAAGATATGCAGGAGCGGCAAAAAATGCCGCTACTGCATATGAAAACTAAAAATTTTACTAACTCTTGAAAAGTGGGTAAAATTGACATTCTAATCAATTTACGACTTAAACTATATTCATGAATATCAAGAAACTAATTCAAAGGAATGTCATAAACCAGTCTAGAATATTAAATGACTTCGCGCGAGATCAAGGGAATCTTGTCTTGATTTGCGAACTTAGAGTGTAGATCATGAAACGGACAAGTTTCGTGGGGGTTGTCTACAAAAACAAGCATAGCTGATTTTGAGAACAACACATCAACATACAATGCAATAATGATCTAATGTGATCATTGTCAAACTTGTAATAAACAGAATGATATGATTTCAATCTCAGAAATCCAATACTCAACACAAAGGCATTAAACTTTTGGTACCACATCCTAGGAGAATGTTTCAAACCATACAAAGACTTTTTCAACTTGCAAACTAGATTTTCTTTACCTTTCACCATGTAGTTCTCTAGCTGTGACATATAGATTTCCTCCTCCAAGTCACCACAAAGGAATGTTGTCTTCACATCCATCTATTCCACTTCTAGATCATATGCTGTTGCAAGAGATAATAGGAACTAAACAGATGTCAGCTTTGAAACAAGAGAGAAAATCTCACCATAGTGAATTCCCTCCACCTGAGAATACCCCTTCATAACCAATCTAGCCTTATATTTCTCAACACTGCCATCTACACCAAATTTTAGTTTCGTCCTTCAGGCAAAGGCACCAAGTCCCAAGTATTATTATTTCCCAAAGAAGCCATATCCTCTTCCATGGCCTCCTTCAAAGGAACCTACATCTTCCATACCCATAGATTATTTCACAGTTCTAGGCTCATTAGTGTTTGAAATCAAAGCAAAAATACAATTGGAATCATGCAATGAATAACCAAACCTATCAGGTTGCTGCCTTATCTACATGGACCTCCTCAAAGATTGAGGTTGAGGTTCTTCATCCTCTTCTAAACTTTCAGAGATATTAGAGCTCTCCTCATTATCAGGTCCAATAGATGTTTTTGGTTAAACTTACTCAGGGGTGGAAGGAAGCTGAACCACATCCTCTTTGTTCTCTTCTTTCTCTAGCTACAACACAACAAAAGAAGGATTGAGCTCTCTAAAGATCACACTTCTGCTATACAGAACTCTCTCAGCTGTTAAATCCCAAAGCTTGTACCCTCTCACACTGATGCCATAACCAATGAAGATACACTTCACAACCTTGTTCTCCAACTTAGACCTCTTCTCCTTAGGCACATGTGCATATGCCTCACAACCAAATACTCGAATATGTCTCAATGAAGGCATTTTACCGAACTATGCCTCCATAGGTGTCTTATCAATGAGCGTTGATGTAGGAGCCCTGTTAACTAGGAGCAAGCAGTAGCAACAGGTTTAGCCCAAAACTTTAGTTCAAGGCTAGCTCCACTTAGCATACTCCTTTCCCTCTCCATCAATGTTCTATTCATCCTCTTTGTAACTCCATTCTTCTGAGGGGTATATGGAGTTGTCTTGTGCCTCTCAATCCCCCATTCTTTATAGAACTTTTCAAAATCTACTGAACAAAACTCACAACCATTGTCAGTCGTCAAACACTTTATCTTTCTATCCTTCTAACTCTCTACAAGAACTTTGAACTCTTTGAATCTACTAAAGACTTCAGATTTTCTTCTAAGGAAATAAATCCATTCCCTTCTACTATAATCATCAATGAATGAAACAAAGTACATAGATTTTGAAATCAAAGGAACATTAACAAGACTAAACACATTAGAATAAATCAAGTCCAAAACCTCAGAAGATTTGTGAGAACTGGAATAAAAATGAATGCATTTTTGTTTTCCATAAATGCAATGTTCACAGAAATCAAATCAAGGTTACAATCATTCATAGCCTCAACAAGATTTTTATTTTTTAGGGTCCTCATACCCTTTTCACCAATGTGACCAAGCCTTTGGTGCCATAACATTGTCTTCTTAGCTAGAAGTTTCATCTCCATAGAATGAGCACCCTCAGGTCCCCAGAAAGCACGACCATCAGAAGTAGATGCAACAGTCCTCTTCGCCATTGCTTCCAGTGGTGAGGATGAAGACTCTGAAGCTCTCTTCTTCGAAATAAAGGCACTATTACACTAAACCGTGCATGCATCAAGCTGACATAGAGTTCCAATCTGAACACCCTTAGCTACCACTATAGATCCTCTATTCATCTTGCATCCTCCATTCGAGAAAACAACCTGCACACCCACATCATTCAACTTACTTAATAAAGAAGGTTCCATTCCAAACCAAGAATATCCAGAACACCATTAATTCCCTTTACTTGTCCATCAGGGAATCAAATCAAGACTCTTCCACAACCAACAATCTTCATGTGAGAATCATCATCCAAGTACACCTTTCCACCATCGTATTCTTCATAATTTAAATACCAACCCTGATGTGAGATCATGTGAAAATATGCACCAAAGTTAATAAGCCACACATCCTCTGTTTCATGTGTTGCCAAGACAATGACAAACACTTCTCCTTCATTCTGACCTCAGACTTGTCAAAATCCAAATCATAGTTCTTATTTTTCTTTTTTGTCCTCCTTGCACTCCTTACAGAAGTGACCAAGTTTTTTGCAGTTCCAACACAGGGCCTTGGACTTTTCAGGAGACTTAGATCTCCCACAGGATTTGGATCTTCCTTTTTCTTCTTTCTTCTTATCTTTTTTTTTCCTTCTCTTTAGATCTACCACAAACCACAAGAGCCTCCTTAACTGATTCAGAAGACTCTCTATGCATCTCTTCAGGCATCAATGAAGAAACCACTTCATCCATCTTGAATATGGTAGTGGTACTCCCAATGGCCATAACAAGGTGATCTCACAAATCTGGTAAGGAACACAGTAATGTCATACATCGATCCTCCTCCTCCATCTTCACACCAACAAAGGTCAACTTGGTAACAAGCATATTGAATGTATTCAAGTGATCAATGACAGGTCCTCCATCTAGCATCCTGTTGGTGATTATTTTGATGCAATCATAACAATGAGTTAAAATTCACATATAATGAACTGAAACTATACTTGAAAGATAAGAAGGAATCGTTTAAGATTCACTTAATCCCAAGTCTACAATGGTCAGGTCTTGACCTGTTGGTCAAATTTAGTTGGTCAATGTGAAGCTGTAATATTCAAGGGGCCTTACATAGTTTAGGGTTTCTTTTTTTGGTTTACTAGACTCAAACTATGCAAAAATATCATGAGATATGTCAATACTTTTTCATTCCTTTGCATAAAAGTGTTACTGTGCTGCAAAGCTTTAGATGGTTGTCTTGAGTTATTGCAGCCTTCCTCTTTATATATTTATGAAAACTTGTCTACTTTTAACTCTGTTTGTTCATGCTTCTTCAAATATGAGACAAATTTCCTTCAAATTTCTATGTTTTCAGCTAAATATTTCAAATGGGTTGGGAAAAGTTAGAAAGATCTAATCTAAACCTCATTTAAATCTACCAAAGGATTTAATTGTTCTGTTATGCACTATGTAAATCATATAACAATTTGATCAAATCCACAGTAAAAACCTTAAATGTAAGTTCTGAGCATTTTCACAAACATACATGTAAAATTGCAAGCTCTTAAAGAAAATATTTTAAAACACAAAGAAGAGCAGGAGAACACTCAGAAGATAGATGCAGAACTCCAGATTCTATTGTATTAGAAACAAACAGTCATACATGATTTACAATGTTGGAATGACTCTTAGTTTCATTGATCAAATTACAGAGAACTTACAAGCTTTACAGATACAATAAGGAAGCCAGATGTTCCACGCACTCCTTACTGCAGACAACAGGCGACCTCCTCTAAACTAAACTATGCCCAGAAAGAATCTACAATTCTGGCAAAATGCTAAAAATCCCTGTGTGTATATTACAATGTATTAAGGCACAATATATAGACTTTCTAATTGTCCTCAATACAACCCAAAACCTTAATGGTTAAGCAATGGTTCAAACCCTAGGTTACAGCATTGAATGCAGGTGAACTAATTTCCCAAAAATATCTCTAAATATGTGTCAAATCTGGGTGAAAATATGCTCCTTTCTGAAACCCTAGTAGTTTAGAAGTAAATTATGCAACCTACTATCATTATGTTTTATCTGCATTTTGGGTCTTCTCATTGATGTCCCTTGACTTTCTGCACTTCCTCCTCATCTTCAATTGGCTTCTGCAATCTGATCTTCTTCTCGTGATGTCATTGCCATTAAGTTTCAGCTTCCTCTTCCAGCTGCTAACCTGCAAAAATAGACCAGCAATAAGTACCATTGATTATTAAACAACCACTTTCGAAACACCTGTTAGATCCAAGTGGGGCTGAGCAAAATTGCAACTATTGGGTCAAAATCTATAAAAAATGCGTTCATACGTTCATACTGTGTCAAAAAATTACCGAGTCAACCATCGTAGACCAAAAACGATGCAAACGCAAGGTCAAAGTGTGTCAAAAACCCTAAAAAACCTACCGCTAAATGTTTCCTACCTATCGGTGCCTAAAAACCACATCGGTGGACCCTAAAGATTGCCCACTGACTTCCTGTGTCTAGCCGAAAAACGGCCCCTTATCTGCCTTTAATAGAAATGGTGCCCTCAGAGAGTGACACGTGGCGTGTTCTGCGCGAGGGGCTTATGAAACTGTTACTCTATGCGGAAGGTGACACTTGTCGCCACCCACGCTTCCTAGAAACTATTCCCAAAACTTTGAGACTCTCACAGAAAGTGACACTTGTCACTATCTGTACGACCGTTGCAACTTTTAGAAACTGTGGGAGCACTTTGAAACTTGTTTGTAGAAGGCACCATGTGGCGTCTTCCGTGCAACTGCTAAGATACTTGGGGCTCGGTGGGTCATCCTTCGGAGTGTGACACTTGTCACGCTCCGCGGAGCCCTTGAAACTTTTAGAAACTATGGCGGAAGGGGCCACGTGGTGTCTTCCGCGCAACCATTGAAACTGTTTGGAAACTCTTGCAGAAGGTGACATGTGTCGTCTTCAACACAGCTTTTGAAACATTTAGAAACTTTTAAGGGAACCTACGGAAAGCGACACTTGGCGCATTCCGCGCGAGCGTTAGAAACTGTTAAGAGACTTAAGAGGGACCTGCAGAGAGTGACACTTGTCACACTCTGTGGAGCTTTGAAACTTGTTTGAAACCTTCGTGGAAGGCGCCACATGGTGTCTTCCACGTAACTTTGAAACTTTTGCGGAAGGCACCATGTGGCGTCTTCCACGTAACTTTGAAACTTCTTGAAACTTTTGGAAACTTTCGAAGGACCTGCGGAGAGTGACAAGTGTCACTTTCCGCGTGATTATTTGAATCTTTAAGGGGCTAATAGAAACTCTGCGGAGAGTGACACATGGCATGGTTCGCGCTGCTGTTTAAACTTTAAGGAACTACTGCGGAAGGCACCACGTGGTGTCTTCTGTACAACTCTTGAAACTATTTAGAAACTTTAACGGGACCCGCAGATGGTTTAAATTTCAAAGGGGCTATTGCGGAAGGTGACAAGTGGCACCTTCCACGCAACACTGGAAACTCTTTGAAACCGCTGTGAAACTCATGAAACCATCGCGGAAGGTGCCACGTGGTGTCTTCCGTGCAACCATTGAAACTATTTGAAAACTCTCAAGAAACATTTGAAACTTTGAACTATTTAAACCCTGTAGTGCATTTTACCAAAATGGGCATAACTTGCAAAATATGGCAAATTTTTAGATGATTCAAAAAGTAACCCTAGCTTATTTTTGACAAGGAATCCAATCATACCATGTACTGGCACTCAAAATACATTTTCTCACTAATTTTATCAAGGTTTGTAAATTTCACTCTCTTTTCCCTTACCACCAAGGATAGACCCACAAAAACAAAAGCAAAAAGCAAAGCCACAGCAGGGGTCCCTATTTTGCTAAGGAGTAAAATGGGGCGTGTTGTGAACATCACAACATATCCACAGAGAAAATAATTTATTTTATAGGAATAACTTGTTCACCAGGGATTTAGCTTGATAAACATCTTCAAGATTCTTCCAAAGATCCTTTGTAGTCTTCTCTTCATAGATATTTAGGAGGAATGGATCAACCAAACTAAGTCTTATCAAACCCTGAGATTTTCCATCTTTGAGATCCCAGTCTGCTTGAGACATTGCCATTGGTTTTGTACCAGATATGGCATCCCATAAGTCCTGATCTACAAGCATATTCTCCATTTTGAGTTTCCACAAATTGAAATTACTGCCATTAAAATTCTCTATCTCAAACCTCCTAGATGTGCTTGCGATCTCTTTCCTACAACAAAGATTTCAAAATCCTCTACACAAGCTCCCATCAAATGAAGATCAGCTCAAAGAACCCTCTACCTAACAATTAGAACCAAAGGTGATTAGGATCTTATACCAACTGAAAGGAAGCAAGGTGTGTGAAAAATGCTTCCTACACTGATCTACTGAGGAAAGATTTATGCAAAATTTAACTTTTACAATTATAGATTAAGATGCACATTAACAGAAAGGTAATAACAATATTCAAATGCAAAACTCACAACACAAGATATATGTGGGGAAAACTCTTTCAAGTAAAAAACCTCACACTCCAAAGCCACCTAATATATTATTCGAGAATCAATAAGATTATAATGTACTTGCAGAGAAATCTTTCATAGAACTATTAATCAACTAGAGATCTGGAGGTAACCAAACATCTATAAGACTCTTACACACAACCTCCATCTCAAGCTCCTGATATATAGGAGATACAATACAATAAACCGTCAATGGTAATTACAAAACCATGAGCCAAAACCACCCAAAAGTGGTGCCCAAATTATCTCATCAAGGATGCCTTGTGTTGTGCCAAATCAAACATCAAAATGTGTAACTCTCCCCTTTAAAGCTCTTTTAATTGTCTAACATGTTTTTACATTTCCCAAAAATAGGAGGTCCAAATTCGGGAGGCCATAACTTTTAATCTAGGTGCTCGATTGATGAACCATTTAATGCGTTAGAAAACTCATGAAGAGATCTTTCAAGAGCTATAACCTAATTCACCAGTTACAACAAATTTTGTGATGTTTAGGGACTTCTAAGTGCCTCAAAACTGAGTTCAAAACTTTTTTTGATAGTTTCAAAAAATAGAAACTTTAATATCTCGCAATCCAAGTATGATCTTGGTTGAAACTCACTCGAGATCTTTACTTAGTAGTTCTGCACCTTTTGAAAAAATTTATGGTCCATCCGAGATCAAATGTAGAGTTACTAAAAATAGTAAGTTTCTCTATTTTTATCCCTTTTGAAAAATTTGAAAGTTCTAAACCATTCTTCAAGACAAAAGATATTCGAAAAGACCAAAATTAGGAAGAATAATAACCTTTCGTAGTTGCAAGGTTGAGACACTTTTCTAACATTCTCCTACTTCTCGAACACCTTGCAAGAGAAAAGGGAGTATCAACACCATGATTTAATTGCTAGGGGCCGAGAGGCCCATAGACTCTGAAGACCATCTAAACTTCTCTCTGCTCACGAGTTTTGTCAAGGAATCTGCAACATTCATCAAAGTGTCAAATTTCTCCAAGTTTACCTTCCCATCCTCTACCATGTCATGAACAAAATGGTATTGGACATCAATATGGTTAGTCCTCATGTGGAATGTAAGATTCTTCAATAAACATATGGCACTCTGACTGTCACAACAAATAGTAATCTTCCCTACATCAAACCCAATATCAGAACACAATCTCTTAAGCCAAATGGCTTCTTTACAAGCATGATTTTATTCCATGTACTCAGCTTCACTATTGGACAAAGTGACCATAGGTTGCTACTTACTCATCCAACTAATAGCACCACCAAACATAGTGAACACATAAGCATGAGTGGAACTCTTGTTGTCAATGTCACCTGCCCAATCTAAATCCACAAATCCATGGATACTTACACAATGCTGAGATATAGTAGGATAACCGTGATAGCATAAGAAGTACTCAAAAGTACCCCACAAATATCTGAATACTCTCTTCACTGCATCCCGATGTACCCATCTAGGATTAGTCATAAATTAACTAAGGACTCCCACTACTTGGGCAATGTTTGGTCTTGTACAGACCATCACATACATCAAACTGCCAACCACACTAGCATAATGAACTCTTCTCATATCTTGCATCTTAGAAGGAGACTTTGGACAATGTGCAATAGATAACTTGGTCCCCATTGTAACAGGAACAGTCAAAGCTCTGCAATCTACCATGTTGAATCTCTCCAACATAGTGTTAACATACTCTCTCTGGCCTAACCAAAGTTTTCTATTTTCTCTATCTCTTCTTATCTCCATCCCTAGAATGTACCGATTTGCCCCTATATTTTTCATCTCAAACTATACTAACAACTGAAACTTTAAATAAGAAATCAAACTTTTACCATTCCCAATGAGTAACATATCATCAACATACAATGCAATAATGAGAATGTGATCATTTTCAAACTTGTAATAAACACAATGATCTGATTTCGATAGATTATAAATCCAATAGTAAATACTAAGGCATCAAACTTCTGGTACCATATCTTAGGAGACTGTTTCAAACCATACAATGAAATTTTCAACTTGTAAACTAGATTTTCTTTACCTTTCACCACGTAGTGCTCTGGCTGTGACATATAGATTTCCTCCTCCAAGTCACCATTAAGGAATGATGTCTTCACATCCAACTATTCCACTTCTAGATCATATGTTGTTGTAAGAGATAATAGGAACCAAATAGATGCCATCTTTACAATAGGAGAGAAAATCTCACTATAGTCAATTCCCTCCACCTGAAAATACCCCTTCGCAACCAATCTAGCCTTATATTTCTCGACACTGCCATGTACACCAAATTTATTTTTGAACACCCATTTGCATCCAACATGTTTTCATCCTTCAGGCAAAGGCATCATGTCTCAAGTATTATTATTTTCCAAAGAATCCATCTCCTCTTCCATGGCCTCCTTCTAGTAACCTGCATCTTTCATACCCATAGCTTCTTTCACAGTTCTAGGCTAATTAGTGTTAGAAATCAAAGCAAAAATACAACTAGAATCATGCAATAAATAACCAAACCTATTAGGTTGCCACCTTATCCGTGTGGACCTCCTCAAAGATTGAGGTTGAGGTTCTTTATCTTCTCTTGAACTTTCAGAGCTACTAAAGATCTCATTATTAGGTCTAATAAACATGTTTTTGGTTCAACTTTCTCAAGGGTGGAAGGAAGTTGAACCACATCCTCTTTCTTCTCTTCTTTCTATGGTTGTAAGACAATAGAAGAAGGATTGAGCTCTCTGAAGATCACACTTCTGCTATATAGAACTCTCTCAGTTGCTAGATCCAAAAGCTTGTACCCTCTCATAACGATGTCATAACTAATGAAGATACACTTCACAACCTTGTTCTCTAACTTAGACCTTTTCTCCTTAGGCACATGTGCATATGCCTCACAATTAAATACTTGAATGTGTCTCAATGAATGTTTTTACCAAACTACACCTCCATAGGTGTCTTATCAATGAGCGTTGATGTAGGAGACTTGTTGACCAGGGAACAAGTGGTAGCAATAGGTTCAACCCAAAACTTTTGTTCAAGGCCAGATCCACTTAGCATGCTCCTTGCCACTCTCCATCAATTTTCAATTCATCTTCTCTACAACTCCATTCCGTTGATGGGTATATAGAGTTGTCTTGTGCCTCTCAATCCCCTGTTCTTTATGGAACTTGTCAAAACCTGTTGAACAAAACTCACCACTGTTGTTAGTCCTAAAACAATTAATCTTTCTGTCCTTCTGATTCTCTACAAGAGATTTGAACTCTTTGAATCTACTAAAGACTTCAGATTTGCTTCTAAGGAAATAAAACTATGTCCTTCTACTGTAGTCATCAATGAATGAAACAAAGTATATAGATTTTGAAATTGAAGGAACATTAATAAGATTAAACACATCAAAATGAATCAAGTCCAATACCTCAAAAGATTTGTGAGAACTAGAATAAAATTGAACACAATTTTGTTTTCCATAAATGCAATGTTCATAGAAATTAAACTCAAGGTTACAATCATTCATACCCTCAACAAGATTTTTCTTTTTTAGGGTCCTCAAACCCTTTTCACGAATGTGACCAACCCTTGGGTGCCATAACATTGTCTTCTTAGCTAGAAGTTTCATCTCCATAGAATGAGCACCCTTAGGTACCCAAAAAGTATAGCCATTGGAAGTAGATGCAACAGTCCTCTTCGCTATTGGTTCCAATGGTGAGGATGAAGACTTTGAAGCTCTCTTCTTCGAAACAGAGGCACTATTCCACTAAACTGTGTATGCATCAAGCTCAAATAGAGTGCCAATCCAAACACCCTTAGCCAACACCATAGATCCTCTAGTCATCTTGCATCCTCCATTTGAAAAAACAACCAACACACCCACATTAATCAACTTACTTACCAAAAATGATTCTATGCCAAACTAGGGATATGTAGAACACCATTGATTCCCTTCACTCGTCCATCAGAGAATTGAATCAAGACTCTTCCACGTACAACAATCTGCAGGTGAGAATCATCACCCAAATACACCTTTCCATCATTGTATTCTTCATACTTAAAAAACTAACCCCGATGTGAGGTCATGTGAAAAGATGCACTAGAGTGAATAAGTCACACATCCTTAGATACATGTGTTGCCAAAGCAGTGACAAATGCTTCTCCTTCATCCTTAAAGGACTTTTCAGAGTCCAAATCATAGTTCTTCTACTATTTATTTTTCTCCTCCTTGCACTCCAACATAGGTCCTTGGACTTTCTTGGAGACTTAGATCTCCCATGAGATTTGGATCTTCCTTTTTCTTTCTTCTTCTTATCCTTTTTCTTTCCTTTCTTTTTATATCTACCACGAACCACAAGAGCCTCCTTAGCCGATTCATAAGACTTTCTCTGCAACTCTTCAGACAACAATGAAGAAACCACTTCGTCTATCTTGAAGGTGGTAGTTGTACTCCCAATAGCCATAAGCAGGTGATCCCATGAATATGGTAAGGAAGACAGTAATGTCATACATCAATCCTCCTCCTCCATCTTCACACCAATAGAAGTCAACTGGGCAACAAGCATATTGAATGTATTCAGGTGATCATGATAGATCCTCCATCTTCCATCCTCAGAGAATGCAATTTCTTTCATAGGAATAACTTGTTCACCAAGAATTTATCCTGATAAATATCTCCAAGCTTCTTCCAAAGATCCTTTGCAGTCTTCTCTTCATGAATATTCAGGAGGACTGAATCAGCCAAACAGAGTCTTAACAAAACCTTATCTTTTTTATCTTTGAGATCCTAGTCTTCTTGAGACATTTCCATTGGTTTTGTACCAGATATGGCATCCCATAAATCCCAATCTACAAACATGTTGTCCATTTTGAATTTACACAACTTAAAATTACTGCCATTAAACTTCTCTATCTCAAACCTCCCAGATGTGCTTGCCATCTCTTTCCTACAACAAAGATTTCAAAATCCTTTGCACAAGCTCACACTTAAATGAAGATCAGCTCAAAAAACCATCTACCCAACAACTAGAACCAAAGGAAATTAGGCTCTGATACCAACTGAAAGGAATCAAGGTGTACAGAAAATGCTTCCTACACTAATCTATTGAGGAAGGATTTATGCAAATTTTAACTTTTACAATTAAGATTAAGATGCACATTAATATAAAGGTAATAACAAAATTTAAATTCAAAACTCACAACACAAGATATACGTGGGGAAAACTCTTTCAGGTAAAATATCCCACACTCCATGGCTGCCCAATATATTATTTAAGAATTAAGAAGATTTCAATATACTTGCAGAGCAAGCTTTCATAGGAGTATTAATTAACCACACATCTGGAGGTAACTAAACATCTATAATAATCTTACACACAACCTCCATCTCAAGCTCTTGATATATAGGAGATACAATATAGTAAACCGTCAATGGTAATTACAAAACTATGAACCAAAACCACCCAAAAGTGGAACCCAAATTATCTCCAATCAAAGATGCCTTCTGATGTGCCAAATCACACACCAACATGTGTAACTCTTATTAGGGTTAGCCGGCAAAAGATATCAATTAAATGCAAATAAAGATTAAACAGAGGAATGAAAATACATAGAAATAATAACAACGAGAGACAAGTTTTAACGTGGTTCACCCAAACTCGGGCTACATCCACCAAAAGAGAGTCCAATATTATTATCTAGTAAACCAAACTGATTACAACCAACAATCCTTGCAACTCAATACCACTACAAAAGGCTACAATACATCATAAGAAACCCTAACCCTTAACCACTTTTATCAAGCCTTATTTCAGTTACAAAATAAGATTTTTTTAATGTCAGCCAATAGAAAAAATTACTCCCAACACCTTTAAAAAATAATAAAAAACTGTTTGAGGTTTTAGGGGGACCCCACAAGGGGTGCTACCCCTTGACCCTATCTTGGGGGCACTGTCCTCATATACCTGCAAGGGGCACTGCCCCTTGACCCCATTAAATAATTTGAGGGGAAACCGCACCACTAAAAGTGGGGTAAATTTAACCTCTAAATCTGATTAGGCTCCATATAATAGCAATCTCCCATTTGGAGACTAATTAGACTCCACACCATATTGTCTCCCACTTAGAGACTAATCATAACACTATTGACCCTATAGCACCTACTGGAAATAAGTACCTAGGACTCTGTTGTTTTATTTTTTTTGTTTTTAGTCTTAAAGACCAACTGAAGCTAAAGAGGAGCTCAGCTTCTCCCTTGTCACTGCCTTTGTAAACATATCTGCTAGATTTTCATTTGTATGTATATTTTTCAGTCTTAACTATCCATCATTTAACACCGACCGAATGAAGTGATACCTCAATTGTATGTGTTTGGTCTTTGAATGCAAGGTAGAATTCTTTGCAAGATGTATGACACTCTAGATGTCCGTAAACAAATAACTATTAACCTGTTGTTTGCCCAATTCTTCCATGAAAGATTGCAGCCATATCTTCTCCTTGCTTGCCTCTATTGTAGCTACATACTCTTCCTTCATGGTGGATAAAGCAACCAACTTTTGCAACCATTAGATCCAACTCACTACTGTCCCACCTACAATAAAGACATAACTTGTAGTACTCCTCCTAGTATCAATATCCTCTACCAAATCTGAGTCTATATAACCTGCTAAATCAATATTAGAGCTCCCAAAACATAAATATTTATTGGATGTACCTATCAAATATCTAAGAATCTATTTTACCACATTCCAATGCTCCAATATGGGATAACTCATATACCTAGGTAAATGTAAGAAGTTGGGTCCACATAGAGGGGAAGTCGTGGGAAAAAAAATTCTGACAGAAATAGGTACCCATTTAGGAATGGGTGCTTGAGCCTAAATGGGTACTTGCTTAGGAATGGGTACCCGCTTAAGAACGGGTGCCCGATCCTAAATGGGTACCCGTTTAGGAATGGGTACCCATTTCTATTTAGATATTTAAATTTGAAAAAAAACCATCTGCATTTTTTTTTCCAACACAAAAGGAATGGGTACCCATTTTAAAATAGGTACCCGTTCATAATGCGTACCCATTTTAGAACGGGTACCCATTCCTAAAAGATAAGGCTCAGGAAAGGCATGGTAAGCTGACCCCTTGCCTTGGACCTACAAGTTTTTTTCTAAGTATAGAACAAGAGAAAAGATTGAGTTTACCTATATGGTCAACGACATTTTTTTTTGAATCTTTTTACGAAATTAAAACCCATTATAGATGACAGTGTCTAGTTTTCAAATATGTAATTTTTTTATTGGACTTATTTTTCTATTTATTATTTAATTTATGAGCAAACTGGTCAAAAAACTTGAAATGATAGGCGTTTGTATTTTTTTAATAACTTTTAATTTTTAAATTTTTTTGAAAAAAAACTGTCATCAATCTAGACATCATTCTTTACACAATGAAAAAAAACTATTTTATGACTAGTTTTACTCAAATTATGTTGGCCGTACATGAGGGTTTTTGAAAACAGAAATTAGGGCCAATAAAAAATTAATTAAAAAAATTTCTGAAAAAAATTATAAAAAATATCCTCATCAAACTTCACTGTACTACACATCTTTTCCCAAAAGGATTTAGAAAAATACTTTTATTTAGGTCAAATTATTTTGGCTGTACACGTGCATGATATGATTAAAAAAGGTGACTTTTAAATAGTAGTTTTTAAAAATACCTATTGAAAATTAATTTGTATCATCTGGGTATTAAAATAAATTACATATTTGGAAACAAGACTCTGAGTACTACATTTCATATTACTAACTTTTTTTAAGATTCAATCTTTATGTACCTTAAATGTTTAGGTCAAATGTGACAAATTCTAAAAATCATAGAAAACACTTCCACTTTTTGGCCAAAAAGTGGACCCAACTTCTTGCACTGACCCACCTGCTTACGAATCCTACAACATGTGCAATATCTAGTCTTGTACATACCATGGTATACATTAAACTTCCTACAACTGAAGCATATGGTACCTTGGACATTTTGTCTTCCTCCTCTTGTAGCTTTGGACACATCTCCTTAGTCAATTTCAAATGACTAGGAAAAGGTGTGCTTACAGCTTTTGCATTCTCCATATGGAATCTCTGCAACACCTTTTCAACATAATCAGCTTGAGATAGAGTCAATTTTTTATTCTTCCTATCTCTGCAAATTTTCATACCAAGGATTTATTTTATTTCCCCCAAATCCTTTATAGCAAATGATTGTGCTATTGTTTTAACTCTTTTATGTGATCCGTGTTAGACTCTGTTACAAGCATGTCATCAATGTATAAATATAAAATAATGTAGCTGTCATTATCTAACCTCTTAAAATAAACACAATGGTCAGAATTACACTGGTTGTAGCCTTGCTCAGCTATAAAACTATCAAATTTCAAATACCATTACTGAGGTGCTTGTTTCAGGCCATACAATGTTTTCTTCAATCGGTACACTAGTTTCTCCTTACCTTTGACCTCAAAGCCTTGGGGTTGTTCCATATATATCTCCTCCTCCAAATCACCATAGAGAAAGGTAGTTTTCACATCTAGTTGTTCTAAATGCAAATCTTCAGCAACCACAAATCTCATCAAAATCAATGCCCTTTGTCTATGCAAATCCTTTCACAACTAACCTAGCTTTAAATTTGTTCTTACATCCAGATTCTTCTTTCAGCCTATAAACCTATTTGTTTGGTAAAACCTTTTTACCTGCAGGCAACTTACATAATTCCCAAGTCTAATTTTTCAGTAAGGAATCCATTTTCTCTTTTATTGCAAGCTCCTACTGAACCTTTGTATCCACCTGCATAACTTTATCATACCCTTCTAGTTCACCAGCATCTGTTAATAAAATAGAATACAAAGAGGGAGAAATTTTTTTAGGAGGTCTACTTAGCCTTGTTGACCGTCTAACATTCATTGGAGTTTGTGGTATTTCTTGTTATTGTTGTAGAGCATGAGGAACCACTAGAACATCATTATCCAGAGCATCATCCAGCACCACATAATCCTTTTCTTTCTTCTCATACTACTGCAACTGATATTTGTACAACACCTTCTCATTGAATATAACATCCCTGCTTCTCACAATTTTTTGATTTTTAAAATCCCAAAGCCTATAACCAAATTTATCAATGCCATATCCAACGAAAGTACACTTTTTAGATTTTGCATCCAGCTTGGTTCTATTTTCAGAATCTACATGTGCAAATGCTTCATATTTGAAGGTTTTGAGAAAAGAATAAGTCATGTTCTTACATGTCCATGCTTCCTCTGGAATACCACAACCCAAAGGAACTGAAGGACCTCTATTAATTAAATATACAATAGTGTTGACATCTTATGCTCGCATGTTTAAAGGCAGCCCAAAATACAATCTCATGGTCCTTGCATGCTCCATTATTGTCCTATTCATGCACTCAGCCACTCCATTCTCCTATGGAGTCCCTAGAACTATTTTCTACCTATGGATTCCATTAAAGGAACAATAATCCTCAAATTCTTTGTTGTAACACTCACCACCATTATCATATCTGAGAAATTTTAATCTTTTACCCGTCTCATTCTCAACCAAGCTTATTCATTTCTTAAATATTTCAAATACATCATATTTTTACCTAAGGAAATAAATCCAAACCTTCCTAATTGCATCATCTATGAATGTAACATAATACTGAGAGCCACCTAGAGAAGATACCTGAGCTGGTCCCCATACATATGTATACACAAGCTCCAACTTTTCATCTTTCTTTTGCTTCCCATCCTTGAGAAAACTGACTCTCTTTTGTTTGCCATACACACAACTTTCATAGAAATCTATATTAATACATTTTAGACTTGGTAAAACTTTCTTAGAATGAAGTACCTTCATACCTTTTTCACTCATATACCTAAGTTTGTTATGCCATAGTGTTGTCTCAGAACTTGCAGCAACTGTTTTAGTCTCTTCCTATGAACCTGCAACAACTGTTCCTGAACCTATTTTTTTCTCTTCAATAGCTAAAGTAGAAGGAATAGTATGACTTGTACAAAGATATAAGGTTCCTACTTTCACACCTTTTTCTACTATTAAGGCACCTCTTGAAACCTTCCAATTTTTATCACTGAAAGTAACTATGTAACCTCCATCAACTAGCTGTCCTGCTAAAATTAAATTCCTACTTAGCATTGGAACATGCCTTACCTCTTGTAGTAGCCAATAATTTCTATTCTACAACTTAATCTTGATTCTTCCCTTTCCAACAATCTGATAGGATTCGTTATCTCCCAAATAAATTAGCCCAAAATCCCCTTGGACATAATCAAGATAATAACATCTATGGGGCTTAGCATGAAATGACGCCCCTAAATCTAAAACCCATGAATCATCAACATTATCTAGGGAAAGAATCAAAGCATCATCTTTAGATTTATTACTTACCACATTTGCCACCTTATTGCCTTCTTGTTTGTCTCCTTTATTCTTCTGAGACCAACAATCTTTCTTCAAATGACCTAGTTTCTCATAGTACTAGCAATCATTTTGTCCTTTGGATTGGGACCTCTTGTCCTTTGATTTTTCTGGTGACTTCCCATGACCTCCAGAACCTTTTGCTCTCTCCTTTGATCTACCCTTGCTTTCTACATTCAAAACAGTACCTGATGTGGATCCTCCTAAGTTTTTCCATCTCATTTCCTTGCTAAGGATAACACCTACAACATCATCAAATTTTAAAGTGTTTGAACTAGAGACAGAGTTACTTACAACCATTACCAAACTATTCCAGCTTTTTGGCAAATAACATAAAACCAAGAGAGGCCTCACCTCTTCATCAAATTTTACTTTTATAGAAGTTAACTAACTGGTAATCGTATTAAATTCATTTAAATGATCTGTCACAAATCCACCTTCAATTATTTTTAGATTAAACAAATGCTTCATGAGAAATATTTTATTTAAGGCTGAGGTTGTTTGTTACAATTTAGCCAAATCTTTCATTAGTTCACTTGTCTTCACTTCTGTTATATTGAATGCCATAGATGGTGCCAGGCACAACTGAATGGCTCCCAGTGCCTTTATATCTAGAAGTTCCCAATCCTCATCCATCATTCCTACCAGTTTCTTAGATATTCTTTCCAACAACCTCCATAAATCATTCTGATAGATATAATCCTCAATTTGCATCTTTTATAACTGATAGTTCTGCCCATTGAATTTATCTACCTTCAATTTACCCTTGTCCACCATTGCTCCCACTCAATCGTGAGACTCCTACTAAACTGTGAGACCTTCCTACAGATGATAATTGAACACAACCCATTCTGATACCACTTGTTAGGGTTAGCTAGAAGAAGATATCAATTAAATAAAAATAAAGATTAAACAAAGTAATGAAAATACACAGAAATAATAACAGCGAGAGACAAGTTTTAACATGGTTCACCCAAACTTGGACTACATCCACCAACAGAGAGTCCAATATTATTATCTAATAAATCAAACTGATTACAACTAATAATCCTTGCAACTTAATACCGCTGCAAAATGCTACAATACATCATAAGAAAGCCTAACCCTTAGCCTCTTTTATCAAGCCTTATGTCGGTTACAAAATAGGGTTTTTTATGTTGGCCAATAGAAAAAATAACTCCCAATGCCTTTATAAAATAATAAAAACTATTTGAGGTTTTACGAGGGCCCATAAGGGGTGCTACCCCCAAACCCCACAAGGGGCACTGCCCCTTAGCCCCATTAAATAATTTGGGAGGAAACCGTGTTGATAAAAGGGGTAAATTTAACCTCTGAGTTTGATTAGGCTCCATATAACAACAATGATATGGTGTGGAGTCTGATCAGTCTCCAAGTGGGAAATTGTTGTTATATGGAGCCTAATCAGACTCAAAAGTTAAATTTACCCCACTTTTATCAGTGCAGTTTGCCCTAAAATTATTTAATCAGGTCAAGGGGCAGTGCCCCTTATGTGGGTTTGGGGGTAGCGCCCCCAAGATGGGGTCAAGGGGTAGTGCCCCTTGCAAGGTCCCTCAGAAACCTCAAACAGTTTTTTATTATTTTATAAAGGCGTCGGGAGTTATTTTTCCTATTGGCAGACATAAAAAACCCTATTTTATAACCGACATAAGGCTTGATAAAAGCAGCTAAGGGTTAGGGTTTCTTATGATGTATTGTAGCAGTTTGCAGCGGTATTGAGTTACAAGGATTTGTTGGTTGTAATCGATTTGATTTACTCGATAATAATATTGGACTCTCTATTGGTGGATGTAGCCTGAGTTTGGGTGAACCACATTAAAACTTGTCTCTCATTGTTATTATTTCTATGTATTTTCATTCCTTTGTTTAATCTTTATTTGCATGTAATTGATATCTTCTGTCAGCTAACCTTAACAATTGTTTTTATAGGGAGCCTAATTGAACTCAGAGGTTAAATTTACCCCACTTTTATTGGCGTAGTTTTCCCCCAAATTATTTAACAGGGTCAAGGGGTAGCACCCCTTGCGAGGTCCCTCCAAAACTTCAAATAGTTTCTTATTATTTAATAAAGGTGTCAAGAGTTATTTTTTCTATTCGCCGACATAAAAAAAAACCTATTTTGTAACTGACATAAGGCTTGATAAAATAGGCTAAGGGTTAGGGTTTCTTATGATGTATTGTAGCATTTTGCAGCAGTATCAAGTTGTAAGGTTTGCTAGTTGTAATCAGTTTGATTTATTAGATAATAATATTGGACTCTCTGTTGGTGGTTGTAGACTGAGTTTGGGTGAACCACATTAAAACTTGTCTCTTGCTGTTATTATTTATGTGTATTTTCATTCCTTTGTTTAATCTTTATTTGCATTTAATTGATATCTTCTACTGGCTAACCCTAACAAGTGGTATCAGAGCAGGTTGTGTTCAATTATCGTCTGCAGGAAGGTCTCACGATTGAGTGGGAGTCTCACAATTGAGTGGGAGCAATGGCGGACGAGGGTGAATTGAAGGTAGATAAATTCAATGGGTAGAACTATCAGTTATGGAAGATGCAGATAGAGGATTATCTCTCTCAGAAGGATTTTTGGAGGCCATTGGAAGCAATATCCAAGAAACTGACAGGAATGATGGATGAGGATTGGGAACTTGTGGACAGAAAGGAACTAGGAACCATTTGGTTGTGCCTGGCACCATCTATCGCATTCAATATAACAGAAGTGAAGACAACAAGTGAACTGATGAAAGCTTTGGCTAAATTGTATGAAAAACTCTCAGCCTCAAATAAGGTATTTCTCATGAAGCATTTATTTAATCTGAAAATGATTGAAGGTGGATCTATGACAAATCATTTAAATGAGTTTAATATGATTACCAATTAGTTAACTTCTGTAAAAGTGAAATTTGATGAAGAGGTGAGGGCTCTCTTAGTTTTATGTTCTTTGCCAGAAAGTTGGAATAGCTTGGTAATGGCTATAAGTAACTCTGTCTCTAGTTCAAACACTTTAAAATTTGATGATGTTGTTGGTGTTATCCTTAGTGAGGAAATGTGATGAAAATGCTCAGGAGCGTCAACATCAGGTAGTGTTTTGAATGTAGAAAGCAGGGGTAGATCAAAGGAGAGAGGAAAAGGTTTTGGAGGTCATGGGAAGTCATGAGAAAAATTAAAGGACAAGAGGTCCCAATCTAGAGGATAGAAGAATTACTGGTAATTTGGGAAACTAGGTCATCTGAAGAAAGATTTCTGCTCTCGGAAGAATAAAGAAGGAGACAAACAAGAAGGCAATAAAGAGGCCAATGTCGTAAGTAATAAATCTAAAGATGATGCTTTAATTCTTTCCCTAAATAATATTGATGGTTCATGGGTTTTAGATTCAAGGGCCTCATTTCATGCTATGCCCCATAGAAGTTATTTTCTTGATGTCAAATTGTTGGAAAGGGAAGAATCAAGATTAAGTTGCAGAATGGGAATCATTGGCTACAGCAAGAGGTAAGGCATGTTCCAAGGCTAAGTAAGAATTTAATTTCAGCAGGGCAGTTAGCTGATGAAGGTTCCATAGTTACTTTTAGTGATAAAAATTGGAAGGTTTCAAGAGGTGCTTTAATAGTAGCAAAAGGTGTCAAAGTAGGCACCTTATATCTTTGTACAAGTCATACTGTTCCTTCTACTTTAGCTATTGCAGAGAAAAAATAAATAGGTTCAGGAACAGTTGCTGCAGGTTCTAAGACAACACTATGGCATAACAGACTTGGGCATATGAGTGAAAAAGGTATGAAGGTACTTTATTCTAAGAAAGTTTTACCAGGTCTGAAATGTATTAATATGGATTTTTGTGAAAGTTGTGTGTATGGCAAACAAAAGAGAGTCAGTTTTCTCAAGGATGGGAAGTGAAAGAAAGATGAAAAGTTGGAACTTGTGCATACATATGTATGGGGACTAGATTAGGTATCTTCTTTAGGTGGCTCTCAGTATTATGTTACATTCATAGATGATGCAACTAGGAAGGTTTGGATTTATTTTCTCAGGCAAAGATCTGATGTATTTGAAACATTTAAGAAATTGAGAAGCTTGGTTGAGAATGAGATAGGTAAAAGATTAAAATGTCTTAGATCTAATAATGGTGGTGAGTATTGCAGCAAAGAATTTGAGAATTATTGTTCTTTTAATAGAATCCGTATGCAGAAAATAGTTCCAGGGACTCCACAGGAGAATGGAGTGGCTGAGCGCATGAATAGGACAATAATGGAGCGTGTGAGGACCATGAGATTACATGTTGGGCTGCCTTTAAACATGTGTGCAGAAGTTGTCAACACTGGTGTATATTTAATTAATATAGGTCCTTTAGTTCCTTTGGGCTGTGGTATTCCAAAGGAAGCATGGACAAGTAAGAAGGTGACTTATTCTTTTCTCAAAACCTTCAAATGTGAAGTATTTGCACATGTAGATTTTGAAAATAGAACCAAGTTAGATGCAAAATAAAAAAAATGTACTTTTGTTGGATATGGCATTGATGAATTTGGTTGTAGGCTTTGAGATTTTAAAAATCAAAAAATTGTGAGAAGCAAGGATGTTATATTCAATGACAAGGCATTGTACAAAGATCAATACAGCAGGATGAGAAGAAAGAAAAGGATTATGTGGTGTTGGGTGATACTCTAGAGAATGATGTTTCAATGGTTTCTCATGCTTCGCAACAACAATAAGAAATACCACAAAATCTAATGAATGTTAGATGGTCAACAAGGCTAAGTAGACCTCATAAAAGGTTTTCTCCCTCTTTGTATTATATTTTGTTTACAGATTCTAGTGAACTAGAAGGGTATGATGAAGCTATGTAGGTGGATACAAAGGTTTAGTGGGAGCTTACAATGAGAGAGGAAATGGACTCCTTGCTGAAAAATTAGACTTGGGAATTATGTAAGTTGCCTATAGGTAAAAAAGATTTACCAAACAAATAGGTTTAAATCCTGAAAGAGGAAGCTGGAGGTAAGAACGTATTTAAAGTCAAGTTAGTTGTAAAAAGATTTACACAAAAAAAAGGCATTGATTTTGATGAGATTTTTTCTCCGATTGTTAAGATGACTTCTATTCATACTTTTTGAAGTATTGTGGCTGCTGAAGATTTGCATTTAGAACAACTAGATGTGAAAACTGGCTTTCACCATGGTGATTTAGAGGAGAAGATATATATGGAACAGCCCCAAGGATTTGAGGTCAAAGGTAAGGATAAACTAATGTGTCGATTGAAGAAGAGTTTGTATGGCTTGAAACAAGCACCTCAACAATGGTATTTGAAATTTGATAGTTTTATGGCTGAGCAAGGCTACAACAGGTGTAATTATAACCATTGTGTTTATTTTAAGAGGTTGGATAGTGACGGCTACATTATTTTATGTTTATATGTTGATGACATGCTTGTAGAAGGGTCTAACATGGATCACATAAGAGAGTTAAAACAACAGTTAGCACAATCATTTGCTATGAAGGATTTGGGGGCAACAAAACAAATCCTTGGTATGAAAATTTGCAGAGATAGGAAGAATAGAAAATTGACACTATCTCAAGGTGATTATGTTGAAAAGGTGTTGCAGAGATTCTATATGGAGAATGCAAAAGTTGTCAGCACACCTTTGCCTAGTCATTTGAAATTGACTAAGGAGATGTGTCCAAAGACACAAGAGAATGAAGACAAATGTCTAAGGTACCATATGCTTCAGCTATAAAAAGTTTAATGTACACCATGGTATGTACAAGACTGGATATTGGACATGTTGTAGGAGTCATAAACAGGTATACGAGTCATCCCAGATTGGAGCATTGAAATGTGGTAAAATGGATTTTTAGATATTTGAGAGGTACATCCAATAAACATTTATGTTTTGGGGGCTCTAATACTAATTTAGCAGGTTATATAGACTCAGATTTGGCAGAGGATATTGATACTAGACAGAGTACTACATGTTATGTCTTTACTGTAGGTGGGACAGCAGTGAGTTGGATCTCACAGTTGCAAAAGGTGGTTGCTTTATCCACCACAGACGTAGAGTATGTAGCTGTAACAAAGATAAGCAAGGAGATGATATGGCTGCAAATTTTTATGGAAGAATTGGGCAAACAACAGGTTAACAGTTATTTGTTTATGGACAGCCAAAGTGCCATACATCTTGCAAAGAATTATGCCTTGCATTCAAAGACCAAACACATACAGTTGAGGTATCACTTCATTCGATCGATGTTGGATGATGGACAATTAAGGCTAGAAAAGATACATACAGATAAAAATCTAGCAGATATGTTTACAAAGGTAGTGACAAGGGAGAAGCTGAGCTCCTCTTTAGCTTTGGTTGGTTTTCAAGACTAAAAACAACAAAAAATAGAACATCAGAGTCCTAGGTACTTATTTCCATTGGGTGCTACAGGGTCAGTGGTGTTATAATTAGTCTCCAAGTGGGAGATGATATGGTGTGGAGTCTGATCAGTCTCCAAGTGGGAGATTGCTGTTATGTGGAGCCTAATCAGATTCAAAGGTTAAATTTACCCCACTTTTATTCACGCGGTTTCCCCTCAAATTATTTAACGAGGTCAAGGGGCAGTGGCCCTTGGGGGGTTTGGTGGCAACGCTCCCAAGATGGGGTCAAGGGGTAGCACCCCTTGTGGGGTCCCCCCTGAAACCTCAAATGGTTTTTTATTATTTTATAAAGGCATCAGGAGTTATTTTTTCTATTGGCTGACATAAAAAAACCCTATTTTGTAACTGACATAAGGCTTGATAAAAGCGGTTAAGGGTTAGGGTTTCTTATGATGTATTGTAGGATTTTGCAGTGGTATTGAGTTGTAAGGATTACTGGTTGTAATTATTTTGATTTACTAGATAATAATATTGGACTCTCTTTTGGTGGATGTAGCCCAAGTTTGGGTGAACCACGTTAAAACTTGTCTCTCGCTGTTATTATTTCTATGTATTTTCATTCCTCTGTTTAATCTTTATTTGCATTTAATTGATATCTTCTACCGTCTAACCCTAACAAGAGTTACACGTGTTGGTGTGTGATTTGGCATATCACAAGGCATCTTTGATTAGAGATAATTTGGGTTCCACTTTTGGGTGGTTTTGGTTCATGGTTTTGTAATTATCGTTGATGGTTTACTGTATTGTATCTCCTATATATCAGGAGCTTGAGATGGAGGTTGTATGTAAGAGTATTATAGATGTTTAGTTACCTCTAGATGTGTGGTTGATTAATAATCCTGTGAAAGCTTGCTCTACAAGTATATTGAAATCTTCTTGATTCTTAAATAATATATTGGGTGGCCTTAGAGTGTGGGATTTTTTACTTGAAAGAGTTTTCCCCATGTATGTCTTGTGTTGTGAGTTTTGAATTTGAATGTTGTTATTACCTTTCTATTAATGGGCATCTTAATCTTAACTATAAAAGTTAAAATTTGCATAAATCCTTCCTTAGTAGTTTAGTGGATTCTTCACTATGTTCAAGGCACTCATAGTTATGGGATTCATTATGTAGCATGCATGGATATTGACTTGGTGGGACACACAGATTTAGATTTGGCAGGTGATTCTCAGGATTGCAAGTCTACTTCAAGGTATTACTTCACTCTTGGTTCCAGTCTAGTTTCTTGGTCGAGCAAGAAGCGGTCTGCTATTGCTCTTTCATCTATAGAGGTTGAGTATTGAGGAGTAGTTATGCTACTACTAAGTCTATTTGGCTTAAGAATATTCTCATTGAGTTTGGTATTCCCTTATGGAAGCCTACAGTCATATTTTGAGACAACCAGAGTGCAATTCAGATATCTCATAATCCAGTCCATCATCAGTGGACCAAACATATTGAGAATCACATGCACTTCATTTGAGAGCTGATTCATGAGCAGATCATTGATTTTAGGTATTGTGTGACATCGAAGTAGATTGTTGACATCTTCACCAAACCCTTCACTGAGTGAAAGCTCCTTCATCTGCAAGATTTGTTGGGGGTGTGACAAGTGTCCACTTTAGGGGGGTCTTTTAGTCCTTCTCTTTACTCTCTCTATTTTGGGGGTGTCTTTTCTCTTTTGGGGAGGAGTTTTTTCCCACTAGGTTTTCTCCTTTTCTCTATTTGTGAGAGATTTTTTTGTACATGGGTACCTAACATGGCCTTGTCGCTAGGACCCATTCTTACATTTTACATTCTTTCTTTAGTCAGCTTCTCCCTATTACATCCCCAACTTATGATTAGCTTAATCTTACTTTTGCATGATAATCAGGAGGATTACTTAAGAGTTGGATGATTAGATGTTTGTGGAAAATGTTAGATTAATCATTATTTCTAACTAATGTTAGTTAAATATGAGATTTCTAGATTGAAATGATTATTTAATTATTTTGATTTATTGATTATATGATGATACACTAATCATGATTTTATGGTTGTGAGTTGGATCATGAAAGTAATCATCCTTCCAAGATGGAAGGAGAGTATCATCTAGGAGGAAGAGATAGATGATGGGAAATAGGGTCAATTGCCATCTGAGGGTTAGACTTTATGTCCTTATTGTAAGAGTCAATGTGACTCAGCAAGCCAGGATCACCTGCAATCAAGACAACCTTCCACACAAAGATGACAAGAGAAGATGCTAAAACAATGGAGCAACTGTATTAGACTGTCATATACTGTATGAAATACAATGAGAGAGCCTTGCTTATAAAGGCAAGGTGAGAGCTAGAAGGGTGGAGTGAAAGGTGGAGATATTCCAACAACATGTGCAAATTAGATGATGATAACTAATTGCACATGTGGAGGATAAGACAACTAACTCCAACTATCAACAACTCAACACACAACTAGAAACACCTAGACATCTAGAAGACTCACTAAGTCAACTTAACATGTGTGAATGATATGTTCACACCAACACTTATGAACCTGTGTGAGTTGGCATAAGTTACACTTTTTTTTTCCAGTTGATTTTCCTTTTGTGTCATCTTATTGATTGAGTTATTTCGATAATGTTGCATTGACTCGACTTAACGAACTTCTTAGAATGTCAATATGAGTCAAGATTTAATCTTACTGTGTGGTAGAGTATCTTCTTATTTACTCTATTTATCCCTGAATTGGGATTATGAATCCATTATTCTTGGTCTTTTATGCTTTGGGTTTTAGAGAAGAAGGGGGAGCGGTGCTCAACCCCTAAATCGCATGTTGACCCTACCACCATGAAGGTGGTGATGTCGAAGGATGACATCTTGATTGATATAAGTATTTACATACATCAAGAAGATGCATGAAATAATATTATACTATGATTATATAAATCTAATATTGAATTTCTTGCTATACTATTATGTTTATTTATTTGTTATAGCTGACATCACCCACAGTAGTGGAGTGATAATGTGATTATTTGAACCAATGGGAGCTTCGTGTTAATCAAAGGCTTGTCGATTGCAAGTATTGGGCTGATGGGTCCCTATGAAATCGGTAGGTTAGCTAAATGGGAAAACTACCCACCGCATCATGGTGAGGGTGGTAGTTCCCAACATGCTCGACATGGCCAAAAAGAGGAGTGATAACAAGTTTATTGTTATCACTAGTTATCATTATTAGAAGGGAATCATTATTCAAGTGTACTCTCTACACTTGGGAAGAGGAACAGAGCAAGAAAGAATAATCAGCCAGATTGGGGAAGATAACATCGAATGACTTCATTCAGGAATGAAAGTTTGTAAGAACATAGCCTTTCATTATTTGCTTTTTGGTATTGTAACTATCGACTGTGTCGACTACTTTATAGCATGTTTGTACTGTGTTGTTATCTTTATGCCTTCATTGTTATTATAGTGGCTTGAGGTTGATAAGGCCAAGCCTTTAACCATTGAAACGTTCTTTATACAGTGGCTTGAGGCCGATAAGGCTGAGCCTTAAACCCTTGAACTTTCTTTGTAATTGTACCTTGAGAATGTTAAGACCAAGCTCTAATCCATTATAGCCTTTATTGTAACTATAGCTCGAGTTCGTTAAGGCCGCGCATATATCCAATGTAACATTTACATGTCAGTTATCGATGTGACTTTTGATAATAATAGTGCCAAGACTTGTATAATGAGTCGAGCTGAAAATGCTCATGGCACGAGAAGTACATAGAACTATTGTATTAAGTATATACTCAATGGTATGGCCTACATGTGACTAAGGCAGTGACCACAAACTGTGGTGATGGTCGATAAGACTTTAACTTTAAACTATGCTTATAGCACTTAACCACAATCTTGAATCATCATACACGGAACCTGACTGTTGTTTAAAGGGTTATTAGGATAACCAAGGTAGTATTTTTCAACCCTTCGATAAAGGAGGAGGTATGCTATACCAAAGATCATTGTTTTACTCTATGGCAGCTTTGCATGCTAGCTGAATCATTAGAGAGGATTCTCTTCTTGCTATTGATAACATTAAGAGATGGGAAGCATAAATAGCTAAAGTCTTATATGTATATTCTAATGTGAATCAAACCCCTTTCTTTACTTGTGATTGAACTCTGTGAGGAGAGTGTTTATCAATAAAAACTCATATGGGTATTTGAGTTATTGCTTATTAATGAAAGCCATTTTCTTTCTAGTGGCCAAACTCCATGAAGGGAGTTTATAATGCTATGAACTCATATAGAGTCCTCAAGATAGAATCTTTTTAATAGAATCAACCTTTTGGACCTTTGAAAATACCCTTCTAGATGACTTGAACTGAAAGTAAACCTTGAGATAAGGCTACAATGTGTTCATTGATTAGGTTAGGTCACGAGTCAAAAACATGATTAAACTTTTGTCATTATGAAAGTATAGTAATAAGGTGACATGGAGTCACAGATTCCCTATAACGACTGTTAATAATAGTTATTATGAAAATGATGATGCATCTTAGGTATTTAAAAGATATGTCGACTCCTTGTTGAATAAGGAGAAACTAGATAAGAGGTAAGTTGTATTGCCTTGTAGGTAGCATTAAGTGCCTACCGAGTTTGTTGGAGGAACTATTTCTCCTAGATAATTATATACTTATGAGAATGAATACTATGATTAGTATGAAACTCTGGTATTCAATGTAAATAGAAGCTATCTCTTTTTGAATGGCCATACTTCAGGAATGAGGTATAAGATATTAAAACTCATGACGATACTTGAGATAGAGTCTTATAGTAAGACCATCTTATTAGAATATTATGATATAAGTCTTAAATGGCATGAACTAAATGTAAACCTTGTGAGAGGTCAACATGAAACTATGAATCTAGGAAGGTCAAAAGTTGGAAAGCTTTTTTTGATATTTTGGGTGACAAGGAGTCATAGGTTCCTTTTTGTGAAAGCAACCTTCTTGATTTGGCTATTGTCATGTTGGAAAATGGAACAGGGTGATGAGGAGTCATAGGTTCCTTGTTGTGAAAGCAACCTATTATATTTGATGAACTCCTAAGATAGGAGTCAATTGTCCTAGTATTGGACTATGAATCGAATTGAATTCACTTTTTACTAGACCTAGAGAGGTCGCATTAAGCATACTGTAGGATGAGACAACTTCTAAGTCGAGTCAAGGTGGTGGACATATGACAATGTTCATTGCGTAACGTACATGTATGTAAATCTTTGGCCAAAGTAATGCATCTGTCTCTACATGCATTGTCGGTCCACAGTACTCTAGATGGCATATTGTCTCCAGTAGTGTCATACATAGTTAGAGTGGATCTATAGTTGTGTGACCAAGAGGCATTATGAAGGACACAACACTAGATACTTAGATGGCTAACCTAACGGTTCCTTATATCTATACCTTCTGTGAAGGGTAGGCCTGCTTCCAGGTAGGAAGTTGTACGGGGAACCACCGGTTTGTGGTTGGTGGAAAAGCACCTAGATGATGCTCTCCTTCCCAAGCATGAGACAAGATGAGGCTTATGAAGACAAATGTCATATGTTCTACATACAGTGCTTTTCATTAAATGACTTGATAGTTAGCTATTATGAATAATTTTATATTTGATGCCATGAACATAGCTTTGTACATGCATAGTGAAGGTCATTCACTAATGAGATGTAAATGGATAATGTAATTGTAAGTTTTGTTATATTCTGGTTTAGAATAACATGATTAATTATTGAAATGATAATAATTCATTCTTGTTAACTCTGATTTGGACAATCATGATGTATTCTGATTCTTGGTTAAGATGAATACTTATGTTAATTATGGTGATTATGGAATATGATGTTACATATGGTATCAGAGCTATCGAGTTTAATACATGGACCTATGAGCTCACTACTTGATGATTATTTTGTATCCAACATTTACAGATAGTAATGTTTGGATGTTCTATGCCAGAATGGTAAGAATAAGAACAACACCCAATAAGAAGGTGATGGAAAATGGACATTACCTTAAGGCCTTGAGGGAGTGAGCCTCAATAATGAAACACCTTGAATAAACTAGTTTTTTGGTAGGCGCATGGTTGGTTGATAATGAAACCTTCACTGGTACTGCTAAATGCATCAAGTAGGAGATGAGGAAAGTAGTTAGGATTACTACGCCTATCTTTGGAAATGAATTAGTGAAACCCTCTACACCTAAGGAACCATACTTGGAAAAAGATCATAAGGATCTCAATGATATTAGGGAGGTTGTGGATGAGTATCTACAAGTACATTCACCTCCTAAAACTGATTTGGTAAATCTCAAGAATGAGAAATGAATTGGGGAAGGTATCCCAATCTGATAATGACTTACAGTAGCAAGATGTAAACAAAATTCTACAATTTTGGATGGATTATATGTAATCCATGGAAAACTATAATGCATTGAAAGATTCTGGTAAATCTTTCCTTTCTTGTTAAAGATTACATGAAAGAGGATAGATTTATGTTATGAATGGATTCAATGTTATGGGAAACTAATCCATGATTAATCTGCAAACTTCAGGAAGAAGTAGATTGCAACAAGGTTTAGATTAGAACTAGTCCTATGGGAGGCAACCAGGATGAAGGCAAACCTTCAGGGCACTCTAAATCTAAATTTGACCATATCCTTGCTATGCTCCAAGAGACGAGGGTGAGAGTACGAACTCTCGAGCAAGAGGTCAGGGGTCAGCATGGACCCAGGTGGGATGCCTATGATGGGGGTGATGACAAGGTACATCATAATGACACCACCCAAGGTGAGCATGGAGAGAATAACTCTGAGGCCAGAAAAGAAGTGGATAGAAGGAGCCATATGGCTTTGGAATTATCCTGGGACATGAAAAAGATTATGCTCCCAAGTTCAATGGTTTTGTAAGCAAAGATGTTGCAAAGGCATAGCTTACAGAAATGGAAAAATATTTGAAATAAGAAACTATAATGAGATCACCAAAGTGGTGTGAGGAGTATACCAGTTGGCGGGGGAAGCATCCACATGGTGGATGAATAAGAAAATGGATTTAGACTTGAGATCTACAAGTCTAACTTGGGACAGATTATGATACAGGTGTGGTTTAGCCGGTTGTCACCATACCATGGAGGTGACAAATATCAGGTGCTATTTATTGTATCTTAGGATTAGCTAACTTTCACCAGTACTAAATAGCTGATAGATTCTAGGAGCTACTCCATATCAACTTGGACCGACTATCGCCAGTGGCATGGAGGTGATAAATGTTAGGATCCACTGACTCGATGGTTTAGTGGGCCATGGAAATCTTCTTAATAGCCATAGGTGATGTACATGTTGTTATACCTACTCTTTAACTAGTGATGACAACAAGTAGTATGGGATTCTTTCTTGTCATCACAATTGCTTGTGAATGTGTATGTTGTTACCCTAGTTCTTAGCCACTGTTGACAACAAGTAGTATGGGATGCTTGCTTGTCATCATAGTTGGCTGCAAATTAGGAAAAAATGATGGAACCCATGGCGTATCATTATGTATACCAACATTCCTTTTCCAAGTTGGGAAGAGGTAGTCCATAGATCAGAAGAGATCAGATATGGATCCTTTTCTTAGAGATTTTCAGGACGTATTTCTGGATGAACTATCAGGATTACCTCCTAAAAGAGTCTTTGACTTCTCCATTGATATAATTCTAGGGTCGGAACTTATTTCTAAAGCCCCCTATAGAATGACCACTATAGAACTAATGGAGCTAAAAGCTCAGTTATAGGAATTATTGGATAAAGGGCTGATTAGACCTAGTGTGTCACCTTGGGAAGCATCAATTTTTTTTTTGTGAAAAAACTTTTCAAAAATTACATACCCTATAACTTCCTTGCAGAGAAAAAGCAAGAGATTTGAGTGGTTAGAAAAGTGTTAGGAGGCCTTTGACCTACTGAAGGAAAAAAATTGACTTCAGCCCCAATTTTGAAAATACTTGACCCAAAAGGTCAATTTTTAGTCATTACCGATGCCTCAGGGGAAGGCTTAGGTGGTGTACTAGTCTAGGATGGACAAGTTATTACGTATGAATCCTGAAAATTGAAAACTTGTGGAAAAAACTATGACCCACATGATTTGGAACTGGTAGCAGTCATTCATGCACTTCAAATGTGGAGACATTATTTACTCAGGAAACCTTTTGAGCTAAAAATAGATCACCAAGGACTCAAATATCTGTTCACTCAACCACATCTTAATGCTCGGCAAAGAAGATGGTTGAAATTCATCTCGGGTTATATTTTCGAGATTAAATATATACAAGGAAAATAAAATTGAGTGGCAGATGCTTTGACTAGGAGAAGACACATCTCCTTAGTGATCTCCATACATTCTGATTTTAGGAATCAGGTGTTATAGAAATCTAAGGGAGATGAGTTTTACGAGCAGGGAAACAGGCCCTTGAAGAAAACCCCCAGAACCTGTGATATGAGGGATTCAACCTTGAACCAGATGGGTTATTAAGGCTTAAAAGAAGGATGTATGTACCTAACTTTGTAGAGTTAAGGAATATGGTATGGAAGGAGGTGCATTCTGCACCATATTATGGACATCCTGGAGTAACAAAGTTACTTGCTAATGTGAAACCCCTATATTTCTCAAACGGAATGAAGAGGGATGCTACAAATTTTGTAGCTACATGTATGGAATGCCAAAGGGTGAAGGCGGAACACCATCACTCGATAGCATTATTATACCCTCATGAAATTCTTGAGTGGAAATGGCAGATTATAAGCATGGACTTTGTGCAAGGGCCTCCTATGTCGAGGAACAAGCACAATGTTATCTTGGTTGTGGTGGATAGACTCACCAAAGCTGCTCTTTTTATAACTAGGAACTTGATGGATGGGGCATCTGTCATAGCCCAAAAATTTGTTCAAGAAATTTTTAGATTGCATGGCATTCCTAAGAAGATTATCTCAGATAGGGATGCACAAATGACATCGAGGTTTTGGAAAACCTTGTTCTCTTCACTTGGAACCCAATTGAATATAAGCTCTGCTTATCATCCTGAAATGATGGCCAAACTGAGAGGGTAAACCAAGTGCCAGAGGATTTATTGAGGATGTATTGCATGGATCAGCAATACAAGTGGGAGGAATATCTTCCTCTGGTGGAATTTTCCTACAATAATTCCTATCACTCAGCTATTAAGGTGGCTCCATTTGAGGCATTCTATAGATGAAAGTGTCAAACCCCTATAAGCTGGGACAGGTTAGAAGATATGGTTAGCCTTGGCCCAGAAATACTGTTAGAAATGGAAGAGCAATTCCATCTGATTAAGAGAAGGCTAGCAGAAGCCAATGATAGACAAAAGAATTATACAGATGCTAAGCACATAGAAAGGCATTTCATAGTGGGAGAGAAAGTATTCCTAAGGGTAAAACCTCATAAGAGTTCCATTAAATTTGGAAAGATTTCCAAACTGGCACCTAGATATGTGGGTCCCTTCAAAGTTCTCAAAGAAGTCAACCCAGTAGCATACAAAATTGTTCTACTGCCAACTCTTGCCATGATGCATAATGAGTTTCATGTTTCATATTTGAAAAAGTTTAATACTATTGATAATCAAATTCCTATGCTTGATTGGAATGCTATACAGGTGAAGGACCTAGGGTTGGTGGTGATCGAGCCCATCAAGGTGCTCGAAATGTGTAAGCTATGCTTACGTAACAAAGAGATAACACAGTGCAAGGTCCAGTGGGACTAATATGGACAGGAAAAGACCACCTTGGAAAACTATGATGATTTTCATGCTAGATTTCCTCATCTTTTCTAAAAAACTTTTTATTATGTTCACAAAATATTTCTCTTGTTATGTTGATTGACTATGAAGACATTAAATGATCGGGGACGATGATTCTTATGGGGGGAGATGTGTTACATCCCCAACTTGTGATTAGCTTAATCTTACTTTTGCATGGTAATCAGGACGATTAGTTAAGAGTTGGATGATTAGATGTTTGTAGAAAATGTTAGATTAATCATTGTTTCTAACCAATGTTAGTTAAATATGAGATTTCTAGATTGAAATGATTATTTAATTATTATGATTTTCGATCGTAGGATGATACACTAATCATGATTTTCTGGTTGTGAGTTGGATCAGGAAATTAATCATCCTTCGAAGATGGAAGGAGAGTATCATCTAGGAGAAAGAGATAGATGATGGGAAATGGGGTCAATTGCCATCTGAGTGTCAAACTTTATGTCCTTATAAATCCATGTGAGTTGGCATAAGTTACCCTTTTTCTTTGCCAGTTGATTTTCCTTTTGTGTCATCTTGTCGATTGAGTTATTTTGACAATGTTGCATTGACTCGACCTAATGACGTTCTTAGAATGTCAGTGTGAGTTGAGAGTTAGCCCTACCATGTGGTAGAGTATCTTCTTATTTACTCTATTTATACCCGAATCGGGATTATGAATCCATTATTCTTGGTTAGTTATGCTTTGGTTTTTAGCAAAGAAGGGGGAGTGGTGCTCAACCCCTAAATTGCATGTTGACCCTACCATCATGAAGGTGGTGATGTTGAAAGATGACATCTTGATTGATATAAGTATTTACATACATCAAGAAGATGCGTGAAATAATATTCTACTATTATTATATAAATCTAATATCAAATTTCTTGCTATACTAATATGATTAATTATTTGTTATAGCTGACATCACCCATGATAGTGGAGCGATAATTTGATTATTTGAACCAATGGGAGCTTCGTGCTCACCAAAGGCTTGCTGATAGCAAGTATTGGGATGACGAGTCCCTATGAAACCGACAGGTTGGCCGAGTGGGAAAACCACCCACCACGTCATGGCGAGAGTAGTAGTTCCCAACATGCTCGGCATGCCCCAAAAGGGGAATGATAACAAGTTTATTGTTATCACTGGCTATCATTATTAGAAGGGAATCATTATTAAAGTGTGTTGTCTACACTCAGGAAGAGGAACATGGCAAGAAAGAATAGTCAGCTGAATTGGGGAAGATAGTATCGAACAACTTCATTTTGGAATTAAAGTCTATAAGAACATAGCCTTTCATTGTTTTCTTTTTGGTATTGTAAGTGTCGACTGTGTCAACTACTTTATAGCATGTTTACTATATTGTTATCTTTATGCACCCATAATAATGGGTTACACTTTTCGGCCAAACTTGACATTGAAATCAACATTTTGAACTAAATCTTCACTTTCTGACACCTATAGCCACTAAATCATTAGGAATTTGAAGATGATGAGAATGAGTGATTTGTAAGATTTTGTTTGTAGATTTTAAATAATTTTTTTTTAAATTTGAGTTAAATTGTAAAATATTATGTGTCTCCTTTGATAACTAGTTTTTAATAGTAAACAACATTTTTTAAAAGTGATGTGTATTCCGTAGCACATAACTTTTTTTCTACAAGGGATAAA
Organism: Cunninghamia lanceolata; assembly: GCA_027924645.1. Taxonomy (NCBI): domain Eukaryota; kingdom Viridiplantae; phylum Streptophyta; class Pinopsida; order Cupressales; family Cupressaceae; genus Cunninghamia; species Cunninghamia lanceolata. The sequence goes on along the minus strand of BSBN01000937.1, from coordinate 10,336,159 downwards.
ATTCTAATTCTTTTTAATTTAGAATGGTAACACCAATATACAGGGCATACATTTGGTTTCATAATGTTTTGTTGAATTTTTTTTTTAATTAAGTTTTGAAGTCAAACCAATTATAATTTAGACATAGGCATATTCCGTAAAACATAACTTTTTCGGTATGTATCGAAATTCAATTTTCTTTTTTTTTTTTGTTGAAACAAGTACATCAATACCTAGGGCATAGATATTTTTTTTAAAAAATCACTAATTTACTAATTTTCCATGTGTATAGAATAGAGAATTTGATGTTCGGTGAAAAACCTACATTCGAAAGAAATAAAAAATAAATATAATAATCAAATTAAATATATTTAAAATTATACTTTTTGGGAAGCTTATAATAAGGACTACATACTTACAAAACATAAATTTTAAATGATATCATTTGATCCCCAAAAGGTAAATCAAAAGTGGTTTTTTATCAACATTTTTTATCAACATTATAGGTATGGTTTAAAACTAGTGGGGTTCTATCCAAGGGGGTTTGAATCTAAGGGGGTTTGATCAAACCCTCTTCAATTAAAATCCTTTAAATGGAACCTTTCAAGGCTTAAATCATTATATTTTCTAAAAATATGTTATTTTAGCAAAAATTAGGATCTCCCAAAAAGTGTAACCCATAATGTTACATTACTATAGTGGCTTGAGGCCGATAAGGATGAACCTTTAACCATTGAAACATTCTTTATACAGTGGCTTGAGGCTGATAAAGCTGAGCCTTAAACCCTTGAACTTTCTTTGTAACTATATCTGGAGGCCATTAAGGCCGAGCCCTGATCCATTATAGCCTTTATTGAAACTATAGCTCGAGGCTATTAAGGCTGAGAATATATCCACTGTAACATTTACATGTCAGTTATCAATGTGGATTTTGATAATAATAGTGCCAAGACTTGTATAATGAGTCAAGCTAAAAATACTCATCGCACGAGAAGTGTAGAACTATTGTATTAAGTACATACTCAACAGTATGGCCTGCATGTGGCCAAGGCAATGACGACGAACTGTGGTGATGGTTGATAAGACTTCAACTTTAAAATGTGCTTATAGAACTTAACCACAATCTTGAATCATCATACATCGAACCTGACTATTGTTTAAAGGGTTATTATGATAACCAAGGTAGTATTTTTCAACCCCTTGATAAAGGAGGAGGTATGCTATTAAAAAGATCATTGTTTTACTCTATGGTAGCTTTGCATGCTATCCAAATCATTAGAAAGGATTCTCTTCTTGTTATTGATAACATTGAGAAATGGGAACCATAAATAGCTCAAGTCTTATATGTATATTCTAATGTGAATCAAACTATTTTCTTTACTTGTGATTGAACTCAATGAGGAGAGTGTTTATCAATAAAAACTCATATGGGTATTTGAGTTATTGCTTATTAATGAAAGCTATTTTCTTTCTAGTGGTCAATCTTCATGAGGGGAGTATATAATTCTATGAACTCACATAGAGTCCTCAAGATAGAATATTTTTAATAGAATTGCCCTTTGGGACCTTTGAAAATACTGTTCTAGATGACTTGAACTGAAAGTAAACCTTGAGATAATGCTACAATGTGTTCATTGACTGGGTTAGGTCATGAGTCGAAACCATGATTAAACTTTTATCATTATGAAAGTATGGGAATAAGGTGACGTGGAGTCACAAATTCCCTATAACAGTGTGTGACTGTTAATAATAGTTATTATGAAAACTATGATACATCTTAGGTATTTAAAAGATACATGTTGACTCCTTGTTGAAGAAGGAGAAATTAGATAAGAGGTAAGTTGTGTTTCCTTGTAGGTGGCATTAAGTGCCTACCAGGTTTGTTGGAGGAACTATTTCTCCTAGATAATTATATACTAATGAGAATGAATACTATGATTAGTATGAAACTCTAGCATTTCAATTAAAATGGAAGCCATCTCTTTTCAAATGGCCATACTTCACAAATGAGGTATAAGATATTAAAACTCATGAGGATACTTGAGATAGAGTTTTATAGTAAGACTGTCTTATTAGACTATTATGATATAAGTCTTAAATGGTGTGAATTGAATGTAAACCTTGCAATAGGTCAACATGAAACTATGAACCTAGGAAGGTCTGAAGTTGGAAAACTTGTTTTGACATTTTGGAAAATGGAATAGGGTGACGATGAGTCATAGGTTCCTTTTTGCAAAAGCAACCTTATTGATTTGGTTATTGTCATGTTGGAAAATGGAACAAGGTGACGAGGAGTCACATGTTCCTTGTTGTGATAGAAACCTATTATATTTGATGAACTCCTAAGATAGGAGTTGATTGTCTTGGTATTGGACTATGAATCAAATTGAATTTACTTTTTGCTAGACCTAGATAGGTCACATTAAGCATACTATAGGATGAGATAGCTTCTAATTGAATTCAAGGTAGTAGACATATGATGATGTTCATTGTGTAATGTACATGTATGTAAATCTTTAGCCAAAGTAATGCATCCGTCTCTGCATGCATTATTAGTCCATAGTGCTCCATATGGCATATTATATCCAGTAGTGTCATACATAGTTAGAGTGGATCTATAGTTGTGTGACTGAGAGGCATTATGAAGGACACAACACCAGATACTCAAATGGCTAACCTAACGGTTCCTTATATCTATACCTTCCATGAAGGGTAGGGCCACTTCCAGGTAGGAAGTTGTGCGAGGGATTGCCAGTCTGTGGTTGGCGGAAAAGCACTTGGATGATGCTCTCCTTCCCAACCATGAGATAAGTTGAGGCTTATGAAGACAGATGTCATATGTTCTAGAGATAGTGCTTTTCATTATATGACTTGATAGTCAGCTATTATGTATAATTTTATATTTGATGCCATGAGCATAGCTTTGTACATGCATAGTGAAGGTCATTCACTAATGAGATGTGAATGGATATTGTAATTCTAATTTTTTGTTATATTCTAGTTTAGAATAACATGCTTAAGTATTGAAATGATAATGATTCATTCTTGTTAATTTTGATTTGGACAATCATGATGTATTCTGATTCTTGTTTAAGATGAATACTTATGCTAATTATGGTGGTTATGGAATGTGATGTTACACTCGCTAAGTTGCATTCAAGGGGGTGTTAGTGTGAATAGAAATATTACCTAACTAGTTTTTTCCCTTGTTGTGTGGATAATTCACATTATTTAACTATTTATTAGTTAAATAATATTCACACACATATTCACATGAACTAAGTTGACTTAGTGAGCCGTCTAGATATTTCTAGTTGTTTCTAGTTGTTGATAGTTGTCTTATAGTTGTCATATCCTACACATCAACTACTTGACATCTTGACCTCTAGTTGCCACATGTAATAAGAATATGACATTTGTCACATGACTACAACTTCTTATCTCGCATTCTTGTCTTTATAACCAAGGTATGTCTCTTCATTTTGTAAAGGTTGGAGCTATAGTTCTCTAATAATGCTATTATGCCATTAGAGAATTTACATTATTCTCTCATATTATACTTGTTATGTTGTTCATTTCTTTTGCATTGCAATTTATTGATTTGCTCATTCAATTTGATTCTAGGTTATATTTTTTTTCAAGATTCTAACTATTACAATAAATTAAGCCAAACTAGTCAACTCATATTTTGGTAATTTCATCATAGAAACTCCTTGATTCTTCTTCAATTCCAAAAATCTAAATTTTACACTAATATGGATTGTTATCATAGCCAAAACAATAGCATCTATAGAAAAAATAAAATATAAAATTTTCATTCCTAAACATCACACTAAAAACTACAAATCCAATAACACTGTCAATTCTATTTTGCTCTAGTCTAAAAGATTAAACCCACAAATCTTATATATGATTTGACTAGATAAAAGAACAACATCAAACTAATTAACAATAGTAGCAAATTCAATACAATAAAAACACACTCCACAATACACAACACCCACAAATCTTCTCACAATTTCACTTGAAACCTACAAATGACACACACACTCACATTGCACAATTGGATTATCTTGAAAATCCTTGAAGCCCAATGCAACCTTTGAATAATATTGCCTTCAAAAACTAATGGGTTTTTGTTCACTTATGTCTACCTTAAATGGGTTTTCATCCAAAAAATGAAATATAAAAGAACAAGTGCTCATATAGAAAAGTTGTGAGAATAATATGTTTAAAAGTTCTTTCTGTATGCAAATGTCTACATATAAATAGAGCCCATCAATTACAAATGCCCCTCCCTTGGAAAATAAATTAAAATAATTTTATTTCCAATAACTTCCCTCAAATGGTGCTCACCTGTCATAAACCCCACAAGGTTCCTAGCTAAAAATAAGTAATAACTCCCCTCTTACAAGTTGTCATAGAATCAACTATATCTAGGACACTGTACAATGCCAAATCTCCTCATGGAATCTCACACCCCATTTGGTGTTGCAATAATAATAAAATTTAATATTTGTTTGCTCCCATGTAACAATAAATCATTAAATTATGATATTACAATTAAAATATTAAATAAAATATTTTCCTATTATTTCCCTTAGCCCACAAGAAATATCATAATACTCTAAGAATTCCATTGAATTAATTTAATTAAAAAGGGGACATGACATGTCTGCCCTTCCCAAAATTGGTTTTCTTAAAGGAATTTAAAGTAGGATGCTCCAAAATTTGAGGAACTTCCCATGTAGCATCTTGTGTAGGAAGATTCTTCCACTGAACAAGATATTTTGTAATACTTCTCTCCTTCAAGTTCTTCACCCTAGTATCAATCACAGCTTCAAGAATCAAAATTAGTCTTCCTTCCTCATCTAAAGGAGGTAAATCAATTGAATGAACAACATGTAAACCAACTTCTTTCTTCAAACAAGAAACATGGAAGACAATGTGAATTTTATTATTTTTAGGAATTTCTAACTCATATGCCACTTCATCCACTTTGGACTATAAATTTTGTAAGGTCCATAAAACTTTGGTTTGAGATTTTATTCTCCACTCTTTATGATAGAAAATTGCCTATAAGGTTGCAATCTCAAGAACACCATGTCACCCACATCAAATGATCTCGTTTTATGCTTCCTATCTACATATATCTTCTCTTGATTATGTGCTTGGTATAAATTATCTTTAAGTAACTTCAATATGTCTTGTCATTGATTAACCAAGCCACTTGCTCCTGGTACTTTACTATCTATGAATATGAGATCAAAAAATGTTAGTGCACCATATCCATGTAATGCTTTGAATGGAGACATACCAATAGAAATATGGTAAGATGTGTTGTAGAAATATTTCCCCAAATGTAGCCATTTGATCCAAGCTGATTGTTGGTTAGAGACATAGTTCCTCAAATATCCTTGAACCCACTTGTTCACTATCTTAGTTTGTCCATTTGTTTGAGGATGACAGATTGTACTTAGAGTGAGTTTGGCACCTATCAAGTAGAATAATTCCTAACAAAATGAATTGAGAAATCTAATATCTCTATCTTGGATAATATTCTTAGGCAACCCATGTAATAAGAACACTTCTTTGAAAAATAAATCAACAAATTGAAAGGCTTTGAAATCTGTAGAGACAATAAAGAAATGTGTGTATTTGGTCAATGTATCCACCACAACAAAAATGCAATCATTTCCATATACCATGGGTAGCCCTGTAATGAAATCCATGGATATGCTTTCCCACTTTTGTTTAGGAATGGCAAGAGGTTGCAGCAACTTTGTAAGAAACACGTGCTCTTCTTTATGCTATTAATAAGTTACACATTCCCTTAGGCTCATATTTTAATATGACCTCTAATAGAGATTAGGTTTTTGAATATGAAGAATATCATGGAGGTAAGGTGTACTTGGGTGATTATTCTTATTTAAATATTGTTGGTTGTGATAAAATTAGAACCAAAATTTTTGATGGTGAAGTAGAAAGGATTAATGGTGTGTTGCATATACCTGGGTTAGCATAAAATTTATTATATATGAGAAAACTAATAGATGAAGGTGTTCCAGTAGTCTTTTCTAATGCATCATGCAAGATGGTTAGAGGTGTTATGGTGATTAGTAGAGGTGTCAAATTTAGCACACTATATAAGCTTGATGCATGCACTATTCAGTGCAATAGTAATTATGTGAAAAGCAAGTCTATGACTACTACATTACAAAAAAGTGAGGGTTCCCTCTTTAGTGGATGGTCATGGCTTCTGGGTACCTAAGGGTTCTCTTTCTTTTTGAATAAAAATTACTTGCAAGGTAGACTATGTTATGGCACCAAAGATTAGGCCACATTAGAGAAAAGGGTCTAAGGACCTTGAAAAATAAAAACTTTGTTGAAGAGGATTAATTGTAATCTTGATTTCGATTTATGTGAGCATTGTATTTGTGATTAAAAAAAACCACATTCAATTTTACTTGAGTTCTCATAAATCTTGTGGTGTATTAGATTTTAATCATTCTGATATGTTTGGTCCTGTAGATGTTCCTTTCATTAGAAAGTTGATATATTATGTTTCATTAATTGACGATTATAGAAGAAGGATATGGATATGTTTTCTAAACAGTAAATCTATAGTTTTCAGTCAATTTAAAGAGTTTAAAGTAATAGTTGAGTTGCAGAGTAGAAATAAAATAAAATCTTTGAGGATTGATAATGGCAATGAATTTTTCTCTAATGATTTTGAGAGGTTCTATAAAGACTATGGTCTTTAGAGATAGAAGAAATCTCAGTATTCTCTACAATAGAATGGAGTTGCAAAAAGAATGAACATGATAGTAATGGAGAAGACTAGTAGTATGCTTAGCGGTGCTAGTCTAGAACAAATTATTTGGGATGAATCTATTCCCACTACTTGCTACCTAATTAACAAGTCTCCAACATTATCTCTTGTTGATATAACACCTATGGAGGCATGGTTGGATCACAAGCCTTCACTAAGACATCTTAGAGTTTTTAGTTGTGAGGCATATGCACATGTGCCAATAGAGAAGTAAATAATGTTGGAGAATAGAGTTGTGAAATGTATCTTCATCAATTACAGTTATGGTGTCAAAGGATACAAGCTTTTGGATCATGTTACATAGAAGGTAATATATAGTATAAGTGTGATTCTTAGAGAAACTAAGTCTTCTCCTATTACATTGCAGCTAGAACAAAGTGAACAGAAAGATGTGATTCATCTTTCTTATATGCCTAAGAAAATTAAATCAAGGCCCCTAGATAGATAATAGCTTAAGGATATATCATCTATCATTGAATCTTTATAAGAGGGGGAAGAACCTCCATCCCAGTTTGTTCAAAGGTCTATAAGGCATAGACAACCACTTGAAAGGTATTCACCTAATGATTGGAGATCTATTTTTTATTTGAATACTAACATGGATGAACCAAGATATATAGAAGAGGCATTAGGTATGAATGATGAAGAGTCTTGGAAGGTTTCTATGGATGAAGAAATGGTTGCTTTGAAAAAGAATGATATATGGGACCTAGTACCAATTCCTGAAGGATGAGAACCTATTATTTGCAAATGGGTTTTCAAGAGAAATATTGATTTAGATAGAGGTATTGAGAATTATAAAGCATGGTTGGTTGTGAAAGATTACTCTTAGGTTGAAGGTGTTGATTATGGTGAGTTTTTTTCTCTTGTTGTAAAAATGACATCTATTAGATTCTTTCCTTCATGTTGCTCTAGCTTATGATCTAGAGGTTGAGCAAATGGATGTGAAAATGAACTTCCTTCATGGTGATTTTGAGAAGAATATTTATATGACACAGTTAGAGCATTACATAGTAAAAGGTAATAGTAATTTGGTTTGTAAATTGAAGAAATCTATGTATGACCTAAAATAAAATCTTAGGATGTTGTACAAGAAATTTGATACACATGTGTTGAGTTTGGGATTTAAGTGTTCTAAATAAAGTCACTATGTTTATTGTAAATCTAATGGTGATCATTTCCTATTTATTGTATTATATGTTGTTGATATTCTATTTATTCGTAAAGGAAAAAAATGATTTCAAAACTAAAGTCTCAACCTGTAGCTAAATTTAAAATGAAAGATCTTGGTATAGTTAAAAAAAAATTTGGGATGGAAGTCAATAGAGATAGAGTGAACAAAAAACTATGGCTTGGCTAGAGTAAGCATGTGAATTAAGTTTTACAGAGATTTAACATGCAATTTTGTAGACCACTGTGTGTTCCTTTTATAGTTGAAATAAAGTTATCTACTTCACAATGTCCATCCCCATTAGAGATGGAAGACATGAGGAAAGTGCCTTATGAAAGTGCAATCAAAAGTTTGATGTATGATATGGTCTGTACTAGACCAAACATTACCCAAGCTATGGGAGTTCTTTCCATATATATGTCTAATCTTCATAGAGTTCATTGGGATGTAGTTAAAAGAGTCCTCAAATATTTATGAGGTACCTCAAAGTATTCCTTTTATTATCATGGTAATTTGATAAGAGATAGTATTTCCCTTGATATTCATGGTTATGTGGATTCAAACTGGACAAGTGATGTTGATTGTAGAAGATCCACAAGTGCTTATGTGTTTACATTATTTGGTGATGCAACTATTTGGATGAGTAAGAGACATGCTATGGTTGTTTTGTCCACTACTGAGGTTGAGTATATGGCAGCTATTCACACTAGTAAAGAACCTATTTGGCTTAAGAGATTGTGTTTAAATATTAGAATAAAAAGGGTGCACTGACAATTTATTGTGACAAATAGAGTGTAATATACCTAGCTAAGAATCTAATTTTTCATGCCAAGACCAAGTACATTGATGTATGGTATCATTTATTTAGAGCTATAGTCAAGAATGGTGGGATGAAGTTGGTTAAGGTAGATACTTTGATGAATGTTGAAGATTCATTAACTAATCCTATCAGCACATAGAAGTTTAGATGGTGTTCAGAGTCTATGGGCCTTTTAGTCCCTAGAAATTAAATCATGATATTAATACTCCCTTTTTCTTGTAAGATGTGGGAGAATGTTAGGAAAGGTGTCTCAACCTTGTAATTACGAAAAATAAATTTTCAGTTATAAATTTGAATAAACAGACAATTTTTTAGGCTATAGAGTTTGTTATTGGACAAAATAAATATTCTAGGTTTTTTGACACCACTTGCAAGAGTTCTTGATTCATAGATCTCTTCGATCTCTAAAATTTAAAAAATAGGCCTAAGAGACCTCCCAAATCAAAAGTTATGGCCTTTGGAAGTTGGGCCTTCCATATTGAAAAATGTAAAGATATGTTAGACATAGAAAAGAGTTGTAAGAGGGGTTACATATGTTGATTAAATTATGATGTGTGTTATGACACATCATAAGGCATCTTCAATTGGAAATAACTAAAATTTAAGGATTTGGGCACCACTTTTAAGTGGTTTTAGCTCGTGGTTTTCTAATTACTATTTGATAGTTTCATGTATTGTATCTTCTATATATTAGGTGCTTGAAATGGCTCGGTCATGTTTGAGAGTCTTATAAATGTTGTTAAGTTGCTTCCAGATCTCTAGTTGGTGATACTCCTATTGCTTGATTTGCAAGTATATTGTAATCTTGTTAATATTTTTGAATAATATATTGGGTTGCTTTTGAAGTGTGGGGTTTTTCTCTTGAAAGGGTTTTCCCCAACATAAATAATTGTGTTGTAATGTGACTACTATTTATATTTATTTATGTATAATTTTTATAATTGTTGTAATAATTTGAAAAGATTTGCATAATCCTCCTCTCAAGATTAGTATAGGAAGTTGATTCACTACCTTAGCTTCCTTACAAAAACAACTATCAAAGTAGTCAACGAAGTCGTAATCATCACATGAGATTGTTGTTTTATTATTCTGACATCACTTTGTCACCTAAAGTCTATGAAATAAATTTTTAGTCACTAGGTTAGAGTGATAAAATCATACTCTAATGTGGTAGGGAGATAATTTATATTTCACAACATGATAATTATAAGCAATACATCATATATAGTGAGGACATTTCAAACATTATTTCTCGAACTGGTTCTATTGTTTCTTAATAATTGGTACTAGAGTAAGTCGATCATAGTTTAAATAGCTAGCACACCGAAGTTTCTACTTTTACCCTTAGGTCTCAATAATGGTCATTCTTCATCCCCTTTGTATTCTGTTTTACATTAACAACAAAACTGCCATTTTAGTCTAAGCTTTGAGACTAGTTCCTCTCAAATATTCAATTTTAACATACATTAGGATCAATATCTAAGTTGTCACAAGATCAAGAGATTACTATTCCACTTGAAGTACATTATCCAAGTGTCTAATAATTAATAATAATACCTACATGGAGACTATTTTTAAGAAGGCTGGAATCTAATAAAAGATGTACCAATCATACCATGGTTCTAACGAATCAAGTTAATACATGCTAACATATATTAGACTATAGAGAAGGATTTAAGCCAACTTAAAAGAGTTTAATTACATGAAATTTAAACCAATATAATCTAATAATATAGCAGTCCACAAGTAGTAGATAACTACTACATCAATAACTAATCCCTATTATGGTGTAGGGCTAGTTTTATTAGCGTCAAGCTTTATCCACACCCTATATACACTTGAACGAAGTTCATACATAGCCAACTACATCTCTATGAATATATATTCCTTCATGGGATTGATGAATGGTTTACATTGGTATGATATAACTATGTAACCATATTAAATGTACCCAGTTTGAGGAATAAAGTAACTCAGTTTAAATCTGAATAGTATAACTTTACTAAGAGTTCAAGGAGATGAGCAATTATTTTTATTCGATAAAGAAGATAATTTGTTGAAGCCTGCAAAATCACTCTCTAGTTTTGATCTTCGAAAACCAATCTAGTAATTCATGAGAAATCACTTGAGGGTAAACACCATATTTTAAAAGAGTCTCTTGCAAGTGATATGAAAACCTTATGGAACAAATCCATGCCACTAAATAGTGGGTGAAGACAAGGAGCGCTCAACTTAGTTATGGAATGAGCTCTATTAGGGTTTCCTATGTCTACAGTTTTCATTGGCCCCTCTTGCGTCATACCGCACCTTAGACGTAGGATTTTTCATTTACTCTGTGTTGTATGATCGCATTTATTGTGGTTTTTGTTGTTTTTATAATGCCTACAACCAGATCTAACACAATAGTTCTTGCTAGTGTTGGTGGTTTGACGGCTCTGCTCAATGGCTCCTCCCCTGAACAAGCATCCCCAGAAATTTGTTCTGAAAGTATTTCATGAGGTAAGTCTTTTGATTCTCCTATTGATGTGGTGTTACCCATCCAGGATTTTGATTCTGTATGTCTATGGTTAGAGCAACATACTCTTGTTGGTTATTTTGTTGGGAGGACTCCCCCTGAAAGTGTGCTTAAAGAATGGGTTCAAAAGACCTGGGTCCCTCATGGGGTCCACCTTGATATGGTTCAAAATTTGACAAAGGGCTTTTTTCTTTTTCATTTTGTGGAGGTCAACCATGTTCAGACAATCCTGAATCATGGTCCTTGGTACGTCTGGTCCTCTTTGCTAGTATTCCAACCCTAGAACCAGGACTTCGCTATCTCAGATGACACCAAATTACAGGTTCCAGTCTAGATTGAGTTTCCCGGTCTGCCCTTGCCTTGCTTACATTTTTTACAGCCTATTGCTTCCTCCCTTGGGGGAGTTACTTGTGTTGAACCCAATAGGTTCTTTCAAGCTCGCCCTTAAAAGTGAGTCTGTGTCGAAGTGGACCTTTCACAAGACTTGAAGGAGTCCATTGATGTTCAAATTGGTACTCTTTAGCATACCCAGAAGGTCATTTATTTTAATCTGTCTAACACCTACTATCGGTGTTAGTCCGCTAAACATAAGATTAAGGATTGCTCTCTTGCAGTCCCATGTACTCAGTCTCTGCCATGGGAAGCTAACAAGTCCCATCAAGTGAAAGGTGCTGCCACCAAACTAGAGGAAAAATAGTCAATGATTACCAACTGGAAAAATAAGTCCAATGGCTCTAGAGCGGTTACCAAAACCCCTGTGCCAACAAAAAAAGTTTCAAACCCTTATGTGAAGGGGAAGGAAACCCAAAAGGTTTCTAATAGTATTTCATCTTAGCCAAGGCCTTCGCCTATGCCCTAGCCTATCTTAATAATGATAACTCAGCCAACTAGGTCTCCTCCCATGTCAAGAATTCACAGGCGATCTCGTAGCCCTTCTCGACCTCTTGAAGAAGGAGAATATGTTCAAGAAAAATGGAGACATTCATCTCCTACCATTCAGATTGGGTTAGTCCCAGTAGAATTTTTGCAGAATTGCTATTCCTCTCTAGAAGAGCCAGACTCTAATGAAATGGTGGAGTATCTAACATGAATTTTCTTTCCTGGAATGTTTAAGGTCTTATAGACCTCTCTAGGAAGTATTCTATTAGGGATACTCTTCAAAAGTATGCTGGTATTGATGTTTTGTGTCTTCAAGAAGTGAAAGTTGTTTTTTTTGCTTTCTTCAGCATGCCGCTCTATTTGGCTAGATGGTAAAATGTTTTGTATTGATCATGAAGTCAGGTGTGGTGGTGTAGTCACTCTGTTATCCCCACGGTGCCATGCTTCAGTGGTTGCTCATGGATCTGACCCCACACATCGGCTTGTCTAGATTCTTCTAAACATTGATAATCATTCTTTTGGGATTATTAATGTTTATGCCTCAAACAATGTTGTTGAAAGATCTATTCTCTAGCGATGGATTATTGAATCATTTCCAGTTGCCACTTGGTTGCTTTGTGGAGATTTCAATATGGTTGAGATGGCATATGACAAGGATGGTACTCTGCCATTTCGATGGGCAGTTGGTGAAAGAGAGGCCTAGTTTTACATACGTAATAAATTGGTTTTTTTCGACCCCAACATTGGCCGCCGCCACTCTCATTCTCTCTGGCACACTTGGTGCAATTATCGATCATGCTATGATCTTGGCTCAATCTTTTTTCTCTTTTGCCAGTTCTTCCTCACTTTCGATTAAGCTGTTAGTGGATGTGACATTGTCAAACGACTTTCCTATTTTGTTTTGCATTGAATGGCTAGTAAGGAAGCCCCGCACCAGTAGGACCTAGTTTTTCTGAATACCTCTCTCCTAAGTCACCAGCCCACACTAGCTCACATCAACATCATCTAGAATCTTGAATGTAGACCACCGCACTCAACTAGCTAGATTAAGTGGTGGAATGATACCATCACTCGGACTATGAGGTTTCTTCACATTTATGGGAGCCAGCTAGCTATTTTTCATAGACAGTCTTATGAAGTGACAACATCTGATATTTGCACCGCCACTGGGGCTTTAGAAGCTAACCCCTTCTCCCCTTCTCTGCAGGTCAGGGTTGTAGAGTTAAGACATCAAAAGCAAGTTGCTAATAATTATGCAGCAGAGGGGTCCAACTCAAGGCTAGATTACACTGGCTCAAGATTGGGGACTGTGCCTCATTATGAGAGTTTTTCAAGTACCATGCATAACCACTAATTACAACATAAACACACTTGTAATTTTTTTTACTTCGTCATTATAAATTATAGTGGTTTCTATCTAATTGAAATCAAATTAAATTAAAAAATATCCATGAATTCACAAATCTATTAGTTATCTCATTAAGCAAAGGGATGTGAAACAACATTAGAAATATCTAACCATAAATGACACAAGATCTACATACACTTATATAAAATTACATATTGAATCTAGAATGTGTAATTAAATGCTTAACCTAACATAGGCAAAAGACAATACGATTAATCGAAACAAAAGAACTATACAAAATGGCAATGGTAATTGTGAGCCTTCCTCTCCCATTTCCTGTTGCTCAAGCATCTTTCCATTTACTTGAAGTGTTCCTCACCTTTTGTTTCTTCACTCTTTCTCCACCACCTCCTCCAACTTTTCATTTCATACATTAACAACTTTTATGAAAACAGATCAATTAAATGTCCATGTTATCATAAAATAAGTCTTTGATAGATACCCCAATATTGTATATAAGTAGTGCTCTCCATTACACTCTATGCATCTAATTTTATGAAGCCAACATCATAGTCTAGATTGCCAAATACTCAAAACAAAAACAAAACTCTTTTTCTTCTACTAACTAAAAATACAACCTTGTTCCTTCATTATTAGTGCAAGTCTAACATGGTGCACATTTTTATATTGTGGGCCTATTTTTTAGATCACTTCATTTAGCATCACTAATAATCTACACAAGAACATTCTCCCAGGGTTAAATGATGCAAACAATTCACATCTCTCACAACAATTTCTCTTGCAACAATCTTGGAGATAAACTTCATTGTATTGTGACAATCAACACACATACTTGGAGGTTCTTAACAACTCTAATAGTTGTTCTAGGGGTTGTCTAACAAACCAAAAGTAATTGCCAACTTTTCACCATGGTGGTAGAGAAATAATTCTTTTTCCTCCTTTTCCACATCACTAAATAAATGTCTTGAATATGGAAAATACCTTGCTGCTTTAATCTCCCAAGACAATTTCTCCAACTTTGTATAGATCTCCTATCTCTGTGGATGTGATCTATCTCCTACATAAAAAAGCACGTATCATTTTATGGCCTTCAATCCAACTACATCTAGGGATCTTTATAATTCCTTTATCTTTCATCAATCTCCTTTCCATTTGAACCTCACACCACTTGCCCACTTCTTCATGGATGTTTGAGAGAACATAGGGGAGAGGACCCAATTGTTGTGATTTAGTATCTGTGGATTTAAGGCCCAATATTTTTAAAAGTTTAGCACTAGTAGTTGTGATTTTAAGGTTGTTAGTGTTGACTATAAGTACTAATAATTGAATGAAATGTTCTCTTTAGATCTAAAAAGCAACCAATCATGTGATGCCACATTAGCGCACCAACAAAACATGACTTAATGCACGACTATTGGTCCACCCTTTCTTTTGAGTTTTTTTGGACACCTCAACAAAAAGCATGTTGATGTGGCATCATATTTGATGATGTGGACTTGAAGCCTTAGTTATAAGCAGGGGCCTTGCCAAGTAAGCTGCAAGAAATTTTTTTTAATGATTCAAAATTGCCACGTACGATTTTGAGAGGCATGAAGTTAGGGTGGTCAACTACTGGGTCCTCTCCCCTAAGTCACAGTATATTTTTAGGGTCCAAATAAAAAAGCCATGTCGCTATAAATACTCCTAAGCCTATATTCATATGTGATTTGCGGCACCAAGAAAACACATGCACACAACCACCAAAGGTTTAACTAGCATCTTAATGATACAATTTACGATGTCCTCAAGATAACCAGCATGGGCAAGAAGGTCAACCAAGCACACATACTAATCAATTGTAGGTGTAATGCAATAAGGGTTACTCATATGATTGAAGCATGTGCAGCCCTCATCCACTAAACCTACATGCCTGCATGCACATAGAACACAAGCAAAGCTTATAATGTTAGGATATGACCCAGAGTGCTTCTTTAATTCAATGATTTTAAGAATATCCTTGCAAAATCCATTTTTTGTATACCCTAGAATCATTGCATTCCATGAGACCACATTTCTTTGAGGTATTTTGTCAAACAGTTCATGTTCCTTGTCTATGCTTCCACATTTTCTATACATGTCTACTAGAGCATTTCCAACTATAATATCTGATTAAAATCCACCTTCCATTATGCTTTGATGGATGTCCATACCCTGTTCCAAAACCCCATTTTGGCATAGGGAATGAAGATGTTGGCTTTACAACTGAAGCCTTGTCAACAAATCCATTTTCAACATATCCTGCAATAATCGCATTCCATGAGACAACATTTCTTTTTTTTTTTTAAGCAGAAAAAGGTGTGATAGCACCCATAGATTAAAAAGGAATAGAAATATTACATATAATATGGCCTTAGCCAAGTCCAGGAGATAATTGAAACAGCCAAAAAAACCCTTAACAGGCCTGATAATAACAAGTTTGAAACATAAAAACATTCCCCCTTACACAGAGGAAAGCATAACCAAAGATAACTAACCGATGCCACCAATCAAAAGGGAAGGAAGGAAACTTAGTCCCTGCACCACGACCGAGGAAAGAGGCAAAACAAGAAAAACACTGAAAGAGCACCGAGAGACTAAATCGGAACCACCCCCACACAGACGCCAACCAAGCGGAAACACAGCCCGCCAACCACCCATCCACACACAGCCACCAAAAAAACCCCACCTCCCCCGCAACACGCCGCAGCCAACAAGCCAAGACCACCAGTCACAGAACACTAGAGAACACCAGTAGCAAAAAACACGAGGCCACCTGAGCAAAACCACTATCACAGCGAGAAACATTATGCCGCTGATGGAGCAGCCGGCAGAGCTTGTGCATCCATCTCCATAGAAGGCGCAGACTGGTCACCCTCCTCCACCTCAGATAGTACATAAAAGGGCATCCCCGGGGCCAGGTCCGAAGCATGGATCCTAAGAAAACGAATGGTTGTGAAGACATCCTTGATTCGCTCGGACCATTTTTTGGAGAAAAGAAAACAATAAGACCGAAGCGCATCATCTAAATCCGTGCTACACAAAGATTTAAGACTAGATTGCAAGGCCCTGTAGATCACCTGCTGAGGGGGGGAATTTCGCAGAGTTGTGAGGTTGAAAATCCCACCGATGAGGGCGTCGCCTTGCTCCATTTTATAGTTAGCTACTGCCACCTCCCATCTTTCCACAATATAAATGTTCTTGAAGAACAAACCTGCCGCTAGAGAGTGAACATAGGCACCATCCATCACAAGGTCCATTATATTAGAGAGAAGCTGCGAAACAACATCTGAATAATTTAGGACGCGCCCCTTGAAGCCCCTGATCCAAGCATGCCCCACAATATTCCGGACTGCAAACTGAGTAAGAGTGCAATCAGAATCAATCAGGGTCATGAAGTCGATTGCCTTCACGCGCCCCCTTATCTCTGGTTCCCAGTCCAAAGAGGGAAAAACAACCTCTGGTTCAACCGCGTATCCGCCATCACCAAGTGCCAGAAATCAAAGCCTTGAGAGAAGTCAGAGCAACAAAGATTGAGACAACATTTCTTTGAGGCATTATGTCAAACAGTTCACGTGCCTTGTCTATGCTTCCACATTTTCCATACATGTCTACCAGAGCATTTCCATCTATAATATCTGACAAAAATCCCCCTTCCATTATGCTTTGATGGATATCCATACCCTGTTCCAAAGCTCCCATTTTGGCACAGGCACGGAGGATGCTGGCTTTACACAAGCCAATTCCATTTGCTTGAAAGTTTCTAAAGCCTTTTCAACAAATCCATTTTGTGAATATCCTGCAATCAGGGGATTCCATGAGAAAGCATTTCTTTGAGGCATTCTGTCAAATAGTTCATGTGCCTTGTCTACACTTCCACATTTTGCGTATCCTGCAACCATGGCATTCCATGAGATGACATCTCTTTGAGGTATTCTGTCAAACAGTTCACGTGCTTGTCTATGCTTCAAGATTTTGCATACATGTCTGTGAGGGCAGTTGCAACTACAGCATCTGACAAAATTCCTCTATCATTTATCCTTTGATGGATTCCCATATGCTGTTCCAACCTCTATCATTTATCCTTCGATGGATGCCCATACGCTGTTCCAAAGCTCCCATTTTGGCACAGGCAAGAAGGATGCTGGCAAAGGTTGCGGAGTTTGGCTTTACACTTGCCAATTGCATTTGCTTGTAAGTATCTAAAGCCTTTTCAACAAATCCATTTTGTGGATATCCTGTGATCCATGAGAACACATTTCTTTGAGGCATTCGGTGAACAGTTCACAGTTCAGAGTGCGCCCACAAAAATAGAGCCCGTGAGATTGGACTTTATTGAGCGGGAGGGGAGAGATTCAAATTAATATTAGCCGTAACTGCGGGAGGCAGCAGGTGACGCAGTCACGGTTAGTTGAAACCTGCAGTATGTTTTGGACAAACGGAATTGATGAAACGGAGTTCAAGAGGGCCCACCAGCCACGTCTAAGTCAAAGCGTAGAGTGTGCTATTTAAGCCCAGCCAGTCAAGGCAAATAAAGCATTCGGCATAGGCTGACATGCATTCTCCCCTTGCTAAGGTGGCTCCACTTCTCTAGGACATGAGCATTAATTTCTGGCTCAGATGATCGTTTATAGGGTGTCTTTGTTTTGACCTCCGTTTTTTGGCGAGGGTGTCTTTGTTTTGTCCCTCTGCTGGTTTGTTATCTAGTATTTCTCTTTTCTGCTTCTCTGTTTCATAGCCAGTGGTGGTTTTCCTGGCTTACTGTAATTATGTTTTACATATTAATATGACTCTTAGATGCTTCACCACATTTTTCTCAAAATAAATAAATAAAGCATTCACTTTGAGTCTTTTAAAAGTAGCCTCAATGGAACCGCAGTTACGTAATACGTTAGAGAATTGTACATAATTTGTAGTTCATAAACATATAAGAAATGCATGTGAAACAATAACGAAGATTATGATTCATTTAACCTTTTAACAAAAGCATCTGAATGCAAGCACAAGAAAAATGCAGGGAGGTGCTAGTACTATTAAATAGAATGGCTCTCAAAAGATTATCTCATAGAATAAATTGAAAAAAAAATCGAACGTTTTATCTTTGATATACTAACCTCTATATTGGACACTAGAAATATTTTGTTCAACCACTGGTCACCCCAATTGGGTTTGAAAAGAATGCTTTTAGAACACTTATACGACCTGCCTGTCTACGTAGAAGTTTTAGCTAACTAGTTATATATTTACCTGAATATTGGATACGTTGGTTTACTTATTAAAGCATTAAAGAATACTTGTTGTGTTTAAAATAAAACAATCATATAATTCCTTCACACACACTCTAAAGCTTCCCTATTTTTATAAAAGTATATCCTCCCTAAAGGAGTTGAAGAATCTTTCTCCCTTATCCACGGTTACTAACTAACCATTCCTTTTCTATGGAGATGGATAACATGCCATACATCTCTCCTTTACTCCTTATCCACTTAGGATTCCATCTTTCAAGCTTTATCTCCCTTTAAACTAATTCATCCTTAAAAGAATCTAAACTCATTAATTATTTATGTCCATGAATAGTTCACTTTTATATATATAAAAGAAATAACCCTAAATATTATTTTAATAATTTATTCATAAGAATAATAAAAATAATTTTAAATAAAGTAAAGAATAATTAAATAATCACAAATGAATAATTATAACATAAATAAATAATTATTCTTTCCTTAGTACAATATTAAAATAGGGATACTAGTCAGTTTAAAGCTGCTTAAAATATAATTTAATAGTTGCGACTGACTTAGTCACTACAACTCACCACTAGGTGATTGACACATTGCTACCAAACAGAGATTACATAGATGTGGCCATACATTACAATGTCTATGACCATACGCTGGTGAATAGACCATCACTTAGATGAAATAGTAACCCAACATGTTACAATTCAATCATTGCTCTAGCAATACTATTACAGAAAACACTTCATACAATAGTCAATTCAAATATCAAATAAAGAATAGACTGATGCAAACAATTAACTATTTATCACTATTATGCGACCAAACAAACATCTACTTATCACAATCATGATGAGCAAGAAAACAAACACTGACTTGATGTTAACACCTAAATATGCACAAATTGACAAATAATTTTACGTGCATGTGTGAAGGGACCTTCTCATTCAAGCTAACTTACCAACCATTTAGAAGTCCTCTCATTGATGATACTCTTTCTCTCTCTCCCTATCTCTCTGTGACCACAAGAGTGTTGAGTTTTTTCTATCACATTCAAGAACACAATAAAAATGTAGTTAGTCATTATGAAAACTTTGATTTGACTTAACATTTAAAATAAATAATTGAATATGTCATAAATTGACATTCACAATAATTAATGTTACTTGAAATCATTTCAATTAACAATTTTAAAAAATAATTATAATAAAATATATTTCCTAATTGTTAACTTATCAACACTTTAATGCAATCATCATGTATTAAACTAAACAAAATAAATAAAATGTAATACCTTCAAAGAAAAAAAAAATCTTTTGTATATTTTATACCATAGTATCGTACTTTTTCAGAATTATCTAAAATCCTAATTTCTTTAGTCAATAACATGTTAGATCTAACTATTTAGTTGCTTGACAGAAAATATTTTAAAATGATTATTCATTGTGCGTAATTGAGTGTTTTAATCTTAAAAACTCCTTATCTGATCAAGCATAATAAAATTACGACATAATTTTCATTCTCAAACTCTACCTTTGCTATATAGCATATTAATTAAGCCCCGTGTCTATCATCATATGTCAATAAAGCCAAATTCTCCACCTAAAATCCCTTGTTAATTATTATACGCAGGAAGGTCTCCAGTAATTCCTGGAGTTTTGGAATCATACACGACTTCTTTTTCCTTGTTTGCCCAATTCGAATACATGCTTCTCCCACTACAATTAGATAAAAAAAAATATCCGTTATGCATTCCAAATTACTTTCGCCTACCATATATTCCAAAAAGATAAGAACAGACAAGTAACAGTACATCTTCTTGGCGATTGATACGGTTGACAAGTCAAGGTTGTGGGGATAGTCGAATTGTCTTCGGATTGTCTCCGGTTGTTAGAAGAGTTTTTTTTATCTTGGCACTTAAAATAGTAAGTTTCTAAATTTGCTCTGGACCAAGCATCATCCAAAATCACTAGAGTTAGCTTGGCTTGCCTCAAAATCAATTGCTGCTGCTGCGTGTGCCCTTCTTCAAAATTCTGAAATTCCCTTTAAGTTTGGAGAGTGTGAAACGGGTATGAAAATCACATTGTTGCGGAAGTATCCTGATATCCATGAAAAAACAATTGTGTTTTAGACTTAAAGTACCTTACCACGCACCAACAGATGTAATTAATCTTAAACTAGAGCACCATACCGGCCACCATTATAGAGATGGGAATTATACCTTTGATTTGAAAATCATTGCAGAGAGACAATCCCAGAGTGTTTTCCACCCACCCCCCATGCATTGCACTCCAACAACTAACACCTTGCTCTGGAACAATAGTCCCTTCAAATCCCACATAAAACTGGGATTTACTAGAAACACTATATGTGGAATCCTCCTCCAACTGAAGCCATTGAATGAACTGATTGCAAACAGGTAATTTCTTCTGTAATTTGAATCTTGACACCGCCTATTCTTCTCCTTAGGAAGTTTCTTTTGTATATTCCTTGTCCTTTCATAAGACATTGCTTTATTCATACGAGTAACAGACGCGGTAAGCAGTAATCGAACATTTGCTTCCATGAAGTTGCAATAAAAGCAGCATGCTTCTTAGCGTATACACGCTAGCTGTGTTATCCTATTAGATTCCCTGTGTTTACGTCGCAGATGCTTTATTGTTGCGTCGTCCGTTCCTTTGTCTTGGTAGAGTTATCACACGTTTTTAAAACCACGTCTTCCTGTTCAAACTTAGCGGGTCAATGTAGTTTTGTTGAAACGTTCAATTCAAATGGTGGACTGTTTGAAACGTTCATTAAATATCATCCACATTTTGACCAATAAAAATAGGATAAATATTTATTTTTTGTTGTGAATAAGGTGTAAAATTACTATTGATTGTTTGACCATTGAAATGGATGATATTTAAGTAGAGTGCTTTAAATCACATCAAATATATATTTATAATGTGGTTAATATTGAATGAAAAATATTATATTAAAGTTTTGTAATAAGAATAGAATTTATACATTTGGATTTTAAAATAAAGGCTTAAAGCATTTAGAAAAACATCAACAAAATTTAAATGGGATATAACCTTTAATTTGGAGATGATTGCATAGAGCCAATGTGAGAGTAGTCTTCTCATCACCTCCCATCCAAAGCACACCAACAACCAACACCTCCCTTACAACAAAAGCCCCTTCAAATCCCCCATACATTTCTCCGACCCCACATAACACTGATATTTTCTAGAAATATTATCATCATAATAGCATGTGGAATCATCCTCAATTTCAGAATTGTTATAAAAATGATGAAGGCATTTGTTATACTTTTTACAAAAGGTTAATTTCTTTCCAATTTGAAGTTTATTGTTGATCGTAAGCAGCTTCTTCCAATTTAAGTAATGTCCCATTTGTTGAAGCATCTTCTCCTCTTGTGGGCAATAGGCATTCTCATAAGTCACAACCCTTCTTGAGTTGTGGAAGAAGGGGAATTTGTTCCTAAAAAATCCCATATAAATTTGGAGAGTTTTTTTCTATAGAACTAAAGTTAATATTTCTAAAACAATTATTCGAGTTTAAAAGGGTTAGACATTGAGGAAATTTCATTAGACCTACATTTTTTGTGAACCAGTTCTCATATCTAATGTCAAGGCTCTAATAGCCCACACTACAAGTTTACTGCAAGAGCATTTTGATAGAGATTTGCTTCTTTGGACATCTTTATAGTCTAGCAATCAAGATAGTTAGTTTCATGGTATCTACTATCTATCACATGTCCTATGGATAGAGATTTTTAGTTTCAAATCATGAGCAAGGATGTGGATGCATAGTGAAATTTGTGGTTGTGAAATGGCAATCCAATTCTATTACACATGGTTGTGACCCTTCCAACAAGGCTTTATGGGCCATGTTTAACATCGATAATAAAGCCTCTAGGATTATCAATATTTATGCCTTGAATGATGTAATTGAAAGGACCCTTCTCTAGTGATGGCTTGTGGATGAACTGGCGAAGGCCTAGTGTGTCTTTAATGGTGATTTTAATATGGTTGAGGTGGCCTCTAACAAGAAATGGAACCTCCTAAAGATATGGAGAGATAGTGAATGAGAGGTATAGTTCTACATGGGCAATAAATTTGGCCTTTATGATCCCAATCTTGGCTTCTAAGTTGCATCTTTGGCATGGTACTTTGTGTCGTATCCTAAAGGTGACATAGGTTGGGTTGCATGGTGGTCTAATCTGACAACTTGCACTACCCAGTTTTTGAGGATTTATAGCCACCAACTAGCAAGGATCTAGTACAAGTCCTACATGACCATGCCATTGTAGCTCAATTCACTCTATGCTTAGCTTGAGGTGATTGCCTTCCACAAAACTTTATAGCTTCAAAGGGCCAAACTATGCTACTAGGTGTATTTGTGGATGTGTACATAACCAAAAGAGATCAAATAAATCCAAATTTCACTATAGAATTTTGGAAACTAAGTTTCCAAGGAATTCTTCTAAGCCTCCCAAGCACACAACTCAGTTCAAAAGATAAAAGCCATAAAATAAGGAGATAATTATGATGCCATAAACATATTTCTGAGCTTCCCAAAGTTTTAGAATCTTTTTTTGGGGACTACTAAAATGTGTTCAAAGCCCAAGACCCTTAATATACTCATGAGGTTTCTTTGAAATGATGCTTGGATGTGGTATGTTGTCGTCTCTCTTCTGCTTAGTCAGTGGTTTGTGAGAAAATATTTTCTTAGGAGGACATTCATTTCATTGTTGTTGACATTTCTAATGACAAGGCATCTATTTTTTATCGTTTCCCATGTAAATTCTACAAAATTATGTCATATAATTTTGGCCCTAATTTACACAAGGTGTATCTTGAAGATTTTCATTCATAATCTCTAGGGTCACTCATAAACAAAGGCACTATTAAATTTGTGTACTTAAAGCTGGTGATCTTAAGTTGATATGAAATTGGTGATTGATCACTCTATTGAACCTCTTCTACAAGATCATTGTAAAGGTCCTCATGATCTATGTTTGACATATTCTCCCATTAGTTATTCACATTGGGCAAAATTGATTCATAAAAACCAAATTTATCTTAAACAACATTATTTTTTTATGGGAAGATATGGAATGGGCTATAAAATTTAACTACAAAGCAATCTTTAGTAAAATTGACTTTGAGAAAGCTGATATAATAGAATTGAATTTCCCTTCATTATATCCATTCTTAGTGTAGTTTGCTTCAGACCTAACTTTCTGTAATAAGTTAGGATGTTATTTGTTGATGTTTTTTCTCACCTTATTGTAAATTGTATCCAATATGAGCATTTTGGTTTCTTCAAATACGTCTATAAGGGATTACCTCTTGTGCCATCACTTTATGTGTTGGCTACCAAAAGCCTTGGATATCTCATTGTTAATGTTATCTTACAAAGATAGGTCAAAAGAAATTTCCTCCTAGGTAGCGATTCACACCAACTTGTCAACAGTCATATTGGTGACCCAAATTGAATCCTACAACCCTAGAGAATAAAATTGAGAACTAAAGCTAGGTACCTATGTTTGTTAAGAGTAACAAGGCAAGACTCATGATGAGATTGTAAGCAATTGTGAGTCAACTAGCAAGAGCAAGAAACTCTTCTATACTTTTAGATCTATACGACCAAGGAGCATATTCCTAGAGATCTTGACCAAATAATTAAGAGAAGAAAAAATAGGCTCGAACACATAGCTTAGCCACACCCTTTGTTTAAGAACATCCCAATTATTTGTAACTAAATATTCCTTACATTGATTGAATAGTCTTGTAGAACTAGAGATCTTTGTATATAAGATTGGCAATTAGTTACATATGTAACTAATGATGTTAAAAACATTTATATCCCCTAATATTAATCCCCTTGTGATTTTGTTACTTCGTTTGCAACCTAGAAACCCAACATGCATAACCCTCTAAAGATATATCAGACATGAGCTCTCAAAAGAGTTGACAAATTTTCATATTATTGAATCATGTAGACTCATAGAACCTAACCTACAATTGTGAATATAAAATAAAGAACTAACACTATATCTAAAATCCCATTAGTCTAGCTACAATTCCACCTAGGTTCAACATAAAAACTCAAGAAACTTTACATAACTAGGTCTACTTTAAAAATCCATAATTGCTTAAAGAAATCCCACATGCTATTATGAAAAGTGATTTCAAATATTTTGAAAAGATTTTAAAATTACTATGATAGTCAACTAATCAAGAGTAATAAGTTACCAAATGTAATCCCGAAGATTCTTTTCATTGTCTTGAAACTCTTGGTCCATTATGGATGCATCCATATAATGGAGAGGAAATTTTTTACTAGGTTAAATCTTCTCTAGGTTTTAGAAACAATGAATAACACAGAGACTGAAGACTAGATACATAGTATTGGATGCCAAAGGATACACTTAAACATAGGGCACCTATATAGATTTCACCTAATGCCTAAAAATGATAGAAAATCTAAAATTTGGAAGAAAAAAAATATTTTCTCCTAGAGAAACTTTTATTTGTAATAGAGATGTCCATCTACACCTTCTATGTATCTAAAAAATGTTGCAATATTAGACATCTTAGGATATGTTATCAATAAATTTGTTGCAACAACCTCTTAGTTACTTGTGTAAATTGTGAGCACTACACACTCAATTGGATATAAGACTTTATGTAGGGACATGCATTTCTTCAAATCTCCATGCAAGATGCTTCTATGTGTTTGAATCATTATTTCTTGAAATTATTTTTGAGATCGAAGTCTAGCCATGCTCTTAGAACATGAATCCCATTTTGAACTCTATAAATATAAATGGTCATTGTTAGAAGGTCATTCACATCCTACCTATCATCCCCATTGAATAACAACACATGACTCCTCTAAATTAAATTTACTTCTATGAAAAGTCTTGTATTTGATTAGTTAATTAACGATTTCAACCATTAGATCCTAGGCGCAATTAGATTATAATATATGTTGTTAGTAGGGGCTCAATTTCTAAACTAGATCCATGTCACAAGCCAATGTCATTTAAGTCAGTTATCACAACTGTTTGTGGGCTCAACAAATGCACTCATCTTCATAAACCATCCCACAACCAAGTAGAGAATGCCACATGTCCATTCCTAATTACATTAAACTCCTTGTTCTCATTAACCACACCAAATATAAGTCTCTACAAAGTAAGATTTAGGAGAACTTAGAATCAAAGTAGTGCAATTCATAGAATTGAATCTAAATAGGTGAACACATAACTTTCTAAAGTCTAGTAAGTGCCCAAATTTGAATAGGCATCTAATCTAAAGTCCAACAATGATCTAGTTGCCCAAAACACAACCCTATGTTGTCTGAATTAACAAACTCTGTCTTAAAATATTTTGATGTGGTGGAAGTGTCTAATTAGCCTCTAGGATCCCCTTGTCATTTCATGTTTGTTTGACCATTTTTTTGTGCATTCATCCCTTCCCACCACTTTCATCTTTGATTTTTACCCTTTGAATGGTACGTTCAACTATTTTCTATTATTTTTCTTTAATGAACAATCATTCACCATGGCAAATGATTTGTTGATGAAAGTGGCAAGAATGCTATTTTTTTTGTTTTGGTATATTTCCTTGCATAGATCCATCTTACTAGCTTTTTGGATTTTTCTTTGATGGTGAAAGGCACCCAACATAGAAAAGATTAGTTGTTTCTATCTTCCTCCAAATCCTCCTCTACATATACCTTCCCAAAAGATTTTGAAAAGGTTCTAAATTAATTTACATATAGCTCCTTCTTGAAGTTTTGGGTTTTCCTATAAGTTTATTGTAGGATTCTCTTATAATTTTGAGATCAAACATTGACCCCATATAACCACTAGACTCTTTAAAAGCATCCAAAATTGATACCAAGAAATCCCATGTGGCCTTTAGGCTCATTTAAACCTCTAAAACCAACACTTTTACATGTAAACAAGTATCAAAACCTCCATTTACAATAGTTACAATATCTATCATGGGTCATTAGTAATTCTTGTGTTTCAAGTCTATTCACTATCTTCGACCAATGAAAGAAGTGTACATGTGTGTGTGTGTGTGTGTGTGTGTGTGTGTGTGTGTGTGTGTGTGTGTGTGTGTGTGTGTGTGTGTGTGTGTGAGAGAGAGAGAGAGAGAGAGAGAGATTATAATGACATCAACCTCACATGCATTGGGTTCTTAATATCTACGTAAATGTTTTAATCTCATTTACACTCTATTTGGAATAGATAATTAATGGATAGAGTATCTGATTAGATTATTTTAGTTACCAATTTTATCTAAGATTATAACACTCTATTACAACTCTTTGGATTTAGGATAAATTAGTATTCTTTTAGTAGATTAAATTTAAATTCTAGTTTGTTTCTTGTACAATTTCCATCAAAACAACATTATATTCTTGATACATGCTAGAACCGAAAACATATGCAACAATTGGTTAAAAATGATCAAAAGAATAATTCCATCCAATGATGTCAAAACTTTTATCTACATGGAAACATTGAAATTTGCAAACGAATCATTCTAAACAAATAATCACCATCTAAATTAAAAAGTAAAGAAGGAAATTAATTCATTTAGGAATTGTTTCCATACACATGCATTTTTCCATTGCTTTCCTGCATCATCACAATTAATTATCGAAAGAGAAATAAAGATTTCTTGTTAGTTTCTATATTTGCATATTTGTGAAATAGTTGCATACATGCACTATATTTGAATATTAAAAAAGCACAAAAATAGTAAAAAGTAATCACAACACAAAAAACACAAAAAAATGTAAAAAGGAGAAATAGTATGACCTTTCATATTTGAGAACAAAATTTATCATTTGGATATGAAAATAAATTATATATTTGAAAATTCGAAATAACATCCTACAATTCATAACTTCATAAAATATTATATTCAATATAGAAGTGCTTGAATCTTTACTCCAAGTACACCTAATTTAGATTTTCAAGAAATAAATTACCATTTTTCAATATTTTTCGGCCCTTATTACCTTGCACTTACCCACAATGGAACCTTGGACTCTTCCTCTAGACTAAAACACTTATCAAATATCATGCACAAACTAGAAATGTTTGCATTATCATGCTTGTATTCAACATTCATTGCCATGCCACATGATTCATCACTATACTTGCTAGAAAACTTATCCAAATGAGCATGAAAATGAAAAGCATCGATAGAGGGTAATGACAATAAACTATATGATAATCCATAATAAAAGATGAGTTATTGAATGACAAATAAGGGTGAGTGGGTATGTAAAAGATCATACAATATGAATCTAAATTGTAATATGAATAAATTAGTGGCAAGAAGACAAGGATGGATCCAAATGCTAATCGTATCTAAAATGAAGAATAAAAAAATTAGAAAAAATAGATTCAAAAATTAAACCCTAGAGGCAAATCCATGGGTGGTAGGATGGGGGAAGAAAAGAGATATCAATAAGCCACAAACCCTATATAAAGATTCACTATGGAGTACACTTTTGTGAAAGAGAAATCAAATCATGACCAAATTTAGAAATAAGATGTATCAATTAAAAAAGTGTACATCCAAAAAATAATTAATGAGGGAGAGACACTAAGGGGAAAACTAAGTCATGTAAGAGTTGATGAGTTCACCAAAATGTAAAAAGTAAATGGATTCCTTTACCATAATTAGGTTTAATGAATATGACAATTAATTAATCTAATTTAGAGATGTGAGAAATCATTTAACAAAACATTGAAATAGGGAAGTGACAAAACATGAACACTTAGTTGATTCCAATGGCTAATAGATAGAAAATTCCATCGTTCTGATCATAACTTTTAATCTATAACTTAGGCTCACACCTTCTTATAACCATTATAGAAGTAGATGTTGAAGTTTGAATTGTGTTGCTCTTAGAACTTGATGAATTAATCCTTTGTGTTGCAAGATTGATTTCAAGTGCCATAGATCTGACCTTCCATGTAGATTTGACCTATGACATGTGGATTTGAATAAGTTGACTATGGATTCATGCACCTTGTGTTGCCTAAAACTCTATTGTATTCTTTTGCATAAGGACTAGAGATACTTTAGGGAAATCATTGGATTGTAAGGGCCAAGTTCTCCAAGGTCGATGGACCCTTGATTACATTAGCTTTATAGTCATGGAGATGATCAAAGACAACATTATTTAGTCATGAAAATGTCATAGAATGATTCTCCCCTCAATGCACATGAATTTCGAATATGAATTGGATAAAATGAATGCACATTAAATGCATTTAAAACCAAGACATAGTGACTGATCACATGAATGTTTAAAGCAAGGTAGCTCATAATGGCTAGTGAGATAGGTGGGAGTTGGTAAATGTTTGGATTTTAAATTTTTGAATTTTAGGTGGGGCAAGATTGATCTGATATTTTGCAAGATTAACTTGCAACAATAAAGTTCTAGTATCAAGGTGGGAAAGTCCAATGTATATGAATGAGGGAAATAACAAGAATAATAAATATCAAATGCATAGGAACATGCACCTAAATTTAGATAATATGTGTAAGGTGTATAGATGAAGGATTGAGGAATGAGCCTAACTTTGCACAAGAATATGCCATTTAACTACATGTAATTGTATTAAGTTATTCTATCAAAATAAACTCAAGAGTAAATAAATACTAACATTGGTATGCAAATTTCACCATTAAAATATTATTTATGAGAAAAAACAATAAAAATGAAGATATTTAACATTCTTAAACAAAATTAAAATATATAAATATGGTTGCAAAAATATTTATATTACAAATTTAAAAAATATGATCCCTATGCCCTAGGGTTAGGAAATTGAGTCTCTTCCATAAAGGATTCTTTATCTTTTATAAAATTTACAAAAATATTATTTTTGTAATAATATATTAAATAAGGGAGACCCTGTGGTGTGATGGTGGGGCTTCTTGCCTATAGTGCAATCAATCAAGGTTCAAACCTTGTGGAGTTGCCCTCTATTGTGTCAATAATTGAGGGTCCCTAGGATCTTTTATCTTGATTTACATGTGACATGTTGTGTGGTGCATTTGCATGTCATCCAAGGGGTACATCCTTTGTTTAAAGTTCTGGGGGAGACCTTGTGATGTGATGGTGGGGCTTCTTGCCTATAGTGCCATCAACCAAGTTTCAAGCCTCGTAGGGTTGCCCTCTACCATATCAACAATTGAGGCCCCCCCAAGATCTTGTATCTTGATTTATCCACAACATATGGAGTGAGTCATTTGTAGGTTATCTAGGGGTACATCCGTAGTCTAATTTTTTGTCATTCATGGCATAGTGTGTTGGTTAAAACGTGGCATTGTGGTTATGGCCACCAAGATTCAAACCCCTACTAAACTATTGAGCTTGGGGGCCTTGTGCCCTCGCTGGGCCGCTGTGCTTGAAGGTTTGAACTATTTGCATCAAACCGGTCGGCGTTCAAAGTGTTGCCTTCATGTTCCAAACCCTTACTCTGAACTCATAAACTTTGTGCCCTTGTTGAGACTTTGAGCTTGCAGTTTTGGACTGCTCACATTAATGCAATGCATTCATTGTGGGGATGAGATACCTTGTTTGTGGCCTCACCTAATTCGGGGCCAAGCTAAATATTCCCCCATTCATGGATTAAAGAATAATATATTAATGAAAACTTACTTTTGAGAAAGTGATCTTCCTATAAGCATGTATTAACCAAGCAAGGCAAATATTATTTTTTACAATTTCTTTACATGTAAGAAAAACTATCTTACACGAAACTCACGATGATACGAACATGGGCATTCCAAGATGCAACGGAACACGTGTTCCATTAACTCCCCTCAATTCAAGATTGGCGAGAATTGGATTCTAGCACTAAGTCATCTTCTCTTGGAGTTTGGTTCTTAGAAATCGAGCCTCACATCTTCGTTCTGCGAATCTTTCATGACGCGCCTGATAGTTGTATAAAAAAGCCTCGGAATGACGAGAAATAAAAGAAATTTTGCAAGAAGAAAGACGCCTAAGAACACGCTGTTTCAAGTTTCAAATTGCAGAAGTCAAACCTTTGTAAAAAGTTCAACAAATGGCTTTAGGTCGTTTTATTGACAGTTCTGAGATGGTGGACGATTCAGCATATGGTGTTCCTGGAAAATCTCAGTTTTATGTGGGATTGGAGAAATGTATTGGGGATTTGAGGGGACTGTTGTTCCAGAAAGAGGTGTCAATTGTTGGAGTGCACTGCATGGGGGGCGGGGGGAAAACCACTCTGGCATTGGCTCTCTGCAATGATCCTCAAATCAAAGGTATAATTCCCATCTCTATAATAGCGGTCGGTATGGTGCTCTGATTTATGTTTTATTACATCTCTTAGTTCATGCTAAGGTACTTAGTCTAAAACGAATTTATTTTTTAATGGATAGCAGGATACTTCCGCGATAATGTGATTTTCATCACCGTCTCACAGTCACCAAACCTGAAAGGAATTTTAGAGACTATGTGGGAGAAGATTGCTGGAAGGAAGAAACCAGAATTTCAGAATTTGGAAGATGGACACATGCAGCTGCAGCAATTGATTTTGAGTGAACCAAAGCCAACTCTGGTGATTTTGGATGATGTTTGGTCTAAAGCAAATTTCGAAAATTTACTATTTGAAGGGCCTGGATACAAAACTGTTGTAACAACCAGAGACAATTCTACTATCCCCAAGACCCGGACTACCCAACTGTATCAGTTGCCATTGTTGTGCCGAGACGATGCACTGTCACTTTTCTGCTTTTGGGCCTTTGGACGGACATCAATTCCAAGCACTGCAGATGCAAATCTAGTAAAGGAGGTATACTTTTTATCTTCCACTAATTGTCGTTTTGTGAGTGAACGATTCTACTAACTCTTTTACTCTCTAATACTCTATTCTTTATCTTTATTCTCGAATACTCTAATCTTTATCTTATGGAATTTATGGAAAGTAACTTGGAATACACAGCGCATAAAACTGTTTTTTTTTGTAATTTTCTAATATTCATATTCGAGAAACATGGAAAAAAAAGTTGCGTATGATACCCGAACTCCTAGAATTATAGGAGAGTTTATTTTGTTTAATTAACAAGGAATTTTTCGTGGGGAATTTGATTTTATTGACATATGATGATTGACACTGGGCTTTAGTAATATAACGAATGTTTGAGTAGGATTAAAACACTTAATTATGCACAATGAAGAAACAATTTAAAATATCTTTCTTCCCAGTAATTAAATAGTTAGATCTAATATCTTGTTGGCCAAAGAATAGAATTCTAAATAATTCTGAAGCTGAAAGTAGGTTATATGTCATCAATTACATATAACAAATTTACTGTATTTAAACATCATCTATTTTAATGGTCAAATAATCAATAGTAATTTTACACCTTATCCACAATAAAAAGTGGTGAATATTTGTCTTATTTTTATTGACCAAAATTGACTTTTGACTGTTGAATTGGATAATGCTTAAGAATAGTCTAAGAAATTTTATTACCCTCCAATTGATCTGATAAATTATCTCTACATTTCTTGGATTATAGGTGCAAGCTGAATGTGGCGGCCTACCACTTGCTCTAAAGGTGATCGGAAGCTGTTTGCATGGAGAACCACATGAGGTCTGGGAGAGGGCAAAGAACAAGATTTCTAAAGGAGAACCCATATCAGATTATCACAAGAACGGGCTAATTAGGTTGTTCGAGATCAGTATCGATCCCTTAGATGATGTAGCCAAGGAATGCTTCCTAGACTTGGGTTTATTTCCAGAGGATAGGAAAATATGTGCTGATGCACTATTGGACATATGGGTTTATATTCGGAAGCTACAGTCGCATGAGGCGTTTTCCATCTTATCAGAACTTGCAAGCAGAAACCTGTTGAATTTGACTAGCACTCGAGGGTAATTAGCTTTCCTTTCCCATATTGGGTTTTTTTTTTTGTCATTGTTAAACAATAAGCTGATGTAGTACCACTTAGCAGGAGCGGAGTAGCAATCTCACATGGAAATGCCTCGGAGCTATACTTTTCTCAGCATAATGTAATTCGAGAATTGGCCCTGTATTTGGGATGCCAAGACGGTGTAGCCCATAGGAAGAGGTTTCTGATGCCTAAGAAGGAGCATAGTTTGCCAGCAAAGTGGGAGTTGCTTAATCATAGAGCATTTGATGCTCAACTGCTCTCCATTCACACAGGTAGGTTAATCCAAAAATTTCTTCCTATTTTAGATCCAACCTTTGGGCCAAAATTTCTTTGAAATATTAGTTATAATTTTTAATATTTACATCACTGTTCTCGGCAACTTAATTGCCATGTGTATGAAACTATTTCTGTTTGACATGAAAATCTTGTAGTACGATTTTGATAATCTAGTCACTAGTTTAGGGTGTAGGCTAAACAGCCCATGCAAAGGATTGGGCGTTTTTGTCATACTATCTCATTAGTAGGATTATGAAACCCTACTGCACATAATTGCAGTGTAACATTAATCACTCGTTCCCAATTACATTTTCCTTGGATTCAACATCCAAATGACTTGAATTAAACCCAAATAAGTAGCATTCATAATCAGCATGCACAATGATCTAATTCGATTTCCGTTCTGATTTATTCATGCAGGCCCTATGGAGGCAAACCACTGGTATGAGATGAATTTTCCTGAGACAGAGGCTCTGTTGTTGTTCTTTACTTCAAGTGAGTACTTTCTTCCACCATTTCTGAAGTCCATGAAGAATCTAAAATTTCTCATGGTATTCAATTATGGTACAGCAAGGGCAACAATAAAAGGTCTAGATGTTTTGTCTTCACTCACTCAACTCAAGAGTGTCCGCTTGGAGAGGTTGATTGTATCCCCTGTTCAGAAACAAAGTAAAGAACTATCTAACTTAGAGAAGCTATCTTTAAGCTTATGCGAAGGATTTGAATATGCATCCACATTCAACAGTATCAAGCTGCGATATTTTAACCTTGATCACTCGAGCAACTTGGAGGAGGTGCCCCCTAGTTTCTCTTATATGCCCTCTGCTCAGATCTGGTCTATTAGCCACTGCCACCTGGTTCAGAAGTTACCTTATGACCTTGGGAATATGAGCTCTCTGAGAATGTTAAGGTTGTCAGCATTACCAGGCCTAAAAGAGCTTCCACCATCAATTGGGAAACTTGGGCGATTGGAATGTCTAGACATTTCATTATGTGAAGGGCTGAAAGAGCTTCCAGAGGAAATAGGGCAACTAAAGAAACTGAGAGAGTTTGATATGAGAGAATGTTCTCGTTTGACGAGGTTACCAAGAGCTGTTTGTGAACTGAGTTCCCTCAAGCTTGTTATCTGTGATGAGAGGATTGGGAAGCAGTGGTTGCGGGTCAAGAACATTTCTATTCCAGAGCTTAGAGTTGAAATTGTGGAAGCACAGTTTAGTCTGGATTGGCTTGATGATTGACTTCTTTTCTTACCTCTCATCGTGAAGCGCAAGTTCCATGCAATTTCACAAGTACAATTCCGTATAAGCTCATCTATATTTTCATCCTATATTTATGATCAATTTTCATCGCATTTTCAGGACAATAAACACTATTTTCTATATTGTGCGTGCAGACCAACATAATCTCCATCCGAAGGCATTTCATTGTTTTGTTTAAAGCAATGAAGTGGGTGTCTTGTAAATTTGTGGGAGGTGTCTGCACTGTAATTATGTTTGTCTCAGTCGCTTAGGCTGTCTGCAAATAATGCAAATGCAGAGTAGATTAATCTAAATAAACATAAATTTCGATTTTCAGTCTGTGTTGTAGGCCCAAATTTGCTACCCATTGCAATTCTTATGAGAAACATTTAACGTAGCACAAGAAAATGAAGGGATTTGAAACGTCAGACATGTTGTAAAAGAAATCTAATAAACATAAGCATAACCTTTTAATCCATACGAATAATGAAGGAACTTTCAAAATGAATAATCGCATAAGCGTTCTATCCACGCATAATAAATGTAAAGCGTTTCACGCACGAATAATAAACATAACCAGTCGATTGCATCTGTTAAGAAAAGTCGTCGAACAGGGGTCGTGCAATAAGTCGCAATTAAATAAATTATATTATTATTACGCCGATAAGGCGTTCTACAGTGGCAGGCGGGGGGTGAGAGCCCGTAAACAAAAAATTTGTAATTTTAATTCGAAAAAATATAAAAAAATGTAATTTCGAATCTGCACAAATCCCCATATAAATACTCGTGCAGGCGGTTGAAATGGTCATAATCTTATTCGCTCAACTTTCTTTGATCAAGTGCTTTGACGTCTGTAAGATCTTGAAAGCGATTTGCATATCTTATAGACCGACATCCTTCCACTTGTGTTCTAAACTATGGTCTTTCACTCTGCAACAGCTACCCATTTCAGTTTAATAATTTGTTGAGAAGATTTTGTATGGTGGTCCGATTTACTTGATCATTGAGGGCATTTGGCTGTTCAAAGAGGATGGCAGTCAAGCGGCCAAGGCCCATACAGAGAACACAGAGCAACTCTGTTCTCATGTTTGACAACCCCTCTGAAAACAGATCAGTCTTCAAATATTTTCGTGTGCTGATTGGATTTAAGTCCACTAATTGTGGTGGAATCCCTGAAGCAACGGAAGGGTGTTTGAGCCCAACTTCTCCAATCGATGTGAAAATTTACAGCAGATATTCGACAGGCGCAGGGTGTTTGAGCCCAACTGCTCTTGATCATAATAACAGCAATGAAGAAAGCAAGGCCTGTGGAAGATTAAGTGGACGTAAAGAGGCGGTTTTTTAAGATTCTGGGTCCTCGGGTTTATCCTCGTTTGAACCTGCTGATTTTCTGTATTCTTGTTATCTCTGCAGGCGAAAATTGTCCCGCCAAAAGGACATATACATGTACGGGTAAGATTTACAATAAAACTTACGCTTATTGTTTTATGTGGACAACTTCGCTAATAAATTCTGTAATAGTATTCAAATCTTCCCATCTGAATGTAGTGGCTATTTATTTCTATTGCATACTCAATTTTGTTCTTTAAGTACAATGTTCATTTCTCATAATCAATCAATTTACAGGGCACTTGGTATCAATTCCACTTGGTATCAATTCCTTCATTGTTTTTCATTCTTAATTTGATTTTTAAAAGTAAACAAACGTTCTCCCTATTTTATGTCTTTAAATTATGAGAGCTTAACCTGACTTAGGCGACGGTCACATGGTATCTAAAATTTCTGAGCGAATGCTGCTACTAAGAAAATTTTGGAGCTTTTTAAAGTGAAATGGTTCCATTTAAAACACAGTTCTGCCCATTTATATCTAATTTCTCAGTGTGGTTAGGTCAGGTTTCATTTTTGGTGACTTTGGTAAAGTGAAACTAATTATAGTTCAGTCAAATAATTTTTTTAATTTAGATCAGCTTCTATTTATATGAACAACCTCGCTAATAACTTTGTAATAGTATTCAAATCTTCCAATCTGAATGTAGTGGCTATTTATTTCTATTGCATACTCAGTTTTATTCTTTAAGTATAGTGTTCATTTCTCATAATCAATCAATTTACAGGGCACTTCGTATCAATTCCTTCATCACTTTTCATTCTTAGTTTGGCTTTTAAAAGTAAACAAACCTTCTCCCTATTTTATGTTTTTAAATTATGAAAGCTTAACCTGACTGAGTAACGGTCACGTGGTATCTGAAATTTCTGAGCCAATGCTACTGCTGAGAAAATTTTGGAGCTTTTTAAAGTGAAATGGTCCCATTTAAAAAACGTTTCTGCTCATTTATATCTAATTTCTCAGTAATGTGGTTTATGAATATGTGTTAAAACTCAAGGGTTGTAGTAATTACGATAAAAATGATGGTATGTGTTTTGATTAAGTTTTTAAACAAGGTTGAAATTTTCACTAAGTGTGGTTAGGTCAGGTTTTATTTTTGATGACTTTGGTAAAGTGAAATTAATTATAGTTCAGTCAAATTTTTTTTTTTTAATTTAGATAAGGTTCTATTTATATTAATATTTTAGCCATTATTTTTATTATCTACATGGAGTTATTTATACAAGAGTTAATTATTTAATTCAATTTCAATTTATTTATTTTTTAAATTATTGTTTTCTTTATATAGATATATAAACATTATTATTATTAATTAATAATATTTATAATATTATTTAATTAAATATAAATTGTATAAATTATAGAATATACATAAATTATTATTTAATATATACATAAATTATAATACTAATTAATGATATACTATTCAATATAATATACCTAAAAGTAAATAATAACATATATTTATATATATAAATATAATATTAATTAATTGAATAATAATTAATTATTATTAATATTATAATAATAATTTATAAATAATAATATATCAAGTAATTGTCGATAAGGGCATGGTTCGGTGGTTAAGTCGCTCGGTTGTTCGATTGTAGTGGCGGCCACCAGAGTTCAAACCCCCGCTGGGCCAACGAGCTCGCAGGCTTTACGCCTTCGCTGGGCCAACGAGCTCACGGGTTTGAAGTGTTCTTTCTAGGGGATGAGGTCCCCCGTGTTGTGGCCTCACCGGTTCATTGTTCCGGGCAAAAGCATTCACGTGGAGCCGGAGGGCGTGTTGGGCCAACGAGCTCGCGGGTTTGAAGTGTTCTTTCTAGGGGATGAGGTCCCCCGTGTTGTGGCCTCACCGGTTCATTGCTTCGGGCAAAAGCATTCGCGTGGAGTCAGAGGGCGTGTTGGGCCAACGAGCTCGTGGATTTGAAGTGTTCTTTCTAGGGGATGAGGTGCCCCATGTTGTGGCCTCACCGGTTCATTGCTCCAGGCAAAAGCATTCACATGGAGTCGGAGGGCGTGTTGGGCCAACGAGCTCGCGGGTTTGAAGTGTTCTTTCTAGGGGATGAGGTCCCCTGTGTTGTGGCCTCACCGGTTCATTACTCCGGGCAAAAGCATTCGCGTGGAGCCAGAGGGCGTGTCGCACCAGCGATGGAAGTAATTAATAATTAATTAATAAATAATTAATATCCAACCCTTCCATACATAAATCCAGCTTGGTTTTGAGAAGGATATCTCTAAATATATAATTATTATTTTTTAGATTATGTCACTATAATTAGTTTAAATATTTAATTATATTATATTATATATTTATTAACTATATATAATATACAAACATATTAATACACACATATTTATATATATAGTTTATAAATATATAATATAATATAATATAATATAATATTTAAACTAATTATAGAGTATATATTTAAACTACTATGAATTAATATTAAATATATACTTTATAAATATTATATTATATAAAAACTTGTAAGTTTATTAATATGAATGAATTAACACTATTTGAGTTGGAGAGGCCATGTGAAAGACCAAAAAAAACATAAAGTAAGTATATATATATTTTTGGTTTTAATAGTTGTAGGTATTTGTGGGAGCCATTTTTAATTTATTGATGACTTGAAATTATAAAAAAATTGGTGTAGTTGGAATAATTAATATTGTAATAATGATTTGTAGAAAGCTTATTAGGCTCAAGTTTTATTGATTATAAAAAAATTGGTGTAGTTAGAATAATTAATATTGTAATAATGATTTGTAGAAAGCTTATTAGGCTCAAGTTTTATTGAATATATTTAAAAGATTCTGATCTAAAATTTAGTGCTGTAAATTTGATTATAATATAATATTTCAAATAATAAGGATATAATATACTAACCCTATAATCATATAGTTTTGAACAAAATAAGAGATATATACATATATTTATATCTAATTTCTAAATATGTGTTAAAACTGAAGAATTTTCATGAAGTGTGGTTAGGTCAGGTTTTATTTTTGGTGACTTTGGTAAAGTGAAACTAATTATAGTTCAGTCAAATAATTTTTTTTAATTTACATCAGGTTCTATTTATATTAATATTTTAGCCGTGATTTTTATTATCTAAATGGGGTTATTTATACAAGAGTTATTTATTTAATTTAATTTAATTTATTTTTAAATTATTGTTTTCTTATTTATATATATATATATATATATATATATATATATATATAAACATTATTATTATTAATTAATAATATTTATAATATTATTTAATTAAATATAAATTGTATAAATTATAGAATATACATAAATTATTATTTAATATATACATAAATTATAATACTAATTAATGATATAATATTCAATATAATATACATAAAAGTAAATAATAATATATATTTATATAAATAAATATAATATTAATTAATTAAGTAATAATTAATTATTATTAATATTATAATAATAATTTATTAATAATAATATATCAAGTAATTAATAATTAATATCCAACCCTTCCATACATAAATCCAACTTGGTTTTGAGAAGGATATCTCTAAATATATAATTAATTTTTTAGATTATGTTACTATAATTAGTTTAAATATTTAATTATATTATATTAAATATTTATTAACTATATATATAAATAATAGTTTATAATAATAATAATATATATTTTTTTTGCTGAATAAGTGCTACCTTAGGGGGTAGCTCCCATTATATTAGAAACTGGCTTGACCATCAACCAAAGAGGCAAACAAACTGGCATTAAGCCAACCAACAATGTGCTATGGCACTTGGAGGAAAACCAAACAAACAAGAACTAATTGTTCCACAGCACTCTGAGACCCTCTGCTAACTCTGAGGCTCTCTCAATTTGACCAGGAGAAAGGAGATCACCATAGCTGCATAAGAAGAATTTGAAAGTCTCCATGTTGTTGCGGTTTATGCCTTGCCAAAAAAGTGCTAAGGCTTCAGCGGAGACTGTTGGAGTCTTAGATGCCATATGAATGGTGGCTATGTTGAAAACTCCCCCAATGAGGCCATACGTTGGGCGTTTGTCAAAGGTCGCGATTGCAGCCATGGTCGTGTCTTTTAAATCTTCCTTAATGTATGCATTTGGCAAAGTCTTTCCATGGGCTTTCCTTCCAGAGACCAAAACGCACGTGGCCAAGAATTCTTCATAAAGGTAGCTGTCATCGACATGTTCTTCCAGATAGTTGGCTTTCCCAATCACCTTGAGAATGGCTTCCGCAATAGGATCCGAGCCTGCCATAAACAGATGCTTGACTCTCTCGAGCTTCGACTCCTGCAGTGGCTCCTCCTACTTGCTATGATTCTGAGGAGCCTCCCTATCTTCTTCCTTATTCGTAGTAGACCCTGAAGATGAGTCTTCCTTATCTCGTTGGCAGATACAGACGTAGTTCATCTCCATTGTGGCTTGCAAGACAGAGGTGGTGGGTGAGGTTTTGTTTAAAAGAGCCATATCAAGGGGGGAAGAGGTACTACCAAGCTGTTCCGTGGATGTTTGTTGTGCCCTCAAAAACCAAGAGAGATCAAGAATCGTTTGACCTGAGCCAGAGAGCCATCATTCCCTATGAAACTCACAAGGGAAGGCCAGGCCAAGGATCACATGTTTCAGCTGTGATAGTGTCCTCTATCTATTCATAGGTCATGTTTGCCAGAAAGTCTACCGTCGAGTTGCCTTCCCGGTAGATGTGATTGAGGGTACAGTTCCCCAGTGTTGGCAAGATCATCTAGATAGCATCCGCGGTATATTTGAGCTTCCAGTTTTGAATTTTCTTGGATTTGATGGCATTAATGCAAATGAGGGAGTCCCCTTCGATGTTGATGTTCGTGAGGTTGAAATCCTTGCATAGACGGAGCCCGAGGAGTAGTGCCTCAAATTCAACCTCGTTATTAGTTCCTTCTGGAAGGTTTTTTGACATTGCCATGACCAAATTTCTAGCCTCATTTCTTATATCCACACCCGCGCTTG
Organism: Cunninghamia lanceolata; assembly: GCA_027924645.1. Taxonomy (NCBI): domain Eukaryota; kingdom Viridiplantae; phylum Streptophyta; class Pinopsida; order Cupressales; family Cupressaceae; genus Cunninghamia; species Cunninghamia lanceolata. The sequence continues at coordinate 10,295,449 of BSBN01000937.1, read as the reverse complement.
AAGGCCGTGGGTTACCTTTCGCTACACCATCAAAGTTTAATTTTAACCTCCCCTTCAGTGGGGCACTCCATTTTGTGAGAGCCCGTACTCTTTTTCTTTCCTCAGCCGCTTTGGGATGGAAGCTCTGGGGAGGGAGGACAAGAGACGGCTAACTTTTCATTATTTCCCCATCCCAACTCACGAATGGTATCAGGGGAGAGCTGGCCAGCCTGACATTGACAACTTCGCTGATGCTTGTCTCAATTTTCCTCAAGACAGATTCAATGCTTGATTCTCTGTCTAAAAATATCCTACTGTTCCTTTCATGCCAAATATGCCAAATCAAGAGAGAGGGACTCACCATCCACAAGCCTTGCCAGGTTGATTTCTATCCTTTGGGCCATCCTTTGAAAAGATCCTCAATTTTATCAGGGAGGGCGCTGACCCAACCTAACTTTAGTCTCAACCAATCCCAGCATTTGGATGTTAAGGGGCAGGAGAGCAAGAGATGATCAATTGTTTCTTCAGCATTTCCATGTAACACACATCTTGAAGGTTTTGCTATGCCCAAAGTTTTGAGCCTATCACTTGTCAGGATCCGTCTGTGGATAGCTATCCATGCAAAGGCCCCAGCTTTAGGAAGTGTCCATTTGCTCCAACAGAGGGAGGAGGACCAATTACCCTTTTCCTATGGGTTCTGCATGGCATAACCAAACTTAACTTTGTAGTGTCCCGATTTTGAGACCGTCCAAAAGATTTCATCTTCTTTGCCAGAGGGGATAATTCTTTTGGATTTCAGAGCTATTATTAGTTCTTTCTTTGCTTCCAAACTAATTTGAAAGGATACAATCAAATCCCAATTCCAGTCTGAGTCTTTGATGTAGCAGGAGGCCATTCTGCCATGGGTTGAGGACAAATCTTTCCAAAGGTCGATCAAGCTTGGGAGCTTGGCCAGCGGGGGTAGACCTTTCAAAGAATCTTCCCAAAAATTTGCATGTGATCCATTGTGGATAGACCAAGAGAGGTGGTCTGAAATTAGCCATCTGCATTGTTGCATGAAATTCCATATATGCGAGCCTCTTGGAGGGTTAGGCGTCGTCAAAATACGTTGAGGATCATCTGAGTCGAGATACTTTTTCCTTAATATGCGGCACCATCTTGCTGAGGGATCTTTGAACATCAACCAGATTAACTTAGCACCTAAAGCTATGTTTTGCTTTTCCATGCTACCAAATCCAGTGCCCCCATCCCTTTTGCTTTTGCATGCCATCTGCCATCCAATAAGAGGAATCCTTCTGAGATCATTGGCTCCCTCCCAAAGGAATTTCTTGGAGATTCCTTCCATCCAAGAGCAAGTCTTTTTAGTCACCTGATTGCAGTTCATTTGAAATATAGGAATAGCTAAGAGCACTGCCTTAATCATCTAAATTTTGCCTGAGAGTGTGAGCCATTTCCCGTGCCACGAAGATGCCTTGGATCTACATTTTTGGATAGTGTCGTCCCAAAGTGAGGTGCGGATTGCCCCTTTGAACAAGGGGACTCCTAGATACTTGCTTGGGATTTTTGCCTTTCTGAATTGGAGGATGGACATAATTTGATTTTGTGTTCTGATACTTGTATTGAAAAAAAAGATGCTAGATTTTTCTTGGTTGATAACTTGCCCTGATGCTTCTTCATAGAGTTGTAGAAGTGAAGAGATTTCGAGAGCTGAGTTTTTTTGGGAGGAAGCAAAGAGAAGTGTGTCATCCGCAAACTGCTGGTGGGTGACCAAGGGGAAATCATCAGCTATTCTCACACCATTCCACCTGCTAGAGGCAGCCAAATGTTGTATGCTTCTACCCAAAGCTTCGGCCATAATGACAAAAAGGAAAGGCAAAAGAGGGTCGCCTTGCCTGAGTCCCCGTGTGGGTTCAAAGAACCCACATGGGGACCCATTGACAAGAATGGAATAACGCACTGAGGAAATGCATTGAAAGATCCACTCAATCCATCTTTTGTCAAACCCAAATTTTTCCATAATCTTCAAAAGGAATCTCCAGTTGACACGGTCATAAGCCTTGCTTACATCTAATTTTAAAGTCATGCAACTTTGATTCAACGAAGTGATAGAATGTAAGGTTTCATGGGCCAAGATGATGCTGTTTATAATATTCCTGCCTAGTGTGAAGCCGCTCTGCTCTTTGGAGATGATGCAAGGGAGAATTCCCTTCAACCTGTTAGCCATCGCTTTGGAGACCACTTTGTAAATAGTGTTGCACAATGAAATGGGCTGAAAATGCTTCATAGACGTTGAAGCTGCTTTTTTGGGAATGAGGGCAATGAAAGTATTATTAATGTCCTTGGTCATCTTCCTAGATCTCCTCAGGTGTTCCACTACTTTCCAAATATCATTTTCCAAGAAGTCCCAAAATTCCTGAAAGAATCTTGCTGGGAAACCATCCGGCTCAGGGCTTTATTAGGCGCTAACTAGAAGACCGTGGCCTTTATCTCCTCCTTGGTAAAGGGCATGAGGAGATAATCATTTTTCGTTTGAGTGACCGCTTTTGGGATAAGGTCCAAAAAAGGTAGATGTTTCTGTACAGCAGAGGCATCCTCAGAGGCCAGAAGGTTGCAGAAGTAGGAAACTGCTTCTTGTTGTATGAGCCCTTCGTCTGAAACTTCTACACCACCTTCTGTTCGAAGCACAGAGATTCAATTATTGCTGCGTCTTTGTTTCACTGAGTTGTGGAAAAACTTAGTGTTCAGATCACCCTCAGCCAGCCAAGTTTCTCTTGACTTGGACCTCCAGAAGATTTCTTCCCTGGCAAGGAGTTCCTAATGTGTTTTCATCAGCTCCTGTTCCTTGGAAAATTCAAAGTTGGTTATGCCATTACATAGAACCTCTTGATTTAAAAGTTCCAGCTTAGCCTCAATCCATTCTTTCTCTTTGAAAATATTTTTAAAAGTTCCTTCATTCTAGGCTTTTAGGTTCTCCTTGATAGCCTTCAATTTTTTCGCGATAATGAACATTTTTTATCCTTTCTGAACTTTTGAATTGAACCACCATTGATAAATTAGATCCCTGAGGGAATTATCCCTAAGCCACATTTTTTAAATTTGAAAGGGCTTCTGGGTAGAGGTCTATCCTCCTTAAGAGCTACCAAAACTTAGAAATGGTCTGAACCAGAAATTGGAAGAATATGTGACTCAATTGCAATGGGAAGCTCGACCCAATTTGTGGAGAGTAAGAACCTGTCCAATCTTTCAGCTATATTGGTGAAACCTTTGTGCCTGTTAGTCTAGGTGAACTCTCCATTTTTGGGCACCAAATCCAAAAGGTCAGAGGCTTCAACAAAGTGCTTGAAGTCTTCCTGACTTTGACTAGTTTTGCATGATCCCCCTTTTTTATCCTTACTGGACAGTATCGTATTAAAATCACCCCCAAGGATCAACAGGTCATTTTTATGATGTTGAATTAAGGCTGAAATTGAATTCCATAGCTCTAGCTTTTCATGTGTTTTGATCGGCCCGTAGACATTCAATAGTAAGAATTGAAGGTGCGTTTGAGTATCTTCCACAGTCATTGCCATCCAGTTATCAGAGTCGGCCAAGAGCTTGATATCCATAGTCCTACTTTTCCAAAGCGCACACAGTCCTCTAGAAGCTCCCAGAGAAGGTCTGGACATGCCTTCCCAACCTTTACAAATCTTGTATAGGTTTTCCCCTTCTTTTGCTGACAGCTTAGTTTCCTGTAGGAGAACAACATCAGCATCTATCATTTGGAGATGACACTTTAATAAGCGTCATTTGTCAGGGGCATTGAGGCCCCTGACATTCCAGTTGAAAATCTTCATGGATTCCAAGGGAGTCATTTCCTCCCTTGGTTCTGCTAATGAATTTCTTTAAAGTGGCTTGTCCACCTTTGGAGACTTCTTCCTCCCTTCAGACTTTATTTGATTTCCTACCCTTCTTTCCTTTTCCCCTGCTCAGATTAGGTTTCAGACTCTTAGCCACTTCTTGGCTTATGAATCTTGCCTCAGCTTCCCCAAATTCATCCTCATCCATGGATTCGCATTCAGTCCATTCCGATTCATTTCCTTCCTCTCTCAAATCTGCCTTATTTGTGAAATTGTTGTTCTTAGATTCAGCTTGTGGTTTCTTTGTTGTTTTTGGAAGATCTGGAGTAGTTTTTGGAACCCTAGAAATTAAGTCTGAAGAAGGGCCACCCCTGGGGGACGCATCTTCCAGAGGGGGCATTGAAGGCGAAGCCTCTGTAACAAGTTTCAAAGGAGAGCACTTATCTAGATCAAGGCCCGAGTTCTACCTTTTTTCTTTCCAAGTCTAGTGGGCTCCATTAGGGCATCCGTCCGAAAAATGATCCCTTCAGCCGCAATTTAGGTAGAAGAATTTGAATTCTTCCAAATCAACATTGACAATGCACGCACCCTGTTAGTGTTGATTTTAACGGACTTTGGAGAAGCCTGGATTGCTGCCACCTTCAATCTTGCATAAAGGTAAGAATTTCCATTTAAAATATCCTCATCGAACTCAATCAGCATGCTGAAAGACTTACCAATTTTCTTCAAGCACGCCATCGACTAGCATTCGAGTGGTAGGTTATACAGGTGGATCCATATGGGAGAAGAAAAAGGTTTTTCTTTGCATGGGTCGAAGAGCAGAGACCATTCCTGTAGGTAGAGGGAAGCGCCTTCAATTTCCCATTTGCTGAATGAAAGAATGAGCTCCCGTTCTTCCTGACTTTGAAAAAGCACCATAAAGAAGCCTTTGGGGAGGAATTTGATACAACTCGGCCATTTCCAGTTTTCCAGTATCCAATCTGTGATGGTCTTTCTTGCGAAGTTTCTCCCTAGTAGTTTCCTGATCACAACAAGTTTGCATAGATTTTTCGATTCCTCCTCTACTTCAGTGGAGAGGTCAATCTCAGCTGCTCCCAACTCTGGCTGATTTTTCCAGACCGAATCCCGCCGAATAGCATACCTTCGTTTGCACGCCATGTTTTAATAATAATAATATATATTATTTAATATATATTAATTAATATATTTCAATTATATATATATATAGACTAATACAGGGTGAATTAATATTAAATATATACTTTATAAATTAGATTATTTTATATTAATAATATTCATATATATTTTAATATGTATGCTTTATAAATATTATATTATATGAAAATTTGTAAGTTTATTAATATGAATGAATTAACACTATTTGAGTTGGCCAGAACATGTGAAAGACCTATTAAAAAAAAACATAAAGTAGGCATATATTTTTTTTGGTTTTAATAGTTGTAGATATTTGTGGGAGCCATTTTTTAATTTATTGATGACTTGAAATTATAAAAAAGTTGGTGTAATTAGAATAATTAATATTGTAATAATGATTTGTAGAAATCTTATTAAGCTCAAGTTTTATTGAATATATTTAAAAGATTCCTATCTAAAATATTTAGTGCTTTAAATTTGATTATAATATAATATATTAAATAACAAGGATATAATATAGTAACCCTATAATTAGTATATTTTTGAACAAAATAAGAGATATATACATATACTAAAGTAAATAAGTAATAACCAAAATTTCTTTCTGCATTAATTCACGAATTTTCATTGTTATTGCTTTCTAAATATTGGTTTGTAAAAATCCCACTTTTCTTAAAAATCTAACCATAGCTCGCTTAGGTTTTTTTTCCCATATTTGAATTTAATTTTTTGATTTTCCTACATGGGTTGGTTTGGGAGTTGTCTAGCCTTGCACATGTGAGAAGTATCTCACGTAGCATGGTGCTGTCCAAGGCATTTACTCCTCGAATGGGAGAAGTAATGGCAAAGGTTATAGATCCTAACGGCTCAGCAAAAGTTGGGGATGAAAATGCTATTACAGGTAAAATGTTTAAGGAGGCCTTAGACATCAACCATGCTGCCCCTCTGCCCAAAGATGTAAGATTTCAAGTGTGAGAGGAGGGAGAAGAGGGCAGTGGTGGTGGTTGCGGGAGCAGCGTTAGCAAAGGATAGGAAGGCGGTGGGCAAGCAGAAGGTAATGACTCTAGCTTGTTGTGAAAATTGATTCTTCAGCCCAATCCTGGTATGCAAATTGTAGTTAATTCAGAAGAGACTAGGCTTAAAAATGTGGCTTTGTTCTTTGTTTTCTTGGATGTGGAAAAAATTCTTGCGAGGAGATTTTTTGATAATTGGCTTTACTCCGTGTGGGGAAAAAAGATGGGTGTGTTTGTTTCGTTCTACAAAATGATTTCAAAAGGGATTTTTGTCATAATTTTAAAAAAATCATACCATGCAAAAAAAATTCTTGAGAGAGAAATGTGGAATGTAGGAAGAACTTTGTTTAAAGTGTTTCAATGGACTCTCGAGGCTTCTATGCATGACATAAAATTCTGTTATGTTCCAAGATGGCTTTTGATTAAAAATGGGCCTATTCAATTGTGGGCTTTTCTGCCCAATTTGCTTGAACTGTTGGGTAAAACCTTGAAGGTGAAAGATTCAAAAATGACACTGCCCCATATGGATGCTAGGGTGTTAGTGTCCCTCAAACCAGGAGTAAATATCCCTGATTGTCTCTAGGTGATTCTTGAAAATAGAACTATAGAATGTGTAGTGGTAGGCCTTGGAGGTCTAAATTCTTGTTTCCTATGCAAATTTGACGGGCACCAAAGGAAAGATTGTCTAATTATAAAAAAGAGAAATGATGATAATCATTTTGAACTTGGTGAACTATCTAAGAATGTCTCTATCTCAGGAGGAGGTGGGCATAGAACCATCCCGGTCACTAAGGAAGAAGACGCTATTCCTATGGTGGGAGAGCATTTTCCATGCCCTCAGCCTTCCCAGCCTGGCCCTGGGTCCTTGGATGGGGCTTTGAGAGAAGTTAGAAATAGCATGGAAAAATTGAAGATGATATCCCACCAAATGATGGCATTCTTGGTTCCTCAGTTTTGGACGAAGCCTCACCTTTCCCTTCTCCCTCTGCTGCTAAGCAGAATGTGGCTTTTGGAGAGGCCAATGTGACTGTGGTGGATAACTCTCCTCAAGTTATATTTAATCCCCCTTGTGCCTCTAAGGCATTGGATTCTTTATCACATGTATGTCCCCTTGATGATGAGCAAAAACCTATTTGGGATTCAGTGCTGGTAGGGGAGAGTGATCCAATCTCAAAAAGCCTGGTTGAGGCTGCCTCGGGTGACTCTCCTAGCATTGTAGGAAAAGGAGAGACAATTTGTGAAGGAGGTGCCCCGGTGGTTATCCCTGACAAAATGAATGCCCAACAACTTGCTTTGATGAAAATCAGAGAAGATTTATTAGCTAGGAAAATGCAAGAGCTTGTACAAGAGATTGGCCTCCCTTCTCAATCAGATGTTCCCCTAAAAGAGGGTGAAGTAGAAGAGATTGAAAGTTGCCCGAAAGGGGATGGGGAAAGAAAAAAGAGGAATATGTCAAAAGGAAATTGGTTGATTGCAAAAGGGTAAAAGGGGGGAAACTCCCCAAACGCTTTGATAAAATGGGTGTTTCCAAGGAGTAGGCTCATTGATTGTTGGTCTGTGTCTAAATCCTACTGCTCTCTATGAAGTTCATTAGTTGGAATGTAAGGGGTTTAGAATCCCCAGACAGAAAGTACATTGTTAGTGATCTAGTTAACAAGAATAGGAGTCTAGGTTTCCTTATGTTGCAGGAAATTAAAGCCACCAATTTCTACTTAGACAATGTACTCAAATTCATTTGGAAAGATTCCTTTAAAATTTGTACCAAGTATAATAATGGTAAAGGAGGAACTGCTATCTTAATTAACCCCATTTGGGAACAATGTTTGTCCCAATCTGGATTCTCTCCCTGCAATAGGGTAGCATGGGCATGCTTTGAAAAGAATGGTGAGAAATTTGGCATCTGCTCTCTATATGCCTCAAATGATCATAGAGAAAGGGGTGAACTTTGGGAATGGCTTTCTATGCATCTCCCTAAAATTCCATGGATATTTGAAGGAGATTTCAATATGGTGACAAATAGAGAAGACAAGGTAGGAGGTATTAATGCAGGTTGGAAAGGGAATGAGAAATTCTTTTGGATCAATTTTAAAAAGTCTCTTAAATTGGTAGACCCTCTGGAAGGTGCCAAGAGCAAAAGCTATGGAATTTGGTTCACTTGGTGCAATGCCCAAGCCGGTACCAGAAGAATTTATAGCAGACTTGATAGAATGTATGTAAACAAAGAATTTTTTTTGTTTAAAATCCCTAAAGGGGAAAATGTAGTCAAAGTCTTACCTAGCTCTCTTTCTGATCACCACCCAATTTGTGTAGATATATTCCTTGTTGACCATAATATGGCCTCCAAACCCAAAACTATTAACCCTTTTAAGGTTAATATAAGGTTGCTAGAAAATGATGACTGTATGCAAGGAATTTTGTTAGTTAGAAACATCATCAAGTCAATCCATGCCTGTGACAAGGCTATTAGTTATTGGTCTGAACTTGTTAAGGCTTGCCAAGAGGTTTTTCAAATCTGTGGAAAGAAATGTGCAATGGATAGGAGAAAGGAAGAGATGGAACTTCAGAGGACTTTTCTAGACTCTGAAATGAAGTTACAAGTAGCCCCATTTAGTGAGGAGTTAAACTCTATCTTGAGTGCCACTAAGCATAAACTCATATGGTTTGAAATCCTTAGAGCCCAAAGTGCAAAAAATAAGGCTAGGTTGAACTGGGTCAAAGGTGGGGACATAGGCTCTAAATATTTCTTCAATCTCCTGAAAAGTAAATTTAGGCAAGAACACATTGAATCTATTATTGAAGAAGGCACTACCTATTCAGACCTTGATGATATTAAGCTTCTCTTTAAAAATTTATATGAGAATCTCTTTAAAGCAGAAGATGATATAATGATACATCTGCAGATGCACAGACCATATGCTCCTTGATCTTTCCTAGGAAAATTGATGTGGAGATGGAAGAAAAGCTAAAGCAAAACATATCCAAAGAAGTAATTAAATGTGTCATTCTTTCCATGAGTAACTGTAAATCTCTTGGGATTGATGGGCTACCAGTAGAATGTTACAAAGCTAATATTGATTGGATAGTTGATGACCTTTTTGAGGTGTATCAAGAGGCTATCAGCAACAAATCTTTGGGTAAGGATATTAACAGATGTATAATTAAACTTTTGCCCTAAGGGGGTGATAAATCTAATTTGAGAAATTGGAGGCCTATAACACTGCTCATTGTTTCATATAAGATTATTGCCAAAGTGTTGGCAAGGAGACTAGTAGACATTCTAACTGCAATAATCAATGTAACTCAAACAAGCTTTATCAAAGGTAGGTACATCCTACAAAACCTTATTACTAGCTAGGAAGCCACACACTAGGCCAAGGAGTCTAGGCAGAATGCAGGGATCCTACTGTTAGACTTCAAAAAAGCTTATGATAGGGTGGAGTGGTCATTTATAATCTACATTCTTAAAGCTTTTGGTTTTCCTTGGGAATTTTTTAAAATGGTAGAAATGCTATTTAAAGATGCTTCGACCAAGGTTGAAATCAATGGTGCTCTTTCCTCTTCTTTTTTAATGGGGAGGTCCATTAGGCAAGGTTGCCCTTTGGCCCCAGTCTTATTTGTAATTGCATCTAAAGCCTTGTTCTACTTGCTGAGAACTAACAAAATCCTAGGAATATTTGAAGGTATTAGACTCCCAGATGGTAATCCCTTGCTTAATATGCAATTTGCTGATGATACTGCTTTGTTTCCGGTTTTAGAAATAGAAAAGCTAGAAAACTTAAATCTCAGATTGAAAGTCTTTTGTTCTACCTCAGGTGCAAAGGTATCCTTTAATAAATCCTTCCTCATTGGTTGGTCTGACTTCCCACCTGTTTGGCTTGGTGTGGATGACTGGCAATGGGGTAGTCCAAAAAAGATAGTTAGGTTTCTTGGCATTCCTTTTGCTCTTGATTCCTCTCTCAAGCAAATGTGGAGTTGGCTTTTCACAAAAAAATGAGGTTAAGCTTAAGAGTTGGAACAGGCAGGCCCTTTCTCTAGCTAGAAGATTTCAAGTATGTCAAAAAAAATTATCTTCATATACTGTATATTATGCTTCCATGTGGATTTTCTCTAACTTGTAGATCGAGAGCATTCAGAAAGAAATCAAGTTTTTCTTATGGTCAGATGGCAAGGGACATGGTAAAAAACATCATGTCAATTAGAAATGGTGTTGTACTAGCAGAGATCATGGTGGGTTAGGGTTGAAAGATTTGAAATTGCATGGGATAACATTAGTAGCTAAATGGATTATAAACTCTATGGAGGGCCCTGAGCCTTGGAAAGTCCTTGTGAGAAATAATATTAAATTGGCTTGTCCTAAAGATGCCCCAAGTTGGAAAAATTTGCATCCTCCTTACCTCCTTTTTGGGAATTTTAAAGTGGAGCCTTTTGGTTCAGTTGTTTTTGCCTCCATTTGGAAGGCTTGGGAATTCTGTAGACCTCTTATTACTGTCCCTGATAGAGACAATACTTTGATTCAGTGGGGATATCACAATTCTATATGGTGGTCCGTAAAATATAAGGAGAAGCCATTGGCTATTATCCAAGGTTGTTCTAGACTTAAGTGGCACAAATTGGGCCTGTCTTCTTTCCAAGAAGTGACATGTCATGATGACATGAAAAGTTAGGAATCTTTAAAAGGTGAATTCAGGCTGAAAGACACTCAAAAGAGAACTTATTCTATGTTAGTCTCTGCATACTCAGTCATTCTTGCCCATCCAAGTTTCTTGTGTGTGCAGGACTGGGTGAGCATGCTTAAGTGGAAAGACTGAGGCAATTTAACAGGTTGTGTTGCCAAAAGGATCTATAAGCTTCTTGGGGATTCTGATGAGATCTTTGAACATTGTGCAAAGGCTTGGGACTATGATTTTAGTATTAGAGACCTTTGTTATTGTTTTATGTCATTCTAGTCTAAGCCATTGGAACCAAAGAAAGGATGTTTTAGGTGGTTATTAGGGTTGAAGAAATTGCCAGTAGGTTTCAATAGTTATCTTTGTAGTCTTTGTAAGGTCCATGAAAGTTGTGATCATATTTTCTTTGACTGTCCTTTTGCATATCAAGTCTGGAGTATGTTTTTTAGCAGTCTTTCTAACTAGTCTTTTTCTTATTCTAAATGCAAAATTGGAATTATCTTTGGTCATTTCTCTGGTCTTGATGCTAAAAATAAAATATTTTGGCTAATTGTAACAACTGAAGTTTTGTGGATACTGTGGAAAAAGAGGAATGAGGATCAATTTCCAGGCAAGCCTAGAGTTCTTATTGGGTCTAATTCTAGGCTCAAACATATTGACATTTACTTGCAGGTAGCTGTTTCTGTGGAGAATCAGTTGGCTAATCTATCAAAGATGGCTGATAGAGGGTTCTCCTCATCACAAGACTCTGAACGTGTTCTATATGAAATGAAGCCGTTAGACATTGACAGAGCCAACCAATCCTTCAACTCAAGGCTAGAAGAAATGCTATTATAGTTCAAAAATTTACATCTTATTAAAGCAGATAATGTTGTTAACTCTCAGGAGGAGATACCTTAGGTAGCTTACATGTTGCATGTTGCTCCCGGTGAAATTGAAGAAGATAAGATTTATATCGATAGTGCTGGAGTGGGCCATGCTGCTCCTGAATCAGAATGTGAACCAGAATTAGATGATATAGAAAGTGGCATATTCAGTGATGAACTAGTATCTGATCTTCCAGAAGTTTAGTAGAAAAGTTTAGCGGTAATACTTCTAAATTTTGTTTTGGAATAGTATTTAGGACTCTTTCAACATGTGCAGGGCTTATGTTATTATATATTCGTAAGATGTAATTTTGATTAGTTTTTGGCTTTTGGCTGTAAAGAATTTAATCCTGAGAGAGTGGCCATCTTGGCCACAACATATGTAACGACACTGCTATATTTTTTAGGTAATATGATTAGACTATCTTTAATCCAAAAAAAAAGTAATAACCAAAATTAAATTTAATTTTGAGTACAAACATATTAGTAGATTAATTAGTCTTAATAATATATATACTAAAATATATAAATAATGAAAATATAATTATATAAATAGAAACTCCATCCATAACAAATATAATATTAACATCTTTGAAATGAAATAAAAAATAACTATATTAAAGGGTTTTAGTAATAAAAATAGTGTCTATTATGTTACTATATGTTACTTAAAGGGCTATTTTTAATAAATGGGGTTACATTATTGTTAAACATAATAGATACTATAATATCAAAGAGTTACATAAAGTTATTTTATATATTTATGTTTAACAATGGGGTTTTATATATTTTCAATTTGTTTCAAGGATCTATGTTACTATATGTTATGTAAAGTTATTTTAGCCTTTATTTTTATTATTGGGGTTATTTTTTATTGGCTCCTTTTAACTTTTTAAATAACTATACTTGCAACTCCAACATATAGCAATATTTAGCCAAGGTTGAAGATTTCTAATTTCTCACTTCAATAAATAGACATTTTAATATACAAGAGTTAATTATTTAATTCAATTTCAATTTAATTTTTTTTATAAATTATTGTTTTCTTTAAAAAGATGATAAAGTAGGTATATATTTTTTTTGGTTTTAATAGTTGTAGGTATTTGTGGGAGCCATTTTTAAATTTATTGATGAGTGTAAGAAAATGAGAGCATCTCAGATTGTATTTCTAAGAATAGTGGTGGTGCAGGAGCACCCCTTCAGCAAGCTAATTATACATCTGAGGGAGAAGACTAAGGTATTGTTATGTTGTTATGTTTTATTTAAATTTCTTTGTTTGTTGTTGGGTTTTCATGTTTGTAATAAAAACCCCACCATGTGAACCAGTGTCTCAAATTTGGCATCCTTATAAGCCAATTTGGATATGTTGGACAATTGGGGTATGTGGATGTTCTGTTTGAAGTGTCTTGTTGATGTGTTTAAATCTTGTTGTGTGCTAAACATGTGTCATGTGTTTAGTTAGTGTTTTGGCTGATAATCTTGTTTAAGCTAAATCTAAAACATGGAAGTTGTAACGACTCCAACTTTTAGTATTCCAGTTGGAACTGGAAGAAACCATAAGATTGGCATTAAAAAGACAGAGGTGAGGATTTTTGAAAGGGGTTCAGAGAGAATAGAAGATTGAATAATACATTTTGTGGAGACACCAAAGTTTAATTGAGTTTTTGTGTTTGCAGGTCCTATATTCTGTATATATTTTCTAGATTTAACTGCTCTAGTTTTCTGTTGTCGAAAATGCTAGATTGAGACCATTCCACTGGTGGATTTCCTTGAAATCAGTGGAATGGACCCTGTATATAGTTTTTTTTCTTTTCTTTTCTTTTTTGTTCATGGTCACGACAGAATGGGACAGAGGATCCGACCGGTCGAGGAAGTGTCGCAGTAGAAGGCCTAGCATTTTGTGGTGCTAGGGTTCGACAATTAGAGATTGTGAGATTTATTGTAGAGAAGATTATCGGTGGAAGATTTGTGGTGTTTAAATATACATTTTGTGTATATACTACATTTACATGTCAGATATATAGTTTGCGTATATATCGCAAGGTATATCGGGTGTGAAAACATGATGAAAATGCATGTTATGAATATACAAGGTTAAAACATATCAGATATACAATTCCTATGTATATCGTGAATGTATGAAGATACAATCCCTATGTATATCGCTATCTCATCTGAGGATCATTCTGTGTATATCCTACATTTGGTTGTTAAAGGTTGTATGTTGGAAATGCACATTTCAAATATACATCAGGCTAAGATGCATAAAACTACGGGCAGCAAAGGTAAAGGAAACCGGCAATAGGAGGTTGTTGATTGTATGTTTTGAGTGCATGTTAAAATTGTATGTTGTGAAGATACAATGAAAACCTACATTGCATATGATGCAAAGGATGACCAGTAGGAGTGGTAGTTCGAAAGTATGTTGGATGGGTATTTGTCTATAGATACAATAAGTGACCGGCAGTAGCAGGTAAGAATCCTTTAGTCCACCGAGAAAACAAGTTAAGCTTTGTATATGAAATTTGTTTGTATCGGCATTGCACATTAAATTGTATGTGGTGAAACATACAATGGTTGAGTGGAGATCGAGGGTCCCACCAAATGTATAACCTAAATGCACATTGAGAATGTATATTATGAATATACATTAAGAAACATACAAGTATCTGATACAATTTGTAAATGGCTATCATGGTAAACCGGTGATAATGAGTAGACATTGTATGTAAATCAAGAATGCGAATTATGGGAATTTCACTATTGAATTGAAGGCTTTCGCTGTACGGCTCTGCATCAAGTGGTATCAGAGTGAAGGAGTATCTTTGGGTAGAAGAAGAAAACAAGATGTCAGAAGGAGAGGGGTCAGAAGAGTACCCAGCAAAGATGACCAATGCTAAGTTGGCAGTCCTAGTGAAGAAACAATTGGCAGAGAGCAAATCAGTTAGAGCTCAGAATCAGGCCTTGAAAGATGAGTTAGAGAAGTTGAAGGACAAGGTAGAGAAGAGAGATGAAGATTCTGGTGAACGAGAAGATTGGGATGAAGAGGAGATCCCAAGGCAGGAAGAGATAGAGGTTCCTGCAGACTAGAGACCCTTACTCAATGTCCTCAAATCCATGGAGAGGAGGACCATGGATATGAAAATAGACCTGCCAATGTTAGGCAAAATGGAACTTGATTCAGTGATGGAGTCGATAGACTCCTTGAATAATTTCTTTGAGACTGAGGAAATACCAGAACACCAAAGGGTGAGAATTTCCCAATCCAAAATGAAAGGGGTTGCACTAAATTGGTGGAATTTCATCCAAGATGACAGGGTGAAATAAGGAAAGAACAGAGTTGCTATGTGGAAGAAGATGATGGCTTTAGTGAAGGAAGCCTATGTTCCGTTGGATTACAACATTCAACTACATAAGAGGAGACAAAACTTGAAACAAAAGGAATTAGATGTCAGTTCATACACTGAAGAGTTCATGAAACTATGTGTCAAGACAAAGATAAAGGAGGGTGAGGAAGAGAAGGTGGAAAGGTACCTCAATGGATTGAGGTTTAACATCCAAGAAGACATAAGTGTACATAATCCAGAGATAGTCCAAAAGTGCTACCAGTTAGCACTCAAAGTGGAAGAGAAATTAAAGAGAAGACAAGAGCAGAACAATAGAGGAAGAGGGAGACAGCAAAGAGGGGGAAGAAGTCCTTTCAAAGGCAAAAGAAATGGATTTGGACACCAAGGTGAATCCAATCAAGAGAGCAACAAAGGAGACAACAATCAAACTCAAGGAGGAAGTTACAATCAAAGAGGAAATTTTAGGGGCGGAAGACCACCATTTAGAGGGAGATCTCAGGGCAGAGGACCTATCAGATGTTACAATTGCAATCAGGAAGGCCACATAGCCAGCAGATGTCCAGAAAAGGCAACAAGTTCAATGGGAGAAAGGAGGATAAACCTAATACAAGAGTCTGATTGTCAAAGTGTGACAAGATCAAACACTTATCAAAGTGTGAATGCTCATGAAAGTTATGGATATCCTGGGAAAAGAGAATCTTTGATGATTAGAAGAGCAATGACCACCATGAAGTTGCCTGACAAAGAACCCCCAAAAAGGAAGTCTCTCTTCAGAACTACTTGCAAGGCAAGAGGAAAGGTATTTAAAGTTTTGATTGATTCTGGATCCACTGAAAAATTTGTGTCCATTGAGATGGTAGAAAAGCTTAAGCTTAGAAGACTACCACATCCTTGTCCATATAAGGTCTCATGGCTCACCCAAGGTCAGTAAACAGTTGTGGAAGAACAGGCTTGGGTGGAGTTTCAAATTGGAACATACAAGGACAGATTATTGTTTGACATTGCCAAGATGGATGCTTGCCATCTCTTATTTGGAAGACCATGGAAGTATGACTTGAAATCACACCATGATGGAGTTAGAAACACATATTCAATCACCAAGGATGGTAAGGTGATAGAGTTGCTAACATTGATGGAGGATGAGGTAGAATCAAAAGGGAAAGAAGTAAAGGTGATGATGGTAGAAGGCAAACAATTCATGAAAGAGATAGTAGAAGAAGGTGTAGTTGCATATGCTCTAATTCCATGCCTAAAGGTGAACAAGGAGCAGCAGCAAGAAGTCAAAGGAGAGAAGAGGCAAAGGTTCGTAGATCCAGCTGTCTAAGAACTATTGGACAAATACAAAGGCATCATCTCTGATGGAATTCCAAGGTCCCTACCACCTGTAATGGACATCAGCCATTGCATAGATCTGATCCCAGGATCTACAATTCCAAACAAGGTAGCATACAAGCTTACCCTAGAGCAGAATGTAGAAGTAGCAAGATAGATTGAGGAGTTGTTGGAGACAAGCCTAATTGGCAAAAGTTTAAGCCCATGTGCAATACCGGCTATACTAGCTCCAAAGAAGGAAGGCACTTGGAGACTTTATATTGATTCAAGGGCTATCAACAAGATAACAATCGGGTATAGGTTCCCTATCCCTAGGATAGAAGATTTACTTGATTGCTTGGGGGGTGCTAAATATTTCACAAAAATAGATTTAAAGAGTGGCTATCATCAGATTAGGATTAGGCTAGGAGATGAGTGGAAAACTGCATTCAAGACTAATGAGGGGTTATATGAGTGGAAGGTCATGCCTTTTGGTTTGTCCAATGCCCCTAGTACCTTTATGAGGTTGATGAATGAGGTCTTGAGGGAATTCATAGGGAAATTTGTCATAGTATATCTAGATGATATCCTGATTTTCAATAATACAAGGGAAGAGCACCTCAAACAGATAGACTTGGTTCTCAAAAGGTTACATGAAGAGCAGCTAATGATCAACTTCGAGAAGTGTTTGTTCATGCAGGAAGAGCTCATCTACTTGGGTTTTGTCATCTCACATAACAAACTGAAAATGGATCAAGAGAAGGTAAGTGCCATATTGTCTTGGCCAACTCATAGAACCATGAATGATGTTAGAAGTTTCCATGGGTTAGCAACCTTCTACAAGAAGTTTATAAAGGGGTTTAGTCATGTTTGTGCACCCATGCTGGACACCATAAAAGGAGGACAGAAGTGCATATTCACTTGGACAAATGAGGCAGATGATTCATTTGAAACATTGAAGAAGAAAGTGGCAGAGCAGCCAGTCCTTGCACTTCCTGACTTCAAGAACATTTTCCAAGTAGAATGTGATGCAAGCCACATGGCAATTGGAGCAGTACTCAGTCAAGAAGGTAGGCCTATTGCATTTTTCAGTGAAAAACTAAATGATGCAAAGAAGAGATATTCATCCTATGCTTTGGAGATGTATGCTCTAGTACAGTCACTCAAAAAGTGGAAGCATTACTTGATGCCAAAAGAATTCATAGTGTTTACAGATAATCAGGCCCTTAGTTTCATAAATAGTCAAGAGAAACTGAACCATAGGCACATGAAGTGGGTGGAGACTTTGCAAGTTTTCACCTTCACACTCAAGCACAAGAAAGGGGTCAAGAACAAGGTGGCAGATGCTTTGAGCAGGAGGGTTCTGACCATCAATCAGATTCAATTGGAAAGTGTTGGCATTGATTCCTTGAAGGCCATACATGATACTGATGAAGACTTTGGAGAAATCTATAAGGTATGTACTTCCTTTGGTGACAAATATCATGTTGAGTTCTCTGAATTTCTGATCCAAGATGGATTACTTTTCAAAGGTGGATAGTTGTGTATTCCACGGTGTTCTATGAGACTGAATATAATTAGGGAGAAACATTATGGGACCATGGCAGGACATTTTGGTCTAGATAAGGTTCTTGATCTTGTGAAGAGGCATTACTATTGGCCCAACTTGCAATCAGATGTGAGGAGATTTGTGGAAGCATGTGTGATATGTCATAAAGCAAAATGAAGATCCACTAATGCAGGTTTGTATCAGCCATTACCCATTCCTTTTAGGCCGTGGGAGAGCATAAGCATGGACTTTATATTGGGTTTGCCTAGGACAAGGAAAGGATATGATAGTGTTTTTGTTGTAGTAGATAGATTCAGTAAAATGGTACACTTTTTGCCATGCAAAACCACTTGTGATGCTTCATATGTTGCAGATCTGTTTTTCAAAGAGATAGTGAGGATACATGGTTTGCCTTGAGCATAGTGTCAGATAGAGATGTGAAATTTATTAGCCACTTTTGGAGGACTCTTTGGAAGAATCTTGGCACCAACTTGTCCTTCTCATTAGCCTACCATCCTCAAACAAATGGACAGACTGAAGTGGTTAACCGTTCATTGGGAAATCTACTAAGGTGTTTGACAAGGCAGCATGGAGAGAAGTGGGATAACATCCTACCACAAGCAGAATTCTCATATAATGACACCATCAATAAAAGTACAGGGAAGTCACCTTTCCAAGTGGTATATGGTATTCATCTAAGGGGTATTCTGAAGTTGATAGATCTGCCGATAGGAGAGTCTATTAGTGCAGATGGAGAAGCTTTTGCATCGGCCATCAAAGAAGTGCATGATCAAGTCAAGGACCAACTCCAATAGACTACATTGAAGTACCCTGGATTAGGACTGAATTCTTTACATTCTGCTTCAGACCCTTCAAAATAAGTCCCCAAGAACATTTCAGTACTCTCCAAGAAGTTTCTAATTTGTTGGTCATTCTCAAAAACTTGCCAATATTCAGCATTATCTGGGACATTAGGATGGTAGACCAGCTCTATTCTATATGAATTCTCTTTGAAATCAGGATGTGGGAGAAGAAGAGAAGCTAATACTACCAGAGAATCTGCCCGTGTAGTTTGATCTCTTAGAATTGCCTCAATAGAGAAAGCATCAAAGTATTCTATTTCATCCCAAACTCTGTTTCTGTAATGTCTCAATCTTTCATTTTTAACTATAAAAATGCCTCTCACCTATTTAACAATCAGTTATGCATCTCCTTTTACTCTGAGCATCTTTATACCTTTCCCTTTGGCTTCATTTAATCCAAGTAATAAGGCCTCATACTCTGCAGTGTTATTAGTAGTTTTAAATTCTAACTTAAAGGAGTAAGGGAAATTTTTACCTTCAGGTGAGATCAGAACAACTCCCGCTCCAGAGCCAATGGTAGCACAACTACCACCAAATTCCATGGTCCATAGATCATCTGAATGAACTAATTTTGGAATGGATTCCTCCTTCATGTCCTCAGAGGAGAGAAAATAATTACCAAATTCACGTTCTTCAAATAGAATCTAAGATTTAGGATCATCAGAAGGGTACACACTAAACTTGCATTTAGCTTCAGGTTCTAGTTTTACTTTCTGTTTTCCCACCAGAATTGTAGCTTCTAACCAATCCAATTTGATCTCCCCACCTAAATCTTTGCAAAATTTCTACTCAACAGCATCCCATAACTAGCAGGAATCTCTGCCACCAAGATAGTCAACTTCACTCTTTTATCAGGGTAGGCTGCAAGAGCAACCTGTGCATCTTTAATTTGCCTGAGTAAAGGAATCTATTTACCATCCATAGAATAACACCTGCCAAATGTTTTTGTAAGGGATAGGCCTAGGGGTTTGGCTATGGAAGAGGGCATAATATTATCAGAAGCACCTGAGTCTATAATACAATTACTAAGTTTATGATCATTTATAAATAGAGAGACATAAAATGGGTTGGGTTTCATATCAACCATATAAGATGTATCATTGGATGAATTGAAGGCTATTCTAGGTGTGTATATAGGTGAATTGGGTGGAGAAGCAAATAATTGGGCAATTGGGGACTTAGCATTAATATTTTGTTGACTATTGGGCTCAATTTGTGAATGATCACCTTTAACATATTTAACCAATTTATCAAGTTCTTTAAGATTTAACTGAAGGTATTCGACAAGAGATATTTGAATTCTTGAAGACTTACAAAATTCTATAATATCAAAAGAAGTTTCATGATCATTCCTTCGTAACAATTTAACTTCTTGAACCTTCGAACTAGTATCAAGGGTTCTAGTAAGAGGCTCCTTACCTTTAATAGGCACTTCTTGAGAAGATTGAGTATTTGGAAATCTCAGATTCTTATGACTTCTGGTAAGCACAACACATGAAGGATCCTCAAGAGTAACCAATATTTCACCTACTCTTTCTGAGTCTGATTCATATTCTAGGAAGTGTATTTTAGAGTCACCAAGTTCCTCAGAGTTTCTTTCTTCCTCAGTAATTTCTCCCAACATATCCTTAGTAGCGGCCATTTGAGCATATCTAAGCATCTCTGGACAAGAATTTCCATCATGATCAATAATCAAATGAAAGGCACACATATTCCCTTTTCTAGGAGGAGCTTCAATAGCTAACCTTGGTTGTGTTGGTGTATGTTGCAATGCCTTACTAGTATTTGTCTGTTGATTAAAATTTCTTCTGCCGATATCTTGATATGGCTATTGAAATGAAGTACCAACCTTGGGAAATTGCCTTTTCAGAGTAATCATATCATTTACTAACCTTTGAACCATAAGATCTGTAGAGGATGAGGGATGAGAATTAGGTACTTGGACTTCTTTCTTCCATTTTCCAGCCATAATAAGATCATCTTCTAATCCAACTACCAAGGTTTGTACATTTGCTAAGTCGGCACTTGCACCTCTTCTAAGATGAAAACTACTATCAAGAGACATAGAATTGATAAAGAAACATTTCTGATTCTCAGGAGTTAGACTTTTAGTATTTGGGATTTTGTGCACAATTCTATTGAATTTGGCTATAAATTCCCTCATAGGCTCATGTATTTCTTTCTTGAACTGAGTCAATTGAGCAAGTAGAGAATGTTCATCTTCTGCACTTTTGAATCTATTTTTGAATGCAGTTTTCATATCATTCCAATTTGTAATTGAAGAGTCAGATAGATGACAAAACCATTCTACTACAGTATCGGTTATCCAATTTGTAATTGAAGAGTCAGATAGATGATAAAACCATTCTGCTACAGTATCGGTTAGACTTTGCACAAAAAGTCTTATAGCTACATCTTGATGTTGTACACCTAACTCACCACATGTTGTGGCAAAGGCATTTAGATGCTCATCTGGTGATTGTTTTCCATCTCCATTAAACTTGGGTAAGTTTTCTCTTGCATTTTTAGGCAGAGGATTCAGGTTGGCCCCTAAATTTAGAGGCCCTATAGCTTCTCCCTAAGGTTGGGCCATTGGTAGAAAGTTTATAGTAGAGGGAATGATAGTGCCAAAAAGAGTTAAGGCTTGACAGACAGAGGATGCAGAGGGTTTAGGAGGGCTAGGACATCTACTTCTAGCTCTTCTAATAGGAGTAGGAATATAAGAAAAATTTAGGTTTTGTAGCATTTGAAAAGTAGAATCTTCAACTCCTTCTCTCCTCAAACATCTTGTGTATCTTCTAAACTCTAGTTTATTAAACTATAATTGGATAACCAGTTATTAGTTTCTAGGCTATTCTTGACCTCTTGGGACTTCAGGGGCTTGATTTCATACTGCATTTTCAGCTTGCCTCCTTCTTTGTCCAAGTAACAACAATATTAAATTATCAGCCAATTCTTCTTCCCTTTCTAATAGTCGACTTGCTCTTCTATAATTATTAATATTTTGGCGAGTGCACCATGCAAGAGTATTTAACTGACCAATTATGTCTTCCTGTTCATCTTGAAAATTAAGATTAGGTTGCAAAATATGAATTATATTTTCATGAGGAAGCACCATCGTTGCCTCATATTAGGGTGACTAATCTTAAATAAACAATTCGAATCCCCAGCAAAGTTGCCAAAAATTGTTGGTTAACAAATTTTTCTTTGTCATGAATGCGATATCTTTTCTTTCTTATGAAATCATACAGTGACAGAACGCATAGATTCCATCTTCAACAGTAATCAAATATATATAGATATGTACATGTATCACTGAACCAATAAATGATAAAACATATATGATGAGTCTTCTAGAAAAAGAATAATTACCACATAAAAAGGAGAGCTCGCACATAAACTTGATTTCAGACACTTAAACACACATATTTAAGTCTGTAGCAATCATTTCTTCCTTTCATTCACGGATAAAAAATTTTCAAACAAACATGACATACATTGTAAACATAAAGTTCAGCCAAAAATCTCTTATCTCTTTCCGATATCCCCTTTTAGTTTTTTTTAACCAAACATATATATATCTTACCCTTATTAACTGTTCTTTAAACCCATAGTTAAACAAACTCCGACCCTTAGTGGGATTTAGTGTTTGAAAACTGATTAAAAGATAGTGTTTTTAAACATTATTCTGAACTAAATAACTGAATAAAAAGATTATATAAGCACGATCATGACTGGGATAGCACATTGGAATCTCTAGATTTGCTCTGTTCTGCCGAAGAGACACATTGTGTCTTCCATTCCTGGTATGTAGCAACAAACTCTTGAATCATTGGGAAGTTAGGGATGCCAATATGCTTAACTCCTGCCTTCCAAACATCTTTTTCTTTTTGAATGCTAGCTACCCTTTAAACATGTTCTGGGAGTGCATCGATGTAAAGGTGAAGTAGTGATTCCACTTTTGATATCCGGGAGAATCATCAATTATCATATTATCATTTTCTTTGACAAAACTAATTTTCTCTTTGAAGGATTGTATAAGAGTATCAATATCCTTTTCTGGATCACCATCATCTTTTTAAGTACTTTACATCAATACATTCTAAATCATGTTGTAGAGAATGAGTAAACTCAGTTATCTCTTTAATCAGCTTTGTAAACTCTATTCATCCTTGTTTTGACATTGAGTTTCTCCATTCAATGTTTCTCCTGCCTACATATAGCATATTGTCATTTAGGCTTGTTATGTTCTTTTCTGATAGAAACTTTGTCACTCCATACTTCTAAATTTCAATCATCTGATTTATTACACTCATCCATTTTGCTTCATCCTTTCCCCACGAGGCATTCTGTATTTTTAAATCTTCAACAGTAGCTACGGTTTCATCATATATACCTTTCAAATCATTAATATATTCATTACCTTTTTGGATGATACCATCCAGCCAGTCATCGAACACTTTAGTCACCATCTTACTTCCATGTATTTGATCAAGCATTTTTTGATTAACTAGAGACTTTGGATCAAAAGACAGAGCTAATTGAGAGACAGGCTACGGATCTAGATTGCGAATGACATCAATATATTCTGCCATTGATCATAATGCTTGCTTCAACTCTCTCTTATCCTTTTCATCTTTCCATGTACGGCTATCTTTTTAGTAGATGCCTAAAGATGGTGTACGTTTGCAGTACGTGATGCATTTCCAAGGTCTGTTCTTTCTACTACAAAATCTTGGACTGTGGGGTTCTGGACTTCTTCATCAGCTATTGGCTGAGCTATCTTTGCACTCCAATTTCCTATATTGGGATCAATGTCCACCTTGGAAGTGGTTTTCCGCTTTTTAGATTTTGGAGCCATTCGCAGACATTTGCTAACCATATCTTCCAATGGTAAAGAAAATGGAACTATTTTCCTTTTATCATTAATTGAATTCTCCAACCATCGAGGTGCAATGACTGGAATCTCTTTATCAGGAGTAAACTATTCAGAAGGCACATTTGGCAATATCACTAAATTGGTAGAATCAAAAGCAATCTCTACCTCTTGGTTTGTATTGATTTCTTCTGCCATTGATGAAACAAACCCTTGATCACTCATTATTTCTTCCAAATCTTCTTCAGTATTTAGGTCCACAACTATTCTTTCTGAAATTTCCTTCTTCTTCCTACTCTTAGTTCTTGACCTGGTGGTACGAGTAGGCGGAATGGTCACAAGGGTTTTCTTAGACTTTTTGGTGGCAGAACCCTTCTCAATTTTTGACTTTGGAGTACCTGCATCATAGATATTAATAAGATAATTAGAAGAGCTTACAGGAGATTGTGATTCATTAATGGGTACACACCATTGGGAATCTTCATTCTAAAATTTTCTCAATCTCCGTTCTCTTAACCATTTTTAGTTCTTCTTATCATTGGGAGGGTTTTAACTTCAATCTAGTCCTCTTCATCTCTATTCCAATCAACTTCTGGAATAGGCAACTGCTTTACTTGTTCAAAATGAGAATCGATCACCTATTCCTCATCATCTATTATACCAGTAATATTGATTTTCAGGTTAAGGGTGACTATTTGCCCCAGGGAAAATCTGCACCAAAGCCTTTTTCTAAGTTCAAATTCATCTAGGCAATCTTCCCAATAGTCCTCTATTTGGGGAATGTGTGAAAATCCCTCTCCAAAATCTAAATTGCCTCTGGCAAAACCTTTGCTATCAAACTTGAGTCTGGCATTATAATATTGAAAATTGAACTTCTTTAGGCCCACCTCTAGATTCAATGCATCAGAAAGTAATTAACATGAATAGTGAGCAAGCTCAACAGGGAAAGATATACTAGACTCTCTTTTCATTAAAAAATTCTTATCTATATGAGCTAACTGCCTGCAAAAATCAATTAAAACAAAGCGGTCAAAGACATATCTGGGCAGTTTCACAGGCTCACCTTCAAAACCACCAACTCTGATGTAAGTCAATCTGGGAAATTGAATGAAGTCACTACCATAAATGCTGATTAATTGCATGGCTTCATCAGACATCCTTTCATTAATATTGCCTGTCAATTCATAAACAATCCTACCAGTGAAAACATCATTAACTCTTCCATAATTTTCATAACACTTCTGCATTTGTAAATGAGAGTAATAATCATAAATTCTAATATCTTCAACTAAGGATGCATGGGGTAATCCTCCCACTCCCTTATGGATGCCAGGCAGTAAAAGAGATACGAAGACAAGTAAAAGTTTTTATTTCCCAGATAGTAACTCAAACCCTGATGTAAACATTCAGCTATGATTTCCGCCTAGTCTAGATATTATTCTCCTTGAAGAATCACTTGAATAAAGAAATACATCCAATCTTCTCAATAGAATGCTTGAGAACTACCTTTTAATCTGTGTAACAAGACCATGATATCCTTTACTTCTGGTATCATATGTTCCCTCATTAGTGATCTGGGCAGCCTCAAACCTCCCTTTTAAAATTTTAGTAGCCAATTCCTTGCAATTACACTCTTGTAATTTGCCTTTTTTAATGAAAAATAATTATAAGAGGAAGTAATGTCAAGATATGAGTATGGCTCCTTGGGTGGGATTTTCATTACGGTCATTAGGGTTTGTTTATTAACAGGAAATAACACATTTCCATCGGAAGCTCTACTGCACCTACCTTAACGGTCATATTTGTTCATACATTCGAGAACTAACTCAGGGCATTGCACTACCATAGGAAAAGTTACAGCTTCAATTAGACCACTTTCCACAATCCTTTCCATCATAAGGGTAGATGTAGGATTTTTAGCTCTTTCCTTAAAATCCTCTAAATCATACTGAGCTAAAAAGGTATCTCCATATTCAGGTAGAGAACAAACAAGACTAGAACTGTGTTCGGAACCAAGACAGACAACTTTCATGACTATAGTTTGGATAAATAGAACAAAAAATACTTGAACTGCTTTACAGTATCAGAAACTCAAAATAATTCTCTTTTTCAACAAAGTAATGGGAATAGCTATGAGAAAAGTCAAAACTCACCTTTAACAGATCTAATTCACTATCAAACTGGGCAAGAAAGTCTTTTACCTCCAGTGTTGTTTCCTTTTCGTATCACCCTGTATGTTTTACTACTAAAATTGGCCTGTTCCTTTTTTATAAAAGGCATAAAATCTGGTCAAATAATTACTAGATCAGTTAATTCGTGCTGAATTTACTTGATAAGACGTAAATTCTGATAGATGCATTAATTGTAATTAATTCCCACACACGACCTTGATGTGTAATTATTACCCTTAACCTCTTGAAAGTTAAAACTTTCCACTTCATAAGGTGTTCCGAATATATTTCCTTCCAGATGATTTTCTTCGTTAAAATCTCCCGCAATTTTGACTTAAAGAAGATTTTAGGGAATAACGAGACTTAACACATAGGTACACTTGTTATGGAACATTTCATGATGAACTATTAAACTTTTGAACCTTTGAACTCCGATATGAGGTTCAATCGGGAGGTTCAAAGATACAAATTGTGCTGCACAAGAGACCGAGGGTAAATGACTTTTCTAGGAACATTGAACGTTGAACCTTTGAACCTTTGAACCATAGGATTTTTAAAAAAAGGTTCAAGTTCGAAGGTTCAATACTACAATTATTTTGCACATAAGATGATAGGTGAATGATTTTTTATAACAAAGCGCTGTCCTAAGGAGTAAACATATTGACCAATAAGGGAAAACGGTAGATCAACTTTTTGCTCTATGAAAAATCGAATAAGGGTGAATAAAAAGTTAACATATAGTAATCAAAATTATATTCTAAATTTGTTTGAGCATTTTCAAAAACTTTGAAAAGATGAAAAAATATAGAGGACTCACCTCATCTTTCATCATGTGCAACGATGTGGTATTTCCGACATTGTCTAGTCTCAGAAATAAAATCTTTGCCTCTTTCTACCAAAGGCCTAGGGAGACCAGAATGCCATAAAACCAATGGAAGAGAAACATTATCTCAATATACTAAAATTTTCCAACCCTAAACCTCGAAATTCTCAAAAATACCCAGATGGGGAATCCTATAGAAATCAATATTTACAGCAACCGATTCACAAAAAAACACATTACAACAATAGCTAAAGACAACTGTATTGCACTCACTACTGAATGTTATGCCTATAGATGCAAATAAAATAGTTATCTCCAAACCTTTGTATAGTCATCGTGCACACCTTCCATAGACTCGACCTCCTTCCTTCTGCGCCTTTCATTTCCTCGTCACCTACTATGGCTATTGTGTTGCATCGCTTGGAAATGGTTGTGAAACCGATGAGAGTAAAAAGGGAAACATATGTAAGCCGATAAGATTGTGATTAGAGGGCGGTGGGGAAATAGTGGCACCAGGAGGGCAAAAATCATGTTGTGACTGAAGAGTCAACTATGAGTGAAATTCAGGAGACAGCTGAACAAAAACGGCAAAGAACAAAACCGGCAGGATTTTCCGGTAAAAACAAGCAGGCAGGATGACGATTTTCCGGGAGCAAAAGCTCCCACTAATAAAATTTTATCTGCTATATATTCTGAATTACTTTTCGTGTACCATTTATTCCAAAAAGATAAGAATAGAGTATTAGACAATAAAATAAAAAAAATAATAAAACAATAATTATTAGTGGAAAAGAAAATTATACACACTTTACTAGATTCGCATCTGCAGTGCTTGGAATTGATGTCTGTCCAAAAGCCCAGAAACACAAAAGTGATAGTGCATCGTCTAAGAGTCTTGGCACAACAAGGGCACTTGATACGGTTGACTAATCAAGGTTGTGGGGATAGGGGAAACCTTGGGAGATTTTTATCCTGGAACTTGAAATAGTAAGTTACTAAATTTGCTCTGGACCAAGCATCATCCAAAATCACTAAAGTTAGCTTGGCTTGCCTCAAAATCAATTGCTGCAACTGCATCTGCCCATCTTCCAAATTCTGAAATTCCGGTCTCATCCTTCAAGCAATGTTCTCCCTCATAGTCTCTAAAATTCCCTTAAAGTTTGGAGATTGTGAGACGATAATGAAAATCACGTTGTTGCCGAAGTATATGCGGAATCCTCCTAAAGCTAATTTCTTGAGCAATTTGAATCTTGACACTGCCTATTCTTCTGCTTAGGAAATTTCTTTGATATATTCCTTGTCCTTTAATCAAACATTGCTTTATTCATACAAGTGATAGACGCGGTAAGCAGTAATCGAACATTTGCTTCCATGAAGTTGCAATGAAGCAGCATGCTTCTCCGCGTATACGCGTTAGCTGTGTTATCTAATTACATTCCGTGTGGCTACGTTGCAGATGCTTTATTGTTGCGTCGTCCATTCCTTTGTCCTGTTCAAACTTAGCGGGTCAATGTAGTTTTGTTGAAACGTTCAGTGTTGACTCAACATAGTTCAAACTTATCGGGTCAATGTAGTTTTGTTGAAACGTTCAGTGTTGACTCAACATAGTTCAAACTTATCGGGTCAATGTAGTTTTGTTGAACGTTCAATGTTGACTCAACATAATTTTTAACCAATATAAATAGGACAAATATTTACTTTTTGTCGTGAATGAGGTGTAAAATTATTATCCATTGTTTCACCATTGAAATGGATGATATTTAAGTAGAGTGCTTTAAATCACATCAAATACGTATTTATAATGTAGTTAATATTGAATGAAAAATATTATATTAAAGTTCATTTTTCTAAAACAATTATTCTGATTTAAAAAGGTTGGGCATCGAGAAAATGTCATTAAACCTATATTTTTGTGAGTCAATTCTGATAGAATGTCAAGGCTCTAATAGACCCACACTACAAGTTTATTGTGCAAGCATTTTGATAGAGATTTATTTCTTTGGACATTCTTTATAGTGTAGCAATCAAGATAGTTGGTTTTCTAGTATCTACTATTTATCATGTAGTATGGCTAGAGATTTTTAGTTTCAAATCATGAGCAAGGATGTGGAGGCATAGTGAAATTTGTAGTTGTGAAATGGCAATCCAATTATATTACACATGGTTGTGACCCTTCCAACAAGGCTTTGTGGGTCATGTTTAATATTAATAATAAAGCCTCTATGATTATCAATATTTTATGCCTTGAATAATGTAATTGAAAGGACCCTTCTCTAGTGGTGGCTTGCAGATGAACTAGCAAAGTCCTACTATATCTTTAATGGTGATTTAGTATGGTTGAGGTGGCATCTAATAAGCAATGGAACCTCCTAAAGAGATGAAGAGATAGTGAATGAGAGGCATAGTTCTACATGGGCAATAAATTTGGCTTTTTTATCCCAATCTTGGCTTGTAAGTTGCTTCTTCAGCATGGTACCTTGTGTCATATCCCAAAAGTGATAGGTTGGATTGCATGGTGGTCTAATCCCACAATTGCACTACCCCTTTTTCGAGTATTTATAGCTACCAACTAGCAAGCATGACCTTGCCATTGTAGCTCAATTCACTTTATGCTTAGCTCGAGGTGATGGCTTTCCATGAAACCTTATATGCTCAAGGGGCCAAACTATGCTACTAGGTGTAAGTTGTGAATGTGTACACAACCACAAGAGCTCAAATAAAGTCAAACTTCACTATTGAGGTTTAGCAACTAAGCTTCCAAGGAATTCTTCCAAGCCTTCCAAGTACACAACTCAGTTTAGAAGATAAAAGCCATAAAATAAGTAGAAAAACCCCACATAAACATATTTCCAAGCTTCCTAAAGTTTTACAAGATTTTATATTTTGAAATATTAAAATGTGTTCAAACCCCAAGGCCCTTCATAGACTCATGAGGTTGCTTTGAAATGATCCTTGGATTTGGTATCTTGTCATCTCTCTTCTACTTAGTGGTTTGTGACAAAATTATTTCCTAGGAGGACATTCATTTTGATGTTGCTAACATTTTTTTAATGATATGGAACCTAGTTGTGATGGTTTCCCATGTGCATTCTAAAAAAGTATGTCATATGTGTTGTGATGTTCACAACACGCCCCATTTTGCTCCTTAGCAAAACGAGGACCCCTGCTGATGTCTTGCTTTTTGCTTCTGCTTGTGTTTTTTCTGCTTTCTGGCAGTCTGGTAAAAATGAAGGTCAGGTGCATCATCATCATGATATTGCATAAGGTAGGTCATCATCATGAGGTCTGTTTGTCAAAATTCATATTTTGTTTCTGTGACCTCATATTTTGAAAGAGCTTGAAATTTCATGCAGGTTTGCCTTTTACTTCACTTGAAAATTCGACCATATGTGGAAGTTATGCACGGTCAAAGTCTTGGTCAAACCTGATATTCGCAGGAGGATCATCATTTTTTATTCTAAGTCATGTTGACATCATCATCATGATCTTCGCATTATGCAGCATCATGATATCTTTTAGGAAGGTCATGTTATAAACTCGGTTTTGCTGAAGAGCGTCATCATCATCATATTTTAAACGCACCCCCCGATAATATCCTGAGGTTCGAAATATCATGATGACATTAACTTTAAGTCGAGGTAAGTTCCCCCCGTCGAGCGGCCTTTGTATCGCGAGCATCATCATGATATCCTTGCATCGCCTGATCTTAAAATATCATGCTGATGGTATAGGATCACCCTGACTTAACAAAATCACCTTCGGCATATTTACATGCGCACGTTCAAAACCTATTGGAGGGTCATCATCATGATATTTGCTGGCATTCGAATATCATGATGACGACGACTTCATATCCTCCTGGTCTCCCTTTCGCAAGGTCGTCATCATGATATTTGCTGAACTTCGAAATATGATGATGACGGCTTCTTGATCATCATCCTGATCTTTCACAGAACATTCTCTGAAATTCGCTAAGTAATGAAGACATCATCATGATAATTTCGAAGGAGGATCATCATCTTTATATCCTCCTGATATCCGTTTGCCGAAACATCATGATGATCAGCCTATCTATTAAGAGGGGTTCGATATTGCATTTCTTAAACAGCATCATCATATTTTACAATATCACCCTAGCGCGAATATGACGATGACGTCATCCTCCTGATGGTCATCATCATCATTTTTCCTTCGAGCAGGATATATTTTCCAAACCCGATCCGGCTCCCGATCATGATGATGACGTCTTATTCCAAGTTCGACACAAGCCGCAAATATGATGATGATCTTCATCATGCTGATTTTTATCCAGAGGGTTGCCTTGGCCGCAAAAGGGTCATATTATGCTCATCATCCTGATCATGCTCCTTAGGTGACCCGATATTGCAATTATCCCCCTGATCTTAACCGAATATGACGATGACGTCATCCTTAGCATTTCAGTGAAGCCCGAATATCATGATGACGTCACCATCATCTTCCTTTCCTCGGCAGCATGATTATAGTCGCATCCTCCTATTCTCCTTCAAATATGATGATGATGTTGTTGTTCGTTTCTCCATATGCAGAAGTCAAATATCATGATGACGTTCATCTGAACCTTCAGGAGGGAAAGCATCATATTTTCCGAAATATCATGATGATGAGGTTTATCGACTAACCTATTTTTTTGACGCACCGACTGCGATGATCATGCCGATGGGCGGGAAATGAAGCGGTGGAGTTTTAAAGTGTTTTTTTTGGCGCCTCTGACTTTTTTTCAGTCAGCGATGGTTGACCCATCAATTTTGAGCAGCTTGGGCGCATTTTTCACGCGTTTTGAGCAGATTTTGGATCTGATTTCCGCGATCTTGCGCAGTCACTTGGATTTAAACGCTTATTCTAGTTTCCTGCTGTTTTTTGTGATAAATGTGAAACTTATTGCTGGTCTTGTCTTGCAGGCTTGCAGTTGAGGAAGCAGCTGGAAAGTCAATACAGTGACCTCATGGAGGCAGAAGATCAGATCTCAGGAGCAAGAAGATAGAGATGAAATGCAAAAGTCAAAGCCATTCAAGTGAAGAGGAAGGTCGCAGCTGGAGATATTATTGCAAAAGACAGACAGAAGTTATTGCCCAGCTGCTGGAACTTCTCAGAAGGGGCAATATTTCGCCCAGATTTGACCACAGCTCAGAGATATTTTTGAGAACTGGTTCACCTGCATTTATTGCTGTAACTAGAGGTTTGAACCAGGGGTTCAGTTAGGTTTTTTTTTTGCTGTAGTGAGGACAATCAGAATGTTATATATTGTGCCTCTCTACACTGTAATACTTTACAACAGGGATTTTTAGGGCCTACAACAGAGATTCTAGGAAAACACAGCAAGATAGCTTAGCATAGTTTAGAGTAGAAGAAGGAGGTCGCCTGTTTGTCTGCAGTAAGGTGCGCGTGGAATGTCTGGCTGCCTTACTGTATCTGTAAAGCTTGTAAGTTCTCTGTAGTATGATCAATGAAACTAAGAGTCATTCTTACTTTGTAAATCATGTATGACTATTCGTTTCTAATGCAATAGAATCTGGAGTTCTGCATCTATCTTCTGAGTGTTCTCCTGCTCTTCTTTGTGTTTTGAAATATCTTCTTTGAGAGCTTGCAATTTTAAATGTATGTTTGTGAAAATGCTCAGGACTTACATTTAAGGTTTTTACTGTGGATTTGATCAGATTACTGTGGTATTTACATAGTGGATAACAAAAACACTTAGATCCTTCGGTAGATTAGATGAAGTATAGATTAGATCTCTCTAACTTTTCCCAACCCATCTGAAATATCTAGCTGAAAACGCAGAAATCTAAAGGAAATTGTCTCAAATTTGAAGAAGCATGATAACAGAGCTATAAGTAGATAGTTTTCATAAACAGATCAAGAAGAAAGCTGCAAAAATCCAAGAAAACCCTCTGAAACTTGCAGCCCAGTATCACTCTTATGCAAAGGAATGAAAAGCATTGACATATCTCATGACCTTTTTGCATATTCTTAGGCCAGTAAACCACAAAACAAACCTAAACTACGTAAGGCCCCTTGAACATTACAGCTTCACATTGACCAACTGAACTTGACCAACCGAACCATTGTAGACTTGGGATTAGTTGAATCACCAAATGATTCCTTCTTGTCTTTCAAGTATAGTTACAGTTCATGTCATGTGAATTTTGACTTATTGTTATAATTGCATCAAAACAGTCATCAACAGTTTTCTGGCGCTAGAAGGAGGGCCGCCTGAGTTAGGTTTCATTTCAAACTGGCTAACGACAGTAACAGAGTGACTAGGTCTAGGTCCAGTTCAGGAGATATCTTTGTGCAACTACCTGATACAAGGCGAAGTAAAAGCCCTTTAATCTGGAATCCAAAGATATCGCAAGCAGGAAGTTCATCTGGAACACCTCCTGGGTCACCTTTTAACATCTGTAGTATTATAAGTCCTGATAGATCACTGTTCAGATCTTTAAATCTTGGTTCAGGCACTTCTGGAGGTCTCAATCCTCCTCTAAATCCTAATCCACCAATCAATCCAGGTATTTCTGCAAGTTCAAGTCAAACTCAAACGCCTGCAATGGCTTATTTCGATGTCAATTCTCCCATATTCTTCAATGATTATCATGACATGCCAAAAAATCCAGAAAAGATATGTCCCAAATACCAGTTGCATCAAGACCCAGAAGATCATATTAGAATATTTAAGGAAGCATGTTTTAGGGCTATGTTAGAGCACGAGGATGTTGTGTGTAGGTTGTTTCCTTACACCTTTAATGAGCAGGCCTCTAGCTGGTATGTAAACTTACCCAATAGTTACATTTCTTCCTGGGCACTTATGGAAGAAGCATTTCTGTCAAGATTTAGAGGACCCATTGACCCTTGTGCTTTGTATCATAAGTTGGCTGCTATAAAACGAGGTGAGGGAGAGTTAATTGATAATTTCAATGACAGATTCCAAAAGGCCTATTCTAGGCTAGCAGCCCCTTATACCATAGCTGATGCTCCCTTGTTGGCTATGTACTATGCTGCCTTGGATCCTTTAACTGCCATGTTTGTCAAAAGGAAACCTGACATAGATTCAGTATCCAAAGCCTATAAAGAGGCAGCCTCAGTGAACCAAGAAATGAGACATACAACTTACAGTCCATTTGGAGGAAATTTTGGGGTGCAGAATCAGGCACACCCATGGAATGGAGTCCCTGTGCAGCATGCTCCACTAATAAATCCGGTTCCTTCTTACACACCTGTGTATAACCCTACTCCAATCCAGGCTATAACTCCTTACACGGCTAGTACTTCCAATAACAGTCAAAATAATGGTCATCCTTTCTTCCAACTTCCTAGGGATGTAACTGTGGCAAAAGCACAAGATGATAGGGAAGACATCAAAGAGATTACTGCACATTTGAAGAGATTAACAACCGAAGTGACACAACTAAGAAATGAGAATCTCTATGGCAGAAGCAACCAAAACTACAATCCACCTCAAGGTCACAACCAAGGCCAAAATCAGAATTATAGTCTCAACCAGAACCAGCAGTACAATCAGAACCAAAACTACAATCAGCATCAAGGCCCCGGTCAGGGGCAACCAATGCAAAATAGGGGGCCAGTGATAGATAATAGGACCTGGGGCAATAATAACAAGAACCAGAATCAACCTAGGCCACCCAAGACATGGAACACTGGGCCCAACAACGGTACTCTGGCTTCTCCTTTCGAGAATACGGATAATCATGGTGCAAAACAAATAACTAACATACAAATGGCCAATACAGCACCCAAAAATTGGTGCAGATTTCACAATACTAATGCCCATGCTGAGCATGACTGTCCACAGTTCCACTTGGCAGCTAGTATCTTCAACGTAGATGTACAGCCTCCTACCTCAGAATTTCTCATTCCTAAGGGTAATGAGGTAGTACCCTCAGAATATGACACAGCATTAGTCTTAGAAACGTTTACCTTTGCAACTGCAGAAGAGAGGGAGGATGAATTGCTAGAGGATGAACCATACTATTGTGAAAGTCTTTATCCCGAATCAGCCTTTGTGTTAAATACTTTTCAGTTTCCTTTTGAATCTGAAAACGAGATATTAAATGAAACAGAGGAGGTGCAGGCCTTTCAACAGACAAATAAAAGCCATACCTACCATTTGAGGAACAACCCTAGGCCGGGAGGACCTTTCACCACTTCCACTCCTCCGAATAACATCAATACACCCCCAGATCAGAATGCTAGCAACAATCCTGCCATACTTAAAGCTAGTCAGCACACAAATAACGGAACAGCAGTGCAAAAGGATCAAACAAGTAAGACAGAAGCAGTAGAGACAACAAGACTAATGAATTACTTGTCAGAGGAAATAAAGAAAATGAAGGTCAGCATACCTCTAAATGAATTATTGAAGACCCCAGGGATCAGAAATGCTTTTTTAAAATCCCTGGATACATCCATAACAAACATGGTGTCTGCTGATATAACTGTTCCTAGTAGTGATTCACCACCTAAGGAGAAAGGTAAGAAAGTTGAGCAGCCTTCCAACACCAATGTAGTAATACATGCGGATAAGAGGGATACTCAACCTTTCTTGTTAACTGTTAGGTTGTGTGGGAAGAATATACATAATTGCATGGTAGATTCTGGTGCTTCAGCCAACGTAATGCCCTTAGGAATATGTAAAACTCTCGGGCTGACTCCCACCAAATCTGCCAAGGTTGTCACATAATTAGATAAGACCGAGGTTAGTGTGATAGGAGAACTCATGAACATACAGGTGCAGTTAGCTTCAGACCCTAGGGTGAGCCAAATCATTGACATCCAAGTAGTGGATATACCCGTAAATTATGGAATGTTGCTGAGTAGGGATTGGTCCAAGACATTAAACGGATATATGGCTACTGACTTTTCACACATGTGGTTACCATGGAGAGGTATCCCAAACCAGATCAGAATAAAGGCAGAGCCCAAAATGAGACATATGATAACAGAGTATAATCGAACTAATGAAATCTTATATGCTGCTGTTGAGCCAGGTGTCTATAGAGTTACCAACAATGGGACGCAGATTGAGGAGGTTATGATGTTAAACAGTAGAAAGAAGTGTGTCAGCAATAGAACAGCACTATTCATTAAGTCTGACGGAAATTCTTCAGATGAGGAAAACAATGCAATAGACAGATTTGGTCATGACATTAGACAAGAGGTGGAAGAGTGCGTTACATACAATTTCCCAGTCCAATATGTGTATAAGGCTGAAAGTTGGCAAGGAAGTGAGGAGATTATTAGGCGATAGGAGGATGCAGCAGCAACGGTCGTTAAATGTGTAGAGGATACAACGATGGAACCAATGCTAGGAATAAAGGATAATAAAATCTCTCTCCAGGAGTCATGTGATGATTGTTGCAGGTTAATAGAAGCAAACTCCACACTGGACGATAACTGTGGGTCATCTGATGAACAATTTTTGAAAGAAGAGGGTACAGAGGATCATGTAGCTGCTGTGCACAATCAGACATCACCCCCATACCATGTTGAAAATAAAACAGGGGAGTATTCCTATCAATCAAAAGATGTCATCCCACTTTTACTCTCAAGTGATTTAGAAATGATTAATTTCTGTATGTCAGATTATGATGATGAAGATACTTACTTAAGTGCTGATGTGCAGGAAACTAATGAGAACATTGAGAGATGTGCTAAATTTGAGGATAAACTGAACATCCAGAATGAAGGAACAAAGCTGGATGAAGATGAAGAAATGATACATCTAGAGTCATTCATCTTTCAACTTGAAAAAGGACTAGACATAGAGCTGGGCAATGAAAATGCAGAGCTAGATGAAGAGCCAGCTACTAATAAACAAGTGTGTTCCACAGAGCTAAAGGCACATCAGGTTGTCTCTTTCCTTTCCTTAGTAAACAATGATAAATGCTATTTTGATTATGGAAATTCAAGAGATAAGACATGCATATGGATTAATCATAAACCTGATGAGCAGCCTCAGTTACTAGTTAAGAGCTATTCTGATAAACACAATGAATCTAGAATATCAGATTTTTTTTCAGAATTCAAAGATAAATCTGCTAGGATGAGAACCATCACCAGTACCCTGTTACTCCTGCACAACCTAAAGAAATATGCAAGTAGGGGTGTTCTTGGGTCTTTTTTCCTGGGTTTCAGTTTGCCTTGGAGAGGCTGGTATATAGTCTGATGGGGTAGTTGTTAGTTATTTTTTTTTTGTGTGTTCTTCTTTTGCTTTTTTCTTTTTTTAGGTTAGTTGTTTATAGCTTGTCTTCCATTTGTTTTGTTTTTTTTATTTCTTTCTGTTTGTACAGTTTTTTCTTTTGCTGTGTTGTTTGTACAGCCTGTTTGCTTGGTCTGTTTGTTGTCTCCTCAGCAGGGATCTTTATTTTACTGTAGAGTATTAGGGAGCAGAACTAGCAACCATTCAAAACAGTATATAATTTAGGATATTCAGGTTAACCATTTGCAATTTACACATAGCTTGTCACTGTCATGAATGTAGAGAGTTGTTCATCTTCTGAAGTTTCGTATTCAATAAATGTGATTGAGAATTCGAAGCAGGTTTCTCACGATGACACACCTAAAATCCTTGGGTTTGTTGAACCTACCAGTGTAGATATTAGGTGAAAAATCAGAGGTCACCCTTGCTACCATTACAATTCTCAGCTTAATTTCAGCAAGTGTCCACTCCTTGCATCATCATGAAGTTACAAATTGCTATACCTTATGAGATCTTTCAAAATTAGAAAACAAAAAAATAAATAAATAAATGAATAAAGCGGATTATACTGAAAATCTAGATTAAGCCATCTAAGTAACTCTACCGGGGCTATGGACGCTCGCTGGCAGTGGGGCTCTACTTAGGAGAATTGTAACGATAACCTTGCCGGGGCTATAGACGCTCGCTGGCAGCAAGGCTCTATCCGGTTGGCTATAAGGGAATATCCTCACCTACGTAGGCTAATGTCAGTCACTGGTTTGTTCAACCGATCTTCAAGATGAGGATAATTAATCACATGCACACAACTAAACTGAAAATGGAAATTCATGCATCTTTATTGAACACTTTGAGTCTCAAGCTGAATAGTAATTTGCAGGAAAAGATAGTTGGAAGTTATGAGTTCATTACATCTAGTTTCCTTGAACACTCTGAATTTAATTGTTTTGTTTTGGTTGCTAGTTGTTGTGATGTTCACAACACGCCCCATTTTGCTCCTTAGCAAAACGAGGACCCCTGCTGATGTCTTGCTTTTTGCTTCTGCTTGTGTTTTTTCTGCTTTCTGGCAGTCTGGTAAAAATGAAGGTCAGGTGCATCATCATCATGATATTGCATAAGGTAGGTCATCATCATGAGGTCTGTTTGTCAAAATTCATATTTTGTTTCTGTGACCTCATATTTTGAAAGAGCTTGAAATTTCATGCAGGTTTGCCTTTTACTTCACTTGAAAATTCGACCATATGTGGAAGTTATGCACGGTCAAAGTCTTGGTCAAACCTGATATTCGCAAGAGGATCATCATTTTTTATTCTAAGTCATGTTGACATCATCATCATGATCTTCGCATTATGCAGCATCATGATATCTTTTAGGAAGGTCATGTTATAAACTCGGTTTTGCTGAAGAGCGTCATCATCATCATATTTTAAACGCACCCCCCGATAATATCCTGAGGTTCGAAATATCATGATGACATTAACTTTAAGTCGAGGTAAGTTCCCCCCGTCGAGCGGCCTTTGTATCGCGAGCATCATCATGATATCCTTGCATCGCCTGATCTTAAAATATCATGCTGATGGTATAGGATCACCCTGACTTAACAAAATCACCTTCGGCATATTTACATGCGCACGTTCAAAACCTATTGGAGGGTCATCATCATAATATTTGCTGGCATTCGAATATCATGATGACGACGACTTCATATCCTCCTGGTCTCCCTTTCGCAAGGTCGTCATCATGATATTTGCTGAACTTCGAAATATGATGATGACGGCTTCTTGATCATCATCCTGATCTTTCACAGAACATTCTCTGAAATTCGCTAAGTAATGAAGACATCATCATGATAATTTCGAAGGAGGATCATCATCTTTATATCCTCCTGATATCCGTTTGCCGAAACATCATGATGATCAGCCTATCTATTAAGAGGGGTTCGATATTGCATTTCTTAAACAGCATCATCATATTTTACAATATCACCCTAGCGCGAATATGACGATGACGTCATCCTCCTGATGGTCATCATCATCATTTTTCCTTCGAGCAGGATATATTTTCCAAACCCGATCCGGCTCCCGATCATGATGATGACGTCTTATTCCAAGTTCGACACAAGCCGCAAATATGATGATGATCTTCATCATGCTGATTTTTATCGAGAGGGTTGCCTTGGCCGCAAAAGGGTCATATTATGCTCATCATCCTGATCATGCTCCTTAGGTGACCCGATATTGCAATTATCCCCCTGATCTTAACCGAATATGACGATGACGTCATCCTTAGCATTTCAGTGAAGCCCGAATATCATGATGACGTCACCATCATCTTCCTTTCCTCGGCAGCATGATTATAGTCGCATCCTCCTATTCTCCTTCAAATATGATGATGATGTTGTTGTTCGTTTCTCCATATGCAGAAGTCAAATATCATGATGACGTTCATCTGAACCTTCAGGAGGGAAAGCATCATATTTTCCGAAATATCATGATGATGAGGTTTATCGACTAACCTGTTTTTTTGACGCACCGACTGCGATGATCATGCCGATGGGCGGGAAATGAAGCGGTGGAGTTTTAAAGTGTTTTTTTTGGCGCCTCTGACTTTTTTTCAGTCAGCGATGGTTGACCCATCAATTTTGAGCAGCTTGGGCGCATTTTTCACGCGTTTTGAGCGGATTTTGGATCTGATTTCCGCGATCTTGCGCAGTCACTTGGATTTAAACGCTTATTCTAGTTTCCTGCTGTTTTTTGTGATAAATGTGAAACTTATTGCTGGTCTTGTCTTGCAGGCTTGCAGTTGAGGAAGCAGCTGGAAAGTCAATACAGTGACCTCATGGAGGCAGAAGATCAAATCTCAGGAGCAAGAAGATAGAGATGAAATGCAAAAGTCAAAGCCATTCAAGTGAAGAGGAAGGTCGCAGCTGGAGATATTATTGCAAAAGACAGACAGAAGTTATTGCCCAGCTGCTGGAACTTCTCAGAAGGGGCAATATTTCGCCCAGATTTGACCACAGCTCAGAGATATTTTTGAGAACTAGTTCACCTGCATTTATTGCTGTAACTAGAGGTTTGAACCAGGGGTTCAGTTAGGTTTTTTTTTTGCTGTAGTGAGGACAATCAGAATGTTATATATTGTGCCTCTCTACACTGTAATACTTTACAACAGGGATTTTTAGGGCCTACAACAGAGATTCTAGGAAAACACAGCAAGATAGCTTAGCATAGTTTAGAGTAGAAGAAGGAGGTCGCCTGTTTGTCTGCAGTAAGGTGCGCGTGGAATGTCTGGCTGCCTTACTGTATCTGTAAAGCTTGTAAGTTCTCTGTAGTATGATCAATGAAACTAAGAGTCATTCTTACTTTGTAAATCATGTATGACTATTCGTTTCTAATGCAATAGAATCTGGAGTTCTGCATCTATCTTCTGAGTGTTCTCCTGCTCTTCTTTGTGTTTTGAAATATCTTCTTTGAGAGCTTGCAATTTTAAATGTATGTTTGTGAAAATGCTCAGGACTTACATTTAAGGTTTTTACTGTGGATTTGATCAGATTACTGTGGTATTTACATAGTGGATAACAAAAACACTTAGATCCTTCGGTAGATTAGATGAAGTATAGATTAGATCTCTCTAACTTTTCCCAACCCATCTGAAATATCTAGCTGAAAACGCAGAAATCTAAAGGAAATTGTCTCAAATTTGAAGAAGCATGATAACAGAGCTATAAGTAGATAGTTTTCATAAACAGATCAAGAAGAAAGCTGCAAAAATCCAAGAAAACCCTCTGAAACTTGAAGCCCAGTATCACTCTTATGCAAAGGAATGAAAAGCATTGACATATCTCATGACCTTTTTGCATATTCTTAGGCCAGTAAACCACAAAACAAACCTAAACTACGTAAGGCCCCTTGAACATTACAGCTTCACATTGACCAACTGAACTTGACCAACCGAACCATTGTAGACTTGGGATTAGTTGAATCACCAAATGATTCCTTCTTGTCTTTCAAGTATAGTTACAGTTCATGTCATGTGAATTTTGACTTATTGTTATGATTGCATCAAAACAGTCATCAACAATATGATTTTGGCCCTAATTTTCACAAGTTGTATCTTGAAGCTTTTTACTGATGATCTCTAGGGTCAATCGCAAACAAAGGTAGTATTAAATTTGTGTACTTAAAGCTAGTGATCTTAAGTTGATATGCAATTAGTGATCAATCAATCTATTAAACCACTTTTACAAGATCTTTGTAAAGGTCCTCATGATCTATGTTTGACATATTCTCTAATTAGTTATTCATGTGGAGAAAAATTGATTCATAAGAAGCAAATTTATCTTAAACGACATTATTTTTGATTGGGAAGTTATGGAATAGGCTAGAAAATTTAACTACAAATTAGTCTTCATTAAAATTGACTTTGAGAAAGTTTATACTAGAATTGATTTTCCCTTCATTATAGCCATGCTTAGTGCAATTTGCTTTGGACCCAACATTCTCTTATAAGTTAGGATGTTATTTGTTGATTTTCTCACCTTATTGTAAATGGTATCCAATATGACCATTTTGGTTTCTTCAAATATGTCTATAAAGGATGACCTCTTGTGCCATCACTTTATGTGTTGGCTACCAAAAGCCTTGGATCACATTGTTAATGCTAGCTTACAAAGATAGGCCAAATAAATTTTCCTCCTATGTTGAAATTCCCACCAACTTGTTAGTGGTCATGTTGGTGATCCAAATTAAATCCTACAAACCTAGAGAAAATAATTGAGAATTAAACCTAGGGACCTGTGTTTGAACTAAGAATAACAAGGCAAGCCTCATGATGAGATTGCAAGTAATTGTGAGCCAATTGGCAAGAGTAAGAAACTCTTATATACTTATAGATCTATAAGACCAAGGAGGGTATTCCTAGAGATCTTGACCAAACAATTAAGAGAAGAAAAAATAGACTAGATCACATAGCTTAGCCACATGCTTTGTGTGAGAACATCCTAATTATTTGTAACTAAATACCTCTTACACTGGTTGACTAGTCTTGTAGAAATAAGGATCTTTGTATAAAAGATTGGCAAAAGGTTACACATGTAACTAAAGATGTAAAAAACATTTATATCCCCTAATATTAATCCCCTTATGATTTTCTTACTTCGTGTGAAACCTAGTAACCCAACATGCATAACTCTCTAAGGATCTAAAATTTGGAAAAAAATATTTCTCCTAAGAGAAACTTTTATTTGTAATAGAGATGTCTATTTACACCTTCTATGTAGCTAAAGAATGTTCCAATCGTAGACATCTTAGGATATGTTCTTAGTAAATTTATTACAACAACCTCATAGTTGTGTAATTTGTGAGCACTACATAATAAATTGGATAATATTTTGTGTGAGGACATGAATTTCTTCAAATCTCCATGCAAGATACTTCTATGTGTATGAATCATTATTATTTCATATTATTTTTGAGCTAGAAGTTTGGCCATGCCATTGGAACATGATTCCCATTTTAAACTCTATAAATAGGTATGGGCATTGTTAGATGCTCATTCACTTCCTAGATACCATACCCATTTAATAACAACACATGACTCCTTTAAATAAAATTTTCATCTACAAAAAAACTTGTATCTAATTATGTAAATAATTATTTGAAGCATTACATCCTTTGTGCAATTAGATTGTATAATATATGTTGTTGGTATGGGCTCAATTGTTAAACTGAATCCATGGCACAAACTAATGTAATTTAAGTCAGTTATCATAGTTTGGTATGAAAAAAGAGAATGACAGTAACTTGCACACAAAGTAGATCAAACCCTTTTCCATATAACATTCAAGGACAAGGCCAAGCTAAATCACTACCAAATGGAGGACTGAGCTACTAAACCTAAACTCTTGTATGATATAGATGGAAAGATTTAACTTAGTCTTTTCCTCAAACCCTAAGTTAAAAATGCATGAAAACCCTAGTTTTATAAGGATTTGTTTATAACAGAGAAAATATGATAGAACCCCATAAACTAATTGCACAGGGATGATCAGGGGGATGAGAAAAACCTCTCCAAAAAGAAGAGGTGTCAAAGGACCTCAGTGGTACCGCCCAGGTCCCAAATGAAGGAATCAATTGAAGGCATAAACTAGAAAGTTACTCTAAATGTTGTCCTAATGCCAGATCCAAACCCACAAAAGGCTAGAGGACCATGGTAATTCTACCCAAGTCCTTGATGGAGGAATATTATGTCACTATCTTCATATCCTGAAACCCTAATCTACACTCAATCTTCTTATGGCTCTATATCTTCCAGATCTCAATCCTATAACTTGCACACAAGATGACAAGAGAAGGTTTGGGGGTTATGGTGTTTAGGGACTTGCCTTAGTCAAATCTTGGGATAGCATTCAATCATGGGGGTAGAGGTTGAAAACAATTATAATATGATTGATTCAAATGATGATAGACAAACAATGATATCACCTATGTGATGAACCCTTATAATGATTAAGATCCTTCAACTCCTAAGGAGAGATAGATGATAGCTCCATAGCTGCAACAACACACAATAACAATACACAGATCTACTCTAGGATCACAATAAATGCTCTTGCTTTCTTAAATGATGCTCTTCTCTTCAAGGTCTCAAGTTAGCTATTTCCATCTAGGTTAATAATGAACTCAAAAACACACTTATATATGCTTTCCTGCTTACAATCGACAACTCAAACCAAAAGAGCTGATAAGGAGAAACCTCTAGGGAGGTGTAGAGCCGACATGCATTTGAATTATCCCTGACCAAAAGGGAGGGACCTACTTAGTACTACTTAGGTCCTTTAGCCTCCTTTAGATCTGGGGTAAGCTAAATCAAGGGGCCCGTATTCCAATTCCAACTCGGTGTGAAGCAATTCTACATCGGGAGGGACAATTTGAAGATATAATGTAATTAAAGGACCTAGAAGCTAAACAAGGAGGTAAAAAGACATGTGGACACTTTTTACTCCTTAACATTTAGCCCCCACTTTAATGTGTGTATGATCTTATGGTTAGTGCATGCATTAAAGTACAGAAAAAAACACATCAAGCATGTCAGACACTAGAACCAACAACATGCCATAAGTTTAGAAGACCATATATAGCCCCCAAGCTTAGGCAAACATAAGAGGACACTTCACAGTCATGTAAAAAATGAAGAAAACATCACATAATCATGCAATACACAGAGAAAACATGAATGTAGACACGTAATACATGAAGCATACTGTTGGAGTAAATGGTTTTTACTATTTACCTGCTTAAGCTTACTTAGGTAGAATAGTTAAATTAATCATTCAGGTGGTTTTTTCCCTTGTTGGGTAGTTTTACACCCATCACATATTTCATGCCTTTAAAAGTCTTGTACATTATGTAATTTATCATCTCAAATTTATTTACTTGTTTTGGTGAAATGGCCTTGTGTTCCCTCTCTCATTTTCTGTGAAGGTGTTTTGTTGTAGATGGTACTCCTGGGAGCTAGATGACACCAACATGTTATTACAGCCAACCATAATGCAATCCTTCCTCTGAGAGTTTTCATTGGAGTGTTTGGGATCATTTTATTCCAGCATTTGAAATTTTTTCCTCACCTAGGCAATTTGATTGTTGTTTTGCAGCACGATTTTTCTGTTGTTTTGGAGATCCATTTTTCTGGTTGCTAGTGTAATTTTCTTTATAGGCACGATTTCACTATACAAAGTTTCAACATTTTATTGTTCTGCTTTGGATTGAATGGAGAGGTTGTGATTTTCAAATTGGAGAAGGCTGCGAAATCTATTGGAAAGCGCTGCTTTGTTCCTA
Organism: Cunninghamia lanceolata; assembly: GCA_027924645.1. Taxonomy (NCBI): domain Eukaryota; kingdom Viridiplantae; phylum Streptophyta; class Pinopsida; order Cupressales; family Cupressaceae; genus Cunninghamia; species Cunninghamia lanceolata. The sequence continues at coordinate 10,250,906 of BSBN01000937.1, read as the reverse complement.
ACTGTGAATTTCACTGGTTGATTCTCAGTTTGGAAGAAGCATTTTTTCCTCCTGTTGTAGCCCCTTTGACCCATGATTTCTTTGTTGAGGAGGCACAAAATTCCTCTATTCTAGGTGTGAATTCTAATTCATTGCTAGCGATGATCTAGATGTTTCCAATTGTGATTTTTGAAGCCTGATCAAAATAGGCATTCCTCTCTTTCTGTTGGTTGTTGGGCAAGAGAGGACATAGCAAAGTCTAGTGGAATTTATTTCTAAGGGCATTTTGTCCAATTTGCAAGGTTTTTACCTCTCTGTGCTGTGTGGTGGGTGCCTCCTTGTCTTTTTGGATCCGAAGGGCATTGTCTATGAGTTCAAGCTCTTCGCTGGCTTGGGAGCATATTGATGTTGTTGTTCTAAAGATCTCATTCAGTGGCTTGAGAAGACTATATATTAGCTTCTGCCGAATTTATTATTGCAACAGCCTATGGCATTTTTGTCTTAGTAGATATATCTATTTTTGTATCAAACTTTATACTTTATAAAGTTTTGCATCAAATATTTCTTAGAGTTTGCTACATAAGGGAAGCATGGTGGGCCCAATTGGATAGTGATTGAGCATTTGGCAGGGATTTTAATCCCACATTCATAGTGTAGATTCTTCATTGGCTATTAAAATAGCCTGATCACCTCTTCATTTGTTGTGAACAAGTGAGACTTTTGTTATTCTCTCTTGCGCATGGAGCAAGCGCGATTGGTGAGTGGTGACTTGTATATTGCTTGGTGATTGGCCGCTTAGTGGCATGACTTGGTGATGAGGAGCACATAGTGGGAGACCACAGATAGATGCCCTAATTTCTCATGATTAGCAAAACTTCACATCTGAGCTACCGAACTTTTCCATCAGCCAAGTCTGTCATCATTCCCCAATGCCCCGATAGCATTCACTTTTGCAGGGACATGTTCCATCAGTGAACGCCCGTAACCTTAGGCTGAATCACCAAAACTACCGTCGCACAGCTTCCTCCTATGGACCCTAGCACATGAAGATGCTAGGTCGTTCTTACTGCATGAAATGCCCTAATAGGATCCTCTACAACACTGAGCAGGAAGAACAAACAAAGAATTAAACAGATATTCATACAATGAAGCCATTCCACTAATTTCGATGGAAATCTCACTAATGGAATTCTTCATAGCGACATACGGCAACAATGGAAAATGTACAAAAGAAAAAAAAGCTACAGTTGTGCGATTTATAGTTGTAAGAAATAGAAATCAAATGGATAGAACAGAATTGCTCTATTTTTCTTGAGCACAGTACAATCACATTCAATCACACACCTAGATTTGATTACATTCGATGATCATTTGATTCCTCCCTCAGGGTATTTATCAACTTGCCCTGAGTAGTACCGACTGACTCCAAGTGGCTGGGAAACACTATTGCCTATTTTGAGCATTATTGCTATTTTTAGAATTATTCAATTACAATCGACTAATGTTCCCTAAGTCAATTGGGACTTAAAATAAACCTAGATACAACTGAAATGAAAATGCATTGGTCAAAAGACCTTATTACAAAAGTAAGCATAATGTGCTAGGTGCTCCTACACCATACTCCTGGGTGAAATTTGTCTCAGGTCCTTTTAGAGACTAACTGCTATAAATCACCACCCCACTTTGTGATATCTTCTTCCAGCATCCATGTGGTTTCAGAGTCTAGAAGTCCTTGCCATTTGAATAAGTGCTCAAAATATGTCTGATTTCTGGTCTTCTTGGCTATCTTGCTATCCAAAATGTACTCCATCTATGGTGGTTCCTTAGGTGGTAAATATTGTACCCACTCTATATTGCCTTGGACAGAATCTGTTGTACCTTTGCCTGTATCAGGACTCCTATATAATGTCAGATCAGCAATATTGAAGATAGGTGAAATAGCAATATCTTCAGGGAGTTCAATTTTGTAAGCATTAGGACCATATTTTACTAGAATCTGGCAAGGTCCAATTTTATTCATCATTAACTTGTTGTGTTGTCCTTTGGGCAGTCTGTTCTTGTTGAGATGAACCATGACCATATCTCCTACTTGATACTGCACATCCCTTCTTCGTTGATCCACTCTAGCCTTGATCTTCTGACTGTTCTGTTATAGAGTATCTCTGACTTGTTGATGGATCTCTTTCATAGCGTCTACAAATGTATTAGCATGTCCACTCCATTTGTCTAATCCTTGAACATCTCTCAAGTCAAAGATTCCTCTAGGATGACTACCATAAACAACTTCAAATGGACTTAGACCTGTACTTCTATTTGTAGAATCATTATAAGCATATTTAGCTTGTGGGAGTACCACATCCCAACTACTGCCATGTTCTTTTGTCAAACATCTCAGCAGATTGCCTAATGACCTATTCACAACCTCAGTTTGGCCATCAGTCTGAGGATGATACACTAAACTGAAAGACAAATTTGTACCCAATCTTTTCCATAAGGTTCTCCAGAAATGTCCCACAAATTTGCTATCTCTATCAGATACAATACTCAAAGGTAACCCATGAATCCTGACAATTTCTTTAAAGAACAAACCTGCAATGTAACTGCCATCATTGGTAGTCTTACAAGGAATAAAATGCACCATCTTGCTGAACCTGTCTACAACAACAAACATGCTGTCATGACTTGTCCTTGTCTTGGGCAATCCCATCACAAAATTCATACTCAAATTTTCCCAAGGTCTGTTTGGTATGGGCAAAGGTTGGTATAGTCCTGCATTGGTTGAGACTCCCTTTGCTTGCTGGCAAATCATACAACTCTCAACAAATCATCTGACATCATATTGCATCTTTAGCCAAAAGTAAAACCTTCTGACAAGATCTAAGGTCTTATTAAGCCCAAAATGTCCTCCTAAACCACCACTATGTTTTTCCTTCACTATATTATCCCTCATTGAACACTTAGGGATACATAGTTGACTACCTTTAAACAAAAGTCCATCCTGCAATGTATAATTTGAAAACTCACTATGGAAAGCATTGGCAAACTCACTGCATACACTGTAAATTTCCTTGAAATCTTGGTCCTCTTCATACAGTCCTTTGAGTGACTCAACACCCATACTTTGTACCTGCACTTCTTGGACTATCAACACCCTTCTGCTTAAAGCATCAGCAACCTTATTTATTATCCCCTTCTTATGTTTGATGATGAAGGTGTATGCTTGAAGACTTTCCACCCATTTCATGTGTCTATGATTGAGCTTTACTTGTCCATTCAGGAAACTGAGAGCACGGTTATCTGTATACACAATAAATTCTTTAGGAAGCAAGTAGTGCCTCCAATTTTTTAGAGCTTGTACCATAGCATACAACTCTAATTCATAAGATGAGTATTTCCTCTTGGCTTCATTTAACTTTTCATTGAAGAAGGCTACTGGTCTGCCTTCTTGGCTCAAAATTGCTCCTGTGGCCAACCCACTGGCATCACATTCAATTGTGAAAACCTTATTGAAATCAGGTAACATGAAAACAAGGAATTTAGCAACTTTTTGTTTCAGATTCTCAAAGCTCCTATCTACTTCTCTTGTCCACACAAACTTCATCTTACCTCCACCCTTGATGGTCTCCAACATAGGTGCACAAATGTCACTATAATTCTTAATGAATTTCTTGTAGAATGTGGCCAAACCATGGAAACTTCTGACCTCGCCAGCAGCCCTGGGTGTAGGCCAATTAAAAATAGCTTCTACCTTGGAAGGATCTGTTGATGACTGTTTTGATGCAATCATAACAATAAGTCAAAATTCACATGACATGAACTGTAACTATACTTGAAAGACAAGAAGGAATCATTTGGTGATTCAACTAATCCCAAGTCTACAATGGTTCGGTTGGTCAAGTTCAGTTGGTCAATGTGAAGCTGTAATGTTCAAGGGGCCTTACGTAGTTTAGGTTTGTTTTGTGGTTTACTGGCCTAAGAATATGCAAAAAGGTCATGAGATATGTCAATGCTTTTCATTCCTTTGCATAAGAGTGATACTGGGCTGCAAGTTTCAGAGGGTTTTCTTGGATTTTTGCAGCTTTCTTCTTGATCTGTTTATGAAAACTATCTACTTATAGCTCTGTTATCATGCTTCTTCAAATTTGAGACAATTTCCTTTAGATTTCTGCGTTTTCAGCTAGATATTTCAGATGGGTTGGGAAAAGTTAGAGAGATCTAATCTATACTTCATCTAATCTACCGAAGGATCTAAGTGTTTTTGTTATCCACTATGTAAATACCACAGTAATCTGATCAAATCCACAGTAAAAACCTTAAATGTAAGTCCTGAGCATTTTCACAAACATACATTTAAAATTGCAAGCTCTCAAAGAAGATATTTCAAAACACAAAGAAGAGCAGGAGAACACTCAGAAGATAGATGCAGAACTCCAGATTCTATTGCATTAGAAACGAATAGTCATACATGATTTACAAAGTAAGAATGACTCTTAGTTTCATTGATCATACTACAGAGAACTTACAAGCTTTACAGATACAGTAAGGCAGCCAGACATTCCACGCGCACCTTACTGCAGACAAACAGGCGACCTCCTTCTTCTACTCTAAACTATGCTAAGCTATCTTGCTATGTTTTCCTAGAATCTCTGTTGTAGGCCCTAAAAATCCCTGTTGTAAAGTATTACAGTGTAGAGAGGCACAATATATAACATTCTGATTGTCCTCACTACAGCAAAAAAAAAACCTAACTGAACCCCTGGTTCAAACCTCTAGTTACAGCAATAAATGCAGGTGAACCAGTTCTCAAAAATATCTCTGAGCTGTGGTCAAATCTGGGCGAAATATTGCCCCTTCTGAGAAGTTCCAGCAGCTGGGCAATAACTTCTGTCTGTCTTTTGCAATAATATCTCCAGCTGCGACCTTCCTCTTCACTTGAATGGCTTTGACTTTTGCATTTCATCTCTATCTTCTTGCTCCTGAGATCTGATCTTCTGCCTCCATGAGGTCACTGTATTGACTTTCCAGCTGCTTCCTCAACTGCAAGCCTGCAAGACAAGACCAGCAATAAGTTTCACATTTATCACAAAAAACAGCAGGAAACTAGAATAAGCGTTTAAATCCAAGTGACTGCGCAAGATCGCGGAAATCAGATCCAAAATCCGCTCAAAACGCGTGAAAAATGCGCCCAAGCTGCTCAAAATTGATGGGTCAACCATCGCTGACTGAAAAAAAGTCAGAGGCGCCAAAAAAAAACACTTTAAAACTCCACCGCTTCATTTCCCGCCCATCGGCATGATCATCGCAGTCGGTGCGTCAAAAAAACAGGTTAGTCGATAAACCTCATCATCATGATATTTCGGAAAATATGATGCTTTCCCTCCTGAAGGTTCAGATGAACGTCATCATGATATTTGACTTCTGCATATGGAGAAACGAACAACAACATCATCATCATATTTGAAGGAGAATAGGAGGATGCGACTATAATCATGCTGCCGAGGAAAGGAAGATGATGGTGACGTCATCATGATATTCGGGCTTCACTGAAATGCTAAGGATGACGTCATCGTCATATTCGGTTAAGATCAGGGGGATAATTGCAATATCGGGTCACCTAAGGAGCATGATCAGGATGATGAGCATAATATGACCCTTTTGCGGCCAAGGCAACCCTCTCGATAAAAATCAGCATGATGAAGATCATCATCATATTTGCGGCTTGTGTCGAACTTGGAATAAGACGTCATCATCATGATCGGGAGCCGGATCAGGTTTGGAAAATATATCCTGCTCGAAGGAAAAATGATGATGATGACCATCAGGAGGATGACGTCATCGTCATATTCGCGCTAGGGTGATATTGTAAAATATGATGATGCTGTTTAAGAAATGCAATATCGAACCCCTCTTAATAGATAGGCTGATCATCATGATGTTTCGGCAAACGGATATCAGGAGGATATAAAGATGATGATCCTCCTTCGAAATTATCATGATGATGTCTTCATTACTTAGCGAATTTCAGAGAATGTTCTGTGAAAGATCAGGATGATGATCAAGAAGCCGTCATCATCATATTCGAAGTTCAGCAAATATCATGATGATGAGGTTTATCGACTAACCTGTTTTTTTGACGCACCGACTGCGATGATCATGCCGATGGGCGGGAAATGAAGCGGTGGAGTTTTAAAGTGTTTTTTTTTGGCGCCTCTGACTTTTTTTCAGTCAGCGATGGTTGACCCATCAATTTTGAGCAGCTTGGGCGCATTTTTCACGCGTTTTGAGCGGATTTTGGATCTGATTTCCGCGATCTTGCGCAGTCACTTGGATTTAAACGCTTATTCTAGTTTCCTGCTGTTTTTTGTGATAAATGTGAAACTTATTGCTGGTCTTGTCTTGCAGGCTTGCAGTTGAGGAAGCAGCTGGAAAGTCAATACAGTGACCTCATGGAGGCAGAAGATCAGATCTCAGGAGCAAGAAGATAGAGATGAAATGCAAAAGTCAAAGCCATTCAAGTGAAGAGGAAGGTCGCAGCTGGAGATATTATTGCAAAAGACAGACAGAAGTTATTGCCCAGCTGCTGGAACTTCTCAGAAGGGGCAATATTTCACCCAGATTTGACCACAGCTCAGAGATATTTTTGAGAACTGGTTCACCTGCATTTATTGCTGTAACTAGAGGTTTGAACCAGGGGTTCAGTTAGGTTTTTTTTTTGCTGTAGTGAGGACAATCAGAATGTTATATATTGTGCCTCTCTACACTGTAATACTTTACAACAGGGATTTTTAGGGCCTACAACAGAGATTCTAGGAAAACACAGCAAGATAGCTTAGCATAGTTTAGAGTAGAAGAAGGAGGTCGCCTGTTTGTCTGCAGTAAGGTGCGCGTGGAATGTCTGGCTGCCTTACTATATCTGTAAAGCTTGTAAGTTCTCTGTAGTATGATCAATGAAACTAAGAGTCATTCTTACTTTGTAAATCATGTATGACTATTCGTTTCTAATGCAATAGAATCTGGAGTTCTGCATCTATCTTCTGAGTGTTCTCCTGCTCTTCTTTGTGTTTTGAAATATCTTCTTTGAGAGCTTGCAATTTTAAATGTATGTTTGTGAAAATGCTCAGGACTTACATTTAAGGTTTTTACTGTGGATTTGATCAGATTACTGTGGTATTTACATAGTGGATAACAAAAACACTTAGATCCTTCGGTAGATTAGATGAAGTATAGATTAGATCTCTCTAACTTTTCCCAACCCATCTGAAATATCTAGCTGAAAACGCAGAAATCTAAAGGAAATTGTCTCAAATTTGAAGAAGCATGATAACAGAGCTATAAGTAGATAGTTTTCATAAACAGATCAAGAAGAAAGCTGCAAAAATCCAAGAAAACCCTCTGAAACTTGCAGCCCAGTATCACTCTTATGCAAAGGAATGAAAAGCATTGACATATCTCATGACCTTTTTGCATATTCTTAGGCCAGTAAACCACAAAACAAACCTAAACTACGTAAGGCCCCTTGAACATTACAGCTTCACATTGACCAACTGAACTTGACCAACCGAACCATTGTAGACTTGGGATTAGTTGAATCACCAAATGATTCCTTCTTGTCTTTCAAGTATAGTTACAGTTCATGTCATGTGAATTTTGACTTATTGTTATGATTGCATCAAAACAGTCATCAACAGGATCCATTTTTAAATCACCCTTAGAAATGATAAAACCTAGGTACACAATTCTTGCTTCATGAAGTCACACTGTTCCAAATTTATTAGTAATTTTTGATCTTGCAGCCTTTTCAAGACCATCTCCAAATTTTTCAAGTGCTCTTCCTTGCTCCTACTGAACACCAAAATATCATCAAGGTAGACTACCACAAATTTTCCTATGAAGTCCTGAAACACCTCATTCATCAGCCTCATAAAGGTACTAGGGGCATTTGAAAGACCAAACAGCATCACAAGCCACTCATAAAACCCTTCATTGGTTTTGAAAGCTGTCTTCCACTTATCCCCTTCTCTTATCCTTATCTGATGGTACCCACTCTTCAAATCTATTTTAGAGAAATAGGTAGCACCTCCCAAACAATCCATAAGATCTTCAATTCTAGGAATAGGAAACCTGTATATGATGGTTATCCTATTTATTGCCCTAGAATCAGTACACAATCTCCATTTCCCACCCTTCTTTAGTGCTAAAATGGTGGGGATTACACATGGACTCAAACTCTTTCTTATTAAACCCTTGTCCAGAAGTTCTTGAACTTACCTAGCTATCTCCTCATTCTGCTGAGGGGTCATTTTATATGCTGCCTTATTAGGAAGTACTGCTCCTGGTATGAGATCTATCTGATGGCTAATGTCTCTGATTGGTGGTAGGGAATCAGGTATGTTCTTTGCAATCACTCCTTTATAACTCTCAAGCAAATCTCTGACCTCCTTAGGTCCTACTTCTCTCACACTTGTTTTCTTTTCCACCTTGGGCTTCACAATCAAAGCAAAACCTATGCCATCAGCTTCCTTTAGTGTATCCATGAATTCTTTTTCTCCTACCAGCATTACACTAGACCCTACATGCTGTGAATCCTCTTCTACCAGTGACTGTATCCTATAAGTCACACCATCCTTTTGGAATGTGTAAGCATTCTTTTCTCCGTCGTGATGAGTCTTTCTATCAAACTGCCATGGTCTACCCAGCAGAAGATGGCAAGCATCCATTGGAAGGATGTCACATAGAATCTTGTCATTATACCCCTTAATACTAAATTCAACCCATGCTTGTTCATTGATGAGCACATGCTACCCCTTATTCAACCAACTAACTTTATATGGACTGCTATGGGGTATCTTTACTATATTTAGCTTATTCACTGCTTCCAAAGATATAATGTTATCAGTAGAACCAGAGTCAATAATGACTTTACAAACCTTACCTTGGATCTTGCAGTTGATTCTAAACAAAGCTCTTCTTTGTGATGGTTCAACCTGCACTGGTTCCTTGAGCAGCGTCCTCTTGAGCAACAGACTCTCTCCCATTTCTAATGCTAGATTCACTTCAGGAGATGTCACACTCCTTACATCTTCTTGAGTCAAAGTGGTTCTCTTCTCACCACCATGAGAAGTTGAGGCCTTCTCTGGACATTTGTATGTCAGGTACCCTATCTAATTAGAGTTATAACATCTCATATTGGAGAATTTGGACCCTCTACCTGATCCAGTTGTCCCACCTCTTCCATTAGGCCTTCTTCCTCAGTAGCCTCCTCTACTACTTGAGTCTCCAACTTGTTCTTCTTGGTTAGACTCACCACTAGGCCTCTGGTTAGGACTTCTTCCTCCAAAACTGTCTTTGCCTCTAAAATTCCTTCCACCTCTACTTCTGTTGTTTTTCTCACCCTTTCTTTTTATCTTTTCTTTAGCCCTTAAGGCCATTTGGAAACATTTGTTCACTATTTCTAGTGCTAAGATGCTGATCTCATCTTGGCTGTTCATCCTTAGGCCATTCAAATACCTGGCCACCTTCTCTGACTCTTCTTCTTTTCTCTTTTATCTGAGATTGAGTTTATGAAACTCTTGTGTGTATGCACTCACATAAAGGTCTCTCTGTCTGAGGTTCTACAATTTCTTATACATCTGCACATCATAGTCCAGGGGTAAGAACTGTGCTTTGAGTTTGGCCTTCATCCTCTCCTAGGAGGTTATCATATTCTTCCCCTCCTTGATTCTCTCTCCTTGTACATAATTCCACCATGCAAGAGAAGATCCCTGCAACCTTGCCTTTGCTAACTTAACCCTCTTATCATCAGGGATTTCTTTGTATTTGAAGTGATTGTTCAATGCCTCAATCCAGTCAATCACCTCTTCAACTTCCATACTTCCACTGTACATAGGTAACCCATCTATGGTGTCCCTATTGACTAACTTCAATGCATTTAAAAATGCCCTCTGGTCTGCTGGTATCTCCTCTGCCTTTTTACTAGTTTCACCAATTTCTACATCTCCTTCATCGCTGTCACTATCATCTTCTCTATCTTTGCCTTTGGACTGCTTGAACTCTCCCAACTTGGATTCAAGCATCTCTTAGATCAACTTCTTGACAGCATCCTACGACATATTTTTGGGAGGTATCCTCTTTGCCTCTATGTCGCTATCTCTGTCTAACATAAACATTCACAGATAGCATCCAAACGCCAACAATCCTGCAAATCATCAATTCGACTTGCCACCCAAATCTTTTCAGGATCTGATACCAATATGATGAGGAGTGCACAACGGGAAACCACAAACTAATGCACTAATTTCTCATAATCAGCAAAACTTCACATGTGAGCTGCCAAAATTTTCCATCGGCCAAGTCTCTCATCATTCCCCAATGCCCTGATGGCATTCACTTTTGTAGGGATGTGTTCCGTTAGTGAACGCCTGTAACCTTAGGCTGAATTGCCAAAACCACTGTCGCACAGCTTCCTCCTGCAAACCCTAGCACATGAAGATGCTAGGTCATTCTTATTGCATGAAATGCCCTGATAGGATCCTCTGCAACATTGAGCAAGAAGAACAAAACAAAGAATAAAACAAATATTCATACAATGAAGCCATTCCACTGATTTTGATGGAAATCTCACCAGTGGAATGCTTCACGGTGACATACAACAACAATGGAAAATGTACAAAAGAAAAAAAAACTATAGTTGTGCGATTTACAGTTGTAAGAAATAGAAATCAAATGGACAAAACAAAATTGCTCTATTTTTCCTGAGCACAATACAATCAAATTCAATCACACACCTAGATATTATTACATTTTATGATCATTTGATTCCTTCCTCAGGGTATTTATCAACTTTCCCTGAGTAGTACCAACTGACTCCAAGTGGCTGGGAAACACTATTGCCTATTTTTAGCATTATTATTATTTTTAGCATTATTCGATTACAATCGACTAATGTCCCCTAAGTCACTTGGGACTTAAAATAAACCTAGATACAACTGAAATGAAAATGCATTGGTCAAAAGACCTTATTACAAAAGTAAGCATAATGTACTAGGTGCTCCTGCACCACTTGATCCCTTGTGCTCAAACCTGGTGATTTGGATTCCACCTAGCCCGAAAGGCCCCTTATATTTTTGCCTCATTTTTTTCTGAAGCTGCAAAACTTGAGCCTATTTTCTTGGAGATTTGATGAAGGCGGTAAATCATAAAACACACAACAGAAATTGCACACATAAAATAGAACTTTGTAAATAGATTTGGACAACTTATTACATTACAAAAGCTCAAATATAATCAGAGGAATCAACCCTTCATAGGCTGCAACACATTACAACTTCCTCTCACAAGACTCTGGAATCATCTGCCATCTGTAACCCCAAATCTACTAGGGTTTATGTTTTCCTACCTATTCTTGACTCTACACTTTCTCCCTTAACTCTCCTACTACCCAGGGTTCCCAAAAATAGTTATTAATAGCCTTTTTGGCAGTCGACAACCTAATTTTAAAATTTGTACCTCCCTCTAAAATTAGGTCAACTTCTGAGAGCCATAACTTTTGATCTAAGTGTCTGATTGACAAACCATTTTATGCATCGGAAAGCTCATAGAGTCCTTTACACGCTAAAAACCCACTTTACGGGTTCTGGCCATTTTTGGGCCTGTATGAGGCTATTTAGTGCCTCAAACCTGAGTTTGAATAATTTTTAGGCATTTTTCACGAAACAAAAACTTTAATATCTTGCATCTTGCAAATGATCTTTACATGATTCCTTCGCCAAAGGTTTTATTTTTCAGTTACGAAGCTTCCTATAAATTTTCACTTCAATCCGTGCTCAAATGCAAACTTTCTAAAAATAGCAGGTTGCTATTTTTAGCAATTTGAAAAAACTAAAAGTTCTACATCATTATTCAAGTGATTATGGAACCAGAACTACAAATTTTGAAAAGAAATGGAAAGAACATCAACAATTTTGAAACACATATTTTTTTGGGTGATGCAAGATTGCCCTTACACCACTGGATGCTCCTGCATCAAGATTTGTCATAGTTGATTATGGGGTTTTCATTTCATCATGTTGTGATTATGTTGAAAAGGGGAAGCTATAAACAATGGAGAGATGGTATCATAAAACATCTCAGATGGCTTCATTTGTTGCCGGGTGCTACCACAATAATGGGTTACACTTTCTAGGACATCATGATTTTTGCTGAAATCACATATTTTTAGAAAATATAATGATTTAATCCTTGAAAGGTTCCATTTAAAGGATTTTAATTAAAGGGGGTTTGATCAAACCCCCTTAGATTCAAACCCCCTTGGATAGAACCCCGCTAGTTTTAAACCATACTTATAATGGAGTCTCCTCTACACCTATCAAAATGCTGATAAAAAACCACTTTTGATTTACCTTTTGGGGGATCAAATGAATTCATTTAAAATTTATGTTTTGTAAGTATGTAGTCCTTATTATAAACTTCCCAAAAATTATAATTTTAAATATATTTAATTTGATTATTATATTTATTTTTGTTTCTTGTGAATGTAGGTTTTTCACCGAACATCAAGTTCTCTATTCTATAGACATGGAAAATTAGTAAATCAGTGAAAAAAAATTCTTAAAAATATCTATGCCCTAGGTATTGATGTCCTTTTTTCAACAAAAAATAAAAAATTGAATTTTGATACATACAGAAAAAGTTATGTTTTACGGAATACGCCTGTGTCTAAATTATAATTGGTTTGACTTCAAAATATAATTTTTAAAAAAATATTCAACAAAACATTATGAAATGAAATGCATTCCCTATATATCAGTGTTACCAATCTAAATTCAAAAGAATCAAAATTTTATCCTTTGTAGAAAAAAAGTTATGTGCTACAAAATACACATCACTTTAAAAAATGTTGTTTACTATTAAAAACTAGTTATCAAATGAGACAAAAACTTTTACAATTTAACTCCATTTTTTTTAAAAAAAATATATTTAGAATCTACAAAGAAAATCTCACAAATCACTAGTTCGCACCATCTTCAAATTCCTAACTGTTTAGCGGCTATAGGTGTCAGCAAGTGAAGATTTAGTTCAAAATGTTGATTTCAATGTCAAGTTTGGCCAAAAAGTGTAACCCATTATTGTGGGATGACCCTGCCACATTTATATAATCTTGTTCCCCTTCTTGGTACTGATAGTAATAAATTTGCATGGAATTGCAAAAGGGATCATGTCCTAGGAGTTACTGCAATGCATATTGATGATGCCATTTTGAATGCTATTGATCATTTTGAGTGTCCTCATATTCTTTGGACCAAAATTTGGGAAATACATGGAGATCCTGATACATAGCTATTCCTAGATGATCTTGTTTTAGATTGTCTTGTACCTCTTCATTTTTCAGACATGATACCCTATGATCATGCTACTATGCAGGAGTTTGAAGTTTTGGAATACTTTAAATCTTCAGATGAGGATGACGAGGGTTCTTCAGAGGCTTCTTCTTCTCCATCAAGGACAGTTGATGTACCTTCACCTTTAGTGATTCATTATGCAGTCATTGATTGAAGCTCCTATCATTCATGTTCAGCAGGACCAATCATCTTGTGTTTCAATGATTCATCACAACCATTATCTCATTGTCTTCCTGATTAGGATTCTTATTTGTCAGACATTGGTTCATTGTTCATGGAATCTCATATTTCTGACTTGGAAGACACATTTGAGGGTATATCCCTCCTATTTGATGATAGTTGTGGTACAACTATTGTTACCCCATCTCGGTCTCTAGAGAATGTTTAGAATCAATTTCAAGTTGTACCTTGTTTGTCACTTTCTATTGTGATTGGGTATGTTCCTGATTGGTTCGTGGCATCATCTTCCAAGGTCTTAGTGACACATGAGTAGATTTCAGAGACATCATCATACATCTTCATGCTTCTTTCTTTCAATTCCTATATAGAATGGGAAGCATTCCTGCATTTGTATTTGGTTCTATTTCTTCCAAAAGGAAGACAAGTTTGTCGATATTGGATCATGTTTTGTCTTCAGGCACTTGCCATTTTTGCAAGCACTTACACATTGTGGGAGAGCTACTTAGTCTCTCTCTTTCACTCTTATGGGGGGTTCATTGATTGTATATACATGATGTATGTAGTCCTTGGGGGGTGTGATTGAGTCCTCCATCCATGCATCATTTTTGTTTTCTTTCTCTCTTTTGGAGAGGGGTTTTTTTCTACAGGGTTTTTCTCCTTTTCTCTGGCTGTGAGAGATATTTTTTGCATTGTAAATGGGTACCTAACATGGTTGTGTAGCCAGGACCCATATTGCATCTTCATTTTGCATAATAATTCTCCTTAAGTTGCACTTAAGGGGGAGTGTTGGAGTAAATGGTTTTTACCATTTACCCACTTAATCTTACCTAGGTAGAATAGTTTAATTAATCATTTAGGTGGTTTTTTCCCGTGTTGAGTAGTTTTACACCTGTCACATATTTCATGTCTTTAAAAGGCTTGTATATTATGTAATTTATCATCTCAAATTTATTTACTTGTTTCGGTGAAATGGCCTTGTGTTGCCTCTCTCATTTTGTGTGAAGGTGTTTTTTTTGCAAATGGTGCTCCTGGGAGGTGGATGGCACCAAAACATACAAATGCTATCATATGCTATACGAAGAATAGACATCACTTAAAAAATACACAAGACTAACACATGATGGGGGGAGCTCATCGCTATGTGCCACCACAAAACATGCAAAACACATGATGGGGGGAGCTCATTGCTATGCGCCACCACAAAACATGCAAAACACATGGCATGGGGGGAGCTCATCACTACATGCCACCACAAAACAGGCAAAACACATGGCATGGGGGAGCTCATCGCCACACGCCACCACAAAACACACGAAATACATGAGCATTATATCTAGTGTGTCGTCGACCCACTATACGTCTTATACACAACAAACACAAGTGATGGGGAGGAGCTTGTCGCTACATTCCACCATCTAAAACACATCAAACACACCTAATGGTGAGGGGCTCACCACTATGCTATAATGAATGCCAAAAACATGCTTAAGGGTGAGTAACTCAAGACCTGACCTTGCCTCTGGCAAGAGGACTTTTTCAAAAAGGATGTGCAACCACTCAAGAGAATACACAACCCTTCTTTCCACAGAAGGGATTTCAAAATGAGTTATGCAATCTCCTCAAAGATATACACAACTCCACCTACATCACAGAGATGCCTTATAGTGAACAAAAGTATACAACCCCACCTGCATCATGGAGATGCCTTATAATGAAGAGGAAGTATATGCACATAATAATTAAAATTATACAGCCCCACCTACATCATGGAGATGCCTTACAGTGAAAAGGTAGTATACACAACACAACATTCAAAGAATACAGCCCCACCTAGATCACAAAGATGCCTTATAATGAAAAGGTAGTATACACAACAAATTTTATCACAATATCCAAGACAACACAAGCATTTACCACAATATATGCCCCCACCTTAATGTGGTTGCTCCCAATTTGCTAATAGAAATCACATTTAAGGTAAAGTTGAAAACACGTGAGGGAACAAGAGCTTTAGCCCATGCCCCAAAGTGACATGTGCTTACAATTGCCAAATTGCTCCCAACAATCACAATTTAGAAACAGATCAATATCATTTGTTAACAACCATTGATCAATAATATGCATGTATGCAAAAGATCATAGAGATGAAAACAAGATAAGATAAAAACCAAATCATTTCATGAAATTGATACAGAAAAAGGTAACATATCATTTAAACAAACCAAGGCAATACTTACGGGTTCAGAACTTAGTATATCCGCGAGATTATACTTTAGGTATCTAAGAATTGAGTGTAGCTAAAAGGTGAGACAAAAGCATTTCAAAGTGCATAGAAGCAGATTTAGAGTATTGCAAAGGTTTTGTTACAATAATTTCATATCACAATACATGATCACATCATGACACAAAGTTATTGCACAAAGGAACACAAAAGTGATTCTACTAGTCAAACGTCAGTAAACAATTACCCCTGTCTTCATATATGGACTAGGTCCATTTTTGTTTTCTTGTTTTAGGGATGCATGATCCTTATCAGAAGTGTATATTTGTTGTCATTTGTTGACTAGTAGAGCCACAAGTACAACGGAAGAATGAAGTTATGAAAAATGAGAGAGGAGACAAAAGTGACTTAGGGCCACAACATGGAAGGATGCCCCCAAATCACCCTCCAAAACAATAATTGCAACAAGACAAGTGTAGAAGAGTAGAGAAACAAATAGAAGGAATGTCACAACGGAGGTGGTCCCCTTGTATCCTTGACCTTACAAGAGTATTAAGGGTCATCCAAAGAGACCTAAACAAACATTTAACACCACATAGGAGAACACAACACAACAACATATATATACCTAAGAGGTGGCCAAACATGTGAGCATCTTGGAGAGGTGCTCCATCAAGTGTGGTTGAATGGGTGAGAAATTCATACCTATAGTCACGTGGTGCTTGATCCACAAAATTTTATATATTTGAAATCTTTTGATACTTGTGGGGAGGTGAATCATTACCTTTTTTGGAAGAATTTGATGACTCATGCCTTGCTCTTTTCATTTCTTTGTTTAAGTAATCTCCTATAGGGATAACTTTTTCAAGGTTATCCTTCTCCTTCAAGATGTCAACAGTCTTTCCATTAAGTAAAGTACTGTGATTGAGGAAGCTAGAGGAGGAGGAGGATTTCATGGGATCTTTGTTAGATGCCAAAGTATCATTTGATGAACAAGTGTTTTTACCAAAATATGTTTCTACATTTAAACAATAGGAAAATCCATGATTGTGATGATAATGGGGCAAATTGTCATAAGCCCCCATGAATTCAGCTAATGCTTCATCTATTGAAAAGGTATCTAATGGGATATTTCCTGGCAGGCAATCTATGTCTATCATCTCAGGATATATCAAATTGAGTGTTGGAATTGTTGATATTGTATTAAAATTAAGACTAGGATGATGGTAAGGTTTGGTGGACTTCAAAGGATGGTATCCAATACTAGTCAAAGAGCTATGCGTAACATCTTCTAAGGGTACTTTGATTCCTTGTTGTTTTATGCCACAACCATTACCTACGTAGTCATGATTTTTCTAAAGTATTTTAAATCCACAACCATAGAGTGATGGCATCTCTTTAGAAGAAGGCGGAGCCTCATAAGTCTCATATTATGTGGCATAAGTAATAGTATTGTCTTTATTTGTTACTAAAGAAACTTTTGATGTTTTAGGGTTAGCAAGTTTATATTCCCCCATAGAGGTAGGAGTAAAATCCAATGAACCTAAATTGTCACCAAGAAGTGCATCCGATGCTGATTTAGAATCTTGCACAACATTATCTGTGGCAAGAGGTATTGTTGAATCATCTTTTAAGTTATTGAGAGGTTTGTAAATGATAGCTTGTTTTTACGCCTTAGCTTGTAGACAAACTTTTGGATTTGGGTCTGCTTCAATGGTTTGAAGTTTACATGCAAAAGGGTCATATCGCTCAATAATGGGTTACACTTTTTGGCCAAACTTGACATTGAAATCAACATTTTGAATTAAATCTTCACTTTTTGACACCTATAGCCGCTAAACCGTTAGGAATTTGAAGATGATGTGAACTATTGATTTGTGAGATTTTGTTTGTAGATTCTAAATATATTGTTTTAAAAAAATTTGGAGTTAAATTGTAAAAAATTTTGTGTCTCCTTTGATAACTAGTTTTTAATAGTAAACAACATTTTTTTAAAGTGATGTGTATTCTGTAGCACATAATTTTTTTTCTACAAAGGATAAAATTCTAGTTCTTTTTAATTTAGATTGGTAACACTGATATATAGGGCATGCATTTGGTTTCATAATGTTTTGTTGAATTTTTTTTTTAATTAAGTTTTGAAGTCAAACCAATTATAATTTAGACATAGGCGTATTCCATAAAACATAACTTTTTCTGTATGTATCAAAATTCAATTTTTTTTGTTGAAACAAGGACATCAATACCTAGGGCATAGATATTTTTTAGAATTTGTTTTCACTAATTTACTAATTTTCCATGTGTGTAGAACAAAGAACTTGATGTTTGGTGAAAAACCTACATTCACAAGAAATAAAAAATAAATATAATAATCAAATTAAATATATTTAAAATTATACTTTTTGGGAAGCTTATAATAAGGAATACATACTTACAAAACATAAATTTTAAATGAATTCATTTGATCCCCCAAAAGGTAAATCAAAAGTAATTTTTTATCAGCATTTTGATAGGTGTAGAGGAGACTCCATTATAGGTATGGTTTATAACTAGCGGGGTTCTATCCAAAGGGGTTTGAATGTAAGGGGGTTTGATCAAACCCTCTTTAATTAAAATCCTTTAAATGGAACCTTTCAAGGCTTAAATCATTATATTTTCTAAAAATATGTGATTTTAGCAAAAATCAAGATGTCCTGGAAAGTGTAACCCATTATTGTGGTAGCACCCAAAAATAAACTTTATTGATCAATGAAGGGTAGACAGAACTGCCCCCATGGCATGAATCCATGGTTTACCAATAATGATATTATATGAAAGCACACCGGGCATGACATGGATAAGGGTAGATAATGTCATAGGTCCAGCCTTTATAGATAAAGTTATGGTACCCAGTGATTATCTACCAACGTTATCAAAGCCATGAATGTTACGTTTATATGGTTTGATTAAAGATGTGTCAACCTTGATTTTGTGTAGCAAATCAATGCCACAAACATTAAGACCTGATCCATTATTAATCATAGTTTTCTTTATCAAATTTTTATTTATTGTGACAAAGATTACAAGAGGATATTATTGGTAACTTTGAACTTCAATTAGCGGTAATTCATTTTGTTAAAATAGAATATCCATTTTGTCACATGCATGTATAGTCTAATAGAGCTGCTATATCATTTGGCTTAACAATGCAAGGTATAATCACCTTTTGTAAATATTCTTGGAGCATTTTGTGGTATGTATGCAATGTTTGTATGAGTTCCCAGAGAGAGATCTTAGCGGGAGTAGCATGAAGCTACTCAACAAGATCATAATCTCGACCAACATTATGAGTAAGATGAGGTGGTTGAGGAAGCATAGGTTGAGAAGTTGGTAAAGTGATCAAAATGTTTGATTGTTGTTTACTTTGTTTATCATTTCATGTATTGTATGTGTGAGAAACCACATTGTAGTTGGGTTGTTGCAATGCATTTTGATACACTTGATTTTGACTTGTTATTTGCTTAGAATAGTTATAAATGTAACCAGGAGGTCATGAAGAATTTGGAAGACCTCTTATAGTGAGCACTGGTTTTGTTTTTGTTTGAGGCACATCTAAATGCTAGTGGACAACTATTTTTGGTTTCACAGGTTGTTCTTGAGATCTTGGAAAATAAATTGCATTTACTAATCTTTGAAGGAACGACAGTTTTGGAGTGGTAGTGGAATGTTCCATAGAGATAAAGTCATCAAGGGCTTCATCTAACATATCGGAATCATCACTACTAAATGACTCGACATATGCATGAAAGTTTTGTAAAAAGAGATCGAACATTGTCACATATTCTACTTTATCGAAGGCTTGCAATTCACAATGTGTAATTGCAAAAAGTATGAATTTTCCAAATCAAGGATGCAAAATGATGCAAGATTACTATGCAACATTAGATTTGATGAATATTTGATGATCATGCAAGAGAATTTTCAAAACCCTAATGCAAAATTTTACCAAAATGCAAACTTTCTGAAGGCCTAAATATGTACTTTTTCCAAAATTATGCAAGATTTTTAAATGAATAATGAGAAATATGCAATAAATCAATACAAGATCTGATTTGAACAATCAACAAGATGCAAATGCTTGAAACTATGGGTTCACAAAAATGTTTGGTATGGAAAAGGAGAATGACATTAACTAGCACACAAACTAGATCAAACCCTTTTCCATATAACATTCAAGAACAAGGTAGAGATAAATCACTACTAAATGAAGGAGGACTTAGTTGCTGACCCTAAACTCATGTATGCTATAGATGGATAAGATTTAACTCAGTCTTTTCCTCAAACTTAAGTTAACCATGCATGAAAACCCTAGTTTTACAAGGATTTTCTTATAACAGAGAAAATATGATAGAAACCCAGAAACTAATTATACAATGATGATCAGGGGGATGATAAATCTTTTCTCTATACAGTAGAGGTGTAGGAGGACCTCGGTGGTACCACTCAGGTCCCGATTGAAGGAATTAGCTGAAGGTGTAAACTGGGAAGTTGTTCTAAATGTTGTCCTGATGTGAGATCCAAACCCATAAAAGGTAGGAGGACTAGGGTAGTTCCACCTAGGTCCTTGATGGAAGAATATTCTGTCACTGTCTTTAGATCTTGAAACCTTAATATGTGCTCAGTCTTCTTGTGGCTCTGTATCTTCTAGATCTCACTCTTGTAACTTGCACACAAGATGACAAGAAAGGGTTTGGGGGTTATGGTGTTTAGGGACATGCCTCAATCAAATCCTAGGATAACATTCAAGCTTCCAATGCTGTTTGATTAATAAAGAGAGCATGCCCTTGTGGGGGAAGAAGTTGAAAATAATGATAATATAATTTATTCAAATGATGATAGAAAAACAATGATATCACCTATGTGTTGAACCCTTAGAATGATTAGGATCCTTCAACTCCTAAGGAGAGACAGATGATAGCTCCATAGCTACAACAACACGCAATAACAATACACAAATCTGTTCTAGGATCACAATAAATGCTCTTTCTTTCTTAAATGATGCTCTTCTCTTCAAGGTCTCAAGTTATCTATTTCCATTTAGGTTAATAATGAACTCAAAAACACACTTATTTTCCCACTTACAATCAACAACTCAAACCAAAATTGCCAACAAGGAGAAAGCTCTAGGGAGGTGTAGAGCCAACATGCATTTGAATGAGCCCCGACCAAAAGGGAGGGACTTGGGTGGTACCACCTAGGTCTTTTAGCCTCCTTTAGCTCTAGGGTAAGCTAATTCAAGGGGCCCATATTCCAATTCCAACTCAATGTTGAGCAATTCTGCATTGAGAGGAACATTTTGAAGATATAATGTAATTAAGGGACCTAGGATCTAAACAATGTGGTAAAAAGACATGTGGACACTTTTTACTCCTTAACAATCACAAGTGTTGTGGGCTCAACAAATGCACTCATCTTCATAAAGTATCCCACAGCCAAGTAGAGGATGAAACATGTCCATTCCTAATTACCTCAAGCTCTTTGCACTCATTGACCAGACCAAACACGAGTCTTTACATAGTATTATTTATGAGAACTTAGACTCGAAGTAGTGTAATTATTAGAACTATTCTATCTAGAAGTGCTTGAATCTTTACCCCAAGTACACCTAATTTAGATTTTCAAGAAATAAATTACCATTTTTTGGTATTTTTTGGCCCTCATTACCTTGCACTTACCCACAATTGAACCTTGGACTCTTCCTCTAGACTAAACAACTCATTAAATAACATGTATAAACTAGAAATCTTCACATTATCATGCTTGTATTCAATATTCATTACCATACAACATGATTCATCACTATAATGCTAGAAAACTTATCGTAATGAGAAAGAAAATGAAAATCATTGCTAGAGGCTAATGAAAATAAACTACATAACAATCCATGATAAAAGATGAGTTAATGAAGCACAAATAAGGGCACGAGTGAGTAGGTAAAAGATCAAACAATATGAATCCAAATTGTAATATGAATAAATTAGTGGCAAGTAGACAAAGATGGATCCAAACACTAATCATATCTAAGATAAAGGATAAACAATTAGAAAAATTAGGTTTAAAAATGGAACCCTAGAGGCAAATCCATGGGTGGTAGGGTGGAGGGAAAAAGAGATATCAATAAGCCACAAACCCTACATAATGATATCACTATGGAGTACACCTATGTGAAAGAGAAATCAAATCATTATTAAGTTTAGAAATAAGATGTATCAATGAAAAAATTATAGATCCAAAAATACTTAATGAGGGAGAAACCCTAAAGGGAAAACTAAGTCATGTAAGAGTTGATGAGTTCACCAAACTGTAAAAAATAAATGGATTCCTTTAACAAATTAGGTTTGATGAATATGACAATTAATTAATCTAATTTAGAGATGTGATAAATCATGTAATAAAACATGAAATAGGGAAGTAACAAAAAAGGAGCACTTAGTTGATTCCAAGGGCTAAGAAATAGAAGTCCATTTTTTTGATCATAATTTTTGAACTATAACTTAGGCTCACAACTTATTATAGCCATTCTAGAAGTAGATGTTGAAATTTGAATTGGGTTGCTCTTAGAACTTGATGAATCAATTCTGTGTGTTGTAAGATTGATTTCAAGTGCCATAGATCTGACCTTCCATGTAGATTTGACTTATGACATGTGGATTTGAACAAGTTGACTACATAATCCTTCACCTTGTGTTGCCTAAAACGCAATGTATTCTTTGGCATAAGGACTGGAGATACTTGTAAGGAAATCATCAGATTGCGAGGGCCAAGTTCTCCAAGGTCGATCACCTTGATCAGATTAGCTTTATGGTCATGGAAATGATCAAACACAACATTATTTAGCCATGAAAATGTTCTAGAATGATTCTCCCTTCAATGCACAAGAAATTTGAATATGAATTGGATATAAATGAATGCACATTAAATGCTTTTAAATACCAAGAGAAAGTGATTAATCACACGAATGTTTATATCAATGTAGCTCATAATGGCTAGTGAGATAGGTGGGAGTTGGTAAAGATTTGGATTTTAAATTTTTGAATTTTGGGTCAATTTTGAGTGGGTGAGATTGATCTTGTATGTTACAAGATTAACTTGCAACAACAATTGCTAGTATCAAGGTGGGGAATTCCAATGTATAGGAATGAGAGCAATAATAGGCATAATAAATATCAAATGCATAGAAACATGCACCTAGATTTAGATAATATAGGGTCTAATATGTAGAAATATGTGTAAGTGTGTATGGATGAAGGATTGAGGAATGAGCCCAACTTTGCACAAGAATGTGCCATTTATCTATATGTAATTTATTAAGTCATTCTAATCAAAATAAACTCACAACTAAATAAAATTAACATTGGTATGCAAATTTCACCATCGTAATGTTATTTATAATGAGAAAAAATAATAACAACGAAGATATTTAACATTCTTAAACAAAATCAAAATATATAAATCTGGTTGCAGGCTTTATAAAATTTCTGTGGAGACAATGGTGCTCTCTTTGGTTGGGAACCAATAGATGATTCTACCCTTACTGATGTGCGGGAGAATAATCCTGATGATCAAAATCCGCCTCCTGGAAATAATCTGATGGTGGATGGGTGGGTGGGTAGGTGAGAGGCAATAGGTGGGAGGTTGCTAAACAAACCCTCCAACGACAAATATTCTTCTTTACAATTTCTTTACGTCGTAAGAAAAGCCCTCTTACACAGAACTCACCATGTTACGAACACGAGTGTTCTGCGATGTTCAAGTGAAGAAGAGTCTGAATCTTCGTGACTGGAATTTGAGTCTAGGACTAAATAATCGTCTATTGGATAATGGTTCTTAGGACTCGATCATCATATCCTCGTGTTTTTTTTTTTCCTCTTTTTTTTCCTCGTCTATTGGATAATGGGGCGGGGGGAAAACCACTCTGGCATTGGCTCTCTGCAATGATCCTCAAATCAAAGGTATAATTCCCATCTCTATAATAGTGGTTGGTACAGTGTTCTGATTTAGGTTTTATTATTTCTGTTATTTACTACCTTTTGGTATAATTCCCATCTTTTTAATAGCGGTCGGTATGGTGCTCTGATTTATGTTTTATTACATCTGTTAGTTCATGCTAAGGTACTTATTCTAAAACAGATTTGTTTTTTCATGGATAGCAGGATACTTCCGTGATAATGTGATATTCATCACTGTCTCACAGTCACCAAATCTGAAAGGAATTTTAGAGACTGTGTGAGAAGATTGCTGGAAGGAAGAAACCAGAATTTCAGAATTTGGAAGATGGACACATGCAGCTGCAGCAATTGATTTTCAGTCAACCAAAGCCAACTCTTGTGATTTTGGATGATGTTTGGTCTAAAGCAAATTTGGAAAATTTACTATTTGAAGGGCCTGGATACGAAACTGTTGTAACAACCAGAGACAGTTCTACCATCCCCACGACCCGGACTACCCAACTGTATCAGTTGCCATTGTTGTGCCGAGAGGATGCACTGTCACTTTTTTGCTTCTGGGCCTTTGGACGGACATCAATTCCAAGCACCGCAGATGCAAAGATAGTAAAGGAGGTATAATTTTTATGTTCCACTAATTGTTGTTTTCTGAATGAACGATTCTACTAATTTTTTTATTCTCTAATATTCTACTCTTTATCTTTTTTCTCGAATACTCTAATCTTTTTCTTTTGAAATTTATGGAAAGTAACTTGAATACACAGCGCATAAAATTGTTTTTTTTTAAATTCTCTAATAATCATATTCGAGAAACATGGAAAAAAAGTTGCGTATGATACCCGAACTCGAATTAGAGGAGAGTTTATTTTGTCTAATTAACAAGGGCTTTTTCGTGGGGAATCTGATTTTAATGACATATGATGATTGACACTGGGCTTTAGTAATATAAGGAATGTTTGAGTAGGATTAAAACACTTAATTATGCACAATGAAGAAACAATTTAAAATATCTAATATCTTGTTAATTAAGGAATAGAATTCTAAATAATTCTGAAGTTGAAAGTAGGTTATATGGCATCAATTACATATAACAAATTTGCTGTACTTAAACATCATCTATTTCAATGGTCAAATAATCAATAGTAATTTTACACCTTATCCACAATAAAAAGTGGCGAATATTTGCCCTATTTTTATTGACCAAAATTGACTTTTGACTGTTGAATTGGATAATGTTCAAGAACAGTCTAGAAAATTTTCTTACCCCCCAATTGATTTGATAAATTTTCTCTTCATTTCTTGGATTATAGGTGCAAGCTGAATGTGGCGGCCTACCACTTGCTCTAAAGGTGATCGGAAGCTGTTTGCATGGGGAACCACATGAGATCTGGGAGAGGGCAAAGAACAAGATTTCTAAAGGAGAACCCATATCAGATTATAACAAGAACAGACTAATTAGGTTGTTGGAGATCAGTATCGATCCCTTAAATGATGTAGCCAAGGAATGCTTCCTAGACCTGGGTTTATTTCCAGAGGACAGGAAAATATGTGCTGATGCACTATTGGACATATGGGTTTATGTTCGGAAGCTACAGTTACATGAGGCGTTTTCCATCTTATCGGAACTTGCAAGCAGAAACCTGTTGAATTTAACTAGCACTCGAGGGTAATTACCTTTTCTTTCCCATATTGGTTTTTTTTCTGTCACTGTTAAACAATATGCTGATGTAGTACCACTTAGCAGGAGCGGAGTAGTAATCTCACATGGAAATGCCTCGGAGCTATACTTTTCTCAGCATAATGTAATGCGAGAATTGGCCCTGTATTTGGGATGCCAAGACGGTGTAGCCCACAGGAAAAGGTTTCTGATGTCTAAGAAGGAGCATAGTTTGCCAGCAAAGTGGGAGTTGCTTAATCATAGAGCATTTGATGCTCAACTTTTCTCCATTCACACAGGTAGGTTAATCCAAAAATCTCATCCTATTTTATTTCCAACCTTTGGGCTTTGAAATATTAGCTAGAATTTTTAATATTTACATCATTGCTCTCGGCAACTTATTTGACATGTGTATCAAACTATTTCTGTTTGACATGAAAATCTAGTAGTATGATTTTGATATTTTAGTCACTAGTTTAGGGTATATACTAAACAGCTCATGCAAACTATTCAGAATTTCTGGATGTATTGGGTGTTTTTGTCATACTATCTCATTAGTACGATTACGAAACCAGGCTACTGCACTCAATTGCAGTGTAACATCAATCACTCATTCCCAATTACATTTTTTTCTGGATTCAACATCCAAATGACGAGAATTAAACCCAAATAACGAGCATTCATAACCAGCATGCACAATGATCTAATTCGATTTGCGTTCTGATTTATTCATGCAGGCACTATGGAGGCAAACCACTGGTATGAGATGAATTTCCCTGAGACAGAGGCTCTGTTGTTGTTCTTTACTTCAAGTGAGTACTTTCTTCCACCATTTCTGAAGTCCATGAAGAATCTAAAATTTCTCATGGTACTCAATTATGGTACAGCAAGGGCAACAATAAAAGGTCTAGATGTTTTGTCTTCACTCACTCAACTCAAGAGTGTCCGCTTGGAGAGGTTGATTGTATCCCCTGTTCAGAAACAAAGTAAAGAACTATCTAACTTAGAGAAGCTATCTTTAAGCTTATGCGAAGGATTTGAATATGCATCCAC
This sequence comes from Cunninghamia lanceolata, assembly GCA_027924645.1. Taxonomy (NCBI): domain Eukaryota; kingdom Viridiplantae; phylum Streptophyta; class Pinopsida; order Cupressales; family Cupressaceae; genus Cunninghamia; species Cunninghamia lanceolata. The sequence goes on along the minus strand of BSBN01000937.1, from coordinate 10,224,434 downwards.
ATTCAACAGTATCAAGCTGCGATATTTTAACCTTGATCACTCGAGCAACTTGGAGGAGGTGCCTCCTAGTTTCTCTTATATGCCCTCTGCTCAGATCTGGTCTATTAGCCACTGCCACCTGGTTCAGAAGTTACCTTATGACCTTGGGAATATGAGCTCTCTGAGAATGTTAAGGTTGTCTGCATTACCAGGCCTAAAAGAGCTTCCACCATCAATTGGGAAACTTGGGCGATTGGAATGTCTAGACATTTCACTATGTGAAGGGCTGAAAGAGCTTCCAGAGGAAATAGGGCAACTAAAGAAACTGAGAAGGTTTGATATGAGAGAATGTTCTCGTTTAACTAGGTTACCAAGAGCTGTTTGTGAACTGAGTTCCCTCAAGCTTGTTATCTGTGATGAGAGGATTGGGAAGCAGTGGTTGCGGGTCAAGAACATTTCTATTCCAGAGCTTAGAGTTGAAATTGTGGAAGCACAGTTTAGTCTGGATTGGCTTGATGATTGACTTATTTTCTTACCTGTCATCGTGAAGCGCAAGTTCCATGCAACTTCACAAGTACAATTCCGTATAAGCTCATATATATTTTCATCCTATATTTATGATCAATTTTCATCGCATTTTCAGGACAATAAACACTATTTTCTATATTGTGCGTGCAGACCAACATAATCTCCATCCGAAGGCATTTCATTGTTTTGTTTAAAGCAATGAAGTGGGTGTCTTGTAAATTTGTGGGAGGTGTCTGCACTGTAATTATGTTTGTCTCAGTCGCTTAGGCTGTCTGAAAATAATACAAATGCAGAGTAGATTAATCTAAATAAACATAAATTTCGATTTTCAGTCTGTGTTGTAGGCCCAAATTTGCTACCCATTGCAATTCTTATGAGAAAAAATTCTTATATGGGTATTTTGCTCCTGGACTTGGCTTCGGCCATGTTTTCTGTAACTTTCTTTTTCCTAATATATGGGTGTTCACTCCCCGTTTTTCTGTTTTTAAAAAAAAAAATTCTTATGAGAAACATTTAACGTAGCACAAGAAAATGAAGGGATTTGAAACGTCAGACATGTTGTAAAAGAAATCTAATAAACATAAGCATAACCTTTTAATCCATACGAATAATGAAAGAACTTCCAAAATGAATAATCGCATAAGCGTTCTATCCACGCATAATAAATGTAAAGCGTTTCACACACGAATAATAAACATAACCACTCGATTGCATCTGTTAAGAAAAAAGTCCTCGAACAGGGTTCGTGTAATAAGTCGCAATTAAATAAATTATATTTATGTGGAGAGGCATTCTACACTCATAGCAAGGGCTGAAAGATTCAGATTCACATAAACAATTAAGATTCAGATTCCCAAGTAAACAAAATTTATAAAATGTGTAAATAAATAAATTCGTGGAAGCCAAATGGATAGAAAAATAGAAAAATTTGGGCAGTTATGGAAAGAAATCTTTATCACGTTAAACAAATAAATAAATAAATTAATGGAAGCTAAATGGATAGAAAAATAGAAAAACTTGGGCAATTATGGAGTGAAATTTTTATTATGTTTAAAGTCTCATAACATAGTCTCTTTAAATTAATTCATGTGAACATATCAAATATTCTAAATGCAAATAATTTATAAATGCCAACAAATTGGAAGATATCTCTCAATGTACGGTGGATATATTTTTTTAAATATAAATATACTAGTTATATTTATATTTATATTTATTATTATTATTACGCCGATAAAGCGTTTTACAGTGGCAGGCGGGGGTGAGAGCCCCTAAACAAACAAAAAACTTGTAATTTTAATTCGAATTTTTTTTTTAAAAATGCAATTTCGAATCTGCACAAATCCCCATATAAATACTCGTGCGGTCGGTTGAAATGGTCATAATCTTATTCGCTCAACTTTCTTTGATCAAGTGCTTTGACGTCTGTAAGATCTTGAAAGCGATTTGCGTATCTTATAGACCGACATCCTTCCACTTGTGTTCTAAACTATGGTCTTTCACTCTGCAACAGCTACCCATTTCAGTTTCATAATTTGTTGAGAAGATTTTGTATGGTGGTCCGATTTACTTGATCATTGAGGGCATTTGGCTGTTCAAAGAGGATGGCAGTCAAGCGGCCAAGGCCCATACAGAGAACACAGAGCAACTCTGTTCTCATGTTTGACAACCCCTCTGAAAACAGATCAGTCTTCAAATATTTTCGTGTGCTGATTGGATTTAAGTCCACTAATTGTGGTGGAATCCCTGAAGCAACGGAAGGGTGTTTGAGCCCAACTTCTCCAATCGATGTGAAAAGTTACAGCAGATATTCGACAGGCGCAGGGCTTGGAATTCTTGTAGCTCTTGATCATAATAACAGCAATGAAGAAGGCAAGGCCATGCCCATTGTCTCTGTAAAACTGCTGTGGAAGATTAAGTGGATGTAAAGAGGCGGTTTTTGAAGATTCTGGGTCCTCAGCTTTATCCTCGTTTGAACCTGCTGATTTTCTGTATTCTTGTTATCTCTGCAGGCGAAAATTGTCCCACCAAAAGGACATATACATGTACGGGTAAGATTTAAAATAAAATTTACGCTTATTCGTTTTATGTGGACAACTTCGCCAATAAATTCTGTAATAGTATTCAAATCTTCCCATCTGAATGTAGTGGCTATTTATTTCTATTGCATACTCAATTTTGTTCTTTAAGTACAATGTTCATTTCTCATAATCAATCAATTTACAGGGCACTTGGTATCAATTCCAATTGGTATCAATTCCTTCATTGTTTTTCATTCTTAGTTTGATTTTTAAAAGTAAACAAACGTTCTCCCTATTTTATGTCTTTAAATTATGAGAGCTTAACCTGACTTAGGCGACAGTCACATGGTATCTGAATCTGAAATTTCTGAGCGAATGCTGCTGCTAAGAAAATTTTGGAGCTTTTTAAAGTGAAATGGTCCCATTTAAAACACGTTTCTGCTCATTTATATCTAATTTCTCAGTGTGGTTAGGTCAGGTTTCATTTTTGGTGACTTTGGTAAAGTGAAACTAATTATAGTTCAGTCAAATAATTTTTTTAATTTAGATCAGGGTCTATTTATATGAACAACCTCACTAATAAATTTGTAATAGTATTCAAATCTTCCAATCTGAATGTAGTGGCTATTTATTTCTATTGCATACTCAATTTTATTCTTTAAGTATAGTGTTCATTTCTCATAATCAATCAATTTACAGGGCACTTCGTATCAATTCCTTCATGGCTTTTTATTCTTAGTTTGGCTTTTAAAAGTAAAACGTTCTCCCTATTTTATGTTTTTAAATTATCAAAGCTTAACCTGACTGACGTGATGGTCACATGGTATCTGAAATTTCTGAGCCAATGCTACTGCTGAGAAAATTTTGGAGCTTTTTAAAGTGAAATGGTCCCATTTAAAACATGTTTCTGCTCATTTATATCTAATTTATCAGTAATGTGGTTTATGAATATGTGTTAAAACTGAAGGGTTGTAGTAATTAGGATAAAAATGATGGTATGTGTTTTGATTAAGTTTTTAAACAAGGTTAAAATTTTCACGAAGTATGGTTAGGTCAGGTTTTATTTTTAGTGACTTTGGTAAAGTGAAACTAATTATAATTCAGTCAAAGAATTTTTTTTAATTTAGATCAGGTTCTATTTATATTAATATTTTAGCCATTATTTTTATTATATAAATGGAGTTATTTATACAAGAGTTAATTATTTAATTCAATTTCAATTTATTTATTTTTAAAATTATTGTTTTCTATATATATATTAATTAAATATAAATTGTATAAATTATAGAATATACATAAATTATTATTTAATATATACATAAATTATAATACTAATTAATGATATACTATTCAATATAATATACATAAAAGTAAATAATAATATATATTTATATATATAAATATAATATTAATTAATTGAATAATAATTAATTATTATTAATATTATAATAATAATTCATTAATAATAATATATCAAGTAATTAAAAATTAATTAATAAATAATTAATATCCAACCCTTTCATACATAAATCTAACTTGGTTTTGAGAAGGATATATCTAAATATATAATTATTATTTTTTAGATTATGTTACTATAATTAGTTTAAATATTTATTTATATTATATATATTAGTTTATAAATATATAATATAATATAATTAAATATTTAAACTAATATGAATTAATATTAAATATATACTTTATAAATTAGTTTATTTTATATTAATAATATTTTTATATTAAAAATTGAGAGAATCCAGTACAAGGAGGCCAGGCCTCAGCAAAACATAGCTGTCGCCGCCACAGGACAGCAAAAACCAAAGTTACAACAGGGTGCGTAATCCGTACAAAAGAGTACTAACAAACTAACTGCATCATGAGAAGAAAGTATATACAAAACATCAACAAAAGCATCAAGAGAGGATGTCGTCATGGGCTTCAACCCATGCCGCCCATCCCTGAGGTCCTTCCATCCAAACAATGGTCTTCTAGCTCTGAATCTGTGTTAGCATCTCAACTTGGGCGTAGGAGGGCTCCCTGTTGTCTTTAATTTCATTGTTCATCTTCTTGAGAGCCTCCTCAAAGGAGGTTAGGTTGTCCACATTGCGCCTCCACTCATAATCATCCTTCATCTCATAGATAAACATGGTGGCATGTCCATCCTTGAGGAACCTCAGGAGCTTGTTCCTCTCAACGTTCATAGTAGAGGCAACCTGCACAACAATTTTGAAGAATGTGAGTCTTCGAAAAGACTCAGTAAGGGCCCTGGCTTTACCTTCAAACCTATCAGCATTCCTAATTTTCCATATATACCAAAGAATATTAGCAGATAAAGTAAAGCAAAAGATATTAGCATCCTTTTTCAATCCTTGAATGTGCCCAGAAATAATTTCCATAATATTCACAAGATCAGGGATAGAAAAGCCAAACATTAACCAGATCTCCTTGGCAATGGAGCAATCAAAGAAAATATGCCTGCCAGTCTCAGAAAGTTTACAAATAGGGCACAAATCATTATTATCATAATTCCTCCTGAGAGGAAGTCTATTAAGTATCATAAGCCATTTAAAGCACTTGATTTTTGGCTCGATCAGACTTTTCCAGAGCTTGCTAAAGGTCTTCTGCCACTGCATAATAGATAGATCAGAATACCATAATATGTTGACATGATTAATAATGAAAGCCTCATAAGTCAAGATAGAGTAAATGTTACGATTCTTAATTTTAGCCAAAAGAGTACCATCAGCCCATTTAAAAGATTGAAATCTATGAGAATCAGCATCACAGTCTTTAGGAAGACCGAAATCAATACAAGCCTGCTTAATCATGTTGTAGGTTCTTTTGTGAGCAGGTGGGAGGTTAAATTTTGAGTTGAGATCTTCCCACGTGATAAGAGTATCATGTTTCAAAACGTCAATAAGATATTTGATCCCTTTGCTGGCCCAGGCTCTAGTCGAGCATCCCTGAGTAAGGGCCAGGGGTTTGCCAGCATGGAAGAGGTTCCACCATAAGGATCTTGCGCCATGAATCAGGTCACCATTGTTGACACTAGTGTTGACCAAAAACACCCTAACATGTTCCCAGGCTTTCCAAATAAACTTGAACACACAAGTACCCTAGAAAAAAATAGGAAAACCACTGGCCACAAGGTCGGTGAGTGGTAAACCCTTCCAAGACTTAGCATTCTTAGGGACAGCCCTCTCAATATTGTGTCTGATTAAAACCTTCCAAGGTTCTTGACCTTCAAGAGAATGGAAGATCCATTTAGCCACAAGGGCAATACCTTGGATCCTCAGATCTTTTAATCCAAGGCCACCAAGAGATTTCTCAATATGGCACCACTTCCAATTAACAACGTGTAATTTATTATTACCTTTGCCATCAGACCAAAGGAACCATCTAACAGCCTTTTGAATTTCAAAGATCTGATAGTTGCTAAACATCCAAGTAGAGGAGTAGTAGATATTATAGGAGGAGAGGATTTTTGGCACACTTGAACCCTGCCAGCCAGGGAGAGGAATCTATTGTTCCATTTACTAAGTTTCTTATCAATTTTCTCCTTAACCCAGAGCCACATATCTTTGAGGGAAGGGGACACCGAGAAGGGAACTCCAAGGTATCTAACGATTTTGTTAGGACCATCCCATTGGTAGCCAAGGTGTCCAAACCAGTCAGGGGGGTGATCCTTCCAGCTAAGGAAGGTAGACTTGGTCTGGGAGATTTGAGCTCCAGAAATTGACCCAAAGCATTGGATTTTAAGGCTAAGGTTATCCATGTTTTGCTTGGTGAGCTCAAGAAAAAGAGCCGTGTCATCGGCAAATTGAATATTCATAAATTCATTATCATCAGGGAGCCTAATCCCATTAACCTTTGGGGAGAGGGAGCTATCCCTAAGGAGGTAGAATAAAGCGTCAGAGGCAATAACAAAGAGAGCAGGGGCCAAGGGTCAGCCCTGCCTAATGGACCGAGAGAGCATAATGGAAGAGGAGAGGGAGCCATTAACATCAATCTGAGCAGAGGCATCTTGAAGGAGGACCTTGACATAAGTACAAAATTCACTAGGAAAGCCAAAGGCTTCAAGCATCGTAATAATAAAGTCCCATTCCACCCTATCATAAGCTTTCTCAAAGTCAAGGAGAAACATAGCAGTGTCTTGACCAGAAACTTTAGACCATTCCATGGCTTCCCAACTTGTGATGAGATTTTCCAGAATATACCTACCTTTAATGAAGCCGGTTTGGGTGGGGCAGATGAACTTGGGCAGGATCTTTTCCAGTCGGAAGGCCAACATTTTAGCCAGGATCTTATAGGGCACATTAAGAAGGGTAATGGGTCTCCAGTTCTTAATGAGGGCCTTGTCACCATCCTTGGGTATGAGTTTAATAATGCCCTTATTGATAAAATTGCCAAGGGAACCCTTACCCAAAGCCTCATTGTAGATATCAAGAAGATCAGAGCAAATCCAGTTAAGGTTGGCTTTGTAGAACTCAACTGGGCGCCCATCAGGCCCCAGAGCTTTGTCATTGTGGAGGGAGTTGATGGCTTTCTAAATTTCATCAATTGTAAAATTCTGCTTAAGGAGGCAAGATTCCCCCTCAGAGATCCTACAGGGAATGATGGATTTGCATTTAAGTCTAAGGGCCTTGGCAGACTCAGAGTCTTCAGAGGTGAAAAGTTTTTGGTAGAAGAGGGCAAAGGCCTCTTTAATGTTGTCCAAATCAACAATTTCTTGATTATCAACAATTAGTCTATCAATCTTTTCCCAGTTTTGTTTATGTTTAAGCAGATTAAAGAAAAACTTGGAGGCTTTATCACCAAATTAGAGCCAATGGCTACAGGCTCTAATCATGGCCCCCTTGATCTTAACTTGCCGATGCAATCTAAGGACATCCCTAGCTTTCGCCACTTGGTTGGCAAGGTCAGGGCAGGAAGGAGTCAATTGAATTTCATTTTCAAGGTGAAGCAGATTAAGATTAAGAGTCTTTTCCACAAATCTGAAGTCTTTGGCTCTTTTTTGACCAATAGTTTGAAAGAGTTTTTACCAGGAAACAACATTATAATTCCACCTATCAATATGCGAAGCTAAGTTCTTATTATCCTTATTTAGGAGTCTGATGAGGTTAATGGCAGCAAGAACATCAAGATCTTTCAGTAAATTAGTGTTAAGAATGAACTTCTTAGGCCCCACCACATTAACAGCTAAGGAGTTAGCAAGTTTGATGTTCTCTATAAAAATGGCTCCCACAAATACCTACAACTAGTAAAATTAAAATATATATATATATATACCTACTTTATGTTTTTTTTTTTTTTAATAGGTCTTTCACATTGCCTCTCCAACTCAAATAGTGTTAATTCATTCATACTAATAAACTTACAAATTTTCATATAATATAATATTTATAAAGCATATATATTAAAATATATATGAATATTATTAATATAAAATAAACTAATTTATAAAGTATATATTTAATATTAATTCACCCTGTATTAGTCTATATATATATGTGTGTGTGTGTGTGCTTGTATACTATATATAGTTAATAAATATTTAATATAATATAATTAAATATTTAAACTAATTATAGTAACATAATCTAAAAAATAATAATTATATATTTAGAGATATCCTTCTCAAAACCAAGTTGGATTTGTGTATGGAAGGGTTGGATATTAATTATTAATTACTTGATACATTATTATTAATAAATTATTATTATAATATTAATAATAATTAATTATTATTCAATTAATTAATATTATATTTATAGATATAAATATATATTATTATTTACTTTTATGTATATTATATTGAATATTATATCATTAATTAGTAATATAATTTATGTATATATATTAAATAATAATTTATGTATATTCTATAATTTATACAATTTATATTTAATTAAATAATATTATAAATATTATTAATTAATAATAATGTTTATATCTATATGTATATGTATATATGTATGTATATATGTATATGTATACATATATATGTATATATAAGAAAACAATAATTTAAAAAAAAATTGAAATTAAATTAAATAAATAACTCTTTTTATAAATAACCCCATTTAGATAATAAAAATAACTGCTAAAATATTAATATAAATAGAAACTGATCTAAATTTAAAAAAAAATTATTTGACTGAACTATAATTAGTTTCACTTTACCAAAGTCACCAAAAATAAAACCTAACCTAACCACACTTCCTGAAAATTTTAACCTTGTTTAAAAACTTAATCAAAACACATACCATCTTTTTTATCCTAATTACTACAACCCTTCAATTTTAACACATATTCATAAAGCACATTACTGAGAAATTAGATATAAATATATGTATATAGCTCTTATTTTGTTAACAAATATATGATTATAGGGTTACTATATTATATCCTTGTTATTTAAATTACAGCACTAAATTTTAGATTGGAATCTTTTAAATGTATTCAATAAAACTTGAGCTTAATAAGCTTTCTACAAATCATTATTACAATATTAATTATTCTAACTACACCAATTTTTTTATAATTTCAAGTCATGAATAAATTAAAAATGGCTCCCACAAATACCTACAACTATTAAAACAAAAAATATATATATATATATATACCTACTTTATGTTTTTTTGTTCTTTCACATGGCCTCTCCAACTCAAATAGTGTTAATTCATTCATATTAATAAAGCCTCATTGTAGATATCAAGAAGATCAGAGTAAATCCAATTAAGGTTGGCTTTGTAGAACTCAACTGGGAGCCCATCAGACCCTAGAGCTTTGTCATTGTGGAGGGAATTGATGGCTTTCTGAATTTCATCAATTGTGAAATTCTGCTTAAGGAGGCAAGATTCCCCCTCGGAGATCCTACAGGCAATGATGGATTTGCATTTAAGTCTAAGGGGCTTGGCAAACTCAGAGTCTTCAAAGGTGAAAAGTTTTTGGTAGAAGATGGCAAAGGCCTCTTTAATGTTGTCCAAATCAACAATTTCTTGATTATCAACAATTATTCTATCAATCTTTTCCCAGTTTTGTTTATGTTTAAGCAGATTAAAGAAAAACTTGGAGGCTTTATCGCCAAATTGGAGCCAATGGCTACGGGCTCTAATCATGGCCCCCTTGATCTTAACTTGCTGATGCAATCTAAGGGCATCCCTAGCTTTCGCCACTTGGTTGGCAAGGTCAAGGCAGGAAGGAGTCAATTGAATTTCATTTTCAAGGTGAAGCAGATTAAGATTAAGAGTCTTTTCCACAAATCTGAAGTCTTTGGCCCTTTTTTGACCAATAGTTTGCAAGAGTTTTGCCAAGAAACAACATTATAATTCCACCTATCAATATGCGAAGCTAAGTTCTTATTATCCTTATTTAGGAGTCTGATGAGGTTAATGGCAGCAAGAACATCAAGATCTTTCAGTAAATTAGTGTTAAGAATGAACTTCTTAGGCCCCACCATATTAACAGGTAAGGAGTTAGCAAGTTTGATGCTCCTTTAGAAATTATAAAAAAATTGGTGTAATTAGAATAATTAATATTGTAATAATGATTTGTAGAAAGCTTATTAAGCTCAAGTTTTATTGATTATATTTAAAAGATTCCTATCTAAAATATTTAGTGCTTTAAATTTGATTATAATATAATATAGTAACCCTATAATCAGTATATTTTTGAACAAAATAAGAGATATATACATATACTAAAGTAAATAAGTAATAACCAAAATTGCGAGCAACTCTGCAAGTTGTTCGAGGGTTCTAGTTCACCTCCATGAATAATTTGTAGAGTCCTCTCCTTGAGTATTGGTCCTCTTAATCCTCTTCTTTCTGCATTAATTCACAAATTTTCATTGTTATTGCTTTCTAAAATATTGGTTTGTAAAAATCCCACTTTTCTTAAAAATCTAACCATAGCCCCCTTAGGTTTTTTTTCCTGTATTTGAATTTAATTTTTTGATTTTCCCACCTTGGGTTGGTTTGGGAGTCGTCCAGCCTTGCACATGTGAGAAGTATCTCACGCAGCATGGTGCCGGTTGAGGCATTTACTCCTCGGCTGGGAGAAGTAATGGCGAAGGTTATAGATCCTAACGGCTCAACAGAAGTTGGGCATGAAAATGCTATTACAGGTAAAATGTTTAAGGAGGCCTTAGACATCAACCATGCCGCCCCTCCACCCGAAGATGCAAGCTTTCAAGTGCGAGAGGAGGGAGAAGAGGGCAATGGTGTTTGAGAGAGCAGTGTTAGCAAAGGACAGGAATGCACTGGGCAAGCAGAAGGTAAGGACTCTAGCTTGTCGTGGAAATTGATTCTTCAGCCCAATCTTGGTATGCAAATTGTAGTTAATTTAGAAGAGACTAGGCTTAAAAATGTGGCTTTGTTCTTCATTTGCTTGGATGTGGAAAAAATGCCTGCGAGGAGATTTTTCAATAATTGGCTTTACTCTGTGTGAGGAAAAAAGATGGGTGTCTTTGTTTCGTTCTGCAGAATGATTTCAAAAGGGATTTTTGTTATAATTTTAAAAAAATCATACCATGCAAAAAAAGATTCTTGAGAGAGAAATGTGGAATGTAGGAAGAACTTTGTTTAAAGTGTTTCAATGGACTCCCAGGGCTTCTATGCATAACATAAAATTTTATTCTGTTCCAAGATGGATTTTGATCAAAAATGTGCCTATTCAATTATGGGGTTTTTTTGCCCAATTTGCTTGAACCGTTGGGTAAAACCTTGAAGGTGAAAGATTCTAAAATGACACTGCCCCATATGGATGCTAGGGTACTAGTGTCCCTCAAACCAGGAGTAAATATACCCTATTGTCTCTAGGTGATTCTTGAAAATAGAACTATAGAATGTGCAGTGGTAGGCCTTGGAGGTCTAAATTCTTGTTTCCTATGCAAATCTGACGGGCACCAAAGGAAGGATTTTCTAATTATAAAAAAGACAAATGATGATAATTAGTTTGAACCTGGTGAACTATCTAAGAATGTCTCTATCTCAGGAGGAGGTGGGCATAGAACTGTCCCGGTCACTAAGGCAGAAGACCCTGTTCCTATGGTGGCCGAGCTTTTTCCATGCCCTCGGCCTTCCTAGCCTAGCCCCAGGGCCTTGGATGGGGCTTTGAGAGAAGTTAGAAATAGCATGGAAAAATTGAATTTAGATGATATCCCACCAAATGATGGCATTCTTGGTTCCTCAGTTTTGGATGAAGCCTCACCTTTCCCTTCTCACCCTGCTGCTAAGTAGAATGTGGTTTTCAGAGAGGCCAATGTGACTGTGGTGGATAGCTCTCCTCAAGTTATATTTAATCCCCCTTGTTCCTCTGAGGCATTGGATTCTTTATCACAAGTATGTCCCTTCAATGATGAGAAAAAAGCTATTTGGGATTCAGTGCTAGCAGGGGAGAGTGATCCAATCTCAAAAAGCCTAGTTGAGGCTGTCTCAGGTGACTCTCCCAACATTGTAGGAAAAGGAGAGACAATTTGTGAAGGAGGTGCCCCGGTGGTTATCCCTGACAAAATGAATAACCAACAGCTTGCTTTGATGAAAATCAGAGAAGATTTATCAGCTAGGAAAATGCAAGAGCTTGTACAGGAGATTGGTCTCCCTTCTCAATCGGATGCTCCCCTAAAAGACGGTGAAGTAGAAGAGATTGAAAGTTTCCCTAAAGGGGATGGGGAAAGAAAAAAGAGGAAAGATGTCAAAAGGAAATTGGTTGATTGCAAAAGGGTAAAAGGGGGGAAACTCCCCAAATGCTTTGATAAAATGGGTGTTTCCAAGGAGTAGGCTCATTGACTGTTGGTCTGTGTCTAAATCCTACTACTCTCTATGAAGTTCATTAGTTGGAATGTAAGGGGTTTAGAATCCACAGACAGAAAGTACATTGTTAGTGATCTAGTTAACAAGAATAGGAATCTGGATTTCCTTATGTTGCAGGAAATTAAAGCCACCAATTTCTAGCTAGACAATGTGCTTAGATTCATCTAGAAAGATTCCTTTAAAATTTGTAACAAACATAATAAGGGTAAAGGAGGAACTGCTATCTTAATTAACCCTATTTGGGAACAATGTTTGTTTGAATATGGATTCTCTCCCTACAATAGGGTAGCATGGGCATGCTTTGAAAAGAATGGTGAGAAATTTGGCATCTGCTCTCTCTATGCCTCAAATGATCATAGAGAAAGGGGTGAACTTTGGGAATGTCTTTCTATGCATCTCCCTAAAATTCCATGGATATTTGAAGGATATTTCAATATGGTGGAAAATAGAGAAGACAAGGTAAGAGTTATTAATGCAGGTTGGAAAGGGAATGAGAAATTCTTTTGGATCAGTTTTAAAAAGTCTCTTAAATTGGTAGACCCTCTGGAAGGTGCCAAGAGAAAAAGCTATAGAATTTGGTTCACTTGGTGTAATGCCCAAGCCAGTACTAGAAGAATTTATAGCAGACTTGATAGAATGTAGTAAACAAATAATTTTTTTAGTTTGAAGTCCTAAAGGGGACAATGCAGTCAAAGTCTTACCTAGCTCTCTTTCTGATCACCACCCAATTTGTGCAGATATATTCCTTGTTGACCATAATATGGCCTCCAAACCCAAAGTTGTTAACCCTTTTTAAGCTTAATATAAGGTTTCTAGAAAATGATGACTATATGCAAGGAATTTTGTTAGTTAGAAACATCATCAAGTTAATCAATGCCCGTGATATGCCTATTAGTTATTGGTCTGAACTTGTTAAGGCTTGCCAAGAGGTTTTTCAAATTTGTTGAAAGAAACATGCAATGGATAGGAGAAAGGAAGAGATGAAACTTCAAAGGTCTTTTCTGGACTCTGAAATGAAGTTACAAGAAGCCCCATTTAATGAGGAGTTAAACTCCGTCTTGAGTGCCACTAAGCATAAACTTAGATGGTTTGAAACCCTTAGAGCCCAAAGTGCAAAAAATAGGGCCAAGTTGAACTGGGTCAAAGGTGGGGACAGATGCTCTAAATATTTCTTCAATCTCCTGAAAAGTAAATTTAGGCAAGAACACATTGAATCTATTGTGGAACAAGGCACTACCTATTCAGACCTTAATGATATTAAGCTTCTCTTTAAAAATTTATATGAGAATCTCTTTAAAGCAGAAGATGATATAATGATACATCTGTAGATGCACAGACCATATGGTCCTTGATCTGTCCTAGGAAAATTGATGTGGAAATGGTAGAAAAGCTAAAGTAAAACATATCCAAAGAAGAAATTAAATGTGCCATTCTTTCCATGAGTAACTGTAAATCTCTTAGGATTGATGGGCTACCAGTAGAATTTTACAAAGCTAATATTGATTGGATAGTTGATGACCTTTTTGAGGTGTATCAAGAGGCTATCAACAATGGATCTTTGGGTAAGGATATTGATAGAGGTATAATTAAACTTTTGCCCAAAGGGGGTGATAAATCTAATTTGAGAAATTGGAGGCCTATAACACTGCTCAATGTTTCATATAAGATTATTGCCAAAGTGTTGGCAAGGAGACTAGTAGACATTCTACCTACAATAATCAATGTAACTCAAACAAACTTTATCAAAGGCAGGTACATCCTAGAAAACCTTATTACTAGCTGGGAAGCCACACACTAGGCCAAGGAGTCTAGGCAGAATGCAGGGATCCTACTTGTAGACTTTGAAAAACCTTATGATAGGGTGGAGTGGTTATTTATAATCTGCATTCTTAAAGCTTTTGGTTTTCCTTGGGAATTTTAAAAAATGGTAGAAATGCTATTTAAAGATGCTTCAACCAAGGTTGAAGTCAATGGTGCTCTTTCCTCTTATCTTTTAATGGGGAGGTCCATTAGGTAAGGTTGCCCTTTGGTCCCAGCCTTATTTGTAATTGCATCTAAAGCCTTGTTCTACTTGCTGAGAACTGACAAAATCCTAGGAAGATTTGAAGGTATTAGACTCCCAGATGGTAATCCCTTGCTTAATATGCAGTTTGCTGATGATACTACTTTGTTTCTGGTTTTAGAAATAGAAAATCTAGAAAACTTAAAGCTTAGATTGAAAGTCTTTTGTTCTACCTCAGGTGCAAAGGTATCCTTTAATAAATCCTTCCTCATTGGTTGGTCTGACTCCCCACCTGTTTGGCTTGGTGTGGATGACTGGCAATGGGGTGGTCCAGAAAAGATAGTCAAGTTTTTTGGCATTCCTTTTGCTCTTGATCCCTCTCTCAAGCAAATATGGAGTTGGCTTTTCACAAAAAATGAGGTTAAGCTTAAGAGGTTGAACAGGCAGGCCCTTTCTCTAGCTGGAAGATTTCAAGTATGTCAAAAAAATTTATCTGCATATACTGTATATTATGCTTCCATGTGGCTTTTCTCTAACTTGTAGATTGAGAGCATTCAGAAAGAAATCAAGTTTTTCTTATGGTAAGATGGCAAGGGACATGGTAAAAAACATCATGTCAATTGGAAATGGTGTTGTACTAGCAGAGATCATGGTGGGTTAGGGTTGAAAGATTTGAAATTACATGGGATAGCATTAGTAGCTAAATAGATTATAAACTCTATGGAGGGCCCTGAGCCTTGGAAAGTCCTTGTGAGAAATAATATTAAATTGGCTTGTCCTAAAGATGCCCCAAGCTGGAAAAATTTGCATCCTCTTGACCTCCTTTTTGGGAATTTTAAAGTGGAGCCTTTTGGTTCTGTTGTTTTTGCCTCCATTTGGAAGGCTTGGGAATTCTACAGACCTCTTATTACTATCCCTAATGGAGACAATACTTTGATTCAATGGGGATATAACAATTCTATATGGTGGTCCCTAAAATATAAGGAGAAGCCATTGGCTATTATCCAAGGTTGTTCTGGACTTAAGTGGCACAAATTGGCCCTATCTTCTTTCAAAGAAGTGACATGTCATGATGGCATGAAAAGTTGGGAATCTTTAAAATGTGGATTCAGGCTGAAAGACACTCAAAAGAGAACTTATTCTATGTTAGTTTCTGCATATTCAGTCATTCCTGCCCATCCAATTTTCTTTTGTGTGCAGGACTGGGTGAGCATGCTTAAGTGGAAAGACGGAGGCAATTTAACAGGTTGTGTTGCCAAAAGGATCTATAAGCTTCTTGGGGATTTTGATGAGATCTTTGAACATTGTGCAAAGGCTTGGGACTGTGATTTTAGTTTTAGAGACCTTCATTATTGCTTTATGTCATTCTGGTCCAAGCCATTGGAACCAAAGAAAGGATGTTTTAGGTGGTTATTAGGGTTGAAGAAATTGCCAGTAGGTTTCAATAGTTATCTTTGTAGTCTTTGTAAGGTCCATGAAAGTTGTGATCATATTTTCTTTGATTGTCCTTTTGCATATCAGGTCTGGAGTATTTTTTTAGTAGTCTTTCTAACTGGTCTTTTTTCTGATTCTAAATGCAAAATTGGAATTATCTTTGGTCATTTCTCTAGTCTTGATGCTAAAAATAAAATATTTTGGCTAGTTCTAACAACTGAAGTTTTGTGGATACTACGGAAAAAGAGGAATGAGGATCAATTTCCAGGCAAGCCTAGAGTTCTTACTGGGTCTAATTCTAGGGTCACACATATTGACATTTACTTGCAGGTAGCTATTTCTGTGGAGAATCAGTTGGCCAATCTGTCAAAGATGGCTAATAGAGGGTTCTCCTCATCACAAGACTCTGAACGTGTTCTTTCTAAAATGAAGTCGTTAGACATTGACAGAGCCAGCCAATCCTTCAACTCAAGGATGAAAGAAATGCTATTACAGTTCAAAAATTTACATTTTATTGAAGCAAATAATGTTGTTAACTCTCAAGAGGAGATACCTCAGGTAGTTTACATGTTGCATGCTGCTCTTGGTGAAATTGAAGAAGATGAGATTTATATGGATAGTGCTGGAGTGGGCCATGCTGCTCCCAAATCAGAATGTGAACCAGAATTAGATGATATAGAAAGTGGCCTATTCAATGATGAACCAATATCTGATCTTCTAGAAGTTTAGTAGAAAAGTTTAGCGGTAATACTTCTAAATTTTGTTTTGGAATAGTATTTAAGACTCTTTCAGCATGTGCAGGGCTTATGTTATTATATATTTGTAAGATGTAATTTTGATTCATTTTTGGCTTTTGGCTATAAAGACTTTAATCCTGAGAGAGTGGCCATCTTGGCCACAACATATGTAATGACACTGCTATAATTTTTTGGTAATATGATTAGACTATCTTTAATCCAAAAAAAAGTAATAACCAAAATTAAATTTAATTTTGAGTACAAACATATTAGTAGATTAATTAGTCTTAATAATATATATGCTAAAATATATAACTAATGAAAATATAATTATATAAATAGAAACTCCATCCATAACAAATATAATATTAACATCTTTGAAATGAAATAAAAAATAACTATATTAAAGGGTTTTAGTAATAAAAATAGTGTCTATTATGTTACTATATGTTACTTAAAGGGCTATTTTTAATAAATGGGGTTACATTATTGTTAAACATAATAGATACTATAATATGAATGAGTTACATAAAGTTATTTTATATATTTATGTTTAACAATGGGGTTTTATATATTTACAATTTGTTTCAAGGATCTATGTTACTATATGTTACATAAAGTTATTTTAGCCCTTATTTTTATTATTGGGGTAATTTTTTATTGGCTCCTTTTAACTTTTTAAGTAACTATACTTGCAACTCCAACATATAGCAATATTTAGCCAAGGTTGAACATTTATAATTTCTCACTTCAATAAATAGACATTTTAATATACAAGAGTTAATTATTTAATTCAATTTCAATTTAATTTTTTTAAAATTATTGTTTTCTTTAAAAAGATGATAAAGTAGGTATATATTTTTTTTGGTTTTAATAGCTATAGGTATTTGTGGGAGCCATTTTTAAATTTATTGATGAGTTGAAATTATAAAAAAAATGGTGTAATTAGAATAATTAATATTGTAATATATATTTGTAGAAAGCTTATTAGGCTCAAGTTTTATTGAATATATTTAAAAGATTCTGATCTAACAATGGGGTTTTCTATATTTACAATTTATTTCATGGATCTATGTTACTATATGTTACATAAAGTTATTTTAGCCGTTATTTTTATTAACTAAATGGGGTTTTTTTTTATTGGCTCCTTTTAACTTTTTAAGTAACTATATGTGAAACTCCAACATATAGCAATATTTAGCCAACATAAAAATTTAGGTTGAACATTCCTAAAAATTATTTACTTTGTCTTTTTAAATGTTGTAGTATCCTTTTCACATTTCTAATTAACAATTGTTCTCACTTCAATAAATAGCCATTTTGATATACAAGAGTTAATTATTTAATTCACTATCAATTTTTTTTAAAATTATTGTTTTCTTTAAAAAGATCATATTTGTTATTTATTCATAGGGTATTAAATTGTAGATTAAAATTGAGTTCAAATTTTATGAAAAATCTTATGAATGTGAGAAATAAGTAGTATTATTTAGAATAAAGTAATATAATTATATATCTTTATTTATAAATGTTTATAATACTTATTTTATTTTTAATTTAGAGTAATATTCCATTAAAATTCTCTAGGATTTTAAATTATATACTTTTATTGTTTTCATTATAATTGAGTAGAACATTGGGCATTCCTATAGAATATTTTTGTGGTACTTGAGATATATGATCAAACAATATACATAGTACATTTGATCTAACTTATGCAACAATCTTTTATAGTAATTGACATATATGCCTTATCCGTAATGCAAATCCTACCATACATAGATCCAACTTAGTTTCAAAAAGGATATCTCTCTGCCTACTTTAGATATATTTTTCTCTTAAAATATAAATATTCTAGTAATATTTAAAAATAAAATAGTATATCTGTACCATTCCATGAATAGGGGTCATTATATTTATACAATCCCAATTAATTATAGAATGTACAGTATCCATATTCGTCATAAAGCCAAAAAAGCATGAAAGTATACCTACCTACAACATTTAACGGGGCTTAATCACACCAACATGGAACTTTGAATTGCATCAAGAACAAAACACAAAAATAATATTAGTCATGTATCATATTGTTAAATATTGAACTATGAACCATTATTTGATGTTAGAGTTGGAGGCTTCTTCAAATGTAAAGCTTCAATCCATATATCTTGAATGAACTAGGCTAGTAACAAATTTGACAAATGTAGATGCTTTATTTGGCATGTTGATGCAATCCTTGTTAACCCAATCACCTTTGTAGATAAGGAAGGGAGCCCTAATGCTCATCGAGGAGCCAACAATTGTAGAGGAAACATGAGAAACTATGTCAAAATGGTGCATACCAACTATGGGGATTGTACCATCTAGAGTCACCTCCAAACCACTAAGAAACCCTTAATGATTCACAAATATTAACAAATAAAAGAAAATATTTATTAAAAAATACTACTTCCTTGATACAAGATAACTACTATATATGGATATAATTGTAAAAATCACATACCTGTGGTCTTCTCCCTTATCTTTTGAGCCTACTTCAAGTATGCTACTCTAATTATCAATTTTTTTTAATTTTTGTTTCTCTGATCCCACACCCTTGGTTATAATTCCATGCTTTTGCTTGATTATCAGTTTTCAGCTAACATTTTGGGGTTGTATTGGAGCTAACACATTTGTGCAGCTTGTTTACACTTGTCAAAGATCATATCTCAAACTACTAACAAGTTTGATGCATGTTTTTGCTTGTCAAAGACATATCATTTGAAACTTTGTGTTTGCTTTGTTTGGTCGATTTGATTATGACTTAGGGTGTGTATGCTCTTCCCTTGCACTTAGTGTGATCTTGGGAATCAAAAGCATCCTTGAGCCACATCAATAACGAGACACCTCCAAGGTGGTCCAATAATCACAAAGCGTAACATGAAATTCTAAACAAGGAAATCTTCCAACTACCACAAGACCTTTAAGAATGGACCAATAGGGGAATACTACCCACCTCCCAAACATATATACCATCATTGAGTGCAATAGATTTCTATGCCACTCTAAGTAAATCCCAAGCTATGGAGAAGATCATGGATACACCACTATCAAGGTCAAGGTTCACACACATACAAAAGGCCTCAAGCAAAGCACCAACACTCACACAAGAGTCACACAAATTGGCTTCACACACAGACACACATATACAAGTTAAGTGACATCTACATGCATGCACAAGGATACAACCAACTCATAAAAATATGCAAATGTCCACAAACACGTTATATACCAAATCTAGCAATAAGAAAGTATGAGGATCCTAGCAATAAGACAAGGAGTGGTCAACATAGTAGCATGATGCTATGTGGAATAGAGTAGAACAATCGACACTTAACAATATTCACCAACTACTACAGTTGTGACATGTACTAGGCGACTAAGACCGAGTCTATAAAACCTTTAGATCATAGCACAAATATATGTATTAGTATGTTTTAATTATCCAATGTGTAGTACATTTTCACTTGATTAAAACTCTCCTCTAATTATCTCTATTGATCCCACTGTATTATGAAAAAGTGGATGAGAGCCCACTCGTTTCATTTTCTATACCTCAATCCTAACAATCCAATGCTCCAAATTTACAATTTGGTCATAGCATGCAAATCCAAGCGTAATTTCATAACATAAATGTATTTCCATTAGAAGAATGCATGATTCCATAAAATAACATCATTTCAAATTTTCCAAAATCTAGCAAAATAAATAATTATTTTTCTAAAATGTCTAGGGTTAGCCATTAATGCTACCTTCCCATATTTTTCCCCCAAAATTTCCACAAATTCTGAAGATAACCACTTGCTCTAAATCTACACAACATCACACTTTTCAAATCACTTTGAAAAGGTTTTATTGGGTTTGGAAGGCAATTTCACATATTTTCACTAAAATTAAAGAATGTAAAAACTAAAATTGCAAGAATACCTTCTTGCTCTAGTCCTACCAAACAACACACTTGTCACATTACTTTTCAGTTTTGCAAAATTTTGCCATAGTTTTGGTAGGAAAACTTTTCTTACAAAAATATTTCCTACTTTACAAAATAAAATTCTATAACAAACCAAATTAATACATACCTCAATTAGTTTAAAGGTAATTGCAAGGTGAATCTTTTTCCCTCTTCAAGCAAATTAATCTGGCCAAGCAATCTTCAAGCAAAAGAAAATCAATTTTTCCAAAGAAGGGTTTGAAAATACTCTTTTTCTCC
Organism: Cunninghamia lanceolata; assembly: GCA_027924645.1. Classification (NCBI taxonomy): domain Eukaryota; kingdom Viridiplantae; phylum Streptophyta; class Pinopsida; order Cupressales; family Cupressaceae; genus Cunninghamia; species Cunninghamia lanceolata. Next base: position 10,203,669 of record BSBN01000937.1, on the reverse strand, counting down.
ATTTTTTCACCCCAAGCATAACATAATGAAAATAATAATCTCTTTTTGCAATATAAGCCCCTTTTTCTATTTTTTCCCTTCCTTTTTTCACTTAAGATAATATTTCTAGCTGTAGACTTCATTCTCCAATGGCCTTCAGCTTGGTTTTTTCTTTGTTGCAGCCTCGTAGAGTTCCTAAGTTGTTGTAAGGGGCACAACGTGCCACATGTCAAAGCAGCACAATTTCTAGTTTCCATGAGACCTTTTCCATTTTGAACTTGCATAGAGGCAACACATGGTGGCAGGACTAAGTGATAGTCATAGAGCGCTACGTTTTGTTTTTTCTTCGTTATGTAGTTCACGAGGCATGCCACGTGCTGATAGGGCACAATTCCTATCAAAGGCAAAGGCAAAGCTTTCCACAGGTTGTGTCATTGTGCCACATGTCTAGCCCATCTTCTTTTCATAAAGGCTTGTTGAGTTTTACTTTTGTAGCACATGGAGATAGTGGAGCAGGCCACATGTCAGCTGGGCACAGGCCAGAGCATCTCTAAAGCTTGGGGATCTTTCTCAGTGCGCTATTAGCTCTTTTGGGGAGCGATCTACTAGCAAATGAACAGGGAGCCAAAGCATGTTGTACCAACAGAGTGCCATATGTCTCTTTTTCTCAGTGGGTGCTCAACATTTTATGGTAGGGGGTGGAGTAGAATAGGTGTCGCCATAGCCAAAAAATATGGAGATAGGCTTATCCTTTTGGATGGTAGTTGCAATGGCCACCATGATGGGTGCCTTGTTCATGTTTTAAACGAAACCTTTTCGGTTGCTCTTTCTCTTTGAGGGTGCTTTTTTCTATAAGAGGGAGCATTGTCACCTTTTTGGGGGTTCATCATTTTTTGGAGAAGGATAATTTTCAAGATCCTGGTAGTCATTTTGATTGTAATATAATTCTGAGACCTCAGTGTGTTAAGTTGTTGAATAGAAATATAAGACATCAACTGTACAATTCTTACCTCTATGTTCTGTTATTTTTTGCTAAATCTGCTTAGTGTATCGCTCTGTGTCTATTCGAGAATAATTATAATTGTTTACTTCATGCTTTCATGCTTTTATAAGTTTAGTTTATGTGATGTTTATGGCATTTTGGATCATGTCTAGTACTCTTCTAAACCCCTTTGAAACTAATAAACTAGAATTATACTATGCTAACTGGTGAATGAACTATCTTAGTTTTGGCACATCGCCTTAGTGTAGATTTGTTTTACTAGCTTTCTCTTTCCCTTTTCCCCTTGCAATGAGTAATCCGAAGAGCCATCTTCTAAAATCCAGAGGTCATTCTAAAGAGCACATCCTAGTCCCCCATTTGCAAAACTTCCCATAGGGTATATCTTTAGTTGTCCCTTTTAGAGATCAATAATTCTTTTTTAGCACGCTCGGTGGGACTCTCATCTCCTGGTTCGGAAGCCAGTTTATAAGTCAAAGGCCCATTACAAGGTTATTAGCAGCAACCTCTCTCAGAATACCCTTACCATTGTTCATAGCTATAGGATGGCAGAAAGTTGCAAGAAGCAAAGCGATGTAGGGATGAACACAAACTCAAGCTCAAGTGCAGCTCAGGCAAGCAGGTATGGCTATTCACCCACCTAGAAATTTTGTTGAGTGGAATAGCGATAGCCCACTCATCCCTTTGGTTCCTCCCATAGTATGGGACCTGATCCCCACCAATTCTTTAAAGGTGCTCCCTAAGTTCATCGAAGAAGGCTTTAAGATGCTTGTGGAACATTTGGGAGATGTAGCCAATGTTTGCACTATTCATCATGTTATGCAGAAAAATGTGGCACTCAGGCTGCTTGCCACTTCTTTCAAAGGGAAGGCCCAAGACTGGTATAGATCATTGCCTCCTAGTTCTATCACTACCTAGGACCAGTTAGGAGATTGTTTCTTTGCACGTTTCATGAAGAAAGGGGACTGATCTTCTTTGCTGCAGTAGCTAATAAGCATTAAGAGAGTGTTGTAGGAGATTGTCTTTGACTTTAACACTAGGTTTCATAAGACCTAGCAAAGGATTCCAGTAGCGTCTTGACCCCCAGAAGACATGGCATTTATCTTCTACTTAAATTCTTTCAACTCTGACATAGATGTGATGATCCAGTCATTGGGAGGCTAAACACTCCCGGATGCTTATGACCTATCTATCAAGGCAGAAAACAACCTGATAAATGTTGGAAAGATGCCACCATGGCCGCCCATAGAGAGTATTTCCTGACATACCACATCAGTCACTAGAAGATGTTGCTCCGAGTACGTCTGTTGCATCACCTTCCATGTATGTATAACCTAGTACTCAGACAAGCACCCCCACTTTGTCTTCACTAGATACAGAGATGAACGACATGAAGAGCTTGCTGTAAAACTTTTTCAATGAGATAATCAACCTCAAAAGATAACAAACCATGCCCCCGAAGCCCCCTTATCAGAATTACCAAGGCAGGAGGGCCCCCTTCTGGCATAATCAATATTAAGGAGGTCTGCAGACATATAATCAAGCTTAGCGTCCAAATCAAATAGTGACAATCTCAACTCCACTCCAAGCAATACATTTGAACTAGAACCAAAAGATGATGGAAGCTAGAATAACTTAGCGGATGATATCAATCCATGCTGCTTCCCTTGCAACGCCCCACACACACCTCGCAATTGCCCTAGAGGCAACCTTTAGCAAAAGGTAGCAGAACAGTGGAGCCAAGGGCTTACACCTGACATAGGGGTTTACTCCTACCAGTCCCTGGGGGTAGAAAGTGTTGTGCTAGTAGCCTAGGTCCAAGGAATGTCCCTTGAGCAGGAGCGATAAATTGCACTGGATCAAGCTTTTTCCTCCTGAATGGAAAAAGAAGATGCAATGTTTACTAATGAGACCTTCCCATCAAAGGCCCCACAAGTTCAATCTGACTATAATACCTACTCTAAGAGGAGACTTACTGGAAAGCCTATATCTCAAGAGCAACAACCCAAGCCATTTTTTGAAAGGAATTCTGGCTCACCAGTGGTGACCCAACCTCTCCAAAATCCAAAAGAAGCATTCTCTTACAGATCGAAGGAGATGAAGGTTCAATTGCTTGGATCACTAAATGTGGTTGAACAATTGAAGAAGGCTCCCACCAATGTGTCCCTATGGGATATTTTAGCCATTTTGGAGCAGAAGTCTTTGTTGTGGGAAGCTCTAGAAGGAAGTGAAAAGCCCATGCAAATGGCAACAACTGTGGAATGCACTCAAAAAAGATAAATAACCAGTTATTGGAGCACAAGGTGTTCCGAAACAGATGGCCACAACATTCATAAATTTGAAAGATGAGAAAGAAAACAAAGAGGTAGGTAAGATGAAACCTACCCCTTTTACCTAACTTTGATTGTAGGGGACAGTTATTGCATAATTCCATGATCAACTCATGTGCTAGCACCATGGTCATGCCTAAACAGATAGTTGAGGCATTAAAATCATATTATGAGCCCAAGTTAGATAAATGGATTATGCAGCTTGATGGGAAGAAGGTTTAGACTCTAGGGGTAATAAAAAATCTCCCACTAACCCTATTCTCGTGCCCCAACATCATAGTGTCTTTGGAAGTAGTCATAATAGACATTCCCCCTATTTTTGGCTTATGCTTACCTTGGGATTTTGCTGCAAAGATTGGAGGGTATTTGTCTCTTGATTGGTCTCACCTGATATTAAGGACTAAATATGGCTCTAAAATGAAGGTGCTGTCAGAACCACTATGCACAGAGCATATAGCAGATCAAGCCATGATAAACTTTGAAGCTACCCACACATCTTCTCTATGGATGAGATGTATTGTGTAGAATTGTTGGAGGATGAAGAGGTGACAGGAAAAAGAAGTCAAGAAGAAGAATCCATGATCAATACCTTCATACAAGATGATCCTTTTGGCAATTATGACATGTGCCACTAGCCTCAGAACCTATGTAATCTACAATGAAGAGCAGATCATCCCTCAAGTCACTAAGAGCCAAGGCAGTCATGATATCAATCTCAATGATCAATCTGGTCCATGGACTCTGCACTTTGACAGTGCGAGGTGCAAGAATGGTTCAAGAGCTAGCATCTGACTAGTATCTCCTAATGGAGAAGAGACTCTCTGGGATTTCTGCTTCTAATTCACCTGCACCAATAACAGGGTCAAGTATGAAGGCCTAGTCCAAGGCCTTAGTCTAGTGGAGCGAATGGGAGTAAAGCAGTTGAGTGTTTTTGGTGACTCCGAGTTGGTAATAAAGAAAGTGAGAGGGACTTCAACAGTAAAAAATGTGCAGATGCAATCCTAACGCCATAGGGTATGGGACCTAATCAAAGGATTCAAGGCCTTTAATATTCAAGCAATCCCAAGGTCTTGGAACGTAGACGCTGATAGATTGGCCATGATTGAGTCACAATTTGACGTAGTCATAGACCTCTAGGCCAATAATCATTTGGTGCGGGTAATTGTGAGACCAGCTATCCCCGACAATGATTAGAACTAGCAAGTTTTTGAGAACGAGAACTAGATTGCCATCTTCATCCAACAATCATGCGAGTTTGTGGAACAACTACATCTAAAGGTTGAAGAAGCTTATGAAGACCAAATCATTCAACATTAAACAAATAGGCTCCTGAAAGGTTTGATCATGCTAGAAAATCTATTTGATTGAGATGATGCTAGAAATGACAAAAGAATGTTTGTTGCAAATAAAGGTGATTATGTTGATCTTGATATTGGAGGTGGTAGGAAGCTAAAAGTCAGGAAGGATGTCTCACAAGGAGACAAAGAAAGGTTAATATCCTTTTACAACAAATATGACATAACAGTGGCATGGACTTATGCTGATCTCAAGGGATATGACTGTAATGTGATCCAACACACCATTGATCTGATTGAAGGGGCCAAACCTATCCATCAGAAGTAAAGGCCAGTCAATCCAAGGATAGAGTCATTAATGCCCTAGGAGCTAAAAAGCTTATTGATTCAAAAATTATATATCTGATCAAGCATTCTAAATAATATATCTAATCAAGCATTCTACTTGGGTATCCAATTCGGTCCCCATACAAAAGAAAAATAGAGACATTAGGTTGTGCGTGGACTTCAAGGATTTGAATAGGGCATCTTTGAAGGATCATTACCCGTTACCTTCCATGGAGTAGATCCTACAAACTGCTGCAGGTTTCGAAATGTTTTCCTTGCTAGATGACTTCTCCAAATACAACCAGGTTTGGGTAAAAGAAGAAGACCAACAAAAGACTACATTCACCACCAAGTGGGTAACATTCACTACCAAGTGGGGAACCTTCACATATGCTAAAATGCCCTTCGGCCTCTCCAACACTGGAGCTACCTTCCAGCAAGCAATGGACATCACCTTCAAAGGCCTGATCAATGTGATCATACTTATATACCTAGATGACCTTAGAGTCTTCTTTAAATCAAAGGAGGATCATTTTGATCATTTGGAGAAGGTTTTCCAGAGATGCCAAGAATTCAAAGTGTCCTTAAACCCCAAAAAATGTGTGTTCAGAGTTTCGCAAGGAAATTTTCTTGGATATGTACTATCCAAAGAAGGAATCTCAATAGACCCCGAAAGAATACAAGATATCAAAGGATTGCCCTTGCCTGTGAATAAGAGAGGAGTCCAATCTTTCCTTGGAAAGATAAATTTCATCAACAGATTCATATCTGACTTTTTAAGGCTAGTTAGTCCGATTACTCTCATGTTGAAAAAAAATCAAGCTTTTAAGTGGACTCCCGAAGGAAGAGAAGCTTTTGAAGAAGTCAAAGAGTCAAAAGACTTCATCATGTATGTTTATGGTAGTGGACATAGTATTATTGCAGTGCTAACACATAAGGATGTAGAGATGAAGGGAGAACACCCCATCACCTTCCATTCAAAAACATTGCAGGAATATGAGGCTAAATAGAATTTTGTTGAAAGGCGGGCATTCACTATAGTGAAAGGTCTAAAGAAATTCAGACACCTATTTGCGGGAAGCAAAATGATGATTTAATATGGCGCGCATTCAAGTGTCCAAGAGTATATCGTGGCAGGAGAGATCACCGATAAGAGAGCAATTTAGATCACCAAGATTCTGGAATATGATGTAGAGGTTAGATCTACAAAAGTGATCCAAGGAAGGGGACTCTGTGAATACTTGGCACATGCAGTTGAATCTCTGACTAAAGAGGAAATTCTAAAGAAAGTTTAATTGATCAACTAATTTGAACCAGAGGGATCATGGGTTGCAGATAGAGTCCAATTCATGGAAATTGGCAAGTACTCTGATAGCCTTCCTTCTCATAAAAGGAGATTCTATAGATTGCAAGGAATCAGTTACGCATTAATTGAAGGAGTTTTATTCAAAAGGAACTTCAACAGAGTATTCCTCTAATGTGTGGATAATCTCCAAGCAACCAACATCCTATACGAGTTCCACAGCAACCCTTCAAGTGGTCATTTCTCTACAAAGATGACTGCAACCAAAATTATGTGCATGGGATATTATTCGCTGACTCTATTCTTGGATTGCCATAATCTAGTTAGAAAATGTCAGCAGTGCCAATTGTTCATCAGCAAACATAGGAATTCATCCATGCCTTTGAATCCGATCATGGTTGATGAACCTTTTGCTGAGTGGGGCTTAGACTTCATAGGAATGATCAACCTAGCATCTAATTTCGGGCATAGATTGATCCTTATAGCAACGGACTACTTCACCAGGTGGTCGGAAGTAGTTCCTCTGAAGAACTCCACAGAAAATCAGATCCTCAACTTCCTAGAAGAATTGGTGGCACATTTCGTTCCACTAAAAACCATCATTTCAAATAATACAAGAGCTTTCCTAGGCTCTAAAATGTCAGAAATTGCACTCAACAATGGGGTCTTTCTCAAGACCTCATCTATCTGCAAGGCAATGGACTAGTGGAATCTACAAACAATAATTTGATCAAGCTGATCAAAAGGATAGGTGTGGACCATCAAAGAGAATGGTACAAGAACTTGTAGACATCACTTTGGATTGACCAAATTACTCCTAAGCAGGTTTTAATTGCATCTCTATATGAGTTAGTCTATGGGAAGGAGGTCATATTGCCAATTTCTATGGAAATCCTAGTGTTACAATTGCTTAAGCCTAGCAAAACCACTTAGTGTACAAGAAACTAGAGAGAATACTCAAATGCCATGATCAATCTCCAACAAGTAGTGAAAAGATGGTTCAAAAAAAGGGCATCCAATCTAGGTTTCCATGAGGGAGATTTGGTTATGAAATATGATGAATGAACTGCTAAGCTAGGACAACATGCCAAATTTGATTCGTTGTGGAAAGGCCCTTTCCATGTCACCAACTATAAAGAGAGCAACACATTTGAACTTGAAGATTTAGAGGGAAATGCTCTCAGGATTTTGGTGAACGGGATCCATCTTAAGCATTTTAATTAATGTTGTGCCTTTGTTAGGTTCCTTTGTAAATAGTTTGCTTGTTTTCTTTCTCTTTTGTCATTCCCCTTCAATAAGCTCCTTGTGCACGTGCTTTTTGTCTTTTTTCCAGGTGTCCTACCAGCTCAGTTTTCACTGGCTAGGTTTTTCCAAGAAGATGTCCCCAAACATCCACTCTAGGGGGGTGATCCCACAATAGTGGGTTACACTTTTTGGCCAAAGTTGACATTGAAATGAACATTTTGGAAAAAATCTTCATTTTCAGACACCTGTAGTTGCTAAACCATGAGGAATTTAGAGATGATGTAAACTAGTGATTTGTTACATTTTGTCTATAGATTCTAAATATATATATTTTAATTTTTTTGGAATCAAATTGTATTTATTTTTCCATCTCCTTCAATAACTAGTTTTTAATAGTAAACACCATTTTTAAAGAGTGATGTGTACTGTGTAAAACATAACTTTTTTTTCTATGAAGGATAAAATTCTAATTTTTTCAAATTTAGATTTTCAACTACAATATCTAGAGGATGCATTTGGTTTGATAATATTTTATTGAATATTTTTCTTTTAATTAACTTTTGAAGCCAAACCAATTACAATTTAGACATAGGTGTACTGTGTAAAGCATAAAAATTTTTGTATGTATCAGAATTCAATTTTTTCTTTTTCTATTGGATCAAGGACATGAATACCGAGAGGATAGATATTTTTCATAATTTTTTTGGCACATGTGCAGAACAGAGAGCTTGATTTTCGGTGAAAAACCTATGTTTAATTAAACTAAAAAACTAATGTATAATAAAACCAAAATATATTAAAATTATACTTTATATAAAGCTCATTTTGAGGACTATAATCCTCCAGATGGGTTTGTCAAGTTGATTCCATTTTGATCCTCAACCTGGGCCTCGAAACCCAAAATCTGCATAAAATTGCAGTTGGAGAGGGGCAAAGGCAAAATAAGGGGGTTTGAGCGAAAGGGGGTTCAAACGAACCCCTAGAGAGGGGTTTGAATGAAAGGGGGTTTGAATGAACCTCCTTTCATTAGAACCCCCTAAAAATAACATTAAAAATTTGAAATAACTTTAAGGGCGGTTCGATCGAACCCCCTATTTTATTAAAAAAATTGCCCAACATAAAGTGGGTTCATTCGAATGGGGGGATTCGAATGAACCCATTTTTGGGTTCATTCGAACACCTCTGTTCGACTGAACCCCTCCAAAACTTTTTTTTGGTGCACGGATAATTTTCCTTTCTCAATGCAATTGTAACCCAGTTATGTGGGATCACCCAGGGTCACTATTAATGTAGCTTGCCATGTGTCCCCCCACTATGCTCTAAGGTTTGAAATTTGCAAAAAGGTGACGCCGTGAGTCATGCCTTTCCTATCAACTAGGGATCCACACTTCCCAAGGAAAACTAAATTAAATTCACATGAATGCCTTAAGCATTGGTGGTTAAATGCTTCTCTGTTAGATCATTTGCAGTATTCCAAGTGATTGAATTAGTGTAAGTGCAGAAGCAATCTAAGTGCAAAGTTTTTAGCGTAGTTGTGAGTTCAAAGTGTAGAGTGAGGTATTTCAAAATATTTTCTAGGTGATTAAGTGCTAGGGGTCATGTTTTTAAGAACAGAGTGTGAATTGTCCATTACGCTACACAATTATCAAGCAGAGTAGGGTTTCGGAGGAGAAGAATTGAAAACATGAATCTAGTCGGAGCATCTTCTAATGAGCAGACAAGGGCTATAGGTTTCTTCCCTGATGTTTTGAAGAGCAGATCATTCACCTATACTCCTGTCCCACCAAGGCTGCAGCTGCCAAATACGAGAAGTCCACCTAAAGAAAATTCCAAGGATGCGAGTCTAGTATCAGACTACGCAGATGAAATCTATGACCCCATATTACACAGAAGCCCGAGTCTCCACTTGGGCACCCATGAGAGGATGATGAGAAAAGAAGCAAGGGGAGAATATGAGAGTCTAGGTTTCCAGTTATGGAACTGTGGTCTACTACAGTTCATAGTCTTGATGGTCCACCCTTGCCCTGAGCTACTGGATGTCTGTGCACAAGTGTATGACCCAAATAGAGGGATTACCGCCAAGCATCATCTCAAAGTTGTTATAAGTTCCTGGGTCATCCAAGACATGCTATGTGTTCCTTTCGGCCCATCAGTAGAAGTGTGTGAGCGACAAAAGATAGAGTATTACTGGGCTGGAAGGAGGGACCAACTAAGGTTTTTCAACTTTGAGCTCATCAAAGATAAGGAGGATACAACCATGTTGAAGATGCCCCTTGTGCTCATAAACTTCTGACAACATGAAATGCAAGATATATTTTCTATGCTTGCTTTTGTCTTTGGCATGGACAGTGATTCTTCAGTCTCCAAGTTTTAGCTAGCTTTGGGTTTCTGATTGAGGAAACAAAAGGAAGAATTTAGAATGGACATTACTGACATTATAGTAGATGCCATGCATGAGAAACTAGCAACATTCTCCAACCAATATATTTTCAGGTATTCCTCTTTCTTGGCACATATGCTGCTGCACCAGAATATTGAATTCCTTACATCTTATATGGATTTCATCGTGGCAGATGAATCCGACCCTACAAAAACAATCTTGGTATTTGCATGGACCCATGTGTTTTCTGCTTCCTGTGATTACTATTCATTTTCTAGACTATTTTTTAACTCTAGTGCTCTTAGACCTAACCCACCGAGACAAGATAGACCGGATTGCAAACCATTAGAAAGCATGGATGGCGAACAACAATCCTCCTTCTGATTGGTTCTTCGAAACCCATTTCACTTTTTTCGTGATGCATGGATTCAAAGGGGAGCCCTTCAGGCTCCTCGCATATTTAACTGACAGGATGTTGGCCTTGGAGTTGGCCTGGCAGCTGAATATAATTGATACATAATGGGGAGCTGAAAGAAAGAAAGAAGCAATATATTCCACTCCACTAACTAGGGCAGGAGTAATGGTGACTTCAATAGGTTTTTGGAAAATTTTCTTGCATTCAAACTCACTGACATTGGTCTGGATATGATTTGCAACCAATGGAATTATGACCCTAATGGGTGCTTTATGGCAATGAAGATAATCACACAGATAGCACACCAGCCACAAAAGTATTGAGACAAGCGGTGGTCCTTGAGCGTTGAGTCTATTACGACTTTTGTCAATCTGGCGCATATCCCCATAGTGCAACCAAGGCCAGTATGGTTCTCCTTTTATAATTCGAAGAAGGATTTCGACCTCGGGGTGAAGATTCACAAGGGACTAAAGAGTCGCATAGAGAATGAGGGGTGCGTTGATGAGAAGATTGCAGCTTTCTAGGTGTATCATCAAGAGATACATGACCTAAATTCCCCTATGACTCCATTGATTCATACCACAAGGAGCATTCGAGGCTGGTTGATCTGATAGTCCCAGATGAGTCTCGATCTATAAGAATTGATGAGAGGCCTATGGAGTCTCCTCCTGTCCAGGGACAATCAATTTATGATCTAGATTTTCAAAGGGGCACGTGAACCCTGAGGCAAAAGATAACTTCTTCAAGTTTTGCAATAGAGGGATCTTCTTTAGGGATATCCTCTCAGCCTAAGAAGAGTGCAAAGTGAAGAAAGGTTGACCTGAGCAACCTGATGGAGGAGGACTCGGATGTAGTAGATGTCACACAGACCTCCGTGGCTCCCATAGTGCAGGTATGTTTTACTCCTCCCCTTCTCTTTTCTCAATCTCTTATTTTCACACCACATCCAGTGCAGCCTTCACGGCTGCAGTCATTTCTTCCACCATCTTGCAACCCTTATCTTCTATCCCCACATCCTCATCTCATGCACCATCTTCGCCCTTCTAGTTTAATCCTTTGCACAGGTCCCCATGGCACTGCCAACCTCCTTCACTCCCCTGATTTCTCCCACACCTCCGTGTGTCTCACAAGCCCCTCTACAAAGCATTCCAACTTTCTCCCCCTCCACTCTAAGCTTCCCATTGTCCACCTCTGCGGGCACTCATTTAGTGTCTTTTATTGTACCCATTCCTTTTGGCCTCCATGCTAGCACACCTTTCACTGGGCAATATATCCAATCCCTCATGCAATATAGCAGCTAGATAGATGCAACCAAGAAAGCCCGAGAGGAGAGGATACAAAAGAGAAGACAAAAGGAAGCATAAAGGCCAACAACCCAAACAATGGGGACTATGTATGACAAGGCAAACCAAATAATGATAGCATCTATGACCCTGAACGTGAACAAGCTTGAAGGACAGATGTAGCCAAATGATTATGCAGTACATGTTGTCAGCCTCAACCTTAGGTAGGCCCACCTACAAGATAGAGTGGAGCTGATGGAGGAGACCCAAAGGGCTGTCACAATAGACTATTTGAAGGCCAGTCGGCAGGCAAGAAAGAGGGATCAAGAGCTAAAAAATATCAAGGCCATAGTTGAATGGCTCAATGTTGAAATCAAGGGCAAGGATACGGAGATAGTCCGACTGAAAAAAGAATTACATGATAAAGTCTTTAAGGAGACTTTACAAGCGGAACATGCCGTAAAGGATAAGTTGTAGATAGAGTTGGATCAGGTTTGGGCTAAGGTCAATACAGAGAAGAGGGCAAAAGAAAGCATTGAATCAAAGCTACAAGCTAAAGAGCAAGAGTTGGCATAGGTTCAAAGGAACCTTTTTTATGCCATCTCATAGCAATAGTAGGCCACAGTAGAAATCAAGGAGAAAAAGGACTAGATCACAAAGCTATAGATAGAGGGAAAAAATAAGGATTTGTAGATCTAGCAGCTATAGAGTGCACTAGTGAGCTCCACTCAGCAAACTAACATTCTTCTGATGTTGTAGCAATTGTATTTTTCTTATTAGGAGAAAATCAAGGGAGTTGTCATGTCCCTTCAACTAGTTTTGAAATTCATTGCAGATGCTCAGGAGTTAAGTGTGAAGGTTGACTCCACCATTAAGCAGATTTTAACATTTATCGCCCCAAAGGTGGCCAAGTCACAACTATTAGTTCAGAAGTTGTACACTACTTCTGATGATTCTTTGATAGTAGCAGGAATAAATGATAGAAGGCTAGTGGCAAAGAAAGCCAATGATTTTATTAAAATGTAATAAGGCGGCCATAAAAGCCAAGTAGTGACATTGTGTCATGGAGCAAACAATGAAACAGATGAAGGGGCATATCGAGCAACTGGTCCAAATTGGACTCCCTTCCCCACTCCTCTCGGATGGGTCGGTCATGGTAGAGGCTCAAATTAAACAACTATTGGAGCACTGACAATAGGATCAATTTATTTTCTAGGCCCTGACTTCTTCTCCAAGTGGCTCAAAGGTGGATTCAATTTTGTACCCTTTGGCACAGTTAAAATTTCACATTGAGGCCACATTGATCACGCTAAGAATTTTGTCCTTCAACAAAATGATTGATCTTGACCAGGCTTTTGAAGCGTTGCAATAGAAGGCGCAGCCCGTAGAGATTGATTCGGAGCCTTTGCAATCAGCTCTCTAGAAGTTGTAGTATTGAGCATCCTCTTCTTATTTTTGCGAAGCCAAAGTTTGGGTTCTTACCTCCAAAGGTGGAGGTCCCCAAGAAGTCGCTAGGAGCTGTAGACTTCATCTCTAGTGACCTTCAGCCTAGTTTTTCTTTGTTGCGGCCCCGTAGAGTTCCTAAGTTGTTGCAAGGGGTAGAGCACACCACATATCGAAACGGTGCAGTTTCTAGTTTTTGTGAGACCTTTTCCTTTTTGAACTTACGTGAAGGTGACACGTGGTGGTACGACCAAGCAAAAGTCTTAGAGTGTCGAGTTTCACTTTTTCTTTTTCATGTAGTTCACAGGGCACACCACGTATTGACAGGGTGCCATTTCTATCAAAGGTAGAGGTAAAGCTTTCCATAGATTGCACCATCATGCCACATGTCCATCCTGCCTTCTTTTCAGAAAGGGTTGTTGAGTTTTATTTTTGTAGTGCGTGGAGGTAGCGAAGTAGGCCATGTGTCAATTGGGCATATACTGAAGCATCTCTAAAGCTTGGGGATCTTTCTTAGTGTGCTATTGGTTCTTTTTGGGAGCAAGCTGCTAATGGATGAACAGGGGGCTACAACGTGTTTTTTTTGCATAGTGCCACATGTCTCTTTTTCTCAGCTAGTGCTCAACATTTTATGGTAGGGGTGGAGCAGAACAGGTGTCGCCATAGCTGAAAAGATGGAGGCATGCTTATCCTTTCGGATGGAAGTTCAAACAACCACAATGATGGGTGCCTTGCTGGTGTTTTGAGCAGAATCTTTTTGGTTTCTCTCTCTCTCTTCAAGGGTGTTTTTTTCTATAAGAGGGAGAATTTTTGCCATTTTGGGGGGGGGGGGGGGGGTTCATCACCTTTTGGAGAAGAACAATTTTCATGATCCTGGTAGTCATTTTGATTGTAATATAATTCTAAGACCTCAGTGTGTTAATCTATTGAATAGAAATATAAGACATCAAATGTGTAATTCTTGCCTCTATGTTGTGTTATTTTCTGCTAAATCTGCTTAGTGTATCACTCTGTGTCTATTCAAGAATAATTATAATTATTTACTGTCTTGTTTTCATGCTTTTATAAGTTTCATTTATGTGATGTTTATGGCATTTTGGATCATGTCTAGTACTTTTCAAAACCCCTTTGAAACTAATAAATTGGAATTATAATATCCTAACTGATGAATGAACTATCTCCGTTTCGATGCATCGCCTTAGTGTAGATTTGTTTTAGTAGCTTTCTCTTTCCCTTTTCCCCTTCCAGTGAGCAATCCAAAGAGCCGACTTCTAAACCCTGGAGGTCATTCTGTAGAGTGCATCGTAGTCCCCCATTTGTAGAACTTCCCATAGGTTGTATCTCTAGTTGTCCCTTTTAGAGATCAACACTAACTTTAGTAAATAAGTGTAATTTCCCCCAATACATCAATAATTAAATAAAATGCCTTTCACACAGTAAAAATTAATCCCAATTCCATCTAATTATAACTCAATAATTACCTTTTCTCTTTTCCAAAATTAATAACATAATTAATATTTTGAAAGAACTATTTAAATCTTTTTCACATAACAAACAATGCATAAAGGATAATAAAATTACCCAAGTAGGCACAATCATAGGTCTAACATAAGGGAATCTAGAATCGTAATTAATTTGGATATGGTTATCATGGGTTTTGACAACACAAGGACTAAGTAAGGTGAGATGGATAAGTGGAATCCATGTCAACAATCTCCACATACCAACCATTGGTTAATACCCTATAAGTTGAACTTGCACACTTTTTCTAATGTTATGTGCATCTGCCCAATACGTAACACTAGTTGAAGTAGATAATAAAATTACACAATTAAATGCTACAAATTTAATAAGTTTATTTCAATTAAATCATACATTCTATCAATATGATCAAAGTGCAATTAATCATTTATTAGAATAATACTAAAGGAACTAGAACTACCCTCCTAACCTATTAATTAAATAAAAACAACGAAGCTATAACACTATAATGATCTAGCAAACAAAGACACGACATATGAATCCCATAATGCATTGTTAGAAATCCAATGCCAATACATAACCTCATCAGAAATACCTTGATGATCATACAAACTGTTACGTTGGAAAATGTCCCCTTGGGGACTTTTCCCTCTTAAGGTTTAGCTCCCAAGTCCTATTTATGCATTTAGAGCACCTTGCATGTTAATTTGACATCCCGATGAGAAAACCTTGAGGTTTCATGGCAAATGGGACCTAGGGGGTACACTTGACATAAATCCTACCTGAAATAGGTGGGGAGAATGTGGGAGCTCATGCCCTAGTCCTGCCCTATTTTAGGTCAGGACCAATTTTTAAGTGTTAGTTTGTGACCATTATTTAGGTCCTATGCCGACACATTAAGTTTCAATTATGAAATTCTTAGTGGGAATATTTGTAGTTGCATATATAAGCATGTTTAGGCATTCATTTGGAAACTAGATGCCATTTTGGATTCATGTGCTTATGTTAAGGTGATTCAAGGCATTCATTGTGTGTTGCAGAGCAGAATTTGTGTTGTTCTTGTGTTTGTATTTATAGATTTGGCATCCATCTCCTCATGGCATGAAGAGCTTCTTCCTTCCATGAGATCTTCACTACAAGGTGATATCAATTATGTTTTCAATCATTTATCATTTAGATTTTGCCTCTATCCTATAGGGATACACAATCGTTATCTAACAACAGTTGTCGGAAGACTTGAATGTCTCTCCAAGGCTTGACTGAGGCAAGCCTCTAAACACCACAACCCCCAACCCATTTTTCTGTGATTGTAGGTTACATGTTGCAGGAGTAGAAAAAGTGGAGTTGCAGGAGAGTAGTGCAAACTGTCAAAATTGTAGATCAGAGAAGAAAATAGGGACCTGGACTTGAGTGCCTGCTCATTAGTCCTCTAGATCTCACAACAGGAAAATCTCTAGAATAGCAGGAACAGGTTGCAGACAAGATTCCCAGATCCCGACAAAGTTGTATTGGACTAGGGCACCCGCTCATTAGTCCCCGACTGTTCCACTTTTTAAACTTTGAAATCTAGTATGCATTTGATTATCATTTGATATCTCTATGTGCGAGCATTTTTCGTGATTTGTCCGTTTGCTTCCGAATTTGCATAATTAGGGTTTTGAGCATAATCAAGCTTGATTGAACAACTAAATTACACAATTTTAATTTTCCTACATTCCAAGTGGCTAAAAACTTGATAGTAGATTTCCTACTCAATTGAAGTCCTTGAATGTTTGAGGTGAAAGGAGGATTCATACAAATTTACCCTAAACACTAACAAATCCTCTTGCATCAAATTTCACCTTAAACATTTTGGTGAACCCGTGTTTTTAATGAATTGTACACCTTGTTGAGTGTTTTGCTTCAGATTTACATTCATTTCATTCACTCATATAATTATTCATCTTATTGCATTTGAATAATTACAAAAAAATAGAAAATTTGGAAAATTTTGAAAAAATTGGCATTTTTAGTTTGCATTTTCAAATATTTTAGATTAATTAGAATTAAATTTCAATAAATTTCTGTTATTATCATCAGATATGATTTAAAATACAGAAATGTTTCATTCGTCATTCATTTAGATTGCATTTTCATGCTTAAATTGACAAAAATTGCTTGAAATTCTACATTTTTTCATTTAACCTAGTTTTGCATTAGCTAGGGTTTGTAATCAAAATCTTGTTTCAGATTTTACTACCCATTTAAAACACTCATTAGGATTGATTTCTAACTGTAGTGTTGCAGATCATAGTGGTTTGCTTGCAAAAGTTCATGCCTAGGGTTTGAAAACCTTGATTTTTCACTAGATTTGGCCTTATTGTCTCTCTAGATTTGCACCATAGGCATTTTGTAAAGGATTTTTCTGTACTAATTGGATTTTATTAGGGTTATTATCTTTTTCCACTCCTAAAATTATTTACAACACCTTTTTATTAGGCCCTTACAATGGAAATTTGGTGAAAATTTGCATATTTTAGCTATATTCTCCCTAGGGTTTGACCTTGAGTTGCACTATAAGCATGTTGTGATGGATTTTTTGGAATTAGGTGGCTCTTATTAATGTTATAATTTTATTTCTATCATCATTTTCCTCACAAAACCCTTTGTCATACTCTTTTGCATTCAAATTTGGTGAAAAATTGCATATTTGGGCTATATTTGCTCTAGGGTTTGACCTAGATTTGTACTCCAAGTGTGTTGTGAAATATTTTATGGCTTTAGGTGAATAATATTACTGATATAGTTATATTCACCTCCTAAAATTCTTTGCAACACCCCTTTTGTTGGGTTTTTGCATTGAAAAGTTGTGAAAATTTGCATATTTTAGTGTATTTTCACTAGGTTTTGACTTGTCATCATTCTAGGTTTGCATCAAAAGTGTGTTTTGAAGGAAATTATTGCTGTATTAGACTAATATTAGATGTATTATTTTTTGTCCCTAATCAATTTCCTTATAGCACCCTTTCTTTCACTTATTTGCATTGAAAAAGTTGAAAAAATAAAGCATTTTAGGTCATTTTCATACATAGTGTTGCACTTGTCTTTTGCATAAATTTTGAAAATATTTTAAAATATGATATTGCATTGACTTTAAAACTTAAAAACATGGCTTCTAATCACAACAATAACAATAGGTTCCCTCCTATGCCTTACATGAAAAGAAAGGTCCCCGAACCTGAACTTGTGTTTACACCTCATGATAGAACAATTGGAGACACTGAAGGACCTCTTTATATCATTGTGAAGATAATGGGAAATCCTATGGATGGAACCTTTATTGATCCTAATTGCATGACTAATGTCACCATGGGATAGTTCCTCTATTCACATGAATTGATACAAGGCTTTTATGACCCTTTAGATATGATGATTAAGATGCATAAGGGAACCTTTGTAAACACTTCTAGGAAGATATCTTTATTGGTCACTGTATTTGAGAAATATGTAGAACAATGGTTTGATGTTGTCCCTATTTCTAACCTCTTTCACATAAAATTGGTACATCCATGGTTAAAGGCTATGAAAGTTGTTCCTTCAACAATTCATAACTGTGTCAAATTTCCTTTGAATGGACAAGTGATTACTATCCCTTGCAATAAATATAAACCTTTGGTTACAAGACAACATTGTACATTGGATTAATTTTGGGAAAGATTTAAGGTGGAACTGAAGCCACAAACAGACTTTAACTTCTTGAGCTATAGAAACTATAAAAAAAAATTATTACATCAAGTGGCCGGTCCTTTTATTCAAGAAACAACAAGAGATGAACAACCCGCATTTGAAGAGAATCCTAGATTGAAAGGAAATGGACCCTATGTTGAGGTTCCTCCCCCATCATCCTTACAAAGATTGGGAGGTAGTTGTCGACAACAAAATATTCCACCTAGACAAATGAGATTTGATCCTGTGCTTCCTCCTCTAAAACACAAAAACCTGTGGAAGAGAAAAATACTATTTTACAAAAGATATGTGGTACGACAAAAATAAATAGACAAGCAAGAGAAAGGAGGAAGAGATGACAAGAATATGCCCAACGACTTGCATCTCAACAAGAAAACATCTCACCAAACATTGAATCAAGCCAAGAAGATCTTAAGAATGGACAACTTGAAAACAAGAACAAGAGTTGGGCTATGGTACCTTATGTCCCACTTTCCTCTACCATTTAGGAATGGGAAGATGATGATGATTTGCTTGATGACAACACTTAGTTTGATGATCCTCATAGGTAAGTATCTCTAACCCTTTATCTCCCATGATGTGTTTCCCCCGTGATGTGTTATGTGTTGTTTAGGCCTCCTGGGATGACCCTTGACTCTCTTGTAAGGTCCAGGATACCAGGAGACCACCTCTGTTGTGACCTTCTTCTATTTATATCATCATTATTCTATATTGCTTTGCCTCTATTTTTCACTATTGTGTGTTGTGTCTTATAGACATAGCGTTGAGGTGGGTGACTTGGGGGCACCCTCCTACGTGACTGTCCCTAAGGCACTTGTTTCTCCTCTCTTGATTTATTGTTTCTCTTCATCTAGTGTTTCTATCTAGTAGGCGGATGACAAAAAACATATTATACTGATGCAGACCTTGTGTCCCTTTAGCGAGAAATCAAAAATTGGACTTAGTTCCTATATGACGATGGGGTTGATATATATTATCCGACACTTTGCTAGTAGAATCATTCCATGCACTTTGTTGTGTTATCTTGATGTTATCTTATCGCACTTACAAACCATAACAATATTGATGCTCCGTGCACTTTGTTTGCCTTTGAATCTCTCCTTGGGTACACTCAATTTTTAGATTTTCATGGTAAAGCCCCACAGTTATACCCAATCTTTGAATTCTTAGTATAACCTTGGCTCTTTGTATGATTGATCATATGTAATGATGTTGTTTTTTATCATGATTCTATGGACACTAACACTTTTCTTGCAGGAATGTGTTTGTGGGAACATTCAGCGATCGTAACATACATGTCACCTCCAGGAGGCATGGGCTTTGCAAGAGCTTGTGTTCCCTTGTGTGTTTTCTTCCTACCATAACGTGCTTGATATTGATACTTGATATCAACTACCTTAAGGTGGGGGCATATATAAGGTAAGTTGTTTATTGTAGATGTTAGCAATGTGCTTGTTCTCAGGTGCAGTCTTAAAGACTGGTCGTGATGAGTCCCTCCTACACTCTGAGATTTGTTTGAAATCAACTTACAATCATTTAAAGCCCTTATTGTGAGGCAGGGACATCGCATCCCTTTTCTATCTTAAGCCCTCTGCAGAGGTGGGGATGGTGTATTTCTTTTGGAGAGTGCACATCCTGTCATTTTCAAAAGTCTTCATCACGAGGTGGGGAGCGGTTCTGTGACTAACTCAACCCTTAATCGGGTCTTCGGTGATTGTTGTGGTGAAGCCCAATCATCGATGTGTACATGTAGTGTGCCTGAGATGGTGTTGAACCTAGAAATAGAAACACTCCATCGCTTGTTTGTAATGTTTTCTCCATGTCTTCCAAGTGTGTGTTTGTTCCCAAGCATAGTCTTAAAGACTGGTGGCGACGAGTCCCTCCTATACTTTGGGATTTGTATGGTGTGCTTGCTTTGTATGGCATATTTTGCATGTGCCTTAACCCATATGCAGTCTTAAAGACCGGTGGCGATGACTCCTTCCTGCATTATGGGTGGTGTGTTTACTTTCCTTGTACTTGCATTTGCATTTCATATATATGAAAAGAAAAAGAAAATCATCACTGTCTTCACTGCATTCACTGTGTTTTGTGTGTCTTCAATGTTGTATTCTCCGTGTTTTGCATGACTGTAACTATCTTATCCATGTTTTGCATGCCTATTAGTATCTTCTTTGTGATTGGTGTGTCTTCTCCATGCTTGGCATGTTTGTTGTGTTTGTTGACCGTACTTTAATGCATGTATTGGCCTTGCGTTTATACATACATTAAAGTGGAGGCTAAATGTTATGTCAAGAAATGTCCTATTGGGGGATTTTCCCTTTTAAGGTTTGGCTCTCGGGTCGTGTTTATGCATTTAGAGAATCTCGCATGTTAATTTGACATCTTGATGAGAAAAACCTGGGTTTTCATGGCAAATGGGACCTAGGGGGTACACTTGACATAAATCCTACCTAAAATAGAGGGGGAGGACTTGGGCGTACGTGCCCTAGTCCTGCCCTATTTTAGGTTAGGACCAATTTTTAAGTGTCAGTTTATGACTGTCATTTAGGTCCTATGCCGACTCGGTAAGTTTCAATTACGAAATTCCTAGCGAGAATGTTTGTAGTTGCATATATAAGCATGTTTAGGTATTCATTTGGAAACTAGATGGCATTTTGGATTCATGAGCTTATGTTAAGGTGATTCAAGGCATTCATTGTGTGTTGCAGAGTAGAATTTGTGTTCTTGTGTTTGTATTTGCAGATTTGGCATCCATCTCCTCATGGCATGAAGAGCTTCTTCCTTCCATGAGATCTTTACTACAAGGTGATATCAATTGTGTTTTCGACCATTTATCATTTAGATTTTGCCTCTATCCCTTAGGGATACACACTCTTTATCTGACAATGGTGTTTGGAAGACTTGAATTTCTCTCTGGGACTTGATTGAGGCAACCCTCTAATGTTGGTATGTGGCGACTGATCATGCAAGTACTGTACACTCGTCATGTATCTTTGTCGGGGTTCAGGGGCGTAACCCCCAATTTTTTTTCTATCTTTTTTTGCCTGTTCGGAGTCAATTGTTAATTTTTGTTAACCGACAAAAGAAAAACAACATTTTAAAACCCTAATTCTAGAAGCTTCCAAAAAGCTTGATATAAGTAGCTGGGATGTATGTTGTGGGTGTGGAATTTGTGAGATTGTAATTTGTTTTGCACTAGATAATAAAATCATTGAATGACTGAGTTTCTATGGATGTAGCCTTATTTGGGTGAACCACGTTAAATTTATATGTTGATCTCTTTTGTGTTGTTCTTCATTGTTATATTTGGGTTATTTAATCTGCATATAATTGTTAGTGTTTATTGCTTCAATCTGCCTGAACCCTAACATCTAAACACCACAACCCCTAACCTATTTTTCTATGATTGCAGGTTACAGGTTGTAGGAGTAGAAAAAGTGGAGTTGTGGGAGAGCAGTACAGATTGTCAGAATTGCAGATTAGGGAAGAAAATAGGGACCTAGACTTGGGTGCCCGCTCATTAGTCCTTCAGATCTCTCAATAGGAAAATCTTCAAAACAACAAGAATAGGTTACAGACAAGATCCCCAGATCCTGACAAAAGTTATGGCACTAGACTAGGGCGCCTGCTCATTAGTCCCTGACTATTTTGCTTTCTAAACTTCAAAATCTGATATGCATTTTATTGTCATTTGATATCTCTGTGTGCGAGTATTTTCCATGATTTGTTCGTTTGCTTCCGAATTTGCATAATTAGGGTTTTGAGCATAATCAAGCTTAATTAAACAACTAAGTCACACAATTCCAATTTTCCCTACATTCCAAGTGACTGAAAACCTGATAGTAGATTTCCTACACTGTTGAAGTCCTTGAATGTTTGAGGTGAAAGGATGATTCATACAAATTAACCCTAAACACTAACAAATCCTCTTGCGTCAAATTTCACCTTAAACTCAAACATCTCCGCAACAACATTTAGAATACACCACCTAAACACCTCAATAGCACAACAACCTCAGTGGCAAGTTCAGTGCAACGACATAGAAAACAAGAATCATATAATACACTAATGCAACAATCAATATAGAATATATCATATGAATCAAAAAGCACATAAGGAAAACACCTTAATAAGCATTACAAATTTTCTTATGTTTTCTTGCATAGATCCATTAGAAATGTCATTTTTCAATATGTGTGTGAATCCATTCTACTAGAGTGTCTTGTCCATGCATGAAGCATCTTGGTACTTTATTGTATACATACAAAAGAATATTGCATCATGAGATATGCTCGATTTGAGCCAATGTACAAGTGCCCTAAGTTGTGCAACCAAGATCATGTAGCAGCTCAATTTGAGTTGCTACATGAGCTAGATAAGATGAAAGGATACTCCAGCAGAGCAAGAGATATCCTAGGACTTGTCAACAGGAGAAATGAATGCTAATCTATGTGTTGCAGATTGTGTTGCAGTTGTCGTCATTGATCATTCATTGCAGTTTGATACATTTTGAGAAGGTACATAAAATCTTGCTAAGTCTACTCATGATTATAAGCACCTATACCATGCAATAATGTTCAGTTTATCTTATGCAATTGATTTACAAAAAGGAGAAATGATACACAAGTCATTGCATGAAATAACTGTTTATATTCATAAAGAACATGTTTATATAATCCCACACAAGCCATGGGAATAACTGTATATGATGCAATGCACAATAACAAATACATATGAAGTAAAAGGAAACATATAAAAGAGGAAATGGACATGTCATTGCTTCAATGACGAATCCCATTGATATCTGCATCAACTTCAGTTGCCCCATTGATATCTCCAAGTGAACCTACAAGAAACAATGAAGAGTGGTGTTAGAGCTCAGGATCCTTTCCAATTCTATATGCAATAATGTCAAAATGTACTTTCTATCTTACATCTGATTAACAAGATAAAAGCGATCAGTAACCTAATTATGCATCCATGTAGCCATAAAAGGATGCAAAAGATGAAGATCAAACAATCATCAAGAGGAGGCCACAAACCTCATGTGTTTTCTTAACATGTTTGTTCACTATGTAGGTACAAGTGTTAATAGAGCAATCACCGATGATAGACAAGGAAGAAAGAGAGGATAGATTCATCCACAAGGTACAATAACATGTATGTCATGACTATGTTAGGGCTAGAAATAAGTATTAGCCTATTCATAATGTCACAAGAGTCCTGAGAGGACAGTCCCAAGTAGAACAGTCATGCAGAATCACAAGGAGGTAGTCCATATGAATCAATGACTTTCATAATCACAAGAATGTAAGCAGCCACAGTGCAGTCATAGAGGCTGTGACAGTCATGAGAGTTTGAATTGAATGAAGGAACAGTCACATAGACTATATCAAGGTAGGTTTGTTTTCCCTGCATGAAATAACTACTCTAGGATTACATAGGTGTCTTTAGGATGTGAAGACATTAAAGATAATGTATATCATAAGTGGTATTTTCCTAGCATCTGCAGCCTCAAGTCTGGTATGATCTCAAACCATCAACTCAAGTAATACAAGCCTAAAGTGGAGCAGTCATCTCTATAGAAAGTATCAAGTTACACAAGAAATAGCACCTTAGACAATGTTGTAGGCTGTGTGAGACAATCATAGTAGCAGCCAACCATGTAGCATTCATATAAGGACAAGATTTTTCTTATGCAAAGATAGAGGTCTATATTGTAGAAGCCTTATGCAAACTTAGTAAATTCTATTGACATCATTAAAAACATAACATCTAGTGAGAAACTTATTTTAAGATCTTGTGTTATTAGTTAAATGTTTTAAAAGTGGGAACAGAGACTGTGAGTGTCTCATGCCCTGTCAAAGTTTTAAAATCTCATTCCCTATTAAGATTTTAAGCAAAAAGCTTGTTACACAACAAACATAACATATGCATTATGAGGTTAAAGTACTTATTGGCCATTTTTAGGCATATGTTTCATTTAAGTATTGCCAAGAGATCACAATTAGAGAAGCCATAAATGGAGCAGTATGCAGGCTTGTATAAACCAAAGACAGTTTTGAGGAAGTCAAACCCTTATATATTTGCAAGTCTTTCACAAGAGACATTGTCAAGATGTTCAAACAGTGTCAAAAGGACAGCCAGATAGGGCAGAGGTCTGATGAGATTGGAACAAGGTCACTACTACAGCAATAGAGGGAGGTCTCATAACAGTAGGACAATGAGGAGCAGAGACAATGTGGACAATATGATGAAGAATAGTCATCTTGACTATAATGAGCATATAATAGCAATCCATTATGTTGATTTAAGATAGACAACTGAGACAGGGGGTGAATCAATTGTCCCAAAACTTTCTTTTCTTTAAACACTTAAATCCTTCTTGTAATTCAACAGTATAATAATAAATCAATCATGGAAGCACAATGCAATAATTCAAGAGCAGAAACACATTAACATATATGACACCAAGATTTTAACATGGAAAACCCAGTTAAGGGAAAAAC
This sequence comes from Cunninghamia lanceolata, assembly GCA_027924645.1. Lineage (NCBI taxonomy): Eukaryota > Viridiplantae > Streptophyta > Pinopsida > Cupressales > Cupressaceae > Cunninghamia > Cunninghamia lanceolata. The sequence continues at coordinate 10,178,949 of BSBN01000937.1, read as the reverse complement.
CACGGGGTGACTAACCCAAGATTGTATTCTCTGTTAAAAGAATAAGAAGAACAAATGGCACATGCCAATTAGGGCTCATTTCCCGAGCACACTTCTCACAAGAGGTCCACTGCCTACAGGAGACACACTGTCTACAAAATAATAAGTATTACATAGTTGAACTGAAGATTAGCATCTTCACCATGCTTGAGTCAGTTCCATTTAAGCTTAACACTTCTGCTCTACTTTTCACTCTTCTCCTCACTACCACTTCCTCATCTCCACATGGATACTTTGAAATGACTTCACAACTCTTATTTATACAAGACATCGACTTTGGGATAATCATCAAAGTTGGCACAATACATACTTTATTTTATTACAGAGCAAGTACACAAATACAACTTGTCTTATTACAAAAGACTTCATGAGAATCACTACACTGTTAGCCACACATATCTGGGACTTCAATCTTCTTTGAGGAACATACCATGCTTCACAGAACATCTTCAATATCATCCACAAGATGTGCAAACCATCCGATCGGCCATGCTTAGGAAGAACATCATCACCCGGAAGTAAATCTTCAATTACAAGCTCAATCTTCAATACAGACCACCAACATGAACTGGACACAATCTACAGACCTCTACAAGCTTGCCTGAATCACCAAGAACATCCACACCACTTCTGCTTATTGAAATCATGCGTATCTTCATCTAAAACCTCAAGAACACATTCTGTCAACACTGTCATATTAGAATTTATGCTTGCGGATCTCCAAACCATGAACCAATTGAGTTGTCATTTTACATTGGCTTCCTAAACACTCCACCAAATCCGCAGAACAAGATATTGCATTTTCAGATCTCACCAGATCTATTTGTGTCACCATGTCACCTCTGAACACTTGCCAGAACCAGTTTCACTCAAGTGGCCATAACTTCTTCAAATCTTCATGCAGACCTCTCAAATCTTGACTGGATCATCTTTAGACACATATCTACAAACCCTTTGATGTGCATTCATTGAGCTTCATCTTAGCTGGGATCTTCACGTCATAGAGCTCCGCTGTCTTCACTGTTCTTCTCTATTTCTGATAGGACTAATTTTCTCAATATCCTCAGCACACAGCTCATCCAATCCTTGACATCAATGCAACAAGAGTGTGTTGACATCAATGACAACACTGGTTAGGCACATACTTGTAACAATCTCCCTCTTTATCATTGATGGCAACATATGATGTGAAAAATTGTTTTAACAATCAAGACAAGAACTTCTCCTCACTGATTGACATAGCTCCCCCTATCAACAATAGTCATTCATATGTCTTCTCTTTCTTTACTGCTCCCCCTTTGATTAGCAACCACTTTTGTTTTTCATATGTCTTCTCTCCCCCTTTGACATCAATGGCAAGGGGCACATACTTGCATCAATCAAAATCATACAGACTGCTCCCCCTGAGTAGCATCTTCCTATCATCAATCTGGATCACAAGATATGACTCTGAGATCCACTAGACGGATGCACATCAGTGCACCTTAATTCAGAACTAGAGGGGTAATAACCCCTAACTTCTCCCTGAGATACTCAAAAGAGTCCTTAGGTAGAGGTTTAGTAAAGATGTATGCAATCTGATCCTTAGAGCGCACAAACTCCAATCTAACTTCATTCTTGTTCACCTACTCTCTCAAAAAGTGAAACTTGATGGATATATGTTTTGTCTTTGAATACAACACTAGATTTTTTGATATGTTTATTGCACTTGAGTTATCGCAAAAGATTGTGATGGGTTCCTCATACTCCACTCTGATGTCTCTTAGCAATTGCTTCATCCACAATACTTGAGTGCAACTGCTTACTGCTGCAATATATTCTGCTTCTGTAGTGGATAGAGATATTGCCTCTTGTTTCTTGCTCAACCAAGAAACCAATCTTCTCCCTAAAAAGAATGCACCACCACTGGTACTCTTCTGGTCATCGACATCTCCTACCCAATCTGCATCTGTATATGCATGAAGAGAGAAATCATGATCCCTAGGATAGCATAAACCATACTCAACTATTCCTTTTAGATATCTGAGAATCCTCTTGATTGTCATGACATGAGATTCTCTAGGATCAGCATGGAATCTGGCAACCAGACCAACAACATTCATAATATCAGGTCTAGTTTGGCTAAGATACAGTAGTCCTCCAATCATTGACCTATACTTTTTCTGATCAGCCTTAGGAGAGTCATCATCTTTGCTCAGTTTACATCCAGTTGTCATGGGAGTATTCATTGGTTTTGAGTCTTCCATCCCAAATTTCTTCAACAATTCTTTCACATATTTGGTTTGAGAAATGAAGATTCCTTTCTTTGTTTGAGTGATTTGCAGACCCAAGAAGAAATTTATTTCCCCAAACATAGACATCTCAAATTCACTTTTCATTTGATTTGTAAAAGTCTTGCACATACTATCTCTTCCTCCAAAAATGATATCATCAACAAATACTTCAACAATCAAGATATTTTCATGATCAATTTTGAAGTACAAGTTACTATCAGTAGTACCTTTGTTGAAACCAATCTTCAAAAGATGTTTATCCAGTCTTTCATACCAGGCTCTTGGGGCTTGTTTGAGTGTATACAGAGCTTTCTTCAACTTGCAGACCATATCACCCTGATCAGATAATTAAAATCCATCTGGTTTCTCAATGTATACTTCTTCTTTCAAGTCACCATTCAGGAAGGTAGACTTGACATCCATCTGATATACTTTGAAATCCTTGAAGGCAGCAAAGGATAGAAATAATTTGATTGCTTCAATTCTTGCCACTGAAGCAAAAGTTTCTTCAAAATCAACTCCTACTTGAGAATAACCCTTGCAGACCAATCTGGCTTTGTTTCTGACTACTTCACCATCTTCATTCAGTTTATTCCGGAAGACCCATTTGGTTCCAATCACATTTTTGTTTCTAGGTTTTGGAACAAGATCCCAAGTGTGATTTTTCTCAATCTACATCAACTCTTCCTCCATTTCTTTAGTCCATCTTTCATCATTGCACGCCTCACTTACTATTTTTAGTTCAATATCTGAGATCAGACAATACTTTTATGAGTCTTGAGCAATCTTTCTTCTTGTTTGAATACCTTTGCTTTTATCACTTATGATCTAGTCTTCAGAATGATTCAGTCTTACATACCTGGGAATTTTGGGAACTTCTTGCACTTCTATTTCTTGGATAGGTTCATTCAAACTTATCTCTTCTTCCTGTATTTCAGGATTCTCTGGATCAGTCTGGATCTAAATTTCAGAAGGGGCTTGAACCAAAACATCATTCTAATCATCTTCTTCATATTCATAAAACCTTGAGGGTTTTTCAATGCCTTCATCAATCTTCACATTTGCACTTTCTACAATCTTTCTCAATCTCTTGTTATAACACTGGTATGCTTTGCTTTGAGTAGAGTAACCCAAGAATATTCCTTCATCACTTCTAGCATCAAAATTCCCAAGGTCTTCATCTCTTTTAATGTAACATTTGCTACCAAAGACTCTGAAATACTTCACAGTAGGAGTGATGCCAAATGAGAGTTCATAAGGAGTCTTACCAGTATTGCTTATGATATGTACTCAATTAAGAGTATAGACAGCAGTGCTTACAACTTCTCTCCAGTACATCTGAGGAACATTTGCTTCCATCATCATGGTTCTAGATGCTTCCTGGATGGTCCGGTTCTTTCTCTCCACTACTCCATTTTGCTGTGGAGTCCTTGGAGCAGATAACTATCTTTTTATCCCATGTTTCTCATAGAATTCTATGAACTCTCCGGATGTGAATTCTCCACCTCTATTAGACCTAAGACACTTTATGTTTAATCCGATTTCATTTTCTACCATAGCCTTGAATATTTTGAATTTCTCAAGAGCTTCAAATTTCTCTTTTAGGAAAGTCACCCACATCATCTGGGAATGATCATCAATTAGTAACATGAAATATCTATCACCTTGTAAACTCCTTATTCTTGCCGGTCCACATAGATCAGTATGTACTAAGTCCAACAATCTGGTGGAAGATTGTTCCTTACTTTTTAATGTGACTCTACTCTGCTTACCCAACTGACATTCTTTGCACAAACTGTTAGAAGGTTTCATCAGTCTTGGAAGATCTCTTACAACCTGAGTGTTGTTTATCTTGATGATATTATCAAAATTCACATGAGACATTCTCCTATGCCACAACCAACTCTGATCAATTTGAACAAATAAACAACTTTTGCCAATACCAACCAAGTGGAAGATGTTACCTTTTGTTTGGGCACCGGATGCAACCTCTGTTCCAGAACTTTCAAAGATCTTACATTTTCCATTTTTGAATCAGAGATCATAGCCTTTGTCCACCAACTAACCAACACTGAGAAGATTGTGCTTCAGACCTTCAACATATAGTACATCACTGGTTTTGTTCTTTCCATCAAAAGAAATAGTTCCTCTACCTTTGATTCTGCCAACAGAATTATCACCAAATTTTACAACTCCTCCTTCATATCTTTCCAAATCTATGAACTTATTTTTTTCACCATTCATATGGTGGGAGCATCCACTGTCAATTATCCAATCATCCTTTTCTTCAACTTGGGCAGCCAGAGCTCTTTCTATCATTTTATGATTGACAGATTCAGAGGGCATTGGATCTTCTTCCTTGATAGCAATAAACACTCAGTCACTTTTGGATTTGTTTCCTATCTCTGATTCATCATTTGTTACTCCATCATCATCATCTTCATGAACATAGTAACATTTCTTTTGAAATCTTGATCTATTTGGATTTGTCCTTGAAAATCTTTCTAGACACCTTGAGGCAAAATGACCGATCTTGTTGCAGTTGATACATTTGAAAGGCAATTTTCCTTCATACTTACCAAATCCTGTTGGTAGTCTTTTTGCAATAAGGGCTTCAATTTGAGCAGCTTCTACTTCATCTTCTTATAGGTATTTTCTTGCTTTTTCATACCATGATAGTTTCTTTGAGGAGTTTTCTCCTAAATCATACCTTTGTTTGCCTTTTACAGAGGCACTAGCTTTGAATGCAGATTCAATCTTGGGGGGGCATCTCCAAACTTAGCTAATTCAAATGTAGCTAATTTACCAACCAATTGATCTCTTGTGATATTTGATAAGGATCTGAATTCTTCAATAGCAGTAACCTTGTGTTTGTAAGCAGGAGGTAGGGATCTGAGAACTTTGGCAACAATCTCATCTTCATCCAAGATTCCACCTGCACACCTAATGCCACAAACAAGCTCATTTACTTTTGGCATAAATGTAGTGATATTCTCATCTTCAGGGTTTCAAATTTTCCTTTCAGAATCTATAGCTTGGCACACTTAACATATTTGTCTCCTTCATGCAGAAGTTCCAATTTTTCCCAAATCTCATATACAATTTTTAAATCTATAACATTTGTCAGCTCTGAATTAGATAAAGCACTTAGTAAGGCTTCTTTAGCCCAAAGATTATCTTCAGGATCTTTGATTTCATCTACAGTTGTCAGGCCATTCTTTGGAGGAACATACTTCTTTGAAGTTATGGTCCAATATTGCATTCCCATACATTGCAAGTGACATTCCATGTGGCTTTTCCAAAGAGTGTAATTAGTTCCATCAAACCTCAGACTATCCTTCTTGTAGGAAGACATCCTGGATCTCCTCAAGCAGTTAAGCTCTTTTAGAGGAACTTAGCTCTAATACCAATTGTTGATTTAAGATAGACAACTGAGAGGGGGGGTGAATTAGTTGTCCTAAAACTTTCTTTTCTTTAAACACTTAAATCCTTCTTGTAATTCAATAGTATAATAATAAATCAATCATGGACACACAATACAATAATCCAAGAGTAGAAACACATTAACACATATGACACCAATATTTTAACGTGGAAAACCTGATGAAGGGAAAAAGCATGGGGTGACTAACCCAAGATTGTATTCTCTATTAAAATAATAAGAAGAACAAATGGCACATGCCAATTAAGGCTCACTTCCCAAGCACACTGCTCAAAAGAGGCCCACTGCCTACATGAGACACATTATCTACAGAATAATAAGTATTACATACTTGAACTGAAGATTAGCATCTCCACCATGCTTGAGTCAATTCCATTTAAGCCCAACACTTATGGTCTGCTTTTCACTCTTCTCCTCACTACCACTTCCTCATCTCCACATGGATACTTTGAAATGACTTCACAACTCTTATTTATACAAGACATCGACTTTGGGATAATCATTAAAGTTAGCACAATACATACTTTATTTTATTACAGAGCAAATACATAAATACAACTTGTCTTATTACAAAAGACTTCATGTGAATCACCACACTGTCAGCCACACATATCTAGGACTTCAATCTTCTTTGAGGAACATGCCATGCTTCACAGAACATCTTCAAGATCATTGGCAAGATGTGCAAACCATCTGGTCAGCCATGATTAGGAAGAACATCATCACCCAGAAGTAAACCTTCAATTACGAGATCAATCTTCAATGCGGATCACCAACACGAAATGGATACAATTTAGAGACCTCCACAAGCTTGTCTGAATCACCAAGAACATCCACACCACTTTTGCTTACTGAAATCATTCGCATCTTCATCTGGAACCTCAAGAACACATTCTGTCAACACTGTCATATTAGAATAAATGCTTGCGAACCTTCAGACCACGAACCAATTGAGTTGTCAATTCACATTGGCTTCCTAAATACTCCACCAAATCTGCAAAGCAAGATATTGCATTTTCGGATCTCACCGGACCTATTTGTGTTACTTTGTCACCTCTAAACACCTACCAGAACCAGTTTCACTCAAGTGGCCATAACTTCTTCAAATCTTCATGTGAACCTCTCAAATCTTGACTCGATCATCTTTAGACACATATCTACAAAGCCTTTGATGCACATTCTCTGATCTTCATCTTAGCTGGGATCTTCACTTCATAGAGCTTCACTATCTTCATTGTTCTTGTCTATTTCTGATAGGACTAATTTTCTCAATATCCTCAGCACATAGCTCATTCAACTCTTGACATCAATGCAACAGGAGTATGTTGACATCAATGACAACATCAATTAGGCCCATACTTGCAACACATTAATCCAAGGAAAAGATAGTGTGTAGTGGCATATAAAGAATATCATGCAATGGATGAATGTTAGGAAGACCATAGAGAAAGCAACAGTCACCTCCTTGCAATTCTATAATAGTGTTTTCAAGAAACAAATAGCACCAATCACCAAAGCATGACTGTAAGTCTGTAAAAATAGTCATATAATGTTGTCAATAAAGCCAAAAACCAGCCATGAAAATGACTATCTAAAGAGTTAAAAAAGAAAATAGTCATATAATGTTGTCAAAATCAGTCAAAAATTAGTTATATTATGACTATCTAAAGCACTAAAAATCAGTCATTTAAGAGCAACAAAAAATAGTCTTGTAAGAGAAATAAAAAATAGTCAAGAAGGCAGCCAATAGAGATTTGGAACAACATTTATCACAGTCCTATGGTGCTATGAGGAAGTAGTTTCAAGGTTTGATGAGGAGAGGCAATCTAATGACTGTACTATGGCATGAGAAACAATCAACTTTGGACTATCATAGGGAAAACGATAGCTATAGCCACAAGATAAAGAGAAAAGGGGCAGTCAAAAGACATAAGAAATAACACGACAACCATAAAGAGAGGTTACATATTCACAATTAAACAAAGGAGATAACTGTCAGAAATAACCATTCTTAAATATTATCCAGTCCAACAGGCAAAAGGCTCAACCTAGGCAAATAAAAATAGGACAAATATCTACCACTTTTGTTGTGAATGAGGTGTAAAATTGCTAGTGAGTCCTTGATCATTGAAATGAATGATATTCAAGAGGAGTGGATGAATAATCATATACAGACCATCATAAAGAGATGATGATTGGCAAATAGAGATAGAATACAAGGATCAAGAGGGCATATAAGAGGATTTTGAACACAGTGTGATTAGTTGGATGGAGATGCAATTAGAAGAAGTAACAAAGGTGACAAAGTGAGTAACCCAAAGGACCTTCACATGAGAGAAAGGAAGATAACAAACGTAACTTTTCCATCTATTTTATCATAGCAAGAGCATTTGATATAGTGTCAACTACACAGTTGGTGGACTAGTAGTTTTTGTTGTTCCAAGGGTAACACTGAAGCCTCTTATGCGAACATTCCCATGTTTTGGTAATACATCAGAGACCCTGGCAATAAGAATGATGCATAATCCTTCTGAGAATTCACACCCATTCCACAGTTATAGATGAAGGTGAGTCCAAGTCATCATCCACATGTAAACACCCTCACATATAAGATGGTCATTAAGGAAAAAAATGGTCCTGCAAGTCTGCAAATAGGAGTGCATATAGAAACATTGAGGATCATGCCAAAATAAATGTCAAAATTAGGCATAATAGACATTTTTTGTTTCTTAAGGGACAACAAAAGAGATCCAGTCAGAGTAGTAATAGTCATAAAAGGACCTGTTATAGGTAGATCAGTCATCTTGACTGTCTTAAAGCATAGCAAACTTCTTAGGCCATCATGATACAAAGGTAAATGAGTTCTTTGGGGTTCAGAGCCATTGAAATCACATTTCCATTGTTAAGAGTTTTCAAAACAAACTTCCCAGGTCTGTCATAAAAAAGTAGAGAAAATTGTGATTCCCTTATGACTGTGCATTCATGTTCTAGATAAATGCCAAGTTGCTACAGTGAAGAGGCAAATGAGGCCAGCTGATAAAGAAGGGGTTTATGGTCTTCTCATTATTTTTTTAGATGAACAGTAATATAGGAATAGAGTCGTAAAGATGCAACACAAAAAATGAAACCCCATTTTGTTATTTTCTAATTCATAGTCTTCATACGAGAAACAAATGCAAAAAGGAAAATATATGAAGCAAGAAAAGCCATACTCAAAAGCCTTTCCACCTTTTGATAGATAGTTTGCCCTTTGAAGACAAGTAAGCATATGTTCTCACATTTTTACCATTATTTTCTCAGAGAAACAACAGATATTCATCAAAGGACAGAGCAACTATAGAGAAAGGTTTTGTTTACCACTGAAAATGAGATAGAAAATGCTTATTATAGATATAGAGACAAGATCTAGTGAAGAAAGAAGTTGTAACGCATCCTTCGCGGTATTGCAAACCCTAGAGGAACATAATGAGAAGTGAAAAAGAGTAGATGAGTGGAGACTCGGGTTTAGAAACCCTTTTTACCCAACGTGATGCCTTAAAAGTTAAACATCGAAGCATTGAAGCTCCTAAAACTTTTTTATCTTTTTATTAGAATTCATTAAAAAAAGGGAAATCAAATCTTCCTGTGGGTAACACTTTAAAGTGTTATATGTCTAGACAACCATCTTGAGCCGGTGAAGTTAGGGAGTTATAAGGTGTTCTTGCTTTTTATTTTTGACTTTTGAGGATTTTTTAAGAACCTTAAGCATCATAAGAGAAAATGAGTAATTTGTGAAATCAGGCACGATCATGACCTTTTAAGGTCTCTTATCTATTACTTAGGATAATTTCATGCATTATGATATACCTTTATGAGTTTTGAAAGAGTTGGAGGTCTAAGTCAAATGGATGAAACCATGTAGCCCCCTTTTCTTTTTTGCATTAGTAAAAGGCAAAAATATATTGTAATTAAGCAAATATTAATGGTAATAATCATAAATTACCTTAATATTTATCCCACAAAACCAAGGAGATAATTGTACAACACCTATTAAGGTAAATCATGCAAAGAGAATTACCCTTAATACTTGTTCAAATAGATTATTTTTGCCCTCAAATCATGCAAGAAAGAGAAAGAGTAGTTGAACTGAGTTTGCAAACTCATGCAGATGGAGTATCTTTTTCTATTTTTGACTTTGAGTCAAATTGGGCTATTTTTGGCAATTTTTGGGTCAAACATCTTATGAGGAGGAGTTTTGAGCTATTTTAGCTCAATTTGGAGTAGTTGTGGACCCTATATTTCAGGTGTTTTCCTCTTGCTCGCCCAACAACTAGGAGTTGCTTTTTCAGACTTTTCATGCATCAGTTGGAGTGCAGTTTGACAACAGTTGACTTCTCTTTGCCTTTTTAAGATAGATTTTTGTATTATAGGAAAAAAGGCTTGTGCTTTTTTCTTAGTTCTTTCTTTTTTCCTTGCCTTTGCACATTGCAGAGAGAGAGATTTAGTATTGTAACTCAGTTTTTATAGGTTTTATGCAGTAGCATCTATTTATTTCAGCAGTTTCATTGTTATTTTGTAGAGTTTTCCTTCTATTATCAATAAAATAAGGTGTTCTTCTATTCATATTTAGGTGCCTTGTCTCTTTTGAGTGATTTGATAAAGATTTATTGTGTTTTATACCAAAACCTTTAAGTTTTTTATCTCATTTATTGAATGCAAGTACACAAACTGTAATTTTACTACAGGTTGTAGATTGTATAAGTCATTTCATGCCTTTTTGTGAAACATTTATGTGGTAAAGATTGTTTAGTTTTAGTTGTATGAATAGATGTGTTGAGGATAGTTGTGAATCAGATTGCAAGTTAGGATATTCAATCATTGGTGCATCACCCCTTAGGATAATTTTTAGTTTAGTTTATCTTATCATTTCTCTATCTCTTTTCCATGAAATACATCAGATCTAAGGGGCATTTAAAAGGAGCTAGCTCTTAGGGAGGTTCGTTCTCATCATAGACAAACCCACAGTCTAGGAATGTTCCCATGTTGTACGGGATTGCCAAGCTTTTAAAGGCTTAGCATTTAGGGTGCAATACTTCATGACAACATCTTTTGGCACACCTGTTGAGACTCTGAACAAAGTTTTAGGCCGCGTAAATATAAGTTTTCTTTGCTGTTTTGGTATGCACAATAGAGTTTCATCCTTTTGAGGTAAAAATAGCATACCTGGTGACTCATTTCTTTGATTTTCAAGTAGATCTAGTGCAGATAGGAGATCTACTGTAGATACCAATCTAGTGTGATAATCTTTAAATCAAAATATTGTTGATATTAGGTGTGTATATCAGTAAGATCTACCTTTGGAGGAAAAATCTTCACACATCTGGTGACTCCGACCTCAAGTCTACTGGTTTCAAGGTGGACAAAGTGCTGGTATGTTCTTAAGTTTTTATAAAAATTAGTCTTGATTATTCTAATTTTTGGGTATTTCAATGAGTTTCCAGCTTATATGAATGTTGAAAAATGTATTTATTTCATGGAGAAAGGTTTCAACATTCTCCATTTCATGAAGAAGCTGTTAGAGTACCCTCTTTCCATCCTTATCAAGCTAATCATGATGCTTGTTTTACACCTAATTCATGTGATTTCCAAAGAAACCAGCATGCACAATATGAATACCTCCCACGCACCCCTACTCAGCCTTCATGGCAGCCTACCTGTGCTCATAACTAGTCCCAAAAAGACTGTTTTGTTCCCAATCAGCATCCTTTTTCTGCTAATCCGCCTCAGTATGATGATAGAATGAGCATTCAGGATATGGCTTTAGATGTACACAAGAATAGCATGAGCATTTAGGATATGGTGTTAGATTTGCAAAATAGTTTGAGGCCATTGATAGATAAAAAGAGTATGACATGCAATAGAAGGAACTCGCTTATCAAGCCTATCTCCAATAGTAGGAGCAACAGTCTTATGAGGCCTTTTGTTATTAGCAAGAGATAGAAAAAAGAGAAAGTATGTAGAAGAATGTCTCAATAGGTAGATTGTTGTTAAGGAGGAACAAATGAGACAACTTCTGGCTCAAGTTTGTACTCTATTACCAGTTGAACCTACTTGTCCTAGCACCATTTCCCTCTTCCCAAGTGGACCTGTTGTGTGGCGAGTAAGTGAAAGCTCAAAAATCCAAGAGGAAGCAAAGTGTGAGATTAGGGAGGCAATGAATGCTATCATTTTGTCTTCTTAGGAAAAAAACTAGACTTGCTGCAAGAGGAGATTTTAGAATTCAAAATCCCAAGTTTCAATTAGGAAAAGTTTTCTGAATCAACAAGTAAGTCTCCTTGTGTTAAGATTCCAAGTTTTAAAGATTCAAGCCTTTTGCAAGAGCCATTATAGGTACAAAATTAGTCTATCATCTGTCAAGAACAACCCACTCAAAAGTCCATTCTTCCTCATGCATGTGCAGAGGACGTTGGTTCATATTTGACAGTAAATCCTTTGCATTTTGATTCATTTGAAAAGTTTTCTAAAGATGTTTATGAGATGAATAAAAACAAAGTACAGAGGTCACGAGGTGAAAGTCTTTAGTTGCAAAGACAGAATGCCCAAGTTCCAATAGAGAAGGAACCACAGGAGGAGGAAGATTCAATTTCTTTGTTTGATCAGTTGCCTGGTTGTGTTGACAGTGATGAGGAGAGAATATAGATGCTCATCTTACCAGTTGATTTGGAGCAGCAATAAGACATTATAGAGAAGAACAGGTTGCTGGTTCATGAAGACAAGAATGAAGGTGAAACCTCAATTCAGATAGAAGAGAAAAAGGGTAGTCCTATTCTGGAGGATAATGAGGTTGCCTTTCATGAAGATGTTTACCAGATTGGACAAGTAATGAAATCAGAACATATGCTTCAAATTGAAGGTCTTAATGTTCCTACAAACATTCAAGAGAGTTGTTATAAGGCTGAAATCAGTCCTCCTATACAAAAAAATAAAGAAGAGCTTGTAGATGACCCCTTTTGGGATAAATTAGAGGTTTTCTATGTGAATTTAGATGTCAAAACATCACCCAAGGAAGAGGAGGTCCATAAACAACAAGAATAACAAATGGAGATGACTGGTTTTTCAAAGATTCTTAATCAACAGGGTGATAAGACAACAGAACATAAAGATCAAACCAACACTATGTGTTTGAGCATGGGTTTGTCAAGAGGTTGTCTTATTCGACATCTAACCCAGTTTGAGAACAACAAAGAAGAGTTATTACCTATCATGTTGGACTCAAGGCATTAAGATGAGTAGAAGAAATAAGAGAGTTAGCTTCTTTAACCACCATAGAACATCTATATTTTCAGTCAAAACAAGTGGGTATGTGTGTTTGTACTCTTTCTTGAAGAGGTATTACATAGATTCATTGAATATCCTATTGATAACTGAGAGGGGGGGGTGAATCAGTTATCCTAATTATTTCTACTTTCTGAACTTTCTTATTAATCATGCAGCATCAATTCAAACAAGTAAACATAACCATGAAATGGAAATACACATAACACAATATTTTTGACGTGGAAACCCTGTTAAGGGAGAAAACCACGGGGTGATTAACCCAACGATTATTCTCTGTTAGAAGAATAAGGAAAAACAAAATGGTACTTGCCAATTAGGGCTCAGTGCCCGAGCACACTGCTCACAAGAGGCACACTGCCTACAAGAGACTCACTGTCTACAAAAGAGTGTTATATAATACTTGAACTGATTAGGAGCATCTACATATGCTGGAGTTTAGTTCTGGTTAGGCTCAGTACACTGATCTGTTGTACTTCATCTTTCCTCTTTTCTTATGCTGCTTTCTTTCACATATCGGACCTTCTTTACTGCTTCTGCTCTGCTCTTCTACTTTTATTCGCACATCACTAACTTGAACAACATTTCTCACAATTAAATCCATCGTGTATATATATCCGCACAAGTGATTTCATCATCTTTCTAGTCGGCACCCGGAATAGTCAATCTTTTCACAAACTCTATTCTGTCGGCTGAATCCTTGCACATCAAGTAATGCAGATCAAGCATATACTTGTAGAAATCATTAATCATGTCAGCGAAACATAATTCATGCCTTCATAACCTTTACCACCATCAGTAACACATCCAGAATAAAGTCTGATGTTCTGCCAGTCAGTTCCTCCTCTGTTCATACTGTCACTCAGGAACCCGGTACTCAAGAATTCATATCTTTTTCCTCATCTATCACCGGAGGCTAAATCCTTGGAATCTATCACTCAAGGTAGTCCTCTTGACTTCCCCAAATCCGCACTTCACCAAGATACTTCCTCTGAGAGATCCGGACCTATCTGTCGGACCTTACTGACTACTCTGTTCTTGTTTACCGGACCACAACATTCTTCACTCTGACTTCCGGTAGAGACATACCATGTCCTGTGGATGTGTGGGATGAACTTTGTTGCCATCAATGACAACAACCATGAATCTATATAGTGTCTCTTGCCAACAATCTCCCCCTTTGGCATTGATGGCAACACTTAGTGAAAAATGACTAAGTGTTTACACTATGGTCCCCCTTGGTTGATGCTCTATTTTTATATACATTTTCTGGAACTCCCCCTTAGTTGGATTCCTCATTTTTCACTGCTCCTTACTCCCCCTTTGACATCAATGGCAAAGGGTATGGTCCGCACACTAAAATTTCCAAAAATAGTGTATGCATACCCGCATAAGTATATATACAAGTTGTACTTACATATACTTAAGTATGTCTGCAAAAGTATTCTTCAACTGTACAACTTTTATAACCCAACTCTGCTTCATCCTGTCCAAAATTGAGATGTGGCGACTCAACAGGAATGCAAACATATCTGCCCTTTTTAGATCTGTCAGATCATTGGTCTGGGCTATGATTTGGGCTTCTTTTATGGCCTCATGCATGGCCTCTAACTTAGGGACAATTAACCCCCTACGCTCACTCAACCTGCTTATTCTATTTTTTCTTTCCTTCTCCAACTTCTTTATTTCACTCAAGACTACGATAGTCTGACATTCTTGATTTATTATAGAGGAAGAGAGAGGATCAAAATTCTTTGATAGGTTTGATAGTTTATCCTCCTGTTCTTTTATTTTCTTCTCAATGTCCAGTGTTACTTTGGACCATGATAAACAAAATTTATACATTTCTCCTCCATCTTTAAGAGCATTTTCTAGGCTCTTTATTCCTGTATTCATATTTCTCCTGTCATTAATTATCAACCCTTGAACCTCTGAAAATCTCTTATCAGAGAACTCTTTCCAGACCCTCACCTCAGCTGACTTCTCAAGGGACTCAAAATGAGTGCAGACAGAATTAATAAGAGACTTGAGATTACCGGATGAAGAAGCTGAGAAGTCATTCTAAAAGGATGACATAATCTTTTCTAGCACTCCGGATGCAGCTGCTATAAGCTCACAGTCTTCCATGTGAGATTTCAGTAGTTTCTCTTTGGCCTTTGCATTTGCAAATGAAGCTATCTTCATTGTTTGTACCGGAGAAAGAGAATCAAAATCAAATGGCCCTTTTAGCAGTTCCGGTTCATCAATCTCCATGCTCTCTTTTGTCAAAAAGTCCTTTACTGATTCTGTAGTGTCTCTTGCCGGAGACAGATTTTTCTTTTCTTCTGCAGTCATTGAACTGTCTTTTGGAGCTTTCTCTCCTTCCACAACCTTTGCACTGATATCTTCTTTTCCCTTCACCTCTGCTTCTTTCTCTTTTACTCTTTCTTCTCCTTTGGATCTGGAGTCAGTAGGGGAAACCGGAGGAGAGATGTTAGTCTATTCTGGAGCAGAGGATTCCAAGTCCTTAGCTATTTCTGCACTGGTATCCATAACGTCTTCTGTTAATTTCTCAGAGAGCTCTTCTGCAATATTTGTGACCAAGGGGTCAGCACCCAAGTCCTCTATGATAGGAAGATTGAATCTTTTGAAGGCTTTTAAGAGAATCTCTTCTATGTTCTTGGCTACCTTGTCGGTCTCACCAAGCATAAGTTGATTCATCCTTGCTTTGCTCCTGAACTCATCCTTGCAATCTTTGAATACCATATTCATTGTCTTGGGATCGATTGAAGGATACAGCTGAATAGCTATCTGTTCCCAGATCTCAAGGTCTTTTCCCATGGCATTGGTCTTTCTCATTTCTAACTCCTTTTCTAGGCTCTTAGGAATAAGAGATATAATTTCAATGAAGGCCTTATTGTATATGTTCAGATACTTGACTGTAGCTTCCTGCAGGATCTTTTGGTCAGCCTCATTGTAATCATCATAGAATTCGGCCATTAGTTGAAGGTTTCCATCCACAGTGACTAATTTGATTACACTTTCTAAAGATAGGGTGGGCTTTTCAACAAATTCCTCTGCCATTTCTTCCTTGTCTTGACCTGTGGAAGGTTTACCGGATCCTTTCTTCTTCTGCTTCTTTATTTCCTTTATCCCCTCATCTGATTCAGTTTCCTCTTCATCTCTTTGACTTGCATAAGCCCTTGTGGCTTTTGTCTTTGATCTTTTCTCTCCTTTGCAGGATGCTTGGACTTCTGGTTTTGAGCTTTTAGTAGGGACAGGTGCTGATCTCTTTGATGATTTGGTCCGGGTGGAAGTTTCCACCGGAGCACTTTCCTCACTTTTCTTCTCTGCCTCTTTCTTCTCTTCCTCAACCTTTTGCCTCGTTTCCCTATTGGCATCAAGTGCCTCCTTTGAGATGCCAAGGCCTTTGGCAACATTTTGTACTTCTTTTCCCACCTTCCTCTTGATCTCTGGTTCTCTGAGTTCCACATGAATCTTTACACTCACCTCCTCAAAGGTTCCAAACCTTTCTGCCTTTGGATCCTTTGGCTGACTTAGCATGTGTTGAACATGCAACTCCACAATTTGTTCATCAACTTCATACCCCATGGGCATGATCCATACAGTTCTTGGTTCTACTGCCTCCATTAGACACTGATCAGTCTCTACCATAAAACAAACTATGTCTTTGTATTTCTCAACAAGAGACTGGGGAATCTTTTCTCTTGCTTGCATCATGTTCTGAAAGTTCTTGAAGTATCCCCACAGAGCTATATTTTGTGCTTTGTTACCACCAAGTCCGTGCAAATAATCTCTGATTTAGATAGCTACTGGCCTATCACTCTCCCATACCCAACCACTAGATCCAGGAAGCTCATTCATAAAGTAGAAAAATAAGCACAATATTAATCCACCATACTTGAATGAATTCTTTTTATCTTTCTTTATTTTCTGTAGATTCTCCAAGAGTTGGTTCAAGAGAAGCTGACAAAGATCATAGTCTACATCCTTTCTTAACATTTCATAAGCGGTGTAGATGGCAGTTCCAGGTACAGAGTTTTCCCTGCTAGAATGATATATTTTATATCCAATGATCATGGAGGCAAACTTGACATCTGGATCAGAGATGTCATCTACTGTCATTGCTCTTTTGTCAAACTTGGATCTAGTAGCCTCACTCACTGTTTGATTCTTGACAGATTTAAGAACAAGAATCCCACTGGATGAGTGTAATCTGGTAACTGCCCTGATGGCATCTTTTGTGATTTTGAACGGTCCATTTAACCACATGAAGTTGTCATGTATTCTGCTCAAAATGTACCTGACCCATTCATCCTCTGTAAAATAGGGGAAATGTATGTATTGTGCAAAGTGCTTGTTCCGGAGGCCCTTGTATTAGGGTTTGAGCTCAAATGAATCATCTAACAGTTGTTTGTGATAGATATCTCTTAGTTTGAATTCCCCAAACTCTTCAACATTTGCGTGTATGTAAACCCTAATATCTTCGGTGTGCAAAACACCATGCAGAACACTGGAAAATGCACCTAGGGGATCTACCTCTAAGGATTTGTATGGATGTTTCTTAAATGTGGTGTGAGGTCTATCAGAAATCTTTACTATATTTAGAGTAGCCATCATCAAAAGATTTGCAGTGAGATATTGAAAATGGAAAATACCTTTTGCACCTTTCGGTTTCACGGAGTTGGTCGAATTGATTTCTGGATGTAATGACTTCTGCAAATGATC
Source organism: Cunninghamia lanceolata (assembly GCA_027924645.1). Classification (NCBI taxonomy): domain Eukaryota; kingdom Viridiplantae; phylum Streptophyta; class Pinopsida; order Cupressales; family Cupressaceae; genus Cunninghamia; species Cunninghamia lanceolata. Next base: position 10,161,153 of record BSBN01000937.1, on the reverse strand, counting down.
TTCGATGGACCTGAGGAATTTTGTTGCAGAGCTCCACTTTTTGTTTCTTCTTGAATGCAGAATGAATAAGTGGTTAATGAGAAAACCCTTATATTGCCCCGCAAACCCTAATATTAGGTTGCAATAAATGCTCGACCTACATTATTCTGGTTTGCCTTATTTGGATGACTTGAAGAACCGAATCAACCCTGATCTTTAAACATCTTGCAGATCTTCCAAATCTTAACCACAGTTTGTTTAGATGCTCCCCTTATGAATCCTTCAATCCACAGCTCTTCTTGTGCCAGTTCCGGTACCAATTGACTAGCTGGGGGAACAAGGTTTTCTTTGTGTCTCCTCCTGAGCCAGAGCTCACCTTTTAGTTTCTAGAAGGAATATCAGCACCAGAGTCTGGTGTGGATCCCACCTCTACATTCTCTGTACTTTTATTCACCCAAATCTTGTTCATCTCACTTTTAATTTCATCCGCATTCACCTTTTGTTTACCCTTATCTTGATTCTGATGATGATATACTGGACCCTTTTTGTCCTGATTCTTGCTTCTACAAAATTTTGCTATATGACCGGATCTATTGCAAATTTGGCAAACAACATTTCTCTGCATATTTGATTGGTATCTTCTTGATCTGCATTGATTAGCCATATGACCTATTTTATTACATGCAAAGCATCTACCATTGAATGATTTGTTCATTTGCATATTTCTGCATTCATGAGATTTGTGACCATACCTTTTGCAGTTAAAGCACTGTTCGGTGAAGGATGAATTAGTCTTGTATACACCTAAAATTGGCTCGAGTCGAATTAAGTAAATATTTTAATATTTATCTTAATTCTAATTTTCTTCTATCAATTAAATAAATATTACAAATTTATTTAATTAGCTCATTATCCCATAATTAAATAAAGTCATTTTATTTAATTAAATTTCCTAAAATTCTTCTTATATCTCACATCAATTAAATTCCCTAAATTCTTCTAAAGGTCCAAAGTCCAAAATCCACCTCACCAAATCCACCTCACCAATCCACCTCATCAATCCACATCATCTCTTCCACCTCACCATGTTGCACATATAATTAAATATTCTTAATATTTAATTAGCTAATATCCTCCATTTTTCAAAATAAATCTTTAAATCAATTATCCTCCACCAAATTGAATTTTTAATTCAATGTTCCCCATTAACCTCCACCAAATTAAATTTTTAATTCAATGTTCCCCATTATCCTCCACTCTGAATTTTTAATTCAAATGTCATAACCCATTGTCCCCCACTTTGAATTTTTAATTCAAATGTCATAACCCATTGTCCCCCACTCTGAATTTTTAATTCAAATGTCATAACCCATTGTCCCCCACTCTAAATTTTTAATTCATTCCTTATGAATTAAAGATTCACAAATAATGAGGGCCATTGATCTCATCATTGGATCCTCACCCTTCATTCTATTTTCAGAAATTCTATAAATAGAACCCTCTCCTAAGCCATTTGAGAGGATTCATTATTGCATCAAATCTATACTCAAAATTCTCACACCATTCCACTCTCTAACTATCCTCCATTATTGTGTATTGAAGCTCATCTTCAATCACACAAGGTATCAATAGCCATTCTTCCTTTGGCATCTTCAAACAAACAAGCAAGTCAAAAGAGCTTCTGAGGGCTTCAATCAAGATCAAAGCAAGATAGGCAACAATGGAAAAAGATAGGTAAATGGGTTTTGTAAGTATTTCTACTTGTTTGGTTTGATTCTCCATTTGCTTTCACCTTCCATTGATGTTTGGGTTATGTTTTCGTTTATTTTGAACTAACACATTTATTCCCCCTCACATTTTGGCGCCCACCGTGGGGCTCATGCCCCTCTACTAATAAAAAAAAAACAAGTGTTTTAGTTGCAGGTTCCCGCAGGTTTTTTTTTTTGCAGGTCCGTGCAGGAGAAAAAAGGTGAAGAACAGGTTTTCGGCAACAGTTTTGTGCATTCATATTCCTTGGTTGCGCATTCGTCTTCCGCAGCTGTGCATATGACTAATTTGCACATTTAACCTCTATAGTTACGCATTCACCTTCTGCAGTTGTGCATACGCCCATTCTATGCATTCACACTCCAAAGTTGTACATTTGTCCTCTGCAGCTGTGCATACGTCCATTTTGCGCATTCAAACTCCAAAGTTGCGCATTTGTCCTCCTCTGCTGCGCGTACGTCTATTCTGCGCATTTAACCTTTGCAGTTGTGCATTCACCTTCCGCAGTTGCGCATCCAATCGTGACTGCAGAAAATAAACCTAATTTGCCCATATACTCTGTATTGTTGCGCATACGTCCGATTTGTGCATTCATTCTGTTAGGTTGCGCATTTGTACTCTATTTTTGCACATATACTAATCTTGCGCATATACCTTGTAAGATTGCGCATTCATCCTCTGTGTTTACGCATTCATTTAACAGTCGCATACACTCCCTGTTTCTGCGCATTCAGGCTACAGTGTTGCACATCTATTTCCTGCTTTGCTGTTGTATGGTTTTTGATCTATGCGTGTTGAGCTAACATCAGTTTTGTAGGAGTAGTGGCTAGATTAGTTCATCTAGTTATTTTGCTTAGATCATTTACCCTAACTAGGGGAGAAGTAATCAAATGCATTTCATGACAAAACTACACATAGTCCCTAATCAGGAAGGAAGTAATTGGACTAAACTTGCTATCTTGCATTGTGGATTTACTTTCTAGTTTAATCACTGCTATCTTCTACAAACGGGAAATGAACAATGCTATGATTAACCACTTTCAAAGTTAACAAATGGGAATGAACAATGCTATGATTAATCACTTTCAAAGTTAACAACCGGGAAATGAACATTGCTATGATTAATCACTTTTCAAGTTAACTATCGTGTGAGTGCACAAATTAGTTAGCCCATGTTTTTGGTATTTTAACTAGGTTGGATTTACCATTGTTCTTTGTGCTTGTGAATGACAGTAGGCTTATGCTCTCCCCTTAACTGGGTGATCAAAGTGTCAGACTTGTCATTCTTTTTGTCAAACCTTTAGGGGAGCCTACCCTTAGATGCACGCTTGTCCAAGTGGGAATGACCCTGAGTGGTAACAGGCTAAAGCCAAGCCCTACCAGGCCACTTAAAATAAATTGTGCTTGGGGTGAAAACCTCAAGCAACGAGTGCTAATGTGTTACACCGACGGCCAACCTCCCCCAAAACCCTCATAGGCGCAACCCTGTGAGGCTGGGAGACTCCATAACAGAGAGTAGTGCTGCCGCATGTGTAACCACTTGAACGGTTGCCCTAATTAAGAACCAAAAGTATAGCAAACCAAAAACCCCTATTTGTTGATGCAAAGGGCGGAGCTCTTGAAGTGGCCTCGATTCAAGTGACTTTAAGTAGAGGTAGCAGGGACAATCCTAAGGTTTGGTGTGGGTACGAGCCTAAGGAAACCTGGATCTGGTATGCGTGAGAAGTGAGTGTCGTGGAGGGGAGCCGGTGCGACCAGATCCTGGAGCTACACACTTTTAGTGGCACAGCTAGAGGATTCAACAAATATTGCCTCATCCAGCCTAGGTTGTACTTGTCTTTTGAGTCAAAAAGTCCAAAAAAACACAAAAAAATATATATAAAGATAAAAATCATGAAAAACATTTATGTGTGTGTTGTGTTTTTTTGCCATAATTGAACATCAACTTCATCAGAAATACCAAAATTTCCAAACCAAAAACACTGAGAAAATCCTGAAAACGATCAAAAAAAAATTCCAAAAATTAGAGAAAACACAAAAAACAGCCAGAATTGTGCATATATATAGACTTTTTGTGCATTTGAATTGACTTTCTGCGCATTTGTTTGAATTGCGCATTTGAACTCTGTATTTGCACATTTGAAAAAGCTAGTGTTGCGCATACGTGTCGACCTGTTGCGTATATACCTCTTGTTGTTGCGCATTTAAACCTGAGAGCAAAAATCCAGTATCTTCCAAAAGAGAATATGTAAAAATACTTTTCAAAAACCACTCTAAACTTGTTCTAGTTTTTCCAAATCTGATCAAAGACCTTACAAAATCCACCATTTCTCTATTTTTCGCACCATAGCTGCTTACTCATCCAAAATTTCACCAAATCTTTTTCCAACAAGATTATAGTCAAATTTTCTTGATCAAAACCAAATCTCAAACAAGACCTAGTGAGCCTCCAAGTATCAAGGATTTACTTATCCTTCTCTATCAGAACTCCACTAGTGGATTGTGCGAAGGCTAGTCAACATCAAGTAACGGATTCCTAACATCCTAGCTTTTGACTATCGCTTTTGTATACCCACCTTGTTTGACACCATCTAGATCTAAGAGGAACCTTGCTAAAACCTTGTTTCATCCTAACACCTTGCTTAAAATCTTCCAATCTCACTTCATTCCATCTCCTTACCACCTTGCATGGTCTTGACAAGATCACAAAAACAAAAATAGTTAGAAATGGCCGAGAGAAGTATTTTTGACAATCCCAACGATGAACCTTCCATGGACGAGATCCTCCACATGTAGCATGACCCAAAATCTCAACGACTACTTGAAGGGGTGCTTGCCCAAGACCCATCAAAATTCTTTTTATATCTAGCAAGTATAGGAGCCAAACTCCCTAAGGATTACGACGTGGAAGCTCTCAAAGAAGCTGAAGAAGAGAGAATCCCTGAAGGAAGTAGACAAGGTGAAATACCCGCAGAAAAGAGCAAAACAACAATCGACTCCTTAGATGCCCTAAGCCTAGTACACCAAAAAGTCGAAGCTCTCAAACAATAAATTTTAGACATGCAAGTAGGAACATCGACCAAAAACTACACCCTAGAGGATATTTCACTGTATCCTTTTGATAGGTCCTTAATCATGATTCCCTTCCCCTCAAGATTTGAGGTGCCTAAATTTGATAAGTATCAAGGGAAGGGCGATCCAAGAGATCATATCAAAGAGTTCAATGCTGCCTATCTAGAGGTCGCACATAATGACACTTACCTTATGTGACTATTTCCATAGAGCTTGGGAGGACAAGCCATGGATTGGTTCTCTAGACTGCCACCTGGTATTAAGACATACAATGCACTTGTCAACCAATTTGTCACCCACTTCTCATACAATATTGAAAACGACATCTCAATATTGGATCTCTGTAACACCAAACAGAAAGGAGGAGAATCTTTTGCTGCCTTCTTACAGAGATGGAGACAATTGGCAAGCAAGTGCCCACACCAAATACATGCTAGAGATGTTTGTCCACAATCTGCAAACGGACTTAAGTTATCAGATCCAAATCCAATGTCCTACATCTTTTATCAAGGTCATTGAAATGGGTCTCATCATAGAGAAAGCTCTCATCATGAAGGGCCAAATCAAAATCTACAAAGACTCTCCCAATACCAACACCAACAACGACAAACCTAGATTCTGGACAAAAAACAAGAACGTTGTGAACGACGGGGTGGTGGATGCCAAAAATGCGGCAACTAGACAACCAATTTTCAACCTATCAAATGACCCCCTGCAAAACAAACCAAGAAATACCGAATCTAGGTTAGGCAACTTTCGTCCTAGAAGAAAGTTCACACCTTTGGATGATACATTAGAAACTGCCTTGCAGAAGCTAATCACCGACAATCTCATAACACTTCCCTCTGCACGAGAATACGAACCAAAGGTCAAACCCCATTGGTGGAATGACAATGACTTTTGTGGATACCACCAAAATAGGGAGCACAAGACCAACAATTGCATCGCACTCAAACACATAGTCCAAGACTTAATAGATCAAAACAAGATATTTGTTAAAGGACATACCTCAAACAGCGATCATCAGGCATTCAAGGATCCTCTTCCTAACTACGAGCAAGGAGGTCCTTCCAACATAAATAACCGTTGCTCTAACAACGCAAATTGCATGAATATCGGATATGACTACGTTGTTAACCATATCTATGAAAGTGACTCACACATTCGTATGATCACTATCAACAAAAATCTAGACTGCAATGTTACTACCCGTAGTAACAGAGTTACCCTTAGAGGAGCTTCCGCTCCTCCATCAAGTCAATACAGTATCGTGGATCAACTCCACAAGACACTGGCACACATCTCCATGCTAGAACTTCTGCGTCTGTCTCCTTCTTATAGGGCAATACTTGACAAAGCCTTAGCGGAAGCCTCTATTCCCACGAACCTAGCTGAGGAGCAATTCCAAAACATGGTCGGTAACATCACCTCACCACACTCCGTATCATTCACTGAGAGGGATGATATGGCCATCACTCAACCCCATAATGCCTCCCTTCACATTGAAGCTTTCATACACAAGCATAAGATCAAAAGGGTCCTAATCGATGGAGGGGCTAGTTTGAATATCTGCACGTTGAAGCTAGTCCTTACATTGGGGTTTTCGGAGAAAGCTATAGATCCGAAAAGAAAAATCACCATAAAAGCCTATGATGAGGAAGAAAGAACGTCTAAAGGGATTGTTACCTTACCGATCAGAGTGGGCCCCGTAGTGAAAGATGTGGCTTGTCAAGTCCTTGACATGGAGTTAGCATACAACATTCTTCTGGGACAACCATGGATACACGCTTTGAAAGCAGTACCTTCTACATACCATCAATGCATCAAGTTCATGCATGAAGGACAAGAGATCACCATCCCTGGTGATCCTAACCCCTATCAGTACTGCAACTCCATTCAGTCCAAACCAGACGTTGTAATCCCTAACAACCGTGCTTCTGCATCCTCATCATCTCATGTTGACCTAGCTACACTGGCTTCTTCTTTAGGGGCACCTCCACCTAAACTCCAACTCAAAGATAGAGGTTTGGGTGAATACATGGTATCTCAATCCCTCTATCTAGTACAACTACCTCTATCTCCCAGATCCTATGGGAGACCTAGCCCAAAAACACCTAAAGAAGAGAAGCCTACCAAGGGACCATTTGTAAAATGGGGAAGCCTAGAAGATGAGAGTGACAAAAAAGATGTCCTACAGTGGCTATACAAGGATGAAGCTAGCTCCTCAACGCAACAGGACCATCCTACTATACCAACAGAATAGTACGGGCAAGGCTACCAAATACTACAGAAAATGGGATATGAAGGACATGGTCCACTTGGATCAAGAAGGGATGGCATCACTGAACCCATCCAACCTCATACCTTAACAGCCTGAGACACTACAAGGCTAGGCTACACTGGAGCACCAAGAAATAACAAAAATAAGGAAAAACAAATAGAAGTAGCCACTAACAATATGGTTGAACAGATTCAGAGGATGCAACTGGGGAGTGACATAGATTCTAATGAGTACGAATGGGATAGCCTCTCTGAGCTATCTTGTGACGAGAAGGATATTGACGTTGTCCACGAGTATGACCCAACCCCTGCGAGTGAGATACAAAGTCTAAGAGCTAGACTGCTAGAGTCTGTTTCGCATAATGACAATAGTGACAATCACGAGGACGGAATGATACCTCCCTCGGCAGATCCCCTACTAGTGAGTACCATCGCAGACTTTGTCCATTCCCTCAACAATTCTGTCCTTACTATCAACTCTGTTGAATCCAACCAACCTCATGACCCATTGCCTCTCGTACACCCTGAACTTATAGACTGGGACCTCGAAGGCACCACCCCTAAGCTTGACACCTTTGAAAATGACGATGCCATCATAGATTTTCTTGAGCTTAGGGATCATCTACCCGCAGGAGACCACAGAGCTGGCTATGCTATTGAACTTAATGAGAAGGCCTATTTTGGAGAGAGAGCCAAGCCTTTCAGTCACAAAAACATCCAAATAAAAGAACGATCCAATGGTGAAAACCGCTCTGCGACAGTGTTAGATCATCAAAATAGTAAAAATAAAGATGCATCCAATGGTGAAAACCTCTCTGAGGTGCCAAAGGATGGAAGGCTTGACTCTCTCCCCAATCTTACACATTAGGAAAGATCGTCAATCTTGATAGAACCAGCAGAAGCAGTAAATGTCAACACAGGTGATAATCCCAGAATGGTCCACATGGCAAAGGCTCTAACAGAGCATGAAAAACTAGCATTCACAGATTTCTTTAGAAGAAAACAGATCAACTTTGCATGGACATATGCCGACATGCCAGGGCTTGATCCAAATCTCATCATGCATCACTTATCTTTAGCTCCAGGAGCTAAGCCTGTTAAACAAAAGCTCATAAAGATGCATCCGCAGGTGGCTCTCATGGTGAAGGAAGAACTAAAGAAACTACTAGATGTCGGGTTTATCAAACCCATAGACTATCCTGAATGGGTTTCCAACATCATACCAGTGGCTAAACCAGATGGCAGGGTCAGGATATGTAGTGACTTCAGGACCTAAACAAAGCTTGTCCGAAGGATGACTTCCCCTTGCCCAACATCGACATGATTGTAGATCTAATGGCAGGTCATACCATGCTATCGCTCATGGACGGTTTCTTAGGATATAACCAGATAAAGATTGCACCAGAAGACCAACATAAAACTACATTTACATGTCCTTGGGGCACCTACTATTGGTGTGTTATGCCATTCGGTCTAAAAAATGCTGGGGCCACATACCAAAGAGCCATGACAACGATCTTCCATGATATGATGCACACTATCATGGAAGACTACGTCGATGACATTCTAGCAAAGTCTCTCACAAGAGAAGGGCATCTAGCAGTACTAGACAAGATCTTTAACAGACTGGAACAGTTCAATGTGCGACTTAATCCAAAAAAGTGTGTGTTTAGGGTTACATCAGGAAAACTACTGGGCTACATAGTATCTGCAAATGGTATCAAAGTTGATCCCACTAAGGTGAAGGCCATAATGGAGATGCCACCTCCTAAAAATTTGACTCAATTGAGGTCCCTACAGGGCAAACTACAGTCTATCAGACAGTTCATTTCCCAACTGGCAGATAAGTGCCACCCATTCTCTCATCTACTGCACAAAAATGTATCCTTCAAATGGAACGAGTCATGCGAGTAGGGTTTTCAACAGCTAAAAGACTACCTAATGAAGGCCACCAGTATTAATGCCACCAATTCAGGGCAGGCCTCTATTACTATATATCTCAGCTACACCAACAGCTCTGGGAGCTCTCCTGGCTCAACACAACTATGAGGGAAAAGAATAGGCTATCTACTAAATTAGTCGAACACTCGTCAGATACGAGTTACAATACACACCAATAGAAAGAGCATGCCTAGCTGTTGTATTTGCCTCGCAAAAATGGAGACACTACATGCTGTCACACTCTGTTAAACTAGTGGCAAAGATTGACCCACTGAAATACTTACTCAACAAGGTGGCCTTAACAGGTAGATTATCAAAATGGGTCATGCTTCTCAGTGAGTTTGACATAGAATATGTGGATAGAAAAGCAATAAAAGGACAAGTGCTTGCGGATCAACTAGCAGAGGCACCATTAACAGATAACAATCCCCTAAGCACTGAATTTCCAGATGAGTATATCTTCCACGTCAACATAGCAAATTGGAAAATGTACTTTGATGGCTCCTACACTCAGCATGGATTAGGGGCAGGTATCTTATTGATCGCACCTAATGGTGACACGATTCCAAAGTCATACAGATTAATGTTTCCTTACACTAACAATGTAGCAGAGTACGAGGCCCTGGTCATTAGCATCAAGCTAGCAGTTGAGTGGAACATCAAAGAACTTCAAGTCTATGGTGACTCACAACTGGTCATCAACCAAGTAAATGACAACTACCGAATGAAGGATGAGAAACTGATTCCTTATAAACGCATGGTAGATGACTTCAAGGAGTATTTCGCCACGATATCATTTGAACAGATACCAAGGATCGAGAATAAAGCCACAGATGCCATGGCTACAATCGCATCTCTTCTCGACATTCTAGGCAATCAGACATGATATGAGTTATTAGTAGAGCCAGTCTCTTGTCCTGCGTATGATACCCCCAAGTCCCATATCATATGCCACATCATAGGAACCGATTCCCCTCTCTATGGTAAAATATTTGCCTATCTAAAAGAGAATACACTCCCACCCGACCTCTCCCGGAACTAGAAAAGAACCTTCATCCAGTAGGCATCCCGGTATGCCATCATCGCTAACACCCTGTATCACCGAGGTCTCGATGGTACTCTCCTTAGGTGTCTAGATAGAGAGGAATATCAAACTGCTCTGAGTGAGATACACGACGGTATCTGTGGGACCCATTCTAGTGGCTCTACTCTAGCCAAGAAACTCATACACATGGGATACTATTGGCCAACAATGGAACAAGACTCCTATCAGTTTGTAAAGAAATGCACAAAGTGTCAAATCCATGGGAACCTGATACATGCGCCATCACAAGAGCTTCAGTCATTGATGACTCCTTGGCCTTTCTATCAATGGGGACTCGACTTAGTGGGCAAGATCCACCCTCCTTCCTCCAGTGGCCATAAATTCATTATCACTACCACAGAGTATTTCACGAAGTGGATTGAAGCCATGCCTCTTGCCAACATCATAGGCAAACAGATTGCCTCGTTCATCCTAAACTATATCATTTGTCGTTATGGTGTCCCTTCATCAATTATCACAGATAATGGACGACCTTTCAAAAACCAAGATGTCAGGGAACTATGCAACAAATTCCATATCCAGCACCGCTTCTCAACTCCTTACTACCCACAAGGTAATGGCCAAGCTGAGGCATCTAATAAAACCATTCTGAAAATCCTAAAAAAGACTGTCAATGATGCTGGCCATGACTGGCATGTCCAACTGAATCCCGCGTTGTGGGCCTACCGCACAAGCATCTGCACACCCACAGGTGCAACCCCATACTCCCTGGTATATGGATCCAAAGCTATCTTGCCCATTGAAGTCGATATCCCATCACTGAGAGTCTCATTAAAAGGCCTCATAATAGATGAAGAGTACAGAGTAACCAGACTCCAAGAGTTAGAGTTGTTCGAAGAGCGAAGGCAACAGGCCTTTAATCACCTAAAAGCATATTAGTAACGGATGTCCCGAAGCTATAATCACAAGGTAAAACCCTGAGTCTTCCAAGTTGGTGATCTCGTCCTCAGAGAGAACCCCCAGAATCAGCCAGATAGAGAAAATAAAGGAAAGTTTGAACCCAACTGGTTAGGGCCTTATGTCGTCATTGCAGCCTATGGATTGGGGGCATATCAATTGGCCACATCTGAAGGTGAACTCTTTGAGGATCCTGTCAACAGCATGCATCTGCACAAATTCTCTACTTGAAAACCCTGATGTAAGGGAGTCCTGACAAAAATCAAAAAAATTGAAAAAGTGATAAAAAACAGAACAAAAAAATATCAAAAAAATGGAAAAAAAGAATCGATACCATGATGAAAACCTGGCAAAAAGGTGTCATGTGTACTCTTGGCTACGCGTACAAATAAAAGTAAGTGGTGAAAACCTGGTAAACAGGCGCTATCTACAACAAACCACTCCCTCCATCTATGACAACTTCATTTTGACTCTTGTCTCCATCACACCAAACTAGTCCCTCCATGGTCCAATTCCTAAACTACGTCGCCTCTGAGCTATCACGTAGGCAAGGCCATTATCAATGCACCCTCGAGGCTCCATTGTCCCATTAGTCCCATATCTGGTCTTTCTATCCAAGTCCCTACCACTTCTGCAGATCCACCATCACCTAGGTCTTAGGTCCATCAGGATTCACCCTGAACTACGTCGCCTCTGAGCTATCACGTAGGCAAGGCCATTATCAATGCGCCCCTGAGGCTCCGCTGTCCCATTAGTCCCATATCTGGTCTTTCTATCCAAGTCCCTACCACTTCTGCAGATCCACCATCACCTAGGTCTTAGGTCCATCAGGGTTCACCCCGAACTACGTTGCCTCTACGTCGTCACGTAGGCAAGGCCATTTAGCAATGAGCCCCTGAGGCACTAGGTCAGTCCCTTAGGGTCTGTCTCTCCACGTCTATCGTCATCTCACCCATAATAAGTCAATCCTGGTCCAAACTGGGGGCACCTCCTTGACCTAGCTATGGATTTGGGTTCTTGAATGCCATCGTTCTGAAAGGAGATACCAATAAAGGATTGCGATACTTTCACCAGACACCTAGAACAAAGTTCTCGACCCATAACATCAATCGGTCCAAAACAAACACAAAGCAGAACTCCATATCGAAACACTCAAAACAATTCTATCTCAATTATGGCAAAAAGACACATCTAATGCAAGAATGTTTTGTCAACAGGTTTACTTACAAGGTCTTGAATTTTCATCAAATTATGTCTTCCTATGCTACTCAAGGATGCCACCAGCTAGAGATGCTATGATGGGGACATAATTTTTCTTTGTCTGCTGCTTGTGGATTAAACTTTAGTAATGTGACGACTTAGGTCTAAAGACGTGATCGGCAAAAGATCATCGAGGACTCCGAGGTCTAAACATGAAAAAGGGCAATCCTTGTCTGTTGAAATACAAGAAGTACTCAGGTCATCTAGATTCAATTTTGACTAGATGCTTGTATCAACTTGCTATATCAAAATCCAGGCAAGAGATACTCAGGACATCTAGGTCTAATTATACCTAGATGCTTGTACTCTCTTTCCACATTTCAAAAAATGAAAAATACCAAAAAGTGCCCAATGATGAAAGCAAAAGACTTGCAAAGATGACAAATCCATATCCGCATCTGTCTCATATCCACCAACTCCATATCATCCACACAACCATGCACAACCTGCAGTTTATCACACACGAAAGTCAGTCTTTCTCCATGTCTTCTTCTATTCCATTCGTCTATACCATCTTTGTGTCGATTGAGTACATCTGGACATATCAAACACATAGCATATAAGTGCATATCACATCACATGAGATAGTCATTTCGCATGATTACATCATTTGCATTCATAATCATAAGATCAAATTTCCATACATTTTAGATCATCCATATACATTGTGCATCCATACATCATATCAATAGAAAATCAAAAACATAGGTCACATACATATCAAAATGCACAACCACATCCATACACATTAGAATTTGTATAACTCAAAAGCATTCTAAACATCCATCTAGTCTGCATAACATAGACAAATACATCATAACATCCAAGTGCATCCATAGCATATAAAATGTCAAAACACATACATGTAGACCATCAAATAGGTAGATCATTATATAAACATATGTCCAAAAGTACAATATATCAAAATCTTTGTCCACTCTCAGAGCCAAGTCATAAGTGTATACAACATATAAAAACTGGTGATACATGTCTCAGAAAATAAAAAAGTACATATGTGGGCTATCTCAGCCATCTGTCAAAAATGTGCTACAATAGCGATCCAAAAATGGTACAGGCATCTAGGGTATGTCTAACCCTGCTGACGCGGCACACTGCTCCCGGCACTAGCCTCCCCCCTATCCACCCCTGATGGCGGTGGACCCCTCACTGAGCCCACAGACCGAGACCCACCTGCTCTCTGTGCTGCCTCTGACTAGCTCCGAAAGGTCATAGCTCTCTGACACACTGGCATAGCACCGTGATATAACCCCTGGTAATACTGAGTCTGTGCCTGAGCTCTAGTCAGATCACTCTGTAACTGCACTATCTAGGCCTGTGCCTGTTGTACCTGCGCCATCAAGAAGCTAGTGGTCCCTGTAGACACCTAAAAATGTCTCGACCACCAAACTGACTCCCGACATCCCTAAACTTACCAATTCCCTTTCCAACCAATTAATTAAATTTTTATTTAATTAATCACCCCTTTCATTTTCTAAATCCACACCATTTTATCCCCAAAATTGAATTAATTTTATTAATTCAATAGTCCAAACCTTAGCCAAGTGATTTAATAAATATGCAAAATTTATTAAATCAATTCCCCATTTTCCCTAAATCCAATTAATTAGTTAAAACCATATTAACTAATTAATCCAGCCTACTAATTAGCCTAGCCCTACCCTAGACAATTAAATAGCTATTATTTAATTGCCTACTCTAGCCTACCTCATCCTAGCCTAAGGATTAATTAATTAAATCACTAATTAATTAATCTTATCCCCCCTCTAATCCCCATACTAATTTATTCCAGCCACATTAATTAGGTTAATCACCCTAATTAAGAAAGTCAAACCCTCATTAGCACTTCTCTCCACATCCCCCAAATTTAAAATTTAAATAAATCACACATCACATTTACTCCTCTTACACATCCCTTACACATGTCATATCCACTCTTCTCCAAATGAATTTTTAATTCATTTTACCCTTCCCCATGTGAATTTTTAATTCACAAATAATCCATCTCACCCAACCTCATTTATTCACCCCTTTCCCAAAAATGAATAAAAGATTTACTTTTATTCCTAGCCCTCCATCTTCTAAGATCAAATCTAGGCCTTCCACATCACTTTCATCCTCCACCATTGATCTCTCCATTCAATCTCCACCCTTGGATCAAAATCTCTCCAAAAAGTCTATAAATACAACTACTTACAAGTCATTTTCATCATCCAATTCCATGCCAAGTTACCATGCCAAAATCACCTTTGAGTAAATAGTGAGTTGCACAATTGAGAAGCATTTCACATTTGAATCCAAAGTCTAGGGATAATCTTGGTCTTGGGAGCTTCTTTTGGGTGCAAAGGCTCCTTCTTCCCTTGATGGGATTAGGTTGTGTTTTGTAAGGTATAATCTTGTGTTTCATTTGCATTTGATTCTGTGTTTTACCTTATTGCATTTACCTAATCTACATTGGCACGCCCGGTGGGACCCACAAGGTCCAATCTAATCCTTGTTTGTGAGTTTTTGTGTTAGTATCTGACTTTTTGCAGGTTTAGCACTATTCAACCATCGCAGCGGTGCCATCACTAGCGTATTTCAGCGCTATTACTCGTTTAACGCTATTTCTGCGCATTATCTTTTATATACTACCCGTACTCACGTGTCGAGTTTCTTGCTTTTCCTGTTGTTTCTGTGTTATCTGTTCTCTGTTTTGCAGGAAAATCAGGAAGTACAGGGGGAGGTTATGGTGAATTTTTGAAAGAAATGACAAAGAAGCATCCGTTCTCCATTTTGACGCCATCTTTCAGATTAGCGCCATCTGTGTTTTCCCAGACTCTGAAAAAACTGCGCAGTGGCGCCTTCAGTTCTACCAATCGTCGCCATCCTCTGTTTTAACACCTTACATAGGATTTATTAGTGCTATTGTCTATATTAACGCCATTACTTTAATTAGCGCTATATTAGATTGTAATTAGCACCATAAAATAGTTTAGCGCCTTCTTTCGTAAGTCAGGTTGTTCTGTCCGCAGTGGCACCTGTACATGTCTATTTTAGCGCTATTGCAATAATTTTCTTTTCTATTTGTTGCAGGTACTACGGATACTAACAAATCTTTTTGCAGGGTGGTTTGTTGATTAGTTAGATCACATTTTGATTTTGGAAGCTAAAATGAACCTTTTTGCATGTTAGGTCTTAGTCAAAACATTTCAATTTGGTGTTTTAAAAATCAATCCAAACAACTCCTTGTGTGAATTGTGTGTGACTACAACATTTATTTTGGTGCTCTAAAATATACTCTTTTGTGTGCCAACAAACAAACAAATCAAAACACTTCAATTTGGGCTATAAAAAGAACCACAAATTGCATACATCATTGGATAAAAAGAACAACAAACTTGCATTTCCACGCATCTAATCAAGACAATCTAATACTTGTGTGAAGTGTCTTCATGATTGTGTCAAGTAGAGTGAGAAGTGTATGCTCTTCCCTCGCACCCTTTTGGTGATCTTGGGAATCAAAAACTTCTCACAACACTTTGCATTAATCACCCCCCATCTAATCCAAAGATCTAAAATTGAACCATGTTGAGTGTGATATAATCATAGGGAACACGTATGCTCTCCCCTCGCATCTTTGTATGAACTTGGGGATCAAAAGTGTTTTCATGATTGTATTGCTTTTGTAATCTTTAGAGGGCCTGCCACCCCGCTTCGAAAGGTGGGAACGACCCAAGCGGCATCAAGCTAAAGCCAAGCTCTTCCAAGCCGCTATATAAGATAAGGCGTTTGGGACGAAAGTCTCAAGCGACAGGTGTTGTTTAGTTATACCGACAGCCAACCTCCCCATAAACCCTCCAAGGCGCAACCCTTGGAGGCTGGGAGACTCCATAACAGAGAGTAGCGCTGCCGCACGTATAACCACCTGAACGGATGCCCTTACTAAGAGCCATTGTTTAGAAAGCCAAAATCTTTCTATTTGTTGACGCAGAGGGCAAAACCCTTGAAGCGGCCCCAATTCATGCAGTTCTTAGCTGAGGTAGCAGGGACAATCTAAAGGTTTGGAGAGGGTCAAGCCTTATAAGAAACCTGGATCTTGGTATGCGTGAGAAGTGTGTGCAATTGTAAGGAGGAGCCGGTGCTACCAAGATCCTAGAGCTACCCGCTTTGAATAGGCGCAGCTAGGGGATTCAACAAATATTGTCACAATCTCGCCTTAGGTTGTAAAAATGTGCTTATTCTAAACAAAGTCACGTCATTTCACAAATAAAAGTCATTGCTTGTTTTGCGTTCAAATGTGTGTTAAAGTGCTTTGATTTTTCACAAACAAATTGCCAAGAGACAAAACAAATCAGTTTGTCACATCCCAAACACACAGATTCAAAAATTTGCCATCAGAACTCTGTCAAACCCTATTTCAACGCCATATCTGTCTGATTGTAGTGCCATTTCACCCGTGGATTGGTGCTATTTTGAGATTGACATGCCTGAGACGGAACAAATCAGTTTGTCACATCCCAAACACACAGATCCAAAAATTTGCCATCAGAACTCTGTCAAAGCCTGTTTCAGCGCCATATCTGTCTAATTGTAGCGCCATTTCACCCGTGGATTGGTGCTATTTTGAGATTGACGTGCCTGAGACAGAACAAATCAGTTTGTCACATTCCAAATAACCAGATCCAAAGTTTTTGCCTACAGAAAGCTGTTTACCCTGTTTCAGCGCCATATCTGTTTGATTGTAGCGCTATTTCTCTCGTGGATTGGCACTATTATTAGATTGATGTACCTGAGATAGAGACCCATTTTGTTGTGATCTACACCTTCTGCTCTGCCATAATCCATATCCATCTCATAGAAATCTACCAACAGTCCAGCCATTTTCTTCAAAAGTTTTCCAAAATTACACCTTCTATTTGACCTTAGAGGATCAATCATCACCATTGTTGGACCCCTTTGATACGTCATCATCTACCCAAATCCATATCTACCAATCCCCATTCAATCTTTTTGCATATCTCCTTGGACCAAGACAAATCATTTCAAAAAAATCAACATCCAAATCAAAACCTCATCAACAAATCACCAATCAAATCTTGTCATCCTTTTGAGCCAAAGATAGATCTAGATCTTATCATTAACATCACATTTTCCTTGAAAAGTCATTAGTCTACATTTCAAGAAAAAAATAAATCACCTCTCTTTGCGTAAGGTCATTAGTCCACCCCAAACAAAGAAAATCATCATCCTTTTGTGCCAAATCAAAATCTAGATCTTATCCAAAAGGCTCAATTCATCAACAATATCATCCTCATCATCCTAAATCAATCAAAAAATCAAAAACATCACAAATTCCAAATCCCTTTCTCATCATCCATCTTTGGTCCAAAATTTGTGCAAAAACAAAAAATCAACATCATCCATCCATATCACCCTTAGGATATAACCTTTGGAAAAAACATATCAATCTTCACCAAACCCTCTCTTCTACTCCATCTCACTACCATCTTTGGGTCCAACAAAAATCAATCTGATTCTCTAAGGTCTCCATCTCCATTCCACTCCACTCCTCATCACAATCATACGCATATGCCCACCACGAGATCACAACACAAAAAGAATCAAGCAATGGTAGAACAATGGACCTTTGGCATGCCTAACACCAATAATAGCAACATACCCATTTATCAAACATACAATCCACCTACATATTCCTTCATCCCATTTGGCGCCAACGACCCTTTTCACTTCTTACCACAAACACAAACACTAACACCACCACCTCCACAAAATGTCCCCACCATATCCCAACATGACCAAGATGTCTTGAGCTTCACGCAAGATGCCGATAATATGGAACTACTGGATAAAGTCCTAAGATCAGACCCAAAGAGATATCTTGACCATCTTCTCAAGCTTTGTACTCAACTTCCCCCCATTACGACATCATCACAACCATCCACTTCTACAACCATCCCTAACACATCAAACACCCAAGCATCTACATCACATGCCCAACCCACCGTCTCTCAAACGTCAACACCTAACGTATCTACCACATCCACAACCTCAACTGCTACCACATCTACTACCTCCACATCCACTGCCAACATCACCCAACCCGTCATCACCTCTACTACCACAACTACCGTTAACCCTTCCGCTTCAAACACAATGGGCATACAAGGCAACATCACACAAGCAAGTACCTCCACAAGTGTGCCCCCACCAAACCCTCACACCCTTGCTTACCTACAACAACTATTCTCGCAACAATCCCACAACACATCTAACCAATCCAACATCAATCCCATAGGTCAACATAATCCCAATTCCCAAATACCCCCACATATTCTCCAACAACTCTACGCGCACCAAGAACAGCAGGCACTAATCAATCCAAACCCCAATCCGCAACACCAACATCTTAATCAAACCAATCTCCAACATCAAATTCCACCCCACCTCCAATATCTCACCAACCAACAACCCTACACATTCCAACCACAACAACCACAAGATCTCAACACCGCCCTACAAGGCTTAATTCAAAAGGTGGATGACCTACAAACTGGGGGCAAATGCAAATACTATTCTTTTGAGGATATTTGCCCCTACCCATTTGACCGCACATTGTATATGCCCCCTTTCCCTAAAAACTTTGAAACGCCAAAATTTGACAAATACAAGGGAAAGGGAGACCCTAGGGATCACCTTAGAGAATTCTACATTGCTTGCCTCGAAGTCTCTAACAACGACACATATCTTATGAGACTCTTTCCATGAAGCCTTGGTGGCCAAGCCGCTGAATGGTTTGCCCATCTTCCACCTGGAATCCGAACATTTCCCAAGCTTGCGGAGAAGTTTGTCAACCACTTCTCCTACAAATTTGAACATGAGGTGTCTATGACCGACTTTTGTAACACCAAACAAAAGAACAGTGAAGCTTTTGCTTCTTTCCTACAAAGGTGGAGGGGCCTAGCAAGCAAGCTCCCATGGCCTATTCCTGAAAAACAACTCGTCACCATGTTTGTGGCCAATCTCAATCAGGAATTAGGGTTTCACTTACAGATTCTTTGCGCATCTACCTTTGAAGAGGTTATTCACAAAGGCACCACTATTGAATGAGCCCTCATTGCCAAGGGTTCCATCAAACTTTACGATCCCAAATCCCACAATAACAATAGCAACAACAACAACAACAACCACAAATCCAACACCCCCAATACCAACAACAATACCAACATGCAATCTAATGATAAATCACGCTATTGGGGGAAGAACAAGAATAATTTGAATGACGGCGTCACCGATGTGAAGGCCGTCCAACACATCCAAAACCACACACCGGCACACACATATGCAGCAAACGCAAATAACCAAAGAGGACCAAATAAACCCCGAAAACCCCGTCAAAATTTCACGCCATTAGCAGAACCTATTGAGGACATCCTTGATAGATGTCTCAAGCAAGGAGAAATCACACTCCTGCCTGTTAGACCATGCCAAGACAATGACCTCAAGGCAGCATGGTATAATGAAAATGACTATTGCAAATACCACCGCGTGGCAGGCCATAAAACAGCTGACTGCATGCAATTAAAACATTGTATCCAAGACCTAATAGATCAAAATCTTGTCAACCTCAAGCACAGTGCACAGCCATCACCAAACTCTAATCTTGGAGCTTACAAGGATCCTTTGCCCAATCATAACAAAGCTTCATCGTCCAACCAAGCGTACAATGTCACTCCACCACCCACACACTACGACTCCATTGTCGGCCGCATCGAACCCTCATCCCACTATGTCAACACAATCACCATTCAGGCACAAGCACCCGATTGCGCCGTAACAACCCGTCGAGGCCGTGTCTCAATCCGCACTGCCCCTCCCGCTGAATCAACACCCCCATCCACATCTGATCCCCCCCCACTCGTCCAAACACCCGTCCATTACCCAACACTCGATATAACCTCCTAGACCATCTAGGAAAGACACCTGCGCAAATCTCCATCCTTGAGCTGCTTCGCACATCACCCCGCCACAAGGACATTCTTGACAAGGCCCTTTTGGAAACACAAGTCCCTGCAAACTTGGATGTCAATCAATTTCAAGCCATGGTCGGCCATATTGCGACACCACACCATATCACGTTTTCTGAAAAAGATCTCCCTGCTTCTGAACACCTGCATAATGACGCACTACACATCGAGGTCCGCATTCACAAACACACCATTAAAATAGTCCTAATAGATGGTGGTTCCGGCCTAAATATGTGCACTCTAAAATTGTTAAAACACTTGGGGTACTCAGATGTGGTTGTGGATGCTAGCGAGTGCATAACAATCAAAGGATATGATGACACCGAGAGACTATCCGAGGGCACTATCAAGCTCCCTATTCAAGTGGGACAGAAAATCCTTGAAACCAAATGTCAGGTTCTGGATCTTGACCTCCCCTATAACATTCTACTCGGCCGCCCATGGATCCATGCCATGCAAGCCGTCCCCTCCACTTTCCATCAATGTCTCAAATTCCCCCACAATGGCACCGAAATCACTATTTATGCCGATCCCCGTCCCTTCCAATACTGCAGTTTCCTGGAAGGACACAACCAAACCTTCTGTCCATACAATAAAGCCACCACCCAAACCATCCCAATAGCTTCCACCTCATACATCGACCCCGCTAACATCGCCACCACTTCATCTCAAACACCTTCACCACCTGAGGTCAAGATCAAGCTCAGCGACCAAGGCTGTGGGGAATACAACCTCCACGGCACCTTTTGCGTGGGCCTCTTACCCACTCCTAAGACATTTGGCACTCCGAACACAGAGGCAGCTGATCATCAAATGCAAACCCTCGCCCATCTTTGAGAAAAAACACCTTCTAGATCAGGAAATACTTGAAGATATTTCATCCTGGCTTTACAAGGACGAAGAAACAGAACAAGACATCCCCACCATCCCAACAGACAGCTATGGTAAAGGTTCTGAAATAGTCAAAAGCATGGGTTACAAAGGACAAGGTGGCATTGGCCTTCATGAACAGGGGATTGTAGAACCACTGCAAGCAACAAGAAACCCCTATACTCAAGGGTTAGGGTATGGTCAACCACAACACATCCTTAATACCAGCGAATGTATCTTAGCCAAGTTTGCTCCAGTTTCTCTAGACGTTGACAATATCAATGAAACGGACCTACAAGACTCCTTTAGCGACTTTGCCGATTTCTTCGCCTCCTCCATTTGCACCATCTACTCCGTCACCACTCTCGCCTCATCATCCAATGACCTACCATTAGTATACCCCGACCTCATCGACTGGGACCAACGAGGACCTCCTATTTTTGATATCGCACCTAATGACGAAGCCATTGCTGAAATGATGGGAGTAAGAGACAACTTCCCCTTGGGAGATCACAGAGCTGGATACATCATGGAACTCAATCCGGCTGCCTATTTTGGGGAGACAACCCCTGCTTCTAGTCGCAAAAATACAAAAACAAAAAATGGATCTGATGGTGAAAACTGTTCCACGGCAGTATCAGATCCCAAAATAGTAAAAATAAAAGACATATCTCCTGGTGAAAACCTCCATGAGGCACTAGGGGATGGAAGCATGGACCTCCCTGAGATAGATAAAGTATATCCTGACAGATCACCCATCTTGGTTGAACCAGCGCAGGAAATGAATCTAGGGACAGAGGAAGAGCCGAAAATAACATATAGAGCAGAATCTCTTAGCCTGTTCGAATAGGAAGACTTCTTGGCATTCTTCACACGTAGAAATAGCAACTTTGCATGGACCTAGGCAGACATGTCAGGGCTCGATCCCACCTTGGTTGTTCATCATCTTGCAGTACGTCCTGATGCCAAACCAGTCAAACAGAAGCTTCGAAAGATGAATCCTCAGGTGGCCCTTCTTGTCAAAGCAGAGCTCAAAAAGTTACTAGATGTGGGATTCATATGTCCAATTGATTATCCTAAATGGGTCTCAAATCTAGTACCTATTGTTAAACTAGATGGCAGAATCCGCTGTTGCACTAACTTCAGAGACCTCAACAAGGCCTGCCCGAAATATGACTTCCCCCTTCCTAACATTGACATGATCGTGGATCTTACCGCAGGGCACGAGATGCTATCTCTCATGGATGGCTTTTCAGGATACAATCAAATCAAAATTGCTGAAGAAGATCAGCACAAGACATCCTTTATATGCCCATGGGGGACATACTGTTGGGTAGTAACGCCGTTCGGCCTAAAGAATGCAGGAGCTACTTATCAAAGAGCAATGACCGTCATCTTCCACGATCTCTTTCACCACATCATGGAAGACTACGTTGATGACTTACTCGGCAAATCAAAGACCAGAGAAGAACACTTAGACGTGCTAGCCAATATCTTTGACAGGCTAGAGCAATACAATGTTCGTCTAAATCCAAAAAAGTGTCTTTGGTGTCACTTCAGGTTAATTGTTGGGATACATAGTCTCCAGACAAGGAATCGAGGTGGATCCGGCAAAAGTCAAAGCTATTACTGAAATGCCACCTCCTAAAAACTTGAAACAACTGAGAAGTCTGCAGGGTAAACTACAATCTATTCGCCGATTCATTGCTCAACTAGCTGACAAATGCCAACCATTCCAACATCTCCTCAGGAAAGATATAGCTTTCGCCTGGACTACTCAGTGTCAGGATGCCTTTGACCAACTAAAAGCATATTTGGCTAATCCCCCTGTTCTATCTCCACCAAGACCAGGAGAGCCCCTCCTCTTGTATATCTCCGCGACAGACACAGCAATTGGGGCTTTGTTAGCACAACATGATGAGCATGGGAAAGAAAGAGCCATCTACTACATCAGCCGCACCTTGATTTCCTATGAGCTTAACTACACACAAATTGAACGAGCATGTCTCACCCTTGTCTTCACATCCCAAAAGTTAAGACATTATATGCTCAATCACAAGACTAAGCTCATTGCTAAGATCGACCCACTCAAATATTTGCTAAACAGAGCAGCTATCACTGGATGAATGGCAAAATGGGTCATGATTCTCTCCGAATTTGACATAGAATACACAGAGAGAAAGGCAATCAAAGGACAAGTCATAGCAGATTAGTTGGCTGAGGCACCCATTCAGGCAGAACACCCTACCATAGCAGAATTTCTAGACGAAGCCATCTTGACAATCACACTAGCCGCAGATACATGGAAGATGTACTTTGATGGATCCTACACTCACAGAGGCTTGGGGACAGGCATCTTGTTTATTACCCCTCAAGGCGACACGATCCCTAAATCATTCAAAATCACATTTCCATGCACCAATAATGTCACAGAATATGAGGCCCTCATCACAGGTCTCTGCATGGCCATCCAATGGAAAATTGAAAAGCTAACTGTGTATGGCGACTCTCAACTAGTCATCAGGCAGGTCAATAATGAATACAAAACCAAGGATGATAAGCTCCTTCCCTATAAGAAGATGGTAGATGACTTTAAAGATTATTTCAATGACATTCACTTTGAGCAGATCCCAAGGTTAAACAACAAAGCGGCAGATGCCATGGCAACCATCGGGTCTCTGGTCGACATGAAACAAGGCAGCAAGAAATGTGAATTCCTGATCGAAGAGCTCCCCATCCCAGCATATGATATTCCCCAATCTGAACTAGTGTGTGAAATCATTGGTCCTTTATCCCCCTGGTATCAGGAAACCTACCTCTACCTTCACGATAATATCCTCCCCAACAACCTATCCCCATCACAGAAAAAATCCTTCATCCGTCGAGCCTCCCATTTCATCCTTGTAGGTGACACCCTCTACAAAAGGAGTCTTGATGGAACGCTTCTACAATGTTTAGACTCTAGGGAAGCCGAGGCAGCTTTGGAAGAGGTACACACAGGTATTTGCGGGGCACATTCAAGTGGACCAGCTCTTTCTAAAAAGATCTTGAGGACTGGTTATTATTGGCCCACCATGGACAAAGATGCACATCAGTTTATCAGAAAATGCCTCCCATGTCAATAGCACGGTGATCTCATCCATGCCCTAGCACAGGAGCTGCAACCAATCACAACACCATGGCCTTTCTCACAGTGGGGACTCGATCTCGTAGGGAAAATCCATCCTCCATCTTCCAACGGCCATAAATTCATAATCACTGCTACCAAATACTTCACCAAGTGGGTGGAAGCAATACCACTCACCTTCACCACAGGCATCCAAATCTCCAAATTCATTCTCCACTACATCATCTGTCGCTACAGCATCCCTCATTCCATTGTCACTGACAATGGGAAGCCATTCAAAAACCAAGAAGTTCATACTTTGTGCAAAAAGTTTGACATCAAACATCGATTCTCCACGCCATATTATCCCCAAGGAAAAGGTCAAGCAGAGGCATCTAATAAAACCATCCTCCACATCTTAAAAAAGATAGTCAATGAAGCTGGCCGTGACTGGCACCTCCAACTCAACCCCGCCCTATGGGCTTACCGCATAAGTATCTGCACTCCTACCGGAGCCACTCCATACTCACTAGTATTCAGATCTTAAGCCATTCTACCTATAGAGGTCGAGCTCCCATCCCTCCGAGTTTCATTGCAAAACATTATCTTTGACGAGGACTATCGCATAGCAAGGTTGCATCAACTTGAACTATTGGATGAGAAATGCCTCAATGCATTGAATCACTTACAAGCATACCAAAACCGCCTCAGAAGAAGCTACAACAAAAAGATCAGAACCAGAAAGTTTGAGGTTGGTGACCTGGTCCTAATGGAAAATCAGAAGAACATGCAGGAGCGTCCGAAGCAAGGCAAGTTCGAGCCCAATTGGCTAGGACCTTATGTTGTCACAGCAGACTATGGATCAAGGGCATATCAGCTCGCAACACCTGAGGGGCAGCCTCTAGATGAGCCAATGAACATCTTACATCTCAAGAAATTCTATGCATAATCCATCTAGTACCCCAAGTCAAAAAAATCAAAAAAATCAAAAAAATTAAAATACCAAAAAAATCAGAAAGTCAAGAAAAAATTAGAGTGCAATAAAAACTTCCAATGGTGAAAATCACTTCGGTGACGCCTTGGATAAGTACCATGGTGAAAACCTATTTCAGGCGCCATGCGTAGTGGCCGGTTCTACCATCTACCAAGTCCTCTTTCTCATCATAACACTCCATACCCACGCATTCCATGGCTTGAAATTCTGAAACATCAAGTTTGTTTGCCCGTTCCGCACTACCTCACCACCCAAAACCTCATCCAGGGAACAAGGATCCTTGTAAGCTCTTGTTTGTACAGTTCATAAAATCAGAAAATCCAAAAACATCATAAAATCAGAAAATCCAAAAATATCATAAAATCAGAAAATCCAAAAACATCATAAAATTAGAAAATCCAAAAACATTATAAAATCCAATACATCAATCTCACATCCCATCACGACCATCTACACACATCAATCCTCATCACATCCCACCCATCGCAAACCATTCCCACGTCATCAAGTCTTGCCAGAACTACATATTCATTTCACCCGCATCTTAAAAGTACCTTGATCCCGTGGACATAGGGTATGTAGGCAGTCTGGAATACGAAGGATGTTTCCAGTACTCAGGTATCTAAGATGCACCCATCCCCCCTTGGGATGGTTCCCAATCACTGAGCTTTCTAGATCTATGAAACGATATGCATGCTACGTATACCATTGAAACATGGTCCCTCACGCAAAAATCGTCAAGCAACATACCAACTATAATCTTACATTTGGCCCGAATGTTTCTTTTGCCCATCTTCCACAAACTCTCCAATCAAACACCAACAGATCTGCATCCTAGGATATGTCTTTCCTACAATGGACAAAAATCTATCATTCTATCATCACATCTCTTGGCAAGAGCACACAAAGGCTATTTGTATCTTTCGTTGGTCTTTTTACTTATTGATTTTTATCTTTTTGTCTCGCTCTAAGTCATCTCCAAAGCTACCTTGATCTCATTATATCATGGTACGTAGCGGATAACACCTGGAGTAGACATAGTCATTGTTTCTGTATGCTGTGCTTGTGGGTTGGTTTCATTACTCCAAGAATAGTATTCATATCTTGAAGTTCAGGTCGGTTCTAGCATGATGTGTCCTATTTGCATATATAGGTACAAACACCTTATATGCACTATACACACTCACTGCTATGAGTCCCCTTCCTCCACTTGAAAAGATTATACTACCTTGGGCATGCATGAAACCAACTTATTGTTTGTGGGTCTAGCCCATGCAATCGTAGGATATATATCATCACCTAGGTCATTTTATACCTTTGTGAACTGTATCCTACATTGCTACATTAAACTAAGAAATGCTCTCAATTAATTTTGTGCAACTACTGATACTAGCTCAACATCATCATCCTAATCACTCAGTCACCTATCCCATATCGGCCTAGATTTGATCGACACTTTCCAACCCCTCCCCCCCCCAATCTTACTAACCCCATCTTCACACCATCTCTTCACTTAACACATCTTGAACCAACCCAAACCCCCCCCGCCCCCTCAATGACGTGGTGTCTTATGATCTAGCAATCCCCCAATTTCCCCATCACCTAACACGATCCCCCATAGTCTCACCCCTCAAGGTCCTCACAAGGAACATCATGTGTATCAGGACTAGGACATATCACCTATCACCTAGTTTGCATATCACCTATCACCTAGTTTGCATACCACCTATCACCGATACTGCATTTAAACCACCAATTTGCATATCCATTTAGGTTCATTTTAATCCATTTGCACATCATGTTAGGTTCATTTTTAATCCATTTAGGTTCATTTTAATCCAGTTGCATAACATTTTAGGTTCATTTTTTAATCCATTTAAGTCGCATATCCATTTGCACATCATGTTAGGTTCATTTTTAATCCATTTAAGTTGCATCACATTCTAGGTTCATTTTAATCCATTTAAGTTGCATATCCTTTTAGGTTCATTTTTAATCCAGTTGCATCACATTTTAGGTTCATCTTAATCCATTTTGCATCTTAATCCATCTAAGTTTGCATAAAACACAAATAAATTCATTTTAGCTGCATATCATTAACATCATATCACACTCATTTATCACATAGGCACATCATAAAATTAAAATATAGCATCATCACATCGCATTCCATACATATAAATAAACAATTAGTTGCATTACAACATCATCATCATTGAAATAGCATATCATCTAGTAGCATATACATAATCCCATACATTTTCATCCATAATAAATGTTTGTTAGTCTGCATATTTAGTTACATCATATAGTCCATAAAATCACAACACCATGCATATATCACAAAAACATAATTGCATCCACCAAATCACACACATCATTTGAAACCACATCACACATCCACAACATATAAAACACAACATGTGCATCCATCATATAAACATCATCATAATAGAACATCATAAACCATCAAAACCATCGCATCATATATAATCACTGCAAAAATAATGTACATCGCTCACATCATCAAAAAAATAAAGTGTCCTGATACAATGCCTCCAAGGGCTATCATGATATCACTATCACATAGAGGATCCTCTCTCTGAGGGAGTAGGAGACACTGACCTTGGTCGAGCCTGTGATCCTGACGGCGGCTGTGGCTGTAACACTACTGGTACCTGAGGACCCTGCTGGGGCACATGTGAGGGAGGAGGCATCATCTGCTGAACTGACTGAATAGATCTAGATCGATGTGATCTCGATGCCCCCAATCTACTGACCTGGCTGTAACTCGGTGCTCACTGCGCTATAGGCACGGCTGCATAATACAATCCCCGATAATACTCTGACCGTGCTCTGGCCTCTGCTAGCTCTCCCTGTACCTGAGATACCTGTCCCTGTGCCTGGCTCAACTGCCCCTATATCTGATGTGCATGTGTCTGCGCCTGGGCTAGTTGGGTCTGTATCCCTGCCAAAATCGGGGCAAGTCCCCCACCTGCAGCCTGTACAGCACTCAACGCAGTCTCTGCCTGGTGTGCTCTCACGAGCGCTGCATCTTGCTTTATCCTCAAATCCTCCATCTCCTCTCGAGTCTGAGCCAACTGCGCCTCTAACACTGCCATCTGCCCATCTACTCCCCGTAGCTGTCCCAACTCGGCCTCTCGGCGCCCCAATGCCTCCTCTAAATTGGCCACCTGAGCACATAGTTTCTCCACCTCCTCCATCTCCTCCCGTGACCGTTGTCGAAGTGTCAACCTCTCAACCTCTGCCTCCATCCCTGCCCCTGAACTCCTTGCCCCGATATCCCGCCTACCGGCTCGCAGCTGCTCCACCCACGATGGGGATAGATCACTCTGCTCTGTCCTCAGCCGTCCACCGCGCCATCGCGGTGCTCTACCCTGCCGTCCGCCCCTAGCCTGGGCCTGCTGTGCTGGAACCTGCTACGCTGGAACCTGCTGCGCTGGAACCTGCTGCGCTGGAACCTGCTATGCGGGAACCTGCTGTGCTGGAGCCCCCTGCCTCACTGGTCCCTGTCCCGCTGCCACTGCTGCCACCTCATCCACAAGCTGACCATCTCTAGCAATCACCCTCTCCGACCCATCATCCATCACCTCTACAACATAGTCCTCCACAATCTCATCGCCACCCCCATCCGGATCATCTCCACCCCCATCTCCCTCATCCTCTGATATCTCCACTGTCGGATCTGTCAATCACGTGGGCCGATGCATCTACCACCATACCTCATAAGCAGGCGTAGTACCTACATCCATCCCTGTGCTCCTCCAATCCCACTGAACTGGCCGAAGTGCTGCCCAATCATTTAGTGCAACCTGTGGCTGTAAGGGTACGGGCCAGTACGCTATATCCCGCGGTGTCTACGCATATATCGCCATCTGCTGAGGCGCATCATGTACCAGTCCAAACTGCCGCATAACCCGCGAGGGTAGGTACATCTCTATGGTACGGTCTGCGCAACCCATAAGAAATCTTTGCTGAAATGTGTACGGGAGATGGGTCACATCATCCAGCCACTCCTCACAATCAATGTATGGACGATATACCATGCTAATCATGTCATCAAGTATCCTCCGCCAGTGGCGGACCTGTCCAGTATAGGTATACAGTGCATCTTGATACAAAAACACAAACACCTCAAACGGCCGCCGATAATAACCGCATGTCGGCTGAGTCACAGGGATATGCTCCCAAAGTCATACGTGTAGCAGTGTAACCCCCGTAGATAAAGCCTTGTCATGAAGATAAGCGACCGTGTGCATCTCATGCAGCAGCTGTGCTAGCATCACTGGCCCCCATGCATAGACAGTATCATGACTCACCATCCCCTCTATCATCCCACCCCAGCCCACAAGAAAACCTCTGTCTCGCCTATCCGACAGCACCACACCTCCAATCAGCGCACACAAATATAAGGCAAAGGGATCTGCACCCGCCGCCAGCATCCTGTCATAATCCATCTCCCTCCCGTCTGCCGAAAACACCACGTGCTCTGCTCTGAACACTCGGATCAATGCACTCCACCCCCTCCTCGTGTCATACCTCACACGTCGACCATGAATCGGCAGCTTGAGGATGCGATAAACATCCTCAAGTGTGATGGTCAGCTCTCCTGTCGGCAACAGAAAGCTGGAAGTCTCGCTATGATATCGCTCCACTGCAGCCGTCATTAGAGCTCTATGAGCTTGCAGCACTGGCATCGCTGCCACTGTCCAAAGCCCCAGTCTCACCAGTCGAGGCTGCCATGCCTCATCAAACAGTAGCATCACAGATCGCACTCGTCGCTCCCGCGACTGCAGTATAAACCGCTGTGTATCCTGTATCCACCACTTCTTCGTTAGATACTAACTTATTTTCCCCCCCCACACACTTTTTCTTCTAAATGTCTCAAAGGCCCACATCATGTTGCCCTACACGGACAGACCCTTTGCCATTTTTTTAAAAAAATGGCGCTACTTTTCCCTACCCATCGCGCCAATACAGAGAATGGCGCCACTGCGTGCCCTGTATCGCACCAATACAGATAATGGCACCACTACGTGTCCTGTATCGCACCAATCCAGACGATGGCGTAGAACTCCATTTTCGTGTCAATTCAACTTTTAGCGCTAAAACTCACGATAGCGCTATTCCCCAGTATGGCGCTATTCCAGACGATAGTACCGATATAACCATAATATGTTGCCAAAACGCCATGTCTTTCTGTCTAGCTTTTGGTGCCAATCCAGACGATGGCGCTAATATTTCTCCCAAATGGCGACAAAATCGCCTTACCCTTCCCTAGCGGATAGCACTAATCCACAGAATTGCGCTAATCCGCCTTGTCTTTGGCGCCACGTGCTCCTAACCCATATCCCAAAACCCAAAAACACGTGCGTAAAATAAAAAATCACAAAGTTCGGGTTAGGCCCTACCTGGGGTCCAGCCTCGGGTGACCGCCCAACCTCTCAGAATCGCTCTAAAATGTGATGAAGTCACGGGAACTGTGGGTTGCGCTCAGCCATCTCTCCTTTGTCTTTTCTTCTAGAAGGTCAAAAGTGTGCCAATGTGGCATTCTTTGGGCCCACTTTTCCTAATATAGTGGGCCATGTCATCCCTCCATCCCTTCATTTTCCCTCCAGGGTGCAGATCTCAACCTTTTTCCTCCGTTTTTCCTCCCACCATCTTCTTTTTCCATCACCTCTCCCACTGTCACTTCTGTCGCATCCTTTCGAGAGCTTACCTGCAAAATTTTCATATTCCCGCTAACCTCTCGAGGGGGCATCCCCTATCCATCTCATTCCTTCCCGGCAGCTGGGGCATACTTTTCTTCGACCTGACGCCACTTCCCTCCTAGGTCCTGACGCCACGTCAAAGAGGGGCAAATGTAGACACCTAAAAATGTCTCAACCACCAAACTGACTCCCGACATCCATAAACTTACCAATTCCCTTTCCAACCAATTAATTAAATTTTTATTTAATTAATCACCCCTTTCATTTTCTAAATCCACACCATTTTATCCCCAAAATTGAATTAATTTTATTAATTCAATAGTCCAAACCTTAGCCAAGTGATTTAATAAATATGCAAAATTTATTATATCAATTCCCCATTTTCCCTAAATCCAATTAATTAGTTAAAACTATATTAACTAATTAATCCAGCCTATCCCTACCCTAGACAATTAAATAGCTATTATTTAATTGCCTACTCTAGCCTACCTCATCCTAGCCTAAGGATTAATTAATTAAATCACTAATTAATTAATCTTATCCCCCCTCTAATCCCCATACTAATTTATTCCAGCCACATTAATTAGGTTAATCACCCTAATTAAGAAAGTCAAACCCTCATTAGCACTTCTCTCCACATCCCCCAAATTTAAAATTCAAATAAATCACACATCACATTTACTCCTCTTACACATCCCTTACACATGTCATATCCACTCTTCCCCAAATAAATTTTTAATTCATTTTACCCTTCCCCATGTGAATTTTTAATTCACAAATAATCCATCTCACCCAACCTCATTTATTCACCCCTTTCCCAAAAATGAATAAAAGATTTATTTTTATTCCTAGCCCTCCATCTTCCAAGATCAAATCTAGGCCCTCCACATCACTTTCATCCTCCACCATTGATCTCTCCATTCAATCTCCACCCTTGGATCAAAATCTCTCCAAAAAGTCTATAAATACAACCTCTTACAAGTCATTTTCATCATCCAATTCCATGCCAAGTTACCATGCCAAAATCACCTTTGAGTAAATAGTGAGTTGCACAATTGAGAAGCATTTCACATTTGAATCCAAAGTCTAGGGATAATCTTGGTCTTGGGAGCTTCTTTTGGGTGCAAAGGCTCATTCTTCCCTTGATGGGATTAGGTTGTGTTTTGTAAGGTATAATCTTGTGTTTCATTTACATTTGATTTTGTGTTTTACCTTATTGCATTTACCTAATCTACAGTCCCATCAGTACCCATGGCCATCACAGATACATCTTGCTCTGCTATCACAACCCGCGTACTAGCTAAGGCTGCATCTCTCTCCCTGCTCAACTCAGATATCTGAGTCACGTCTGCATCCTGGCGTGACTCAGCCGCTCTCAGATGAGCCCTCAGCTATCTAATCTGGGTCTGTAATGACACCAGAACCTGCTGCTGCACATCAGGCTGTGGAGCTTGCTTGGCCTATGCCACCTATACCTGTGTGGCCTGTACCACCTGCTGTGCTGGAACTTGCTGAGGTGGGGGCATCTGTCCCGATACTGCCACTGATACCTGTGCCTGAGCCTGTGCCTGTCCCCCTGCCTGCTGCCCCACAAGCCCCTCTCCAACTCTCTGCCTCTATCTCTATCTCTCCTCGTCTCCCTGATCTCTCCTCCTCCGTCATCCACCCCTCCCCCTGCCACCTCCACCCCCGCCATCTGAATCTCCCTCATCTATATAAGGCGCTACCTCTCTAGGACCTGAGTAGCGAGGGAACGGATGTGCTGCGAACCACTCCTCATAGTCTGGCATCATGCCAGCATCCACTATATCCCTCCGCATTGGCCAGGCTGCATACGGAATCTGCTAAAAATTGGCCAACACCTCCTCATAAGAAGCCATAGGACCCCACCTATACCGCTTGGCGTATGTCCTGGCAAAACAGGCCTCTCCTTGCGGTCTCCCCTGCACCCAACCAAACTGTCACTACACGCAGCTGACAATCTGCCGCTCCAAAATAAACTGAGTCCAACCAATCAGCCACCTCGTCTAAAAACAATATGGGAGCTCATCTGCCTCGTCATCCCATACCTCACAGTCAATGTATGGCCACCAGACAACTGCATCCACGCCATCAAAGGCATGCCTCCAGTACTCAAGCCTCCCCAGCCTGTGCTGGGAAATCACACCTGCATACCCATAGCTATAGGGCTCACCCCTCTACCTCTTAAAAACACAGATCGGACGTGTGATGGCAATATGCTCCCATAACCAAAACTTTAAGAGCGATGCGCCTGTCACCAAGCCAGAGCCTCGGTGGTATACTGCCTGATGAAGGTCTCTGTATAAGTGTGTAAGCATGCACACACCCCATGCATACCAAGTCCCATCGGTAATCATGCTCTCCAGCACCCATCCCCAGCCAATGGGGAAGCCGTGTGCTCTCCTATCGGGGCATACTTCACCTCCGATCAGTCCAGCCACTATGCCTAGGAAGTAGTCATAGCAGTCATACATGTCCTGCCATGAGATCTCCTCCCCTACCAACTCGGGATCATCAAACACCCGCCTGCACTCCTCTAGCCCGGTGCCACGCTGTGACTTATACTCAACTAGCTCTCCCATGATAGGGAGGTGCAGAATCTGATAAACATCCTCTAAAGTTATGGTCATCTCCCCCGTCAGAAAATGGAAGGTCCCATCCTCACTGTGGAATTGCTCCACGGCTACTGTCACCATCACCCGGTTCATGCGAACCTCAGGCATGAAGAGCACATGATATAATCCCATCGCAGCTAGAGCCTTCCGATCCATATCAGTCAGCATGTACCATTGCAACAATGGCAACAGGAACAACTCTCGTGATGTCAACACATCCTGAATATCCTCCTGCAACCAAGAAACGCATACTGTCAGCAAACAACTCCAAATCCATATCGACAACCTACTCCAAGCAATCAAGCTATCCTATCAATCACTCAACATATCAAATTAATCAAACAGCATATCATCTCTCGACTAGATTCGCAGCAATCTTGGAGATCGCTCA
This sequence comes from Cunninghamia lanceolata, assembly GCA_027924645.1. Classification (NCBI taxonomy): domain Eukaryota; kingdom Viridiplantae; phylum Streptophyta; class Pinopsida; order Cupressales; family Cupressaceae; genus Cunninghamia; species Cunninghamia lanceolata. Next base: position 10,127,078 of record BSBN01000937.1, on the reverse strand, counting down.
TCAATTGACGCATCGATCAGGATGCCAATTGGGTTAATTTTGTTAAGTCAACTGATTTACCTAAAAGTGCAAATGCACAAATCCCTGGGGCAAATGCGCAATTTCACAACAAAAGCACAATTTCCCCATGAATGCGCAACTCCATGACACATATGCACCATTCTGGCACATGCGCAACCTATTGGATCAAATGTGCAATTTCACAACATATGCGCAATGACATCACTCAAATGCGCAATACTTAATATATGCACAAACTCACAGTGTATATGCGCAACCTAAGAATGAATGCGCAACATATTTGAACAAATGTGCAATACACACAAATACACGCATTCAAGAGACAAAAACACAAAACAAGCGGATGCGCAATTCCACAGCATGAATGCGCAAACCCGCAACAAATGTGCAATTTTGGAGCACATATGCACAAAACTAGGGTTTTTGCACATTCATTCTAGTTGGTTTTCGTGGCCATTAATACGCACAAAAATTGACTTTTGACAAGTTTTGAAGAACTACATACCGGGGGTCCTGCCTCTGCTAGCCGATGGAACCGTCGAATCCGCTCAAACCGATGCTTCTCGCACAAAATATCCATCTCTCTGGCTGCCATGCTCTCCTAAGCTATCTAGAGGATAAATCACCTATGGCCAAGTGTACAAATGAATAGTTTGTGTGGACCCAACTCCTATATATAGCAAGTGGCCCATATTGGATTGTATGACTCTTTGATTGATTTCCATGGCTGTTTCTCCAAACCATAACCTATTTTTCTCCATCCTAAACCATTTCCTCTCTTTCTTCGTGAGATTGTCCGTCTCACGCCCCAACGTCTTTCTCCCGTCCAATCTCCCGAGGGGGCATCCTGTCGTTAAACTTGTACCAGAGGCAAACTGGGGCATGTATCACTGTCAAAAATTCTTATTCTTTGAAACAATGTGATAAAACACATTGCTTCAAAGAGGGGCAAAATGTATACACCTAAAATTGGCTTGAGTCAAATTAAGTAAATATTTTAATATTTATCTTAATTCTGATTTTCTTCTGTCAATTAAATAAATATTACAAATTTATTTAATTAGCTCATTATCCCATAATTAAATAAAGTCATTTTATTTAATTAAATTCCCTAAAATTCTTCTTATATCTCACATCAATTAAATTCCCTAAATTCTTCTAAAGGTCCAAAGTCCAAAATCCACCTCACCAAATCCACCTCACCAATCCACCTCATCAATCCACATCATCTCTTCCACCTCACCATGTTGCACATATAATTAAATATTCTTAATATATAATTAGCTAATATCCTCCATTTTTCAAAATAAATCTTTAAATCAATTATCCTCCACCAAACTGAATTTTTAATTCAATGTTCCCCATTATCCTCCACCAAATTGAATTTTTAATTCAATGTTCCCCATTATCCTCCACTCTGAATTTTTAATTCAAATGTCATAACCCATTGTCCCCCACTCTGAATTTTTAATTCAAATGTCATAACCCATTGTCCCCCACTCTAAATTTTTAATTCAAATGTCATAACCCATTGTCCCCCACTCTAAATTTTTAATTCATTCCTTATGAATTAAAGATTCACAAATAATGAGGGCCATTGATCTCATCATTGGATCCTCACCCTTCATTCTATTTTCAGAAATTCTATAAATAGAACCCTCTCCTAAGCCATTTGAGAGGATTCATTATTGCATCAAATCTATACTCAAAATTCTCACACCATTCCACTCTCTAATTATCCTCCATTATTGTGTATTGAAGCTCATCTTCAATCACACAAGGTATCAATAGCCATTCTTCCTTTGGCATCTTCAAACAAGAAAGCAAGTCAAAAGAGCTTCTGAGGGCTTCAATCAAGATCAAAGCAAGATAGGCAACAATGGAAAAAGATAGGTAAATGGGTTTTGTAAGTATTTCTACTTGTTTGGTTTGATTCTCCATTTGCTTTCACCTTCCATTGATGTTTGGGTTATGTTTTCATTTATTTTGAACTAACACATTTATTCCCCCTCACAAGTCTAATTCATTCTCTTTCTGCATTGATTAGCTTTGTGACCAAAGTGATTGCAGCTGTGGCAATATCCATTGAAGGATGGACATCTTTGAGCATTGGGCTGTCTTACCAGAGGTCCTCTAGGCCTGTTCCTTGGATTTTCTGATCCAAAATTCTTCTGACCGGATCTGGAGCTTTCTCCTTTCTCATATCCCAAACCACACTTGTCATCTACCCCTTTTTGACTTCCAAGAAGAACTTCAAGTTGGGCAGAACTTATCTTGAATTTCTCTTTATATTCATTTGTTGTTTGAAGATCCCTTTTGAGAGAGACAATTTGATCCTCAAGTTTTTCTTCATTATCTTTAGCATCTTCAAGATCAGATTCAAGATGTCTGATAATTCTATCCATCTGGTGGCAATCTTTTGATTTCTCCTTGAGAGATTGTCTTAGATTATCTTCAGTTTTTCTTTTCTCTTCAACTTCTTGGGTAAACTTCATAACTCCTGATTCCATTTCATGTCTTACCATAATGATTTCTTTTGATAACTTTTCACATAACTTGGTTTTCTCAGTCATCTCTTCATTTGCATCATTTGCTTCACCTTGTCTTGCCAATTGCTGAAGCAGCTCCTTTCTCTTTTTCATAGAGAGACTTAATTTGTCTTTTAGTTCTCTCATGAAATCATCAGCCTGTTTGAGTCTTTCCTTTAATTCATTGACTTCAGAGTTTGACTGTTCAAGATAGTCAAGGGCAGTCTTGAGTTGTTCCCTTAAACCATATGCATCCATTTGGACTCCCAGATCTTCCTCGAGTTGTTAGACTCTGTTAGGAGGAACTTAGCTCTGATACCAATTGTTGATAACTGAGAGGGGGGGTGAATCAGTTATCCTAATTATTTCTACTTTCTAAACTTTCTTATTAATCAATGCAGCATCAATTCAAACAAGCAAACATAACCATGAAATGGAAATACACATGACACAATATTTTTGATGTGGAAACCTTGTTAAGGGAGAAAACCACGGGGTGATTAACCCAAAGATTATTCTCTGTTAGAAGAATAAGGAAAAACAAAATGGCACTTGCCAATTAGGGCTCACTGCCCGAGCACACTGCTCACAAGAGGCACACTACCTACAAGAGACTCACTATCTACAAAAGAGTGTTATACAATACTTGAACTGATTAGGAGCATCTACATATGCTGGAGTTCAGTTTCGGTTAGGCACAATACATTGATCTACTGCACTTCATCTTTCCTCTTTTCTTATGCTGCTTTCTTTCACATACCGGACCTTCTTTACTGCTTTTGCTCTGCTCTTCTACTTTTATTCGCACATCACTAACTTGAACAACACTTCTCACAACTAAATCCATCATGTATATATATCCGCACAAGTGATTTCATCATCTTTCTAGTCAACACCCGGAACAGTCAATCTTTTCACAAACTCTATTCTGTCAGCTGAATCCTTGCACATCAAGTAATGCGGATCAAGCATATACTTGTAGAAATCATTAATCATGTTGGCCAAACATAATTCATGCCTTCATAACCTTTACCACCATCAGTAACACATCCGGAATAAAGTCTGATGTTCTGCCAGTCAGTTCTTCCTCTGTTCATACTGTCACTCAGGAACCCGGTACTCAAGAATTCATATCTTTTTCCTCATCTATCACCGGAGGCTAAATCCTTGGAATCTATCACTCAAGGTAGTCCTCTTGACTTCCCCAAATCCGCACTTCACCAAGATACTTCCTCTGAGAGATCCAGACCTGTCTATCGGACCTTACTGACTGCTCTGTTCGTGTTTACCGGACCACAACATTCTTCACTCTGACTTTCGGTAGAGACATACCATGTCCTGCGGATGTGTGGGATGAACTTTGTTGCCATCAATGACAACAATCATGAATCCATATAGTGTCTCTTGCCAACATAACCACCCTTTCCACACCCCTTGTTAGTTGCTCAGAGGCATGAAAAACACCCCATGTTGATTAGAAAAGGGAGATATTTTGCAGAACTAGTTAATGGCTTTGTTTAGCAAGCCCGTTCTTATGTTTAGTTTAGGTAGGTAGGCCATTTGCTTTAGTTTTGTTTTCCAAGAAGTGTTGTTGTATAGTTGGTTGGCCCTGTTTGGAGCCAGCATTGTTTTGTCTCCAATTTTTTTTGTTGCTATTATTTTCTAGTACCTAGGTTTCAATAAATTTTTGAGTTGCAAAGGTGCAAGGAAGACTGTATTGCCCAATGGATATACTAGGCAACTAGACATGGGAGTTTTAACATGTAAAACTAGCATAAAGGTCACCAAAAATGTTACTAAATTGTGCTTTGTAGCCAAATTAGGTTAGGTTGTAACAACAATTATCTTTCGTTCTTTGAAGAAGCAGAGAGGCTCAAGAGGAAAGGAGAAGAAAGTTCAAGTTCACAAGCTAGCCTAGAAGGCCTACTATCCTGATGGAGGACCCTTACAATGATCATATTACCAAGATCATGTAGCAGCCCAATTAGAGCTGCTACATGAGCTAGATAAGATGAAAGGATACTCTAGGAGAGTAGGAGATATCCTAGGACTGACAGGAGAAATGAAGGCTAATCTATGTGTTGCAGATTATGTTGCAGTTGTTGTCATTGTTCACTCATTGTAGTTTGATACATTTTGAAAAGGTACATAAAATCTTGCTAAGTCTACTCATGATTATAAACACCTATACCATGCAATAATGTTTAGTTTATCTTATGCAATTGATTTACAAAAAGGAGAAATGATACACAAGTCATTGCATGAAATAACTATTTATATTCATAAAGAAACATGTTTATATGATGCCACACAAGCCATGGGAATAACTGTATATGATGCAATGCACAATAACAAGTACATGTGAAGTAAAAGGAAACATATAAAAGAGGATAGGGACCCATCATTGCCTGAATGACAAATCCCATTGATATCCGCATCAATTTTAGTTGCCCCATTGATATCTCCAAGTGAACCTGCAAGAAACAATGAAGAGTGGTGTCAGAGCTCAGGATCCTTTCCAATTCTATATACAATAATTTCAAAATGTACTTTCTATCTTACATCTGATCAACAAGATTAAAGAGATCAGTAACCTAAGTATGCATGCATGCAACCATAAAAGGATGCAAAATATGAAGATCAAACAATCATCAAGAGGAGGCCAAAAACCTCATGTGTTTTCTTAACTTGTTTGTTCACTATGTAGGTACAAGTGCTTATAGAGCAATCACTGATGACAAACAAGGAAGGAAGAGAGGATGGATTGATCCACAAGGTCTAGTAGCATGTATGTCATGATTGTGGTAGGGATAAAAAGAAGTACATCAGCCTATTCATAATGCCACAGGAGTCATGAGAGGATAGTCCCAAGCAGAGCAGTCATGCAAAATCACAAGGAGGTAGTCCATATGAACCAATGATTTTCATAATCACAAGAATTTAAGCAGTCACAATGCAATCACAGAGGCTATGACAGTCATGAGAGTTTGAATTGAATGAAGGAATAGTCACATAGACTATATCAAGGCAGGTTTGTTTTCCCTACATGAAATAACTACTCTAAGATTACATGGGTGTCTTTAGGATGTGAAGACATTGAAGATAATTTATATCATAAGTGGTATGTTCCTAGCATTTGCAGCCTTAGGTTTGGTATGATCTCAAACCATCAACTCAAGTAATATAGGCCTAAAGTGGAGTAGTCATCTCCTTAAAAAGTATCAAGATACACAGGAAATAGCACCTTAGACAATGTTGCAGGCTATGTGAGACAATCATAGTAGCAACCAACCATGTAGCATTCATATAAGGACAAGAGTTTTCTTATGCAAAGATAGAGGTCTATATTGTAGAAGCCTTATGCAAACCTAGTAAATTCCATTGACATCATTAAAATCTTAACAACTAGTGAGAAACTTCTTTTAAGATCTTGTGTTATTGGTTAAGTGTTTTAAAAGTGGGAAGAGAGACTGTGAGTGTCTCATGCCTTGTCAAAGTTTTAAAATCTCATTCCCTATTAAGATTTTTATGGAGAAAGTGTGTAACACAACAAACATAACATATGCATTATGAGGTTAATGTACATATTGGCCATTTTTAGGCATATGTTTCATTTAAGTATTGCCAAGAGATCACATTTAGAGAATCCATAAATGGAAGGGTACAATCCAATAGAAAAAGGAAACACAATCATGAAATGCCATAGAGAGATCTAGGAAACAGAGATCTCAGTCTTGAAGACGCAGTGATGAAAGGAAAGCAATATTACTTTTTAAGAGGGTTTTTGCTTAGTTATGAGAAGAGTTAAAGAAGGTAGTTATGCTGGCACACAGTGAACAATGATAAATGGAGCAGTATGTAGGCTTGTACAAACCTACAATCTACAATTTTGAGGAATTCAAACCCTTATATATCCGTAATCCTTTCACATGAGACATCATCAAGATGTTCAAATAGTGTCAAAAGAACAATCAGATAGGGCAGAGGTCTGATGAGATTGGAACAAGGTCACTACTACAACAATAGAGGGAGATCTCATAATAGTAGGACAGTGAGGAGCAGAGAGAATGTGGACAATGTGAAGAAGAACCTATGTCATATTGACTGTCATAAGCATATAATAGTAGTCCATTAATGCAAGGAAAAGACAGTGTGTAGTGACATATAAAGAATGCCATGCAATGGACGAATGTTAGGAAGACCATAGAGCAAGCATAAGTCACCTCCTTATAGTTCTACAAGTGTTTTCAAGAAACAAATAGTAGCAGTCACCCAAGCATGACTGTAAGTCAGTAAAAATTGTCATATAATGTTGTCAAGAAAGCCAAAAATTAGTCATGAAAATGACTATCTAAAAAGTTAAAAAAAAAAGCAATCATATAATGCTGTCAAAATCAATAAAAAATGAGTCATTTTATGACTGTCCAAAGCACTAAAAATTAGTCATTTAAGAGCAGCAAAAAACAATCTTGTAAGAGCAGAAAAAAACATTTAAGAAGGCAACCAATAGAGATTTGGAACAGTATTTATCACAGTCCTATGGTGCTACAAGGAAGTAGATTCAGGGTTTATGGAGGAGAAACAATCTAATGATTGTATTATGCTAATTCGCAAGGTTCGAATTTGGATTCGAATTCGGCAAGGATGAAATTCGAAAAAAATTCGGCAAGGAAAAAATTGGAAAAAAATTTGTCATTAAATTCGCCTTAGCATAAATTTGATTTTTTTAAAATATACATAATAAATACACAAAACATTGGTAAATAGATGCCACATTTATTAACCATAGTAAACTTTAAACCATAAGAAACTGAAACATATGATATCATGATTGCGAATGTTTTTCTTGCAAAAAGTGACAATCAAGAGTCAAGAAACTAAAACTTCAAAAAAGTTTCAAGTCATCATGAGCACTTCAAAGTTCAAAAAAGTTTCAAATCATCGTGAGCACTTCAAATAAGTTCCAAGTCATCAAGAAGACTTGGGTGAGACGATGTAGCATCATCATCACTAGATGCACTACTCAATTCATCATCCAAAAAGTTAAGTTCATCTATTGCAACTATTGTGTCTGCTAAAATTTGTTGTGAAGAAGATGAGTCTTTTGTTGAATTGTTCATAAACAATTATAAATTACTACGAATGAAAACAAGATCTCCCAACTTTCCAGATAGCAACTTGTTCCTCTTTTTGGAATGAATGTGGTCAAAGTAGCTCCAATTCCTCTCACAAGATGATGAACTTGCTCCCTGACTCAAAACGCGAACATCAAAGCATTGTAGTTTAGGTGTATGTGCTCCATAGACCATCCACCATCTATACCCAAGTATTTCCACTCGTGTCCTATCATATTTAGCTGATGCCATTCCAAATATCCCTTCTACTACCTTGTATTTCTAGCATTGATCTCTAACTAGACTTGCCACAAGTGGATCTGGTTCAAGCCTCTCAATGGCTTCTAAAAGCCCTGCCATAATTTTAGAATCAATTTGTCTATCAATGTCAAATAGCTTAGGCTCCAAATAACAAGCTACTGCATGTAAAGGTGTATGCATCATTTTCCATCTAGAATCTCCATGTAGTCCTACTTCCACATTAATGAGTGTTTTTTGAATAGCTTCCTTACAACGGTCTATGCTCTCATAAAGCATGCCAAGACAAGGGGTGTCACCATCAACCATATGGAGCACATCAATAATCAGTCCACATACATTTAAAACCTTTGATGCATTTTCCCAAAAAATGTTGTTTAAAATAATTTGCTTTATCATCTTCCCCTTCGGACCTTTAGAAAGAGATAAATTCTCCTAGTCATTGTTGCAAATAATAGACCTTATAGCTACTTTCTCTTCAACCATTCTTTTCAAAGTGATATAAAATGAAGCAAATCTTGTCTCACAAGGCCTCAACAACTCCCTAGATGATTGCTGCCTATAAAGACTCAATGTGAGACGATGATTTCTTATGAAATTTGCAATTGCTCTTCCTCTATCAATTGCTTCAAGCACCCATGGGAATTTAGCCAAGTGATGAAGCATCAAATCTAAACAATGGGCTGCACATGGGCTCCAATATATTTGTGGATACTTTTCTACAATCAGCTTCTTAGCTCCCACACAATTTGTTGCAATATTATTTACCACTTGAACCTCATTTTCCACCTCCACTTCAAGAATGGCTTCTTCCAATATTTTAAAAATATACTTTGAATTTTTCTTATGATTCATGGTGTCAATCACCTTCAAGAACACAACACCTTGTGGACAAGCCACCAAAACATTAATCAATGGCCTCTGACATTTATCTGACCATCCATCCCTCAATATAGTGCAACCTGTTGCCTTCCAAGTGGCTTTGAAATCAGCTAATTGACAAGTCACCCTATCTTTTGACCACTACAAAAGAGTTCTTTTGATAGCCTCTGAAGTGGGAGGTGTGTACCCTTTTCCAAACTCTGAAACTCTTTTAATTGCATTTTGAAAATGTGGATTCCTGGCTACATTGAATGGAATGGCACTTGAATAAAAGATATTGGCCAATGCATCATCCACATGTTGTTTTTCTGCTTGTTTCCAAAAACTGTTCAATGTTCCACTCTCTTTGAATCCACTTACCTTGGGCACATTGAGAGAGGAAAGCATAGTAGATGTGAATCTAGACACATTCTCTTCCATTCTCTACTTCTTTTGTGCCTGCTTCATCTTTCCTACAATCACAGAGGATTGCTCTTTCTCTAGAACAACTCTAATTTCTGGAGTCATCTTGTCACATGCAGTAACACCTCCTCCTGCACCTGTTGTAATACCAAGCAAATGGTTCGTTACCCTTGTTAAAGTTCTGGTAAAAGCTCTCTCACACAAGTTGCACCTAAGCTTGGAACCATTGCAGGTCACATATTTCCATCCTTCTGTAATTGATTTCTTGGGAGCCATTAAATTACAATCTCTATGTTTCAAAAACAAGTAATATAAAAACATCTTAAATTTATATTTTAATTTAAAAATAAAAATAAAAGAATACAAGTTTTATTTTAAAAATATAAAATAAAAATATTTTAGATATACAATTTTATTTTAAAAATATAAACATAAAAACATTTTAAATAATACATTTTAACTTTAAAATTGAGAAAACAAAATATAATACTATTTTTGTTTTAAAAATATAAAAATAAAAATCTAAATTTTATTTAAAAATTTAATTAAAAAACAAAATATAAATATTATAATAATAATAATAATAATTTAATAAATATAAAATTTTAAATCTAAATTTTATAAAAAACTTAATTAAAAAATAAAATAAAAATATAATAATAAATATTAAATATTAAATAAATCGGTCTATCTTTCTCCCTGAGCGTGCGGGGGTTTTGTACCCGGTTGGAGGCTGCGGGTGGGGTTTTTGTTTTGGTTGGTTTGGGTCTGCAGTTCGAATGTAGTGTTGGGTGGTGGGTTGGTTAAACCCTAGTGGTGGTTCTTTTTTCTCAGGGACCTACATGCCCGCCTTGGGTCTTGTTTTCAATGTTGATCGGGGAGTCTTCAAGGGCTAGTCCCAAGTTGGATTTTCACTCAACAACGGTTAGTGTGAATTCTCCTTCGTATGCTTCAAAGGTTTTTAATAATAACTTGTTCTCACCAAATCTGGGGTTGGTTGGTTCAGGTTTGTCTGGTGGTACACGGATTACAAAGATCAATGGATGTCTTGAACACTGTGAGGAGAGGCCAAAATTGGTTATCCCGCTGGAGATGATTGCGGAAGATATTGACTATTATTCGAAACATGCATTGCTGTGCAAGTTTATGGGGATGCGTGTTTCATTACAATTTCTTGAATTGTGGGCCCAACGGACTTGGATGCCAGAGGGAGAAATGGAGGTTATGCTTTTAGCAAATAATTATTTCATGGTTTCATTCAATTGCTTGGCAGATCGCAACAAGACCTTTGAAGGAGGCCCTTATTTTCATAATCAGATTGGGTTATTTATTAAACCTTGGCATGTAGGCTTCAATCCTGCTGAAGAGCTTCCGAACCAGGTTCCGGTGTGGGTTCAGCTTCTGAGGTTTCCTATGGAATGTTGGTGGGATGGTGTTTTGCACTTGCTGGCTTCGATGCTAGGAAAACCAGTTGGTGCTTCACAGCAGACTCAAGTTAAAAAGGTGATGACTTTTGCTCATATCTGTGTTGAGATTGATTTAAGTAAACCTTTGCCAGATTCAGTGGATATGTGTGCGGGTCCTTACTCTTGGGTGCAGAAGTTGGATTATGAGACTCTTCCTTTTCGGTGTCATCTCTGTCATGAATATGGACATTTGCAGAGGAGATGCCCAAAGGCTAGGCCTGTGGATTCCCAACCTTCTCAACCTCCTCGCAATCCCCCTAGGGTTGAAAAGGGGAAGGAACCCATTCCTGGTGATGTGGATGGGGTTGATGGTTTCATTCCAGTCAAGGCTCAAAACAAGAATTGGGGTCAAAAGAGGACTTTGAAGGAAAGGCAGGATGAAGATTTTTTCAACAGATTTGAAGTTTTAGATGATCTCAGCCAGCAGGAAGTGAATCTAGGCTTGGTGAATCTGGATCAGGGTGCTTTGGGTACAGGACAGGAGGGCCTTCTTTCTGAAGCTACTCAGGTTTTGCAGGATGATAGCGCTTTGCAAATGGACATAGATGTTCAAATGGAAGTCCAGGTGGAATCAGTTCCTATTATAGTAGGGAAGAAGGGTGGTGAGGATAGATCTCCTCTTGTTTTGAATGCAGGTACTGAGGGGGTGAAGAATAATAAGCCTTCTTCTTCTCATTTGGGTCTTCATCAAAAGGATCCAAAAAAAGGGGATGGGGAGAAGTCTTCCAAGCTTGGTAGAAAAAAGGATTTGGAAATGATTAAATTAATAGGGGAAACATTGGTAGAGTCAAGGTCTGTTAAGACTCTGGATTCTCATTTTTTGAGCCCCTTGAAATGATTGTTCTATCCTAGAATGTAAGGGGCTTGAACAGTGTCCCTCGATAAAAAGTTGTTCGTGATTTGGTTAGAAGTCAATCTCCTAATGTTCTTTTCCTGCAGGAGACTAAGTTATCAGTGGAGTGTATGTTTGGTTTAGTGCCTAAGTTGTGGGGGAGTGGAGAGTGCCAGTGTATTAGTGCTCAAGGGTCTGCTGGAGGAGTGGCTTGTTTATGGAATCCTCGGAAGATCCGCCCTCTTTGGTGGTTGTCCTTTCAGTCTTCTATCTCTATGATTGCGTCTTGTTTTGAGACGGGGGAGTCTGTTCTCTTTTCCAATATCTATGCGCCTACTGAACTTCAAGGTAAGCAACTTTTGTGGTCCCATATCCGGTTTGTCTGAAGCATGATTCCTTTCCATCCATGGATTATGGCTGGAGACTTCAATGCTATTTATGAGTTGGCTGAGAAGCGGGGTGGTGTTGCGAGGCTTGACCCTTCTACCTTGCTACTTCAGGATAACATCTCAGCTTTAAATCTTGTTGATATCAAGCCCATTAATGGCCAGTTTACTTGGAACAATCAGAGGATCAGGAATAATTGCATTACGGAATGACTTGACTGCTTTCTGGTTTCTTGCTACTGGGTTGGTGGGTTGTGGTCTTCTAGCTCTAAAATTTTGGATTGGAGGGGCTCAGATCATTGGCCTATCAAGCTGACTATTTCTTTAGCTCATGTGCCTCAGTCTCCTTCTTTCAAGTTCCAGCTTAAGTGGTTGCGTGACTCCTCTCTCCATGACTATGTTGCTGAGTGGTGGAGGTATGGTAGACCTGTATATGGTATAACAATGTATACTTTTGCTAAGTTACTCAATTTGTCAAGTATCAGCTTAAATGTTGGAATCAGCAATGCTTTGGAAACATTTTCCATGCTAAGACTTTTGCCCAGACTGAGTTGGATGGTATTACGAGGTTGATCAGGGAGGATGGAGTGACTAAGGACCTACTACGGGAAGAGACTAGGGCTTTGAAAGCACTGGAAGAGTGTGAGCTACGAGAGGAAGTTTTTTGGAAACAAAAGGCTCGGATTGAGTGGCTTCAGGAAGGGGATAAAAATACTACTTTTTTCTTCAACTCGGTGAAAGCCAGGAGACATGGCAATTCTATTTCTGCTCTAGTGAATGACAAGGGTGAAACTCTTTGTTCTTTTCATGAAATCACGCGTCAAGCTTTGCAATATTTTTCTTCATTATTCAGGGAGGACTCGCAAGGGGATCTAATGAGGAAGCTCAAGTCCTTTCTTGTATCCCTTCTTTAGTTTCTAGGGAGATGAATGAGCATCTTATGAGTGATATTTCGATTGAGGAGTTAGAGGGGATTGTGTTTCAAATGAAGAGGGGGAAAGCTCCTGGCCCTGATGGTTTCCCGATAGAGTTCTTTCAAGAATTCTGGGAGATTATCAAGTTGGACTTGTTGGCAGTTGTTCAGGAGTCTCATAAGAATAAATAGATGTTACGGGCTTTGAATTCTACCTTCCTTGCTCTCATCCCAAAGTGTGATGGGGTGGATAGGTTAAGTCAATTTCGTCCTATATCTCTTTGCAATGTGATTTATAAAATTATCTCTAAATTGATTGCTGATAGATTGAAAAAGTGGCTTAAAGTGCTGATCTCTGAGGAACAGAGTGGTTTTGTGGCAGGACGGCAGATTCTAGGTGGGGTTGTTATTGCAACTGAAACCATTCATTCTATGGCCAGTTCCAAAGATAAGGTGATGTTCATCAAGCTTGATATGGCTAAGGCTTATGACAGAGTTCGATGGTCCTTCCTTCGGAAGGTTCTCGGTGCTTTTGGTTTTAGGGATGAGTGGATTTATTGGGTTATGAGTTGTGTTACTTTGGTCTCCTTCTCTATGTTAATAAATGGTGAGCACTCTGAACTTTTTGGTGCCTCTCAGGGTTTGTGGCAGGGTGACCCCCTCTCTCCTTACTTGTTTCTTCTTCTTGCTAAAGGTCTGGGACGTTTGATAAGAAGGAATATTGAGTTAGGTTTCATTCAGGGGTGGGGATGGGAAGGTGGTTTACCTCCATAGTCTCACTTGCAGTTTGTAGATGACACTACTTTGATGGGTATGGCTACAATTAGGGAAGCTTCAAATTTGCGCAAGGTGTTGGATGTTTATCTTGTTGCTTCGGGGCAATTCATTAATGAAGATAAGTCTTCCATCTTTTTCTTCAATACTCCAGGTTCCATTCAGAGGCAAATTGCTCATATCTTGAGATTTCAGACTGGGGTTCTCCCTTTGACCTATCTTGGTATTCCCATCTCTGTTGGAAGACTACCCAGGGATTCTTGGTAGAATATTCTAAAAAAATTTCGTGTGAAAGTTAATCATTGGACCCATCATTGGTTGTCCTTTGCAGGTCATGTTCAGTTGCTCAAGTCTATGGTGCAAGCCCTCCCCATTTACAGAGGTATGATTCAGGTGGCCCCTTTGGGTTTTGTTAGGGAATTGGATTCCTTAGCAAGACATTTTTTATGGGTTGGTATATTATTGTCCTCTAAATGGAGCCTTGTCAGATGGGACATTGTTTGTAGCCCAAAGCAGTTTGGCGGCCTTGGCTTAAGGCAGTCGTCGTTGTCAGGGATGGCATTGGCTGTTAAATTATATTGGCGGTGGTGTGTGGAGTAGGATGGGATCTGGGCCAGGATATTAACACAGAAATACTTCCTAGGGATCTCTCAAATTGATATTCTTCATTATCCCCAGGTGGGGAAAGGCTTAGTGATTTGGAGTACGCTCAAGAAAGGGGTTGCTCTGGTCAATGATGGCTTATTTTGGATTTGTAAAAGAGGGACGAAAGCTTATTTTTGGTCTGATTCTTGGGATGGTTTTCCTCCCATTGTTTCTCAGTTTCCTAATTTGGTGACTTTGTGCCAGAGGTTCTGTGAGGCAGGATGGTCAAGGGTGAGTGACTTCAAGTTCTTATCTTCTCATAGGCAGTTGTTGGTGGCGAGATGGAAGAATCCTGATGAGTGGCTTGTTGTTGGTATGGAGGAGGAGTGTGCTAAGCTTCATAGTATCTTTTCTCGTAGATGTTGTAGCTCCTCCAGGAAGGGAATGTTCTTTCTTGGTCTCCTAATCCTAAGGGTGTCTATATTGTTGCTTCTGGATATCAAGTATTGTTATCTCACCGGCTGGATGGGGTGGAGGTTCACTGGTGGAAGAAAGTGTGGAATAAGCTTTCTTGGCTGAAGTCTAACTGCTTTATTTGGACTTTGGCTTGGAATATGTGCTTAACATGGGATAATATTCGGAAGTGGGGTTTTCAGGGTCCTTCTATGTGTGTTTTGTGTGGATGTGGAGAGGAGGACTCCTCTCACTTGTTTTTTCGTTGTCCCTTGACTTTGCAGCTTTGGCATTTTTGGTGGGGAGTTTGGAAAAGCCCCTGTGTTCATGCTTCCTCCTTGGTGGATTTTTGGAGTAGTCTGGGTAGACCTCCTTCTATGGCCTCGTTCTTGCAAGATGTGTGGTATGTTGGGCCTTCCTTCATACTATGGCAGATTTGGTTGGAACGGAATCAAAGAATATTTCGAGGTGAGAAGCTGTTGATTCAACATGTTTGGCACGAAATTATAGGTATGATTCGGGAGACGGTGGAAGCTAAGTGTGATGTGGTGTTCCCTTTGGAGAAAGGGGATGCTGAGCTGGTGGATAGATTGGGTATTCGGGGGTTGTCTCCAGCTTCTGCTTGTGTCAGGAGAGGAAGGCAGGTGAAAAAGAAAGCTCAAAGGGTGGGAAGTTGGCTACCCCCTCTGGCTAGCATTCTGAAGCTCAATACTGATGGTTCTTCAAGGGGCAATCCTGGGTCTGCTGGGATTGGTGGGGCTAGCAGGGATTTTTCAGGATTGGTGGTTTTATTCTTTCTATTCATGAAGGATTGCAAACTACCAACCTTATGAAAGGTTTGGAGATCCTCTACGCTTTGGAGAGGGCTTATGCTTTGGGATGGCACAAGGTTATCTGTGAGTCTGATTCACAGGTTTTCATTAATTTACTGAATAAACAGAATGTATCTAATGTTAGTTGGCAATTGGCTATGATGGTGTAGCAGATTTTGTAGATAACTTTTTTTATGGAGATGGTGTCTTTTGTCCATATTCCAAGGGAGTGGAATAGGGCAGCAAATTGTTTGGCTAAGTGGGCTTCTGAGCATTTAGATGGCTGGAAGATTGATGAGTGGGAGCAGGTTCCTCATAAGCTTTGACATGACTTAGAGAGGATTCTTGCCGAGGATGGGAATGGTATTGGTGAAGGATGATGTTGTTTCATGCTTTGTATGGCTATTTCTTATGGATTCTTGGGGCCTTGGCCCTTTGATGTTTTGTAATGCTCTTTTATGAATTTCAATAAAATTTTTACCCCCTTTTTTTTAAAAAAATATTAAATATTAAATTTTATTTGAAAAACCTAAAAACATACCTGTTGGTGGAGCTCGGCGTTGCAAAACCTTCAACTGACTCTGCGGATTATTATAATACTTCTGTTGGCAAATAATTTTTGTAATCCCTGGCACCGCAAAAGTTGAAGGTGAGTATGGACTTCATGGAATCGTGCCTATGCAGAGTAGCAGATATGACTTCGTTCCTATGCAGAGCAGCAGATTATTATAATAGCATTAACTTTGTCCCTATGCAGAGCAACAGATATGACTTCCTTGTAGTCAGAGCAAAATAACGAGTTGTCAGCGAGAGTCGGGCTGATAGCAGACACAATATGCAGAGCAGAATATTTATAAATGCAAGTTGAAACCTAATAGTCATCGCTGACCTTAGCAGAATATTTATATAAAGGCAACTATATAATTATATAGTCATATATGAGTTGACGGATAATTTTTTACCGCTTCGTTTTAAACCTAAAAAAATCTTTAAAAAATGCTTTAAAACAAAAGGTCCAAAATTAGCAAATTTATGTCGAATTTGGATGAATTTCTTAGACTTTCAGGAAATTTGCCAATTTTCGAACCCCTAGGTTGAAAATCACCAAATCCTATGACTTAGGTATTATGGCATGAGAAATAATCAACTTTGGACTGTCATAGGGAAAAAGATAGCTACAACCACAAGATAAAGAGAAAGGGGCAGTCAAAAGACATAAGGAATAATAGGACAACCATAAAGAGAGGTTACATATTCACAATTAAACAAAGGAGATGACTATCGGAAATGACCATTCTTAAATATCATCCACTCCAACAGCCAAAAGGCTCAACCTAGGCAAAAAAATAGGACAAATATCTACCACTTTTGTTGTGAATGAGGTGTAAAATTGCTAGTGAGTCCTTGATCATTGAAATGAATGATATTCAAGAGGAGTGGATGAATAATCATATACAAAGCATTGTTATCACCCAGATTTGCACCCTTGCTACAATTGTGAAACTTTAGCAATCTGGAGTAACATGGGAATGATCTCGAAGTGTGGGACCTTGCGAAATGAGATCAGACCTCCAGAGAAGGCCGGCTTCCTTGACTGGATATCACCTAAAACTACTAAATTTTTAGAGGAAAAGGGAGAATGAATGTTTTTGAATGAAAGATGAAAACATGAAAACTGAAAGTAAGGGTGATGCACCAGAATGATTAAAAGAAACTTTCATAGAACTGAGAAAATGCACAACATAATTAGATATAGCAAGTAGGCATACATAGATTCAAATGATCCTAGCAGAGGTGAGAAACATAATGATTGAAAGGAATGAAATATTCACAGACAATCATATGAGGATTCACACTAAACTAAAAATCAGTAAAAAAAAAAGGTAAAATGACTTGCATATATTCAGTGGAAAGGCACAGTTACAGTAGCAGAAAGCTCTGTTTGAAAACAAAAAGCTTGAAAGCCAAAAAATTTCCAACCTTATTTACATCTCACTCCTACATATATATAGCATTACAAAAAAAAGCACTATGTCGATTACAAAAATTGCTCCATGAGCTATACCAGAAAAATATGTCCTGAAGGGACGTCCAACTGCAAGGAGTTATGGCGTGAAAGATCTGGAACTGGTGCAGATGGAAGATATTTTCAGTCTTCAATGCAAGCTGCTTAATCATTAATCTGCTCAATGAATTGGTGGAGGATATATGGGCATTGAATGTGAGAAGCTTCCATGTCTATCTTCAACCATGGGTATATGAAGTATCTGAAATAGGGCGGTGGAGAGATATTCTGAGTCTTTAATGCAAGCTACTGCATCATCGAACCTCTCTGATAAATGCAACAAATATTTGCGTTTGCATCACTCATACCAGTCGCTGAAACGTCCAGTCGACCGAGCATACAAATCCAGATCCAAAATTTGAAAGTGACAAAAACCCATGAAAAACCCCGCCAAATGAAAGAGGGAACAAAAACATGCATCTTTGCCTTTTGCAACATGTGGAAATTCGCTAAAATGGAGAAGATACATGCGGTCAAAGCTGTAGTCAACTGCATGTGTATATCGCTTTGCATCTACACTTGTATCGGCCTCTGAAACCCCCTCTGAAACTGCCTTTACATATGCAAAGCGCCTTGTATGTGCTTTTATTCGGCATCCAACTTGGCCTTTGAAATGTCTTTGTATGTTCAATTGTATGTCACCTTGTATATACAATATAATGGCCACATACAAGAGTAGGCAACTTTACTTTTATATCATCTTTTGCATGTATGCCCCAGCCATGTAGCACCGCCTGATTTGCCGCCCAGATGAAACTGAGAAGCATTGCTGAAAAACTGCATCTTCTTCCTTGCATCCTTTCTTTGCATATCGCATTCTATATACAAACATACAATCGCAAATATACAAACCATATGGAACTCAAAAGATTATGAAGCAAGCTTGAAATTACCATCAGGTCTGGTTTGCATGTACCTTCTTTGTATGTTGGCATATACAATGCACATAGCATGCAAGCCGAATGCTAGCCACTTTATCAATCGGATTGGGAGAAAATTGAAATTCGGGCCTTGTATTTTCATTCTTTGTATATCAGCATATACAAACGCCATATACATGCAAGCCACGGACCCCAAAAAATCATTAACTATATTTGAGTTCCCAATTGGGTCTGCCTTGTATGTTTTCCCCTTGTATGTTTCCTTTTGTATATCGCAATATACAATGCCATATGCATGCAAGCTGCGGACCTGAAACCATTATGAAGCATATTGCAATCGCCATCAGGTCTGAGCCATGCGTGTTCCTCTTGTATATAACCAATGTATGTCGCATATATAATATGAACATACCAGCAAATTATACATACAAACTGTGGAATTCTACCCTTTATCAACTGGAATGTATGCTCCCTTCAGATCCGGCTTGTATATTAGGAATGCATATTTGATTGTATGTGCAAACATACAATCGCAAATATGCAAGCAGTGGGCCACATCTTTGAATCACTTTCCCTTGCATCTGTTGCTTGTATGTCCTTCCTTTGTACATCATTGTTGATATACATTCAACTATTGCATATGCATTTGCCCCTTTGTATGTTTTCTTTGTATGTTGGCCTTGTATCTTTGACTTGTATGTGCGAACATACAATCGCATATATACAAGCCACTATTCCAATACACATTGGCCTTTGAATGTTCCACCTTTGCATGTGGTGAATGTATATTTCACTTGCATCTCACACATACAAACCCCTTTCACTGTAGTAAATGCATGTCGGCCTCTTTGTAGATGCGCCTTGTACAATCCCAATGTATGTCGGACATACATTTGCATTTGTATCTTTGCGACATACATTGTCCCCTGCATATTTCTCTTGTATGCCGCCAATGCATCTTTTCCTTTGCATGTTCCTCTTGTATGTAGCTGTTGCATGTCTAAACATACAACACAAATAAACATGCAAAACATCTCATACAAGCAGGGAATATTCTCAGAATCTGTGATAGATTCCTTAATGCATATACAAACTCGATATGCATTGCGAAAAGCATACAACCAATTTTTTTACTATTTTTGAAGGCCGACTGAGATTTTTGACCCGCCAATGTTATTTGAACCTGCATGTACATACAAATGGCCCGGTATATACAAAGACACTTGTACGCAACTATTTTTTGTAATTTTGAACTGTGAAGGCCAAATGACTTAGAAATTTTGGGTTTGGAAGGAGAATGCCTGCAGATGAATAATTGAAACCCAAAACCTAGGTGGGCACCACCACATACATTGGCGAATGTACATTTGAACATATATTGAAAAATGTATGTACAAATACTAAGTATAAAATTGAGATTTGTCTGCGATGGGAAGCTCTTGAAGACAAAGGGTTTCTGGGTTTTTTTGGGTTTTATGCAAGGATTCTTGAAGCAAGATTTTTGGGATTTTTTGGCAAAGCATAGCATGAGTATTTGGAAGATTTAAGCTTTGTATGGACATTTTCCAAAGGATTTTCAAGGAAAATAAAAGGTGAACTATTTAACCCCAGACACAGGAAAATAGGTCAACATTTTTGGCGACTTCTATAGGATGTTTGCCTGCTAAACAATTAGACCAGTGGCCTTAAGCATCCATTGGGCATGGAGTCATATAGAGACTAAAAATATATCTTGACAAACAATCCTGACTTTAGCAACTCAGCATATTAGCAGTGAAGAACATGGAAAGACCAAAACAGAACCAAAAGCCTGAAAGCAACCCTCTAACTGTGCTAAATAGCACTTAGGGAAAACAAAAGGGATCTAAACTATTGTGTAGTAGCACTTTTTGAAAGCAAGAAACCTAATCTACTATTTTACAAGGTGAGTCATACCTCAAAACATTTCTTCAAGTGTATCCCATTGACTGGGATAGGCAAATTTTCTCCATCCATGCTGGATAACTGAAATGCATTGTGCTCCTTGCATTCAGTAATGACAAATAGACCACTCCACATGTTGTCAAACTTGGAGTGCTTCCCTGGCCTGCTTTTCAACACATCCCATTTGAGCACCATATCACCCTCCCTAAAAATTCTGGGAGTGGCCTTCTGATCAAAATTTATTTTGGTCTGAAGTTGATGATACTCCATAGTTTTCATAGCCTTGTCTCTAATTTCTTCAAGCTCCATAAACTGAGCATATCTGACAGCCATGGGATCCTCTTCTTCAAACAGCTCCAGCTGATTCATGATATCAAGTGCTGGCAGCTCCACAGATATAGGCAATCTTGTCTCTTTCCCATAAACTAACATATATGGGGAGTTCCCAATAGACCTCTTGGGAGTTATTATGTCTGCCCATAAGGCATATTTTAGATTAGTGTGCCAGGTCCTCTAGTTGTCTTCCATTGATCTTTTAACAATCCTTATGAGGCTCTTATTTGTAGATTCAGCCAAACCATTACCCTGTGGGTAATAATTTGATGAAGTGTTCAAATAGATCCCATTCTTAACAGCCCAATCAATTATCTTCAATCCAACAAAGGCTAAAGCATTGTCTGAAATAATTGACTCAGGCACCCCAAATCTAGATACCAAATCCTGATAAAAACTCAACACAACATTCTTATTGGATTCCTTCAGAGCCACTACTTCAGTCCACTTTGTGAAATAGTCTGTAGCTGTAAGTATCCACATGTGGCCTGCACTTGATGGTGGGTTAATGGGACCTATAAAGTCAATGCCCCATCTCATGAAGGGCTGCTCTACTTGAATTGGCTCCAAAGGTAAAGCTAGCAGCCTTTCTTTGCCTTCAAAAATGGCACATTTTACACATTTTCTAGCCCATGCATGGGCATCCTTGAATAAGCTAGCCCAGTAATATCCAGCTCTCATTATTTTCCAAGCAGTAGTCTTTGGGGCAAAATGACCCCCTGCTGTTCCATCATGAAACTCATGCAGCACCTTGTCAGTCTGATCATTATCAATGCATCTTAACAATACACCAATAAAATCTTTTCTGAAAAGGATGCCATTTATTAAAACATATGGAACAGACTGTAGTCTAAAGTACCTCCTCTTAGTTGTATCTAAACCTGCTGGACATTTACCAGTTTGCAAAAATTAAGTCATGTTATTAACCCAACTTATGCCCACTGTTGTTGTATCATCCTGAGGAGCATCTTCAATGGTCAAAAGCACCTCTTCTTCTTTTTCTACTTCTTTTTCAGAACTGATAGCGAGCTGTTCACTGAGTCCTCTACCTCTGACAAGCTTGGTTATTTTGATATCCACGTCATATTCCATGACTTTGGTGATCCAACCAGCCCTTTTCTCATTAACATCTTTACTTAACAGGAACTCCTTTATGCTAGGATGAGCAACCATCAAATGTATATTGTTATTAGAAACAAGATGCCGAAACTTCTTGAGGCTCCTTACCACTACAAGGACATGTTTTTCAATGAAGCTATACCTTTGCTCATACTCCTCCAGCCCCTGACTAAAAAAAGTGATTGGCTGTTCAAAGAGGTCACTCTGTTGCTATACTAGAATCGCAGAGATTGTATCGAGACTGCCATAAGCATACAAGATAAAATCTTTGGAGAAGTCAGGATTTACCAGAGTTGGCGTAGCTGACAATGCTTCTTTTATGGACTCCAAGCTGAGTTTGGCCTCTTTCGCCCAACTGAACGATGTACTCTTCTTCAACATAGACGTCAAAGGCTTCAAAAGATTTGCAATGTTGGGTATGAATCTTTGCAAAAAATTAATTCTGCCAATAAAACTTTACAGTCCCTTCTTGTGACTGGGTAAAGGCAACTCTAGAATAGCTCTTAGCCTTTCAGCATCAATGGTAATGCCCTCCTTTGACACAACGTGCCCTAACAACTTGCCTTCATGCACAACGAAAATACATTTTTTGGGATTGAGAGATATCCCAAACTCTTTGCATCTCTCAAATACCTGCCTCAGGTGGGATAAATGTTTAGACGCATCCTTAGAAAAAACTGTTATGTCATCAAGGTACACCAGCACCAATTTATATAGCAAACCCCTAAAATCCATGTCCATAGCTCTCTAAAAAGTTGAGCCAGCATTTGACAGACCAAAGGGCATTCTCTTATAGGCCATGGTACCCCATTTGGTAGTAAAAGCAGTTTTAAATTGATCTTCCTCATTGACTAACACTTGATTATAGCCAGAATATCCATCAAGCAAGGAGAATCTTTCAGAACCAGCCACTACTTGTAGAATTTGCTCCATTGAGGGCAGCGGGTAGTGGTCTTTTAAGGAGGCTCTATTGAGGTCTCTGAAGTCAACACACAGCCTAATCTCTCCATTCTATTTTCTCACAGGGACAAGGTTGGAGACCCAAGAAGTATGCTTGATTAGGAAAATGATCTTTCATTTGATCAACTTAGTCAATTCTTTAATCATCAGGGGCTCTAGCTTTAGATTTAGGGGTCTTTGTTTCTGCCTCACAGGTTTTGTACCTAGTTCTAACTCTATGGTATGCCGGGCAATATGAGGGTCAAACCCCTTTAGGTCTGAATAATCCCAAGCAAACACATCTTCAAACTCTTGACACAGAACAATGAAGGCTTTCCTATCTCCAGGGGAACAGATTTTACCTATTTTGAGAAGCTTACCCTTGAAAATTTCTAGCTCCTCATAATGTTCCACTTTTATCTGCATGTCAGTTTTGCTCTTCTTTAGTTGATCATCAGTACCAAAAATAGATTCCAAGGTTACCAATCCCTTGCGTAGCTTGTTTGTTCTCAACTAAACAATTTGATCATTGCCATACTGATATTTGAGTTTATCTTAATTCATCACAGAAAACTCATCCTCCTCTAACAGGAACCGCAGAATCTGCTCATCACTCTCAAAAACCTACCAATGAATATTATTGTCAGGGATAGAGGGTCTATCAACTATTTTTACATGAGGCTACACCTTTTCTCTTTGAATATCACTGGGGATGTCAAACTAGGCCCCAATTGCAGCTAACCTATCAGCATGGGAATTCTGATTTTTTGGAATAGAGATCAGATTGAAAGCATCAAACTCTTCAATCATGTCCCATACCCTATGCTTGTAGCATTTCAAAACATAATATTTTGTAACATGCAGCCCTCTCACCTGATTTACAATGAGTTCACTATCACCATAGAACTACAAACAGCTAATTTTCCTCTTTCTTGCCCACTGCAAACCTTGAATCAACCCTTCATATTCAGCAGTGTTGTTTGTGCATGAAAAGCAAAATGGAAAGTAGAATAATATCTTTCACCTTGTGGAGACACAAGCATTGCACCACCACCAGATCCATTCCTATTCCTAGAGCCATCAAAGTATATTTTCCATACTTCCTCTTGCTGCTGTTCTGCATCCTTTACCAGATTAGGGATTGTTGTTTCAGGCTCATGGATTATGTAAACCCCCATACCAGTTTCTTGAATGTGTGCCTCAAGATCATCTACAACATTTTCTAAGGCCCACTCCCTTAATAGCACCTCTGGCATACTCTCAACTTGCAGTTCTTAAGCAGCAATAAGCTCAGGATCATCAGAAATAATGCAATTTGCATTAACAACATTTAGAACATAGGGCTCTATGTGATGATTTGAAAGCAATTCATATTTTAGGGTTACTTTTGTGCCATATCTGGTCCTAAAAAATATGTGAGACCAGTCCAAGGATAAATATCCTCCTATCTTGGCTGTGAACTCTCTTGACAAACACATGGCAAAATAGGGAGGTAGATCAATGATGAACACCTCTTGGGAAATGGAAATATTTGGGCAAGTGTACAAAGTGAGACCTAGTTCTTTGATCACACCTACAGTATTAACAGCTGTGCCATCTAACTGAAGTACACCCTTCTCAAGGGGCTAGTATTTCAACCCTAATTGGTCTGCAATCTGTTTTGGCATCACAGAACTGCTTGCACCACTATCCACCATACAGTTATGTACTAACTTGTCTCTAATTATTAAAGACACATAAAATGGAAGTGGTTTGGCACTTTTGTTTGGCTATTTGCTATTATCCTGGGATTAATTGGTAAGGACAGTCCTAGCTGGGTTAATAGTTGTATCATTGGACACTTTCAAATCAGATCAGGCAGATTGCAATTGTCTTTTTGGCCTGGGATGGCTAGCGAATCCCACATAGACATTGTCACATTCATCTTCTTCATATTTTCAATGATATTGAAAGGTGGAGTGACACTTACCTTTTGCTGTGACTTTGTAGCAACAGTATCAGCCTGTAAATGAGGCATTTTCCTTGTTGTTGTTGAAGTATTCCTTTGTAAAATGTTGGGAATCTAAGATGTAGAAGCATCAGCATGCACTCTTCCTTTATTCGTTGCTTGATCTACCTCATAACCCCTCTTCTTGGCTCTTGTATTTGCTGCAACTAGAGTATTATCGCTGTTTACACCACAGAATTCACCTTCTTCCCAATTTATGAAGGCTGAATCATTCTGAGGCTGCTCTTGCTGCTGTACAGCCCCATTATTTGGGGTGTTTGGCTATGAGACCACAACATTCTGCACCATTAGTGCTTGATTTATCACCCCATTTGAGCAGGTTGCCTGACTGTGTCGCTGATTGCATGGAAAACACCATTCATACTCCGCGGTGAGGTTATTCTAAACAGGGACAAGGTCCTTAACATCATTTATGGGCACCGGATTATAAGGCTGAAAAGGCCCATGGTTCACATTCTGCCTGGTACCCTGGTAATTACTTTGATAAGGTGGCCTATTAGCTTGATATGGTTGGTTTTGCCCTTGAAAAGGCTAATTTTGCCCTTGACCGGGTTGCTGATAGGGCTATCTGTTCTGGGACTGCTACTTTTTTATGTTTACCAGCTCATTCCCAAAAGTTTGCAGAATATTCTCTATTTTTTGTTGGCTATTTTTGATCTCTTTCAACTCTTGGGATGAGCTAGAAACAGCAAGTTCAGAGTTGGCAGCACTTGGTAACGTTGCTACAGTAGGTAAATGGGCAAAATATGGGATTGGCAATGGCATTGAAGCTTGAATCTCAGGGAAGATGGGCACTGGTGGTCTAGGTGCTATTTTTCTAGCCTGAATCAGGTTATTCTCTGCTCTGATGGCTATTTCATATGCATTAGGTAAACTAGTACCTCCTAATGATTGTATCATCACTGAAATATCACTATATAGGGTTTTCAAAAAATACAAGAATGCATATTCTTATGGAGGCCTTACCATAGCAGGAATTATGTCCCATGTCTTCTAGAATCTAAAGTTGAAATCCATCATTTGCTCCTGGGGGGCTCTCTTTATTGTAGTCATTTGTTCAACCAATGACAAGTTGTCTAATTTATCTTGAAATTGCTTATTTAATTTATCACCAAGATCATCCCAGGTTCCTATGGTCTGTACTGGTAAACTCCTAAACCATTGCAATGCTTTTCCCTTGAAAGAGGCAGCCAGTAGCTTGATGGCATCGTTTTCTTGGGTTATATGATGAACTCCCCATAGAGAAGCCACGTCTCTAATGTGTTCGACGGGGGTAGTTTGGTTCTCCCCTGTAAAATATGGCAGACTCTTCAAAGCTGCCATAGCAATGACATCATGTACTATCAAATTCAATGGGATGCCCCCATCAAAAGCGACAAATGGCTGATTCCTTGCCATTTGAGCAGCTAGAGGTAGGATTGCTTGAGCTGGTATAAGTACTACAGGTGCAACTGGCTTGAAATTTGGTGGAGTTGATTGTATCATTTTGGAAACTGGAGTCCTTGCTACAGCTCTCCCCTATCTTCTAAGACGTGACAGCTACAGGGAACCAAACGAACCCAAACTCTGAGTTTGAATCTTTCTCATAAAATGTAACAGCAAAACTGATCTGCTTGTCTTTCCTCAGTATGAGTTGCCAGATATGCAAGTTTTAACCTCTTACAGGTTTGAAAATCACTGGTTGCACATCAAAACAAACAATAAAAGATAGTATTTGATTGTTTCTCTAACTCTCAAGTAGGGTCCCACCGGGCGTGCCAAAGTTGTTATCACCCAGATTTGCACCCTTGCTGCAGTTGTGAAATTCTAGCAATCTGGAGTAACATGGGAATGATCTTGAAGTGTGGGACCTTGCGAAATGAGATCAAACCTCTGGAGAAGGTCGGCTTCCTTGACTAGATATCACCTAAAACTACTAAATCTTCAGAGGAAAAATGAGAAGGAATGTTTTTGAATGAAAGATGAAAACATGAAAACTGAAAGTAAGGGTGATGCACCAGACTGATTAAAAGAAACTTTCATAGAACTGAGAAAATGCACAACATAACTAGATATAGCAAGTAGGCATACATAGATTCAAATGGTCCTAGCAGAGGTGAGAAACATAATGATTAAGAGGAATGAAATATTCACAGACAATCATATGAGGATTCACACTAAACTAAAAATTAGAAAAAAAAGGTAAAATAACTTGCATATATTCAATGGGAAAGCACAATTATAGTAGCAGAAAGCTCTATTTGAAAATAGAAAGCTTGAAAGCTAAAAAATTTTCAACCTTATTTAAATCTCACTCCTGCGTATATATAGCATTACAAAAAAAACCCTAAGTCGGTTACAAAAATTGCTCCATGAGCTGTATCAGAAAAATATCTCCTAAATGGACGTCCAACTGTAAGGAGTTATGGCGCGAAAGATCTGGAACTGGTGCAGATGGAAGATATTTTTAGTCTTCAATGTAAGTTTCTTAATCATCAATCTGTGCAATGAATCGATGGAGGATATATGGGCATTGAATGCGAGAAGCTTCCATGTCTATCTTCAACCATGGGTCTATGAACTATCTAAAAAAGGGCGGTGGAGAGATATTCTGAGTCTTTAACGCAAGCTATTGCATCATCGACCCTCTCTGATAAATGCAACAAATATTTGTATTTGCATCACTCATTCCGGTCACTGAAACGTCCAGTCGACCGAGCATACAAATCCAGATCTAAAATTTGAAAGTGACAAAAACCCTAAAAACCCCACCAAATGAAAGAGGGTACAAAAACATGCATCTTTGCCTTTTGTAGCATGTGGAAATTCACTAAAATAGAGGAGATACAGGCGGTCAAAGCTGCAATCAACTGTATGTCTATATCGCTTTGCATCTGCACTTGTATCGGCCTCTGAAACTGCCTTTGCATATGCAAAGTGTTTTGTATGTGCTTTTATTCGTCATCCAACTCGGCCTTTGAAATGTCTTTGTATGTTCAATTGTATGTCACCTTGTATATACAATACAATGGCCACATACAAGAGTGAGCTCCTTTACTTTTATATCACCTTTTGCATGTATGTCTCTGCCACATGGCACCGCCTGATTCACCGCCGAGATAAAACTGAGAAGCATCGCTGAAAAATTGCATCTTCTTCCTTGCTTCCTTTCTTTGCATATTGCATTGTATATACAAACATACAATCGCAAATATACAAACCATATGGAACTCAAAAGATTATGAAGCAAGCTTGAAATTACCATCGGGTCCAGTTTGCATGTACCTTCTTTGTATGTTGGCATATACAATGCACATAACATGCAAGTCGGACGCCAGCCACTTTATCAATCGGATTGGGAGAAAATTGAAATCCAGGCCTTGTATTTTCATTCTTTGTATATCGGCATATACAAACGCCATATACATGCAAGCCGCAGACCCCAAATGATCATTAACTATATTTGAGTTCCCAGTCGGGTCCGCCTTGTATGTTTTCCCCTCATATGTTTCCTTTTGTATATCGCAATATACAATGCCATATGCATGCAAGCTGCGGACCTGAAACCATTATGAAGCATATTGCAATCGCCATCGGGTCTGAGCCATGCATGTTCCTCTTGTATATAACCAATGTATGTCGCATATACAATGCGAACGTACAAGAAAATTATATATACAAACTGTGGAATTCTGCCCTTTATCAACTGGAATGTATGCTCCCTTCAGATCCGGCTTGTATATTAGGAATGCATATTTGATTGTATGTGCAAACATACAATCACAAATATACTAGCAGTGGGCCCCAGCTTTGAATCACTTTCCCTTGCATCTATTGCTTGTATGTCCTTCCTTTGTACATCGCTGCCGATGTACATTCAACTGTTGCATATGCATTTGCCCCTTTGTATGTTTTCTTTGTATGTTGGCCTTGTATCTTTGACTTGTATGTGCGAACATACAATCGCATATATACAAGCCACTGTTCCAATATACATTGGCCTTTGAATGTTTCGCCTTTGCATGTGGCAAATGTATATTTCACTTGCATCTCACACATACAAACCCCTTTCACTGTAGTGAATGCATGTCGGCCTCTTTGTATATGTGCCTTGGACATTCCCAATGTATGTCAGACATACATTCGCCTTTGTATCTTTGCGGCATACATTGTCCCTTGCATATTTCGCTTGTATGCCACCAATGCATCTTTTCCTTTGCATGTTCCTCTTGTATGTAGCCGTTGCATGTCTAAACATACAACACAAATAACATGCAAACCATCTCATACAAGCAGGGAATATTCTCGAAATCTGCGATAGATTCCTTAATGCATATACAAACTCAATATGCATTGCGAAAAGCATACAACCAATCTTTTTACTATTTTTGAAGGCCAACTGAGATTTTTGACCCACTAATGTCATTTGAACCTGCATGTACATACAAATGGCCTGGTATATATACAAAGACACTTGTATGCAACTATTTTTTGCATTTCTGAACTGCAAAGACCAAATGACTTAGAAATTTTGGGTTTGGAAGGAGAATGCCTGCAAATGAATAATTGAAACCCAAAACCTAGGTGGGCACCACCACATACATTGGTGAATGTACATTTGAACATACATTGAATAATGTATCTACAAATACTAAGTATAAAATTGAGATTTGTCTGTGATGGGAAGCTCTTGAAGACAAAGGGTTTCTGGGTTTTTCTGGGTTCTCTGCAAGGATTCTTCAAGCAAGAGTTTTGGGATTTTTTGGCAAAGCATAGCATGAGTATTTGGAAGATTTAAGCTTTGTATGGACATTTTCCAAAGGATTTTCAAGGAAAATACAAGGTGAACTATTTAACCCCAGACAGAGGAAAATAGGTCAACAAGCATCATAAAGAGATGATGACATGCAGATAGAGATAGAATGCAAGGATCAAGAGGGCATATAAGAGGATTTGGAACACAATGTGATCAGTTGGATGGAGACACAATTAGAAGAAGTAACAAAGGTGACAAAGTGAGTAACCCAAAGGACCTTCACTTCAAAAAAGGAAGATAACAAAGGTAACATTTCCATCTATTTTATCACAGCAAGAGCATTTGATATAACTTGTCAACTACACAGTTGGTGGACTAGTAGTTTCTGTTGTTCCAAGGGTAACACTAAAGCCTCTTATGCCAGCATTCCCATGTTTTGGTAAGACATCAGAGATCCTAGCAATAAGAATGATGCATAATCCTTATGACAATTCACAGGCATTCCACAGCTATAGATGAAGGTGAGTCCAAGTCATCATCCACATGTAAACACCCTCACATATAAGATGGTCATTAAGGAAAAATAGGTCCTGCAAGTCTGCAAATAGGGGTGCATATAGAAACATTGAGGATCATGCCAAAATAAATGACAAAAATTATGCATAAGACATTGCTTATTTCTTAAGGGACATCAAAAGAGATCCAGTCAGAGCAGTAATAGTCATAAAAGGACCTGTTATAGGTAGAATAGTCATCTTGACTGTCTTAAAGTAGAGAAAACTTCTTAGACCATCATGATACAAAGGTAAATCAGTTCTTTGGGGTTCAGAGCCATTGAAATCCCATTTCCATTGTTAAGAGTTTTCAAAACAAACTTCCCAAGTCTGTCACAAAAAAGTAGAGAAGATTGTGATTCCCTTATGACTGTGCATTCATGTTCTAGATGAATGCCAAGTTGCTACAGTGAAGAGGCAAATAAGGCCAGCTGATAAAGCAGGGGTTTATGGTCTTCTCCTCATTATTTTCTCAGACGAACAACTACATAGGAATAGAGTGATAAAGATGCAACATAGAAAATGAAACCCCATTTTGTTATTTTCTAATTCATAGTCTTCATATAGGAAACAGATGCAAAAAAGAAAATATATGAAGCAAGAAAAGCCATACTCAAAATCATTTTCACCTTTTGATAGACAATTTGAAGGTAGGTAACCATAGGTTCTCACATTTTTACCATTATTTTCTCAGAGAAACAACAAATATTCATCAAAGGATAGAGCAGCTATAGAGAAAGGTTTTGTTTACCACTAGAAATGAGATAGAAAATGCTTACCATAGATATAGAGACAAGATCCATTGAAGAAAGAAGTTACAACGCATCCTTGGCGGTGTTCCAAACCC
This sequence comes from Cunninghamia lanceolata, assembly GCA_027924645.1. Classification (NCBI taxonomy): domain Eukaryota; kingdom Viridiplantae; phylum Streptophyta; class Pinopsida; order Cupressales; family Cupressaceae; genus Cunninghamia; species Cunninghamia lanceolata. The sequence continues at coordinate 10,096,248 of BSBN01000937.1, read as the reverse complement.
TAGAGGAACATAATGAGAAGTGAAAAAGAGTAGATGAGTGTAGACTAGGGTTTAGAAACCCTTTTTACCCAACGTGATGCCTTAAAAGTTAAACATCGATGCATTGAAGATCCTAAAACTTTTTTATCTTTTGATTATAAATCATTAAAAAAAAGGAAACCAAATATGCCCGTGGGTAACACTTTAAAGTGTTAAACGGCTAGACAACCATCTTGAGCCCATGAAATTAAGGAGTTATAAGGTGTTCTTGCTTTTTCTTTTTGACTTTTGAGGATCTTTTAAGAACCTTAAGCATCAAAAGAGAAAATGACTAATGTGCGAAATCAGGGCACCATCATGACCTTTTAAGGTCTCTTATCTATTACTTAGGATAATTTCATGCATTATGATATACCTTTATGAGTTTTGAAAGAGTTGGAGGTCTAAGTCAAATGGATGAAATCACGTAGCCCCCTTTTCTTTTTTGCATGAGTAAAAGGCAAAAATTAATTATATTTAAGCAAATATTAATGGTAATAATCATAAATTACCTTAATATTTGTTCAACAAAATCAAGGAGATAATTGTACAACACCTATTAAGGTAAATCAGGCAAAGAGAATTACCATTAATACTTGTTCAAATAGATTATTTTTGCCCTCAAATCATGCAAGAAAGAGAAAGAGGAGTTGAACTGAGCTTGCAAACTCATGCAGAGGGAGTATCTTTTTCAATTTTTGAGTTGGAGTTAAACTGGGCTATTTTTGGTAGTTTTTGGGTCAAACATCTTAGGAGGAGGAGTTCTGATCTATTTTAGCTCAATTTGGAGTAGTTGTAGACCCTATATTTCAGGCATTTTCCTCTTGCTCACCCAGCAACTAGGAGTTGCTTTTTCAGACTTTTCACGCATTAGTTGGAGTGCAGTTTGACAACAGTTGACTTCTCTTTGCCTTTTTGAGACATATTTTTGTATTATAGGAAAAAAGGCTTGTGTTTTTTTCTTAGTTCCTACTTTTTTCCTTTCCTTTGCACATTACAGAGAGAGATTCAGTCCTGTAACTCAGTTTTTATAGGTTTTATGCAGTAGCAATAGTTTATTTCAGCAGTTTCATTGTTATTTTGTAGAGTTTTCCTTCTATTATCAATAAAATCAGGGGTTCTTCTATCCATATTCAGTTGTCTTGTCTCTTTTGAGTGATTTGATAAAGATTTATTGTGTTTTATACCAAAACCTTTAACTTTTCTGTCTCATTTATCGAATGCAATTACACAAAGTGCAATTTTACTACGGGTTGCAGATTGTGCAAGTCATTTCATGCCTTTTTGTGAAACATTTATGTGGTAAAGATTGTTTAGTTTGAGTTGTATGAATAGATGTGTTGAGGCTAACTGTGAATCAGAATGCAAATTAGGATATTCAATCATTGGTGCATCGCCCCTTAGAATAATTTTTAGTTCATTTTATCATATCATTTCTCTATCTCTTTTCCACGGAATACATCAAATCTAAGGGGCATTTAAAGGGAGCTGGCTCTTCTAGAGGTTCATTCTCATCATAGAGAAACCCATAGTCTGAGAATGTTCCCATGTTGCACGGGATTGCCAAGCTTTTAAAGGCTTAGCATTCAAAACACAATCCTTCGTGACAACAAGACTATTCACCCTTGCTTGTAGAGAAATTGCATCCATTACATCTAGTGCACAAATAAAGAACTTAACTATTGTTGATCTAAAAATATTGGCCATGTCAAATCATTATGCAATTGTGTCTAGATCCTTTGTCGTTCCTTGTAGAGTGGTGTCCTCATTATGCTAGAAAGAAACTAAAGGTGCCAACATATAATGTAGGATAGGTTGATCCTTTTGTTGTAGAACAATGTCCTCATTATGTCAGGAAGATGGTAGAGGTGCCAACATAGAAAGTGGGACTAGTTGCACATAGGGTGGTGCCTGATTATGCATGTTGCTATTGAAGTTTTGTAGATGTGAGGTAGTAAATCTTCTACAAACCTCAAGAATTAGTGAAGATTCAAAGTTGTTGTACTTCTACCTAGAAACTAATGAAGGTCTGGAGTGCACTAACATGGTTGTAGTCTATGTTATAGTACTAACTATACATGCTTTTTATTGTTGAGGGGGGCATGCTAGTGCACTCCAATGATAAAAGGAGAGGGTGTCATTAAACCCATGTATCCTTGTTGAGAGAAGATAGTCTTTGTATATAGAAGATGGAATGTAGAGTTGTGCATAGTGTCAATAGTTATGATCTAGATTACTATTGGTAGTTGAAGAAGTGGCTCATTGGTGAAAAATGTTGAAGTTGTGTTGTGTAGGATTATGTTGACCACTACTAAGAAGTGATTTAATGTGGCTATGATCTAGTATAATCAAAGTTCGGTGTAGCCAAAATAAGTACTCCACCATCAAAGGAAACTACAAGAGTTATGTGTTATTATAGTCTTGAGAATAGATGCAAGCTTTTGATGTGTGCATGGACAATGCCTACTACAAGCACAAACTTACAAAGTCCAATCTTATGTAAATATGTCCCTAGGGAATAGTTGGATGTTCTTTCATAGATTGTCACATACATTATGATTTTTAAAAGTTAGATATTGAAGATGTTCTTTCTTTTTCTTCTACATAACATAAATGTTATCAAATCTAGTGTACAAGTGATGAAACAGGGTGTGCAACTGAGAGGCACTGAAAGAGTGCCTTATTCAACTATATAATTTTACTTTTACTAGAAGCTAGTATTGTGATCAATTAATGGTCGTCTAGGCAATGGGCACATATAGTGTAAGAAAGTGTACTTTCTTAGGCATTGTCTAGCTTGTAATTAGAAACTGTGTTTTGAACTAGACTATATGTGTCACTACTTGGCTAGGGAGCCTAGGACTCCTTTAAGTTCCTTCTACAGTGGATACTATTAATGGCCACCAACCTATTGATGCATAATGTAATACTAGTTACCACCAAGATTCCTCAAGTTATGTGCATTTAATGCTCTCCTTGAGAGTAGTCAAACCTCTTAGGATAGGGAGCTACAAACTAGTAGTATAGCACTATGTTGCAAAGGAGTCACATTTAGGTGATATTGAATTTCAAACCCTATAACTCTAGAGCATGTGACAACAACCAATGTGGCTAGTATGAGATTGAGTCACCACATGTAGGCAATTCCATTCATCTAGTGAGGTTGATGAGGAACTACTTTCATCAAAAGAGGTTGATGAAAAACAATCTCCTTGGAGAATATTTTTCTATGTGTTTTCTTCTTATAGGCTAATGGCATGGAGATTAGAAGAGTAGTATGATGCCTTGAACATGGATAAATGTGTTTAATGACATTTTGCATGAGATTGAGCCTTTCGTCTCTGATACCAATGATTTGATTTTAGTTTAAAATTAGAGGACAACCTTGTGTGTAGCAATAGGGTTATGACAAAGCACAAATAAAGATAGGTTTATGTTCATTTAGTGCTTGTTAAATGCAAATGATTTATATAAGAAGAAATCCATTAAATTATAAAACATTCAACTAGTGTGAAGAATATGTTTTCCTACATTAATATTGTGTGAATGCATAAATAATTACAAAGGCAATGACATAATAGCAAGTTCCCATGATCAAGTAGGAAAGACATCCACCTAATTTGCCAAGGTGCCTTAGAGAGGTACAACCCATGATACGAGTGATTCTATAAGGTTGCAATTAAAGAGTTGTAATAGACTATATTCTATATTTTGAGGTAGAAACCCTCTACTAGAACTATGGAAAGAGGTTGTACTTATACAGTGGCTATTTGCTAGGTGGCCTACAAATAGAAGGTTGATCAATGTCATGCATGTATGGTGCACTTTACATGTGGATGAGAAGGTGACATATGTCCTATAGCACCAATTAGATGGTTGCATTATGTGGCATTGCTCATTGCCATTTGTCTAAAGTGTATGGTTCTAAGTTGGCATGCTAAAGTAGAGGCATGTACACCGATGTGTAGGTTGTGCATATTGTGGAGTAATATTACAAATATGCATAGGAATTGAATATGTCGTTGTCAAAGCTTGGAGTGCAAGCACCTAAAGTTGTGTAGTGTAATTGAAGAGTGTGCATGCTATTGTCTTATACTATCTTGCATGGAGTTGTTGGTAATAATGTTTGCATAGATATTCAAGAAGAAATTTTTCTAGAGTGTCTTATCCATGTGCAAACAATCTTGGCACTTTGTTGTGTGTGCAAAAGAAGTTTGTGAAATGAGACAAGCTTGTGTTGAGCCAATGTGCTAAAGCACTAAGTTGCATAGAATTATGAATAGGTCAACAACCTCATAAAGAGTATTCATAGCTTTCTCCACATCTCCCAGTGGTTCCATAACTCAATGGTAATGGAATCTTTAATCAATTTCCACTCAATGACAATGCAAGTTTGATATTGTTTGGTCAACCATTTTGGAACCCAAGCTTGATCATTTTGCTTGGTATCTCCTCTACTAAGGTCTCTTCATTAGATCTTATTTGATTCACTAGTTGTTTCTAACCTCCTCCATCCCTTTTTTAGACATTTGGAAACTCTCAAGCATCTTTTCTAATTCTTCCAACAAGCTCAAGATTACTGAATCTAGATCCACGACTTCTTCAAGCCCTTTCAAGTTGAGATTTTCTCCTAAAGAATAATTTTTTGGGGTAGTTAGCCTTAAATACCAACTAAATTTACCCAAATTTGGCATGCCTTTAGAGTGGAGATTCTATTCAACATATGGAAAGATAGAAATGATGCTTTATTTTCTAGAGTTACTATGGATTCTTACTTCTCAATGTATTCTAAAGCCATTATATGTTGTAATGTTCTTTTGTAGATTTAGATGCAAGCCAATAAAATTCCATTAGAGGTTGTCCACCTGCAAACTCTTATAAAACATTGGTAAAATGATTCTTGTACTATTGTACGCATGCCACCCTCTCCCTCTAGTAGGGGTGCCACTCCTCCCCAAGGATGCAAATGTTGTCATAGTCACAAGGTTCATTCCAATCACCACTCTTATGGCTCACATGGCTCTCCTTAGCATAGACATGTCTCCAGATGTGGCAACCTCATGACCAAGGTATTTCTAAGTGGCTTTATAGTGGTAAGTACCCTCAACTAGCTTTTGATATTCTCCTTGTATGCATCATTTTTGCTAAACAAAAAAGACAGAAAAAGACGTTGATCATAGCATTACATGTTGGGAGCCAATCCACGATGGCTAGGACCTCCTAGATGGTTAAGATAAAGTCTTTGATAGAGACCCACTTCATTCTCCCATTAATATTGCACTAATTGCTTAAGGGTTTAACAACTTTTATATATTATACTTTGTACTTCTTTCATACACTTTTAAAAATGTAATAACATTCCACTCATTTTATTAAAATAACAACATTCCACTTATTTTTATTAAAATAATAAATATTATATTTATCTTGATAAATTAATGTAGATATACACTATTATTTATAATAAAAAATAAAACCCTCATAGGAGCACGTATTGACCAACTTAACTAAAAAAGAACTCACCACTTCAACCGACAAATAATCTTCTTTACAATCTCCTTAGAGCTTAAGAGAATCCCCATTAACACATCTCCCGATGCAACGAACATGAATGTTTCCTCAAATGTGACTTGGAATTTTATTTTACGACTAAACCCTTATGACTTGGTATTTGATTCTTGGACTAAACCCTGGTATAGTCGTTCTAACCAATGCGGATGTTTCATGACGCGTCTATTAGATATATTAAAAAGCCTCGTCTAAAGCCCTGGAAAGACGAGAAATAGAAGAAATTGTGTAAGGTAGAGAAGCCTGAAGAGGCACAAGTTTCAAATTGCAGAATAAGTAAATTGTTTGTAAAAAGTTCAATAAATGGCTTTGATTCATTTTATTGACAGTTCTGAAATGGTGGACGATTCCACATATGGTGTTCCTGGAAAATCTCAGTTTTATTTGGGATTGGAGAAATGTATTGGGGATGAGGGCAGGGGAGTGATGTTCCAGAACGAGGTGCCAGTTATTGGGGTGCAATGCAGGAGGGCCAAGGCGAAAACTACTCTGGCATTGACTCTCTGCAATGATCCTCATACCAAAGGTAGAATTCCCATCTATATAATGGCGGTCGGTATAGTGCGGTCGGTATAAACCAGAGCACTATACCGACCGCCATTAAAGAGATGGGAAGTATACCTTTGATTAAGGGGCGGCATTGCACCCCCAAAACTGACACCTCGCTCCGGAACAACAGTTCCCTCCCCTCAAATCCCCAATACATCTCTCCAATCCCACATAAAACTGAGATTTTCCGGGAACACCATATGCAGAATCGTTTTCAGAACTGTCAGGAAAATCGAATCAAAGCCATTTGTTGAACTTTTTATAAACGGTTGACTTACTCGGCAATTTGAAACTTGATTCTGCCTATTCACAGGCTGCTTCTCCTTTCAAAATTTCTTATATTTCTTGTCTTTCCAGAGCTATTGGACATGATTTTTTTATATAACTAGTAGGAGGGTTATGAGACATTCGCGTTGGATTATAACGAAGAAATGAGGATTTAGTCCTAGAATCAAATTCCAATGCACACTTTCAATGAGGATTCAGTCCTAGAATCAAATTCTGAAGTTGAAATTAGGTTATCTGGTGGCTTCAATTACATATAAGAATAGTAGGCATGAGTTTTCCACATTCTATTAATTTAGTATAAAATGCTTCTGGATTCAACTGTGTATTTTTGCATCAACGTTCTAGATCATACTCAGTTTTCCTCTATCTAATAATGGATCACTGAGTGTGATCTAAAATGTTGATCCAAAAATACACACAATTGAATCCAGAAGCACTTTAGACATATACATATAACAAATTTTCTTACCCACTAACTGTTCTTCTGATAAATGTGTCTATGTTTCTTGGATTACAGGTGCAAGCAGAATGTTGCGCCCTACCACTTGCTCTAAAAGTGATTGGAAGCTGTTTGCATGGGGAACCACATGAAGTTTGGGAGAGGGCAGAGAAAAAATTTCCAAAGGAGAATCCATATCAGAGTATCACAGAACAGGGCTAATTGGATTGTTGGATATTAGTATTGATTCCTTAGATGATGTTGCCAAGGAATGCTTCCTAGACTTAAGTTTATATCATAAAATAGGGCGAATTAGATTGTTGGAGATCAGTATTGATTCCTTAGTTGATGTTTGATGTTGCCAAGGAATGCTTCCTAGACTTAAAAATTTATTTCTAGAGGACAGGAAAATCTGTGCTGATGCACTGTTGGACATATGGGTGTATGCTCAGAAGCTACAGTGGCATGGCGTTTTCTCCATCTTATCAGAACTTGCAAGCAGAAACCTGTTGAATTTGACTAGCACTCCAGGGTAATTGCCTTTTCTTTCATATATTGGGGTTTTTTTAATCATTTTTAAACCATAAGCTGACGTACTAGCATTTATCAGGAGCAGAGTAGCATTCTCACATGGAAATGCCTTTGGAGCTATACTTTTCTCAGCATGATGTAATGAGAGAACTGGCCATGTATTTGGCATGCTAGGACAGTGTAGTCCATAGGAAGAGGTTTCTGATGCCTAGGAAGGAGCATAGTCTGCCAGGAAACTAGGAGTGACTTAATCATATAGCATTTGATGTTCAACTACTCTCCATTCAAACAGGTCGGTTAGCTTCAGCCTTTCGGCCAAAATTTCTTTGAATTATTAGCTATAATTTTTAATATTTACATCATTGCTCCCCGCAACTTAGTTGAAATGTGGATCAAAAATATTTCTGTTTGACATGAAAAACTAGTAGAATGATTTTGATATTAGAGAGTTAAAGTAGACGGCTAATGCAAACTATTCAAAATTTCTTGATGTATTGGGTGCTTTTGTCCTAGTATCTCATTAGGAGGATTATGAAACACTTCTTTTTCTCAATGTAAGATTAAGCATTCGTTTCCTTTTTGATTTATTCCTTCCAGGACCTATGGAGGAAAACAACTGGTATGGGATGAATTTCCCTGAGACAGAGGCTCTGTTGTTACTCTTTACTTGAAGGGAATACCTTCTTCCCCCATTTCTGAAGTCCGTGAAGAATGGAAAGTTTCTGATGGTATTGAATTAATGTGCGAAGAGGGCAACAATAAAAGGTCCAGACATCTTTGTCTTCTCTTATTCAATTCAAAAGTGTCCGCTTGGAGAGGTTGATAGCACCCCCTGTTCGAAAACAAAGCACAACATAATCAAATTTACAGCAGCTACCTTTAAGCTTATGGGAGGGGTTTGAATATGCATCCACATTCAATAGCATCAATCTGTGAGATTTCAACCTGGATAACTCCAGCAATATGGAGGATGTGCCCCTTAGTTTCTGTTATATGCCCTCTGTCCAGATGTGATCTGTTACCAACTGTTACCTGGTTCAGAAGTCGCCTTATGGCCTTGGGACTATGAGCTCTCTGAGAATGTTAAGGTTATCAGCATTACAAGGCCTAGAAGAGCTTCCACCATCAACTGGAAAATGTGAATGATTGGAATGTCGAGACATTTCTGTTGGATAAGTGTTGTATGTTTTCTATGTTTAATAGTCAGGGTAGGATCGAAAATTGATCAGATTTGACATTTTTCGGATTCTGAAGCATTTTTTTCAAAAAAAAAATGGGTGTTATTTCAGGTTTCCTATTTTTGCCCATGCATCAAAGTACTGATGTTCCTCTTTTGCATGATTTCATGTAATTACGCCGAGAGGCGTTTCTACAGTCACAGAAGGGGTGGAGTTGAAGAGCGCAAAGATTCTTTAGATTCCGTGTAATTTTATAAGATTCTTATTAAAAAAATCAGATATAAGATTCCATAATAATAATAAACTTTAAATCCTTTGTTCCAGAAACTACATGACAGCCATTTAATGGAACTAATAATGGATGGAATGTGCTGGCAAAGAAGGGATTATGATTTAAAATTATTGAATATTTTTTACTTTTTTATATTTTATGCTAGATGTCTAATGTGCATATACCCAGTGAATATGGGTGAATATTTTTTTATATTTTATGCCAGATGTCTTAACATGATTATGGGCGACATTTATAGAATTAATACCTATCTTTAAATTGCAATGGCAGTAATGCCTCTATGCCTAATAATTATTTAGGCATCCCTATCCATGACCATTACAAATATTTCTCATCAGAGGACTCGTAGGAGTTGTTTAGGCATCACCAGAACTAGCAGCAGGAGCTCTTGGTAGAATACAGGACAACTTCCAGGCCATAGGTATCTCATTCCATTCTTTTTTGGTCTTTCTTATTTACTGCACAGTGGTTTCTTATTTTTATATTCTCTCCAAATAGGTGGGAGGCACCATTATATCTCTCTAATCAAATTTCCAAAGATTAAATATGTTTTTTTTGTACCAGATGAATTCTCAGTATCTAAAAATTTGGTTGGTTTTTCTTAAACTTCAAGAGTGAATAGGAGGTGATAAATTTGGTAAGAATTAATGAGGAATGATGATTTGGATTTCTTTATCTATCAGCAAAAATCTCAACTTTCTTATTAAATCTGATATGTTCAATGCTCATGATTATAGGTGGAAGCCCAATGAAAGCAAAACTATCAATCCAACCCTTCTTCCTACAGGCGATTACAACATAGTTTTTAAATATAGGTAAATTATTTTAACCATTATAACAAGACAATCTTATTCAATAGAGGTGCCTCTGTACATCCTAGGTAAAAAGAGAGGTAAATATGAAATAAGGAGGTGTAGAGGGAGGGGAAAAGAAAATTATAAGGTGATAAAAGAATAATATCAATTTCTGTATGATGAAATTTGAAGAGTAGTTTTTAAGTTTTGATTTGATTTACATATGTTTAGGGAAAAAAAACTAAAATAAACAATATGCTTTATTGTTTATTTTAATTTCTATGTAGAAATTAATATATTAATTTATATATGCTCTTTGGAAATTTTATATTATAAAGATGCCGTCAATTGATAATTAGTTGGGCCCTATACAACTAATTAAAAATTAATATATTTTCTCTAAATTTAAGTTAGGGTTTTAAATTTAATAAGGTAATGATAAATAAAAATATAATAAATAAACAAAAAACAAAGGTTTGGGGGCACTGCTACATGAGCAGCAACGGATGCTTGCCATGAGCAACACCACTGCCCCTCTTTTTTAAATATATATATATATATATATATATATATATATATATATATATATATATATATATATATATATATATATATATATATATATATATATATATTTAGAATGCAATGCAATCTTTTTTTAATGAATTTTTTTAAAGTTAAAATAATAATATATATAAATTTAAAAAAAAAACCCTCTTTGAATTCAATGATGCATGAACAATACATAAATAAATAAATATATAAATAAAAAATAAATAATAGTCCATATGTGTTTACACACAATTATCAATCTTTCTGTGACCCTGTAGTTCCATACGTTGTTCATGCAAACACTAAAACTCTGCAGCCATAACTTCCTTACCTGCACAAAAGCATGCCAAACCAATTACAGAGGAAATTAAAAAAAAACAATATAAAGTAGGAGAGAATGGGTATTTAAAGGGTTTCTTTAATTTAAAGATTGCATGAATGTAGGTTATTTAGTTTTAGTTTGTTTTAGAACTTTCCATTCCAAAACTTAGTCTTTAATAAAAAAATATTTATTTAATTGGTATTATTAGATTAGAAGTTTTATTTTATTTTTTTGTGGAGTCTTTTTAAATTTTAATTTTATAAGTTAAAATTAAAATTTTAAAAGACTCCATATTAGTTATTTGTTTATTTTGTTTATTGTTTATTTTAGTTATTTTATTAGAAAAAAAAAACTAAAATAAATAATATGCTCTATTGTTTATTTTAATTTCTATGTAGAAATTAATATATTAATTTATATGTTGCTCTTTGGAAATTTTATATTATAAAGATGTCGTATAAATAAACAAAAAACAAAGGTTTTGGGGCACGGATGCCTGCCATGAGCAGCCCCTCCTTCTATATATATATATATATATAGAATGCAATGCAATTTTTTAAAATGATTTTTTTTAAAAGTTAAAATAATAATATATATAAATTAAAAAAAAAAACCAACCCTCTTTGAATTCAATGTTGCATGAACAATACATAAATAAATAAATATATAAATAATAATAATAATAATCCATATGTATTTATACACAATTATCTGAACATTATCAATCTTTCTGTGACCCTGTAGTTCCATATGTTGTTCATGCAAACACTAAAACTTTGCAGCCATAGCTTCCTTACCTGCACAAAAGCATGCCAAACCAATTACAGAGGAAATTAGAAAAAAACAATATAAAGTACGAGGGTTTGTTTAATTTAAAGATTGCATGAATGTAGGTTATTTAGTTTTAGTTTGTTTTAGAACTTTCCATTCCAAAACTTAGTCTTTAATAAAAAAATATTTATTTAATTGGTATTATTAGATTAGAATATTTCTTTGGTATTATTAGAATATTTCTTACCCATGAAGTTTTATTTTATTTTTTTGTGGAGTCTTTTTAATTTTTAATTTTATAAGCAAAGAGGAAGGCTTATAGATTATTTAAATGTTTATTTAGAATGGATTAATTTTTCCCATTGTCATAGTATAAAATAATAATTTTCTCTTTTCATAATATTAATTAAATTTTTCTTTAGGTTGGAATGAAGGAAAAATTAGATGAACATAGCTAAATATTATCTACCCTTTTTTAATTAAGTTTATTATGGCTATTAGGTTCTTTAGTATTTTAACAATAAGTAAAAATAATTGTTAAGCTTAGGGTGTGGGTAACCATCATTAAATTAATTTAATAGTAATATTAATCTAATTATCTATTTATGGTAATTATTACTCCTTATTTATTTATTTAGGAATTCTAGAATGGAAGTTAAGTTAAACATCAATTTCTGTAGAAACATCTCTAACCATAGGAAATTCCACTATTTGTAAAAATATGAGGCATTAGTATTTCCAACATTTGGTTTTCTATAATTTATTAAAAAAGAATGCATATGTAGTCCTTAAATATACATGTTTATCATTATAAACTTAATTTTTTTATTGTTAATTATTTTCATATAAGGTAATCTTATAGTTATATATTTATAGACATTAGACTAATAAAGTTGTTATTTATTTTTTTCAAACAAAAAGTCTAAACATTTTTCTTCCAAAACTAAAACAATTACAGCATTCAGTAATCATGGTATCTTTGGTTCACGTTTACGGATCATGCCGTCGTGATTGAACTATTGTATCTGCTACCTAAAATAGCTGTAACAACGATGTCTGTGGCATCATCCCTATAAATCACCAGGGAGAAATAAGGACACTCTCATTTTCACTTCCTTCTGTTACCCATTTTTCACTATCGTAAGACATAGACTGAAAAGAAATTTGATTTCTTTCTAAGCAGGTGTCATCGATAGGATGAATCCTTTTCATGTATTTCCTATGTGCCACGTACCACTCTCCTCTCATGTGCTTTAACATTTCTTTCACTTACCGACGGGTATAAAGAAAGGATGGGCTTCTTCCACGTACTGACGGGTATAATGGAAGAGCAAGCATACAAAGAGGCTTGATTTATTAGTCTGGTGATATATAGAAAAGGCAACCTTTTGGAGTGATAAGGAACTAATCCATGAAAACTTGACAACAAAAGTCATCATGTATATCATAAATGCTATTTATATAGATGAATATATACTTGGTTCTCTTTGTTCGTGTTGTTTTCCTCCAAAATCTTTCTCTACGTATATTTTTTGTTACTAAACTTTGTTGATTTTATTTGTTATTTGTACAAAGATACTTTCACACTTACCATAACCTTAAGTTACTCATAACCCTTAGTTACTCAAATGAAACAACCATGATATGAATGATTTGTGGACAAATACTATTCTTATGTGTACAAGTGCTAGGGTGGCAATGTACATGCATTGGAATACTTCATATTATATTGTCTTATGATGTGTTGATTTATGCATATTCTATGAAATTAACTTCATTAAACTAATAATAAAAGTTGAAATTACGCTTCACTAAACTAAATAATTATAAAGTAAAATAAAATAAACCTTAACTCTAAGCTAGAAAAATTTATTTAAATTACTTACACAACACATAATTATTATGATAATTAATACGAATCCAAGCACTACAATATTCTATATTTAATGAATTTCCAAAAAGATTAAATTAAAAAAAATGATCTTTTTACAACTATAACTCTAAATAGATTAAAACCTTATTGTAACCCTAATTTTAAGCATTACCCTAATTCTCACTCTAACCCTCAATCTAATCCTAATTCTAATCTAACCTTGGCTCTTAGCTTAACCAAAACCCTATTTTAAAATCTAACCCTAATTCTAACCATAACCGTAAGATCACACTTACCATTGTTTTATAAGACTAATGCTATATATCTATCCCTATTTATAAGCCCCACCCTAACTCAATACCTAAACAAAACCCTTATTCTAAACCTTACCTTCATTCAAATCCAAACTCTAAACCTAACACTAACCTTAACCATTATTTGGTACATGAACAAAATGTTAAATGTAACTAGATTTATAAACACAACTATAACCCTAATTAGATTAAAACTTTATTTTAACCCTGATTTTAAGCATAACCCTAAGTCTAACCCTAATCCCAATTATAATTATGATCAAAACCCTAATTGTAATAATAAACCCTAATTCTAACCCTAATTTTAAGCATGGAAGTAATTATGACCTAAATCAAAATTTCAATCAAAACCCTCAATCTAACCCTAATTCTAATCTAACCTCAGTTCTTAGATTAACCAAAACCCTAATTCTAAATCTAACAATAATTCTAACCATAGTTGTAAGATCACACTTACCATTGTTTTATATGATTAACACAATATCTAACCCTAAATAAAACCCTAATTCTAAACCTTACCTTCATTCAAATCCTAATTCTAAACTAATCGTAATTATAACCCTAATTCTGGCCCTAACTCTAATACTAATCCTAACCATAATTCTAACTTGAACACTAATATAATATAATATATATTTTTAATTATAATAATATATTTAATCTATATTATAATTTTATATTATATAGTTATAATTAGACTTGCCGCTACAGGTGCTACTAGCATACCTATATTAAAAAAATATATCTAAAGTACGCCGAGAGATATCCTTCTCGAGGCGCCTATTTTTTTAATCCATGTACCACACATAGGTGGAAATAGGTGCCTCAGAAGGATATCTCTCGGCGTACTTTAGATATATTTTTTTAATATAGGTATGCTAGTGTGTAAATCCACTTTCAATGTGCCTATTTATATCCGCATATGCTTACGGGTGAAGTAAGAGAGATTCATTATTGGATTGGAGATCAATTGCGTTTTTGCAACAGTGAAAAATTTTACTGTGCTGGGTTTTTTTACTTGAATGGTTTTTCATAGGTGAAAATACTACACATTGTCCTGTTTTTTTTTTGTTTTCAGACTGTATATGCACTACATGTATTCTATAGGTTTATCAAGCTTCTTTTTCTTTACAATTTCATTATGTGAGGGGCTGAATGAACTTTCAGAGGAAATAGGGCAACTAAAGAAAATGAGTGAGTTTGATATGGGAGAATGTTCTATTTGACGTGGTTACCAAGAGCTGTTTGTGAATTGAGTTCCCTCAAGTTTGTTATCTGTGATGAGAAGATTGGGAAGCAGTGGTTCGCGAATTGTCTATCCAGCATTCTCGATGCACATTTGACAGTATTTAATAATTAGTTGAAATTTAAATATAACATGATTTTGAATTTCAGTTAATTAATAAATACATTCAAATGTGCATCCAGAATGTTAGATAGATGTTGGGGTCATTACAGGCCAAGAACATTTCTATTCGAGAACTTAGAGTTTGAAATTGTCGAAGCACAGTTTAGTTTGAATTGGCTTGATGATTGACTTCTTTTCTTACCTCTCATCGTGAGGCACAAGTTCCAAGCAACTTCACAAGTACAATCGCATATAAGCTCCTCTATATTTTCAGCCTATAGCTATGATCAATTTTTGTTACATTTTCAGAACAGTGAACACTATTTAGTATATTGTCCACGCAGACCTACTTATTCTCCATCCAAAGACATTTCTTTGTTTTGTATAAAGCGGTTATTCTTAAATATCATCCACTTCAATAGTCAGAGGTCAATTTTGGCCAATAAAAATAGGATAAATATTTACCACTTTTTATTGTGAATGAGGTATAAAATTGCTATTGATTATTTGATCATTAAAGTAGATGATATTTAAATAGAGTGGTATAGAGCCAGGAAGTGGGTGTCCTGTAAATTTGTGGGAGGTGTCTGCACTGCAATTATATTTGTCTCAGTCGCTTAGATTGTCGGCCAATAATATAAATGCAGAGTAGATTAATCTAAATAAACGTAATTTTCGATTCTCAGTCTACGGTGTAGGAACAAATTTGCTACGCATTGCAATTCTTCTCGCACACAGTAAAAATTGTTATATAAAACACTTAATTTGGCACGAGGGATTTGAAACATCAGTAATGTTGTAAAAGAAATCTAAAATGCATGGCATAACCTTTTCGTGCATTTAAATAATGAAAGAACTCTCAAATACACAAACGCTTGAGCTTTCTATCCACGACTAATTAATGCATAAGATATTCCCACAAGAATAATTAAAATAGAACTCGATTGCATGGGTTAAGAATTGTCATCAATGTAAAAAGTGTTTAATCAAAGATAACTAGGAATGAGTCGCAAATATTAACAGAGAAGAACAAATATCTATTAAATGGTTATACTTTCCTAGATACACGATAACTAGTATGTATGGGTGTAATGGTGGAGATCACATACACATGAACTTTTCTCTTTTATCTTTTGGGCCTACTACAATTTTGGGCCTACTACAATGTGAGTGTTTAATTGAGAAGTGGTCTATTTTTTATAAATTTAGGTGATAGTATTATATATTTCAAATCTTCTCATCATTAATCTTTAGGGTTTCATTTCTGATTTTGTTCATTTGTCATTTTGGATAAGAATTGTAGGTGTAAACTTGACTCAAGTCAATTCTATAGTTGTGGATATGAACTTTGAACTTTTAAAGTTCAAAATTCAAATTCACACCTTGCCTACCATTTCACTAGTAGTTGCGAGCGAACCCATTGCAGATTTTGTTGATTTGCGAGCTTGGTTTTTTGTATTTAAGGACGTTCATTCATTCATTTGAAAATCACCTGGGAGTTTATTAGGCACGTCTAAAGTTTAACTTTTGCAAGGAGAATAGAAAGAATCTAAGAGCATTATTAGTGAACTACATCATGGGTATATATACAAAGGTTAAAGCCAAAGAGTTGCTAAAATGTGTTTTTGAAAGTGCATGGAGACATAATGTGAGCTCGTTATCAAATAAATAACAAGTTTGAGTGATCGCTCAAGTATCTCAAGCCATTACACATTTTAGCTATGGATTAGCTTTTGAACCATAACACATGCATGTTATAATACATTTAGATAATGTCTGTTAGAAAACAAAATAAGACAACAAATTGTGAGCTCGCATTTCATTTACATTTCTTTTTTATTTATCAAAAGTGAACAAAACATTGTGAGTGCATCCAAACTTCACATTTGAAGCCATCTCTTTGGCATCAACAATTCCACGACACACAAGAGATAAGTTTGGATTTTTTTTTCGTAATTTTATTTTGGGTTAAATTTCTTTTTACTTAGTTGCTTCTCATTTCTACATTTTTTCTTTCCATCCTATCGAAACCCTCCTCCACAGGTAATCCTTTGCATAACCCTTCACTTAATTTTGTGCAACAACAAATTAGATAGAAGAACATGGAGACAAAAACTCCCTTAAAACTCCTCCCACACTTACTGTGCGTCCACAAATTTAACAAGACTATTAGAGAAAATTCAAAATGATAAACTTGAGCTTGAACATTTGGTAGAAACTTACAAAAACCATAATGCCACAAATACCCACTACAAATTACATGCAGTGACATTAGATTCATTGTTGTCTAATAGTGATTTACTAGCAAGACAAATAAACACATGGGCTAACTATAGAGAAACTTGTCACCAATTTTATGAGACAAAGTTAATCTTATATGCTCAAGTTACAGGTAAAAAAAATAAAAAATGTGTGCACTCTTTACCAATTCTAAAATCAATGAACCTTTAGAAGCTAGCTACAAAAATCCCAATCTATTGATGTTAACCATGAGTAGATTAAGAATAATTTTGGGATATGTGGTGATTGGTGTTTGATTAAGCCTGTTGTAATAACTATGAGGTGCCTATGTGCTTCTTGAGGAAACACTACTACAAGTTTGTCCTTATAAACACCCCAAATTCACTTTGTTTCCTCTGCATGTTGATTTTCTACAACTAACCACTTTCCACTAATCTCATGTCATAATTAATTAATGTGGCTAGTTTAATCAATAATTTTCTATGTTACAATTAGTTAATGCAACCACCAAACCATTTTCCTCTTGTGTCGCAATTAATGAATTCAACCAATTTAATTGACTTTAGTTAATGCAACTAACCTAATTAATTATTACAAATTTAATTTAATCAACCATCTGCCAATAATTAATCCAACTAATTCCATCCCTGTTGCAACCAACCCATTTCTCATCCCTAGAAGGTTAATTAATTAAATACACCTTATTAATTAATCTAGGCCTAAATATTCCTCCCAATTATTAATTAGATAGCACATGATTATCTAATTAATTAGGATAATTAATCACACTCCCCCATTTCTTCTAATTAAAAAATTCAACCCCATGCCACTAAAATCCAAAAACCTTGTCTCCCAATTCCCACTATCCATTTCAAATCCCAAGTCAATCAAGACCCTCCACTCTCCCACATGCCTTCCCAAGGCCACTTGTCTTCACTCCTTTCTCACACATATGTGAGCATGCTACATGGGTCAATCCTAACCCTTGATTTCATCCTTTAATCTTCACCATCCACTTGCATCATCCTTCTCTTTCCACTTTCGTGCATCACCCTCCATCTTGCAAATTAAAAAAAATATTGACCCTCCATCTTGCATTTCATCCCTCATCATGCTACTTGTCAAGAGGCTAGGATGCACACCCATGTGATTCAATCCAAGCCCTTGATCTCATCTCTTACTCTCAAATATCCATGACCAAATGGGAAAGTCTATTTAAAGAGTCTTACCTAATGGACATATCAACAATCCATCAATTGCACTTAAATGCTACCAAATTGTGTAATCTCTTAGCAGTTGAGCAACCCCATCTCATCTTAGCACAAACATTCAACATTGGAACAAATCTACAACAAAAATTATCGAGGTAGAATGTATTTTTGTTTGTGTTTTGCATTATAGTTTGTACTCGATTTTAGCTCAAATTGAAAGTAGGTGTTGACATTGGATTGTGAGTTTGTTTTGCATCTTTCTTCATGTTTTAATTCAATTTTGGAATCCACAATCTTCAATGAGATCCCAACTTCTTTTGACATTTGACAGTTCTATAGCAGAGACAAAGGCTCTGCACAAAATAGAGAGGGGGTACATCATGCATAGGACTGAAGAACGAGAGTACTTGTTTGGTCATCTATTTTTCATGTGACATTCTCTTTAGCTATGAAGGATGCTATGAAGGTTTAGATCCTCTAAGAGATTAGTGCACTCATAGGCACCTTGCTTCAAACCTCATGTTAGTAATGAGTGTTATTGATGATAAAATATAGTCCTTAGGTCTAGATTATTTATGTCAGAGAAATCAATCCTAGTGTGATGCAAGAAGAAGGAAATTAGAATAGTGAAATAGATAATACATGCAACATAAAGATTTAAACAATGTCATACATTTATTAGCACAATAATATAGGTCCACTCATATATTCATATCATATAATTCCTTATACAGTGTACATTTTGTACTACAACAATAGACATACACATCACCTATGTTTCAAGTAGCCTCTATTACATATTCCTTATATCTATATTCTTATTTCTTTCCTCTATTATCTATTATATGTCCTATGTCCATATCCGTATATTTATATAGTGAGGTTGGATGTTCATATAGCCTTTTTCTAGTGTGGGGACATGCCCCTCTATGTATCCTTGTGTATTTTTGTCTTTGAAGGCATATTGCATGTTGCTAGTTGCTACTACAATAGTCTTCTAGTGACTATTAGTATATTCTATTTCAAGTTCCTCAACTACCAACATCCTCTTGAGGCCTAATCTGTTATCTTGTCCTCAAAAAACTTCTTCTAATCAAAATCAAATTCTTTCCTAAAATTTGGGATCATGGTAACAAATGTTTATAAGATATTTTGATTTTTTCATATGTGTCTTCCCAATTTAATACCATGTGTTGGATATGTTGTACCCTGACTAAAAGTTCATTGTAATACCTTTCTCTTGTAGAAATAGTAGTTGGATTTGTAAGTGTGGGTATCACCTGTCTAATGTCGTCAAGAATCTTGCACAAAAATGATAGATATATGTTTCCTTTGACCTTTGGGTGAAAGTTCAAAGTTGTGTCCTACTCCATACCAACTTATCAACATAAATAACTTCAAGCATTTCCAATTAAAAGTCAATTTCAGTCAAACATATGTTTTACCTAGATTCATTCTAGCTAAATTAGATTTGAGCCATAATTTTTTTAGATAGAAGTGTTCACTAAATACATATGTACAATCACTTTTGAGTCAATTTACAAAAAAAAATATTTGAAAACTTTTAATGTTCTCAAAACTTATACTAAGATAAATAACATTTAAATAAATCTAAAAATAACTTTTTGTAGATTTATAAGTGTAGTTTTCAAAAATATAAATTATTTAATAATTTAATTAGTGTTTATATATTCTTTTTATTTTTACTAAAAGTAGGTCACTAGCACAAAAACATAAGGTTGATTGTCTTCTCAAGAAAAAATACTAAAGTTTATTGAAATTTTTTAAAAGAATATGTTGCACTAGAAGAGAGATTCTATGTCAAGATGATATAATCATTTTCTACTTTGGATAAATAGTTAAGAAAATAAGTTGACTTTTATTGAAACAGTTGTGTTTTTAGTACATGTAACTTTCAAGATTTATTTAAAAATGTATATTATCGAAATGGAAAAAATTAATCCATGCAATAAAGTTTCAAATTATAAATGCAAATAAAAAAGATTGAAGCAAAAAGAAAAGAAATTCACTATATAAAAGGTGATGTCCCATGTAACCTCGGATTTTAGCAATTTATTAGCAACAAAATTATAGTGTCAATTTTACAAAAAAATAACATTCAATTTTTTTCCTTTTTCTTTTTCAAGTATAAATATAAAATACACAAAACATTTCATTAGTTTAAATTATTTCCAAATTCAAAACATATATGTCAATTTCTAGTGATTCAAATTAAAAAAAAATTAGATTAGTGTTAGTCATTTCTTTTATAAAGGTGGGGCATATCTTTGATCTTTCACCCATCTAATTCCTTCATTTGAGTTAATGTTTGCATCCCCTATTCACATAGTTGCGTATGTTGTAAGCAAAGATCCCTCACTTATTGTCATTATAGTTCATATAAATTAGCCATAACATTGTAACTCCCTAAATTTAAGGAATTTTGACTCCAATTGGTCCATTTAGGTATTTTGTTGAATTGCAAGTTGTGGACAAGTGATATAGTATTGGTATAGGTTAGAGATATTGCCACAAGTAACCAATTTTCACTCAATTTCTGTAATTCTACTAATTGGTCTTTAAGAGAATCTCCTTCAT
This sequence comes from Cunninghamia lanceolata, assembly GCA_027924645.1. Taxonomy (NCBI): domain Eukaryota; kingdom Viridiplantae; phylum Streptophyta; class Pinopsida; order Cupressales; family Cupressaceae; genus Cunninghamia; species Cunninghamia lanceolata. The sequence goes on along the minus strand of BSBN01000937.1, from coordinate 10,075,361 downwards.
TTAACCTTATACATTTGATTGTGATTCTTATTCTAGGAAATATATGTTGTATTGGAAATGTTGCATCTAGTCCCTAGACTAATTGAAATAGTAAAATATCTTATTAACCATTTATATGTTGTGTAGTAAGCCCAAAGAACTACAAGTATATTTGTGTCCCAATCTAATCTATCCACATTTCAAACTTTGGTTAATGATTTTCCTAATATCTTATTGAAGGATTCACTTGCCTCATTTGTTTGGGGATGATAAGGTGTGCTCTTGCTATGATTTATCATAGATTTTTCAAAGAGTTCATTAATAGTTTAATTGATGAAATGTTTCCCTTAATTTCTAGTAATATTTTATAGGCACTTGAATCTTGTGATGATGTTTTCATAAACAAACCTAGCTATTGTCTTTGTAGTATAGTCCTTTGTTGGTTTTGCTTCTTCCCATTTAGTGAAATATTCAATCCGATTATAATGAAGCATGCTTTCACTTTCTAGTTAGGGAAATTAATAGGTCCTATAAAATCAATTGCCCAACTTTTGAAAGGTACCATGGCCAGTATTGCTAGTAGTGACATTATATATTTTATGGTTGGCCTTCTAGTTCATTGACAAATATCGAACCTACAACAATATTTATTAGCATTTTTAAATAGGGTTGGTCACCAAAGTTTGGCCATTAAAACTTTTATTTTAGTTCTATTTTATTAGTTGTCTTCTGGAAATACATTGATGTTCCTCTTCCAAGATTTATCTTCTTTCATGATCTAATACTAGTCTACGCAAAACTTCATCTTTCTTGATATGTATAATTGTCCATTTATGATACTATATAGAAAAGCCTTTGTGGAACTAGTTTCTATTTTTCTTCTTTGTTCTAATTCTCTGGAAAGGTACTGGTAGATACCATTTAAGCAATATATTGCAATGCACCAAGTATCACACTTATCCTAAATAAGTGCACACTAGGGAAATCATCTTCAATTTGTCCTACTTCTTCACCACTTTCAATTCTACAAAGATAGTCAAACCCTTAATTTTCTTTTCCATTTTTAACCATAATCTTGAAATCAAATTCTTAAAAGAGCATTAACCATTGACACACTTTCCTATGTATTACTAGTTTTTTCATGAGGTACTTTAGTAGTTCATGGTCTATATATAAAATGAATGACATGTCTAAAAGATTAGGTTTAAAATTATGCAGAGTGAACACCAAGGCTAAGGCTTCTTTTCTGATCCTTTTTACCTCTACAATGTGTTAATACCACATTTATTTAAGTTCAATATGCATCAACGTGAACATGGCATGTTTGAGTCTAGTTTGGAAATATCAATATTAGGATTTCTAATATTTTGTTCTTAAGAATGTGAAATAATTTTTTGCATAGATTTGTCCATTCAAATTTATTTTTATGATTTTTTTTAAAAGGTCTTTAATGGGACTAGAGATAGCTACATACTTCTTGATAATTTTCTAGTGGTAACTTGGGTATGACCTCAAAGAGATGTCATCTCATGGAATGCAATGATTTCACGATATGCAAAAAATGGATTTTTTGAAAAGGCTTTAGGAAATTTCAAGCAAATGCAATTGGAATGTGTAAAACTAAATTCTATTAGCAGTGAAGAACATGGAATGTGTAAAACTAAATTTCAAGCAAATGCATATTAGCAGTGAAGAACATGGAAAGACCAAAACAGAACCAAAAGCCTGAAAGCAACCCTCTATCTGTGCTAAACAGCACTTAGGGAAAACAAAAGGGATCTAAACTATTGTGCAGTAGCACTTATTGAAAGCAAGAAACCTAATCTACTATTTTACAAGGTGAGTCATACCTCAAAACATTTCTTCAAGTGTATCCCATTGACTGGGATAGGCAAATTTTCTCCATCCATGCTGGATAACTGAAATGCGTTGTGCTCCTTGCATTTAGTAATGACAAATGGACCACTCCACATGTTGTCAAACTTGGAGTGCTTCCCTGGCCTACTTTTCAACTCATCCCATTTGAGCACCATATCACCCTCCCTGAAAATTCTGGGAGTGGCCTTCTGATCAAAATTTCTTTTGGTCTGAAGTTGATGATACTCCATAGTTTTCATAGCCTTGTCTCTAATTTCTTCAAGCTCCATAAACTGAGCATATCTGACAGCCATGGGGTCCTCTTCTTCAAACAGCTCCAGCTGATTCATGATATCAAGTGCTGGCAGCTCCACAGATATAGGCAATATTGCCTCTTTCCCATAAACTAACATATATGGGGAGTTCCCAATAGACCTCTTGGGAGTTATTATGTCTGCCCATAAGGCATATTTTAGATTAGTGTGCCAGGTCCTCTAGTTGTCTTCCATTGATCTTTTAACAATCCTTATGAGGCTCTTATTTGTAGATTCAGCCAAACCATTACCCTATGGGTAATAATTTGATGAAGTGTTCAAATAGATCCCATTCTTAACAACCCAGTCAGTTATCTTCAATCCAACAAAGGCTAAAGCATTGTCTGAAATAATTGACTCAGGCACCCCAAATCTGTAGCTGTAAGTATCCACCTGTGGCCTACACTTGATGGTGGGTTAATGGGACCTATAAAGTCAATGCCCCATCTCATGAAGGGCTGCTCTACTTGAATTGGCTGCAAAGGTAAAGCTAGCAGCCTTTCTTTGCCTTCAAAAATGGCACATTTTACACATTTTCTAGCCCATGCATGGGCATCCTTCAATAAGCTAGGCCAGTAATATCTAGCTCTCATTATTTTCCAAGCAGTAGTCTTTGGGGCAAAATGACCCCCTGCTGTTCCATCATAAAACTCATGCAGCACCTTGTCAGTCTGATCATTATCAATGCATCTTAACAATACACCATTAAAATCTTTTCTGAAAAGGATGCCATTTATTAAAACATATGGAACAGACTGTAGTCTAAAGTACCTCCTCTTGGTTCTATCTAAACCTGTTGGACATTTACCAGTTTACAAAAATTAAGTCATGTGATTAACCCAACTTGTGCCCACTGTTGTTGTATCATCCTGAGGAGCATCTTCAATGGTCAAAAGCACCTCTTCTTCTTTTTCTACTTCTTTTTCAGAACTGATAGCGAACTGTTCACTGAGTCCTCTGCCTCTGACAAGCTTGGTTATTTTGATATCCACATCATATTCCATGACTTTGGTGATCCAACCAGCCCTTTTCTCATTAACATCTTTACTTAACAGGAACTCCTTTATGCTAGGATGAGCAACCATCAAATGTATCTTGTTATTAGAAACAAGATGCCGAAACTTCTTGAGGCTTTTTACCACTACAAGGACATGTTTTTCAACGAAGCTATACCTTTGCTCATACTCCTCCAGCCCCTGACTAAAGAAAGCGATTGGCTGTTCAAAGACGTCACTCTGCTGCTATACCAGAATTGCAGAGATTGTATCTAGACCGCCATAAGCATACAAGATAAAATCTTTGGAGAAGTCAGGATTTACCAGAGTTGGCGTAGCTGACAATGCTTCTTTTATGGACTCCAAGCTGAGTTTGGCCTCTTTCGTCAAACTGAACGTTGTACTCTTCTTCAACATAGACGTCAAAGGCTTCAAAAGATTTCAATGTTGGGTATGAATCTTTGCAAAAAATTAATTCTGCCAATAAAACTTTGTAGTCCCTTCTTGTGACTGGGTAAAGGCAACTCTAGAATAGCTCTTACCCTTTCAGCATCAATGGTAATGCCCTCCTTTGACACAACGTGCCCTAACAGCTTGCCTTCATGCACAGCGAAAATGTATTTTTTGGGATTGAGAGATATCCCAAACTCTTTGCATCTCTCAAATACCTGCCTCAGGTGGGATAAATGTTTAGACGCATCCTTGGAAAAAACTGTTATGTCATCAAGGTACACCAGCACCAATTTATACAACAAACCCCTAAAAGCCATGTCCATAGCTCTCTGAAAATTTGAGCCAGCATTTGATAGACCAAAGGGCATTCTCTTATAGGCCATGGTGCCCCATTTGGTAGTAAAAGCAGTTTTAAATTGATCTTCCTCCTTGACTAACACTTGATTATAGCCAGAATATCCGTCAAGCAAGGAGAATCTTTCAGAACCAGCCACTACTTGCAGAGTTTGCTCCATTGAGGGCAGCGGGTAGTGGTCTTTTAAGGAGGCTCTATTGAGGTCTCTAAAGTCGACACATAGCCTAATCTCTCCATTCTTTTTTCTCACAAGGACAAGGTTGGAGACCCAAGAAGTATGCTTGATCAGGAAAATGATCTTTCCTTCGATCAACTTAGTCAATTCTTTAATCATCAGGGGCTCTAGCTTTGGATTTAGGGGTCTTTGTTTCTGCCTCACAGGTTTTGTACCTAGTTCTAACTCTATGGTATGCTGGGCAATATGAGGGTCAAACCCCTTTAGGTCTGAATAATCCCAAGCAAACACATCTTCAAACTCTTGACACAGAGCAATGAAGGCTTTCCTATCTCCAGGGGAACAAATTTTACCTATTTTGAGAAGCTTACCCTTGAAAATTTCTAGCTCCTCATAATGTTCCACTTTTATCTGCATGCTAGTTTTGCTCTTCTTCAATTGATCATCAGTACCAAAAATAGATTCGAAGGTTACCAATCCCTTAGGCAGCTTGTTTGTTCTCAACTGAACAATTTGTTCATTGCCATACTGATGTTTGAGTTTATCTTGATTCATCACAGAAAACTCATCCTCCTCTAACAGGAACCGCAGAATCTGCTCATCACTCTCAAAAACCTGCCAATAAATATTATTGTCAGGGATAGAGGGTCTATCAACTATTTTTACATGAGGCTGCACCTTTTCTCTTTGAATATCACTGGGGATGTCAAACTAGGCCCCAATTGCAGCTAACCTATCAGCATGGGAATTCTAATTTCTTGGAATAGAGATCAGATTGAAAGCATCAAACTCTTCAATCATGTCCCATACCCTATGCTTGTAGCATTTCAAAACATAATTTTTTGTAACATGCAGCCCTCTCACCTGATTTACAATGAGTTCACTATCACCATAGACCTACAAACAACCAATTTTCCTCTTTCTTGCCCACTGCAAACCTTGAATCAACCCTTCATATTGAGCAGTGTTGTTTGTCCATGAAAAGCAAAACGGAAAGCAGAATAATATCTTTCACCTTGTGGTGACACAAGCATTGCACCACCACCAGATCCATTCCTGTTCCTAGAGCCATCAAAGTACATTTTCCATACTTCCTCTTGCTGCTGTTCTGCATCCTTTACTAGATTAGGGATTGCTGTTTCAGGCTCATGGAGTATGTAAACCCCCATACCAGTTTCTTGAATGTGTGCCTCAAGATCATCTACAACATTTTCTGAGGCCCACTCACTCAATAACACCTCTGGTATACTCTCAGCTTGCAGTTCTTAAGCAGCAATAAGCTCAGGATCATCAGAAATAATGTAATTTGCATTAACAACATTTGGAACATAGGGCTCTATGTGATGATTTCAAAGCAATTCATATTTTAGGGTTACTTTTGTGCCATATCTGGTCCTGAAAAACATGTGGGACCAGTCCAAGGATAAATATCCTCCTATCTTGGCTGTGAACTCTTTTGACAAACACATGGCAAAATAGGGAGGTAGATCAATGATGAACAACTCTTGGGAAATGGAAACATTTGGGCAAGTGTACAAAGTGAGACCTAGTTCTTTGATCACACCTACAGTATTAACAGCTGTGCCATCTAACTGAAGTACACCCTTCTCAAGGGGCTGGTATTTCAACCCTAATTGGTTTGCAATCTATTTTGGCATCACATAACTACTTGCACCACTATCCACCATATAGTTATGTACTAACTTGTCTCTAATTATTAAAGACACATAAACTGGAAGTGGTTTGGCACTTTTGTTTGGCTGTTTTCTGTTATCCTAGGATGAATTGGTAAGGACAGTCCTAGCTGGGTTAACAGTTGTATCATTGGACACTTTCAAATTAGATCAAGCAGATTGCAATATGTCCTTTTGGCCTGGGATGGCTAGGGAATCCCACATAGACATTGTCACATTCATCTTCTTCATATTTTCAATGATATTGAAAGGTGGAGTGACACTTACCTTTTGCTGTGACTTTGTAGCAACAGTATCAGCCTGTAAATGAGGCATTTCCCTTGTTGTTGTTGAAGTATTCCTTTGTAAAATGTGGGGAATCTAAGATGTAGAAGCATCAACATGCGCTCTTCCTTTATTCGTTGCTTGATCTACCTCATAACCCCTCTTCTTGGCTCTTGTATTTGCTGCAACTGGAGTATTATCGCTGTTTACACCACAGAATTCACCTTCTTGCCAATTTATGAAGGCTGAATCATTCTGAGGCTGCTCTTGCTGTTGTACAGCCCCATTATTTGGGGTGTTTGGCTATCAGACCACAACATTCTGTATCATTAGTGCTTGATTTATCACCCCATTTGAGCAGGCTGCCTGACTGTGTCACTAATTGCATGGAAAACACCATTCATACTCCGCGGCAAGGTTATTCTGAATAGGGACAAGGTCCTTAACATCATTTATGGGCACCGGATTGTAAGGCTGAAAAGGCCCATGGTTCACATTCTGCCTGGTACCCTGGTAATTACTTTGATAAGGTGGCCTGTTAGCTTGGTATGGTTGGTTTTGCCCTTGAAAAGGCTGATTTTGCCCTTGACTAGGTTGCTGATAGGGCTGTCTGTTCTGGGACTGCTACTTTTTTATGTTTACCAGCTCATTCCCAAAAGTTTGCAGAATATTCTCTATTTTTTGTTGGCTATTTTTCATCTCTTTCAACTCTTGGGATGAGCTAGAAACAGCAGGTTCAGAGTTGGCAGCACTTGGTAATGCTGCTACAGTAGGTAAATGGGCAAAATATGGGATTGGCAATGGCATTGAAGCTTGAATCTCAGGGAAGATGGGCACTGGTGGTCTAGGTGCTATTTTTACAACCTGAATCAGGTTATTCTATGCTCTAATAGCTATTTCATATGCATTAGGTAAACTAGTACCTCCTAATGATTGTATCATCACTGAAATATCACTATTTAGGGCTTTCAAAAAATACAAGAATGCATATTCTGATGGAGGCCTTACCATAGCAGGAATTCTGTCCCATGTCTTCTAGAATCTGAAGTTGAAATCCATCATTTGCTCCTGGGGGGCTCTCTTTATTGTAGTCATTTGTTCAACCAATGACAAGTTGTCTAATTTCTCTTGAAATTGCTTATTTAATTTATCACCAAGATCATCCCAGGTTCCTATGGTCTGCACTGGTAAACTCCTAAACCATTGCAATGCTTTTCCCTTGAAAGAGGAAGCCAGCAGCCTGATGGCAACGTTTTCTTGGGTTATATGATGAACTCCCCATAGAGAAGCCACGTCTCTAATGTGTTCGACGGGGGTAGTTTGGTTCTCCCCTGTAAAATAGGGCAGACTCTTCAAAGCTTCCATAGGTATGACATCATGTACTGTCAAATTCAATGGGCTACCCCCATCATAAGTGACAAATGGCTGATTCCTTGCCATTTGAGCAGCTAGAGGTAGGATTGCTTGAGCTGGTATAAGTACTACAGGTGCAACTAGCTTGAAATTTGGTGGAGTTGATTGTATCATTTTGGAAACTGGAGTCCTCGCTATAGCTCTCCCCTATCTTCTAGGACGTGATAGCTACAGGTAATCAAACGAACCTGAACTCTGAGTTTGAATCTTTCTCATAAAATGTAACAGCAAAACTGATCTGCTTGTCTTTCCTCAGTATGAGTTGCCAGATATGCAAGTTTTAACCTCTTACAGGTCTTAAAATCACTGGTTGCACATCAAAACAAACAATAAAAGATAGTATTTGATTGTTTCTCTAACTCTCAAGTAGGGTCCCACCAGGCGTGCCAAAGTTGTTATCACCCAGATTTGCACCCTTGTTGCAGTTGTGAAATTTTAGCAATCTGGAGTAACATGGGAATGATCTTGAAGTGTGAGACCTTGTGAAATGAGATCAAACCTCTGGAGAAGGTTGGCTTCCTTAACTAGATATCACCTAAAACTACTAAATCTTTAGAGGAAAAAGGAGAAGGAATGTTTTTGAATGAAAGATGAAAACATGAAAACTGAAAGTAAGGGTGATGCACCAGACTGATTAAAAGAAACTTTCATAGAACTAAGAAAATGCACAACATAACTAGATACAGCAAGTAGGCATACATAGATTCAAATGATCCTAGCAGAGGTGAGAAACATAATGATTGAGAGGAATGAAATATTCATAGACAATCATATGAGGATTCACACTAAACTAAAAATCAGAAAAAAGGGTAAAATGACTTGCATATATTCAGTGGGAAAGCACAGTTATAGTAGCAGAAAGCTCTATTTGAAAATAGAAAGCTTGAAAGCTAAAAAATTTCCAACCTTATTTACATCTCACTCCTACGTATATATAGCATTACAAAAAAAAACCCTAAGTTGGTTACAAAAATTGCTCCATGAGCTGTATCAGAAAAATATCTCCTAAAGGGATGTCCAACTGCAAGGAGTTATGGCGCGAAAGATCTGGAACTGGTGTAGATGGAAGATATTTTTAGTCTTCAATGTAAGCTGCTTAATCATAAATCTGCTCAATGAATCAATGGAGGATATATGGGCATTGAATGCGAGAAGCTTACATGACTATCTTCAACCATGGGTCTATGAACTATCTGAAACAGGGTGGTGGAGAGATATTTTGAGTCTTTAATGCAAGCTATTGCATCATCAACCCTCTCTGATAAATGCAACAAATATCTATGTTTGCATCACTCATTCCGGTCGCTGAAACGTCCAGTCGATCGAGCATACAAATCCGGATCTAAAATTTGAAAGTGACAAAACCCCTTAAAAACCCCACCAAATGAAAGAGGGTACAAAAACATGCATCTTTGCCTTTTGCAGCATGTGGAAATTCGCTAAAATAGAGGAGATACAGGCGGTCAAAGCTGTAGTCAACTGTATGTCTATATCGTTTTGCATCTGCACTTGTATCGGCCTCTGAAACCCCCTCTGAAACTGCCTTTGTATATGCAAAGTGCTTTGTATATGCTTTTATTCATCATCCAACTCGGCCTTTGAAATGTCTTTTTATGTTCAATTGTATGTCACCTTGTATATACAATACAATGGCCACATACAAGAGTGAGCTCCTTTACTTTTATATCACCTTTTGCATGTATGTCTCTGCCACGTGGCACCGCCTGATTCACCGCCGAGCTAAAACTGAGAAGCATCGCTGAAAAACTGCATCTTCTTCCTTGCTTCCTTTCTTTGCATATCGCATTGTATATACAAACATACAATCGCAAATATACAAACCATATGGAACTCAAAAGATTATGAAGCAAGCTTGAAATTACCATCGGGTCCGGTTTGCATGTACCTTCTTTGTATGTTGGCATATACAATGCACATAACATGCAAGTCGGATGCCAGCCACTTTATCAATTGGATTGGGAGAAAATTGAAATCCAAGCCTTGTATTTTCATTCTTTGTATATCGGCATATACAAACGCCATATACATGCAAGCCGCGGACCCCAAATGATCATTAACTATATTTGAGTTCCCAGTCAGGTCCGCCTTGTATGTTTTCCCCTTGTATGTTTCCTTTTGTATATCGCAATATACAATGCCATATGCATGCAAGCTGCGGACCTGAAACCATTATGAAGCATATTGCAATCGCCATCCGGTCTGAGCCATGCATGTTCCTCTTGTATATAACCAATGTATGTCGCATATACAATGCGAACATACAAGCAAATTATATATACAAACTGCGGAATTCTGCCCTTTATCAACTGGAATGTATGCTCCCTTCAGATCCGGCTTGTATATTAGGAATGCATATTTGATTGTATGTGCAAACATACAATCGCAAATATACTAGCAGTGGGCCCCAGCTTTGAATCACTTTCCCTTGCATCTATTGTTTGTATATCCTTCCTTTGTACATCGCTGCCAATGTACATTCAACTGTTGCATATGCATTTGCCCCTTTGTATGTTTTCTTTGTATGTTGGCCTTGTATCTTTGACTTGTATGTACGAACATACAATCGCATATATACAAGCCACTGTTCCAATATACATTGGCCTTTGAATGTTTCTCCTTTGCATGTGGCAAATATATATTTCACTTGCATCTCGCACATACAAACCCCTTTCACTGTAGCGAATGCATGTCGGCCTCTTTGTATATGTGCCTTGGACATTCCCAATGTATGTCAGACATACATTCGCCTTTGTATCTTTGCGGCATACATTGTCCCTTGCATATTTCGCTTGTATGCCGCCAATGCATCTTTTCCTTTGCATGTTCCTCTTGTATGTAGCCGTTGCATGTCTAAACATACAACACAAATAACATGCAAACCATCTCATACAAGCAGGGAATATTCTCGAAATCTGCGATAGATTCCTTAATGCATATACAAACTCGATATGCATTGCGAAAAGCATACAACCAATCTTTTTACTATTTTTGAAGGCCAACTGAGATTTTTGACCCGCTAATGTCATTTGAACCTGCATGTACATACAAATGGCCTGGTATATATACAAAGACACTTGTATGCAACTATTTTTTGCATTTTTGAACTGCGAAGGCCAAATGACTTAGAAATTTTGGGTTTGGAAGGAGAATGCCTGCAAATGAATAATTGAAACCCAAAACCTAGGTGGGCACCACCACATACATTGGTGAATGTACATTTGAACATACATTGAAAAATGTATCTACAAATACTAAGTATAAAATTGAGATTTGTCTGCGATGGGAAGCTCTTGAAGACAAAGGGTTTTTGGGTTTTTCTAGGTTCTCTGCAAGGATTCTTCAGGTGAGATTTTTGGGATTTTTTGGCAAAGCATAGCATGAGTATTTGGAAGATTTAAGCTTTGTATGGACATTTTCCAAAGGATTTTCAAGGAAAATACAAGGTGAACTATTTAACCCCGTACAGAGGAAAATAGGTCAACAAGCATCATAAAGAGATGATGATATGCAGATAGAGATAGAATGCAAGGATCAAGAGGGCATATAAGAGGATTTGGAACACAATGTGATCAGTTGGATGGAGACACAATTAGAAGAAGTAACAAAGGTGACAAAGTGAGTAACCCAAAGGACCTTCACTTCAAAAAAGGAAGATAACAAAGGTAACATTTCCATCTATTTTATCACAGCAAGAGCATTTGATATAACTTGTCAACTACACAGTTGGTGGACTAGTAGTTTCTATTGTTCCAAGGGTAACACTAAAGCCTCTTATGCCAGCATTCCCATGTTTTGGTAGGACATCAGAGATCCTAGCAATAAGAATGATGCATAATCCTTATGACAATTCACAGGCATTCCACAACTATAGATGAAGGTGAGTCCAAGTCATCATCCACATGTAAACACCCTCACATATAAGATGGTCATTAAGGAAAAATAGGTCCTGCAAGTCTGCAAATAGGGGTGCATATAGAAACATTGAGGATCATGCCAAAATAAATGACAAAAATTATGCATAATAGACATTGCTTATTTCTTAAGGGACATCAAAAGAGATCCAATCAGAGCAGTAATAGTCATAAAAGGACTTGTTATAGGTAGAACAGTCATCTTGACTGTCTTAAAGTAGAGAAAACTTCTTAGACCATCATGATACAAAGGTAAATGAGTTCTTTGGGGTTCAGAGCCATTGAAATCCCATTTCCATTGTTAAGAGTTTTCAAAACAAACTTCACAAGTCTGTCACAAAAAAGTAGAGAAGATTGTGATTCCCTTATGACTGTGCATTCATGTTCTAGATGAATGCAAAGTTGCTACAGTGAAGAGGCAAATAAGGCCAGCTGATAAAGCAGGGGTTTATGGTCTTCTCCTCATTATTTTCTCAGACGAACAACAATATAGGAATAGAGCCATAAAGATGCAACATAGAAAATGAAACCCCATTTTGTTATTTTCTAATTCATAGTCTTCATATAGGAAACAGATGCAAAAAAGAAAATATATGAAGCAAGAAAAGCCATACTCAGAAGCATTTTCACCTTTTGATAGACAATTTGCCCTTTGAAGATAGGTAACCATAGGTTCTCACATTTTTACCATTATTTTCTCAGAGAAACAATAAATATTCATCAAAGGATAGAGCAGCTATAGAGAAAGGTTTTGTTTACCACTAGAAATGAGATAGAAAATGCTTAACATAGATATAGAGACAAGATCCATTGAAGAAAGAAGTTACAACGCATCCTTGGCGGTGTTCCAAACCCTAGAGGAACATAATGAGAAGTGAAAAAGAGCAGATGACTGTAGACTAGGGTTTAGAAACCCTTTTTACCCAACGTGATGCCTTAAAAGTTAAACATCGATGCATTGAAGATCCTAAAACTTTTTTATCTTTTGATTAGAAATCATTAAAAAAGAGGAAACCAAATATGCCTGTGGGTAACACTTTAAAGTGTTAAATGGCTAGACAACCATCTTGAGCCCATGAAATTTAGGAGTTATAAGGTGTTCTTGCTTTTTCTTTTTGACTTTTGAGGATCTTTTAAGAACCTTAAGCATCAAAAGAGAAAATGACTAATGTGTGAAATCAGGGCACCATCATGACCTTTTGAGGTCTCTTATCTATTACTTAGGATAATTTCATGCATTATGATATACCTTTATGAGTTTTGAAAGAGTTGGAGGTCTAAGTCAAATGGATGAAATCACGTAGCCCCCTTTTCTTTTTTGCATGAGTAAAAGGTGAAAATTAATTATATTTAAGCAAATATTAATGGTAATAATCATAAATTACCTTAATATTTGTCCCACAAAATCAAGGAGATAATTGTACAACACCTATTAAGGTAAATCAGGCAAAGAGAATTACCATTAATACTTGTTCAAATAGAATATTTTTGCCCTCAAATCATGCAAGAAAGAGAAAGAGTAGTTGAACTGAGCTTGCAAACTCATGCAGAGGGAGTATCTTTTTCAATTTTTGAGTTGGAGTTAAACTGGGCTACTTTTGGTAGTTTTTGGATCAAACATCTTAGGAGGAGGAGTTCTGATCTATTTTAGCTCAATTTGGAGTAGTTGTAGACCCTATATTTCAGGCATTTTCCTCTTGCTCACCCAGCAACTAGGAGTTGCTTTTTCAGACTTTTCATGCATTAGTTGGAGTGCAGTTTGACAACAGTTGACTTCTCTTTGCCTTTTTGAGACATATTTTTGTATTATAGGAAAAAAGGCTTGTGTTTTTTTCTTAGCTCCTGCTTTTTTCCTTTCCTTTGCACATTACAGAGAGAGATTCAGTCCTGTAACTCAGTTTTTATAGGTTTTATGCAGTAGCAATAGTTTATTTCAGCAGTTTCATTGTTATTTTGTAGAGTTTTCCTTCTATTATCAATAAAATCAGGTGTTCTTCTATCCATATTCAGGTGTCTTGTCTCTTTTGAGTGATTTGATAAAGATTTATTGTGTTTTATACCAAAACCTTTAACTTTTCTATCTCATTTATCGAATGCAATTACACAAAGTGCAATTTTACTACGGGTTGCAGATTGTGCAAGTCATTTCAAGCCTTTTTGTGAAACATTTATGTGGTAAAGATTATTTAGTTTGAGTTGTATGAATAGATGTGTTGAGGCTAACTGTGAATCAGAATGCAAATTAGGATATTCAATCATTGGTGCATCGCCCCTTAGAATAATTTTTAGTTCATTTTATCATATCATTTCTTTATCTCTTTTCCACGGAATACATCAAATCTAAGGGGCATTTAAAGGGAGCCGGCTCTTCTGGAGGTTCATTCTCATCATAGAGAAACCCATAGTCTGAGAATGTTCCCATGTTGCACGGGATTGCCAAGCTTTTAAAGGCTTAGCATTCAAAACGCAATCCTTCGTGACAACAAGACTATTCACCCTTGCTTGTAGAGAAATTGCATCCATTACATCTAGTGCACAAATAAAGAACTTAACTATTGTTGATCTAAAAGTATTGGCCATGTCAAATCATTATGCAATTGTGTCTAGATCCTTTGTCGTTCCTTGTAGAGTGGTGTCCTCATTATGCTAGAAAGAAACTAAAGGTGCCAACATATAATGTAGGATAGGTTGATCATTTTGTTGTAGAACAATGTCCTCATTATGTCAGGAAGATGGTAGAGGTGCCAACATAGAAAGTGGGACTAGTTGCACATAGGGTGGTACCTGATTATGCATGTTGCTATTGAAGTTTTGTAGATGCGAGGTAGTAAATCTTCTACAAACCTCAAGAATTAGTGAAGATTCAAAGTTGTTGTACTTCTACCTAGAAACTAATGAAGGTCTGGAGTGCACTAACATGGTTGTAGTCTATGTTATAGTACTAACTATACATGCTTTTTATTGTTGAGGGGGGCATGCTAGTGCACTCCAATGCTAAAAGGAGAGGGTGTCATTAAACCCATGTATCCTTGTTGAGAGAAGATAGTCTTTGTATATAGAAGATGGAATGTAGAGTTGTGCATAGTGTCAATAGTTATGATCTAGATTACTATTGGTAGTTGAAGAAGTGGCTCATTGGTGAAAAATGTTGAAGTTGTGTTGTGTAGGATTATGTTGACCACTACTAAGAAGTGATTTAATGTGGCTATGATCTAGTATAATCAAAGTTCGGTGTAGCCAAAATAAGTACTCCACTATCAAAGGAAACTACAAGAGTTATGTGTTCTTATAGTCTTGAGAATAGATGCAAGCTTTTGATGTGTGCATGGACAATGCCTACTACAAGCACAAACTTACAAAGTCCAATCTTATGTAAATATGTCCCTAGGGAATAGTTGGATATTCTTTCATAGATTGTCACATACATTATGATTTTTAAAAGTTAGATATTGAAGATGTTCTTTCTTTTTCTTCTACATAACATAAATGTTATCAAATCTAGTGTACAAGTGATGAAATAAGGTGTGCAACTGAGAGGCACTGAAAGAGTGCCTTATTCAACTATATAATTTTACTTTTACTAGAAGCTAGTATTGTGATCAATTAATGGTCGTCTAGGCAATGGGCACATATAGTGTAAGAAAGTGTACTTTCTTAGGCATTGTCTAGCTTGTAATTAGAAACTATGTGTTTTGAACTAGACTATGTGTGTCACTACTTGGCTAGGGAGCCTAGGACTCCTTTAATTTCCTTCTACAGTGGATACTATTAATGGCCACCAACCTATTGATGCATAATGTAATACTAGTTACCACCAAGATTCCTCAAGTTATGTGCATTTAATGCTCTCCTTGAGAGTAGTCAGACCTCTTAGGATAGGGAGCTACAAACTAGTAGTATAGCACTATGTTGCAAAGGAGTCACATTGAGGTGATATTGAATTTCAAACCCTATAACTCTAAAGCATGTGACAACAACCAATGTGGCTAGTATGAGATTGAGTCACCACATGTAGGCAATTCCATTCATCTAGTGAGGTTGATGAGGAACTACTTTCATCAAAAGAGGTTGATGAAAAACAATCTCCTTGGAGAATATTTTTCTATGTGTTTTCTTCTTATAGGCTAATGGCATGGAGATTAGAAGAGTAGTATGATGCCTTGAACATGGATAGATGTGTTTAATGACATTTTGCATGAGATTGAGCCTTTCGTCTCTGATACCAATGATTTGATTTTAGTTTAAAATTAGAGGACAACCTTGTGTGTAGCAATAGGGTTATGACAAAGCACAAATAAAGATAGGTTTATGTTCATTTAGTGCTTGTTAAATGCAAATGATTTATAGAAGAAGAAAGCCATTAAATTATAAAACATTCAACTAGTGTGAAGAATATGTTTTCCTACATTAATATTGTGTGAATGCATAAATAATTACAAAGGCAATGACATAATAGCAAGTTCCCATGATCAAGTAGGAAAGACATCCACCTAATTTGCCAAGGTGCCTTAGAGAGGTACAACCCATGATACGAGTGATTCTATAAGGTTGCAATTAAAGAGTTGTAATAGACTATATTCTATATTTTGAGGTAGAAACCCTCTACTAGAACTATGGAAAGAGGTTGTACTTATACAGTGGTTATTTGCTAGGTGGCCTACAAATAGAAGGTTGATCAATGTCATGCATGTATGGTGCACTTTACATGTGGATGAGAAGGTGACATATGTCCTATAGCACCAATTAGATGGTTGCATTATGTGGCATTGCTCATTGCCATTTGTCTAAAGTGTATGGTTCTAAGTTAGCATGCTAAAGTCGAGGCATGTACACCGATGTGTAGGTTGTGCATATTATGGAGTAATATTACAAATATGCATAGGAATTGACTATGCCGTTGTCAAAGCTTGGAGTGCAAGCACCTAAAGTTGTGTAGTGTAATTGAAGAGTGTGCATGCTATTGTCTTATACTATCTTGCATGGAGTTGTTGGTAATAATGTTTGCATAGATATTCAAGAAGAAATTTTTCTAGAGTGTCTTATCCATGTGCAAACAATCTTGGCACTTTGTTGTGTGTGCAAAAGAAGTTTGTGAAATGAGACAAGCTTGTGTTGAGCCAATGTGCTAAAGCACTAAGTTGCATAGAATTATGAATAGGTCAACAACCTCATAAAGAGTATTCATAGCTTTCTCCACATCTCCTAGTGGTTCCATAACTCAATGGTAATGGAATCTTTAATCAATTTCCACTCAATGGCAATGCAAGTTTGATATTGTTTGGTCAACCATTTTGGAACCCAAGCTTGATCATTTTGCTTGGTATCTCCTCTACTAAGGTCTCTTCATTAGATCTTATTTGATTCACTAGTTGTTTCTAACCTCCTCCATCCCTTTTTTAGACATTTGGAAACTCTCAAGCATCTTTTCTAATTCTTCCGACAAGCTCAAGATTACTGAATCTAGATAGATGACTTCTTCAAGCCCTTTCAAGTTGAGATTTTCTCCTAAAGAATAATTTTTTGGGGTAGTTAGCCTTAAATACCAACTAAATTTACCCAAATTTGGCATGCCTTTAGAGTGGAGATTCTATTCAACATATGGAAAGATAGAAATGATGCTTTATTTTCTAGAGTTACTATGGATTCTTACTTCTCAATGTATTCTAAAGCCATTATATGTTGTAATGTTCTTTTGTAGATTTAGATGCAAGCCAATAAAATTCCATTAGAGGTTGTCCACCTGCAAACTCTTATAAAACATTGGTAAAATGATTCTTGTACTATTGTACGCATGCCACCCTCTCCCTCTAGTAGGGGTGCCACTCCTCCCCAAGGATGCAAATGTTGTCATAGTCACAAGGTTCATTCCAATCACCACTCTCATGGCTCACATGGCTCTCCTTAGCATAGACATGTCTCCAGATGTGGCAACCTCATGACCAAGGTATTTCTAAGTGGCTTTATAGTGGCAAGTACCCTCAACTAGCTCTTGCTATTCTCCTTGTATGCATCATTTTTGCTAAACAAAAAAGACAGAAAAAGACGTTGATCATAGCATTACATGTTGGGAGCCAATCCACGATGGCTAGGACCTCCTAGATGGTTAAGATAAAGTTTTTGATAGAGACCCACTTCATTCTCCCATTAATATTGCACTAATTGCTTAAGGGTTTAACAACTTTTATATATTATACTTTGTACTTCTTTCATACACTTTTAAAAATGTAATAACATTCCACTCATTTTATTAAAATAACAACATTCCACTTATTTTTATTAAAATAATAAATATTATATTTATCTTGATAAATTAATGTAGATATACACTATTCTTTATAATTAAAAAAAAACCCTCATAGGAGCACGTATTGACCAACTTAACTAAAAAAGAACTCACCACTTCAACCGACAAATAATCTTCTTTACAATCTCTTTAGAGCTTAAGAGAATCCCCATTAACACATCTCCCGATGCAACTGAATTTGATTCTTGGACTAAACCCTGGTATAGTCGTTCTAACCAACGCGGATGTTTCATGACGCGTCTATTAGATATATTAAAAAGCCTCGTCTAAAGCCCTGGAAAGACGAGAAATAGAAGAAATTGTGTAAGGTACAGAAGCCTGAAGAGGCACAAGTTTCAAATTGCAGCATAAGTAAATTGTTTGTAAAAAGTTCAATAAATGGCTTTGATTCATTTTATTGACAGTTCTGAAATGGTGGACGATTCCGCATATGGTGTTCCTGGAAAATCTCAGTTTTATTTGGGATTGGAGAAATGTATTGGGGATGAGGGCAGGGGACTGATGTTCCAGAACGAGGTGCCAGTTATTGGGGTGCAATGCAGGAGGGCCAGGGCGAAAACCAGAGCACTATACCGACCGCCATTAAAGAGATGGGAAGTATACCTTTGATTGAGGGGCGGCATTGCACCCCAAAAACTGACACCTCGCTCCAGAACAACAGTCCCCTCCCCTCAAATCCCCAATACATCTCTCCAATCCCACATAAAACTGAGATTTTCCAGGAACACCATATGCAGAATCGTTTTCAGAACTGTCGGAAAATCGAATCAAAGCCATTTGTTGAACTTTTTTAAAACGGTCGACTTGCTCGGCAATTTGAAACTTGATTCTGCCTATTCATAGGCTGCTTCTCCTTTGAAAATTTCTTATATTTCTCGTCTTTCCAGAGCTATTAGACATGGCTTTTTTATATAACTAATAGGCGCGTTATGAAACATTCGCGTTGGATTATTTAGTCCTAGAATCAAATTCCAATGCACACTTTCAATGAGGATTCAGTCCTAGAATCAAATTCTGAAGTTGAAATTAGGTTATCTGGTGGCTTCAATTACATATAAGAATAGTAGGCATGAGTTTTCCACAGTCTATTAATTTAGTATAAAATGCTTCTGGATTCAACTGTGTATTTTTGCATCAACGTTCTAGATCATACTCAGTTTTCCTCTATCTAATAATGGATCACTGAGTGTGATCTAAAATGTTGATCCAAAAATACACACAATTGAATCCAGAAGCACTTTAGGCATATACATATAAGAAATTTTCTTACCCACTAACTGTTCTTCTGATAAATGTGTCTATGTTTCTTGGACTACAGATGCAAGCAGAATGTTGCGCCCTACCACTTGCTCTAAAGGTGATTGGAAGCTGTTTGCATGGGGAACCACATGAAGTTTGGGAGAGGGCAGAGAAAAAATTTCCAAAGGAGAATCCATATCAGATTATCACAAAACAGGGCTAATTGGATTGTTGGATATTAGTATTGATTCCTTAGATGATGTTGCCAAGGAATGCTTCCTAGACTTAAGTTTATATCATAAAATAGGGCTAATTAGATTTTTGGAGATCAGTATTGATTCCTTAGTTGATGTTGCCAAGGAATGCTTCCTAGACTTAAATTTATTTCTAGAGGACAGGAAAATCTGTGCTGATGCACTGTTGGACATATGGGTGTATGCTCAGAAGCTACAGTGGCATGGCGTTTTCTCCATCTTATCAGAACTTGCAAGCAGAAACCTGTTGAATTTGACTAGCACTCCAGGGTAATTGCCTTTTCTTTCGTATATTGGGGTTTTTTTAATCATTTTTAAACCATAAGCTGACGTACTAGCATTTATCAGGAGCAGAGTAGCATTCTCACATGGAAATGCCTTTGGAGCTATACTTTTCTCAGCATGATGTAATGAGAGAATTGGCCATGTATTTGGCATGCTAGGACAGTGTAGTCCATAGGAAGAGGTTTCTGATGCCTAGGAAGGAGCATAGTCTGCCAGGAAACTAGGAGTGACTTAATCATATAGCATTTGATGGTCAACTACTCTCCATTCAAACAGGTAGGTTAGCTTCAACCTTTCGGCCAAAATTTCTTTGAAATATTAGCTATAATTTTTAATATTTACATCATTGCTCCCCGCAACTTAGTTGAAATGTGGATCAAAATATTTCTGTTTGACATGAAAAACTAGTAGAATGATTTTGATATTAGAGAGTTAAAGTAGACGGCTAATGCAAACTATTCAAAATTTCTTGATGTATTGGGTGCTTTTGTCCTAGTATCTCATTAGGAGGATTATGAAACACTTCTTTTTCTCAGTGTAAGATTAAGCATTCGTTTCCTTTTTTATTTATTCCTGCCAGGACCTATGGAGGAAAACAACTGGTATGAGATGAATTTCCCTGAGACAGAGGCTCTGTTGTTACTCTTTACTTGAAGTGAATACTTTCTTCCCCCATTTCTGAAGTCCGTGAAGAATGGAAAGTTTCTGATGGTATTGAATTAATGTGCGAAGAGGGCAACAATAAAAGGTCCAGACATCTTTGTCTTCTCTCATTCAATTCAAAAGTGTCCGCTTGGAGAGGTTGATAGCACCCCCTGTTCGAAAACAAAGCGCAACATAATCAAACTTACAGAAGCTACCTTTAAGCTTATGGGAGGGGTTTGAATATGCATCCACATTCAACAGCATCAATCTGCGAGATTTCAACCTGGATAACTCCAGCAATATGGAGGATGTGCCCCTTAGTTTCTGTTATATGCCCTCCGTCCAGATGTGATCTGTTACCAACTGTTACCTGGTTCAGAAGTCGCCTTATGGCCTTGGGACTATGAGCTCTCTGAGAATGTTAAGGTTATCAGCATTAAAAGGCCTAGAAGAGCTTCCACCATCAACTGGAAAACGTGAATGATTGGAATGTCGAGACATTTCTGTTGGATAAGTGTTGTATGTTTTCTATGTTTAATAGTCAGGGTAGAATCGAAAATTGATCAGATTTGGCATTTTTTGGATTCTGAAGTATTTTTTCAAAAAAACATTGGGTGTTATTTCAGGTTTCCTATTTTTGCCCATGCATCAAAGTACTGATATTCCTCTTTTGCATGATTTCATGTAATGTGTAAATCCACTTTCAATGTGCCTATTTATATCCGCATATGCTTACGGGTGAAGTAAGAGAGATTCATTATTGGATTGGAGATCGATTGCGTTTTTGCAACAGTGAAAAATTTTACTGTGCTGGGTTTTTTTACTTGAATGGTTTTTCATAGGTGAAAATACTGCACATTGTCCTGTTTTTGTGTTTTCAGACTGTATATGCACTACATGTATTCTATAGGTTTATCAGGCTTCTTTTTCTTTACAATTTCATTATGTGCGGGGCTGAATGAACTTTCAGAGGAAATAGGGCAACTAAAGAAAATGAGTGAGTTTATATGGGAGAATGTTCTATTTGACGTGGTTACCAAGAACTGTTTGTGAATTGAGTTCCCTCAAGTTTGTTATCTGTGATGAGAAGATTGGGAAGCAGTGGTTCACGAATTGTCTATCCAGCATTCTGGATGCACATTTGACAGTATTTAATAATTAGTTGAAAATTAAATATAACATGATTTTGAATTTCAGTTAATTAATAAATACGTTCAAATGTGCATCCAGAATGTTAGTTAGATGTTGCGGTCATTACAGGCCAAGAACATTTTTATTCGAGAACTTAGAGTTTGAAATTGTCGAAGCACAGTTTAGTTTGAATTGGCTTGATGATTGACTTCTTTTCTTACCTCTCATCGTGAAGCACAAGTTCCAAGCAACTTGACAAGTACAATCGCATATAAGCTCCTCTATATTTTCAGCCTATAGCTATAATCAATTTTCGTTACATTTTCAGAACAGTGAACACTATTTAGTATATTGTCCACGCAGACCCATTTATTCTCTATCCAAAGACATTTCTTTGTTTTGTATAAAGCGGCTATTCTTAAATATCATCCATTTCAATAGTCAAAGGTCAATATTGGCCAATAAAAATAGGACAAATATTTACCACTTTTTATTGTGAATGAGGTGTAAAATTGCTATTGATTGTTTGACCATTAAAGTAGATGATATTTAAATAGAGTGGTATAGAGCCAGAAAGTGGGTGTCCTGTAAATTTGTGGGAGGTGTCTGCACTGCAATTATATTTGTCTCAGTCGCTTAGACTGTCGGCCAATAATATAAATGCAGAGCAGATTAATCTAAATAAACGTAATTTTCGATTCTCAGTCTATGGTGTAGGAACAAATTTGCTACGCATTGCAATTCTTCTCGCACACAGTAAAAATTGTTATATAAAACACTTAATTTGGCACGAGGGATTTGAAACATCAGTCATGTTGTAAAAGAAATCTGAAATGCATGGCATAACCTTTTCGTGCATTTAAATAATGAAAGAACTCTCAAATGCACAAACGCTTGAGCTTTCTATCGACGACTAATTAATGCATAAGATATTCCCACAAGAATAATTAACATAAGAACTCGATTGCATGGGTTAAGAATTGTCATCAATGTAAAAAGTGTTTAATCAAAGATAACTAGGAACGAGTCACAAATATTAACACACAAGAACAAATATCTATTAAATGGTTATACTTTCCTAGATACAAGATAACTAGTATGTATGGGTGTAATGGTGGAGATCACATACACATGAACTTTTCTCTTTTATCTATTGGGCCTATACAATGAGATTTTTTAATTGAGAAGTGGCCTATTTTTTATAAATTTAGGTGATAGTATTATACATTTCAAATCTTCTCATCATTAATTTTTAGAGTTTCATTTCTGATTTTGTTCATTTGTCACTTTGGATAAGAATTGTAGGTGTAAACTTGACTCAAGTCAATTCTATAGTTGTGGATATGAACTTTAAACTTTTAAAGTTCAAAATTTAAATTCACACCTTGCCTACCATTTCAGTAGTAGTTGCAAGCCAACCTAGTGCAGATTTTGTTGATTTGTGAGCTTGGTTTTTTGTATTTAAGGACATTCATTCATTCATTTGAAAATCACCTAGGAGTTTATTAGGCACGTCTAAAGTTTAATTTTTGAAAGGAGAATAGAAAGAATCTAAGAGCATTATTAGTGAACTACATCATGGGTGTATATACAAAGGTTGAAGCCAAAGATTTACTAAAATGTGTTTTTGAAAGTGCATGGAGACATAATGTGAGCTCGTTATCAAATAAATAACAAGTTTGAGTGATCACTCAAGTATCTCAAGCCATTACACATTTTAGTTATGAATTAGCTTTTGAACCATAACACATGCATGTTATAATAGATTTAGATAATGTTTGTTAGAAAACAAAATAAGACAACAAATTGTGAGCTCACATTTCATTTACATTTCTTTTTATTTATCAAAAGTGAACAAACTAATGTGAGTGCATCCAAACTTCACATTTGAAGCCATCTCTTTGGCATCAACAATTCCATGACACACAAGAGATAAGTTTGGATTCTTTTTTCATGATTTTATTTTGGGTTAAATTTCTTTTTACTTAGTTGCTTCTCATTTCTACATTTTTTCATTCCATCCTATCGAAACCCTCCTCCACCTAATCCTTTGCATAACCCTTCACCTAATTTTGTGCAACAACAAATGAGATAGAAGAACATGGAGACAAAAACTCCCCTAAAACTCCTCCCACACTTACTATGCGTACACAAATTTAACAAGACTATTAGAGAAAATTCAAAATGATAAACTTGAGCTTGAACATTTGGTAGAAACTTACAAAAATCATAATGCCACAAATGCCCACTACAAATTACATGCAGTGACATTAGATTCATTGTTGTCTAATATTGATTTACTAGCAAGACAAATAAACACATGGGCTAACTATAGAGAAACTTGTCACCAATTTTATGAGACAAAGTTAATCTTATATGCTCAAGTTAAAGGTTAAAAAAATTAAAAAAAATTGTGTGCACTCTTTACCAATTCTAAAATCAATGAACCTTTAGAAGCTAGCTACAAAAATCCCAATCTATTGATGTTAACCATGAGTAGATTAAGAATAGTTTTGGTATATGTGGTGATTGACCAGTGTTTGATTAAGCCTGTTGTAATAACTATGAGGTGCCTATGTGCTTCTTGAGGAAACACTACTACAAGTTTGTCCTTATAAACACCCCAAATTCACTTTGTTTCCTCTGCATGTTGATTTTCTACAACTAACCACTTTCCACTAATCTCATGTCATAATTAATTAATGTGGCTAGTTTAATCAATAATTTTCTATGTTACAATTAGTTAATGCAACTACCAAACCATTTTCCTCTTGTGCCGCAATTAATTAATTCAACCAATTTAATTGATTTTAGTTAATGCAACTAACCTAATTAATTATTACAAATTTAATTTAATCAACCATTTGCCGATAATTAATCCAACTAATTCCATCCCTGTTGCAACCAATCCATTTCTCATCCCTAGAAGGTTAATTAATTAAATACACCTTATTAATTAATCTAGGCCTAAATATTCCTCCAAATTATTAATTAGATAGCAAATGATTATCTAATTAATTAGGATAATTAATCACACTCCCCCATTTCTTCTAATTAAAAAATTCAACCCCATGCCACTAAAATCTGAAAACCTTGTCCCCCAATTCCCACTATCCATTTCAAATCCCAAGTCAATAAAGACCCTCAACGCTCCCACATGCCTTCCCAAGGCCACTTGTCTTAACTCCTTGCTCACACATATGTGAGCATGCTACATGGGTCAATCCTAACCCTTGATTTGATCCTTTAATCTTCACCATCCACTTGCATCATCCTTCTCTTTCCACTTTTGTGCATCACCCTCCATCTTGCAATTTAAAAAAATATTGACCCTCCATCTTGCATTTTATCCCTCATCATGCTACTTATCAAGAGGCTAGGATGCACACCGATGTGATTCAATCCTAGCCCTTGATCTCATCTCTTAATCTCAACCATCCATGACCAAATGGGAAAGTCTATTTAAAGAGGCTTACCTAATGGACATGTCAACAATCCATCAATTGCACTTAAATGCTACCAAATTATGTAATCTCTTAGCAGTTGAGCAATCACATCTCATCTTAGCACAAACATTCAACATTGGAACAAATCTACAACAAAAAATATGGAGGTAGAATGTATTTTTGTTTGTGTTTTGCATTATAGTTTGTACTCCATTTTAGCTCAAATTGAAAGTAGGTGTTGACATTGGATTGTGAGTTTGTTTTGCATTTTTTTGCATCTTTCTCCATGTTTTAATTCAATTTTGGAATCCACAATCTTTAATGAGATCCCAACTTCTTTTGACATTTGAGAGTTCTATAGTAGAGACAAAGGCTCTTCACAAAATAGAGAGGGGGCACATCATGCAGAGGACTGAAGAACGAGAGTACTTACTTGGTCATCTATTTATCATGTGGCATTCATTCTCTTTAGCTATGAAGGATGCTATGAAGGTTTATATCCTCTAAGAGATTGGTGCACTCATAGGCACCTTGCTTCAAACCTCATGTTAGTAATGAGGGTTATTGATGATAAAATATAGTCCTTAGGTCTAGATTATTTATGTCAGAGAAATCAATCCTAGTGTGATGCAAGAAGAAGGAAATTAGAATAGTGAAATAGATAATACATGCAACATAAAGATTTAAACAATGTCATACATTTATTAGCACAATAAGATAGGTCCACTCATATAGTCATATCATATAATTCCTTATACATTGTACATTTTGTACTACAACAATAGACATACACATCACCTATATTTCAAGTAGCTTCTATTACATATTCCTTATATCTATATTCTTATTTCTTTCCTCTGTTATCTATTTTATGTCCTATGTCCATACCCATATATTTATATAGTGAGATTGGATGTTCATATAGCCTTTTTCTAGTGTGGGGACATGTCCCTCTATGTATCCTTGTGTATTTTTGTCTTTGAAGGCATATTGCATGTTGCTAGTTACTACTACAATAGTCTTCCAGTGACTATTAGTATATTCTATTTCAAGTTCCTCAACTACCAAGATCCTATTGAGGCCTAATCTGTTATCTTGTCCTCAAAAAACTTCTAATCAAAATCATATTTTTTCCTAAAATTTGGGATCATGGTAACAAATGTTTATAAGATATTTTGATTTTTTCATATGTGTCTTCCCAATTTAATACCATGTGTTGGATATGTTGTACCCTAACTAAAAGTTCATTGTAATACCTTTCTCTTGTAGAAATACTAGTTGGATTTCTAAGTGTGGTATCACCTGTCTAATGTCATCAAGAATCTTGCACAAAAGTGATAGATATATGTTTCCTTTGACCTTTGGGTGAAAGTTCAAATTTGTGTCCTACTCCAGACCAACTTATCAACATAAATAACTTCAAGCATTTCCAATTAAAAGTCAATTTCAGTCAAACATGTGTTTTACCTAGATTCATTCTAGCTAAATTAGATTTGAGCCATAATTTTTTTAGATAGAAGTGTTCACTAAATACATATGTAGAATCACTTTCGAGTCAATTTACAAAAAAAAAAATTGAAAAACTTTTAATGTTCTCAAAACTTATACTAAGATAAATAACATTTAAATAAATTAAAAATAACTTTTTGTAGATTTATAAGTGTAGTTTTCAAAAATATAAATTATTTAATAATTTAATTAGTGTTTATATATTCTTTTTATTTTTACTAAAAGTAGGTCACTAGCACAAAAACATAAGGTTGATTGTCTTCTCAAGAAAAAATACTAAAGTTTATTGAAACTTTTTTAAAGAATATGTTGCACTAGAGGAGAGATTCCATGTCAAGATGATATAATCAGTTTCTATTTTGGATAAATAGTTAAGAAAATAAGTTGACTTTTATCGAAACAGTTGTGTTTTTAGTACATGTAACTTTCAAGATTTATTTAAAAATGTATATTATCGAAATGGAAAAAATTAATCCATGCAATAAAGTTTCAAATTATAAATGCAAATAAAAAAGATTGAAGGAAAAAGAAAAGAAATTTACTATATAAAAGGTGATGTCCCATGTAACCTCAGATTTTAGCAATTTATTAGCAAAAAAATTATAGTGTCAATTTTACAAAAAAAACAACATTCAATTTTTTTTCTTTTTCTTTTTTAAGTATAAATATAAAATACACAAAACATTTCATTAGTTTAAATTATTTCCAAATTCAAAACAAATATGTCAATTTCTATTGATTCAAATTAAAAAAAAAATAGATTAGTGTTAGTCATTTCTTTTATAAAGGTGGGGCATATCTTTAATCTTTCACCCATCTAATTCCTTCATTTGAGTTAATGTTTGCATCCCCTATTCACATAGTTGCATATGTTGTAAGCAAAGATCCCTCACTTATTGTCATTATGGTTCATATAAATTAGCCATAACATTGTAACTCCCTAAATTTAAGGAATTTTGACTCCAATTGGTCCATATAGGTATTTTGTTGAATTGCAAGTTGTGGACAAGTGATATAGTATTGGTATAGGTTAGAGACATTGCCACAAGTAACCAATTTTCACTCAATTTCTCGAATTCTACTAATTGGTCTTTAAGAGAATCTCCTTCATTTAACCTTATACATTTGATTGTGATTCTTCTTCTAGGAACTATATGTTGTATTGAAAGTGTTGCATCTAGTCCATAGACTAATTGAAACAGTAAAATATCTTATTAACCATTTATATGTTGTGTAGTAAGCCCAAAGAATTGCAAGTATATTTGTGTCCCAATCTAGTGTATCCACATTGCAAACTTTGGTTAATGATTTTCCTAATATCTTATTGAAGGATTCGCTTGCCTCATTTGTTTGGGGATGATAAGGCGTGCTCTTGCTATGATTTATCATAGATTTTTCAAAGAGTTCATTAATAGTTTAATTGATGAAATGTTTCCCTTAATTTCTAGTAATATTTTATAGGCACTTGAATCTTGTGATGATGTTTTCATAAACAAACCTAGTTATTGTCTTTGTAGTATAGTCCTTTGTTGGTTTTTCTTCTTCCCACTTAGTGAAATATTCAATCCTATTATAATGAAGCATGCTTTCACTTTCTAGTTAGGGAAATTAATAGGTCCTATAAAATCAATTGCCCAACTTTTGAAAGGTGCCATGGCCAGTATTGCTAGTAGTGGCATTTTCTTTTTTATGGTTGGCCTTCTAGTTCATTGATAAATATCGAAACTACAACAATATTTATTAGCATTTCTAAATAGGGTTGGTCACCAAAGTTTGACCATTAAAACTTTTATTTTAGCTCTATTTTATTAGTTGTGTCTTCTAGAAATACCTTGATGTTCCTCTTCCAAGATTTATCTTCTTTCATGATCTAATACTAGTCTACGCAAAACTTCATCTTTCTTGATATGTATAATTGTCCATTTATGATACTATATAGAAAAGCCTTTGTGGAACTAGTTTCTATTTTCTTATTTGTTCTAATTCTCTGGAAAGGTACTGGTAGATACCAATTAAGCAATATCTTGCAAGGCACCAAGTATCACACTTATCCTAAATAAGTGCACACTAGGGAAATCATCTTCAATTTGTCCTACTTCTTCACCACTTTCAATTCTACAAAGATAGTCAAACCCTTAATTTTCTTTTCCATTTTTAACCATAATCTTGAAATCAAATTCTTAAAAGAGCATTAACCATTGACACACTTTCCTAGGTATTACTAGTTTTTTCATTAGGTACTTTAGCAGTTCATGGTCTATATATAAAATGAATGACATGTCTAAAAGATTACGTCTAAAATTATGCAAAGTGAACACCAATGCTAAGGCTTCTTTTCTGATCCTTTTTACCTCTACAATGTGTTAATACCACATTTATTGAAGTTCAATATGCATCAACGTGAACATGGCATGTTTGAGTCTAGTTTGGAAATATCAATATTAGGATTTCTAATATTTTGTTCTTAAGAATATGAAATAATTTTTCGCATAGATTTGTCCATTCAAATTTATTTTAATGATTTTTTTAATAGGGCATTAATGGGACTAGAGATAGCTACATGCTTCTTGATAATTTTCTAGTGGTAACTTAGGTATGACCTCAAAGAGATGCCATCTCATGGAATGCAATGATTTCACGATATGCAAAAAATGGATTTTTTTGAAAAGGCTTTAGGAAATTTCAAGTAAATGCAATTGGAATGTGTAAAACTAAATTCCATAACCTTTGCAAGCATCCTCCCTACTTATGCCAAATTAGGATCTTTGGAATAGGGTACGGACAACCATGAAAGAAAAAATGATATAGGAATTTTGTCAGATGTTGTATTTGCAACTGCCCTTGTAGACATGTATGCAACTTGTGTGGAGGCATAGACAATGCAATTGAACTATTTGACATGATGCCTCAAAGGAATGTTGTCCCATGGAATGCAATGATTGCAAGATATGCACAAAATGGATTTTTGATAAGGCTTGAAAGAAACTTTCAAGAAAATTCAATTGGTAGGTGTCAAGCCAAATTCCACAACCTTATCCAATATCCTCCTTGCCTATGCCAAAATGGGATTTTCGGAAGAGGGTGTGGACAACCATCAAAGCATAAAGGATATAGGAATTTTGTCAGATGTTGTATTTGCAACTGCCCTTATAGACATGTATGCAACTTGTGTGGAAGCATGGACAATGCATGTGAATTGTTTCACATAATGCCTTAAAGAAATCTTGTCTCATGGAATGGAATGACTGCAAGATAGGCACAAGATGGATTTTTTGATAAGGCTTTAAAGAAACTTTCAAGAAAATGCAATTGGTGGATGTCAAGCTAAATTCCACAACCTTATCCAACATCCTCCTTGCCTATGCCAAAATGGGATCTTCGGAACAGGGTGTGGACAACCCTCAAAGCATAAAGGATATAGGAATTTTGTCAGATGTTGTATTTGCAGTTGCCCTTGTAGACATGTATGCAAAGTGTGGAAGCATAGACAAGGCACGTGAACTGCTTGACATGATGCCTCAAAGAAATGCAGTCTCATGGAATGCAATGATTGCAAGATATGTACAAAATGTATTTTGCAAGGATGTTGTCAATATATATATATATATATATAATGTCATGAAAATATATATAATGTCATAAAAATTTAATGTCATGAAAATAACATATAGTGTATATATCAAGCCATATAGGCATGTACAAATAAAGCCATATGGGCATATACAACAATATACATCAATAACATACAAAAGAATGTTTACAAAACCAAATAGGCATGTGTAACTTGAAATATCCCAAAATCAAATCTCCTATGGACTGCTATCAAATAATCGACTGCTCTTGCTAGGTCATGAAGATGGTGAACTAGTCAATGAATCATCCTCTATCGCCCATTGACTAGACCTCCTCGATAGAGATTTTTGAAGTTCCACCTATTAATACAATCAAACAATAACCATATTAATATAGAAAATATTCAAAATATATAATATTACATAAGTAATCAATCACTTACCACCAACTGGTGATCACTCTCATTCATTTGTTGTCTCTCTTCTTTTGTAGCTAGACGGGTAGGAGTTGTGACATCCTGTGAGAAGCATGAAGAAGCAAATTTAAGTAAGCATGAATATCATTTATGTACATTAAATGATGTGAGATAAAACAAGAAATACAAAATGAAATTTACATGTTACTAGCTCATACCTCGGTCAAAGGATTTGCAGACAAAACAACTGCATCAATGCCCACCTTTGCTAACTAACAAAGATGAGGAGTCTGAGTCTACATATTCAACATCTGAAAATAGAATTCAAGGTTATTTAAAAAAATAGATACATAACATTATTTAAATGCATAATGATTAGAAATGATAAAATTTACCTCAGTGAAAGTGGCTCTGCCTGGGGCCCAAGGAAATCATCCTGATGGTGATGCTCCAACATCCACTTGTTCATCATTAAATTGTAACTGAATAAGATTACCATTGATATATGACAGCAAGTTTGCATGTACTTTATTTATGATATTATGATAAATTACATACATGTTGACTAGACCTCCTCTCATAACCTGCACTAGACGGCTTATAGATGCAAGATTTATACTTTGACCTTGGAATTTCATAGTGTAGACAATTACATACATTAATTTTGACTTATAATATCTACTCATATAATTAATTAGAGATTTCAAATACAAATATATTAAATTATAGAACCTTGTAAAAAATTACATGGGAGTCAATACCAAACATATGTTGTAAGAGGTCATATGCGAGAACAATATTATCTAATATGAACATGTCCATCACCTGTTGTTGCCCCTGTGTCGCATCGTCCTAACGCTCTGGAATGTTTGCATCTTGGGTAGCATCCTGGGTCTCAAAATCACACAATACCCCACATGACCCACAAAGATGGGGGACCGACGACACATACTTCTCTCACCCTCTCTATCCTGCGAAAGATCACTGCCATGCTGTACTAAAGTTTAGGTGATGGAACTCAGGGAATGTAGTGTCTCCACCTCAACACTCTCCTTCAAAGTTGAAGGGAGTGAGACATGTGGCCTCATAATGGGCCTTAGTGGATGGTTCTGGGCACGATGTTTACACTCTCTACCCTGTGCAGAGCCATTGCCTCTACCCTCAAACTTCTGGATGAAAAAGTAGTTTGGGATGTCCTTGAGGACAAACTCACAATAGCGTTTCCTCAAAAAATATTGGGGGGCATCGTTATTATTACAAGAGAGGTCATAAAAAACCATGTACCATCTATCCCAAAAATTTTGGGATATTTCTTCATTCACACACTAATGAATTGGGAATCATTTACAACTCCCATGTAATGGTTGTGTTCTAGGATCGATGAAAAGTGCACATAGATCACCTTTGGAAATTTCTTTATCTTTGACTTGTTTGTATGATAATTTATTGGCATAGAATTACCAAAACTCCTCCCTATAGTCCTTTCAATCAGTGATTTGCTTTGTAATTGATTCAAAGTGACAAATAATCAACTCTAGTGAAGTGTCAAGGGTTCTCCTATGATTGTTTCTTGTATTCAAAATTTTCAATGTTTCAACTAAGGATTGAAGTTGTTTTTTGTTTTGTTCGATTTGGCTTATATAATTTTCTTGGGTGTCACATGGAGGGTGAGGATGTGAAGGTAGAGTTTGAGGGTTTTGAAGTTGCTCTTTAGTAGGAAATTCAACATCTGGATCAGGGTTTTGCAATGTTTCATTAATTGAAAAAATAAATAAAAAAATTTAATGAAAATAAGGAAAATAACTTCATTTTGTTTTGAAATGAAAATTTTTGATAAAACCCTACCTTCTTTAGTTGCCCAAATTTGTTTCCCTCATCCATGGTGGGATTGGTGATGTGGCATAGTGCTTGATGGTTTTCTCCTTCGAATCTTTCAACACGCACTTGCATTAAAGCCCTAGTCATGTTTTGGGAGAAATAGGAAAATGGAAATGAAAAACATAGGCCACAAGACTTTTTTTTTACTTTATTTAGAAAGAAATAACACAATCATGTTATAACTTGATCTTTTTTATGTCTCGTAGAAATAAAAAAGTGGGGTGGCCACTTTTTGGCCCCTATCTTCATGCACACACCCCCTTATTTCATTTAATTTAGTTACATAGTCTTGGATATTTTCAAAACTTTTGGAATCTAGGTTAGGGAAGTCATTATCAATTTGATATCCCCTAACCTCATTAGTTTTACCATACGATCAAGTGTAAGTTTTTCCTAAGCCTCCTTAGGTGTAGAACACTTATCAATATGATAAAGAAGGTCAAATGAAACAAATGTACACAGATATCCAAGTGCCTTAGTATTGTTAATGAGTCATCCGATCCTTTCTTTAGTATCCTTTGGTTTAGGTTTAGGATATGTGATATGGAGTGCATACCCCTTACTCATCAAGATATTTCAAGCATTTGATTTCCAAGTTGCTTAGCTATATGAAGTAAAATGAGGGAACTTGGATAACCCATGGCAAAGTTATAAGAGCGCAAATGAGAACTCAAAGAAAAGATGAATACAACCACATAACATACCCCTCAAATTAATCAATAAAAGAACCCCCCCCCACCAAAAAAAAAATGATCTTAGAACTTCATACTTAGTGCGATTGCAGTTGCCACTATCTAAAAATAACAAAGTAGTCTTGATCTCAGTACAATGTAGATGTCAAATTAGTCCACAAAGATAAAAGTATAATTTTGATATAGAATGGGATATATTAGACTACACCAATGAGAAATAGATGAAAATTATGACCTTTCAAAAAAATGCATCCAAAAATTGTACCGTATGAGCCCAAATGGAGCCCTAGAAGTTCCAAAACGAGAATCACTTAGCAATAGTTGTGAAAATCTACAATTTCTAGAAAAACCAAAGACCAAAATCAAAACCATTTGTACCACTAGAAATCCTACAAAATTTTCCCCAAATAAAAAAAAATCTTGCAAAAAGGATCCCATGTGATTAATAATGAAGCCTTTGAAGTTGAGCACCAAAATTCAAAACTCCAACCATGAGGGCGGTTGGCTAGGAGGAGAAAATTCTAATGTCAACACAACATGAGATGGCATCACTTGATAGAACATTCTCTAGATTCACTAGAATATTTTTCAAATAACAAAACCACTGTCTATCTTGCAAAACCATTATCTGTACTTCTAAAACTATCTTGTCAAAGGTTAAAACTGCTTATGGGGTGCATAGGTGGTTAGGAGTAAAGTATTAGGGGAATATTCCTCGAAATATTTTTATTGGTCAGAATGAATGACACATCACTACCATAGGTGGTTGGGTTCTTGGTGGCATTAAAGCCACCACAACTAGAGGTGATTGGGCTAAAGAATACATCAACTAGGGTTTAAGCCTTGCTAGTTTTCAAACATTGGCCACTACTATCAATAGTAGGTGTGGATCCCATAGGGGTATAGTCTGCAAACTATCATTTGTACCTTATTCGTACCCTTAAAAATTACACATATATATTTGGCTTTAAATCTTAAAAAATATTAAAAAATAGATTATTCAACCCATACCAGCATGACACAGACACTATGCTAGCAAAAGATTCTATCTATGTAGAAGATTATGCTTACGAATATGCTTGCACACAGAGAATATTCTATGATCTATATGACCAACTAGGAGAATTTTTTTTAAGGCCCTAGGGAAAAAGTGTCCACATTTTATGAATTCATAATCAATCCTTAGGTTCTTGGACCTTTTGGATGCAATGATAGAGTCAAATTTGTCCCAAAATGCTCCAAAAATGTGGCTACCTTCTAGATCTAGCAACCACCTCCCAACTTCAACCCCTTGTGATCTAGCCTCCAATATCTAATTTTGACAAATCAAAAGGTAAAATTGAATTTTTTGAACACCTTGAACTCATTGGTGCATTCATATTTAAACCAACATGCTCCAAGATGAACTTGCAATATAAATCTACAAAGAAGAAATGCTCCAAAATCTGGTATTTCTATCATTTTTTTCTAATTCTACAAATCGTCATTCAATGCAAGAGAAGAGCATACTCAAATTTTCAAGAGAAACTAATATTTGTATCCTAGATCTCTCAAAAGACTAACATGAAACAATCGTACAAGATTTGGTACCATGTAAGAGTTGGTATAGAATGCTCTATACCATGCAAGATTTGGTTTTGGAGGTAGCCACCCAAGATATAAGATCATCAATGAAAGCACAAGAGAAACCCAACATGAAATAATAATTATATTCTATGAACATATGCAATATGCATACATTATGTACATGAATTGATCACTATGAAATTACAATGAAAAACCCTTGGTTATATAGGCCAAGGTGAAACATAGACAAAATAAGATTATGACAAGTGTCTTAATCTTATGACTTGAGACACAAAAAGATAATTATCCTAAGTGTGCCCTAAGTAAACTTAACTAGACAAGTGTGAATAGGACCTAATGTGGAACCAATTAGATAATATACCTTGTTCAAACCAACACATGTACAATATACAATACAAAATGTGATGCAAATTAAAATTTATGTCTCTATAGCTCACTAGGAATGGAAGACTCAAGTAGATTTGTAGCCTCTGTCTATTCCTAGAATTTGAGAAAGTACCCTCCAATCTTATAGTCGGTAGCTCATAGAGGATTGATCAAATTTCAAACCATAGGACTAGAAATCACAAATTCATAATATAGGAAATGGGTGAATATAAATCAAATTCCTAAAGAGTGAATGGATTATTTATTTTCTTTAATATGAATCCACAATCTTACTACATTTTGTATGGGAGGTTAAACACATTAACCTTAAAATAACTATAATTTTGAAGGATGGGACACAATTTCTCTAAACCATCTATAATTCTATGGCAATAACAAATGTTTTCCAAAATATACCTATAGTTACATGGTAATAATACACGCTTTCCTTAAATTCACTATAATTTCATTGGTGAGCACACCACCATTTGTCCTTAATTAATTATAATTTGATTAGTGATTCCACCACCCTTTATCTTTAATTACGTATAATTTGATTAGAGATCACACTGCCATTTGCTCATAATTAATGTAAATAGGTGGGGTGATTCAAACCTAAATTTTAAAATTAAAAATTCACATGACAGGTGATTAGACCTAAATAAAAAGTTACCTCTCTAATATCTCAATGATGGGGATCAAATTACCATAAACAGCATGGTGATCTAATGTTATTCTAACATAGTAAAAATCAATTTGTGGGTGATCTATTAAAGATAATGAAAATAAAATAAAATCTGGGTGAAAGCATATGCTACCAAAACAGGCCATATTTTCCATTTTCAACCCCCTAAAAGTAAAAAATGTCAACTGACAAAAAAATGCTACTAAAATTTTTTGTCTTCCACTATTTTGTAGCTAGAAAAAAAAAGGAAAGAAAGAAGTGGTTCTCTAATCCCAACAAATAAGAAATTTGAACTAGAAGCCCATGAAGGACCTAAAGATGCAGAGAGTTTAGATAGTTCAAAGAGTTTAGGAGAAGAGATATAATCTCCACCTTAGCTTTTAAGAAGGTCCACTTAGCATGGACGGTAGCCAGATAGGTATACTCAATCTGACTGGAGATGTATGTTTTATTTAATTACTAACATTGATGAGCCTAGGACTCTAAAGGATGCTATGGGTATGGATAATTCAGATTCTTATAAAGTGGCCATGGATGAGGAGATGGTTGCATTAAAGAAAAATGATACACATGGGATCTAGTACATTATCTTGATGGATGTAAACTAGTTAGATGTAAATGGGTGTTCAAAATGAAATCTAGTTCAAATGACAGTGTTGATAAGTAGAAGGCAAGATTGGTTGTTAAGGGATATTCACATGTTGAGGGAATTGATTATGGTGAAAATTTCTCTCTAGTTGCTAAGCTAAAATCTATTAATTTTTTATTGTCTATTGCTACATCATATAATATTGAGAATGATAAAATGTATGTGAAGACAACTAACTACTTCATGGTAATTTAGAGAAAGAGATTTATATGTCATAGAAAGAGCACTACATTGAAAAAGGTAAAGAGCATTTGGTTTGTAATTTAAAAAAAATCTTTGTATGGTCTTAAGTAATCTTCTAGGATGTGGTAAAAAAGGTTTGATTCATGTTTGTGTTGAGTTTGGGATTTCTAAAATCCAAATCAGATCATTACACCTATTATAATATGGATGGTAAATGTTTCTTATTATCTCTTCATATGTTGATGATATGTTGTTTTCTGTTAATGAGAAGGGTTTGAATTGTGAATTAAAATCTCAACTTTTAGCATAGTTTGAGAAGGACTTAGGATAGATGCTAGAGCTATTATAGTTCTTTGTGATAGTTAGAGTGCCATATGTTTAGAGAAGAACTTGACTTTCCATGTGATGACAAAGCATATCAAGATGTCCAATAACATTTGTTCATGACATAGTAGAGGATGGGAGGGTGATGCTAGAGAAGGTTGATACTTTGATGAATGTTGCAAATTTATTGACAAAGCCCATGAACACAAATAAATTTAGATGGTGCAGTGAGTCTATGAGCCACATCACCCCTAGCAGTTAGATTTTAGTGGTGATATATTTCTCTTTTTCTCTTGCAAGGTGTTCAACAAGTGTGAGAATGTTAGGAAAACGTGTCTCAACCTTGCAATCTTAATGTTTGTTTTAATACTTTTGTGTATATTGGCTATTTCATCTTTTGTGTATTTTATCTTCCTATGAGAGCATTGGCATCCTGTTTGGAGGTGACAAGGATCTCTTCTTTAGTTGATTTTGTCCTCACATGAGGAGGTAGGTGTCCCACTTTGAGGTGGCATTGTTTGGCCATGTGTTGGCATCTTATGGAGTTATAATATCAGTATGATTATGATAGGTTCTTATGATGCATAAGAGCATGTAAGAGGGAGGTTACATTGAAATTTTGACCATCATTATGATAGGTGTGGACACTTTTCATGGAGCATCTTTTTGCATTGGCAATGAAGAGAAATTTGGGTGGTCAAATATGAGAGATTATGACATTGTAAGATGTGTAAGGAATTTGTTAAAAGTAGCTAGAAGGACCAAGACCAAGAAGGGGGCATTGGAATTTTTAACCCAAGCTTGGGACACCATACTCCTTATGATTTTGCAAATGTTTTTTCTAAACCATTCATGGTTTCTAGTTTGTTCATCTCCTATAAATTGGTGCTTGAAATTGTAGTTTGTATGAGTTAATTTGTAGGTACTATAATGCTATTGAAATCACTCCATATTTGAATGTTGGTGATACTCATGTAAAGGCTTTCTCTACAAGTGTAATGATATTTTTTTACTGAATAATAAATTGGGTTGCTTTAGAGTGTGTGGTTTTCTTCAGACTTGGGTTTTCCCCATGTACATTTATGATATAGTATATTGTTTATTTTATGTTTATATATACATGTTTCTACTTAAATTTGTAATTTACATAAATATTGAAAATTTGCACAATACTATCCTCTAAAGATTACTATAGGAAGTGTTATCACATAACTTGCTTCCTTTCAATTCCTTCACATGGCAATTCATCCAATAAGATGAATAATTTTAAGTTCTCTAGAATGCCATTTCTAGTATCTATGTTATCTTCTCAGGTAGAATCCATTGTTCATTCTCCGATCTCTCTCCCCTAGTGGTCTATTGTTGTTCTTGTAGTCCATCTAGGCATTTGGAAGAAGGTGAGTATGTGCTAGATGAAAGAAGACATAGCCCACTAGTAATTCAACTCAATAGTTTTAACGCCTGTTCAGAAAATAAATTCATGCAAAATAATTATGCTACTCTTGAAAAGCTACATAGTGAGGATATGACTCTAGATTCTTGAGAATGAATTTTTCTCGTGGAATGTTCAACATCTGATAGACCTCACAAGGAAATATTCTATACAAAACACTCATCAAAGGTTTCTAGGTTTAGACATTCTCTATTTGCAAGAAGTTAAATTTTTTAGTTGTTTACTCTTTATTGCTTGTCACATAGTTTGGCTAGCAAGTCATTTTATGTAGCAATCATGATGTAGGTCATGATGGTGTTGTCAGCTTTCTTTCCCCTAAATAATAGTCACATTTAGTTGACTAGGGATGTGAAATCTCTATGGGCCCTTCTCAACATTGATGATCATTCATTTAGAGTTATTAATGTTTATTATTCTAATGATGTTGGTAAAAGATCGTCTCTTTGGTGATAGATTGTTAATTCAATTCTTGTTGCCACTTGCATTCTATGTGGTGATTTTAATATGGATGAAATGGATAGTGATAAATGTGGAGCTCTGTTTATGCATTGGACAACTAGTGAAAGAGAGGCATGGTACTTCTTGTGTAATAAATTGGGGATATTTGATCCTATTCCTGGCTGCCATTATGATCACATGCTAGGGTTTATGTGGAGCAATTTGAGGGGTAGCTCTAGTAGAGTGTACAAATGACTTGATAGAGCCATGTTACCATTGCAATCTTTCTTTCCATTTTCTATTTGTTCTCATCTACTAGTGGTGCCTTTACTAGACATTGTCCTTTTAGATCACTTTCCATACAGTTTTGCATTGAATGTCGATTTTCTACTCTCAAGGCTAAACATTTGCAATTCTTCCTTAACATATCTCTATTGACTTATCAACCCATTTTGGCCCATCTCTGTCATGTGGAATTTGGAGGCACGTCCTTTGCATCATATAGGTTGGATCAATTGGTGGAATGGTGCCCTATAATGCACATCTGACTTCCTCTACATTTATCGTTAGCTAGTTAGATTTCACTGCCACTCACACTAGGCCATCATAGCGAAGCTTTGCTAAGCCACAATTGCTTTGAAAGCTAAGCACTTTTCTCCTACCTTGTAGCTAAGTGTTTCTAAGCTTCAACAACAAAATCAAATCACCAACAACCATACTACTAGAGGAGCACCTTCACTAGCTCAAGATTGGTGACATAGTTTCCAAGAAGTTCTTCTAGGCCATGTGCTTCTGTCATTTTTCTCAAGCCATAAAAAATTTAGAGAAGGCCAACATCTTTTAAGTGAACTACCTGATGTTCTTTAGACTTTTGTTCATCACTATGAACAGGTCTTCAAATATCAAGAAGCCATTCCTAATGCAACACTACTATATGACAATGCTAGAGTGTTGTTCCTTGCTAGGTTTTTCAACCCCATTGGACCTTTTGTGACCAACTTCTCACCATAGATGACCTTAGGGAAGTTATCTTTTCTATGACCAATGATAAGGCCTTTGGTTATAATGGTTTTACTTATGAATTCTATAAAGTTCTCTAGCAATTGGTTGGTAAAGATTTTTATAAAGTTTATCTTAAATCTTTTCAATATAATTCCTTAAGAAATTTTATAAACAAAGGGAATATAAAGTTCATCCTTGAGTCTAGTGACCTAGAGGACATCTACAACTAAAGACCAATCAACTTACTCAATGTCTCCTACAAAATCATTGCCAAGGTGCTTGCTTTGAAGCTTCACCATCTTCTTCCTTAATTGTTTGTGTTGAACAAACTAGATTTACAAAATCCAAGAATACTATTGCTATGGCTACCTCAACTGCTCATAACACTTAGCCTACGAAGGAAGAAAATGAAGAGAGAATAATCACCATTTGGAAGCAAGTTCTTGAAGACCTACACCTCACTGATGTATGGAGCAAACCAAATGTTCATGACTGTCTCATCTCTCGCCTTCCTCCCCCACTAGTGGTATAGCTCTCGCCACTTAACAACTTTCACTTGTTCTTTTTTTTTTAAGCTTAGCCCCATAAGAACTTTGGAATGTGACTTTTTCAGCTTCATCTTTTTATGATTGTATAATATTATTTGTTTTACTAGTAATATAGATGCCTTTTCATTAAAATAAAATAATGATAAATAAATAAAATAAAATAAAAATGGTCCCTTCATAATTTCTCAGTGCGCGTGAAAGAAGTGCAACAATTTCTCACTGCGCGTGGAAGAATTTAAAATGCTGACAGTCTATGCGAAAGAGGCAAACAGAATTGTAGTTCAGACACCTCCAACGCATTTATAGATATCCACCTTCTAGCTTTTTAAAAAAGAAAGAAATGCATTAAACATTTAGATGGAGAATAGGAAACTAGTAAAAAATTTCAACTTCCCTGAACACGCGACAAAAATTGATAATAATTGGCTGAAAATTATAAAGAATTATAGTGTAGTTTATAATTTTAGCCTCTAATCTGTTACAATTTTATTATTATTTTCTACTATTAATAATTCATTTATTTATTTTATTAGTAGCTTAGTACTATTGCAATGAGTTATTAATCTATTGATTGTAAACCAATCAAAAGATAGGATTATTTTTCTTGTCGGGTAAATTTGACTTAAAAATGTATTTTTCCTATGTCAATATGATAAATTTTTAACAAAAAATTATTAAAAAATGATTTGTCTATATAGTTATTGGTTGAAAAAAAATGACTTCTTCTCTGCGGATTGTCCTAGAGTGCAACAAAAAAACTATAAATGTGGAAGGAATTTTGGTTTGAGGGGGGGATGTGGCAAATAAACAAATTTTGTCTCCCACTAGTTAAGTCATGCCTAAATGGATGGCCATAATTATGAGAGGAAAAAATCATCAATTTTTATGAATTTAATTTTTTGCTTAAAAATTACTTTTTGTCAAAGGGACAAAGTTATAATATTAATAATACTATTAAAAATATAGGGTTCTATACACATTTTATTTTATGAAATTAGATTACTTTTGGGATTTCAATTTTATTTATTCAAGAGCTAAAAATCTAGTATTTCAATTTTCTTTATTAGTATATTTTAATGCATTTTAAATTATTATAGTATTAATATATTTTAATATCTTAAGTAAACATTTCAAATCTCTATACACTCAACTAGGCCAGGGTTCTCCACATAATACAAATATGTAGGCTTTGTAAAGTTTAGTTTTATAGTTAAATAAATATTTGTGTTATTTAATAGACTTTGTAAAGTTTAGTTTTATAGCTAAGTAAATATTTTAGTGCTATTTTATTTTTACCAAATTAAATTATTTTTGAGATTTCAATTTTATTTATCCAAGACATTTCAAAATGAGTTCACATAATTTTTTCCTTATAAATTTGAAATGATATTTCAATTTGATTTACTCAAGAGTTAAAAATCTAGGATTTCAATTTTATTTAGTCAAAAGTTAAAAATCTACAGT
Source organism: Cunninghamia lanceolata (assembly GCA_027924645.1). Taxonomy (NCBI): domain Eukaryota; kingdom Viridiplantae; phylum Streptophyta; class Pinopsida; order Cupressales; family Cupressaceae; genus Cunninghamia; species Cunninghamia lanceolata. Next base: position 10,033,860 of record BSBN01000937.1, on the reverse strand, counting down.
ATCACGAAAAATATTTTTCATGTTATTGCATTTTTAATTTTATTCTTCAAACTTTCAATATTTTAATGCATTTTAAATTATAAAAGTATTAGTATTATTACATTTTAAGGAAATATTTGTGTTATTTAATAGGCTTTGTAAAGTTTAGTTTTATAGATAAGGAAATATTTTAGTCCTATTTTATTTTTACGAAATTAGATTATTTTTGAGATTTCAATTTTATTTAGTAAGACATTTCAACACTCTTCAAAAATTAATTTTTCAATTATTGGAATGTAATTTGTCTATACAACCAATACCTAATCAACAAAAAAATTACAACTAAACAAATACTATATACAACCATAGCTAATCAACAAAAAAAAATTACAACTAAACAAATACTATAATAACAACACTAGCCACTAAGTGGCACTTTTTATACTTTATTTTATATTTATTTCCATATTTATTAATTTTGTTTTCTATTTTTTTTATCCTTTTGACTTTTTTTCCTACATATTATTTTTATTTTTTTCATTTTAATCATTTCCTTACTTTTTTGCTCTCTTTTTTTATCAATTGTTTTTATTATGTTCCTATCTCTTTATATTTTTAAAACCTTTTTTTTAAGAAAAAGAAATAATAGTACAATATTGACAAAAACAAGTTTAGAATGGTATAAGGGCACACCCACAAAATCTAATTGGACAACATCCAAAACAAACATGAATAAACAAGGCCAAGCCCAAAAAACACTAAGCAATTAAAGCAGTAGCAGGAGTAGTAGGGTCCTTATTATTAGGATTCCCCCACACATCACTAGGAATAGCATCATCAATTGGCTCCCAACCAGTAACAACATCTTCTTCTTCAAGAGAACCATTTCGAACGTTGTTGAGCACAGACTAGGGAGGTAGCTAGCTCAAAGTGAGGAAACTTTTCAAAGTCAGCCCATCCAAAAGAACCTTACCCATGAGAAGAGGTGGAGAGAGGTCAGGAAGGCTAAGACTAGCCACCATAGTCAGCATTGTCCCTGGGAATCGAAGGTTGTGATCCACAAGACTAGGAGCCTCTATTTCTCTTAGCGGATTGACTATGGCCATGCCTATGCCCTTTGGAAGGAGAGGAGGGGTCAAGTGGGATCATGGCAACAATGCAAGGGGCATTTCCCCAATGATCTAACATCTCCTGAAGATAGGAAATTTCAAGTACAACTTTACTAGATTGAAGCTATATCTACATAAGCACATTAGAGTAAATCATGGCTTTAGTGTACAAAAAGAAGTGAACATTTGCAATGCAATTAGGAAAGAGAGCTTCATTTCTATCTTTCCATATGTTGAAAAGAATTTCCATCCTAAAAGCATGTCAAATTTGTGTATATCTACACAAGAGTCAAGGCTAGTCCCAAGGCAAAACCATGTGCCAAGAAAAAGGAGTAGGTTGAAAGGGTCTAAAAAATCATGAATCATGTTCCACGCTTCTTGAGCGTGGGGACAAGACTAAAAGAGATGTTTGAGACTCTCAATTTAGTCATAGAATGGACATTGCAGGTTGGGGATACCCATGTGAATCAAATGAGCACCAAGAGGAAGTCCTTGATAAAGAATGCACTAGGAGAAATGAGCCAACTTAGGCTCTAGAACAATCGACCAAATACACTAGAAATAGAAATGCTAAGTCCCAAAAGAGGACTGAAGTTACCAACAAAAATTGAGTTGATCCACCATAGGAAGGTGTGGAGATAGTCACAGATATCCTTTGCAGGGCCTAAAATTCTGGAATAATGTATTTGGGTACACCTTTCAACCCTTCCACCAAGGTTTGAAACATTGAACCCCAATTTTATGAAGCATCTAGGGAGGAATGACATCAATAACATATTGAAAAGTCTCCTAGTCTTCATTAGCAAACCTAAACTTCAATTTAAAATTAGGCCAAGAGAGGAAATTCTTGGTGGCTCTATTAATAAATTCTAATTATGCATTTAGTTGTCTCTTTTTTCTATTCATGCTTGTGTTCCCTTCAACATTTGTCCACCCTTGTACTGTGTGTTAATCCATTCTCCCTTTTTTTAAGGAACCTACTCTACAATTTTTTCTTCATTTTCATTCTTTTCATCATGATGGATCACACATGATCATGGAGTGTGATCCAAAACATCAATACAAAAAATATATACACGCTTGTTTACCAGAAACTTTACAATTTCATGTCATGGACTATGGAAAGACCATGTCTTTGATGGAATTTTTCTTATGAAGTTGATTGTAACTTGAGCTTTAAGATGAGAGGTAAGAAAAAATGTCAATCATCAAGCCAATCCAAAGTGTAGTTCAACAAGTTCAACTCTAATCTTCGTAATATTTTAATAACTACCCTTGGTTATTACTACCTTTTTTACTCACCAAATACTAACTTAATAGTCCATGCATCTTCTATCTAATTTAGAAGTTCCAACTTCAGAGACTTACCAACCATAGTCTTAGAAACAACTCTATGCCACAACTCATATACTCATACTAGAGTATGGTAAGCTCTCAAGGTCAAGGTCATCCCTAACCATGACCTAAACCTCAAGGGATCGTTTGTAATGGCCTTGCCTACATATCCCTTTGTGGGAATCTGAGGCTCCGTAGTTCATGCATCAACAATAGAGAGGCTTCATCCTCTCCTTTGATATGATATCTCTTATCTCACTTTTAAATTATAGACTTTAAGTTTAAATCCTATGATTCCAATTCAATTCATATGAAATAGTATGATAGCAAATGCAATCTAGTCATATGTTAGTTAGTGCCAACATAAATGTATGAAAACACACAAAACCATATAGTGACCAGCTCATATATTTATGTCACATGTTCAAACATAGTGACTGGCTCAAGCATACATCACATATACACAATGTGACTATCTATCACATGGGACACTCATACATAGTGTGACCAACTCAAGGGTACAACCCATTTACACAATGTGAATAACCCATGGATGTGTCACATATACACAATGTGACTAGCTCATGCATACTACAAACACATAGAGTGATTATTTCATGCAAGTGTCACATACAACTAAAGTGACTATCCCATGCATATATAAGACATATACACAAGGAGGATAATTCATGCATGCATCACATACACATAGAGCGACTATCTCATACATACAACCCATATACATAGGGGGGATAATTAATGCATGTGTCACATACACATAGAGTGACTATCTTATACTTAAAACCCATATACACAAGGAGAATAATTTATGCATGCATCACATACACATAGAGTGACTAACTCATGCATACAACACATATACACAATGATTAATTCACACCTATATCACATATACATAATGTGAATAGCTCGTGCAAGGATCACATATACACAATGTGACTATTTTACTTATACCTAATGTGAATAGCTTATGCAGGCATCATATGAACACAATTTAATTAGCTCATGTAGCCAAATATGATTAAAAACAAGCATCCCATACTACTTGCAGTCATCACTAGCAAGGGCTCAAGTGCATGTTCATCACACAACACATAAGTTCCTTAATACTAATGCACACAATGATTGATTGACACATACATAGTGTCCAACT